>CM053786.1:819456048-820893548 GCA_028749045.1 Cupressus sempervirens
ACATGGAATGACTTTAAAATATCATCCTTAGCCTTCTTAGAAACCTTCAAAGTCCCATCCTTGGGTCTCCTTCTCCACAAGTTTGGCAGCCTTTGAAGAACAATAAAGCAATGAGCAAAATCAAGTTCCGGAATGAGCCCAAAATGCTTCCAAATCCCTTAAAAGAGGACATAACCCTAACTCACATCCAAGAGGGGTTAATAAAACATATTTTAATAATAATTTTCATTTTTAGTCTATTGGTTTCCAAAGATTAGCCCCTTTTGCTGAAACTTCACCTTTTTGGGCCTACCTGCCTTAGCAAAGATTATTATTTTTAATTATTTGAAAAGGGGACATGACAAGTCCTCCCCTCCCAAATATTGCTTGTCCTCAAGCAATGAAGGTTGGAATGCTCAAGAATATGTGCTCCTTCCCAAGTTGCATCCTCCAGTGATAATCCTTTCCATTTGACCAAATGCTCTATGATGCTCCTATTTCTCAATCTTCTTTCTCTTGTATCCAAAATCTCTTCTAGTATCAAAACTAATTTCCCTTCATCATAAAGAGGTGGTAATTCTACAGAGACTATGGTTTGCTGGCCTAGAACCTTCTTCAGGAAAGATACATGGAAAACATTATGTATTTTGCTTTTTGGTGGGATCTCCAATTCATAAGCTACCTCTCCTACCTTCTTTGTGATCTTATAAGGCCTATAGAACCTTGGCTTGAGTTTCTCTGCTCCACTCCTCTTCAAGGTGCTTTGCTTATATGGATACGACCTAACAAATACCAAATCTCCCACCTCAAAAGATCTTTCAGTCCTTTTCCTATTAGCATACAACTTCTATTGGTTCTGTGCGTGTTGTAGATTATCCTTGAGGGACCTTATTATGTCTTGGCTTTGCTTGACGAAATCACTTTCTACAGGTACTCTGCTATCTGAAAGTACTAGATCAACAAAGGAAAGGGCATCATAACCATAAAGAGCACAAAAAGGAGGCATACCAATAGACATGTGATGAGATGTATTGTAACAATACTCCCCTAGGTGCAACCATTTCACCCAAGCATGTTGTTTATTTGAAACATAGTTCCTCAAATATCCCTCTATCCATTTATTAACTATCTTTGTTTGTCCATCTGTTTAAGGGTGATAGCTAGTACTGGGAGTGAGTTCAGTTCTTGCCAAATGAAAGAGCTCCTTCCAAAAAGAGCCGAGGAATCTACTGTCCCGGTCACTGACAATGTTTCTAGGCAAGCCATGTAATCTAAAAATTTCTTTGAAGAACAATTCAGCCACTTGTGATGCCTTAAAATCAGATGCGATAGGAAAGAAATGTGCATACTTAGTTAGTCTATCTACCACCACATATATGCAATCCTTACGTTGAACCTTGGGAAACCCAGTGATGAAGTCCATGGAAATACTTTCTCATTTTTTTTCAAGAATAGGAAGTGGCTGCAACAACCCTGTAGGAAAATTTTGCTCACTCTTGCTTTGCTGGCATACCATACATTACTTAATGTGTTTACGGACATCCTCCTTCATACCCTTCCATGAAAATTGTTCTCAAATTTGCCTGTATGTCTTGAAGTATCCCTGATGACCAACCAAAGGTGTGTCATGCAAGGCCCTCAATATCCTCTCCTTAGTTTTTTATCTTGGCACTAAGAAGATCTTGTTCTTGTAATAAATCAATTCATCAACAACCTTGTACCTTTTATCATCCACTAACTTATCCAAAATCTTGGTGGCAAAGGAATCTTTAGCATACTCTAAAATTATGGACACTTTCCAATCAACAGAGATAGATGTTAAGGAACACAGAGTGGACTTTCTTGAGAGAGCATCAACAACCACATTATTCTTTCCTTTCATGTATTCAATATCAAAATCATAATCTTGCAATTTGCTTACCCTTTTTTTTTTATGATCATTCAAATCCATTTGGTTCAAGAAGAACCTGAGGCTATTATGGTCTGTCTTTACAATGAATCTCCCACATACCAAATATTGTCTAAACTTATGAAGTGCATGCATGATTGCCAACATTTCCTTATCATAGATGGAGTAACCTTTCTCTGATTGATTTAGTTTTCTACTCTCAAATGCTATTGGATGTCCTCTTTGAGTTAGGACAACCCCTATACCTTCTCCAAAAGCATCACATTCAACAACAAAAGGTAAAGAGAAATCTGGAATTGCAAGCAAAGGGCATGAACTCATTACCTCCTTAAGTTTATCAAATATTTTTTGTGCTTCTTATGTCCAAACAAAAGCTCCTTTCTTTGTCAAATTAGTCAAGGGGGCAACAATCTGAGAAAATCCCTTGGCGAATCTCCTATAGTAGCTACACAACCCGAAGAAACCTCTCAACTGTATAAGATTAGTGGGTGGAGGCCAATCCAAAATTGTCTGGATTTTTTGTTGATCAACTTGTACTCCTTTAGAACTTATAATATGTCCCAAATATAGGATCTCTGTCAAACCAAACTCACATTTAGATAGCTTAGCATAGAATGGTTGCTGCTCCAAGATTCCCAAAATAGTGTCTATGTGCTTTAGATGCTCTTCCCATGTTTTACTGTAAATCAAGATATCATCAAAAAATACCAAAACAAATTTTCAAAGATTCTGGCTAAATACCTTATTCATACAAGATTGGAATGTTGCAGGTGCATTAGTGAGGCCAAATGGCATAACAAGAAATTCAAAGTGCCCATAGTGACATCTGAAAGCAGTCTTTTCCACATCTTCACTCCTCATTCGGATTTGATGGTACCTTGATCTTAAGTCAATTTTTGAGAAGTATACAGCACCATGTAACTCATTAATGAGTTCATCTATGCATGTTATGAGATACTTATTTTTTATGGTCTTCTTGTTTAGAGCCCTGTAGTTTATACACATTCTCATTGTACCATCCTTTTTCTTGACGAATACCACAGATGATGCAATGGACTAGAGCTAGGCCTTATGAATCCCATGTCCAGGAGTTCCTTGATAGTTTTTTCAATTTCTTCCTTACAACCTCTTGGATGGTGGTATGGGGTTGTTATAACTGGTTTGGCACCCTGTTCTAACTCTATAACATGCTCAAAACCTCTATCTGGTGGTAATCCTAGAGGCAAGTCATTGAAAACTATACTATGCTTATCAAGAATATTTTGAATTTCAAAATTGAAATTACCTTGATTCTTTGAAGAGTTTGTTGGATGGATTATGACTGCTACTACCCATGCTACTTGTCCTCTTCGAAAAGTCCTCTCCATCCTCTTTGCAGAGACCACCTTAGGTGCTCCATTCGATAAGCCTCTCAATAAGACTTCTTTCCCATTGGAATGGAATTTAAACTCCATAGTTTGATGGTTCGTGTAATAGCCTCCAATAGAGTGCAACCATTGAACACCCAATACAATATATGTCTCCCTAATGCCAACAACATAGAAGTCATCACATAACTCATAATCTCCTAAGGTCATCTTGAGTTGTTTCACCACCCGTGTGCAAGGCATCGTGAATTCATTAGCTACAGTAATATTGAATCCCTCAAAATCTTTTGCTTTAAGCCCTCTTTTCATGACAAATCCCTCATCAATAAAATTGTGAGTTGCCCCACTATCAAGAAGAACTGTCAACCTTTTCCCTGCTAGTACCCTTCGAATTCAAAAGGGATGGTATCTTGGGACTCCTGATAATGTGGCTAAATTGTCATCCTTGCTGATTTCTTTTTTTTTCTCTTCTTCTTCCTCCTCCTTAGTGTCATGAAATTCCTCATGCTTATCTAAATTAGATTCTAAAGAAACTTCAATATAGTGCACTTGACCTTTCCCTAAACATCTATGTCCTGGAACCCATGATTCTCTACAAGTGAGACAAAACTTTTTCCTTCGTAATTCACTCCTAGTCTCTTCATCTACCTTCTTTTTTTGCCACATTTATCACATCTTTTGGTAGTAGTGTTGGAAAAATCTTTTTCTAAAAATTCCCCTTATGTTACCAAAGATTTGGGAGTTTTTGATTAGTGATTGGTCTCATAGGCACGCAAGTTTCAAGTTGCAAGCTTCTTTTAATAGCTTCCTGTAAGGTTGAGGGTGAGAAAGCCTTAACCAAACCCTTAACAAAATCTTCCAAACCATCAAGAAAAAGATAAACAATCCTCTTTTCACTCATATCAGGTACCATAACAGCCACTTTTTGAAACTCTTCTATACACTCATTAACTGATTTGGTTTACTTCAACTTTGACAATTCTTTAAAATACTCTTCATCATCTTTGAGGTCAAATCTATCTATCACTCTTTGACTGAAATCATCAAATGTAGTTACCTGATCATGACCTTGAGTAGTCATTCCATGATACCACCAATCATAGGCTACATCTTCCAAGTGTAGACTTGTAAATTGAAAAACATCACTCTCCTTCATGGGGTTAAGTGTGAAGAAGGTCTGTAATTTTTGTAGTCATGCTCTAGCTGAAATTTTATTTGTTCCATCAAAAGTAGGTGTTGTAAACTTGCTTATTTTATTTTTGAGCTCTCTTCCACTTATGTCATGCTCCCTCCTATACTCTTTCTTGGGCATCAAAATGTTCATCATATCCACATATTCTCTAAAAGGAACTGAACTGCAAAAGTCATCATCTAAGCCATTGTAAGTAGCTCTTAATGCAGTCAAGTTACCTGTAACCTCTTCCACAGGATTAAAGGCTGAATTTGGCACTGGTGGCTCATTTGCAGGAAGGAAAATAGTTTGTGTTGATTTAGAGGGTGTGGGTTTCAAATTTCTTGGCTCCTTTGAAGTGCTCCATTTCTCATTAATAGATGCAACTCCTTGCAATTTTTCTATTAATATTCGCAAAGCCTCTCTAGTTTATGCCAAACTATCCACTATTTGCTTCTGAGTATTTTGGATGTCTTGAAAGAATTTATTTTCCATCTCATCTGGATCAACCATACTTTTTCCTTCCTTGGATTTTGTACTTTTACTTTCAACTGGAGGTTTGATTAAAAAAAAATTATTCTTTTCTCACTGCAAATATCTCTTTTCTCTTTCACTTAGTTGCATGCAAACTTCTACAAACCCTCAGGCTGGCAAGATCATAGCTCTGATACAACTGAAATGTCCCCTTTCTAATTTTATATGATATTTAAAGCCTCTAATAAAGTTTTTAAAATCAAACAACCAATATTTCAAAGATCCATCAATTTCTCAATAAAACCCAAATCGGGTATGCTCGAAATAGTGCCAAAAACTTCACAGCTTTACATATTATTAATAAATCTGAAAGTGGACATTTTTATAGAAATTTCACCAGAATAATGGCCTTAAAAATGACATTTCTAGATTTTTATAGCATTTACACAACAGCTCCCAAACGGAGGACAAAAACAATGCTCATCGGGCTCTCGAAAATAACACAAAATATCTCGGAAACACCACAAAAACACTAATAATCTATCATAGAAGTATAACCATGACCAAATACATATATTAAGCTCTATTTTAACATCTAAATGTCTGAAATACGGCAGCAACCCAAACTGATAAGAAATACTCAACCAGAAACACCAAACTCTTATAAAAAACACATCCGAAAACTCACAAATTTGCATTGTTCAGCACAAGGGCAAACTCTACATGAGCTTGCACATGGAATGGCTTTAAACTTCCATCCTTAGCCTTCCTATAAACCTAAAAATTCTCATCCTTGGGTCTCCTTCTCCACAGGTTTGGCAGCCTCTGAAGAACAACAAAGCAATGAGCAAAATCAAGTTCTAGAATGAGCCCAAAATGTCTCCAAATCTCTTAAAAGAGGGCATAACCCTAACTCACATGCAAGAGGGTTTAATAAAATATATTTTAATAATAATTTTCATTTATTAGTCCATTGGTTTTCAAAGATTAGCCCCTTTTGCCGAAACTTTACCTTTTTGGGCCTGCCTGCCTTAGCAAAGATTATTATTTTTAATTATTTGAAAAGGGGACATGACACCTTGAGTACTAGTACAGACTAGGACGGGAGTAGAGAAAACACTTGGTTGTGACCATGCATCATTAGTATGCTTTGTCAGTACAAAAGAATACTAGTGCCACATAGAGTCACTAGGGGGCTGAGGTCAAGTCAAACTGTTAGGGTAACTCTAGAGTTGTCTTATGCAATGAAACTTGCCTGCTTGCATAGGAGATTCCCTGCGTGTCTTTTTTTACCTCTGGTTTTAGATTTTGTTTTATCTTGGAACCTTTGAGTTGGATTACTTTTAGGGTTTTCCTTGACCTCGATATTACTTTAGATTTTTGGGATTGTTATCCTGTTTGGGACTTGAGACTATCTCCTCAGCACGGTGGGAGTGGACCTTTTTGGGTTACCATGAGGTTAGGTGGTAGTGCCTTTTACTTTTACCATTGAGATTCATCCGTTGATGCCGTGGTTGGAGTTCCTTGTTCTACATTTCCTTTCATTCTATCTTTGTGTATTATAATGGATGGTTATATCTATATGATGGATGATTTTACTTATTGTATTGTATTTTGTTTCATGGATTTAAAAGGGATTATGTAATCTATTTTATAAATGTATATTCTTTTATCCTTTCATACCCTGTGACATGTACAGTGGATGACTATGCATTCTGATTATTGCCAAGTGGCATTCATAACAAATGTATATTATTTAAATGGATTTTAACTTGTAGTTATTCTTTTATGTGGATGTGTTATTTATTGGACTTAGTATTATTTAAATTTAAATGTGATCCAATGTCTTGGGATCCTTAAGGAATGTAATATGTTATGTTTTGCTTATATATGATTGTATGTTATTGCTTCCGCTATTTTATAATTGTTGTATATGTTATTCTTAAAAAAAATGTTTGGCAAACTTAGTAAAATTTTAGGTTAGTTCTTTTGGATCCCTTGGTGGGGCGTTACAGGCTTTGAATGTACCCTAGACAATACTCTCAACAATATTGCCTAATCCTAATATTCCTCAGGTTCTTGATTAGGGTTTGGTGTTATTGCTTCATCATCACTCACATCATCAAGATGGGCTCCTCTTCTCTGGATTGTCTCTACAACATCTAATCTTGTTGTAATTTGTCTCAACATGTCCATAATAGTAGTGTCAACATTTCCTCTATCTTGAACCATCTTTACAAATAGGTTCCTGCAAGATCATAACCCTCTGCAAGTTATAGGTCAAATCTGCAGATCTGCCACCCTTCAACCAAATCCAACTCAAGGTTCTACACAATCCAGTCTCACAAGGATGAACCTCAAGCTCTTATACCACTTGACACAAGGAGGAAATGAAAAGCTAAACCCAGAGGCACACCTAAGTATCTAATCACCTTGTTGGTAATGGATGTAAAGTTAGATTCTGGTATGATGAGTGGCTTTTGGATCACCCTTTGGTTGATGATTTTGTGGATATGAACTCATAGAATTTTGTAAATAGGTTTATGGTGAGTCTGTGGAGAATTATTGGTCTAACAATGGTTGGGTTAATATTGGCGAGATTAATCAAAGTTTCTGTAGTATCCAGATTTCCCTTAATGCTTGTAGCCTTTATCCACATCAAGAGGATCTTATGGTGTGGGGGATTGATCCTGGAGGTTATTTCAAGATCTCTTCTATGTTTAGATTTGAGGATAAGGTCAATTCTCTAATGTGGGCTAGAGCATGGATCGAAGGCCTTATTCCTAAAATCAATATCTTTTTCTTGATTATGCTTCAAAATAAAATTTTAACCCTGAATAATCTACAAAAAAGAGGAGTTTATTTGGTTAACAGATGCTATCTTTGCAAGATGGATTTGGAAGATTGGAATCACCTTTTTTTGAACTGTAGAGTTAGCCAAAAAATTTGGTCTTATCTCCTTCAATATTGGAACATCTCATGGGTTCAACATTATAGCATTGATCACTACTTTCACAGTTGGATATGCCCTATTAAAGATGCTAAAATTGGTTTTCTCTAGAAGATCTCTCTTCCCCATCTTTGTCGGGGTATTTGGAAAGAGAGGAACAATAGAATTTTTAGAAATAAAGAAACTCCAGATTGGGTAGTGGGTCAAAATATCATCAAAGCTATTAAAGAGAATTTTACATCTCAAAACAAAAATATT
Source organism: Cupressus sempervirens (assembly GCA_028749045.1). Classification (NCBI taxonomy): domain Eukaryota; kingdom Viridiplantae; phylum Streptophyta; class Pinopsida; order Cupressales; family Cupressaceae; genus Cupressus; species Cupressus sempervirens. The sequence continues at coordinate 819,464,157 of CM053786.1, forward strand.
GATGAAATCCAAATAAAAAATCCTATGAATGGTAAAGGTACTAAAACTAAACAAGATGACTAGAGACAATATGTGAAATGGAGATCTCCTTCATTGAGTTGGGTTAAAGCTAATTTCGATGGATCAACAAAAGAGAATCCTGGAAAAGTGGTGTATGGTGGAGTTTTGAGAGACCATTATAGTAGAGTAGTGGATGTTATTATTATACCTATAGGTCATTCTACTCGTCATAAAGATGAGGTTACAGAGCTTTCTACACTGTGAGGCTGGATGTGGATTATGGATATAGGAATTTATGGCTGGAAGGGGATTCTCTTAATATTGTTAATATGTTGAATAATAAGAGTATGATAACTTGGAGTATTGAAGGCAACATTATGGAAATTAAAGATATTATTAAATTTTTTTGATAATATTATAATTACTCATATATTCCATGAAGGCAACAAAGTTGCTGACTGGATAGTGAATAAAGTGGTTAATAGGGAAGCTAATATGACTTGGCAGGATTACCTCAACAAGGATTGTGAGTTGATGACAATTATTTATAATGATTTGACAAATGCTATTGAAGGAAAAATTACATAAGATCAAGCAATTTATTATGAGAAGTGATGGCTTTATGGTAGATTACTTGTGTATCTCAAGGAGGTACCATTGTGTCGTTATGAAAAATACTTGGCACATTTTAAGGGTAAAGAGTTTTTTGGAGATTAAAAATACCTTGTTCACTATTTTTGTTACTGTTTCTCAAAAAAGTTGTAGTTGTGGAGCAAACTATGAGATGGGTGGAGAGCCGAGGATTTAAGAGTTGACAACCTCCAAGGAGTGGAAAGCAAATTTTGTTGTGTGGGATATTCTCCAAAAACGAAAAAGTGACAGCATATATTGAGAAGCTACATGGTTACAAGCCGCATGTCACTGAGTATTTTTCAAGAATTGGATTGAAGATAGGGTTACGATGCATGGAGTTATAGTTAAATTATCTGAGGAATTTCTTGATGAGATTACGAGTCTTCCAATGAGGGGCCTAAAATTTAGAAAAGAGACCAGCATTTTGAATGCAACATTCAAGAAATTTCCAAAAAATGACGAAGAGGAGAAAAGGCTTGTGAAGATTGGAGACTTCTATGACCTGGACCAAATTAAGGTAATATGACAAGATGTATTATCCTACATTCATGAATACTTCATTTTGGATGGAAGATCTAAGAGGGTACACAAATTTAATTTTGTGTTTTTAAATCACTTTCGATATAAAGATAGGTTCTCTTTCTAGATTTTTTTTAGTGATAATAAGGGCTCTTAGAAGGGTAGCAAAAGGAAGAAAGAGAAGAAAAATGTGGAAGAAGTTATGGAGTCTGAAAAATATTGCCAAAGATGAGGATAAAACATAAATGGGGGACCTTAGGTCTAATCTGGATGGGTACTTTGGAAGTAGAGGTATTTCTATAGGTAAGGATGACTTGGAAAATAGTAAAGAAAGAAAAATAAGGTCTAATATTGAAGCATCGGGGAAAAATGAGGGGAACCAAAGTGTTTACCCTACACCCATAAAAAGGGATACTACTAATGTTAAAAGCCTAATGGACGTGGAAACTGAAAAGAATGATGATGGAAAATACCTTATCATGAAAGAGCAATGCTTGAATAAGGAGAGTCAAGAGGAGATAATGGAGCAACAAGGCTTAAATACCCAGAACCAGTTCCATGTTAAGGAAAACTAGGCAACCACTAATGACTCTGGGAATAAGTCTAGTGAAGGGTTAAGGGATGATACTAATCAAGTGAAGTTGTCTTTCCTTCATAAAGCCAAACTAAAAGCCGATGCATCTCTTCAAGGTGACTCATGGCTCTACAATGAAATTATGGTGTTAAAGAAAAAAGTGGGTGACATGTAGTCTATCTGGATCATGAAAGAATTATGAGAGCCCAACTAGAAAGCCAAGCTGGAAATATACCTGAGAAACTCAAGGAGTATGGAATGGAACTCTGACAATTAATCAAAGATAGTGGGTAAAAAATGGAGCTTGTGACTTCCAGCTTATGTGTAGCAGTTGTCAATTTAGGGAAAAAGAGTAATGAGGAGATTATGTCTCCAGATGCAGTTATGGCAAAGAGTTTAGGTGGTTCAAGTAAGAGAATGAGGCAAAGTATGAAGAAGAAGATTGTTGAGGTTCCTGGGTCTGCAATAGAAGACATCCTCTAGAGCATTGTGGATGCAGGCAAGGAGTTAGTGAATGTCATCAAAGAGCTTATTTAGTTGTTGGTCTAGTTCGTTGGTGTGCTAGTTTTTGGTCCTTGTCCGGTTGTTGGTTCTATTTTTGTAGTTTCTAGGTTTTTATTATATTAACTCTAGGTTCTAGGTCCTTGTAAAACCTAGGTTAGCTCTTTGTTTTAATACTTTTTCTAGTTTCGGGTCCCTATAAAACTTGGTTTTATGATGCTTTGTTGTGAACTTCAAGTTTCAGGTCCTTGTAAAACCTAGTGATCCTTATCGTATATCTTTTGTTTTTGTAAGGGGTTTTGAATCCCCTCAAAACCTATTTTTGGATTAATCTAAAACACAACGGAATTAAACAACATGAAGAACAATACCAAAGAGAGAAAGAATAATAAACACTTTTATCGATTCATCAAATTATCAGCATACATGCTTGGCTGCAAGGCCTTCTAGGTTACGACCAACAAAATACAACTTCAAAATCCATGATCCAACTTCAAATTTGTTATTCCAGGAACATCCACTCTCAAATCTCTAAGTAATACCTGACCTAAACCTAAACATCCTTATTTATACTTGCCAAAATGACTTACAAAAGATTATTGATCATTACATTATAGAAAGGTCGACCTTAAAATGGTCTACACACATCCCAAGACAAGATCCAAACATTAAATTAATGATCCAGATTAGTTACATAAGTTGGCTCAAACTAAGAACCAATTACAAACAAATTCAATCAAAGAAGGAACTGAGCATCAGTAAATATCAAGCTCATTTGGTACATGAAGGAACACTTAGCCAACATTGTATAACTACAATAATTCATCCATCACTAGCTATAGGAACTCGGTCATCACTAGCTATGATAACTCAACCATCATTGAATAACTCGGTAGCAACAACAACTTGGAAACTAGTGGCACTTGTCTACAATAGGTAGAATGAACAAAGATGAGCACGATAGCAAGGCAACCTGGGATGTTCCTACATCAAGAAGATTGTAAAGAAAACACCAAATCAACCTACAATGGTAGAGAGATAGTAATTAGCTAGATTAAATAGGATGATTTGAGATTTCTCAACATGATTATTACCACTAAGTTATGTTCTAGTTAAAGGGAAGATGTGTTGTCAAATGGATTTGTACATGTAACATATAAGTTATGCGTTGAGAAAACTCAAGTAAACTTATGTGAAATTATGAGAATTCAATTAGTAGACAATCTTGAGAGGATAAGGAAAACAAAGAATGCACAATTTAGATTTCAGTCTTTGATAACATATATGTTTTTCCACCTTTTGAAGAAATTTCCATCCATGCCTATATCTAATTGGATCAATGAGACGTGCACAATGGAAATGATTACTGATTTATACAAAAGACACCCAATGGACAAGATCGATAACAATGCAACACTAATTGTGAAAACCTTTAAGTTAGAGATGAAGCAATGGTCAAGAATTCCAAATTCTATGGTTGAAAATTACAAGGATGAAATATGTTTCATGGTAGACACTAATTTCACTAGCATGGAGAGAGTCACTCCTAGAGTGATGTATGTAGACCTGCTTGGTTATGAAATCATAGAGGAAATAATTGAACATTATGCATAAAGAATTCTAAATGTAGATCTAGATCCCAATAGTTCAAGATTTGGTACATATGAAGAGAATATGAAGATGGCTTATCAATCTAAGATTGAGAAAGCAACAAGGAAGACAATTGAAAGTGAGATGAGAATATTTTGAAAGAAACATAGGCGACACATCAAGAATTTACTGATGTGAAGAAAAACTTATCCGAGATGAAGCAGATTGGACAAAAAGACATTCTAGTTGTTCCACCATTAGCAGTTCAAGCAGGCCCTAGCATTGCACCATCAACACCTACACTACAATTTGAATCACCACCACTGGCTCTATCAATTACATTTTATTAGTCAATGAGAGAGGAAGTTAGTATAATTCATGTTCAATCATCTGCACCTACTAGCACAAGGAGATCAACTAGATTGGTCGAAGTAAAACAAGAACAAGTAGAAGCATCCAAGCCCAAAAGAGTTAAAGAGATGGCCATTAGTCTGGGTAAAAGGGAAAAAAGTAATAACTACATATGAAGGAAAGGAAGTTTGAGGGCAACTTACTCCACCTAAAATGCAACAACAACAACAACAGCAACGAGAACAAGAAGAGGGTAGCAACAAAAATAAAATAATTTGGAAGCCCATAATAGAGAACCTAAATGACTCTATCTTAAGGGAAGGCAGTCTTAAGAAGTTAATGCAGTACTATGATTTATATCCAGTGTATGATCAAGGAAATTTGGATGTAATTATAATCCAATACATAATCAAGTTCAAGAAGCCTTTACTCACTATTCATGGAGAACTTCCAAAAGAATTATATGAAAGATTGGAAGGAGTTAGTTTGAAAACAAAGGAGGAGGAGGAGAAAACTTGAGAGAATAGGTTGTGAGGAAATTCTATAATGGAAAGAAATCTACACAGATGGAATGGGTCATGCATAAAATTAACCCACTTCGTCGAGATAAAATGATAGTTATAAGACTCACGAGAGGTCTGAGGAAAGAGGTCACAAGAGATACAAACTAACTTGTTAATTAAGTATTGAGTGAACCAATGAGCAAATATTTCATTGCATAGGCTAGAAATAAAGTAATCACACCTTCATCCACAACAACACCACCTAGTTTATCATAAATGTATACTTCAACAACAAAAACAAAGACTCCAAAAATAACATAAGACACTAACACCATCATGGATGTAATTGAGTAGGAAGAGACTGATGCAACAAGAATCTGAGGGTACCTCTACAGGAGGTAATTTGGATCCCTATGAATAACCACACAACGGAAACACAACAACAAAGCAAGATATGATACCAAATCACAATACTTCATTCATAAATATAACTATTTACATGCAATATTCATGGCTATAAGTTAAGGCCAAATACAACAGCAATAGCAAAACAATTTTAAGTTCTGACTCACAATCCTTATCTTAGCTAGTCCAGATCTACACTTTGGAAAGAAACCCTAAGGAAATCTCAACTTGTGCTCGCAAGCCCACCAATAAATCTCCTAGCTTTTTAAAGTGACAACTACTAGCCCTTCAAAGTTTGCTCCTACATTTCATCCTCTTCTCCAAGCTGGATGATCGAATTCCTTTTCTAAGACTCCACAAAACCCCCTTACTTATACCCAACTAAGTCACAGGTCGGTTCAATTCATTATAAATTAAATTAAAATCATTGCATCAAATATATGTTGAGCCATAAGTTAGCTACAACACAAATTAAATACCTAAAGTCAACTACAACTCAAATTAAATACCCAGAGTCAACTCACTACCAACTCAACATGACAGGAACCATGACCAAGCCAAGTGTCAAAGAGATCAAGTTGAGCATCAACATCTACTGAGCTTTGAGAACATGTCGAGCTCCCAGTGCATGTCGAGCACCACAATGCATATTGAGCACCATAGTGAATGCTGAGAAATAGTATATGTCGAGCTCCTTCAGTGACCAAGCCCCTTCAATGACCGGGCTCCTTGGCCAAAATTATACTCAATAATGACTGAGCACCACTCCTTTGCGGATCGAGTCCACGACTCCAAGCTAAAATCCCTCCAACATGCAGGATTGCCAACAAGCCTAGGATGCTCCTGTATCAGATCCCCTAGGTTCGAAAAGATGTTCTTAGTAGTTGGAAGAACATCTTTTGGGATTCAACACATAAATCTCAAATTGGTTCTTCACATACATATCCTCCAAATCCTCAACTTGTACACTCTTTCCCTTGTTCTTTTTTTGCTTCTTCACATCCATCGTCAATGTTCCATGTGTATATTTTCCATGCTAATCTCTAACCTTTTCAGAATCCTTAAACTCAACTTGGCTACCAATACGCAAGTTCCTCCTACCGAGCTCTTCATTTTGAAAAGGAATTAGGGAATGCTTCTTGCCACCTTTCTTAACAGTAAACACATTCTTGACACAATCATGCACATCCCTACAATCATACTGCCAAGGTCTACCCAGAAACACATGACAATTATTCATGTCCATAATATCACACAACACTTGATCCTTATACTGCCCAATTTGGAAATCAACAAGGCATTGCTCCCTCACTTCCAAAGCATGCTCACCTTGCAACCAACCAATCCTATAAAGATAAGGATGTCTAACTCTCTTCAAACTAAGTTTGTGAACCATCTCCTTGACAACAAGGTTGTATGTACTACCGCCATCCACAATCACATTGCAGACTTTATCACCAAACTTACAAAGAGTCCTGAACAAACTAGTCCTCTAACAAGAATCTAGTGTCTTCTAACCAACCAATACTTGCCAAGCCAATAAATTCTCTCCTTGCTAAGGTTGATTGTCATGGACTTCAACCTCATTCATAATAGTAGCTCTCCTACCACAAGGACATTCAAAATATCTATGCCCTTCTTCACCACATCTGAAGCAATTACCTCTAAACTCACCTCCACCTATCCTTCTTTTATGATGAACAGGTTTTGGTTTATCTTTTGCACTCAATTTAGCTTGTGTAGAGCTATCCTACTTTTCATTTCCTCTAACATTGCCTTGACTTTTCCTCTTCAGCTTATCTTTTGCCTTCAGGGCATATTGATAAGCATCCTCAACAACATCAATCTTCAACGTACCAACCTCATCTTGGATATTGAATCTCATTTGATGTAAGAGCATCCTAGGCTTGTTGGAAATCCTACATGTTGGAGGGATTTTAGCTTGGAGTTGTGGACTTGCTCACCAAAGGAGTGGTGCTTGGTCATTATTGAGTATAGTTTTTGGTTGAGGAGCTCGATCATTGAAGGGGCTTGGTTGCTGAAGGAGCTTGGCATAGACTATTTCTTGGCATTCACTGTGGTGCTCGACATGTATTGGGAGCTTGACTAATGTTGATGCTTTGCTTTATTTCTTTGACACTCAACTTGGTCGTGATTCCTGTGGTGCTAAGTTGACTTTGGGTATTTGATTTATGTCGTAGCCGACTTTGGGCATTTAATTTGTGTTATATATGAATTTGGGTATTTAATTTGTGTTGTGGCCAACTTGTGGCTCAACATATATTTAATGTAAGGGTTTTAATTTAATTTGTAATGAACTGAGTCGACTTGTGGCTTAGTTGGGTATAAGTAAAGGGGTTTTGTGGAGTCTTAGAAAAGGAATTCGATCATCCAACTTGGAGAAGAGGATGAAGTGTAGGAGCAAACTTTGAAGGGCTATTAGCTGTGGCTTGGAAAGCTCAGAGAATGCTTGGTGGGCTTGTGAGCACAAGTTGAGATTTCCTTGGGGTTTCCTTCCAAAGTGTAAATCTAGACTAGCTGAAATTAGGATTGTGAGTTGGATCTTGTGGGATCTTGTAGAACTATTTTTCTATTGATGTTGTATTTGGCCCTAACTTGGAAGTCAAGCATATTGTATGTAAATAGTTATATTTATGAATAAAGTATTGTGATTTGGTATCAAATATTGCTTTGTTGTTGTGTTTCCACTATGTGGTTATTTGTAGGAATCCAGATTACCTCCAGTAGGGGTGCTCTCAGATTCTCACTGCATCAGAGACAAATGATTAGATGGATATACCACAACAAGAGGAGTGAAATTTGATGATTGGGGGAGAATTCATCATACTTGACCCCAACGAAGATCCCTTTGCAACAATTTCAATAGATCCATTTGGCACTCAGTCAAAGTTGAGTCTTGGCAATTTGGCTGCTAATAACATTGTTGATTACTCCAACTCAAGCTTGGATGAAGAAGAATAAATACATGTTGAAGGAGGAGAAGAAATGAAAAAAGACATCAAAGGTGAAAATCAAGAAGAAAAGAAAGTAGAAGAAGGTGGAGTAGAGGAAGTAATAGAGGAGAGACAAAAGGAAACTATAAGGATTGAGGGGGTTGTATAACCTCAATAGAACATACCTATTATAGAGGTTGGTCAACAAATTGTTACTCCATAAGCGGATAAGGAAAAAAATAAAGATAAAGAGAAAGAGAAAATAGAGACAGAGGAAAGGAGGCAAACCACATAGATAGATGATAGTCAAAGTTTACAACTACAACTGGTCACACCTACGAAGGAGCCTAATAAAGAGGCACCCAACTCATCCAAGTCTTGATTAGATTCATTTTTAGCAAGCATGATGAGAAGCACACCCTTGGTAGCTACAGGAAATGCAGAAGTTGAGATGTTCAATCAAATATCAACATTTTCCACAAGAAAAATCATTGAGAAAATTAAGGGTATTAAGAGGATTCAAGAAACTCTTGAGAAGGTAACCAATAAACTACAGGACATCATATCAGTCAAAATCAATGAACTAGATCCAGAGAAGAGAGTGCAAGAGGTAATGAATGCTTCTAATAATTAGTTTACCACTCTCTTAGAAGTTGCATCAACAAAAGCTCAAGTAAGTCATGATGCAAAGTTATTCGGCACAATATGTGAAAACATTAGAGGAGATTTAGTGAATCTTTACTCTTGCATCAAAGAGTTAAGAAGATGTCTAATTGAAGGGAAAACTTTGTATGAACAATGTACCTTGTCATGTAACTTTATTAGAGACATCATAGAAGCTATAAAGGGTAAACAAGAAGAATTGCATAATATTGTGAATGAGCTACAATTACCAAATGTGCAAATTGAAGATTTAGAAAGAAGAATTGGGAAAGTAAATGATGACATTAGATTGGTAGAGTTGAAGAGGGACAAGATAATGAAGAGATTTTCATTGTTGAGGGAATACCTCACTCTGAAAATAATTCATACTCAGAAGCAGTTGGATGAATTCTTCAAAACTAAGGAATCATATGAAAAGTTTGTATATTCAAAATTGAATGTAGTGGAGATAACCTCCTATGGACTTTGTGCACTAATAAGTGTATCTAAGGTAGTCCAAGATAAACTTAAAAATTTGAAGATAAACTTTGCTGATTGTATCTCATGCCCATAAAACCAGTCAACTTGAAGATAAGAAGATGAAATTCCAAAATTTTGACTTGTAAATAGTTTTTGACGCTCACCTCTATCATTGATGTCAAAGGGGGGGGTGTATAAGGAGATATAAGGTAAAGCATAAACTAAGGGGGAGTATAATGTAAAAGATGGAATATAATGAAAATGATCCACGTTTTTTGAAATTTCGTATGGCCATGCGAAGAACTTCACAATTTTGAAATTTTGGGACTTAGCCAATTTTCCCATACGTTGCCATTAGTGCCAAAGGGGGAGATTGTTGTCAATTTGGGTAAGAGAAGAGTATGGAGATACTATGAGGTTGTTAGTTATGGAAACATATATGCTATATTTGGAGTTATATTTTGGAGGATATATCTCATAAAATTGTCTAAGTGTAACAAATAATAACTGTCATCAGAGACACTTTTTTGATTGGCGAGCTTCACAAAGAGCGAATTGGCATGTGTGAAGTTAATAGGAGGTAGTACGAACATTGAAGATCATATCCCCAAGTATGCATGCCATAATGAGATGTACATTATTAAAGTTTTATTAGTCCCAGTCTTGTACAGGCAGAACATAACAGAGGCAAGGAATTGGTAATTTGTGTTAAGGAATTATTTTGGTTGACCAAAATAATCACTTAACTATTATGGGACAACATCGCAAATGTTAACACTAACTTAGCATAAAGTGGTTTTTTGTTTTGGGACATGTGTGAAGACTTGAAGGTCGACATGATAGAACATATTGGTATAAAGGAAAGTGTTTTATATGCAAAGTTGTGTGATGTCTCTTGACATTCAAATGCAATTGTTATATGATTTGAACTTTGTGTTAGAGAACAACAAAGGTAGTTTATGGGAATTTGTGTAAAGAGAGCCATTGAGAATAAATCCTACATTGAAGATATCAACAATGTTAAGAGGTTTATGTATGTATACCTTTTGTGTACATAATATATCATTGTGCATGCATGTTTGAGTAGTGGGCATCTTGCTACTTTTGTAAGTGTAAGACCAACTCATATTAGGGTCAAGGCTTCTAACAAGGCCTAGTCCTCTAATAAGGACAAACACACTATACAAATGCAATAGACTCCTAACATGGTAAATATATTTCACAAGATACTTTTGATTAGTAGATCATCTGGGTACCATCCCCATTAGGGTTTTCCCTTGGCCAAAGTTTCTCTAATTAACAAATAATAGTGTTATGAGTTGCATTGTGTTGCTGTTACATTTAGTTTTCAGTTTGATTACATATGCACGGTTAAAGATTGTTAGAGATATCCATTGTTGGGCAAATGTTTGCGAAATACTGATTCACCCTTCCCACTCTCAGTATTTCCAATTTCTAACAACAAGAATGCTATCACTTGCGGATGAATATGGATTCTTGGTATGCTTTATGTGTATATCAAATGAAGCAATTGAGTGCACTTATAAATGATTCATAATAAACTTTTCTCTGACGATTGACCAACCAAAGGAATAATGCCTTAGATCAACTTTGACATAAGGTCCAAGAAGAGGACCTAAAATAGGTCGTGGGATTGAGATGCACTACGTGCCAATCTTGGGATAGGGACACAGTATGCCCTAGCCTCGAGATGGTGACATAAAACGTCCTAGTCCCAGGGTCCAAAAAGGATTCCCCCGGGGTCCTAGAACATGCTCTAATTTTGAGAGATCCAATGCAAAATTTGAGAAAAAGCCCTATTTTGGTGTGGAATATTTTTTTTTATGATTGGAAGATGAAAAGGGAAGACACCATAAATAGGTCTTACCTTGAGTTTTGTGTTATAGAATAGGAATACCAAGGAGGATCCATTAGATCCCACCCCAATTCCATCTTAGAGAGATAAGTTCAAAGATATGTAAATTTATCATGAAATCACATTAAATGGGTGTTAAACCATCACTAAGTTGAAGTGCTTCCAATTTGTAAATACATTAGGTCAACACAGGTACACAACTCACAATCACAATAGTGAAACATAAATTTGAACCTTATTGAAAATAATAACAATGCCATGATTAAGTCATCACACTATGAAATGAACCTTATAGCGCATTGACCATTGATATAGTATTAATCAAACAGTTTTAACTAAACTAAAATAGTCCATATTAAAATTACACCTTAAACCAAATAAAACCAAATAAAACCATCTTAAGATTCTTTTCAATCTCCCAAATTACTATTTCCATTAATCAGCAAATAACCCTCTTCTTCTTTAAAAAAAAAAAAAAAAAAAAAAAACAAATCTTAAAAGTTATATCGTTTGGTTCTATTAATGCAATGAGACCTTTTTCTCTATAACTGTCACATAATTTACTATGCTATTTTATATAATTTATCGTAATTTTTCAAACACTAGTCTTGGAGAGGCAAGGAACACATAAAAACATGTTTATTTCTCGTCTAAATTCTGGCTAATTCCTAAATACAATTGTTAATGAAAAAAATGAAAAGGGCGGGGGCCCTAGCTCAGTTTGTCACGGGTTCTAGTCTCCCCTGTCCCCGTGGTACTAGTGGGCGTGTCATGCCAGCGCTACCGGTCACGTTAAAAAGTTTACCTGGCACACTGTAGTTTATAAGGGAGCCGTGCTGCACCCGATAAAAAACAAAAGGAAAAAAAATAAAAAAGAAAAAAATAAAAAAGCATTGAACAGTGGCGGAACATGTGAAGTCTTACTTTCTTCTTATGCATTTTGGTTTTAAAACCCCAAAGCTTAACAGTTTCTAGTCCTCTGATTTTTTGGACTAGTTTCTCTAAAGCCATTGAATGCACAGGTACGGAGAGGATCGAAGCAACGGAAAATATTAGTACCAGAAGAAACTAGCCTCGAGTCTCAGCAATAACAGCGTATGTCTCAAAACCCTAACACGTTGTATCAAAACCCTAGTATCGTTCTTTAGACTGCCCATGAAGGTATTGTAATGAAGTTTCTATTTTTTCTATTTTTGTTGTTTCTTCAAGGAACCGGATTTCGTTTGAAAAGTTTTTAGTTTCGTCTGTTTTTGCAGGGATTAGGGTTCCATTGCTGGAAAGTAAGTGAACGGGAAGAAAGTTAGCTTTTTATCACTCCTATTGCTCTCTCATTTCTACAAGGTATTTCATCATGTCAACCTTAAATATTTTCCTCTTAGCTCTCAATACAGATAATCAAATTGTTTGTTTATTGTTTATTTTTTTGCTTTAAAATGTGAGAGTTTAGGCTATCTCTATTCAAGGAATACGTTTTTCATTTGAATCTTTGACTTTTTTAATGATTACTGATTGCTCCAAAATTCCACGGATACAATTTATTAGTTCATCGTTTTGTTTCTCTCGCATCTTTAGTAACACGTCTCTAAGCTACGACGTTTTGTAAGCCTTTATTGTGTTTTAAGCTGAGTAGATTCGCCCAGGTAAATTTCTCAGTCTCTTTTGGACTTAGATTCGTTGACTGATATCTTCCCTCGACAGTATTAAATAGTTTATTTATGTTCAGCGATAAAGAGGATAATAGGACTAATGCATTTTTATAGTATCATCTGTGTGTCCTCAAAGACGCCTGAATTTTTCTGGATGTTTCAATAAAACATACTATAGGCATCCTTTTTCTTGGAACTTCATCGGGCAGTATATTTAAAAATAAAAATTTATAGTGGTTGGCTGCTTTGTCCTGTCAATTTTATGCATTGATAGGACTAATATATTTTTAAAATTTTTATCACTGGGTTGAAGGTTCCTGAATTTATCTAGAAGTTTCAAGAAAACATACTTTTGACACTTTTGATCTTGGAACTTCATGTGACATTACATTTATGGTAGTAGGCCACATTTTTCTGCCAATTTATGTATGGATAGGAGGACGTGCTAATATTCCCCAAAAAACTAACAGTTGAGGTTAATCTTTCACTTGTTCTTCTTTCTAGTTTCTTTTCGTAGCTTCCCTTTCCTTAAATGAGGTTCAAATAAAAGCTCATTAATGATACCCTTTTGTTTGTTTAACCTTAAAAGATCTAATTTTTTAAATTCAATGTTAAAAATATTATTATTGGGGTCACCTGAAGTGTCACCTCACTCTATTTGTTTCTGCATTCTATCCTCAAGCAGTGGCTTTGGTCCTTTTGTAGATGGTGAGTCTGGTAGAACACAATTAATGCCATATGAACATTTTCATTTGTTTTTTGATATAAAAGAGAGGCATTTTGTATTTTTTCACATTTTTTCGTTTTTTAAATTATATTTTGGGACATTACTTTTATTTTGTAATTATTGAGTCTAATAATGTGCTTTTGGGAAATACGATGATATCATACTAATATTTATTTGGTGTCTACCTGATCTGTATTCAAACCAGTATTGAGTATTGGAGAAATGTGTATCTTAGATGGCTATAACTTTAGGCAGAAGGCATATCCAGTTACATTGGTCCCACCATAATGAGGTGGATTTTCTTACAACTTTGTATAACTTTGTTTGATGCGGCCTGAAACCTTATTTACACAACTACAATGCATAAACCTATCATTTAAATGCTTTTTACTCCAAGATAATGTAGGTGCTTGATCCATACTGTTGATATTCGAGGGACTTAACAACATGCAAACTTTTCTGATATCTCTTAGTCTATCTAAAGTTGTGAAATGTCATAAGATGATAAGACTACTTTATAGTTATTCTAAATGAAGCAAGAATTGATAGCATATTTGGCCGAGGGTCACTGTTGGAGTCAGCAGCATAATTCTTTGCCACTTAATGCCTATGACCATAATATGTTATTGAGTCCTAAATAAACCTATGAAATTGCATTCTACAAGAATCTCCCACAGACTTTTAAACTGGGCTTTATGTGTTACATTTTAGAGGAAGAAAAGAAATAAACAAAATTTGCATGCTACAAGAATTTCCTGTAGACTTCCAAACTGGTCTTGATGTCTCACATTCTAGATGGAGAAAAGAAATAAATAAATGCCATTACAAAGGGTCCATTCCAATTGTCTTTGGCATTTGCAGCCAAGAGTCAATCAACACTGAAATGCAAAGGTCATTTCAAACTGTAGAACATTTACTTGTCAATTTCATAACTCTAAAGGACTTAACTAAGAAACAATACCAAATCGGCTTTGTGGTGACCTAATTCTGAAAGATCAGGAGGATATGGGAGACTAATTGGGTTGTTATACTGTCAAGTCACAAAAATTGATATTCTGTGATATGGTAACTAACTGCACTTTTTGGCGTTTTGGACAATTTAACCTTGTATGCGTTGAGTTGAACCATATGTCTTTGTGACTCCTGATGGTTCATTTTCTGATTGCATTGGATTTACTAGGAGGTTCAATTCTTGCTAATCAATTTATTGTCTTCAAGGAACAGTAAGATTTTGGTTTGACAATTTTTTATTTATTGGTGAAAACATTTTATACGTGTCTTTTCTGTTGGTACTTGATCCTCATCCTTGTGAATTTGAATGTTTGTTACTAGTTGGTATTGGAGAATTAGAAGGGTCTACCATGTCTTATAGTCTCGACTAGTCTGTAGTGGGTTTGGCTGGGGTCCCAAGCTAAGCCTCTGTATTTGGCTTGGTTATCTGGGGCAGGCTTGTGGAGTTGGACAAGGTATGTTCCAAATCCAGTGGTCTGCCCACACATTCCAGGCTTGAACCCACGCTGCAACTAGACCAAGATTTGTTCCTGGTGCGAGCTTGGCTAGGGTTTAAAGTTTGGCATTGCATTTAGTTTAGGTTTTGTCTGAACCAGTTAATAATTTTTATATGTTTCTGTAGTGTCTCCTCTCAAACGTCTTCAGCTGTATTCATAGGTTGTTATTTGCTATGCATTCAGAGATGACAGGACTAGGAATGACATAACAAAGTTTTAGCCAGATGTGTCTTTTCTTCGTATCTTATCAGTGTGAAATTTGGCAGAATTAAGTTCAGCATTTACAGCCCCCCTATAGGAGCTGAATAAGTTCCCTCCCAAGCTGAAAGCATATGGGGACACTGAACTTGTAAAATTAGCCTTTATTTAACTAACAGTATGGGTAAAACAGGGAAAGAAACACAAGTAAGAGCAGTGAAATTAATAATAATAAGGGCAGAAAAAACAGATAGCTTTTATTGAATCAAGCTAAAAAAGAAGGAAATTCATGAATTTATTCATCTGTCCCAAAACTTGTAATATCTCTTAATCAAAATCACCTATGCTTCCTTACTTATCCTGCTCGAAAGCATCTCAGTTCCAGGTTTATGTTAGATTTTAATTTTTGGATTTAATATGCAGTTTGCATCCATTTATTATAATCATTTGCATCACAGAAAGTAAATAACATACTGATCATAATAACCATATTTCCCATCAAATAATTCTTTTTTAGAATTTAAATGACATATCGAGGAATGAAGTAAGACAGCAGTAGTATGCCTTATTGGCAAATTATCTCAAGAGATGCTTACAATGTAGCACATATAACTAAGTAACAGTTGTGTACAGCTAGCATAGAATGTGTTCCAGATCTTATTACCTAGAAATGGATCTCTCCAACATACAGTGCCAGAGTAATAGGAGTCTCACAGCCAGGTAATGAGAAAGTGCAATACCATTATCCAAAAGTCCACGTCAATAGCAGGGATTTTCCTCACCCAGCAAACAAGGCTCAAAGTGAAAACGTTAACATAACCCACATGCCATAATGCCTAGAACTGAATATTTATCAAATTTTTAATTGACTCACGTAGGTTATCATGTGCACACAGGTACGCTTCCACACATAGCTCACATACTCAGACTTAGAGAGCACTTGGCAAGCCCAAATATTCAACTTGGCAAAAATTTGACAAATACTTGACAAAAACTTGGCGAATACTCGGCAACATAGGAAGTACTAAAAATTAAATCTCTATTAGAAACTTTTTTTTGTAAAATTCAATTAAGAAATGTATCAAACTAAAAGTTGTCAATTTGAAAGAGAATGCACGATTTAATAGAAAAAACACTCGACACATATTAGTTTTTAACCATCGCTTTACATGCGTTGACATTTTTACCCACAATTTTTTG
Organism: Cupressus sempervirens; assembly: GCA_028749045.1. Taxonomy (NCBI): domain Eukaryota; kingdom Viridiplantae; phylum Streptophyta; class Pinopsida; order Cupressales; family Cupressaceae; genus Cupressus; species Cupressus sempervirens. The sequence continues at coordinate 819,480,464 of CM053786.1, forward strand.
TGTCAATAAAAACACAAGAGTTGAACTTGTGAAAATCCGCTTAGCAAAAACATAGAGAGAACTCAGGTTTTCGTAGAGTACTCACAAAGTTTGCAAAATATGCTTCCAAACTTGTCTGAGATAATATAAAGGATAAGGGTTGGCTTTTTGTGCAAACCTTTAGGCTTCAAGAGTTTGCTTTCTCAGAAACTTCACTCCTTCCATGAAAAGAAATGAGTTGCATATCAATTTAAATAACAATCTCAACATGTTCAATTCATTCGCAAACCATTCCTTATATAGACTTCCATCAGCCTTCTTTAAAGTAGGCCTACATTTATTCTCGAGGCTGAGATGAATACTATTGAATAAAGTGGCAATCAAATGTTATTTTATTCTATTTATTATTTTAACTAAATTTATTAAATATGAAATTGTCCTTTTGAAACAATATTTATTTTTGGACATTTTAATTTAATTAATTTTGCTTTATCAATTTTGGTGACATGATAATACTATTATGAAGTAATTAGAAATTATTTGCTTGATATTAACCATAGTTATGGGACTCGGACTCGCCTCTGACTTGGAAAGTTAAAATTGGACTTGGACTCGGCGACAGGACTTGGCAAGGACTTGGAAAATTGAAAAATCCATGAAATTCAAAGATTTTTAAGGATTTAAAGATTTTTCATACATCTTTTAGTCAATTAACATCAAATACATAATAATTGAGATAAATAGAAGCTACTTAATATACATACACAATTTTACATAGAGCACATAAGTATAAAAACAAATTTTTGAAGGAAAAAAACTAAATAACACAATATAAAGTAATAAACATAGTGTCACTGTAGTGTCAAATGTCTACAATATTCATGGATTACGAAATCCATGGTATCAAAAGTTCAAAACAGATATCAAAATAACAAGTAGAGTGTAGAATAGTAGAAGACTAAGGCTCATAGTAGCCTATGTCCTCCTACGAGTACGCCTAAGATAAGTCATGGAGGACTATAGAGCCATCCTCTCTCCCTGTGTTCGAGGCTGAATGTCATTCTCATCCTCATCCTTACGCACATAATTCTCACCATTAGACTCAGATCCATCACTCCTAGCGTCAGGGTCTTGCACTTTGTCTCCTCACGCTTTAGCCTCCTCGATTGTCATCGCTACTACCTCAGCCTCCCGATCCACTTGATCAACCCACTCCACGTCTTCATCACTGAAGACAAGATCAACAATCTTTGTATTCCACCCTACACGTGGATCAACATTCTCTGATACAATCGGTGATGTATTAGTACCCAGGATTTGTCATGGTGAAGGCGAAGGTTGTAGTGAACAAAGACAAGATCATTCAATTTTTTCATTGCCAATAGACTAATTACGTTCGCATCCTGATGCACTAGATGACTGACTCGAGATGCAAAAATTGCAATCCTTTGTAAATTTGGCACTTTAGTGCCAAACATCTCCCACTGTGCATCTGAAACAAGAAAATATTAAATCAATTCAATAACTTTGACTTTATCAAATTAAAATGGTAATAGAACTAGAAGTTAGGATGTAGAATCAAAGATTTTTACCAGGCATCAATTCAGTCCTATTTTTCTAGCACAACTACTGTGCAAATAAGTTCCTTTGAGCTTTCTTAAACAACTCAATGTCATGGACTACAATTGTTCCAACTCTTGAATCAGGTGACATTCTCTCTACAACATCATAGAGGCCACTGCACACCTCATTGTTAGCCTTGAAATGTGGGTTGAATTGGTATGCTAGATTGAGGAAGTAGGCTGCTGCATGGATAGGCCTGTGAAGTAGATTGTGCCAATGTCTATCAATGCCATCCCATATAGGCCCATACCTATCTCGGTTCCCTACAAATAAAGAGCGAATGGCTTCCTTCACCCTATCCATGCCCTTACGAATGTAGCGCATTGAGGGCTTCTCTCCATCAACAATTCGTAAGAGAACAACAATTGGCTTTACGAAGTGTAATCATTATGAAAGTTGGAAGAGAAACAATTAGCTTTAAGTTTTTTTTATAAAAAATGAACAATAATTTATAACATAATTTCATAAACAAAAAAAGTTGAAATGAGGACAAAAAAGAAAATTACCGTCACAGTATCAACGATCGGTGTCCAAAAGGAAGCCCCATAAAAAAAAATGTGATCAGCTGCATCAATCCCTACAGTGGTCTTTGTATATGATGATGCAATCCACTCCTCACTAAAAAAACATGCATCTCAAACCTCCCTTTGAATCAAGCAAAGATTTCAATGTGAAAAAATTGGTTGCAAATCTAGTGACCCCTGGACGAAACAACTCTTTTCGTCATTGTATTTCCTCATGAGGTTGAGGACTTATGTATGATTATATATGTTTGCATACACTCCTTTCTTGCTCTATAATTGTTTTTATCCAAGGGAGTTTACCAAGATCCTTTAACATGAGGTCAATGCAACGAGCAGCACAAGGGGTCCAAAATATGTGAAGGTGTCTTTCCATAAGAAGCTTTCCCATAGCAACATAATTTGTTGCATTATTTGTAACTATTTGCACCACATTCTCCTCACCCACATCTTTTATCACTTCATCCATTACCTAACAAAGATATTCAATATTCTTTGTTTTTCCTGAGGCATCAATTGATTTCAAGGAACCGTGGCACTTGAAGAAAAGAACAAAATTAATATAATGATCAATGATGAATCATAATTTATAAATTCATAATTTATAAACTTAATCACTTAAGTACAAGTTCTACTTCTAAATTTTTATTGTGTAAGTACAATTACTTGATGAGGATATAAAAAGTTGAGGAGTGTTCTACTCCTATCAGTCCAACCATCAGTCATGATGGTGCAACCCTTTATCTTCCACACCTCACACTGCTCCTTGATTGCACCTTTTACATCAGCTATCCTTTGGGTCAAAATAGGGCCTCCTAGCTCATTTGCACCAAGGGCTTTGAACTCCAAACCACAAACAATAACAACATTGATTGCAATTTGCCAATAAGGGGACCTAAAACAAATTAAATAAAATTTAAAGTTAAACAAATTAGTATATTATACTATTACTATTAATTTTGAAAACAAAATACATATTAAAATAAACAAAATAAACATATTATTTTTTCTTGAAAGTTGAAATTTGAAAGTAAGAGAAGTAAGACATAAATTAAAACTTAAATAATTAAGTACCTTGCTGCATTGAATTGAATGTTGTTGTAGATGAAGAAGTCTCCGAGTGCCAATTTGCATAATTGTAACGCCTCGCCAAGGGACCCAAAAGAAATAACCTAAAGTTTTACTAAGTTTGGTAGCATTTTTTTTAAAACAAGAAAGAATAACATACACATCAAACACATAGTAGCGGAAGCAATAACATACAATCATTTAAAACATACATAACAGGGTACATTTCTTAAGGATCCCAAGACGTTGAATCACATATAAATTTAATCTAATACTAAGTCCATCAAATGCCACATCCATATGAAAGAATAATAGAAAGTCCAATATCCATACAATACATTTATTTCGAATGCCTCTTGGCAAATTAAATTCAGAATGCTCAATCATCTACTGTACATGTCACAGGGTATGAAAGGCTAAAAGAATATACATATGAAAAAATATAAATACCATATCCTCATCGGATCCATGATACAAGTACAATAAAATAAATGAAACCATCCACCATACATGAAATATAGAGTACCAAGTAATCTCATCATATAATCAACTGAATCTAAAACAATATCTGATAATCTCAAAATGATGCTACTAATCATTAACATAAAATTGGCCCAAAAGAGTTCAGCAATAAAAGCAAAAATGCGAACTAGGGGCAAGCACTACATCCACCCCCCCCAAGGCTTAGGCTTACTCCTGGAAGCCTACAAGAGTGGCTTACTCACTGTGCGGGTCCCATTGAACCCTTTCCTCCTGTAGGAGGATATGACTCTACTGAAAACACTACAACACACTTGAGCAATATGATTCTGGTTTAATAATAAACCGAAAATCACATTGATCCAACATTCATCCTTTTAACAAATATTGAAATAGATCCCCTAAACACTCTAAACTAAAGATCAACATCCCTAATCCATTGGAAGACATACTACTATAAAGCATAGATAAAAGACCATGTTTTGAAAACAGGATAAGTTTCAATATTCAATTTTGCCTATATTTAGATTTACGTATAATTTCAGTTTTGAAATCTAAGTGTTGAAGTATGAAAAATATACAACTAAAAGTTTAAGTTTTGTTTCAGTTCAACTAGTTAACATTAGTGCTGTTCCAATATACCCATAGCTCCCAATGTAGAAACTCGGGCTCTGATACCAGATGTAACGCCCTGCCAAGGGACCCAAAAGAAATAACCAAAAGTTTTACTAAGTTTGGTAGCATTTTTTTTGAAACAAGAAAGAATAACATACACATCAAACACATAGTAGCGGAAGCAATAACATACAATCATCTAAAACATACATAACAGGCTACATTTCTTAAGGATTCCAAGATGTTGAATCACATATAAATTTAATCTAATACTAAGTCCATCAAATACCACATCCATATGAAAGAATAATAGAAAGTCCAATGTCCATAATATACATTTGTTTTGAATGCCTCTTGGTAAATTAAATTCGGAATGCTCAATCATCCACTGTACATGTCACAGGGTATGAAAGGCTAAAAGAATATACATATGAAAAAATATAAATACCATATCCTCTTCGGATCCATGATACAAGTACAATAAAATAAATGAAACCATCCAACATACATGAAATATAGAGTACCAAGTAATCTCATCATATAATCAACTGAATCTAGAACAATATTTGATAATCTCAAAGTGATGCTACTAATCATTAACATAAAATTGGCCCAAAAGAGTTCGGCAATAAACGCAAAAATGTGAACTAGGGGCAGGCACTACAATAATCATGCTTCTCCTTGTTCCAATCCATGGTCTCAAGCGATGGTTGTGCACTTGGAGTCGTGCGTGGAACAAACATGGAATCAAGTGTCGATCTTTGCTAATGAATGCGACGTCCAATGGTCACACTCGTAGAAGCAGTAGCATCCACAGGTGGAGTAGGGGATAATGTAGAGCAAAAACTAGAAGATCCCTGTTGGACTAGTTGTGCCATTTCTTCTTGTTGCTTCTTTTTCAATTTTTTTTCTCCATTTTATCCTTTACAAGAGTTTGCATGTCTCACATAAAATCCTGGGTTACATCTTTGCATTTTTTAGCATCACGCCTAGGTAATATGTGCTAGGTGATACGTCAATCTATTTATGCCTCCCCGTTATATATTACAGCGCAATGCTAACATGTAACAACTCCCTTTTTGTGGCCTGGGATGGCATGTTTTCAAGCCCTATCCCTTGCTATTGCAGTTGGATTTGCATCAAGGTTAAATGTAGGCCTAGTTCCACTTCCACAAGGCTCATCGTGAGGCATGATGTCAATGTGTTTGCTGTTGCAATATGATTATATTATAAATAGAAATAAGTTAGCATCGAATCAGTTTTTTAAACTTTAGGAACATATTATAAAACAACACAAAAAAATGCAACTTGTTGCTTACATCTTCAAATTTGCACAAAGTCAAACAATGGAAATGCAAGTATGTTTGTAGAAGCCTTCTCCAAATGCTTCCTTAAGCTCGTCCCAATGTTTAAGTGCAAGCTACAAAGTTGCACAAACCGTTAGCAATCTATATGGGAGAGCCAACCGGTTTGCTAATTTCTCTTTCAAAACCCCAATAATCTTCTCTAACTCTTTTCTCTCTATCACAAGCATAAGCAAACGGTGGAATGACCTTTTTAGGTCAAATAGATGTTATAACAACCAAAAAATTGCAACTTAAGTCTTTGTTTATTTTAATTTTTGCACTTTATGACCTTTGCCGCTAGCGAGAGTCCTGGGCTCGGGACTCGGCGAGTCTGGCAAGTCCTTGGACTCAGTGAGTCTACATGGACTTTGCCAGGACTCGACCGAGTCTGAGTGCATAGGCCAATTACCTCGAAAAGTTTGCCTCTGCCCTGCTCAGATTTGTAGAGTCCTAGAACATTGATATTAATAGTGATCGAGGTTAATTTATATAAGAGGTTGAATGATGTTTCCTTAGGAAACAATCGTAAAGAATAGAAACATTCTATTCTAAAAACATAAAAACTAATTATTAGAAACATTCTAATATTTACAGAAGATTACAATAGATAACCATTAGATATTAAACATAGATAATAGAAACTATTTGTTATTGTAATACCCTCCCTTAATGGTTACTCTATCCAAAGCATGAAGCTGTCAAAAGGTGTAAAAAGCAGATTTTGTCTGCTCAAAGGGCTCTGCACTATTCTCTGTGGGCTGCGAACTAGATTGCTTAAAGAGGACAGTTAAGCTCTTCCGACATTCAGCTTTCATGTGCCCATACTTGTGGCAATAGTTGCATTGAATGTTCTTTTTCTAGGAGCCTTTTGAATCTGGAGCAGAGGATGTCTACTAAGAAGATTGTTGCTGGTACTTTGATAATGCTCCAAAACTTTGTAGATGAGCATAATGCTCCAAAACTATATAGATGAGCACAATGCTCCAAAACAAACTGCAAAAAGCCATGATTTTTAGGAGAATCGAAAAAATCAAACACGATTTTTGAGGTGAAAAATCAATCAAAACCCAACATAATTTTTGAGGTGAAAAATCAATCAAAACCCAACATGATTTTTGAGGTGAAAAAAATCAAAACTTGACAATACAAAGCTTCATTTTATAAGGAAAAACTATAAAACCCAACAGATAATTTTTGAGGAAAAAATTACAAACTCACAGAGGAATCCCACACAACTTTGCGAATTACAGAATCAGAAAATTTTAAGGGAAAATTTATAGAAACCCATAAGTATTTTTTTTTGGGAAAAAAAATGAAAACCCATCAGAATTTTTTTTTTGTGAGGAAATTTTTTATGAAAACCCACCGGAATTTTTAAGTGAGGCAAAACATGAGACTTTGCATGGTAAAGCAACACATGCAAACAACATGCAAGTACATGCAACAAACATGCAACCTGTTGGTTCCCAAAACCACAGATTGGAAATCCAAGAGCCTGCCACGTCTCCGATAGGACTTCTCAATCAATTCTGGTCAAAGAACAAGAATACTTCTCGATTCCCCTGCACTTCAGGCTCCGTTACACCTAGGCGGGTAGACCTTCTCTTCTAACTTGATCACTTGGTTCAGAGTTTTTCTAAAGCAAATTTAAGCTTTTGGAGTTCTCTGACTGGCAAGGTCCTCAAACTCAATTAAAATGAAAATTGGATGCTGGATGATGGTTGAATGTTTTGTATAATTGAATAATAATTAATTTGATGCTTGTAGGAAGGAAGTTATAGATTTTTTGACTTCAATAATAGAAAGACCAGTGCCTCTGCTCGTCTGGGCAATAGAGTCAACTTCAATGAATTTTCACGTACAACTTTATAATGTTCCACGCACTTATGCTGTCAACAATTAAATAATCAAGATGCGATAGACCAAATATTACGCAATCTTAAATTAGTGCAGATTGAATTTTAACTTCTCTGGTAGGGAGGCAAACTGGACACAAATACGGAAACAACTATATATTTCACAATATTTGTGATGATCGAATTTAAAATGCCAAATGATCATGTCCACTTATTTGACATTTAAATTGTATACAAAATTTCAAAAAATAATTACAAAGGACGATTCATCTGCAGTTTAAATCTCTGTGCCTTTAAAATAGACAAAGAATATTTTATTTTATTATAAAAATAAAATAATAGAATTTATATTACAAAGTCATAATGATCTCCTTATCTCTACATACAATAATAAATATAAAATACTTTCTCCAGAATCTGAATCTGAATGTTTTTCGAATGTTTTTTTGTACAATAAAATAACTCATATATATATATATATATATATATATATGCTACCCGAGAGAAGATAGGACTAAATAGCACTCTTTCAATAACGATTATTTTAAACTTAATTGAACCCTTTGCTCATTTTAATCAATTCCCTTTTATTAAATCATATCCTTTATGATTATTGGGCTCTTTGAATATCCTCCTAGCAACATGATTTATAATGTTCGTAATAATATATCAAATCTGTGCAAAATTATTCACCGTCAGACTTCAGTTTAATCCTTTGCCTTCGAAACTCTTCATATTAATAACTGCGACTTGTAAGTTAGTCAGGAATATGTTTGCATATCGGGTACTAATCGTTTTTATTTTCTCCTCCTATGATTGCTCAGACGTCGATTTAGGGATCAAATTGCTGCTTTTATGTACCACAATTTGGTTTGTATAAGATATCCTTTTCTTATGTGTCCATCCTCATCCTCAGGCTATTTGATATTCGATGGGCTTTTATGGATCATATTTTTCCTCCTCAATATTTGTATTGAATTTCTTCTGAGCCTCCATGGTGGATGAAAGTTTGTATCAATTCAGAGCCTTCCTTTCAAAATAGTGCGCTAATAGAAACAAGAAGATTATGCTCTACAGGAATCTGTCCTCATTTGCATCGTCGCCAGAAGTATATGATATGCCGTCATCACTCATATGGGGTTTGTGTTATGGACTTTTGTCAGATGATGGTCTCTTGTCACATGCTTATTGTTATAGTGATCTCCAAAGCTTTAAGGCATCTGAATGTTTATATCCGTAGTTTTCTGTGTATCGTTGTGATGACACATTCTAACTTCAATTTTGATCCCCTGTAGTTCCATAGCTTTGTCATATTTCTTCTCACTAGAGCCATTACTCTTCTTCAGTTTCAAAACCTCTGAAGATCCCTTAAAAAAGATTGGCTTCATTGAACTGTTGTAGTTCACCTATCACTGATGATTATCGTTCCATTTTTATATCTACCACTGTTGCACTCTTGGTGTAGGAAATTACATACAAATGTAGCAATTCCTAATATGCCACCTCTGACGAACATATGCCATTGTCTCTATGATTGCAGAATTATGAAATACATGCCACACAACCAACAAGAAGGCTAGTACATATGGTTATGATCCAATTGGCAAATGTCAAGCCTGAGTATCTCATTGTCCAGATTTCAAGACCAATGGCAGAAATACAAATGATAACAAGCAAAATCAAATATATTAAATCAAATATGTGCATTTTTTAAAAGGCTTATGAGTTTGCTACTTAGACAGCTGGTATTAGCATTTGGTGAAACTATGGCAAAGAAGTTCTTTTTGTGATGCCAAGGTATTGGGTGCACATACTACTAATGGATTAATTTGAGAGCATTAAACTTTTCATGTTGGGTCAACTTAATCTGGTCAGTTATCAACATTGTTTGAACATGCTATCAACATGTTCTTGCTTGCACAAATTTAGCTGCTCGTGATACTTTGGCATGCCTAAAACTACATCAACGTAAATGATTAATAGACATGACATAAATGGTGTAAAGGATGGAAAAATGTCAAAAAATGAAAATGGAGACAAGAAATTTTAGGCTCCATCACAACCCTCAAAAAGTAGAGACCTAGAAAATTTGAAGGATGACCCAACAGAGAGTTCGAAAAACCTAGAAAGAATATGTTGTTAGTTTTTGTATCGGGTGACTTGAAAATCGAGGCACCCAAAAAAAAAGACGGCAAACCAGTTGAGATCTCAAAAAACCCATCAAGAATTTGTAAAAAATAATTTGATCCAGTACAAAAAAAAAAGGGTTTTGAACAAAAATAGCCTTGCTGCAAAAAAACCACAAAATGGCAGAAATGTGTAGAAAAAACAGATGGAGTAATTGGAAAATATTTGCTTGATATTATTAGTGACCGAGAGGTCAATTTATACAAGAGGCTGAACGATGTTTCCTTAGGAAACAATCGTAAAAAATAGAAACATTCTATTCTAGAAACAGAAAATTGAATATTGGAAACATTCTAATATTTACAGAAGATAACAATAGATAACTATTAGATACTAAACAGAGATAATAGAAACTATCTATAATTGGAATAAATACTCAAGACCCTTTTGAGGCTTGTGACTTTTGATTGTTTATTAAACTCTCAAATCTCATAAACAGAATGAACAAAATAATAAAGGATCTAGGATGTACGTGAGGGTAACAATCATATCTGAGCTAGCCCATGTTATAAGCTCGAAAAATCTGAACTGACATGCAGCTATCTCATACTTGTTGAAGATCAAAGCTGCGATAGAGATAATTTATTGCTAGAAAGGAGATTTATGATGATATATCTGTATAACCAAGTGAGCATGATGTGGCGTTTAAGTTGTGTTAGGTGTCTCATCCTAACTATCTGATATTTTATTATATGTGACATGCTTTAGAAATATGAAGAGACATGCATTTGGAAAATGAAGAGACTTTCGGTTATGATATGAAGAGTCTCAGTTCAATACACACACACACACACACACACACACATATATATATATGTTTGCTTTGTGTAATAAGTGTTTTATTCAGTTGAAAACATTGTACTTGAACTTCTTTTATTAAATAGAAGAGATTTTTTGGTGTAGCTGCGATTTTCCCCTCAAGTTGGAGGGTTTTTACAGTATAAATTGTTTTGTCTCTTTGTGTTTTTTTTCTTCATCTTGGTTGTTGTTGTTTATCTTTATTCCTGGGCAAAACATTAACAATTCTCATCAGCATTTTGATACAATTGTTTTATTTGTCTCTCCTCTGTTTTATTGATTCATGTATGTTAGTTCATTGGGCTTTCTAAATAATATTTTCTTGACCTTAATAAGTGAAGAAATCAATAGAAATATGCAAACTAAAGGAAAAGTTCTGTTCTTTAAGATACAATAACGTCAAATTACAAATGGATGCATTATATTAAATTCTTTAAGTAAGGTTCTAGTTATGTTTATTGATTCAAGGAGGGTCTCATAGAGCATATGGAATTTTTGTATTTTTTCCTTCACAAATATCTGTGCAACCACAAACAATTCTTTCTTCTTTGGTGAGTTAGAATCATGCATGGCTACCAGTTACCTTCTTTGCTGTTGAAGGTTTTGGAAAAAGTTGTTATGGCCCAGAAAAGGCTAACACACATTATTCCTTCATGTTTTCAGCAATTTTGTTTTGGTCTTTTACAACTCTTTGTGGGGCCTTATCAAGCAGAGAAAATGTCGAGAAGAGGGTTAATGGAACAGGACCTGGCAAAGTTGGATGTTACCAAGCTGCATCCACTGTCCCCAGAGGTCATTTCTCGCCAGGCTACTATAAACATTGGTATTCTACCTTTATAACCTAATTACAATGGGATTATCTTGTTATGAATACTGTTTAGTTCAAAATATCAATTAATTTGCTAGAGTAAATGACTTTGTGATAAAGAGATGGTTTTTTAGTATATTTCAGTCCACTATTTTCTTTTTAAGGTTTGAAAGGGATAAGAACTACAAGTGCATTCAAATTTAGATTGTCAGAAGATTCAGATTTAGTTGTCAGAAGATTGTGATGACAGTGGGATGACTGTGAATATGTGCATTCAAAGTAAAATTTTTGTCAGTCTGTGAGTATTTATAAATTGAATTGCGATCTGGTAAAGGAACCTATAGCTATATGAATTACATCAGCCTTGCCCAGGTGGTGTATTTATCGTTGTCGCGAAAGTTAGAAACAGCATTCCATGATTTTGACTCAGGACTTGGCAAAAACTCAGAAATAGAAAAACACGTAATTTCATAAAATTAACTTAAATTACAATCAAATTATTTTTAGAAAGCATGAGAAATGGGTTTAGAGAATACACAGATGAGAAGATTGTTGACATTCGTTCTAGTCCACAGCAAGGGGAAAATAATTTTGTGAAGGTGTTTTTTCCTGCTACTTTGCTGGTTGCTCTTATTTACCAAACTCCAGAAAACTTGTTATTAACTAAGCAAAACTTGGCAAATACTTGCCAGATTTTGCAAACTTGTGCATTTTCCATGTAACAAAGCTAGTGCAAGTAGAAAAACACAACAGGGATTGCTTTTCTACATTTAATCATTCATCAAAATTTAATTGTGTGCCATTAGACCAACATTGAAGAACTTATAGAAATTCTCAGGCTGTGTCATCAGCTTCTGTTTGTATTGAATAGTTTCTAGGGTGGTTTATTGCTCTTTCAAATCTCAGGGTTCTTGTTACTCTACTAATATTTTTAGTTACTATTGTAATTGGATGTATTTACTAGTCCGATTGTCATTTTATTCCTTGTCAGTATCTGCATGCAAAGATATCTGATGAGCAATAGCAATATCTTCTAACAATAGTTTTGCTGATTCACACTTACCAAACTCCAGAAAACTTGTTATTAACTAAGCAAAACTTGGCAAATACTTGCCAGATTTTGCAAACTTGTGCATTTTACCAAACTTGGCTGGTTGCTCTTATTTAGCAAACTCCAGAAAACATGTTATTAACTCAGCAAAAGTTGGCAAATACTTGCCAGATTTTGCAAACTTGTGCAATTTCCATGCAAAAAAGCTAGTGCAAGTAGAAAAACACAACAGGGATTGCTTTTCTACATTTAATCATCCTTCAAAATTTAATTGTGTGCCATTAGACCAACATTGAAGAATTTGTAGAAATTCTCAGGCTGTCATTAGCTTCTATTTGTGTTGAATAGATTCTAGGGTGATTTATTGCTCTTTCAAATCTCAGGGTTCTTGTTACTCTACTAAATTTTTTAGTTACTATTGTAATTGGATGTATTTACTAGTCTGATTGACATTTTATGCCTTGTATCTGTACGCAAAGATACGGTCCTTAGTTACCATTTTATGCCTTGTCAGTATCTGTACGCAAAGATACAGTCCGTAGTTACTGATTCGGGATACGAATCCGGTTCGGGCACGTGAATCGGATCCGTGGATTTGCGATTTTTTTTTCCCAATTAGGATTCGTGGAGGATTTGTATATAATGCATAAAAGGGTCATTTTAGGATTAGAAAGCAAAAAAAGTATTTAAAAAAGTCATATTAAATAAATTAGACCCACTTAAAACCATCAATCCTTGAGGATTCGTGCTGGATCCTCGAAGATTCGTGCAGATCCTTGTTTTACGCAGTGGATTTGTCCCACGAAACCGGACGAATCCACTGTGTAAAACAAGGATCCTGCCAGGATCTTCACGAATCCAGGCACGAATCCGGATCCAGCCTCTAAGGCATGAATCCGGTAACTAAGAGGTACCTGATGAGCAATAGCAATATCTTCTAACAATAGTTTTCCAGATTCACACTCTTCACAAATAAACTAAAATATTATAGAGCTGCTGTTACCATACCACTGAGAGATCTCTTTCTTACAGGACAGCACTCTCCCAAACCTCAAACAATATCAGAGTTACTAATTTTCTGTGTTGCAATTTGCTGAAATTATGAATCATTTGCATTGTAAACAGAAACTACAGAAAAGTTTCTTTTCAGTTTCACCAATGAAATATCAATTTCAGAGTGTGAATAATGACAGAAAGAATCTACTCATTTAGAAGATAATCACACTATCGAAGCATGCCATTATAAACCCCTCTGCTCAATTAAGATTATCACTCAATGATGGTAATTGTTGGTAGCTCATGTTGAAGTTTGTAGCTGCGATAGAGATCTTTATCTCTGATTTTATAAAATAGAAATATGGATGTTATGACTGTCTGGGTCATTTTCAGCTGAAAGAGACATTTGTGATAATAATTAAGATAATATTATATAAAGAGACATGTACCATATGTCATGCAAAGAGGCATTTAGAAAGATGAAGGGTTTTGTATTTGAAATTTGAAAGGACCTTCGTGTAAGATGAAGAGTCTAATTTCAATCTATTTATGAGATTGCTCAATGTATTGTAATGCAATCAAGTGAAAGATTTGTATTCGATCAGTTTTATTATCAAAAATAGATATATTTTACTGGTATGGCTGGTCTTTCCCACTAGTTGGAGGCATTGGTTCCCAAAACTGCAGATTGGAAATCCAAGAGCTTGCCAATTCTCTGATAGGACTTCTCAATCAGTTTTGGCCAATGAATGGGAATACTTTTTGATTCCCCTGCACTTTAGGCCTTGCTACACCTAGGTAGGTAAACCTTCACTCCAAACGCTGACTGTCTGGTTCAAGGCTTTTCTATAGCAAATTTAAACTTCTGGAGTTCTTTGGCTGGCAAAGTTCTCAAACTCGATGAAATTGAAATTGGATATTGAGTGCTTGAATTATATAATATTTGTAAATAATGGAATTGATGCTTGTAGAAGGAATATATAGATTTTCTGACTTAAATAATAAAAAGACCAGTGCCTTTGCTCATTTGGGCAATAGAGTCAACTTCAGTGAATTTTCACATACAATTTTATAATGTCTTACACATTTTACTGCCAACAATTAAATAATCAAGATGCGATAGATCAAATATATACGCAATCTTAAATTAGTCCAGATTGAACCTTAACTCCTTAGGTAGGGAGACAAACTGGACACAGATGTGGAAACAATTAAATATTTCACACTATATGTGATGATCTAATTTAAATGATAGATGATCATGTCCACTTATTCGACATTTAAATTGTATACAGAATTCAAAGAAATAATTACAAAGGATGATTCACCTGCAGTTTAAATGTCCATGCCATTTAAAAAATAAACAAAAGACATTTTATTTTAATATTTGAATTTATATTACAGTCATATTATACTCCTCATCCCTTCGTACCAGTAATATAAAATAATCTCCTGAATATGAATTTTTTCGAAATATATTTTTTGTTACAAATAAATAGTCCCTTATTTATATTAGATATAAGGAGACATGACTTTTAAATATGAAAGGGTGTTCCCCTTTTTAAAAATAAACAATACTTTCTACTCAATTATAATCACACCTCTCCATTTTCTTAATTCATAGTTTTAGGCAAAATAATCATTGATAAATAGGAGATAATTTCTACAAGAAGTCAAATTGTGATATTGCTATCAGGATTTAACTGTGTGATTTTGAGTCAAACTCATTGACCCATGTTTCACTAGTAGTGATTCAACATGAATCCATCTCTCATGAGAATAAATGGAACACTTAGCACTCATTGGATCTAGGTGATGCTCATAGGGGTGAAGCACTGGGACTTCCCTGGAGGTCACCCATCCAGTACTACTCTAGCCTAAGCGCACTTAACTACGGAGTTTCCTCCATTGTTAAACCCAAAGCTTGCAACCTCATTTGTAAAACCTTCACCGAGTGTTGTGCCTTATGAACCATTCATTAGAAAGCCCCTTAAGCTCATCAATTGATAAGTAGGAGATAATTTCCACAGCAAGTCAAATTGTGATATTGCTATCAAGATTTAGCTGTGTGATTTTGAGTCAAACTCATTGACCCATGTTTCATGAGTAGTGATTCCACATGAATCCATCTCTCATGAGAATAAATGGAACACTTAGTGCTTATTGGATCTAGGTGATGCTCACAGGGGTGAAGCATTGGGACTTCCCAGGAGGTCACCCATCCTAGTACTACTTCAACTCGAGTGCGCTTAACTGCGGAGTTTCCTCCATGGTTAAACCTAAAGCTTGCAACCCCATTTGCAAAACCTTCACCAAGTGTTGTGCCTTATGAACCATTCATTAGAAAACCCCTTAAGCTCATCAATTGATAAGTAGGAGATAATTTCCACATCAAGTCAAATTGTGATATTGCTATTAGGATTTAACTGTGTGATTTTGAGTCAAACTCATCGACCCATGTTTCATGAATAGTGATTCAACATTAATCCATCTCCTATGAGAATAAATGGAACACTATTTTGATATCCCATGTGATATCCCAATTTTGGCAAGTAATTTAATAATAAATAAATATTATATATGAAGTAATATTAAAATAACAATATTTTATAAGTAATATTATATTATAATCATATAAAAATATCAAAGTGTCAAGGAGGTTTTTGATGGATGGCCAAGGGAGTAGAGAAAATCAACTCTCTCAAGTATATGGTTAGTTACCCCATCTTTGATTATTTGGGAACTATGGAAGGAACGCAATAGAAGGTTTTTTAAAGGAGAAAAGGAAAATTTGAGAAGATGTTTGAATAGAATTATAAATGCAATAGAGGAGACAGTAAGTGTCTCGGCCATGAAAAGACAACTAATGCAGATTCCTTACACAAAAGATGATAGTGTGTTACAATCTTCATGGCCAGGGATAAGGTTCAAATCCCCCTCCGAGGCATTGGTAACCAAAAAGAAAAAGATTAGGCCATAAAAGATAGAGTGGAGAGCTCTATGGGAAGGATGGGTAAAGGCAAGTTTTGATGGAGCCACAAGTGGCAATCCAGGGATCTCTGGTGTTGGGGTCGTGTTGAGCGATAGTGAAGGATGTATTCTTTTGAAAGGAGCAAATAAATTGCCCATAGGCACTAACAACATAGCAGAATGTCAAGCATCATTGTTAGCAGTAAGGTTAGCAAGAAACAAGGGGATCAAGAAGCTGCATTTAGAAGGTGACTCTCTCATAGTAGTGCAGGCAATATCAAAAATGCAAATCAATGCTTGGCATTTTCAAATGGTAATTAATTTAATTGTGCAAGAATTAAGTAACTTTGAAGATTTTAAGATCATGCATATCAAACGTGAAGGAAATATAGAGGTAGACACTTTGTCAAAATGGGCATTGTCATTAAATGATGAAACTATCAGGGTCAAGCATTCAAATTATGAAAAGATTTAAATTACAATTCAAATGATGAAGGAATGTAAGAAACCTCTAATCCAACCTATTAAAGGACAGGTAAGTCAGCAAGGAGGATTTAGTAAGATCTCTTAAAGATTATAGATCTTTGTGGAGCGTGTGTGTTATTTAAAATGTGTGGCAGTAGGACTAATTATAAAAGGGGAATGTCATGGTAATGACAACGTGACAGAGATTGCATCAGCAAAAGCGTGCGAAGGTCTTTAAAACAAGGAGGAGAGCAGCTTTTCAAAGCGGAAGTCTGAATTAAGAAAGTAATTTTGAGCAGGTTTCATGGAGCCGACTTTCACTTTCAAAACGACAAAGCAATAGAAGGCTTTATTCGGGAGCATAGCGGATCATCGTCTAAGGAAAATGGTGAAATGCCCCTCTGATGCAGTGATTCAAGCAATGCAAGAGACTTTGGGTCCTCTCTTTCATGAAGTTGACCGCTGTTGGAAGGTTCAGGTAGATATTGCAACGATGGTAATAGCATGGGGTTTGCATGTTGGAGAACATGAACAAATTGTGGCATGGGTTATGAAGGTGCTCTTTGAAGAGGCCTTAATTCCAAATTTGAAGACGCTATTGGAATGGGCACATCCTAGATGGGCCTTTGACTTTAGTGAAGGCTACGAAGATGAGGAAGAAGGGATAGAAAAAGGGGTTTTTGCCTTTGTAAATTGGCCGCGTGGGCAGATTGACAGAGAAACCTACACAAATGAGCATCACCGACTTTAAAGTATAGGAAGGCAGTGATGAAATTTGATACGGCCAATGAAAATCCCTTTTTGAAGGCTAACGAAGTGGGAGGGCAGATTTTGTGATGGCAGGAATGCATGAAGATAGAAGAACAAGGCTGTTTTTTGACAAGCAGGAAGACCTGAAGGAATGGGAGGCAGCACAAAGAAGGATGTTAGGCTTTGCAAATGAAAGAATTCAATTTTAACGAGCAAATTCAAAATGTGGATGTTTTTTAGAGGATTGACACAGTGAAAGCTTTTGGCAACGTCGAGGTCATAATGACCGCACGTTTAGGTGTCGAGTTTTTTATAGTAAGGAAATGCTTTTTAAGTATATTAGCCCAATGAAGAGGCCTTTTTTGTGTTAGATGTAAAGGAGATACATATCATATTGTAAATGATGGTCCTCTAGATAGAATTAAGGACCTTTTTATCTTGATGTAAATATTATTATATTACTAATAAAAAACAAACTTATTACTGACCAAAAAAAAAATAAAAAAAAAATAAAACATATCTTATGATATTAATTAATATAACCAAGCTTATTAATATAAATATATAATTAATATAATTATATTATTATTATTATATAATTAATATAATTATATTATTATTATAATATAATTAATATTACGAAAGGACATGACTCTTTCTATTAATATATATATGGAATAATAACGTTGGTAAGGGCATCAGAGGAAAATATTATTAAATATATACAAATTAGAGACAAATCAGTAAATGTCCTGAAACAGGACATTACATTCCATTTATTCTCATGAGAGATGGATTCATGTTGAATCACTACTCGTGAAACATGGGTCAATGAGTTTGACTCAAAATCACACAGTTAAATCCTAATAGCAATATTACAAAATAATCATTGTTAATTCTATTATCGGCAATCACTTTGTAATTCCTTGGCTCTTGACTTCTACATGGTCATCGAACATACATTCATATCCGACCATCATCGAATAAGGGAACTAGTTTGAATCAATCGCTACAGATGTTGTTAATATTATAAATAATATTTAATCATCCCGCGACTAATGGTTTCTCAACGCGAATGACGCCTCTGGTATTCTTTTCAATTACAATGACGGTAGTCATAATATAATCGGTGCACCACCAACACAATGACCCTTGTTGTGTTTGTCTTTCCGTATGTCTTTAGCGTTCGTAATCTTGGATGGCATCCATATGTGACGAGTTTGAGCCTTCCATTTATCAATTCGTGCCATACAATATTCCCGTGATGTCTATATTTGATAGGGTTTCGATTTCAATTTTATTAATCTCTGTATGGTGTCGCCACTGACCAACATATTCATCAGACATTTTATATGCCACTGACCCTCGATGTGTGCAAGGAATCACGTTTTTTCTTGTACATATTGCTGAGACTTAAACTACATGTCTTTCATATTTGTGGGCCTGCTACAAGTTTGTTGTTTGAATGCTGTAATGAAATTCAATCAAGGCAGATATTCAAGCTAACTGTTTTGGATGGTTTGAGGTAATTTTTTGAAATTCTTATCAATATTTTCCACCATAGCTGTTCTGAGTTCAAGGACGTTAGCAGCTTGCATATTGAATTACTTACATCTTCACATATATGTTTCTCTGCAAATCTCCAAGGCTGATAGAGTCAAATTGAGAATTCATGCCATTGTTTTGATGTTATATAGGGTCTGATTTTCTTGGCAGACACTAGCATATATAATTTTTGAATATCACATAGTGCCTGCCCAATCACTTCTGCCCTCAGCCAATAACAGTATGCTGCTGGGGAAGTTACACGATCTGATATATAATTGCTGCTGTCTACTGTTTAGCTGGGAAAGGCCAAACCTGAGAAATATGAAGAGCTGATGGGTTTTTTCTTAGCCTCATGCCACCCATAAGTCTCTAGGTATGCAGTGAATAGGGACTTCGTTGTTTCTGAACATGGTGTTTAGAGCTCTAAAATTTGCTAAATTTTGGAGTTCCATCAGGAGGCTTTTCCTAGGATAAGTCTCCTGAGTCTTTTGTGTATTGTTTATTCTCTTTTATTGCCGTTTATCTTTATCTCTGGCAAAAACTTAACATGTTATCAGAGCCTAGTTAGATAACAGCAATCAGATTTGGCATGAAAGAAGCTTCAGTGAAGTGATTGAAACTTGTCCTGATACGAGGTTTCATTCTGTGATTGTTTTTGAGATGATTATTTATTGACTCTTTGGAGTGTTGTTTGAAACTGAGTGCTTGAGCAACTTATGGGCTACCTGTGTAACTGCCACCTAGTTCCACCATTCATTTTTCTCATTCTGTTATGGATAGGCTCTTTGGCGTTGCTGATTTGGAGGGGGGATGATATTTGGGTAGATTTTTTTCTTGCCCATTTTGTTATGAGTCTTTGTCATTGCATTACTTTCGAGGACAAACATTGTCAAAGAATGTGGCTGCAACATGTAAAATTTAGGAAACCATTATGTTATTTTTGTGGGAAATGCACATACGTTAAGCAAAATGCTTTTCAGGTGACAGAGGCAATGATCGCTATAGCGATAACAATATCTAGTCGAGTGAAATGCTAGCATTTGTGAATATTCGAATGCAAATCACAGGCAAAGGATTTACTTGGGGTTGGTCTTTGCTTGTTTTTGTGAAATCTTATTTTAAAAAGTCTGTTGATTTCATGTGTCGTTATTCCTCTTAATGTGTCACACTAGCTACTTTAGTCATTGTCAATTCTATCCAAATCTTTGGTCATTTCGAAATGGCATCGGATGTCATCAAGATTTTTATGACTTTGGAAGAGTTAAAAATTCTAGAGCATATTGTGATCTCTTGGATTGATTACAATTTTCACTATTCACAACAATACCTTTTCATATGTCTTGCTGTTTAGTGTTCTTCATGTCTCTTTTGTTGGGGCTTCTTTTGTCTCCGGATTTTCTCTTTCATTGTCAACAATGGCTCCTCTTCATTATTGCCGGGTGTTTTCTCTATTCCCTCTCTTGGCAATTGACGTCTTTTGGTATTTTCTATTCGATGATTCTTGGGCTTCCATTTGTTGTTGCTTTTTTGTATGGGTGATTTCGGCAAATCACAAGATACAGATACTGGATTGATTATTGCTGAAATGGCATCGTATACATTTTGATATTATTACCGTGGCTGTGGCAGTCTTTCAGATTTCTAATTTTTCAGGGTTGATGTTATGTTTTGGGATTACGTATTCTCTAGGAGTTCATATGGAGATTGCTCTTCCTTAAGAGTTAGAGATATATATTTTTCTTGTGTTCTTTATATTTAGAAGGTCGTGGACATTGTTAGAAGTTACACCGTTGGTGTGTTAATCTTGCATATATATGTTTTGTGAGGAACGTCTTTAGAGCAACCTTGCAACATGGAGGCATCTTGAGTTTGTTTTAGAATTGATGTTTTCTTTGTGTTGTTTCTTTTTCTTGGGTGCTTCTTCAACGACGACAAGCGTGGTCACTACATGATGTGGGAGGTGAGTGTTCTTCAGAGTTGTCTTTATCAAAGCTATCTTTAGGCATTTCGCATTTCCTTCTGTCAAAATTTGTTTTGAATATCTAATTCATCCGCCTATGTGTTGATGCGAGTTTTGTATCACTTACATAACATATTAGGATTTGAATATTCGATATAGGATATCAAACATACAACTCCTCTCTTGCAAAGTTAATGCTCATGAGACATGAGTATAACTCCAATGTTCCTTACTCTTGTGGATACTCGCTCAGTTTTATCGATGTGATTTGCTGATAATCATGTAGGCGGCCTTATGCAAATTGTTGAGGATGACTTGGACTTTGGTGGGATGAAGGTGATGGTGGCTCGGTTTGTGAAATGTGCAGAGGCAAATAATGTTGATGGTGGCGATGATGGAGGATGTGTCTGCCAATGGTGATGTTGATGGGAAAGCGATGGTGGTGGAAGGTGAATGGATGTGTTCTAATACTCGACCTACTCCTCAAACTTCTTTCCCTAAACTTTGACTACCTAGCTACTCACTATTCTACTCCTACTATGAATGGAAGGTTAGCAAACGGACGGGGATTGAACTTAATGAAGGCTGACCAGCGGCCTCACTTCCATAGGTGCAATGATTCGAAGGAATAATAAACTAGTTTACCACACAAAACTTCCCAACCAGCCGCTAGGATGCTAGTGGCCTAGTATTGACCCCTATCAAACATTACCAATGCGACTATACAACTATCCATCTACTTAAACTTTACTTAAACAACTTCAAATGCAATTTGCTTCAACAACTTGAAAGGAAATCTAACTAAGTGGAAGTAGAAAACATGCAATAACACCCAATGTTCTTAATCAACATGCAAATTGCAACAATGAAAAAGAGAGCAATTTTGGTATTATCTTCGCAACAATTTCTCCAACATTTTACAAATGAGAGCAAATGGCCTTTTATAGGAGCCAAAAATACAACAGACGGTGGAGATCAAAACAAGATCAACGATCTAGATTGGATCCTCAAAATCCTAATTAGGGTTGCCATCCCATCAACCAATGAGACGCTGCCACCTCATCAATGGACCAATGAAAAAAGTGCAAAAAGTGGTAACCAATGAGAAGGCACCAAAATGGTGGCCAATAAGAAATAGACACTTGTCCTATTCTAGAGGAAAGGGAAATTAGCACTTGGGCTTACATCAAATGATCTTCTAATAGAAATCTTCCCTTTTCTTTCATTTTCTTAGTTAAGACAATGAACTTAGCTAGCCTTTCATTAACTTCTTCTATAGGAGGACAAGGTGTGTGCTTCGCCTTGAGTTTTGTTGACTTCGCCACGCTGCTCGCTGCTTGTAGTATCCTTTCGTGATCCTTCTCATATTCCTTCGCAAATCCAATAAAAGCACTAAGAGAGGAAAGGGTGCCCAAATGCTTTTCCTTGATAACAACCTTTCCTAACTCATCCAACTTCGATCCAAAATCTGTCTCATTGACATCCTCTTTGCCAAGGGAGACCGTCCTTCCTTTAGTCTATCCTTATCTGTATCATGTCCACTGTATCGATATTGGTGTCGGTTTTTCTCTTCATTTTCGTGAAGGGCGTTTTGGGCATCATATCCTCTTTGTCTTTCTTAGTCTTGTCCGCTTGGGATTCTTACTTGCACTAACATCCTCCATACTCCTCGTCCTATTACGGGATGGTAGAGTGGTGGACCAAAAGGTAGGTAGAACCAAGGGAAGCAATCCTAAGACTAGAACGAAAGAAGGATGTCAGCTTATGGACCCCTTGCAACTCTAGATGATAAAAATTCACTTTAACCAATAATCTTATAGCGACTTTTCAGAATTAGGACTTGACCTTAAGAACTTCAAATCCCTTGCAAATCAGAAATTTATCATGCAATTCACCTCCAAATAAAATTACCCAACCTAGGGCAAAAATTGCAGCCTCTTGCAAAAATCAGAATTTTATCTCCCACAAATTTCAGCTCCCACAGATTTCGCCCTCCACAAAATTCGGCCTCCACAAATTTCGCCAAGCAAGAAGAGTGCAGATCTGCTTTTGCAAAATTGCCAACGCCTTGAGAAGGAGAAGTGAGAAGTGAGGAAGAAATGGGAGAGAGGCCTCCTCTTATACCCAACTTTCTTACTCCCCCCAAGCTAGCCGACTTAGACCCTGGGAGCAAGAAAAACAATAATTAATGCAAAAAATTATGGCCCACAATTAAATACTTAGCGAAATATTAATTTTGCTAAAATGAAAATTGCCTTTTAAAATTGTCAATTAGTTCTAAATTGCAAAAGGAAATTAAATGGTGCCTTGGAGATGTTAAATATTTCCATGTAATGAGGATTTAGTAATTAATACGTCATTAAAATTTGATTTTGGCTAACCAAAAGCCATTTTTCAATATTAAATTACCAATTTCATTAAAGGCAAAAAGTTTTCAAGGCAATTTTAATCTACTAAAGCCAATTTTTTGCACTTTTTACTCAAATCGATTTTGCTATGCCAAAATTTTAATTTGACAAAAATAAAATAAAATTTCTTCTAGAGCCAAAAATCGATTTTTGCAATTTAGCCTCATTTCAACAAAATTAAAATTTTCGCCAAAGAAAAATTTGAGATTTTCCAAAGCTTAAGTCTAACAAAATTTTCCTTTTGAAAGATTATTCAAATTTACACATTTATATCTGGATTTTCAAAAGTAAACGTCTAAGTATAAATTTACAATTTTATCTTGCCAAATATTGCTCTTTAAAATTTTGTCTGGCCTAAGGATGAAATTGGTGGCTCTGGAAAATCAAGCGAAGCCGGGTGAAAATAAGCTAAGCCTCCCCCACATTTGTCCTGAAGGTGCCAAGGTGTGAAATTTTCAAAACTCAAAAATTTTGGACAACCCAAAAATTTGTCAAGGCGATAAAAAAAAAGAGGTCCCCAAAGAATTTGGGTTGATGGTGTGAGAACCTCACAACACTATGTTCTTGTGGCATCAAAAACATAGTTCTTTTGGAGCAAGTTGAGAGAGATAATGCACATTTAAGTGCCCATATCATTGATGCCAAAGTGAGCTAACAGAAGACCATTGAGCAACCATAGCGAAGTCCTGAGAATCACCATAATGAACAAGTTTGAAAAGACCATCATCCTCATTGCCAGTTGCAACAACAACTGAGTATCGCTATCAGTGATGGTGCACTGATGTGAATTGAAGGTTGATATCCAACCATAAAGAGTGTCGCATCATTTGATTGACTGAGAGTAGATTGAGTTCCATCCTTGGAACATGTTACACATCGAGGAAAATGATATTCCTCCCAACAGACTGAATTTGAATGTTGCCTTTACCGATAACAGTGTACTCTTCCCCTCTGCTAAATACAACTGAATATGAGAAACGTTAGTAGTCAGTATACCAGTCTCTACGGTGGGTAAAATGATGAGATGCTCTTAAATCAATGTATCAGGCAAATGACTTCACATGAAATGTAGGTCTTTTAGCCATGAAGGTGTGAAGGCAGATTTTGTTTGCTCAGTGTGCTCTGCATTGTTCGTTTGGGGCTGCGAATCAGATTGCTTAGCTTGGGCTACTAAACGTTTCAGACATTCAACCATATTAGTCAAAGATGTCGTAGCACACTTTTCAATGAAAAATGTGAAAATTTGTGAAAGCACATACTTTGAGGCAAAAATTGGAAGACCAAAAAATGATAAGGTACCCATAAGAGAGCTCAAAAAACCAAAAAGAAAATCTCGGATTCTAGATTGGCTGGCTCAAAAATCAAGGCACCCAATAAAAATAGACGACAACCCAATTAAGCTCTAGGAAAACCCACTAAGAATCTGTAATTTTTTTTGATTCGGTGCAGAAAATTAGGGTTTTGAACAAAAACGTCCTGGGCTGAAAAAAGCTTCAAAATAATGGCGGATTTGAAGAAAAAACAGCAGATTCTGGGTGCGAATCTAATGCTAAGGGTTTTAACTATGAGAAACCTAGATGCCTCCAAATAAACAAAAAATGACCATAAAACAGTCAAAAAGGGCTGCCACATTTTGCAGAAAAAATGACCACGAGTTGCAGAAAAAACTGTTAAAATTGGGCGGGATTTGCAACAGAAATAACTCCAAAAAGTAGCAACTTCGAAACTCTGCAAAAGTAGAAAAAACGATTAACACAAGGGCACGATTTGCAGACTGAAACCCCAGGCTGAAAATTGTTTTCAAATAAAAGAAGGCACTGATCATTTCAAAAATGAAATCATTATTTTTATTCGAATCTTTTTCTTCAGTATTTGCTTAGATACCATATTACAAAGTAATTGGTAAAATACTTGCTTGTCATTAACAGTGATCTATAGATGTAAAATACTTGTTTGTCATTAACAGTGATCTATAGATCAATATATACAAATGAATAGATGATATTTCCTTTGGAAACGATCGCAAAGAATAGAAACATTCTATTTTAACTAGCAGTTAACTAACAACTAACTAAATATTAGAAACATTCTAATATTTACAACAGATTACAAGTAGATAACCATTAAATACTAAATATACAATAATAGAAACTATTATTATCGTAATATTGTTGTCATTTGTCCATTTCAAATTAATAGACTGCTGAGGGTTTTGCCTCAGAGTCAAAATTATGGCTGCTAAGTTTTTGTTGGGTGTATCTGATTTTTAAATTCAGAAAGGATATTAATGTTCATTCAATTGTATGAAATACTTCTGGAAAAATCTACCATGTGTAGCCATTGTGGTTGTTATAGCTCAATATTTCTTTTATGCAATATTTGTTACAATATTTCATTATTTGTAAATGAGTGATTGCAAATGAAGACGTAGTCTAAATTTATAGAGAAATAGCAAAGAATTATTTAAAGACAACTAACTGAGAAATTAGAAACTATCTAATAGACAAAATACTTAAATGACCATTAATATAATATTAATTACTTTATTACCCTTCCTTAATGATCATTTTACTAACTACCCAACAAAAGACATAATGTTTTTTGGTCACAAATACAAAGAAGGTTGTCCTCTTGTAATCAAAACATTCTGTTTTTGCTGAAATCCTTCCTGAATGTGCAAAATGTCAATGACCAAGAATCTGTCCAACCTGATGTTGGGTAACAAAGCTATCCCTCTGAGATCTTCCTGAATGTGTAAAATGTCAGTGACCAAGAATCTGTCCAACCTGATGCTGGGTAACAAAGCTATCCCTCTGAGATCAGCTTCTGATACGTGAAACCACAATTTTGTGGAAAAATCAGCAAACCGTTTTGTGTAGGCTGTTGCCCTAGCAACTCTTGCTCTAGAACATATGCAAGAATCCATGATTTTGTGCAAAAACTGGCCAGACCATGAAACCAGATTTTACAAAGCAGCATTTTTAAAGAAAAAAAGGTTAAATTACCCTTCGACCAAGAATCCATGATTTTCGAGGACAAAACTATGCAAAACCCAGGAAATGACTTTTGGGAATAAAATTGGAAAAATTAAAAAAACCAAACATGATTTTTTCAGGAGAAAAATCGATCGAAACCCAACACAAGCTCGAGACACAGATCAAAATACAAAACTTTGGTTTTGAGGATTAATAGTAAAACCTGTTACGAAACAATTTTTTAGTCACAACATTGCACAAAACCTACAATGATTTTTTTATGGCCAAAAATCTAAGTTGCTGTATTCATACAGAAATCCTCAAATTCAACATTTGATTCGTTGAGATTCATAGTTGGTTCAAATTCTGTTCAAATTCGCCTGATGCCTGCGAAACTCCTTGCAGATTCACTGTTTCGGACCCTGGCCGATTTTGGGGGAACTTGTAGTGACTTTGTTAGATGTCAACGGAGCCCAGGTGGAATTTGAACCAAATTTATAGCGAATTTGGAAAATCTGATCAGTTAGTTAAAACTTAACATTGAATGTTCCATATAATCTATAGTTGAGAATGAGAAATCCAAATCGTTCGTCGGAGGGCATCCATAATCCACGGGAGGCATTTTCATTGCATTCTGTCAACAATCTAGCAGGCATTCAGTGATCAATTTTTGATATAGAGTCTCTAACTCTATAGGTACCATCTATACTCAACAAACACAGGGTACAGCTACAGGAAACATTCTACAAGCAGCATATATATATATAGCCTGTACAGACAAACCCAAAACTAACCCGAACCTAGCCCAAAAAAATTTGAATGAATTTTGAACCCGAATTTTGAACTTGAATCCGAACCGGCAACTTAGCCAAAAATTAAAAAACCTCCCAGAATTGTTCAAGGAATAAAATATGAGAGACCCACCCAGTTTTTAAAGTGAAAATTATAAAAATTCCCTCCACTAATTTTTGAAGGACAAAATTCACAAAACTAATCACAATGGTTTTTTGTGGGAAAAAGTAAAAAAGCTCACCACCACGGTTTTTAAAGGAAAAAATCAGAATGTCCATCACACGAAGCTCCACATGGCAGAGTATCAGATTTCACTTAGTAATATTCTCCCAAAAATGATAAACCTTATTACATGGTAAAACAAGAAAATTAGAAAATACTTTGCAAATGACACGTGCAAGCAACATGCAGCTCACAAGAAGCACATGCAACCTATGAACTTTGTAGACTTTTACTGAAACTTTGAAATTGTGGACCAAAACCCTTGACTAACTTGCGATTTTCAGTAGTAAAACAATCATTGAATACACGAATTAATTTGCAAAGTCGTTTTTCATAAAAGGACGATTAAAAAACTTCTGGAATAAATTCCATGGAAAAAGGGTGCAATCTTAAAGAAGCCCATCAACTCCCTTTGAGACCATGTTACAGTATTTCATTATTCGTAAACCAACGATTACAAATGGGAGATTTAGTCTCCTTATGTAGAGAAATGACAAAAAAAGGTTTCTAAACAACTAATTGAGAAATTAGAAACTGCCTAATAGTCTAAATGATGAACTGAACAACTCAATGACTATTTACTCTACAATATCAACTTGCATGTTTTGACATTAAAATAGGTTCTGTTTAGCTACAATTTTCTTGTGGGCTGGAATTAATGTTTTAGGCATTGAACTTTCCTTCACACTGACACTAAGAATAATCTTAAAGCCTGCCACTTCAATATTTCTAAGTTGATCCTGTAGGGGCTACAGCCTAAGTCCCAAGGTTCGAATTTGAATTTGAGTTCAGCAACTATGAAATTCGAATGAAGTAAGGGAAGAGTAAAAATTCAGGAAAAAAATTCAAATTAAATTTGCCTTATATAATTTTAATTAATTTTATATATGCAATATATTCCATAAATTATCAAAATAATTAAAATTGTTAAATAGATTTTGAAGTTATAAAACAAAACAAAATAAAAATATTATATCTAATTAACTATAACTCCAATAAATATAAAAAATTAATATATCAATATTTTAAAGTTATAAAGAAAAACAAAATATTAATATGTATCTAATTAATTATAAACTATAAAATTTTAAATTTTAAAGAACCTTGTTATTAAAATTTTAGTATATCAATATTTTAAATTATAGATTTACAAAGTATAAGCTATATGAAAGTCTTGCAATAAATCTAAAACAAAGATAATAAATATGGGTGATGACGAAAGGGTGCGAAAGTTGCAGGACCTCAAATGATGCAGCAAGAGAATGATCATTGCAACTTGCAAACAACAGGAGCAGAGATCCTTCAAATTATTGCAGATGTTTGTTTCACTTCTCCAACTCTCTTCAAAACACATTTGAGAGTGCAGATTTGCCTCTCGAGCTTCCTCAAAACACACAGATTGCAGAGTGGCTAATGCCTGCAGATATGCATTCAACAGGCATGAGAACACAATTTATAGATTAAAAAATTGATCTGAAAACCCCATAAACAATTCACACAGATTGCAGAACGGCTAATGCCTTAAGATATGCATTCAACAGGCCCCAGAACACAATTAATAGGAAAAAATTTCATCTAGAAAACCCCAGAAACAATTGCAGAATCTTGCATACGGCCATAATAACAAAGTCTGCTTTTTGCATACGAATTTATGGCGAATTTTCATCGAATATTTTTAGAATGTTTAAGATTCGGCAATTTCCGAACCTCATACTTGGTGTTCACCAAATACTGTGACTTAGGTTACAGTCATTATATGTCAACAATTTTTTGTGTGTCTTGACCAAGCTGGTGTTCTTTTAGCACATTTGTTTTTTCAGAACAATTTCAGAGCACTGTCACTTCAAGATTTCTGAATCGATCTTGTAGGGGTCACAGCTGTTACCAATTTGTTGTGTGATTTGATCAAGTCATTGTTCTTTTAGCACATTTCCCTTTTAAGACTATGACGAATGAGCATAGCTAGATTTCTTTTTTGTAGGAAATTTGTTGGCCGGAGGTCAGAAAATTGTATTTGACGTTTTCTTTAAACTGTAAGAACCTGAAGGTCTTCACAATTTTTGCTTCAAGATAATTATATTTTACTTTTATCTACAAGATTGTTCAAATTTCAAATGCCATGCAGGGTTTTCCTATAAACAGCCTTTTGTAAGATCAGCATATCTTGTTTTTATCGTTAAAAATTCTCCTTTATGGCTTTCGTAAAATGTCTTAATAAATATTTTTGTTTGGTTTATACTATTTTTAATGAGATATAATATCATAGAATTAGGTTTTTACTGAATTGTCTCACATTAACTGTTTAGGCACAATTGGGCATGTGGCACATGGAAAATCAACTGTGGTTAGAGCCATATCTGGTGTCCAGGTAGCTTTCTCTTTTTGTTTTTCAATCTTACAGATGTTCTTTTTGAAGGTTTGTATAAGGATATGCTGCAATTTATCTTTTGGAATCATAGTATATGGAGAAATGATCTTGATATTTTCTTCCAGTAAAATTTGATTTTACTTTAATCTTTTCTCCTAATTTTAGTTTTGGCTAATTTGATGATTGATGAATTTCAATTATAACTGTATCAAAATTGTTTTTTTTTTTTTCTTATTACTTGGCATCTCATCATACATGTTCGAAATTGAGTTTGAGTAAGGAATGCTTATATTTTATCTTACTGTTTGTTCTTGTGTCGACTCTCTAAAAAGAAACTTCATCCTCCTAGCTCAAGGTTGGGAAACTTGTCTTCAAGTTGAAAGGGTAGAAATTCATCAACAAATGGACAGCTGGATGCGAATACTTAAGAGCAGTGGTTTCTCCTTCACTTTGAGCATATCTAAACTAAGGACTGTGTTCCTAGATGTATCCTTCATAGGACAATTAAAGAGAAATGATGGAACAAGTCTAAACTGAGTAGAAACTAAAACAGTGTATGAGAGATCCCAAAATATGTTGCTAAGTGTATGATGTACTAGCCACTTGAAAAACCTTTTTAAAGCTGATAGCAAACCATGTATAAGACAAATATTATACCTTATGTCGTGTTTTCCCATCAGACTATGATTCAATGCATGGCTGCAAGACAAAACCATTATACATACATGCATTGTAGATGGGACTCGTGAGCTAGAGTTGATCAATTGGATGATGCCCAAGTAAGGTGTTAATGTTTTGGCCCAGAAAAAGAGATAAACAACAATAAAAGAGCAGAAATAATACACAAAAGACACAAAGCATTTATCCTGGGAAAACCCCTCCACATGAAGGGAAAAACCCAGCCACACCAGCAAAATATCTCTTTTATTGATCAAGAAATGTTCAGCACAAAGCTTTCACTTTTTTTTCTTACTCACATAAATAGATTGCACGAGACTGTCTTTCACAGGAAGGTCTCTTTGAGTCTCAAAAATAAGACTCTTCAAAGTTTTACATATTCAACACTTGATATTTCCATACGCATGCCACTTCGCATGACATATGACACGTCTTTTTACATAATATTAACCTAAATACAATCACGAATATCTCTTTCAGATGAAGATGACTATAACATCATAACAAACATATTTCTAATTCATAAAATCAGAGATGGAGATCTCTATTGCAGCTACAAACTTCAGCACAAGGGGCTAACACTAGACAGAAGGTGGTACCAAAAGTTAAATCTCCCTGAAAAACTTATTTTATCCAACCAGAGCAGTGTTATTTTATTAGGCAATTGAGTCTCAACATATAAGAGAATGAGAATATACCTGCAGCTCAGCAATGGAGACTGTTACAAAAGTTGTGCAATGCGCTAGCTGGGCTTTTATTGCCTGTCATGGAGACATTTATCTGTAGACAAAAGGTTTGCCTGAATCATCTTTCCTCTCATTTTCAACTTATTTTGTTAGCTTATTCAAATTTTGACATTCATAATTTGATATCTTAGAGCAATGTGGCACAATAATTAGGAAATTTGTTTAAAGACTGACCATTAGAATAAATTACAGCCAGGTATATTTTATTATGTAGCATGTCACTTGCAATCAGCCTCATGGGACCGTAGAAGATTAGTCATGTCATCCTCAGGAGTCACTCTATGCAGTTATATAGTTTGACTGATAGAATGGCACAGTAAATTGTACTTGGATCTGCATGTAGGTGTGAAGATTTTCAACAGTTTCATAAGTCACTGTAATCAGAACATATGCCTGCAGGGGTACAAGTCAGTTTCACTCTGCATTAAATTCCACCACTCATCTAGTCATTTGTAACATAGTTAAAAGACTTGGACTCAGACATTAACCTGGCAGGCCTTTTTACTTGAAACTTGGGACATGGCAAAAGCTTGGGGAACACTTGGCTGTGTTTGACAAATTTATCGAACATTGGAAGATCTTAGATCCATAATATTTTTAAAATATTCTTAAAAAAAATACATATATTGAATTTGTAAAACACGACACTGAAGTTTCTTATATATAAATCAAAATCTGGGTTAAATACATATCATAAACCAAAAAACTAGGTCAACCTCTGAATAAATATGAACTTTAGTTTTTGGTGCCAGTTAAAATTATAAATCATAAATCATAAATTTTATCAACTACTAAAGCTCAAAACCGTTTTTTGCTTCTGTGTAGATGTTGCTGAAGTAGATCTTATAGCTTTAATATCCTCATTAGGAGCTTCAACAGGTTCTCATCCACGGCAATAGGATCAAGCTATGATGGTTGGCCAACTTTTCCTTCTGCCTCCTCATTTGCTGCTACATTTTGCATCTTATTCAGCTGATTTCCTTTCCAAATCAGCTAACTCATCATAAGTTCTACATTTTGTAAATGATACGGCATTGATCATGAGAAGCCCGTGTCCAAATTTTGATTTCTTATCAATTTGATGAGTCTGTTATCATCCTTGACTGCTAGTAGATGTCTTGTGAGAAATATTAATGTTCATCGCTCAAAGGAATATCAACCATCAAATGCGAAGTATTGTAATAAATGTCACACTGCTTTAGATTTTTTTGCTTATAAAAGCACAAAACCATTTAAAAGAGGAAATAGAGTAAGCATCAAGACACAAAACCAAATTTCTTTTGGAAAACCATGGCACGCATGTTTTCAATAAAGGGGTGGTTATCAATCCATATTACGTTAGTGAGCACCAACTCACAGAGAGCACCAATTCTCAGAGAGCTCTAACCCTCCTCTAAGCACGACCTCCGGCCAAGCTGAACCACCAACTTCAGTTTGAGCACCAACATAATCTGGAACGGTACTCTTTTTATCTTCATTCAAGTCTGATAATCTGTTGCAATGAACACAACTGTACAGCTGTAGATGATGAACTGGAGTAGTTCCCAAAATGGTTCCTCAACACTTCTGTTCTCTCATTCCTTAGGGCAATCCTTAAAGAATGCAAATCACTTCCACACTATATATTTTCTACAAACAAAAGTGCAAACTCCTCTGCAAATAACCAAAGTTATTATAAGTATTATGGTTGCCACTAACCATGTGTCATGAGATTGAGTCCAAACAGGCTAACATTTTTCACGCTATATGCAGTGTCCTCAAATCACCACTAGAACTTGCTATCAACTATTCAAGAAGCAACACCCACATCCACACGTGATTCTCTATCAAAAAATAACCAACTCAAATTTAACATCTACCTATGATCATTATGCTCGTCTCCTTTTCTGGCTGCATCACTTGCAAACTTTTAAGCAATGTCGTTCCATATTTTTATTCAAAACTGAATCTGTGTATCTTTTCAACCTGCACTCGTGTCTTCCACACACATCTATTCAAATAGCTCAGCTATACATGAAACGATTCCCTCAAAAATCCCTTTGACTCCTAACACAGCTTGACAGTTTTAGGGTACCACTCAGTCAATGTTAGAATAGTCAACACACAATTCTTTTAAAACTAAAACAGCTCTAGTACACCACCAATTGATGCACACAATTCCTATATTGCACAGAAAGGACTTGCCTTTTTTTTCTGTTTTTTTAAAAGTAAAAAACGTGTGTCGAATGGTTTCCAAAAATGTCTTAGAACATTCAACCATCTTTAGAAAAGGCCGATTCCATTATGGTCGATTCTTTTAATAAGGGTGTTACACAGCTGTAGAAATCTAGGAGCTGCCTTCACTCGTGTTTTATTGCCTTCATTATTTGATATAATTGAAGTGTCAGAATTGTCCATGTTTCAGCAATTATTTTGTGGTGACCAGGGCTCAACCATGACCGAGTCATTGTATTTTGAATCTTTCACATATGCTGCAGCATACATTTATGGAGCATGCCACAGTAAGGTAGTGATCAACAAATATTATCCTTCCAATCCCAACTTATAATGTTAAGGTTGCTGCTGAAGTACAATAGCCACTAGTATTAAAATAATATTATATTTATTATAATGGTCATTTTAGGTTCTACATTTAGATTCATAAATTTTTAGTACTGTCCATAATTTTAGTGTTGCTATTGTCAGCAACTTTTGCCTTGTAATTTTTGATTTAACGAGTCTTCGCTCAGTTTAATGTAATCATCCAGACATTCCGTTTTAATAACATGGTATTAGAGCAGGTGCGGGTCTGGGTATGAATCCCTCACAGGAGGGTCTGCGATTTTGAAATTTTTGAGGGAGGATTATGAAATTTTTTTGAGGGTGCGTTTCAATAAAATTGAGGGTTCATTATAATATTTTTGTGCATTTTCGATCTTTTTTAAGCCCATAAATTCTCAGGGCACAATTCTGTCTTTTTTCTGTCATGCGAGCTGTGTCTGCATTTTGCCTGATTTTCTTAAGGGTTTTCCATCTGTTTTCCATCCTTAAAACATTTGGCTGCAATTTTCAGGAAATTTTTGCTGTGATTTCTCTGCTAGCTAAGTTGTGATTTTTAGCACTTCACACTTTTCTCCTTTATTCAGGTCTTAGAAACTGCAAATTCTGTTCTTTTTTGACCATCTTTTTCTTTTTTGACCATCTTTTTTGCTACGATTTTCAGTTATTTTTCGTTTCTGTTTTCAGATAAGCAATTTTTCACTGGTTACTATTGCCATTTTCAAGAATACACATGTTTTCAAAACCGTAAACCCTCTTTTTAAGAATTTAGCTGTTAGGGTTTTCTGCATTTTTTTGGAAACAGATTTTTAACCCTTAAACTGGTCTGAGGTTTTGTTTATTTTTTTCAAAAAAAATTCTTAGTTTTGATTAGTATTCTTCAAAAAATTATTTTGATTTTTATAATCATTCTCCTTAAAAAACTTATCTGGGTTTAGGTGTAAGAAATTTTCCTCAAAAATTATCTATTTCGTATTCACTGATCTGGGTTGTTTCGGTTTGATTGATTTTCCACTTCAAAGGCCATGTTTTATTTGGTCAAATTTTCTCCTCAAAATTGTTTATTATCTCTGTAATTCACGAAGTTTGCATGGTATTTTCTGTCAAGGGTTTTTTGATTTAGACTTTTTACCCTTTTTTTGGAGAAAACCATGGTTTGAAATTAACCATGCTTTGTAAATTTCAAACCATGGTATCTTGCAGTTAGTTTTGGGGCATCCCGATCATCTGCAATCGTTTGAAGGGTTCACTTATTTTCCTCAAAATTGTGACAACTGTTCTCAGTGTGTATCTTTATCGCCAGTGAAGGAGAATTTTGTAATCCAACATTAAGTTGGATGTTTGGTGGATGATTTCTAGTTAGAGGTTTTGCAGATTCTGGGAGGGTTCGTGGCAGACTTGTCTTAGCAGTAGGCTTTTGTCTCTTGTTGCACAACATTCTGAAGCAGGGAGCACCCTTCTCTGTTTTTTTCTGGACAAATTTTGGCTGCCCTTGGTTATGGCATTCTGCGGATCTAGGGAGCATCTCAGCAGCAGCTATGCCGTGTTCTGAAGAATTTATGAATGCAAGGCATACAAAGTCTTCTGCAAGGTAGGTAGTTAGTACGATGACCATTAAGAGAGGGTACTAAAGTATTATTATATTTATTACAATGGTTATCCTAGATTCTATATTTAGATTCAGATATTTTTAGTACTTCAGTCCGTTAATGTTAGTGTCATTATTTTTAGTAACTTCTAGCTTGTAATTTTCTATTTAAGAAGATTTAGTCTCCTTAGTTTAATGTAATCATCCAGACATTCAGTTTTTAATAATTTCAACCAGCACAAGTAGAAAACCAACTAGGTGAAGCACACAACCAGGTGGCTCAACCAGGCAACCGACCAACTTAAGCACACAACCAAGTAATTCAAGCAACCAAGCAGCTCAAGCAGACAACGAGGCACCTTATATCAATTCTCTAGTACTTTGAGATCTTGATACATATCATTTTTCTCCTTTTTAACGTGGCAATTACCTTAGTTTACCACAAGTTTTGTGCAACTGATTAGTTCACCTTAACTACTGTTGTTGCTCACCAGCAATATCTTTTCTTTTTTAGGAAATCCTGTAAAAGGTACAATTCATGTATTGCTTCATTTTTGCAATGCTGTTCTTTGATATTGTGAGAATATTTATTGTTTCTTCTTTTGCTTTGTGGGTATGGTGGACATTGTAATTACTTTATTGGGACTCTGAATTCTGTTGTGAGGTTTTCACACATACCCCCCTTTTTGATCGACTTTAGGGCTAGTAGAGAGGGTTAGATGTATTTTCACCCGGTTTCAACTTTATTTTCCAGAGCTATCAATTCTATCCCTAGGCCAAATAATTTTCAAAGTTAAATTCAACTTGGCAGGATAAAATTGTGAATTTTGTACTTAGACGATTTCTTTTGAAAATTTGGTTTTAATTGTGTAAATTTGGATGATTTTCAAAAGGGAAATTTTAATTAGACTTAAGTTTTTGGAAAATCTTATTTTTTTGGTGAAAAAGGGGGATTTAATCTTGTAGGATGAAGTTAAATTGCAAAATCGATTTTTGACTCTAGGGGGCAATTTTATTGTCATAAAATTTTAAATAGCTTGGCAAAATCGATTTGGTAGAAAGTTGCAAAAAATTGGCTTTAATTGGATTAATTTGCCTTGAAAACTTTTTAGTTTTTAATGAATTTGGTAATTTAATATTGAAAAAATAGCTTTTGGTTAGCCAAAATCCAAATTTAATGATGTATTAATTACTAAAACCTCATTAAATGGAAATATTTAACACCCTCAAGGCATTATTTAATTTTTTTTTGCAATTTGGAGTTAATTGGCAAATTTAAAATGCAATTTTCTTTCTTTTTGGCAAGATTAAATTTTGCGTTAAGTATTTAATTATGGGCCAAAACTTGGATTTAATTTTTGTTTTTTCTCTCCTCTAGGACCAAGTTGGCCAGCTTAGAGGGAAAAGAAATTGGGTATAAAGGAGACCTCTCTCCCGTTTCTTTTTCACAATTCATTTCTTCCTCTCCTTTGTTGAGCGAATTTCCTTGAGGAGCAGATTTTTCCATGCTTGGCGATTTTGTGGAAGGCAGTTTTCTTGCATTTGTTGGGCAATTTTGCTTGCATTTGGCCATTTTCAGGCCTTAGCGATTTCCTTTGAGGGCAGATTTTTGCAGAGTTTAATGATTTGTTCTCCTTTCGTGGGCTGTGATTTGTGCCCTAGGTGACATTTTTGGGCAAATTGAGAACTTCCATGCTTGGGCGAATCAAGACAAGGGCAGAACTTTCCACTCTTGGCATTTTTTTGAGGTAGATCTGATTTTGTGACATGGGCGATTTATGAGAAGGTCTGATTTTTCCTCCATTTGGGACTGCATTCTTTATATCAGACTTAGGCAATTTTGTTGGGTGAAGGGATGCATATGGAAGTCTGATTTTTGCTTTGTGGGCAAGTGTTGGATAGCTTCAAAGATTTAAATTTCTGATTTGCAAAGGGATTTGAAGTTCGTGAGGTCTTGTCCTAGGTTCCGAAAAGTTGCTGCAAGATTATTGGTTAAAGTGAATTTTCATCATCTAGAGTTGCAAGGGGTCCTTAAGCTGACATCCTTCTTTCGTTCTACTGTAAGGATTGCTCCTCTTGGTTCTTCTTGCCTTTTGGTCCACCACTCTACCCTCCGGTAATAGGGCGACGAGCATGGAGGATGTTAGTGCAAGTAAGAATCCCAAGGGGGCAAACACTAAGAAAGACAAAGAGGATATGATGCCCAAAACTCCCTTCTTCTCGAAAATGAAGAGAATAACTGACACCAATATTGGTACAGTGGACATGATACGGATGAGGGACAGACTAAAGGAAGGACAATCCCCCTTGGCAAAAAAGATATACAAGAGCGGAATTGTACATGAGGTGGCTTTTCCTCCCACATTGCCCTGTCCAGAATTGATTGTGGAATGTGCATCCAGATTTGATTTAAATAGTAAAGCCATCATTTTTGATGAAGGGAAAAGAGTGTTGGCCAGCATTGGTGAACAAGCAATCGAAGAAACATTCAACATTCCCTAGTGCAAGGGCATGACGGTTGTGATGATGGACCAAGCAACTAAATCATTTCAAGATAACCAAGAGGCCTATTACACGCATCTAAAGCAGAATTGGATACGCGAGGGAAAGAAAAAAGTTAACAGATCATTGAGGCTCACAATGGCAAATTTCAAACTAGAATATGGTGATCTCGTTGTTCTGCTCAGCCGGATCATGGGCCTAGCTCAAGGGATACAATTTGAAAATTGGATGTACTTCTTCATCGATGAGATTGAGAAAGGGAAAAGAAGGTTTGAATGGGCCAAGATCATAAGCGAGAACTTAGAATTGCAACTCAGAACCGTACAAAACCAAAGGCAATTCTACATGGGCTCCTATCTATTCTACCTAATTGCTAGATTGTACAAAAGTCCAAGACTAAAGGCCTTAGGAGAAGTTGGTAATGGACCGGGGCAATATTTGGTACATGAATGCTATCTGCAGCTCCATTTGCACAATAACAAGGATTACAAGATATTTTGTGATGCCTTTGCTATGAAGACAGTAAGGGTACTACAAGGGACACTTGCTAAGAGACTTTCATCGGACGCAAAAGCAAAGATAAAAAAATATGGGAGTTGGTTCACCCAATTTCCACAGTTTACATACATTAGAGTGGTAGGAAGTACA
Source organism: Cupressus sempervirens (assembly GCA_028749045.1). Classification (NCBI taxonomy): domain Eukaryota; kingdom Viridiplantae; phylum Streptophyta; class Pinopsida; order Cupressales; family Cupressaceae; genus Cupressus; species Cupressus sempervirens. The sequence goes on from CM053786.1 coordinate 819,518,950, forward strand.
GTTTGTCCTAAGAGGTTTCCAAGATACCCACCCGACAAGGTAGTTTTAATGGAATTGGCTAGGCAACTTGAGCACTATGATAGAATGATGAGAAATGAAGGGAAAACAGGCGTTACATTCTCAATCGTAATTGGCAATGATAGTTGCCCAAATCAGGCCTCCTTTGAAGCCGCAGAGAACGAATTGGAATGGTATCATCTAGGATGGTACAAAGCAAGGCAAGGATTCGATCCTAATGGTCTTATCAAGGTATCTCATGGAAATGAATTCAAGTATGTTCCCATCATAGAAGACTTTTGGGCCAACGCCAAAGATGACTTTCATGTGAGAAAGCTAGCTTTCTCAAGGCTGTCGGTGAACATGATGAGGGCTATTAGATGGAGAGGCCTTGATATTCCGGATCAACTGGAGGATGATGGAAATGTGTTGAGAGAAGACTATGATACAGTAGAAGGAACATAATTGAATCTAGTGGATTGGGATGACCATCAGGATCCTTCCTTGGAGGCAGTCACAGGGGCAGTGGATTTACATACCCAGTCGTGGTATAATGAAGGACTAAGGAAAGCTGCAAAGACAAAGGATTCCCCTTACCTATGAGATGATGAAGCCAAAAGAGAGAAATAGAATCAGTTGGACAAAAGAATGAAGGAAATAGCCGGCAACAGGAAATGATTAGAAATAGCAAGAAGAAAGTTTTGGAAATAGAGAACGGCAAAGAACATCCAGAGCCTCCAGCCAAGAGACAACATGCAACGCCATCAAGAGAGTATAATTGAGGCTAGAAGCCAAGAGGTCAATTCAAATGATAAAGGGGCCGCGGTGGAGGTGAGCTCAGATTCGGAATCAAGTGGCTATAGTGAAAGCACCGAGTACTCCCCTCTCACAGAGAACTAGCAAGGAAATGATATGGAAGAAACTGGTAGAGAAGAAGATGGACCAATTGACATCGAGGCAATAAGTCAGGAACTCGAGGCCGTTGGTGATGCTTTGTTAGTCGAACCAAATCCAAATTTGGGAAGATGCACTGCACCATTATGGTTAAGACAAATGCTTATGCCAAGAGGTGAGGTGGTAACGACCCATACAGCTGAGGACATCCAAGGGTTAATGGAAAAGGGTGATAGCGAGAACCAAAAACAAATGGCAAGAACGGTGGCAAGGGTAATCAAGAGCGAAAATGATGGCCAAAAGGTTCAAATTGCTATTCCAATAGTCAACAAGGCAGTGAATGAGATTTTGGCCCAAGAATATGAGATAGTGGAACATAACTTGGGAAGGAATACAAATGATATGGAGTGTGAGGAGGTCCAGGAAGGTATAGCATCAATCAAAGAAAGGTTAAGGAAGGCAAATGAAAGGATAGTAAAGTTGGAGGTCGAGAACAAATATTGGAGAGATAGCTAGCCCATCCAACAGCTGCACCAGGCAGCCCTTCCTCAAGACAGTGGGAGCAATTCAGGAAAGATATCAGCTCAGCTACACAAAGTCAGGGATTGGATCTATGATACAATCCAAGATGGGCTAAATTTCTTGCCTTCCTTCATCTCGACATTCCAGTCATTAGTGGCCATTAGAGGCAAGTTCAGATTATTCGAAGAAGAGTGGAAAGGTTTCCTTCCCATCAGAGATTTGGCTATTCCTAGGCTACAGGCGTTTGGGCTACCAGAGGCATATTTGCAAAGGGCCAGGTTGGTTGATGAGAGAGGATTGAGTATAGTTGAATCTTGGTTTGTTGCATTAACTACCAGATTTAGAACACTTGAGGAAATGCATGATGAGATTGCACACCACAGTCCAAGCGTCGACACTTCTATTTCAACCATGATGAGCGACGTTGGGGTGGCACTTGATTTTGAGGATATTAGAGAAGAGGATATCAATGAGACAGATTTTGGATCGAGGTTGGATGAGTTGGGAAAGGTTGCCATCAGGAAGAAGCATTTGGGCACCCTTTCCTCTCTCAATGCTTTTATTGGATTTGCGAAGGAATATGAGAAGGATCACGAAAGGATACTACAAGCAGCAAGCAGCGTGGCGAAGTCAGCGGAACTCAGGGCGAAGCACACACCTTGTCCTCCTATGGAAGAAGTTAACGAAAGGCTAGCTAAGTTCATTGCCTTAGTTAAGAAAATGAAAGAAAAGGGAAGAGTTATATTAGAAGATCATCTGATGTAAGCCCAAGTGGCAAATTTCCCCTTTCTTCTAGAATAGGGCAAGTGTCTATTTCTGATTAGCCACCATTTTGGTGACTTCTCATTGGTTGCCACTTTTTGCACTTTTTTCATTGGTCCATTGATGAGGTGGCATCTTCTCATTGGCCGATGGGGTGGCAACCCTAATTAGGGTTTTGATGATCCAATCTGGATCATTGATCTTGTTTTGATCTCCACCTTTCGTTGTATTTTTGGCCCCTATAAAAGGCCATTTGCTCTCATTTGTAAAGTGTTGGAGAAATTGTTGCGAAGATAATACCAAAATTGCTCTCTTCTTCATTGTTGCGATTTGCATGTTGATTAAGAACATTTGGTGTTATTGCATGTTTTCTACTTCCACATAGTTAGATTTCTTTCAAGTTGTTAAAGTTGGTCTCATTTCAAGTTGTTTAAGTGAGGTTAAAGTAGATGAATAGTTGTATGGTAGCATTGGTAAATGTTTGATAGGGATAAATACTAGACCACTAGCATCCTAGCGGCTGGTTGGGAAGCTTTGTGTGGTAAACTAGTTTATTATTCCTTTGAATCATTGTACCTGTGGAAGTGAGGCCGCTGGTCAGCTCTCATTAGGTTCGATCCCCGTCCATTTGCTAACCTTCCATTCATAGGAGTAGGAGTAGAATAGTGAATAGCTGGGTAGTTGAAGTTTAGAGAGAAGGAAGTTAGAGTAGGTCAAGTATTAGAACACATCCACTCACCTTCCACCACCATCACTTTACCATCAACATCACCATTGGCAAACACATCCTCCATCATCGCCACCATCAACATTATCTGCCTCTGCACATTTCACAAACCGAGCCACCATCACCTTCATCCCACCAAAGTCCAAGTCATCCTCAACAATTTGCGTAAGGCCGCCTACGTGATTACCAGTGAATCACATCAATAAAACTGAGTGAGTATCCAACGGTGTAAGGAACATTGGAGCTATTGCTTATGTCTTCATGAGTAATAACTTTTCAAGAGAGGAGTTGCATGTTTGATATCCCTTATTGAATATTCAAATCCTAATATGTTATGTAAGTGATACAAAATCACATCAACAAATTCTTTGGCATGATGTTTCTTCATACTTAGTATTACATCTTAAACAGGCAGCTCCTATCTTGCATGCTGCGTATCTTCATTCTCCTTGATCCCTAACATTAAATAATCGGTTGCTTCTTTTAACCTTGTTCTCAACTTTAAACAAACAAGATATCTCATTTTTGTGCCATTTGTAGTGTGCATGGATACTGAAATTTATTAGTTAATTTTGGCTTCTTTACGGACTTGAAATGATTGATCAATGTTGGGTTAAGGTGCCATTTTATCCTTTTCCTTGTAACCTATGTGTACTTCATGCATCTCCGACACTCTTGGAAAGAATCCTTGGATGAATCATGAAAGTGAAGAATAATTTGTAATTAATATTTCTTACGAATCATAGCTAATTTGCCGGTTCGGATTCCGGTAGGGATTTGGGCTCGAGATCTAGGTTCGAAATTCATCCAAATTGTTTATGCAGCAGCAAGTATGTTCATACACCACTACATTAATACTTAGTTGCTAATTCAAGATATTTGGGTACATGAATTAGATACGTGGATTGATGATTTTTTTTCCCAATTATGACGAGAAATATACATAATTCTAAAACTAAATCATTTCATAGTATGAATCTATGGTTCTAGTATGGATCTATGAATCTAGTATACTTGATCATTGATCTATATTCACGATTATAAAGAAAATTAACAGATTCACATTGAATTACTGAATTACAAAATGAAATTAGAAAATTCAAAATATAGATCGTTAGACTTAAAAGTTTGTAGCAATAGTCACTCATAAAAGAGTCAAGATAAAGTTTTTGATTTTAATCATCAAATGGGTTTTCAGATTTGGATTTGTGTGAATCCTCGTGCTGTTACCCAGATTGGTGTGGGATCCATATAGGATTTGTGATCTTGCCTGTGGATCCACGGGGGAAGGATCCCAACGGATCCATATCCACAGGCCGGATCAAGGACCCTGCCTAGACTCTCAAGAATCCATGCTAGGCGAATCCGGTAACTAAGCATTAATATTATAACAAAATACACCACCACATATAAAGTTTACATTTTAGTCCAAATGACATAACAAAATGCCAAAATACACATCATCAATTTTTGGGTTTAAAAACATTGAACAATAATGTCAACATTAATCAGCCATCGTGGATCAAATATCATCAAAAACCATCAAACAAATAATAATATTAAAATAAAAAATAGTAAAACGAGTAATAAAAGAATAAATGATAATAAATTAGTTACAATATTAATATAATAATAATGGAAAATAATATGATATAATATTATAGCAATTAATAAATACAATAATGTATAATATGATATTCATATAATAGATATAAGTAAATAAATAATAATATAATATAACCTATTATTAAAATAATGTAATATATTACTGATAATATTGATAATGATATGGCCCGAGTTTTGTTTTTGAAGAGAGTGTAATTGTGTTGGATGTATCTTTTTGTTTAAGATTAATACATTACTTATTCTCTCTCATATATATATATTTTTTGTTCCTTTTTGTGAAAGGGGTTTGTTTCTCTATGTAAATCTTGTGCGTATATTTTGGTATAGAGAAACCCTTTTTACAAAAAAATGAATTTTATTTATATAAGTAAAAGAATAAGTAATGCATTTACTATTAATCTTAAACAAAAAGATACATGCAATACGATTACACTCTCTTCAAAAACAAAACTCTGGCAATATCATTATCAATATTATCAGTAATATATTACATTATCTTAATAATAGGTTATATTATATTATAAGTTATCTACTTATAGCTATTATATGAATATTATATTATATATTATTGTATTTATTAATTGCTATTATATTTTTTCTCATTATTATTATATTAATATTGTATCTAATTTATTCTCGTTGCAAAACATGTATTTTTGGACAGTTGCAGTCCAGTATGAAAGCGTATCTATAGCAGTTACATCTTCTTAATCAAAATGCAGAGATTATCTCCATGCCCTGTAAGCTTAAAGCAGTAAAGTAATAATTAAAACCATCCTTCACAAACTCTCGATCAAAGCGTGTGGTCACCCTGGTTCTTCGCTAGCCTTGCCCAAGTGGTCCACAAACCTGGCATCAAGCTCTAATTTGGAGTCTGGTTCTCAGCCGTAGGGGGATAGCCACTGGAAAGTTTGTAGCAATTCTTCCTCATGCTTCTGAATCTATGCTTTCAGTTTCAGGCATGCTACCCAATGCTCATCCATGTATTTTTTCTTATCATTTTTCCCAACCCACCTAACAAAGGGAATAAAGCGAAACTCCTTGGCATCCTTCTCATCCTCATAGCATTTGGAAATGCCAGTACCTACACTTGGGACCACCCATTCAAGAACATGTTCCGATCCCAGTAAAATCTCGTCTTCAAACAGAGATGTGATAACCCATTTCACCTTATTGATGTCCTCTCCTAGCTGCAAACCCCAAGCTAAAACCATTGATATGATGTCTATGTTCATTCTCCAGTGCCAGCAGTGTTCCTTGAAACTTCCATCCTAAACATCAATGACTGCAACAATCAATCTTTTCTACTTCATCTTGAGCAGACCCCTCAGCCATTTCTTCTTCACCCGCCTGGGAAAACCTTTCTTTTGCAACAAAGCTGAGACAGAAATTCTCTTTTATGCTCTGTTAAAACCGCTACACTAAACTCATCGCACCAATATGAACTAAAACTTCCTTTAAAGGCAGTTTTGATGGCCCATCATAAAAGCCTGACACACGAAAGCCTGGATTAATAATTAGATGGTACTCTGTTTCTTGTCTCTGCGAACTGACAAGACATTCCCTTTATTTATTACCTTGATTGCTTGAAACGTTTTTGCCAGCACAAATTAAAATGATAGAAATAGGATCCTTAAAGATATCCTACTTTAATTGCACCTGCCACCCTGGATCAAGTGATGTCATTTGGCCACTGCTTAACCACATTTTACCATTTTTTAATTAAGGTTGAGTTAAAACATCACACACTTGATTATTCATTAGGTGACCATTGGGTCTGAAATCTTCAAATTGAAATTGAAATTTTTTTTCAGAGCATAAAGCCAATTTTGGAAGCTTGTCCTCTTCAATGTTGCTTTCATGACAAATATGAGAAACCTTGAAGTCGTCCAAATATTATATAAGGCTTCTCCAATTGCAGTTATGATGGGTTGAAGATGCCAAGCCACAATTTTAACATTATCTATTATCCTAGTAATTAGGAGAGAATCACCTTCCAAATGAATTTGCTTAAAACCCAGAGCCAATCCAGTCTTAATAGCTGATAAAGCAGCCCTAGCTTCTGCTACATTGTTAGAGCTGGTTGGCAATCTCATAGCCCCAAAGGCAACTGTGTTACCCTCTGATCAAGAAAAATGAAGCCAATACCTGATGTGCCTCCATTGGCAGCTGAGGCACCATCAAAATTCACTTTGACCCAGCCATCATTGGTTTGGGTGCTTGACTAAATAACTAAATTATTAATTTTGTTGGACCTCATCCTATTACCAGGGGTTGATTGCTGTTTTAGTTGCAAATTTTGGTTTTGGCGACAGTAACAAATTGTTATTATTCTTTTGGAAGCACACTGAATTGCATTGTATCTTTAATTGTTAGTTAGAACATAGCCTATTTTCTCTGGATTACTTATTTGAAAGTTTGAAATAGTTTTCTAAGGGTTACCAGTCATGTTTTTTTCTCAGATTTTCCTGCTTTTAAGTAGCTTTTGAGAGTAAGATGCTCATTTGAAGGGGCTTAGATAAATTAGTATGGCTTTGTGGCTACAGACAGTCCGTTTCAAAAATGAATTGGAAAGGAACATCACTATTAAGCTGGGCTATGCAAATGCAAAAATATACAAATGTGAAGATGATCGTTGCCCACGACCAATGTGCTACAAGTATGACCTTTTTCTCATGTTTTTTTCATAATCTTTGATACATTGAGCTATTTATTTGTAACTTAGTTACATTTGTTTGTATATATATTTTAACTTTAGATTACATTTTTAAATCACGTGTGGGTGCATTTACTTTGTTAAATCACATGTGGGTGTGTTCAAATATTAGCATTACTATTTTTTTTCTGAATAAGAAGACTTATTGGTTACTGATTTCTGGGTGGTATTGTTTTCAATAGTTTCCTAGTTCTTTCCTTTCAAATAATCACCTGGGATCAACTTGTTATAATCTGTTTGTTAAAAGAGTATGTGTTATTTATTCATTGCATATAGTTGTTCGTTCTTCAGTGTGATGTGTAAAATTATAAATGAATCATACATTTTTCTGTTTTAATATTATTTTTATAAAATCTCTACAATGTGAAATTCTGAGATTTTGAATGACATTACAGTTTCAGGAGATTTATAGGCATCACAGTATACTTTTAATCACATGTGGGTGCATTTACTTTGTTAAATCATATGTGGGTGTGTTCAAATATTAGCATTACTATTTTTTCTCTCTGACCAAGAAGACTTATTCGTTACTGATTTCTGGGTGGTATATTTTTCAATAATTTCCTTGTTCTTTACTTTCAAATAATCACCTGGGATCAACTTGTTATAATCTGTTTGTTAAAAGTGTATGTGTTATTTATTAATTGTTTATAGTTGTTCCTTCTTCAGTGTGATGTGTAAAATTATAAACAAATCACACATTTTTCTGCTTTAATATTATTTTATAGAATCTCTACAACATGAAATTCTGAGATGTTGAATGAAATTACAGTCTCAGGAGATTTAAAGGCTTCACAGTTGTAATGTCCCCTCGTTAGCTCCTTTTGGCAGTGATATGTGAGTTAGTCTATCAGGGAGTCTTGTAGGCTGGCAAGAGTGTTTCAAATCTCAATCAGGGTTACAGTGTTCGGATTTGAAGTTTTTGACAGTGAGGGCACGATTCAGAGGAGTTCCTTAATTGTAGGAGGAGACCCCGACTTCCTAGGAGGTGGAGGTGTCATCTAGCATTGAGGTTATAGGAGACCGTCCCCTGGTTTCAATTTTGGGAGATTTAGAGGTCTTCCTACTTTTTAGGGTTATCTCTATATTTGAGGGAAGAGATTGTCGATTATTTCATGATATCCGACATTAGTCACAGGTGGTGGCAAGTTCAATTTCACCTTCTGATGGTGGTCTGGCTATTATTTGACTCTTGGGGAAATATTTAAATATTTCCCTAAGTTAGTAATTAAATATTTAAATAAGGGTAATTTATTAGCCACACTAGGTTGAAATAAGGAGATTTTTGGCTCTAGTTGGTCAGTTTTGTTGGGGTGTGATAGTCCGTTGGGAAGTGCCAGACCTCTACTATTTGATTTTCAGCTACAGGAGCTTAGGTGATGCTTGATACTTTTACCATGATTGAAATAATGTTTTTTCCTCTATGTTGGACGCCAATAATGGAAATAAACATTATAACCCAAAGTTTCCACTTAAGTCATATTAGGTCATTTTTAGGGTTCAAATGCCTAGTAGGGAGTTATAAGGAGAAGCAAAGGAAGGAAAGATTATCTTTTACATTATTCATCCATCATTTTGGGCGCTTGGCTCTGGTAGAGCATTCCTCCAACTAGGACGCCAACCCTAGGTTGAGAGAGTAAATTGTTTGGGACATAACCCTCAAGCAGCTGTGATTCAGCAGGTCTTCAGTACTATTTTCAGGCAGAAAGCAAGCAGTTTCAGCAATGGCAACCTTCTTATCTGATCTTCAGCAACAGCCACCATCTCAGATCTGATCTTCAGCATTGGTCTGCCTTTTCTGCACACCTAGGCGTTGGAATAAGAACAGATCTGCTCCAGACCTGTAGCTGGCTGCCTATCCATATCTGGCATTGACTGTAGCTAAGGTACTGGGATGCTTTTATTTTTGTAACAATCATTATTGGGTTCATTTGGGTATTCCCAGCTTTCAAGTGCTGTGGTTTTGGATTATTACTATGCTGTTTAAATATTGCTGTTACTAGTAGATATTGTAACACATCTATTTTGAAGAGAAAATATCAAAAATCACACACCAAACTTCTGCACTTCTGTCTACTCTGTAAGAACACTTAAAAATTGCAGGAGAATTCTATTTATTTAAATAAAATTACAGCAGATCAGTGAATTGGTTTGCTAGGGATGTTTCAACAGTATACTTTAATGCTTAGTTATCAATGCGTCTGGGTTTTCGCTTGGTGCGGATGCTGATGCGCGAGGATGCGCTGATGCATTAGGATGCGCGGCGGATGCTTCCAGGAAGTGTCATCCTCGCCTACGGATGTGTGCGGGGTGCTCTAGAGAGCATCTGAATGCATCCCATGAGCGTCTGGCCTTTTCCACCGCCCAGTCACTTAAGTGACTCAAATAACATGTGTTTTAAATAGTTTTTTCCCCCTTCTATTTGCCTTAAAACCCTAAAACGACCCTTAAAGAGGCCATTCAATGCCCATTCTTCCCATTTTGTTTTCAGCTGGGCTCTCTTATCATTTGGTCTCCATTGTGAAATTCTGAAAGCAAGGTCATTGTTTTGAAGAGGATCATTCCTAGGGTGTCTATTGAGCTTCCACAAAGGACAAATAAGCATCTAAGGTAAGCATCCAATCCATTTCATGAGTTTTTTTAGTGATTTTTTTTAGTTCTTGGTGAATTTTTCAAATTTTAGGAGAAATTTTTCAAGAAATTTTGTTTTTTTTTTTTAAAAGAAATGAAGGAGTAAGTTTTTTAAAACATTTCTAAGTTGTTTTTTTCTATTTTCTTATTAGATTTATAGTTGCTATCGTGCAAGAATGGCCACTACTGATAGTCAAAGTTCAGTAGCAGGGCAAGAACGAAGTGATAACTTCAATATTGATGTGGCATGTCCATTATGGAGACACACCACAAGATTATCACAGGTTTCCGGAGGTGGGTCATACATTTGGAGATGCAATATATGTCATAGTAAACCATTCAACAACTCATATTCTCGGGTCAAGGGAAGTAAAGATGGAAAAAGGTTGAGTGATGCACAATTAGCCGAATTCATAAAAGAACAAGAGGTTGCTGATCATTTAGTGAGGAAATAAAAAACAAGTTTTTACAAATTTGCATCTACAAAGAGCAAAGTGAATGTGCCCCTTGATCATGTTGCATCCTGTAAACATCCATTCTTGGAAGTGGCAGAGGATGATGATGAAGTAGAAGTTATTACCTGCAAAAGAGGTCCGTTGGATCAAGCATTCAAAATGGAGGCAAGAGAGATTGCTGATGAAGCAATTGCACGTTGCCTTTAGGCCAATGGTCTTCCTTTCAATTTGGTAAGATCGCCATATTGGAGGGAAATGGTTGCAGCCATCCTTAAAGCACCAGCTGATTACATTAGCCCTGGGTATGAAAAGGTGCGTACTACTCTTTTGCAAAAAGAAAAGATTTTTGTAGACAAAGCTCTTCAACCAATTAGGACATCTTGGAAAACTTTCGGCATAACAATAGTATCTGATGGATGGAAAGACACAAGAAACGGACCATTGATAAATGTGATTGTAACGTCCCCCAAAGGGGCAATGTTTTTGAGGGCTATTGATTGTGAAGGACAAGTTAAGGATTCACAATTCATTTCTAGAATTCTCATTGAGGCAATAGAGATGATGGGTAGTGAGAATGTGGTCCAGGTGGTCACAGATAATGCCACAAATTGTAGGGGTGCAGGTGCTTTGGTTGAGTCTCGATAGGACCATATTTTTTGGACGCCATGCACCGTACACTCTCTCAACTTGGTCATGCAACAAATTGGCACCCAAATAGATTGGGTGAAGCAAATATACCAAGAGGGAGAGGAGATACAAATGTTTGTGACAAACCACCACATGTCACAATCTATATTCAGATTATTCTCCAAGTTGGAGTTGTTGAAGGTAGATTTAAAATTGTAATTAATTAGTTCCATTTATTTATTTATTTTGAATAAGTTTTATATTCATGTTCAATATCAAATTTCTTGTTTATAACTTTGTTTTATATTTGATGTCATATTGTCAACTTGCTTATAGGTAGCTGAGACTAGATTTGCATCTCATACTATTGTTCTGAAATGACTCCTCCAGGTGAAATCAGCATTGAGCCAAATGGTTATTTGTAACCAATGGGCTATATGGAAGGCTTCAAATTTAGAGAGAGCCTTGAAGGTCAGGGGTATGATCTTGGATGAGCACTGGTGGGCTCATGTGCAATTTGTGTTGGATTTCATTGAGCCTATCATGACTATGCTACGCTTTGCCGATATAGATGCACCTTGCTTGGGGGATGTGTACGATGGCATGGACACCATGGTAGAAAAGGTAAAGCTTTCCATACAAGCACATGAGACTAACCCCATAGAATGTGAAGCCTTGTGCAAAAAGGTGGAGGATATCATTCATCATTGTTGGGAGAGGATGACTACCCCATTGCACCTCCTTGCATATGCCTTAGCTCCAAGGTACTATAGCCAGGAAATACTTGCTATGCCGGATACAATTGCACCATATGCGGATGAAGAAGTTGCTACTGGGTGCTACATTGCATTTGCAAGACTCTTCCCGGATGAAGAAATGCATAGAAAGGTGAGGCAAGAATTTGGCTTATTTGCTTCAGGATCAAAACTTACTCCATATACAATAAAGGACCAAAATGACATGGGAGGTATCACATGGTGGTACATGTATGGTCAACCATTCAAGCATCTACAACCTCTTGCAATCAAGATCCTCTCATAAGTAAGTTTTCATTTATTTATTTATTTCTAGCAATTGTATTCTACACTTTAGTGTTTAACATTTTCTAATTTGTTTTAAAAATGTTATGATCACTATTCATGTTGCAAGTTCTTCTGCTGCTGAATGGAATTGGAGTACATACTCCTATATCCATTTAGTGAAGCGCAACCGGTTGGGCTCAAAGAAAGTTGAGGACTTGGTTTATATACATACCAACTTGCATCTTTTGTCACGTAAGGAGGATGGATACAAGGAAGCGTCAACCAAGCTTTGGGATGTAGCCCCTGAATGTGCAGACTTGGATGCACCACTTCAGGATCTTACGGTGATGATGGATGATGATGTTGATAACATCATAGCACGTGCATCTAGCACAATTGGAACCATGCATGGTTCAAATGAATTTGCAAGTGTTGCAGTAGGAGGAGATGATGAGAATGTGGATTTTTTTGAGAATCCTTATGATTCTGAATGATTGAATGTGATTTGTGAATCTTGAGCATTGACTCTTGATTGATCAACATTGAAGTTTTACTATGTTTAAATTTTATAATTCAAACTGCATTGGAATCTTGATGTTTTGATTACTATTATAACATATTTCAATTTGATTATGATAAATTTGAATGATTCAATGAATGGTTTATTATTGTATATTTGATATTTCTTGTATTTCTTTGCATACATGTTATAAATTATAGTTGACAACTTTACATAAATATATATGTATTAATATTATATATATATATTTAAAAATATATTTACTTGTGTACGGACGCACCCAAACACATCCAAAATCCCCTAGAAAAAAAAATCCACGCATCCACACATCAGCACCCCGCACCTGCATCAGCATCAGAACCAGAATCGGTAACTTAGCTTTAATGTTGCTTCGTCTCTTACTCTTAATTTACAAGGTTATTTAGATAGAGACAAAAAAAAAATTCTGAAGATCAGACAATTTTTATTTATGGACCTTCAATGTTCTTGGTGATGTTACAACAAAGATTCACACATGGCCGTCTCATCAATTCTCAGAATCATTAGAATATGGATTGAGTTTTAGTAAATTTTCAATTTATGTTTTTCTATGTAAATTTGCTTCTCATGGTTTTTAATATTTAGGATTTTTAGGAGATTTTTTTAGATCGGTCTAACATTTTTGGGAGATTTTTGATTATGCATTTGATGATGGGAATATGCATAACACGATTGTCTAGTGATATGGTAAAGAAATATAACTTTAGACCTATATTAGTTAGTTGTTAGGTGATTTGTTGAAACACACTTATATTTGTTCAAGGAATAAGTCAATTGTATGAACTCATGGAGTGTGCTTTCTATTTTATAGGATCACCAACAACTATATATGTCTATATAATTCCTCTTCACATGCAAAATAAATACGTGTAATGATAATGCTAATCCATTATTTATTAAATTATTTGTTAGGCTCTTATTATAATTTCTTTGCAAATGACCATTGCAACTTCATTTTAAAAATGTTTCCTTCGCTCATTTGCTCTTGGGCTCTTTTGTTTTGTGTCTTTGTGTCATTAAAACCTTCTACCACTTGATGCCCTTGGGAGTCTCAACTTGTTATTGATTTAATGATAATCCTTTTCCTCATCTTCCTACACTCTTTATTTCTTCTTTATTAGGATATTGGTTTGTATTTTGTATCATACTTTTTAAATATTTTCTCTGCTCCATTTCAATGATGGATCGTGGATTATGATCCAAAGTGGTGTTGAAAAAAACAACTGGGTTTTTGTCTGGAAGTTCTTAACTCATTACAAATGACTGGACAAATGATGTCTTTTTCTCCAATACGGTATTAGAACTGAGGAGAAAGTCTGTGAGGACTAGCAAATAAATACTTTTGTTGTTTGGAATTGTCCAAGAGGAAATGTGGCATACAAAAAAGGATAGAGAAGTGTTAAACTTTATTTTCATATCTATACTTTTATCTACAAGGGGCATTTTTGTTCTGTAGTCTGTAGGACCACCAAGATGAAAGAGATGTGCGATGTGAATTGGTAGTGCAGAGAGAGACAAAATAAGGATTCACTTATCTGTAGGCTTCTGGAGGAATAAGTATTGTTACCTTTTCTGAATGTTTCCATTATGATTTAGAATTTGAAGTTAACTGTTATATAGTGTATGTCTTTTAAACTGTAATACAAAGGAGGCGTTGCTGGCAAGAGGAGCTGCTCTTGAAAGTGGTGCCCAGGATCCTGTAGGCACAGGGATGTGCAGCATTAGAGAACACATTTGGCTTGTATGAAAGTGACTGGATTGATGAGGCTGCAGGGATGCCCAATTTGTTAAAAACTTATTTGCTGTTACTTGAAATTCTACTGTGTTAATATGACTACTACCTAGTGACATGTTTTGTTTGTGTCTTGCAATGGGAGCAGTTAAAAAGGTCATTTACTGATATTTCCATTTTGGGAATTAAACATTAGACGATGAAGAAGAATGATATTTAAGTTTTTATTACAACTTTTTACTTGATGTGAAATTAGGGTTAATATGTTATTTTTCTTAAATTTTAAAAGATGAAAAATCTAAACTTATGATGAAAATTTTGGGTTAGGGAGTGAAATAACTCATTTTAATTTGGTTGGATGATTTTGCTGAAAGTTGGCCGGTAGGCTTGGAATATCATTGCTAAACATTCTTCCCAGTGATTTTGTTCGAACTCCTATATATCTTTTTGGATTTAATTATTAAGTAAAAAATTGCTTAATGTTCACTTGCTCAAAAATGTCGCAGGAGCATCCAGTTCACAAATGATACTGCTTACCCAAATATATGGTTGTTCTGATATTTGTTCTATTTTCTCCATATGTTTCAGGATTTTTTTTTATGTTTTAGGTGGGTTAATCTTGCCGTGGGTGAACGTGGAGTTTACATGAGTAATGCTAGACTTCTCAAATTGTTCTCTGCCAAGGCCCACCAAATATCCCCTTGAATTTTGGGGTGAAATAAATTAAATTTTCATTTTGCGTTGCAGCTTCATCTACTGAGGCACACACCCTATCGTCTCTTGTGGGCTGGATAGAACTCCTTTCAGAGCTTTGAACCTGTGTTTCCTTCAGTTCTGAACATTTGTGTGAAGAACCATTGTTTCTGGGAGTTCGTCTCTGACTTTTTTTTCCTGCTGGTGGTTCTTGCCTGTTACTACTTTCTGGGTGAGTGAAAATTTAATTGCTGACAGATATTTCATGCCCCTATTTGTGCCAGAGACAGTGTGATGCCTCCCTAGCTGTCCATTTCTGATCATATTGCGCTATTTTAAGCTGGCAATCACCTTTCTTTGTTGAGAACTCATTTTAAGAGTAGGGTCCTGGTTTATTTCTTGGTCTGACAGCCTTTATGATAAGCGTTCCAGTACCATAGAATCTTGATGGTGCCTCTGTAACTGGCAATTTTGAGATGCTATGGTCTTTAACAATGCCCATTATCTTTGACTAGCAGCTGTCTCCTATTTCCGGCAGATTTGATCCTATCAAAATGCAAGCAAAACATCTGTTAAGAGAGAAGGAATGGCTGGGGAACAAATAATAGGTACAAATATGTAGGCAGGCAGGGGAACTTTGATTTTCTCTAGCCCTCCTTGATACTTGATGTTATGAACAAGCCAAATTAAGATGGACCGATAAGAGAAAGGTAAGAAGGTAAGATGACTTTTTGAAGGCAGGGATTATTTCTGTGGGCTGACCTAAAAATTCTAGCCATTGGGAGGTACAAAAATTCAGAATTAAGTTGGAAAGTTTCTATTTTTGGATTGTGTGTCTGTGACAGGAGTAGGTAATCTGATTCTGATAACAGAGATTGTGTTAACGGCTACTGCTTCCATAGGACATTTTCGAAATGGCTGTAAGTTCTTGTCTGATTTGTCTCGTGGCTGTAGCTTGTAAGTAATCATGTGACAGTAGCTGGTACAATCAGCCGCTCTTCACTGGAATCCTATTTGTAGACTGCTACAAAATATTTTAATGAAAATTTTCTGTTTGCATTAAATCATATTTTTAAACATCTCCTTGAAGTGTTATATTATGGCCATTTAGGTCTGTTAAAACAATTTGTTTAATATTGCCATTGTATAGATCATTGTTCAAAAAAGTTATGCGACTTTGCATAACTCAGCATAATTTGCTAACATAAAACAGCATATACTTACAAAATAATCTTTAAAAATTGCAGAAAAGTAATTTTACAGGACTGATAGATCAGTTTTCGGTTCATTCATAGTTCGAAAGAAATTTAATATGAGTCATAGAGGCATGATCATTTTTTTTGTATTGTAGATAGTTTTCATTGGTTCATAGATCAAAAGAAGTTTAGTACAAGTCATGGAGTTGCAATCAAAATATTTTAGATCACAGATCTATTTTAATATTTTACAAATATCTTCTACAGGTAGAACTATAAGTTTCTCTGTGTGCTCTCGAAGTGGATGATATTGTTACCAAGTAAGAAAGAATATATACCTCAGATGTATCATTGTTAGATGCATCGAATAAAATCCCAATGAATGCTTGGGTGTTGCCTCCCACCTTCTTTTGTGCCACCATAATTGTCGCTTTTCTATTACTTTTAGCCGACTCTTCCTCAAAAAAGAGGGGCCTCGATCCAAACATGGATCTATGTCATCAAGCGTAATGGCATTGGGTTGAAGTCTTCACTCCATTTTTTGGTATGTAAATGAGGAGCGTGCTGCTTAAAATGAATTTGAACTAGGCATTTTTGAGTCTGATCCATGAAAGTGTTGTAGTCCCTCTTGGATCTGGTCAATGGTCTCATATGGAGTACCGCCAGGGTTTTTGCCCCCATCTTTCAACCATCAAACTCTCACCAAAAGTTTTGACATCTAAAATTTTTTTCTTGCTATCTACCAACCATACAATGCTCATGAAAGACTTTGGCACCTCAAATGATCTTCTCTGCATCTATCTAAACTAAAATCTTCAATAAATACTTTGATACACAAAATAAAGTAATATATCCAATAAAACCTGTTGTTAAATCACCTAAAAAGAGTAAACTAAAATTATAAAGTCTTATTTCAAGTGACATTGAAATCAGTATAATCTATTTTGTAAGTTACCTTGAGGAACTTGCCATCTTGTTTGTGGAAACCTCTTAAAATTGGTCTTGGCTACCATCTCACCATGGTCTTTCTAGATTAAGCAGATTCTGTCATAGTCATTAGAAACGTTGCTTAAGAGTTGGTAGTGAAGCTTATTACGATAATAGATAGTTTCTATTATCTCTGTTTAGTATCTAATGGTTATCTAATGTAATCTTCTGTAAATATTAGAATGTTTCTAATATTTAGTTAGTTGTAGTTATCTGTTAGCTTTCTTTTAGCTAGAATAAAATATTTTTATTCTTTACGATCGTTTTCTAAGGAAACATTGCTTAATTCTATTGTATATAGACCTCTCGATCTCTGTTAATAACAAGCAAATATTTTCCAATTACTTCGTAATATGGTATCAGAGCCAATACTCTTAAATTTTTTTGAAAATAATTATAATTTATTGGTTGAAATTATCTGCCTTCTATTTTCAAATTATTTACATGCATATTTGCTTGCAACTCTCTCTATAATCTGACTAGGTTTTTGTTCAGAGAGATGTGAATCCGCCGACTTCTGGTTTGGTTTTGCAACCCATTTCTGTCCAAATCCATCTATTTTTTCTGCACATTTCTGCCATTTCTTGTGGTTTTTTTGCAGCAGAGTCGTTTTCTATGTTACTCGGAAACGGGTTTCCTGCCCTAAGCCTTGAGTTTCGGAAACCGTCCCTGTTTTGGGGACTTGGGGACGGTTGGAAACATTTCCAAGCCATCCCCACCCAAGCAAAAAAATCGGAAACCCGTCCCCGAAAATTCGGAAACGGTCAATGCGTTTCCAGATGGTGTTGACCGTCCTCGGGACTCCGTAGCTGTTTCCTATCCGTCCTGGGGACTGCTTGAAGTTTCCAATTTTAAAATAAAATTCAACTTAAAAAAACCATTACTAGTGATATGCAATTTTTTATGGTTTTCCCCTGGGGTCTAATAGAGAAAATATTAGATCACACTCTACCTAGTTGTTGTTCATGATTAGTTAAATATTTAGAAACATAACAATAATCCAAGTTTAGAAACAAACAATAATCTTAGTATCTGCCCAGAAAATTTCACTATTAAATTGTTAATATACAATACTTTTATTGTTTTCCCAAGGGTACAATAGAGAAAACATTTCACACTCTACTTTACGTAGCTATTATTCATGATTAGCTAAATATTTTATGCTAAAGTTTCATCTTTAGTGTAATATCTTCAAATAGGGATGCTAGGAAAAGATAACAAATATTATAAACTAGGGCACAAACATTCTGAATATTTATTTGCATTCAAATACGTCAATTACAACTCAGATATTATGTCAGAATCAGATCTGAGTTTATCAACTAAAGACAGTTTTTTAGATTATATTATGAGTTTAGAAACATACAATAATCTTAATATCTGCCCTGGAAATTTCAGTCTTGATATACAACCTTTCTTACTATTTCTGAGATAAAATAGAGATGGATATGAAGATTTTGATACTCGATTTGCCCAGAAGTCTGCTGTCCAAAAAACATAAATATAGAGTTTACACATATCAAACATGCAAAGTCGTCCTTGAAATGATGGCCAAGTTATAATGGCCCAAAATAAAGGTTTCAAATCCTAGTGCAATTAATTACAAAGGTGCTGAAATGCAACACCAAATTAAGTTGCTCAGGTCAGCTATAAAATCGGCTAGCTAAAAATGTCTTTCAACAATATATGTATATATATATATAGCTGTCCCCTACCGTCCCCTATTTCAGCAAAAAAAAAAACCGTCCCGGAAACCCGTTTCCTTGTCACCCCGTCCCCTCATCCCAGAAACTTGGGGTAACATAGGTCGTTTTTGTTCAAAACCCTAATTTTCGGGTTTGGAAAAAAAATTTGATTCTAGATTCTTGGTGGGTTTTCCAAGAGCTCATCTGGGTTGTCAAATTTTTCTGGGTGCATCGATTTTTGAGCCAACTGATCTAGAAACCGACAACATATTCTTTCTGGGTTTTTTGAACTCTCTTTTGGGGCACTTTCAAATTTTTTGGATCTACTTTTTGAGAGTTGTATGTACTTGCATGTTGTTTGCATGTGTTGCTTTACCATGCAAAGTCTCGTGTTTTGCCTCCCTTTAAAATTTTGGTGGGTTTTCATAATTTTTTTCTTCAAAATTTTTTTTTGATGGATTTTCATATTTTTTCCCTAATTTTTTTTCTTATGGGTTTTTATAAATTTACCCTTAAATTTTTTTGATTCTATAATTTGCAAAGTTGTGTGGGATTCCTTTGTAGGTTTGTAATTTTTTCCTAAAAAATCATCTGTTGGATTTTAATGTTTTTGCAAAAAAAAAAAATGAGGCTTTGTAATGTTGGGTTTTGATTGATTTTTCACCTCAAAAATCATGTTGGGTTTTGATTGTTTTTTCACCTCAAAAATCATGTTGGTTTTTGATTGATTTTTCACCACAAAAATCAAGTTGGGTTTTGATTGATTTTTCACCTCAAAAAATATGACTTTTTGCTGTTTGTTTTGGTGCATTATGCTCATTTGCAAAGTTTTGGAGCATTATCCAAAGTACCATCAACACTCTTCTCAGCAGACATCCACTGCTCTAGATTCAAAAGGCTCCCGGATGAAGAGTGTTCAATACAACTAATACAACTATTGCCACAGGTTTGGGCACACGAAGGCTGAATATCGGACGTGTTTAGCTGCCCTCTCTAAGCAACATGGTTCGTAGGCCACAACAAATAGTGTGGAGCACCTTGAGCAGAGAGAATTTGCCTTTTACACTTTTTGACAGCTTCGTGCTCTAGATAGATTAACCATTAAGGGCGGGTATTATGATAATAGATAGTTTCCATTATCTCTGTTTATTATCTAATGGTTATCTAATATAATCTTTTGTACATATTAGAATGTTTCTAATATTTAGTTAGCTATAGTTATCTATTAGCTTTCTTCAGCTTTCTTTTAGCTAGAATAGAATATTTCTATTCTTTACGATCATTTCCTAAGGAAACATCGCTTTATTCTTTTGTATATATAGACCTCTCACTCTCTTTTAATAACAAGCAAATATTTTCTAATTACTTCATAATGAAGCTGCAATATCCTGCAAAAAGATAAAATTGGTGGCAAATTGTGTGTTATTGTGCCACACTTGCTCTTTATTGTTGTTGTACTCTCTCATAGATTCAACACATAAATGGAGGTTGAAGATTTGTTTTGGTATGTTTCATATGTGCCAACCGTGACCAAGAACCATAAATACTCCCAAGAAGTAAATCAATGTAGTGAGTGGCACGAGGGCTCGAAAAGAGAGGAGGGTGCCTTGCCTCTAGTTGCCTACTACCTGCCACATGTTGTATTGCCATCAAAACTTAAGCAACATTTGCTCACCACTTCCATCACTGTCTCATGCATCAGCTGTCTTCAAGATTATTGATTAATCACTTGAAGCCAGATGAGAGTTAATAATGGTATAATTCATGTCATCCAAATACCCATAAGTGAGAGTAGTGCTGTTCTTTCTTTGCCAAACCTTCTTTTGTTCGTCAAGCAATACGTTTGTTTGTCTAATATTATCATTCATCAATTGTCCACTCAAATCATAAAAGAGGTTAGTGACTTAAACCCTTTCCTTGCTATTTCAATGTAGTGACAACCAACTCCCATAAGAGCTGCTACCAACATTGGAGGTTATTTTTTTGAAGTATAACATATTGGTGATTGTCAATCTTTTGTCATTGTACTTATCTCAGCTTCACATAACACTTTAGGGAACGTTGAACTCTAGGAGTGTTGTGGAACAAAAATACGATGAATATATAAGCATGTTGCTGCTGACCAACTAGACCTACCTAATTTTAAAGAGTTCTTTATCTGTTGGACAATTCAAGAGCTCATTGCTTTGGTGTTAGAAGAATATGATTTTATCAAATGGTAAGAAAAGCAAGAATAATTCTTCCAAATACTACTAAAAAGCCTTTTTTAATTAACTCCTATCATCCCAATATCCATTGATATATCAATATTAAAAGTCTGTTAGTGTGGCGAATAAATACTAGTGAGAGGCTAGTAAGATAGGTTTACATAAATATTATACAAATATATTTTATTTAGTTTTGTTGGGTGTTTTTTGCAAAGTCAATTTAGATTAGGTTTGGTCTAGGAATAGATGGGATTAGATGTAGCATGCTTCATATTCTATAGGATCACAAGTAACTAATATAGTAGTTGATGCTTGATGGAATAGGCTCATAACCAGATGAAGGTTGTATGTGGCAAATTTCTTTTAAGGAACATATTTGTTGAACTCTAGTTATATTCCTATTTTGATTTTCTAGATAGGACTTGAGCTATATGAGCTACTATAAGCAAGTTGATTGGGTATCTTTGCCAATGATATGCATGTTAGAGTCCTTAGTTATTAGTTTGATAATACCTATCATAAACCTGAAATATGTACATGCCAAAGTGGAATCTTTATTAATCAAGGAAAGAGTCCACAATAATAATGTCATACATGTCCCATCAAAATAAATAAATAAATAATGTCATACACGATCTTACAAAATCCCACATGTAGACTATCATCCCTTGGAAATGTATCTTCTCCCATGGTTTGTAACATCTTGTAGTGATTTTTTGAAGAGCAAAATACACAAGGAACTTCTTTGGGGGAGAGATCGTGCAAGTCCTAAGTTTCTAGTTCAGCCCTTAGACCTATTGGTATGGGTTCAATCTGGTCCAAATAATGGTCCAAGTTTTGATACATAGGGTGGTTGCTTAGGATTTTTGGCAAATGTGAGCTGTATTTGACATCAAACGATTTGTGGGATCAGTCTGTCCTTTTCTTTTTCTTACTAGACTTTTTACCTTGACTTCATGCCTAAAAATGCCACCCACCCCCTTCTGCAAATCCTAAAGTGTGGGTCTCGTAATATATTAAAAACATCAAGTTAATACTCTTTATTGTGGCTGCAAAACAAGACTATATTTGTTCTTGTTGAACTTTCATTCTTGCTTAAAATTATACAGATAGGGTTAAAGATTGGTTGTTGAAGGTTCCAAACAATTCCTATGTGATTGCAAGAACACAATGTTGCCAAGGAGATCATAGAGTCAGCTTTTGTTGGAGTTGATGATTGAATTGGTACACCTTATATCATAAGCGAGAGGTATTTAATTTATTATGAAGCCTACGTTTTAATTAGTTGCAAAAATTACATTAAATCCAATTTGCAATGAAACATTTGTTATGAATACAAGATTCAAACCCTAGATGAGGGTATAACTTAATCATGAGCTGTATTAGTCCTATGACATGAGACCAAAAAATCACATAATAGAAGTCCCAAGTGTGCTAGTGTGAATAGGTTCTCATAAGAAAAAAAAAAGGTGCAACTTAGGAAGTATGATCTAGTGCAAAGATGCACAATGATGAATGATGGATACATGAACAGGTCTTGGCTATAAGAATTTTTAAAATACCCATATACAAACAAATAAATGTCTCATAATCAAAGAAATGACAAAACCTCGTAGTTAAAAACTCTGCTCTAAAAGCGAAAACAAAACAAAACAATAAATACATGTGATGGAAGGAAGGGGGATTCAATGGTTGCCTCTACTACAAATTTATCATATAAATGCCCCATAGGAGAGGAAAAGTGAGGCTATGCGTTCCTCCAACAAAAAAGTAGCTCTTATGCCAATGATTAGAGTTTGAAGAAAGGGAACAATCCATTGCCTCCAAACAACATTCCTCTTGATAAAAAGAAATAGGTCCATTAGTAATTGTATAAGCCATTCCTAAAATTTGGATGAGTAGGGATCCAAATCCAAATGCATGCCTTTGAATGCATCTTTGGTGACCTCATGCTGGAAAAAGTGATCTCCAAATTTGGATTTAAATGGTGACCAAGAGATGGAGAACTAGGATAGGAAAGAATCTAAACTTTTCTTGGAAACATTGTGTATATGATGACATCAATTTCCTGCTAATGCAAATGCTCTAATGTGTACTCAAAATCTGAAATGTGAGTCTCTACAAACATAGGTGATATTTGTGATAGATAGTAATCATAGTGAGTTGTATCTAGAAGATGATGAATGTCTTGTTGCACTAGATCAATTGGAGCCTTGGTTGGAGTTATACCAGTCTCATTAGGAACAATAAGAAATGGAGATGCGATCTTGATAGGAGCAAGAGGAGACTTTTTGGTGTAACATAAACATGCAAGGCCCACAATATGTTCAAGCATCTCTAAAGTATCATCGACATAGGATATATAATTTTCATGGTCAAGGGAGTGAAACAATGTGTAGTGAGATGGTTTGAGAATGGAAAGATGTGGATTTCCAGAGATCTCCCAAGATATAGCACAAAGTGTTATGATCAAAACTAGAACAGATCAATCTTACGACATGATCAATATGAAATTGCCATTCTGGTCTTTATTTATGAGTTCGTAGAATAAGACAAAAGATTAAGTTACTTGAGATGCATCACTATGTTGCTTTGCCAAGACTCATAATAATCTTTAGTCAACAATGAATTGAAAAAACCACGTTATTCTCAAATAATTAAATTAGAGACCAATATTATCCACCATATCGGTCAAAAGGTAAAATGATGTCAACTCATGAAAACATCAACTTTTTTAGGTGTCAAAATGTTCAATTAATCAACTATAATGCAAAATTTGTATAGAGATTCCTTGGGGTAGATTCTAGTAAACAAAATATGGACCATTGCAAGGAGCTTGTCAATAGATTCCCAACACAAGAATTGTGGAAATAATGGAAATGTGCAAAATGATGTGAAATCAAAAACTAAAAATGATGGTTGGCCTTCAAGTAGCAATAAAGCTAATGAGTTTTGAAAAACAACAACATAATTGAAGTTCTTGAAACCAGATTTTTGATGAGTGTTTGTTTGCAAACCTTTGAGTATGTATGCCCAAGATATACCTAATTTTGTAGAATAGGTTGTTAGGTTTCAGAATACAAATTCAAGACCTGAAATGTTGAAACTAGGTATTTGATGAGTGTTTGTTTGCAAACCTTTGAGTATGTATGCCCAAGATATACCTAATTTTGTAGAATAGGTTGTTAGGTTTTAGAGTACAAATTTAGGCCCTAAAATATTCCCTTGGTCACTCATGTGACTAGTGGCTAGGTGGCAAGCTCATTGGTTATCAGTGTGATTATAGGCTTGGTTTGAGAGGCTTTGGGGACCTTGGCAACAATGGCTACAAGTGGGCAAAAGGACAAGTTGTGGCTACTTGGGCATGGCTTGTGGGAGGTTTCAAATATGCACCATCAGCTTTTTGAGAAAGAAGATAGATTCTTTCTAGGTTGTTGGAAAATCCTTAAACACATTGTGAAAATAAGTTTAATTTGACCATTTGTTGTGCAAATAAGAATTCTAAAAATAAATATGAAAAATTTGGACTATGAAGTTGTTAGAAAACACACGTATACACAAGCACTTTGATTTTTGTAGACCTCAACTTTTTTTTTTGGATGGATAATATCAAGGTTTTGATGCTATATATTGTTCCCATTTGTTTTGAATGCATTGTTATTGAATTTTGTTGTCATAGGAATCATAAACTTAAGCTTTCTATGTTGATCTTGCATCAAATCAAATAAAAATTCTCTCCTTTGGAAAATCTTGTAGTAAGGCCGCTATTAGGTTGTGTGGGTTATATTTTGATTTACAATGGGCATGTTATTTAGGTTCATACAATTGAGGGAAAGTACAGTTGTGTGGCATCCTTAGCCATGCCATGAGAGCTTGCTTAGGAAAAATTAATGTACCTATTGCACAAAATATGAGTAGGAAAAAGAAGATCAAGCAATGGGTCTCAAATTAAGTCTTTGATTGTTAATGAAAAGATGATGAGGAATGAAGCTTCTCCCACCATGATCTATTCTTCAAGCTATAGAGAGACACCCATTTTTTGTTACACTTTGATCAAAATAATTGTTGGAAATGGCATTTCACAACAAGTCTCAAGAGATTGCCCATCAACACATAACAATACGTTTATATGCAAATGGATCGGCTTTAAATGTTGCTTGCTCATCATATTGATAACATATGGTGAAAGCAATTAACGACGCCTCAAGAGGGTACATGAACCTAGGTGTTATGAAAGTCTGTATTCGTTGATTAAATCTCATTAGGGAGTTGAGTTGAGATAACATCCATGGTGTTTGATGGAAGGATGTAAAAAATTGAATATTGATCAATGTTATTCTTTGTTGCCTCAAGCATTTGGGATGGGAATAATTTTTTTGGGCTATTTTTGGTGACACTGATATAAAAAATAGGGCAAATTCGAAATATTCATAAGATAACATTGATAACGTATTGAACATATACATTAGAACTCATTAATACAACACAACATTTGTTTCAAATTCACACTTCACACGAGTTGAACAAATTAGCAAATGTGAAAACTTGATTGCTTTCATGTTTTGTTGTCAATATTATTGTGATTTTAAAATATAACATACAAGTTAAAAAAAATGCCAGAGGAAGTTTCACTTTCAAGTACAATACGATTATACAAAAATAAGGAAAATCTCATTTTATTTTCTCTTTATTTAGGGTGTGTAGGGGTGTGGGGGATGTTGGCATGTAAAGTTGATTTTGTTTATCCAACATTGATTTAAACAATCAATTAAAGAGAAATATTAAAAAAAAATTTACCTTTTTTGTATGGGGACAATTAGCTATACACTTGTCTTTTCAAGGATGTCTCAGAGCTTGCAGCTTGTTGCTTGTGTTTTTTAAAAACTTGGGGACATTCTAGCGATGTTCCCTTGTCCCTAAAACCTCCCAAAGATGGGGACGCCACAAATAATGCTATGGACATGTCTTTAGGTTTCTTAGATCTTATTGCAACTTTCTCTAAGGCAGCATTGTTTTTGAAAGTTGTGGATTGTGTAAGGTGGAGGTGAAGGATGGTGCAATGTTCAATGTATAACTAACAATGCCAAAAGTTGTAGAGTAGTTGGCCTATTGATTGAGGAGTGGTATTAAAAAAATTGTGCTTTTTTGGGGCATCAATCAAGTCTATTGCGGTCAAAATGATCCAAATGTTGAGCACCAAACACCATCTCATAAAGTACATTTTGAACAATTTAAAAATTGGAGCTATGAGAAATAAAGCTGTAAAATTAAATCTAGCAAAGTAATTGCTTCAGTAAATATTTTGATTTTAAATTGTGATCTTCCTATAGGTTGTGGAGGATTGTTTTGCCCCCAACACTATTTGTTTTGAGATGACTTACGAAAGTTTTAGGAATGATATATAATGGCAATGCCTTACCAATTGAGAAGATGATGATCATCATAAATGAGAAATAACATGATTCTGAAGTAACTTTGAATAAGATTATGAAGAAACTTTGTATAAAAAGCCACAAAAAAAGAGACACCACAATATCTTCTTGCCTTTGCATTGTATCTCAAATATTTTATTGAGATCCTTTTTGTGTTGAGATGGACTCTCCATATAGACATTTTGAAGTCAATAAAAGGGTGCAAGTAACAATCTCTTGTGATCAAAATGTCACAACTTTTATTAAAAATTTTATTGTCTAAGTTTTATTTATAATCTAAATTTTCAAATTATGTAACTCTTTTAACTCTCTGATTTTGTTTCATAGGTTGCTAGTTGACTTGTACTAAGAGAGTAATTAGAGCACACTCTACATTTCCTCAATAAAGTACAATTACTTGCTATGGTATGGTTTTCACACCTTAGCCCCATTGCAAATAGGGACCCCCTCTTTTTGCTTTAGCAAGGAGTCATTGTCTTAGGTTGTTTTAGTTGGCAACATTTTCAAGTCTCCTATTTTGAGGGTGAGTTTAAGCAATTTTGGCTTGCTAGGAGGTGATTTTTGTCTCGGGGTTTTGATGACCATTTGAGGTATTTTTATAGCTCAAGTCCTGGTGGAGGGGGTAGAGTTTTAGCATAAGTGAGAAAGATTTACATGCTTGACAAATGAGAGAAGGATTGTGAGCAAATCTGGAAAGTGGTGGAAATCCTCCTAAGTTGCACGGGTACCTCCCCCCCCCTCCGGAACACGTACCGGTTCGTGGTTCTGGTCCGGTTCGAGCTTGGTTCGACCTGGGTTCGTTTTTTGAGGCCTGGTTCGATCTGGTTCGAACCAGGGTTCGAACCCAAGAGAACCACATATAAAATTTCGGACCAGGGTTCGAACCCAGGAGAACCACATATAAATTTTCCACATTACAGCATGTTTTAATTTAATTTATGTTGATACATCTTGGGTCTGGGTTGGTAGGCATTACAATGCCACAGTTTTTTAGTGTTGAGTAATCTCTAGCTGTAAAACACTTTCTATTTGAATCAAAATGCTACTAAATTTGAGACACCCACAAGAGAAGATGCTCAACATGTGGCGATCACCATGACCAATTTCGAGGAATTTCAGGGCCTATTTGAGTAGCACTATGAATTTTTCAAACACTAAACAATAAACAACGTTTTATTGGGAAATGTTGCCCTGCAGAAGAAAGTTACGGTCACATGAATATGGTCAGGTGGGGCAGCTACTTACCACATTGTCTATCACTGTTTGGCTGATTATTTCTCCTCTAGGTATATTAAAAATTGTATTAAAGAATATTGAATCTGGGACGTTAGACTGTGTTATCCAGAGGCCTCCATGAATGGTCTTTTTCCAGTTTACTGTTGTTGATCAGTGCTTGGGAGATTGTGCCCAAAGAGATTGAAGAATATTCAGCTGGTCAAAGGGATTTACCTTCTGCAAGCTAGATCTAATTAGTTTTTAACCATGTTCAATCGATTATGTTAATCATAATAAGAGTTTGGTAAATAAATTTATGAAAAGAAGAAATTTTTATTAAAACTTACTGTTGATCTGCATAAACTAATCAGATACAGTTATGAATTTTTTAAATGAAAGGGAAGAGATCTAGTCGCTAGGGGTTCCAATGATCGTTGTGGTTTGCTACTATATTGTTTATGCTGTTTTAAAGTTTTTTGTTGTTCAAATGTGTTTATGCTACTATGCTACATTCTAATTCTAACTCATGCTTCGTAAAGATGTATATATATACATATTTAAAAAAAATAATTTTTTTTTACATGTTTTTGTACTAACGAACCCAAACGGACCCAAACCCCTTTTCAAAATTTTGTCGAACCAGCGAACCGGTTCTCGAACCCGAACTTGGAACCGAACCACGAACCGGCAACTTAGAAATCCTCTAATCAAAGGATTTCCTTTAGTGTAAATCCTCTCTCCAAAGGATTCCCAAGTGTAAATCCTCTCTCCAAAGGATTCCCATCATCTATCATTTCTCCCCCACATATCAAGATTTCCCTTGGAACAAGGTGATGTGCAAGCGTTGTGTGGAGTCTTTATTACGGTAGCAAATGAATCAATGCAATGCTAAAGCGATGAAGAGAAGGAAAAATGGTAAAATTTTAAGGATAACTATAGCAGTCATATTTAGTGGAAATCCTCTAACTGGAGGATTTACACCTTTCTCCCCATCAACTCAATCGGAGCAAATTTATGCTAAGGCTTAGCAACTAAAAAATAAGTGAAAAAATTAGCAGAAGGGTGCGGGATAACAAGCTTTTTCAAGAGTCTAACTGGCAAAATCATGTTTGGTGGAAATCCTCCCTCAAGAGGATTCCACTAGTGGAAATCCTCTAAGCTTAGGATTTCTACCACATTAATCCTCTCGAGCCCAAATTTCCACCACCCTCTACGATATTCAAAACTCAAAAAAGTCATGAACTCAACATCATGAGTAAAAATAGAGCAAGAAATTTTAATTGGGTAAGTTTTGAGAAAATCATATTTAGTGGATATCCTCTAACTAGAGGATTCCCACTGGTGAAAATCCTCTCACTAGAGGATTACCACCGCCCTTAATCCTCTCAAACCAAAATTTCTCCCCTTTTTCACTTTGTCTTGGGATTAATTCTAGGTAAGTGTTTGGGTAAAGGAAGTTGAGCTAAAGTGGAATTGATGAGAAACGATGGAGTTTTGGAAGTATGGAAGGAAATGAAGAGCTAAGTAAAATTGTTGGAAATCCTTTGAGCTTAGGATCTCCACCAAGGGAATCTTCAACGTTAGGAATTCCACCACTCCACTTTTTTTGATTCTAAACAATTGTTAAAGATGGTGGATGTTGCTTAAGGAGAGATTTAGTGGCAACGAGAGAAAAGTTTGAAATAATTATGGAAAAAGGCAAAATCATATTTGATGGAAATCCTCTCTCCAGAGGATTCCCACCACAATAATCCTCCCGACTTGGAATTTCCCCCTTGTTTTCCTTTAGCCATATTTTTGCTCTCTCATGCAAGAAGGCATAATTGAATGGGCAGATTGAATGATGGGAATTTTGTAGTCAAGTGAACAAATCTAAGAGGAACTTTTATTTTTCCTTTGGTGGAAATCCTCTAGGCTTGGGATTTCCACCAGCCAACTCTTATCCTCTAAAATTGGCAAAACTGCCCAGCCATGAATTATTTTTGCAGCCCACATTTTGGAGCGAATTCCCTCCCAATTTTGTAGCAATGTTCCTCCGAGTTTAGCAACAAAATTCGCAAGGAATAGCAGCGTTTTTTTCTTTTCCTGCCTGTAGCAGGCAGCAATATGAGCCTTGAGAGGATGGCATGATCTGATCGAGGGGGTGGTGATTTTCTCGAGTTAGAGAGCAGCATTTTCAGATTTTAAAAGAGCTTAGGAGGGTAAGGTCTGGGCGTTATAATCACTATAATGCCTAGCATTCGATGATTTGAAAAGGAAAACTGAATTTCTTCAAGACATAGGATTGGTGTAGGGAGATAAAATTTGATTTAAAAGGAAGAAACTAAGACTCATATTTTCACTAAAGCATTAACAATGGAAAAATATTTCAACTCTCCAGGATTCCTAGTCTCTTTTTTGATCCTTAGCATGCCTAGAACCAAATCAGGAAATACAAGAAGGCAAGCAAGCCCAAGTGAGGAGATGGCTCAAGTTTGAGGACTCAAGTGAGAAGGAAAGATTCATGTTCAATCTATCAACCTGCAAATTCAGATTGAAATCAAGAGGAAATTCAGGAAAACATAGAAGATCCCACTACATGAACACATATTCAAGGATGATCAGGAAAGATCAAGCTCATGGGTTCACGAAGATGTAAGTGATTCTAGTCAATTCCACGAGGGAATTTCAAATGATGGAGAAAATCTCAAACATTGAGAGATATTTGCAATTTTAACAAACACCCTTTACAAGAGAAGAGTCCAAGCACGAGATACGGATAATGAGGTGGCAATTGATTGTCTTCGCCAATAAGAAAATTTCGATTTCAAGCATAGTTAATCACAACATACCAAGTGCCCTATTTTCACATTGGTTGGGAAAATCATTGTAATTTTCTTATTGGTCCATGCATTGGTGCCTTCATATAATTGGTTGAAAATTTGGCAACCCTAATTAGGGTTTGTGGGAAGAAATCTCAACCCCCTTGAATTGATCTTGGCCCTTCGTTGAAATGAAACTACTATAAAAGCCAAGGCCTTCTCATTTGTAATTCGTTAGTTTAGGAGGTGAGATTAGAGAGCTAGAGTAGAGTAGGATAGCTAAGGGAGAGACTTGATCAAATTGTTGCTATGATGCTTTCAATGTAATGGATGGTTCAGTGTTGGCTCTTCATGGTGAATTACTTTGGAGCATTGCATGATTTCCACAATCTTTCACTTGGAGTAGATTCCTTCCCATTTTGAAGTAGTTTAGTTGAATGGAAGTTGTTGATATTTGTTTTCTTGAGTCGAACAAATCCGGGTCACTAGCCTCTTGTTGATGGTAAGAGTGCCTTGTGTGATAAGCAGATGGTTGAATGCACTTAACTTATATTGATGTTGAATCTTTAGTTTGCATCCATGTGATAGGATTGGAGAGGAGATATTAAATTGAAAATCATTTGAGTGTTCCTTAGAAGCTTGCACTAGGTGGGTGGAGCCGATGGTGATATTACATCTAGTAGAGTCCAAGTCATCCATATTCTTTGCATTCGCAGTCAGATGTAGAAAGAGAAGTATAAACATAATTTATAAGTTTAAGTTGGAGTTGAAGTGGATGAGTTAGATTTAATTTCTTTACATTGTAGAGCCAAATCTTTAGAAGTGCAAGAGTTGATATCCATAGAATGAATAGCGTATGTCCCTTTCTGATAACCAACTTATCACATCATAAAATTGAGTGAAATCCACAATTAAGAAGGAACTTTGAAGTCATTTCATGATCTTACATTGCAAGCTTAGCATGAGAGACTACCTTACATCAAGAGAGGATCGAGTGTTTGGCATTTCTCCTTGAAACGTTAAATATTTGATTCTGCATGTTGTAGTGGAATAAACGTCACATCAACAGGACTTAGTGTAACATCCACTTTTCCCAGGTCTTAATTAACAACTAACATATCAAAGAAATATAGTTATAACTTCTTTTTCATAGGAAGACAGTTATATTAGTTATGCTCATGTGAATGAGATTAATAGTTATAATTACTTAAACAGAAAACTCATAACCAACATCTGAAAACACATCAATGAATTTACTATGGAATTAAAAAATCTACGTACTATGGAATTTGAACCAAAAATCAATGTAGGGATGCTTCTGCAATCACTCAGATTAGTTCACAAATATCACTTAGGATCAATTGACGATAACCATCAAATACCACTATATCAAAATCAATTGACAATTACCATCAAATACCACTATGTCAATATCAAATGACGATTACCATTAAATACCAGTATATCATTTAGGGCATCACATACCACTGTATCAATTAAGGCGTCGATTACCATTGGATCATTTAGGGCATCAGATACCACTATATCATTTAGGGCTTTAGATACCACTGTATCATTCTTTTCCTTCCGATTGCTTAACTGTGGCAATAACATAAGATTAGAAGATATGCTCATAATCATTATTCTTATAAATGAAAGACTGAAATAACAATCCATCAGATAAATCTATCTCTCGCAAATAAATATATTCCACGTTCAGTTAGAAGAACAACCGATCTAACTGTTGCCAATTATATTGATGATAAGAGTTGCTTTCATTTAAAGAAATAATTGTAATGATGATACAACTCAATTAATCTTACCTTCTACTTGAATATACATCATAAAAGTAAAAATACCTGTTTTTCGACAAACGTTTGAATGCATAGCTTATCTTTCTCTGATGCACGTTCGACATCTTGTGGAGAGGGGAAACATTGTTAGGGGCTTAACCACCCATCTTCAAACCTTTACTTATCCCCACACAATCTCTAACGAAAAAGGCCCTCCCTATTCAGAATAGACATGGAATACCTTGTCAGCTACTAAGCATCCTGGTATCTAATCACACCACTACTTGACAATAGGAGAAAACAATAAACATGATCATGCATGGGCTATTAAATGATATTATATTAGATTTATTGTATCATATCTGACTTTTATTTCTATATCATTGTAGACTCTATCTCACCTCTTCACCTTTTCCATGGCTATACAGCCGATGAGTCCTAGGTGCTTGGATCTTAGAGCAATTGGCTCTGTTTGTTGATTCTCAACTAATTCATGAATATATATATATTCCAACTTATCACAATTTGTGATGTGAAAAAGATGTTCTTAAAGATTTGCAGAAAATATTGTTTAACTCTAATCTTCAATGGCATAATGATTCATGAATTCATAACATGGTTACTTGGCTTTTACTTGCTATAAACAAATCTAATTTTGAGAGGATCAATTCTATAATATCAAACAAGATATCATCATGATAAAAGCTGTAGCTTACTGCTATGTAATTTGGTTTTGTTGTAACATTTGATCAAGAAAATCATATTTGCAATGTTGGATTTGGATATTTCATATAACTCGGATTAATCTGGAAATGAAGTCTTGCTGGACGCTCAGCTACCTGCCTCACCTTTGCTTGGAAGATCTCTAACGCAATCCTTGTATAAGGTTGCTCTCGATTTCTGGCAGAATAACTGTATGAGCAAGAAATTGTGGGAAGGAATAATGTAATGGTATAAACTGATAACAACAGGGATCTCGGCACTAAGAAAAAGGTAGTCAGTAATGTGGAAGAAGGCAGTAATGATCACAGATGTCGTATGCAAGAACAAGGTAGTTGGGTGTTGTAAGCAAATAAAAATAGAATGCTTCTTTCCATCCTTCGACTTCAAAATACATAATGAGTAATGTGACTCCTTGGCTTCTAAGAAGCCATAACATAAAGGAAATGTATTGGCTCTTGGACGGCAAATAAATGGGCCAAGTATTAAAACGGTTTCAAACAAGAAAAAGAATAAAAAAGATGGAAGAAGATTTGAAGGTTATAATTCGAAAAAATATTATGGTTTATATCTATCTACATACACGTAGATATATTGGTGAGGTGGCATCATTTTATTATAAATAAAATAATATTATGGTGTCACTTTATTCTTATATTTGTGTATGTACATAGTTATATATAATAATAATATGGTGAAAGATCATTCAAAATCTTTTGAGGTACGTATTATATTTTAATTAAATTGTTTTATGTTTTAAATTGTTTATTTAATAGTGCATGCGGTTCCATCGATTGCATCCTGATGTTCAAGTCGCTAGGTCCTCAACCATGGTGTTCACGATTCATACCCATTTGCCCAGTGATGGTGATGCTCCTGTGCCCAATTCTTTTCTGACAATGCTTCCACCCCTTCATCGTGCTTCCTACAAGGAAATTCTCCGCAGTTAAATCCTATTACCATAATAGGTTATTTAATTATAAATAATCATAACGGCAAACTGCCTTTTCAATTCCATGAATTCGTGATAAATAATCAACTAGCATGTTATCTTCACATGAAGTTATAACGACTAACCATCTTACCATTTCGCAGGATTATAACAAATTTAACTATCAACTAACTTCATGTGAACCTCAACGGCTATATGAATATTTTAAATTAGGTCAAAAATTGGGATGTAACACGTAGTGTATGGGTGTTCCAACTTGCTTCTCCTTTTACCAAACAAAGTAGCTACAAGGAAGGGGACACAAAGAAGTGGAACATCAAGTGAGAGCATACTGATTTGGATGCTTCAGTTTTCTACCTTGTTGAATTAAATGTTAAATACAAGCCAACTAGCAAGTATGCCAATGCTTGTGCTAGAGCTAGTGGCACTTTTTGTAGTTCTAATATATCAGTGCCAACATCTTCTAATATGGATGGTGATGGTGATATGATCAGTGCTCTATGGGACATGGGGATAGGGATATGAGGGGAGAAGCACCTAAGGAACCTTGACTTCACCTTAGCATCTTGTATTGGTGCAACTCTACTAGGCCTAGTATTGTACCACTTAACTCAATGCAATAGGCAGCCATGTACAAGGGAGTGTTGTGCTAATCCTGTTTATGTTGAATGATTGGCTGATTTTGCTTAGTTTTGAAAGTTGACGTGGGTTCCTCCCACTCATCTGGTCAAGCATACAATCAGTACACTCATACATTTCTCCAGTTGTGAGTGCAAAGATCATTAGCTAATTCATCCTTTAGGTGCACATTAGACAAATCAGCTATGAAGTCACTTTGCAACTTTTGTTCTCCCTACCCCTATTGCATGGTTAACAACTCTGCAAGAAGAACCTAGCATCACTCGTACTCTCCTCCCCATAGTATGACCAGAAGTCTATTGCTGGCTCTGCTGAACATGTGTTCTAATAGACAAAGTAGTAGGTATAGTTGTAGTTGTGACATCTAGAACACCCTAAAGCTTTGTTTATCTCAATTCTACATTTGAGGTTCTTCCCTTCATCCAAAAGAGAAAATCTTCCCACACCTTTTTTGGAATAAAAAGTTGTGCGTTAACTCTAATAATGCTGCCATGCCATTCTATACCACAAAAGTTGCATTTCCACTTCCTTGTGCCAGCACTTGACCCCGGCTTTGTAGTGATAATATTTTTGTTGCATATTGTTTGAGAGGAGACTTACGATGAAATGGACTTTTTGCATATTCTGCCAACAATATGGTGGGGCACTCTTTACTACCTGCTGCACTTGCTATGGAACTAGTTTGGGCTTCTGGGACAGCCCCATGGTCACCCCCTTAGCCTTAGGTTCATACTCATATTCAGTTTTGCCATGAAGTTCTACCTCATCCTCACTCATGTCATGAGAGCTCAGTGTGACTCTGCAGTAGACAATATAAATATTATAACTGCCTACTTTCAGTCTAGTTTAATGAAAATTAAGAAAAAATGAATCATTAGATGTAGAATGTTAATGATAAAAAAACTACCTGCTGCACTTTGCTATGGAACTAGTTTGGGCTTCTGGGACAGCCTCATGGTCACCCCCCTAGCCTTAGGTTGATATTCATATTCAGTTTTTCCATGAAGTTCTACCTCATCCTCACTCATGTCATGAGAGCTCAATGTGACTCTGCAATAGACAATATAAATATTGTAACTGCCTACTTTCAGTCTAGTTTAATGAAAATTAAGAAAAAATGAATCATTAGATGTAGAATGTTAATGAAAAAATGAAAAATGAAGAATGGACATTGAAATATATCCATGAATATGGATTTGCAGCCATTCCATGGATTTGTTGCAAAGTCTATTCTTCATTTTTCATTTTGTCATCAACATTCAACATCAAATGATTCAAATCTGAGTTTGAAAGTGAAACTTACAAAAAAGAACTAAAAAATAAAAGAAAAAGCAGTCATAAAAACATACGTTTTGCTTTGAAAGCCCTCCAAGTTGTAGAAACCTCTTCTATTTCTTGCTCCTTGCCACCCTCTTGTACTACCTCTCTTATACTTGCAAACACTCTCTCCTTCAGTCATGCAGTCACTCTTTTCCCTTCTTTTCAGCTAGCTGTTGCTAAAATCAGAAAACTAAAAGTGACAAAATGAGAGGATTTTTGTGCGCTTTTTAATTGAAAGAGGGCATAGATGGGTTCCCCATGCCTTCAGGGTTTGGACTTAGTCACTAAAACCAAGAATTTTTTTTCTGATTTTAAAAATCACTTCATCATGTCTACAGTGCGGGATATTTCCTGGCATCCCTAGGACACTAGAGGGATGGCTGGATGTCCTTCATGCAGAGTTGCATGGATATAGATACGGATACAAATACAGATATGGTATTGGGTACGGATATGGCCATTTTTTAAGACCCCCAATATGAATATGGCTGGACATGACATTAATATATAACACATACATATATTTAACATAGTTTTCTAAGTTATTGTAGGAGATTTTCATTACTTAAAAAGTAATATTGAGACATATAGTTTTCTAATTTATCGTAGGAGATTTTCATCACTTCAAAAGTAATATTGACACATAAATGCTACATAAATATTTATAAGTTAATTTAATGCTTTACAATGTGTAAAAATAGTAGAGTTGCATTAGAAGATAACCCAAAAGTGGGTTGCTGAAATAGAGAACCATTTTATTTGTCTTTCTCATTCGATGGAGGTTTTGTTTATACTATTTTTTTATAAAAAATTGCTTTAATATAGTTTTTTTACATTAAAGGGAAGATCTATGTCAAATCTTAAAAAAAATAATCCCATAGTATTTGGTACGGTTCAAAAATCAAGTTTATTAGGCAGACATGGGTACAATATTCGACGTGTATCCGAGCAGTATTGGATATGTTTCCAAATTGGATAAAGGGATACATGCGCCCAAGGAGGGACAGAGGAGTTTCCAGCAACTCTGCCTTTGTGTCCTGGGAAAGTTTCCAGTCTGCAACTAGTGGTGGAGGGATGGTGGGGCAACAAATCTCTGTGGTATGCTGGATATTATTGAAGACCCATTTGATGATGATTGGCTGGATTGTTGACACCTGACATTATTTTTAAATTTTTTTTTAATATGATATCATGACATCTGAGTTTGACTAGTTGACATTGCAATTTTTCACATTTTTTTAATGATGGCTTTGTTTATTATATGATGATTTTATGCTGATCTTAATTACTGCTGTAAATATGTATATATTTCTGATTTTTGAAGTCTGTTTTATGGATGAACCCAAAGCAAACCCAATCGACAATATTTTTTTTTTGAGGGAACCCGCAAAACTGAACTTGAACCAGTACCATCATTAAAACCAATCTATTAGGAATCAAGGAAACGTTATATGATAATGACATGACATTCTTATGTTTTCTAACCATTGGTTTTGCCCTCTCCACTCTGTTCAAAGAGCTTGTTCTTATCACAGTGCTGCACTTTCCTTTTTATTTGTTGCCAAGCAAGTATGATGGTGCAATGATAACATTGTCATGCTTTCTGTTGCTTATCAATGCAAATTTTATCATCTTTATGCACGATAGGAGCTATCAATCAGTCTGTTCATTTAAAATAATAATCATGCAGTTTTGTGCAGGTAATATATCTTCTTGAGTTTAATTAGAAAGAAAAAGGTCTCTTTGATTTTTCACATTTTCTGCACTTGTTTCTGTGCATTTGTACATGGAATGAAGAAATTTTCACTAGCTTCTGGTTGCCTCTGGTTTGTTTAATACTGATTAAATATATTATGTCAATGACGTTTTCTGTTTGCAGCTGATTATTCTAGAGTTCAATTATAAAAACTGTCTAGATCTGAGAATTATAATTCATTTAATATAGGTTTTTCTAATTTGGTTTAGTAATGTGTGCCGATTTATTTGAAATAATTCATTTATAGGAAATCTTGTTCTCGTACTAAATTGCATTATGATAGGTTAACATTGATTGATAATAGATAAGCGGCTTCTGCAAATGAAATATGTTCACAACATGATTGGTTCTGGTTGGGATTCAGTTTAGAACTTGACACATCTTTTGTTCCCATAAATTATTGTTTCCTATTTGGATTATATCTGAAATTTGATAAATCTTTAGGCTTTTATGCATCTGTATAGAGGAAATTGTGTACAGGGATGGTGTGGATATGTCACTATTTCTTATTCATATTGGATGACTGAAAGGTTTATGAAAGTGGAATGATGCTTTTCTCTTTGGTTTGGAGAATGGTAAATAAATTATATATTTTTTTGTTCCAATAAATTATTGTTTCCTATTTGGATTTAATCTGAAATTTGATAAATCTTTAGGCTTTTATGCATCTGTATAGAGGAAGTTGTGAACAAGGATGGTTTGGATATGTTACTACTACTTATTCATATTGGATGACTGAAAGGTTTATGAAAGTGGAATGATGCTTTTCTCTTTGGTTTGGAGCATGGTAAATAACTAACAACATTCAATTTACATTGCAGGGCATATGGTAGTGGAAAGGAAGACAGTCCCTTGTGTGATGTTCCTGGATTTGAAAATGCACGCATGAAGCTTTTAAGACATGTTTCATTTGTTGATTGCCCGGTGTGTATAATAAGACTTAGTTTAGTGATTTATAATTTGGTTATGCAAATCTAGATTCCTGTTGTAACTTTTAGGATACTTGGGGAAAAAATTAAGATATATAAAGTCTTAGAAGAAATATATTATCACTAATTGTCGAAGATGTTTCCCTTCAAATCTTTTATTTGAAGACATCTTTGGGCATGATGTTTCATGGTTCACCTTTTGCTTGTAAACGGCTGCAGTTATATGGTTTTCCATTAATTATCAGTGTCATTATATTTGGTCGATTATAGTTTTTCAACTTAGATATAAATGATGCTTTTCAATAATGAATTGATTTACATCTTTTAAATTACTTTATTGTAGGGTCATGATATTCTTATGGCTACTATGCTAAACGGTGCTGCTATTATGGACGGTGCATTACTTTTGATTGCAAGTAATGAGAGCTGTCCTCAGCCCCAAACTTCAGAGCACCTTGCTGCTGTAGAGATAATGCGTCTTCAGCATATTATTATTC
Organism: Cupressus sempervirens; assembly: GCA_028749045.1. NCBI lineage: Eukaryota > Viridiplantae > Streptophyta > Pinopsida > Cupressales > Cupressaceae > Cupressus > Cupressus sempervirens. The sequence goes on from CM053786.1 coordinate 819,558,042, forward strand.
TACAAAACAAAATTGATCTGATCCAGGAGAGTGTAGCAAACAACCAGCACGAGGCAATTCAGAAATTCATTCAGGTAAGTTGACATTTATTCTGTGCATTTTAAATATATTTAATCTCAAGGCTAAATGCATTGATGATTGTTATCAATTTTTATATCAGCATTTGTTTTTCCTTGTGACCCTAAGGTGTTGTAAATGTTTTGGTTCTATTAGGGTACCATCGCTGATGGAGCTCCGGTTGTACCAATATCCGCACAACTGAAGTACAACATCGATGTTGTATGTGAATACATAACAAAGAAAATTCCTATTCCTGAGCGAAATTTTGTTGCCCCACCCAACATGATTGTTATCAGGTCATTTGATGTGAATAAACCTGGTGCTGAAGTTGATGACATAAAAGGTGGTGTTGCTGGTGGAAGTATACTGAGGGTACAATATCTGTCAGATTACCCAATACATTTGTTTTCATGTGTATTTTCAATTTGTATAATGTACCATATCTAAGCATATTTCTGCTGAAGCTCTTGAAAGAGTCCTCAACAGTACTCTAACGGATTCCTGTTGTATTACTTTGCAGGGTGTTTTGAAGGTGAATCAAAAAATTGAAGTTCGTCCTGGCATTGTTGTTAAAGATGAGAGTGGCAATATCAAGTGTACACCTATCTTTTCAAGAATAATTTCACTTTATGCTGAGCAAAATGAGTTACAGTTTGCTGTTCCGGGAGGCCTTATTGGTGTGGGTACAACGATAGATCCCACACTCACACGTGCTGACAGGCTTGTTGGGCAAGTTCTTGGAGAAGTTGGAGAACTACCTGATGTGTTTGTTGAGCTTGAGGTATATTTTGAACAATTTACATACTTGTGCATTCTTTCATATCTTGATTTATATCACCTAGTGATTCTACCTTCCCATATGGAAATTCAGCATTATCACAAGGTTTTTTTTGTCCCTGAATTGGTAGGGCTAACTAAACAGGTTTCTAAATAACTCTCCAAAACCTTTGATAACCCTGGTGGGTGGTTCTTTTAAAGTTTCTCACCCCTTAGTGATATTTATAAAATAAGATATATATTTACGTTAATTTTAATTATTACAATTCAAGAAATCTATAAAATTACTCACACACATACATAGACTGCAGGAATCCTGCGCCACGTCCTCAAGTTCCACATAGGCCTCATGATGTTGTATTTCACCACGTCAAGATCTCACCAATTGAGCCAGGCGCCAGCCCTGTAAAATAAATAATGTGAAAACAATACAATTAATTAAATTGAATAATATAATTAATCTATTTAATATAACTATTTAGATGTTGTAATTAAGTTAAATATGTATTTTATAATTTAATAGAAATTTAACACATTATTGTTAATTTAATTAAATATACATGTAATATAATATTTTGACTAATATAAACACGAATGTTAAAATAATATTGATTTTATATTTACCCATCTAATATTTCAAAGTGAAAAGTAAAATCAAACTTTTATATTGCAAATCACTTACAGTAATTGCAAATATAAAGTGGTGATAAGTACACGTTTTGAAAGAGTTGAAAAATTATTTCCATAGGAAGAGGAAAATCATTTGCCAGACCATGGGGCTAAAATCGCACAATATGAAGTATTAGATGGTGCAGCATGGTCGCTGCCAAAATCTCGATGGCAAATTCTTTACTCTCTTCCATCAGTGAATGCAAACGTGCCATAGCATGGAGAGTGATGCTGTGCATCCATATACATGTACATCTTTCTTAGCCATATAGAATTATGGCTGGATAGCCAGTGCCATATAACTGTGTCATCGGAGCTGAATGTATTAGATGCTTCCATCTGATTTATGTTTCTAGAAGTGACGAGTCTTTGAAATTATGCCTTTTCATCATTTTTATTCGGGCTCTTGTTGATAAGTTCTCACTTTATAGATTATCTGATGCTCTATCCTGTTTATAGATTGGTCAATTTTATGCATCTGTATATATCCTTTTTTTTTTTTTTTCTGAATGCATTTTTCTTGGCGAAAATTTAATTGCAAGATATAAATATTGTTTCTGTTGTCCATGAATACACAAATTGGACAGATAAAGCTGAAAACCTTACTTGTGCTTTTGTACCTTCCCGTCACTTGGAATTTATAAAATCAGCTTATCAAGAACTTTCAAACTTTTAGTAACCTCTCATAATCCTGCCCAAGTAGAGTGATTGCCAGCATTAAATAATAATAATAATGTGTAATTCTTTTGTTGTTCAGGTAAACTTTTTCCTCCTTCGTCGTCTATTGGGAGTGAGGACAAAAGGTACAGAGAAACAAGGGAAGGTATCAAAGTTGGCCAAGGGAGAAGTTTTGATGCTTAACATAGGGTCAATGTCAACTGGAGCTCGAGTGCTTGCTGTGAAAAATGATCTTGCCAAGCTCCAACTCACCTCTCCGGTCTGCACAAGTAAAGGAGAAAAAATGGCTCTTAGCAGACGTGTAGAAAAGCATTGGCGATTGATAGGATGGGGTCAAATTCAAGCTGGAGTGATGCTGGATATTCCCCAAGTGGCGACATAGAACATCAAATAAGCAATCACTTCTGGAAAGAAACAGGGGCATCAGGCATCAGTCAAGGAAAAATGTGGATAGGAAGAGAATTATTAGGGACAATTTTTGTCAGGTGGAGAAGAAAACCTATTTGGTAATTTATAAGTTTTTAAGGTTTTATTTTTGGTAGCTGCAATACCATCTTTACAAAAGTAAGCAATTAGCTTGCAGTTTTTTCTCTTTAATTGTGTGTTTACGGTTCTTGATGATTGTTTCCAGAACTAGCTTATATGCAGAATTCATTTAGTTGTGATCTCTTGGCGTATTTGACCACGAGTATTGCTTATGTTTGTTATGGGATGGACTTCATGTTGAAGTAGTCTATTTTTTAATATCCAGTTTAGTTATCGGGGCACATTTGTTGAGTATTGCAAGTTAATAAATAGATTTGTGATTGGCATTTATTGAGCATGCATCAAAATATCATTTGTTTTTATCTTTTAGACTGTCAGTCATTGTATGCATTCTATTTTGTGCTAATGGAACTAAACTTAATTTGTACTTTTCCATCCTAATGCTAGGTGAACATCGTATTTTGATGTCCCCGTTTAATATTTTCATTTTTTGTAAATCAAGTTAAAAGTATTTATCGAGTGTTTTGTCCTAGAATATAGCGCAACTACGAGGAAGGAATTCTGTTTACTTGTCTACATCATACATTTTGGGTCATGAAAAGACATGTCAATGTTTTCTTGATCTAGGCATACTGATAATTGAAATGTGACTGCTTGTAACAACTCGTTGCATTTCTTCTTCCAAGCTGACTGTTTCTTGTCATTGGAAAATTAAGAGAGTTACCTGCTAAAGTCCAATCGTTCCAATTACCTCACTAAAACAACTATTCTAAAAGAAATTCTTTCACACAATGGCATGATATAACCCCAAATAACAAACATTGAAAGAGTAACCAGACACGATCCAATAATTTGGAAACTATGATGAATTGTAAGAGCCTACTCTTAACATATAATAGCTAAAACTATTCAGTATTGATGCAAAACCTTGAAATCATGTAAGTGCCCACTGTAACAGACCTTGTAATGTCCATTGTTGGCATGCGGTAGCCACATTCCAAGGTAATAGTCAGACTTTCAAAGTAATATGTAGACTTTTAAAGAAATATTTTCGTTTGTTGATACAACTGTTGAAAAGATTACGGCACTGCATTACCTCTGTCTAAATCCCAGTTTTAATGACGCGAAGTTTACACGCTGGAAGTTCCTACAGAACAATGCAAAGTACATTTAAGATGCATATGAAATATACGTGTGTTGGGCTCTACAACTACTTTCGTTTTGAGGTACAACAGAGAAGGTTTGAATGTAGGGATTCTTAATTGGTTCATTGTAGAAGTATATTAAACGGTTCTTTCGGCATTCCGATAAGCATTGTTTAGGTCACTGTCAAATGCCATCAAAATTAGTGGATTAAGCTCCATCGATAAAGTATACGAGGGACTGGCTTTTATTTGCCTTCGCATTGTTCAACGTACCTCACCATTGTCGAACATGTACCTCTAATGTACGTTGAACGCTATCGGCACATACATAATTGTGTTAGCGTTTTCTTAAAATGAGCTTACCTATAGGAGAGATGTGACCTTTTCAAATATAGATGTTTTTGATTTTTTTTTATAACGACTTTCTTGATGATTCTTGTGCAGCTGTAACATATTCCTTACTAGCAGATGATTATATCTCGGGAATGTGTCTGCATCAATTTAACATTACAAGAATCTTAATGATAAAAACATAGTTCTAGAAGCATTACAACTCATGCTCATGGACTCTTTGATCAAATGCTTGTCATGAGAAATAGATTTTAAGGAACTCTTCATGAGGGTGCTGGTGAAGATTTAAAAGAATATTGCAAACAGGGTTTTCCTGAAAGTATTGCAACTTATATTTATGGATTAATGATGTCTTTAATTTACCCTTTGAGAAAAATAAATGTTTTAAAGGAAGAACTTTATTGAAGTTCAGAACATAGATCTTGAAAATGATATTGTCAAAAGAGTTATTTACAAAGAATGGTTAAACAAATACTCACAGGCTTGGGAAAATTTTCTAAATCCGTGTCTTTGATGCCATGAGATATGTTTTAAATGTAAACCCTTAGGGCCCGTTTGGTTGCGGGGATAGGAATTGAGAAATGAGAATTATTATTCTCGAATTGTTTTTCTAGAATAGGAATTTGTTTTTTTTGTTTGGATAAACAAATTAGAAATTAGAATAGGAATAGAAGACGTATCGTGTGCTGATGTACTCGCGTTGTCTGCTTGTGATGCAGTCGCATTGGTAAGGATAGTTGATGATACTAGGAAAAAATATGAGCATTTTGTCGAATGCATTGAAGCCGAGGTTGAAAAGCAAGTCGCGGTAGGCCTTGTCTCTTTGAAGCCCAAACTCCTTTATGGCGAAATTGAGAAGAGCGGATTCGCTGGTGTAGATGAAATCGTAGAGCTTCTTATTATCCTTGGAGACGAGAGCAAATGGGAGAGGGATTGTGTGAATTGTGAGCTCGTTGAGAACCTTGGGCAAAACGCTCAGGAGTCGGGCCAGGAGCCATCGGATCTGCCTCGATGAGAGCTCAACACAAAAATTTGAATATCAAATTATTCACTTTGCCACTGAACGACGCCTTCAATATCATTAGTTTGAAAATGGCCATTTTGGGGAGCTTCAACAAGAAGTTACAATAAAGCGGATCTGAAAACATTTTCAAATAAGAAAAATTCAAAATGGGAATGATAATAGCAATTCCAATTACAAGTATTTTTGAGAATGGACAAATGCTCATTTTGGGGCAAAATGGGAATAGGTATTCCTATTCCCAATTTTGATTGGACGCACCAAACAAAGAATTAAAAACAAATTCTAATTTTCTATTCCCATTCTCATTGTATTCCAGCAACCAAACGGGCCCTTAGGGTCTGTTTCGTTGTGGGAATAGGAATCTTATTTTGGAATAGAAAATAAGAATATTTATTCCTATTCTTGTTTGGTTAATTCAAAATTTGATGGAGAATTCACAGATCCAAACATTTGTGTTTTCTAAAATAAATAAAATTGGAATAGGAATATGTATTCCAATTCCACCTATGCTCATTTTTGGGCCAAAATTGGAATACATATTCCTATTCACAATTTCAATTTGGTGCACCCAAACGGAGGGTTTGAAATTTTAAGAATTTACATATGCCTATTCCACTCATATTCTCGTTGCCAAATAGACCCTTATGATTGATGATAGAAAATTTTAGGGCAATGTTTGCATTTTTCCTTGTAGGCAGTTATAGTTAGAATTGATAGATTGTAGAAATATGATGATTTAAGTGAAACTTTTTGTTGGAGTGAGATTCTCTCAAGTAAAACTTGGTAAGAGAAGTGAGTTAAAATCTTGAAGCAATTTTAATAAAAAACATAATACTCTTGAATAGTGTGATTATCACATTTTAATTTGAAATGTTGAATAGGAGGTATATTTTATTAAATAAGCTACTTTAGAAGTGGGTTAAAAGATTGTTGTAGAAAAAATCAAAATCAAAACTCTTTGACAAACATTACAATTTATGTCAATAAATTTTGAAAATATATTATTTATTTAACAGATACCTTTACCAAGAAAGAAATATGGATTAAAGGAAGATAAAAAATGAGCCAATTTGGAAATGTTGAAAAACATGTATGTTCTTGGAAGGAGGTTTGCTAAATACAATTAATTATGCTCCAAGAGGAATAAAAGATACTAATGTTGACATGAACAAGGGTCAAACATGGAGGCTTACATAGCAAAGGGATAAGTTGACATCATGGAGTCCTAGACTTGAGACATAAAGGTGTCTGTTAAGGAGCGATAGTGGGTAGATAAGATAGAGTCAATGTGGTGGAGGGACAAGGAGATATAGAGAGAAGGAACACATGATCATGAAGGGTTTAGTGTATGACCATCAAGGGTGAGATAGGGGTTATGGAGTGATAAGGAGAATAGATAGATGCAGGGATAAGTAGTGATGATGAAAATAAAGAGATAAGGAGTATGAACAAGTCTAGAAATCAGCAATAGACAAATCAAGTAGGAGTGAATGCCTTGATAATAACATGAAAAATAAACCATAGGGATGGGGTCTCCAAGATTGCATAAGTTTCTATCAAAAGTATTACAACACAATTTATATTTTTAACAATATTCAACATATCAAAATGATAATTTAAGAAAGAAATTAATCAAAACCAATTTATATTTTTTATGGTGTGTAGGATCATATTTTGTTTTTGATTAATTAAATAGGCTAATAAGGGATCAACCCTTGGAAAAATAATGCCTAAGGGCAAAAAGAGTAGGCCATTAATAACACATCATCTTGTGCTAGCTAGGAAGACAAAACACATAGGACGAAGGCTAGAAGCCCTTCAAATGAAGGGCCAAAATCACACCCCAAGAGAAGATAGGTGAGAGTTTGAAGAACAATTCTTCCTAATGTTAGACACTATTTAGACGGCATTGTCCTTAGGCTTCCCAATGAAGGAAACACCGCTAGGGTAGCTACTTGCACAATGGCCAAAATGTTGAAGAAGTTGAGTTAATCAACATCAACTTGGCACTAACAAAAATAAAAGTAGTAGGGCTAGAACTAACTACAATATCAATAGGGGTTGCACTTGAAGGAACATGGGCAACATCTAGAGTTGCAACATGAGAAAAACTCACGAGGAGTCATAGAAGCCTGATTTTGATTAGCAATGTGAACAATATCCATAATTTTGCCTTCATTAACAATGTGAGAGTCCTTAAAGGAAGCACTAGCAAGGGAATTAGAAGCACAAACTGTGAAACGATTAACACCTACAACCCTCCACCAAGTAGCAATAAGAGGATCATATTTTGTTACAAATAATGATTACTAATAATTATAGAAAATATGATTAATTTTAACAAAATAGATGTAGGTGTAATAACTTAAAAAATTATTTAAGGTGAGGTTCTCTTACAAAATAATTGTCTCTTTATAAAATATAATAACAACTAACACAATTTCGTATGGCATGTAGAAACATTCCCATCAAAATAAATCAAGATGTTTGATAATGACCATTTATGAATTTAGTAAACCATAAATGATAATAAGAGAACTATTTAACACAATTTGAAAGGTCTACACAAAAAAGATGAGAAATAATTTACATAATATAAATTTATTTACAAAATAATTATTAAGAAATCATTACACGAGAACATTTTAGAAAGCTTATTCTTATTCAATAAAAAGGGCTATGAGACAAGATTATAACCCTAGTATCATAGTTAGGGCCATGGTTTAAAGATAGGATTAGTATCATAGTTAGTGTAACATCTATGGTCATGGTTAGGGTCAAGGATTAGGGCTAGAGTTAGGGTTAGTATCTGATGCAGAGCCTCACCTTGGAAAACTTAGGAGGAAATCAATCACTCAACTAAGTTGCTTCAAGGGGCACATACACCTTCCAGGATCAATCTTAAATCAACCTCAGATAACTATCCAACTGATTCTCTTAATACTAATTCATATACTAACATGTGATAGGAACTTCCTTAACCTCTTGTAGCAACCTATGGTTCCCTGCATCCTTTTAAGATAAATTGACCACCTCCCTATTTGGTTTGAAATACATAAGATGGCTTGAACATTTTCGAATACATAAATTGAACAACCACCCAATCACACTTTGATTACCAAACAACAATGGACTATGTTTCAGATCCACACCACACTTCTGAATTCGATATTTAAACTCGAATCAAGACTAATCATTAACTATAGCAGTTTCTTGTATAAACCGAAACTGAGACTCCACGATTTAGATCAATACTCATCAAAAGATCACAATTATCATGTGATTAACATATCAGTGAATATATGAACACATTCACCCAATCTAAAGATAGATTTTCGCATAGCTCTGAACAAGAATAAAGGAACAATAAAACTATAATATCCCCATGTCCAATATCAATTTTAATAATAAAATTAATATAAAGAATAAATAAATAAATATAATATAATATAATATAATTATAATTACATTTGATAAATTTAAATAATATCCGATTGAATTTAATAAATAATATTAAAATAAATAAACAATAAAATAATAATAATAAAAAATTGTTTTGTTTTGTTTACACGATAATACAAAGAGAAAAATTAACGATAGAAAAGGGCAAACCACGATGGGACTATAAGCAGGGAACAAATACATGTTAGCGTATGAGAAAGAATGCCATATATATATGGTAGTGTCTAGTTGAGGACAATAAGCATAGTCAAGCCTCTCATATTAAGGAGCAACGATACAATTTAGAAGACATATTAATGCAACCTAGACTTACAATATCGACACAATCAGTCAAATCATGTGTCAAAACAGATATAACGATATCGTTTTAAATATTGGTGATTAGAAAGTCTTAAAGACTATGATTTCCAAGAGCCATGTGAATGATCATATACAGTGATCAAAATATCTATGATATGTAGCGATAGTTAAAGTATGAACAAGACAATAAAGATTTGGCGAGAGTCAAAGGTGTTAATTATTGTTAGTTGGACAGCTGTTATTTTTGACTCGGAAATAGCAGCACTATTTATGGGTAGCTTGGACAGCTGTTCGTCCTTATCTATGAATAGCGGTTGTATTTATGGATGGTTTGGACAGCTGTTTGTCCACTTGCCAAAAATTAGTAAATGGTTATTATTTACTAATTTTAGTGATTCCTTTTAGACACTTTGCAACCAATTCTATTATTGGCTGTCGAGTTGTCTTAATCTCAGCCGTTGGTTAGATTTAATCTCGGTCGTTGGTTTACCAACAGGAGTAGTATAGAAAGGGGTCATTGGGTCATTTGGAGGTGAAGAAGCTTTTGTGAAGTAGTTTGCAGTGTTAGCAAACAGTCTTGCAGTGTTAGCAAGGGCGTAGTGTTAGCGTGGGGATAGCAGTGGGGAATATTAGCGGGAGAAATTAGGAGGTTGTCGGAGTTCTGCCAGTGAGAGGCAAGGAATTTTGTATCTCTTGATTTGCTGAAGTTTAATATAATTTCTCATCTGTAGAATTGGTTTTCCCTTAGGGGTTTTTACAGGGACAATTTGTCCGAAAATATTGTGTTGATTCTGTTGCGCATTTCTTTCCGTATTTTAAGTGAAGTTGCAGTTGTGTTATTTTTCAATATTAGCTGAGAATTTGTTTTCAGCAGTTTAATAATCGTTTACGATAGGAGATTAATAATCAGTGACTGCAATAGTTTGATTTTTCACATGGTATCAGAGCATGACGATGTATGTAAGGGATGTGTGTTGGGGAAGTTTGCGAAAGCATCTTTTCCAAGGAGTGACACCAGATCTAAGGGTGTTCTTGATCTAGTACATTCAGATGTTTGTGGACCAATGTCAACGAAATCTCTCAGAGGATATGAGTACTATGTTACTTTTATTGATGACTTCTCTAGAAAGACCTGGATATACTTCTTGAAGACTAAAGATGAGGTTTTCAGTTGATTCCAAGAGTTCAAGGCTCTTGTGGAGAACTCGACAGGAAAGAAGATAAAGGTTCTTCGGTCAGACAATGGAGGCGAGTACAAAGGAAATGTCTTCCAGGAGTTCTGCACCAGAGAAGGAATCAAGAGAGAATGGATTGTTCCTTACAATCCACAGCAGAATGGAGTTGCTGAGAGGAAGAACCGTTCTATATCGGAGGCAGCAAGAGCTATGCTACATGACCAGGATATGCCCCGTTACTTATGGGCAGAGGCGTGTAATACAACAGTCTACATTCAGAATAGAGTTCCACACAAGGTGCTAGGGAAGATGACACCAGAGGAGGCTTTCACAGGGAAGAAGCCAGATGTTAGTCACTTCAGGATATTCGAGAGTTTGGCATATTGTCATATTCCTAGAGATACACGTACAAAGTTAGATCAGACTGCAGAGAGGGGGTACTTTGTTGGGTACAGTGAGACCTCAAAGGCATATAGGATTTTCATTCCGAGGACTAAAAGAGTTATTATCAGACGGGATGTCAAGTTCATGGAGGACAAGGCATTCAAGAGATCCAGAGATTTGCCAGCAGATGATCAGAGTGAGCAGCCAACAGTAGCTCCAAGACCAAGTCAAGGGCATCAAAGCTCAAGTACAGTTACCAGTACGAGTGTAGACTCTGTTAGTGAAGATTCACAGAGTATGGAGCAACAGGTGCAATAGGAAATGCATCTGGAAGACTTAGAGGTTGACATTTCATCCTCTACAGTTGGCAGTAGGAACCATGTGGTTCCAGATACACAAAGGGATACTCAGGAGTTTGTGGGAGCTCCTAGGAAGAGTACTAGACAACGAAGACAACCAGCCAAGTTCAATGACTATGTGGCATTAGTTAGTTAATTGGTAGATAGTGAGCCTTCTAGCTATCAGGAAGCTGCAGAACATCAGGTATGGCGAGATGCTATGGTTGAGGAATATTCTTCAATAATGCAGAATGATGTGTGGGAGGTAGTACCTAGACCAACAGATAGGGTTGTAGTTGGATCACGCTGGATCTATAAGATAAAGCATGGTGCAGATGGTAGCATCGAAAAATACAAGGCTAGGTTTGTGGCAAAGGGGTTCTCTCAGAAGGAGGGAATAGACTATGAGGAGACATTTGCTCCAGTTGCCAGGTGTACTTCTATACGAGCTGTAATCTCACTTGTAGCACAGATGGGATGGCAGATCCATCAAATGGATGTCAAGACAACATTCCTCAATGGTGAGTTGAAGGAGGAGGTATACATAGAACAACGAGAAGGCTTTGTAGCACACAACAAAGAGACCCACGTGTGCAGATTGAAGAAAGCATTGTACGGACTCAAGCAGGCTCCTAGAGCGTGGTATGAGCGCATTGATACATACTTGCAGAAAATGGGCTTTGTGAAGAGTGAAGCAGATGCTAACCTCTACTACTTGATGGTTAGGGGTGAGATTCTCATTCTTGTTCTTTATGTGGACGACCTATTTCTTACAGGTTCACTAGGGCTCATAGTGGATTGCAAGAGGAACCTTGCAGAAGAGTTCGAGATGAAGGATTTAGGACTTATGCACTACTTTCTAGGCATGGAAGTGTGGCAGACAGATGGGGAGATTTTCCTTGGTCAAGGGAAATATTGCATTGAAATCTTGAAGAAAGATGGAGTATTGCAAAGCCATGTCTACACCCATGATCACGAATTGGAGGAAGGTAGATACATCTAAGGAGAAAGATGTAGATCCCACTTTATATAGACAGTTGATTGGTTCGCTTATGTATTTGGTCAACACTAGACCAGATATAGCATTTGCAGTAAACTCTCTTAGTCAGTTCATGGTTGAACCAAAGAGAATGCATTGGATAGTGGCTAAGCATGTGCTACGTTACTTGTGTGGTACAGTCGAGTATGGGATCAGATATGTTCGAGGTGAAGGTATCAGGTTGATAGGCTATACTGACGCAGATTGGGCAGGAAGTACAACAGACAAAAGGAGCACTTCAGGGTGTTGTTTCAGCTTGGGATCAGGAGTTGTATCTTGGTTCAGCAGGAAGCAGAAGTCTGTGGCTCTAAGTTCAGCAGAAGCAGAATACATAGCAGCTAGCATGGCGACATGTGAAGCTATATGGCTTCGGAAGTTGTTAGTAGCCTTGTTTGGTTAGAAGGTTGAGACTACTGTGATACATTGTGACAATCAGAGTTGCATCAAGTTGTCTGAGAATCCAGTGTTTCATGATAGGTCTAAACATATAGATATCAGATATCACTTCATCAGAGATTGTGTACAAAGGGGAGTTGTTCGACTACAATACATACCTACAGATGAGCAGGTAGCAGACATTCTGATGAAGGCTTTGGGAAAGGCCAAATTTATCTTCTTCAGAGATAAGATGGGTGTCATGCAGAACAACTTCCTCACTAAGAGGGAGTGTTAATTATTGTTAGTTGGACAGCTGTTATTTCTGACCCGAAAATAGCAGCACTATTTATGGGTAGCTTGGACAGCTGTTCGTCCTTATCTATGAATAGCGGTTGTATTTATGGGTGGTTTGGACAGCTGTTTGTCCACTTGCCAAAAATTAGTAAATGGTTATTATTTACTAATTTTAGTGATTCCTTTTGGACACTTTGCAACCAATTCTATTATTGGCTGTCGAGTTGTCTTAATCTCAGCCGTTGGTTAGATTTAATCTCGGTCGTTGGTTTACCAACAGGAGTAGTATAGAAAGGGATCATTGGGTCATTTGGAGGTGAAGAAGCTTTTGTGAAGCAGTTTGCAGTGTTAGCAAACAGTCTTGCAGTGTTAGCAAGGGCGCAGTGTTAGCATGGGGATAGCAGTGGGGAATATCAGCGGGAGAAATTAGGAGGTTGTCGGAGTTTTGCCAGTGAGAGGCAAGAAATTTTGTATCTCTTGATTTGCTGAAGTTTAATATAATTTCTCATCTGTAGAACTGGTTTTCCCTTAGGGGTTTTTCCAGGGACAATTTGTCCGAAAATATTGTGTTGATTCTGTTGCGCATTTCTTTCCGTATTTTAAGTGAAGTTGCAGTTGTGTTATTTTTCGATATTAGCTGAAAATTTGTTTTCAGCAGTTTAATAATCGTTTACGATAAGAGATTAATAATCAGTGACTGCAATAGTTTGATTTTTCACAAAAGGCAGCCCTGATGTCTGTAGCAAACAAATATGGTCAACCACTCACCACACTAAGTAGAGGCTACAATGGAATTTAAACAAATGATATTGCTGTGTAGAATGAAGCCACGCAAATTATCCAAAATCAGAGACTCATAGCGATGGAAGTTGTATATGGTAGTATACAAATAATGTGGATAGTCCCAATGAAACATAAGTAGCGGAAGATTTGAACGGCAAAAAATAATGATCCAATATATATTTTAAAGGATGTGGTGATAACATATAAGGAGCAAGATAATCTTAAATTTATAATAGTAAAAGGCCATACAGTTAAGATTAATCAATCCAACTAATATTAAGTTTTTTGGAGAGTTGCCATTAATAATATGATAAGTCTCGTTGAAAAGGTAGGACTGTTCGTTATATGAAGGCATATATAAGGAAGAAAAAAAGATACAGGAGGGGCTAAAATACGGAGGTAGAGATATATCCAGACATGTAGAGACTGATTGTCAGGGCAGACACAAAGGAATTGAATCGCCTTCAGAATTACATCATTACATTAAAATCTGTTATTCTTGTTATACAGTTTGAATCTATACTAAAGAGAAGGAGGATTTGCAAATAAGTTGAAGGCATTGGAAAAATAGCGAACGAGTTTTAACTTTGCATTATAACTTGCATGATAAAGAAAGTACGTCCTTGAAAGCAGCGTCAGCATCAATAAACGTTCAGTCGTGAGCCCATCTCCATGTATATCAAACAAATGGTGGATCTTGGTTAAGTATTAATAAACATATAGTGCGACCGGGTAGTGGAAAACTTCCAAGGAACTTCACAAGATATTGCAGAGATCAGAGGATACGTTCTCTAAGCAGCAACCCGATTGCTATCAGTAATTATTAAACAATATTATAGAGGAAGCTATCAATACCATCTTGTATATTTAATCAATCATCTGAGATATAGAAACGATTTCTATCTTTCACACTAACTATAAATTCAGGGAGCATATATCTAAGGATTGCATTACAAGTCATACACTGAGAGTCACTGTTATCAAATATCTTGAAGTAAAGTGGCCAGTTCTAAATATCTTAAGTAGAGTACATATTAAATTAAATTCATAGCAAAGCAAAGAATTTGAGGAAATTGTTTTCAAATCCTTGAAATATCCTATAGGGGACATTACAAAAACATAATGAAAACAAAAGAAATCTAGTACATAACTCCTTTGCGATCCTAGAAAATAGATCGTAGAGTCTAACAGACTCCCATGGAATATCATGACCCTCAAAACAACATATAATTACATTCACCAACTCAAACAATTGATCTTCCTATAATAGGTTTCAAATCTGAAAACTTACTTGAAAGTTACAGGAAACCAAACAACATCCTTACATATGATAATTAAGTTAACAACCTATTCTCAAAATGTAGGTTCACAGATTTTGGAAAGAAAAAGGCAAAAATCACACATTCAAATCGTAGATAATAAAAAATTCAGAAACTTTCTATTCCTCTGCTATGCATTTGACAACCTCCAAGTACAATTCCCCAATCGACTTTTTTTTCATGCTTTTTCTTTCTTTCTATCCGAGATATGAAATGTCAACAACCAAGAATCAAAAGCCGTTTTCAAATCATTGGAATTGGTCAGAAGTGAGAATCTGCTGCCAACTTCTTGTAGCTGTCCAATGCTTAGTTGGTTTAATTATTAAACACGCAAAACTCTGACTTAAAGAAAACTTACTCAACTGAAAATCAAACACACATTGTCCTAAGTGACTATACTTGGAGAGTTCATCGAATTACTACTCCATTTATGCCACCACAACATAGGACTTTATTAAAACATTGAAATTGAAAACACGCTTAAAGCATTGAATTAAATTTCTGCATAACTTCCTGTAGCATCTGTTTGATCTGCCACTACAACATACTCCCCTGTAGAATGAATCTCAAGTGCACTTGAGATGAGATGTTGTAATGATGAACAATGTTTGGTGATTTGTTTCTCATCTATCCAAATAGCTTCTGTTGCTGGTCTATTCTTCCATTTGACTAGATACTGGGTATACTGTCTCTTGCGAGTCTTCTTTATCTTTGTATTGAGTATCTTCTCCAATTGATGTGGTGCTGGGTTAGAGACTTGTTTTAAATCTATTGTTACTGAATCTTCACGTGCTGATTGTGTTTCAAAACCTTTGTATGGTGTGAGATCACAAACATTAAATATGGGTGAAATACTAATGTCTGTAGGTAATTGAATCTTGTATGCATTGTGTCCATACTTTTCTAGAATTTGACAAGGACCAACCTTCTTAGGTAATAACTTTGTATTCTTTGTTTGAGGTAATCCTTCTTTCTTCAGATATGCCCATACTAAATCACCAACCTTGAATTGTACTTCTCTTCTTTTTTGATCAACAAATTCTTTGTATTTCTGATTTGAATTCTGTAGCTACAACTTGACTTGATCTTGGACCTCTTTAATAGCTTTAGCAAATTCTTCACCATGTGGACTATTTGAAAAAGTGTTTGGAAGTTCTCACAGCTCGAGAATTCCTCTAAGGTGTGTACCATATACAATCTAAAATGAGGATTTTCATGTGCTTCTATTCACTGTATCATTGTATGAGAATTCAACTTGAGCAAGTATAGAATCCCATTTTTCTCCATGTTGTTTTGTAAGACATCTTAGCGAATTTCTCAAAGATCTATTGATAACTTTCGTTTGCCCATCAGTTTGTGGGTGATATGCAGATGAAAAAGATAAATTTATGCGAAGTTTCTTCCAAAGGGTCCTCCAAAAATGACCTAAAAATCTGCCATCTCTATTTGAAACAATATTCAATGGTAATCCATGAATTCAAACTATCTATTTGAAGAATAAATTTGCTATGTATGATGCATCTTTGATGGATTTACATGGTAAGAAATGTGTCATTTTACTAAATTTGTATACAACAACAAAAACACTATCATACCTTTTTGAGTTCTTGGTAATCCCATAACAAAGTCCATACTGATACTTTCCCATGGTCTTGAAGGAATAGGTAGGGGCTAATAAATTCCTGCATTAGTACTTTTACCTTTGCTTTTCTAACAAATGGTGCATTCTTCCACAAATTTCCTCACATCTTTTTGTAACTTTGGCCAAAAGTAATTTCTAGAAACCAACTCCAAAGTCTTATCTAGTCCAAAGTGACTGGGTAATGCTCCACTATGTTTCTCTTGTATGCTATTATCTCTCATTGAACATTTTGGTATACAAAGTTGTCCTCCTTTGAATAATAATCCTTCTTGAATCAAAAAATCAGCATACTCATGATTGCATCTATCATCCAGATTAGTACATGCTTCATAAATCTCTTTCAAATCAACATCATCAACATACATGTCTTTCAAATTTGAAACTCATATAGTTTTCAACTTAATTTGAGATGTAGTTAAAGTTCTACTTAATGCATCAACAACCTTATTTGCAACTCCCTTTTTGTGCTTAATAGAAAAAGTGAATGCTTGCAATGTCTCTACCCATTTTATATGCTTATGATTTAGTTTCGCTTGACTGTTTATGAAAATAAGGGCCTAGTTATCTGTGTATACAATGAATTCTTATGGCAGTAAATAGTGTCTCCATGTAATGTCCCCATTGATTGCCAACATTAGTATTTTAGGGATTAGCCTAATATTGGATCCTCGTAGGCTAATGAGGATGGTTAGAGGGTCTTTTGAGGATTGGTTCATCTCCAACATTCAATGATTTATGGATTTGGCCTTCATTCGATGTCATTTGGACTCCATTTTCCATACTTACTATGTATAATAAGTCAGGAGTATCTAAGATGGACCTTTTCTATTTTTAGAAAGTGTATTTGTTCACATGGGGAATTATGAGGAGAGATTCCTATTTTAGATGACATGGCGATCAGACATGTATTTTAAGACATATTAAAGTTTAAGTGGCTTAAGTGATTTATTTAAATGTTTTAATGTTTTTAAGTTATAAAGTCATTTAAGTGACTAAAAGATAAAATTGGCTTTTAATCCCACATTGCCTAGTTTGTGTCTTTCCGCATATCGAGGTTATAAAAGCGTGGAGCTACATTGGGATTGAAAGAATGAATATATGTTATTTATAAATTTGAATGGTTGCTTAAATGTGACTGGTTACTCTGAGGACGAAACCCCTCAAGTTGCTTGAGGAGTTGGATGTAGCCCCAACATATCATTGAAGTGTGTTCAAAATTTGGTAAAAAGGTAGTTTGGAAGAGTGGATACAACCAATTTCATAACCACAAGTAAGTCTGCTGATATTACTAAAGGTTTGGTAAATATTGAATAAGTTTGGTTAAAATCACCAAGGTGGTAAAGAGAGTGTATTTACTACTATAACAGTACTAAGAGAGGTTTGAATTTGTAGAGGCAGCAGGGAAAATGTAAGGAGCATACATTGCTGTCACTCATGTTCATTCTATGTAAAAACTACTAGCGTCTGCAAACTTCAATACCCCCTCAACGCAGGCATACTAACTGTTAAGGATGACACATAAGAAGGCACTGTCTCTCCATTCCTTACAACATTGGGTTTAGTTGGTTGTGGATGATGTTCTACTACGAAGTATGAAGTGTGGCCAAGCAACAACATATGGTATATGTGTATAAATTGGAGTAGCAAGCACACACATCCAGCAAAGTCGATATAGCAGTTGGTGTGAGGTCTGAAGGTTTACGAGTCAACAGGATAGAGTTTCGTGGTCAGCAAGCATCCATACCCACTATTCTAGGTTCCACATCTTGATATCTCACTCTTGATTTATTGCAGTCATATGAATTTTTTGTTGGATTGTTTAGCAAGCAAAATGTATGTATTTGCATATATGTTTGATTGTTGTAAACAATGGTAAATGTATGGAGGAGTTTAATATATAACCCAACTTTACTTGAGACGTGTTCTTAGTAATTTTGGTGTAAATCCTTCCTATCAATGATTACACCTTTGGTTCCATTCTGTAGTTGATTTGGCATGTGATTTGTCATTTCCCTTCCCCCAAATTTATACATTTTTAGAGGTATCCGAACCTTCTTACAATTTTCTCTCCAATGATTTGTCATAATGTCACCAGTCAAATTATTATTTCTTGGTTAGAATAAGAGTAAGAATATTACACTCCATTTCTTAAGGGATTGGACAAGGGCATACATTTCCAAATCATATAAGAGTACTTCTATTTAGCTTCATTTAGTTTCTCACTAAAGAAAGCTATAGGTCTACCCTCTTGACTAAGTACACCCCCTATTGACATGTGGCTTGCATCACATTCTATTTGAAAGACTTTACTAAAATCAGGAAATGGAAGGATTGGTTGTTGGGCTACTTTCTTCTTAAGAAGTTCAAAGGCTTCACTAGCTTCTGCTGTCCAAACAAATTTACATTTCTGCCCTCCCTTTATGGTATTCAAAATAGGTGCACAAATCAAACTGAAATTTCTAATGAACTTTCTATAGACAGTGGCTAAACCATGAAAACTTCTAATTGCTACAATAGTTTTAGGAATTGGTCATGAAAAAATTGCACTTACCTTATCTTGATCCATCTTGAGTGTTCCCTTTGAGATTACAAATCCAAGGTATGTCAGCTCCTCTTGCATAAAACTGCATTTCTCCAAATTAATCATCAACTTTTCTTTTTGTAGCCTCCTCAATACCAAGTCTAAATGTTTCAAATGTTCCCTTTTTGTATCGTTGGAAACTAAAATGTCATCTAGATATACTATCACAAACTTTCTTGTAGAATATTTGAGAACTTCATTTCATATAGGCATCTTCAACAATGTTCTTCTCATTATAAGTGCTTCTCCCCTTTTTGGATAACCATAAGTTTCTAAATCATCTTGTAAATCAACTTCTTGTGTAAGGTGTATCCTCCTTTCTTCATGAGTACTAGAGCTTTCCTTTGCTAGACATTTGTGTGCCATATGACCTTCTTGGTTACAATTGTAACATCTTATTGTTCCATTCATTCCTTTGGGTGGTGTTCCTCTAAAATTTGGCCTTCTACCTCTGAAATTATCAAACTTGTTCACTTCATTATATGTCTCTATTTGCGGCTAAAAATTTGGGCTTCTTCCTCTAAATGGATGCCTTCCTCTATCTTTGTTGTTCTTCTCTTATATCCTCTTGATTTTCTCCTCCACTTCCAAAGCTAGTTGATAACACTTAGCTATGGTGTTAGGACTCAACTGTAAGGAAAATTGCAATAAAGAAAATAACCGTTTCCACATAACCCATAATAGATCTGAAATAAATATGTACTTAAAATCCACAAACAAGAGAATAGACAACATACCCACAAAATGTGACACAAGATACACCCTAGGAAACCCTCTTTGAGAGAAAAACCCTAGCCCCCAAAAGCATCCATCACCATGTACTATTAAAAAAAAACACCATTGCAATACAACCATGGAAGCTTTCAAAGCCATAACCACAACCGGACAATCCATGTGAGCAAACATGAATCTGTACATCCCATGCCATGCTTCCAACCTTCACAAATGCTCCCTTGGCTAACCTGTCAAACCTTGTCCCGCTCGACTCTTTCCTTCTTTGCCCTTCTCTCTTTTCTCTCACACCAACAACTGCCCTTGTGGTTGCTTATATAATAGCAAGTCCCACAAAACCACCAAGTGGTATTACATAAACCGTGTGCTACCTAATCCATTGACCCCACATTTAATATGGGAAATTAAATCCTTTTCCCTAATATTAAATAATTACATGAAATATTATCACAATGTTACAATACAACCCATTAAGTATATTCCATGAGAATCTTTCCATGTTGCACGTCCATCTAGGTGCTCCTAGATACAACATTACATAATAAAATAAAATAATACAATATAAAAATATTATGCAATGTGTGCAACACCCATTATCTCAACATCAACAATTGCAACTCCTCTTGTATATTCATTCTTAACCCATTTAGGTATCTTGCTACCTTGATACTCTCAGGTTCTGCAAATTTTGATCTTAAACTCAACTTCTGAAATTCCTCTGTATAAGTGCAGATATCCATATCTCTTTATCTAAGATTTTGCCTTTTTTGATGTAACTGCACTTCATAATCTTCAGGGAGATACATCTCTCTTATCATAGTCACCATCTTCTTCCATGAACAAAATTTTCTCTTCTCTTCCTTTACTCTTTCTTCTTGCACAAAATTCCACCATGTAAGGGCTGCTCCCTTCATTCTAGACTTAACCAACTTGACTTGCTGTGATTCTGATATATTCTCACATTCAAAGTGATTCTCTAAAGCTTCAATCCATTCCAATACTAATTCAACATCCATCTTTCCCATAAACATAGGTAACTGATTGCGTTTTCCTCCCAAAGCCTTCAAAGCTTTAAAAAATGGTTTCTCAATTTCAGATACTTCATCCTCATCATCATCTAGTACTTCTTCCTCCTCTTCTTCTTCTGCTTTCATTTCTTTCTTCTCAACCACATTCTTCATGTGTTCTAATTTACTGGCTAATTCTGCCAATATCCCCTTCATTTATCTATTCTCATTCTAAAGGAGCTCTTCTTGCTCCTCAACCTTCTCAGCTAACTCTACATTGGTCACTATCTTGCTTGACCCTACTGAAGAATCTTGCTTAGGAGTATACAACATGTAACTTTATGCAAAATGACAACTCTTTAGCTTTGATACAAAAAATGATGCAGAGCCTCACCTTGGAGAACTTAGGAGGAAATCAATCACTCAACTAAGTTTCTTCAAGGGGCATATACGCCTTTGAGGATCAATCTTAAATCAACCTTAGATAACTATCCAACTGATTCTCTTAATACTAATTCATATACTAATATGCAACATGAACTTCCTTAACCTCTTGCAACAACCTATGGTTCCCTGCATCCTTTTAAGATAAATTGACCACCTCCCTATTTGGTTTGAAATACATAAGATGGCTTGAAAATTTTTTAATACATAAAATGAACATCCACCTGATTACACTTTGATTACAAAATAACAATAGACTATGTTTCAGATCCACACCACCCTTCTGTATTCGATATTTAAACTCGGATCAAGACCAATCATTAACTATAATAGTTTCCTGCATAAATCAAAACTAAGACTCCACGCTTTAGATCAATACTCATCAAAATATCACAACCATCATCTGATAAACATATTGGTAAATATATGAACATATTCACCCGATCTAAAGATGGATTTCTGCATGGCTTTGAACAAGAACAAAGGAACAATAAAACATAATGAAAAAAAGAAATATAGTACATAACTCCTTTGCGATCCCAAAAAATAGATCGTAGAGAGTCTAATAGACTACCATGGAATATTGCGACCCTCAAAACAACATATAATTACATTCACCAACTCAAACAATCGAGCTTCCTGCAATACGTTTCAAATATGAAAACTTACTTGAAAGTTACAGGAAACCAAACAACTATCCTTACATATGATAATTAAGTTAACAACCTATTCTCAGACTGTAGGTTCACATATTCTGGAAAGAAAAAGGAAAAAATCACACATTCAAATCATAGATCATAAAAAACTCAGAAACTTTCTATTCCTCAGCTCTACATTCGACAACCTCCAATTACAATTCCCCAATTAACCCATTTTTCATGCTTTTTCTTTCTTTCCATCCAGGATATGAAACATCAACAACCAAGAACCAAAATCCATTTTCAAATCATTGGAATTGGTCAGAAGTGAGAATATGCTGCCAACTCCCTGTAGTTGTCCAATGCTTAGTTGGTTTAATTATTGAACACACAAAACTTTGACTTAAAGAAAAATGACTCAACTAAAAATCACACATTGTCCTAAGAGGCTATACTTGGAGAGTTCATCGAATTACTACTCCACTTATGCCACCACAACATAGGACTTTATTAAAACATTGAAATTGAAAACACACTTAAAACATTACATTCAATTTTTGCATAACTTCTTGTAACATCTGTCTGATCTGCCACTATAGCAGTATCAAGGTCAAGGTTAGAGTAAGATTAGGGTTATGATTAGTAGTGGGATGTAGGGCTTATAGTTAGGCTTAGTATCATATTTAGTGTTATAATCATGGTTAATGTTAGCATTCAGACTAGAGTTTGATATAGTTTTATTATTTTGATTAGGGTTAGGGTTAAGAGTAGCATCGTAGTTAGGATTTGGTTATGATTTAGACTTATGGTTAGGGTTAATATTAGGGTTAGGGTTTAGTCTTATATGTTGAGTACATTATAATTAGGATTAGGGATTGTTTTTATTATTATTATCATGGTTATGTATACATTTGTTTTGGTTGATCATTTATGATTAAGTTTTAATATTTATGTTCATGGTTTAAGATCTAATGAGCATCATTATAGTTAGAGTTAGGGTTTAGGCTTATAGTTGGTTTTATAGTGTTAGTGAATATTTTGTTACTTTGATTAAAAATGTGTTGGTGACTCCATGGACCCAACAAACATGTAACAAAATACCCACAAAATACATATGGCAGAGACCTAATCACATTGATCAATCTCTAAATTTTAGAGGTACAACTCCCTCATGCAAGATATGCAATGAATAGGAATTTATGCGCTTTTAACTAGAAAGTGAAGTCAAATGATTGCACAAGTAAAGTAAATCAACTAAGTTATTGACGAAGTGTGAAATTAATACAAATGAAGCACAATTCATTTATATGAAAATTCCCATAGTACCATAAGGGGAAACTAAACTTGCTACACATATAACCATTAATCAAAGATAACACATTGCACAAAATTGAATAACATCTGAGAGTAATCCATAGAACGCATAGAAATAGGGTCCTTGAGAGATGGGAACACAAAATTTCTATTATGTAATCGTATGTAGAATGAAAAGAACATAGTCTTTTACATCACAAATGAAACCCAAAAGTACCTTTCCTTTCTATCTTCTTATCTTTTTTGCTTTTTCTTCCCCCCTTCTTCATGTACATTACAAAATTCCTTCATACAACGAGAAAGGACAGTTACGAAAGGAAACCACAAGCATTTGGTTACTAAGAAGTGTTAATGACTAGAATCTTTCTTGGGCCATCTCCATGTCTTCTTCATTTTGTTGGAAGTGTGAATCGGCACTTAAAACTTCAACCTTGAAACATTCACCACACATCCATCTCACAATCTATACATGTAAAGTGAAATACCAAAATAACCATATACATCCATAGCATGAAAGTAAAAACATTCAACACATGTATAACACAAGATATTTGGTTGCTGAGAAACCCTCTGGGAGAAGGTAAAACTGGGGTGGGATGACACCCACAAATCTCCACTACTGCAGTAATAAAATGTATCCAATGAAGGTTACAATGTTTTGATCATGAAACATGATCTACCCTGTGAAAGGTCTACTCTATTAAAGGCTTATAAGATTGTTAGATCTTACCCTGTTATAAGTGTGCTTGGTAAAAGGACTTTAACTTACAATGAAGTAAGCACCCTATTAAAGTATTTACAACATCCTATTGAGACTACACTATTAAGAGATTTAACTGATTCACTTGTTAGAATGTCTTAGCAATGATCCTTTGGTTAGCACTCTATTGCTTGATGTCAAATCAGCTCTTTCTTGATGTGTACTTGATTCTTCCTGATCAAATGTATCTTTGCTATCTTCTAATTCCTTTCCTCTATTCTCCTTTAACTGATTATGCAATGTATCTCAAATCACAACTCCTTAGTCACCATGAATGCTCTGTTTTTACATGCAAACTTCTCTCCATTCTCCTTACACATTCATATAAAGTTTATGGTTTGTCTTCCTAAAGAAGACCTAGGTGACTTAGGGTTAGGTATGAAACAACGATTGTGATTCACCCATATTGCCACTTAATCCTTCCCTTTTTCTGATTGGATGCATGTAATGCATATGGATTCACAATACAGATTCGTTCTTATCATCTAAGATTGCAAAACAATGCTTAAGTTGGCTAAAAAATGGTTTAAATAGAAGTTTGTGCCATTACAAACAATTATGTCAAAACTGTATAACTCGACATCTGAAGTTCTTGATGCTCGACATCAACTGCAACTTCAATGTTGTGACTCGATCTCTGAATGACTCAACATCCATTGATCACTTGACATCTGAATAACTTGACACATACTATCTGCTCAACCCTTGAGTGACTCGACACTTACTAGTTACTCAACATATACTAAATATCTCTCACTCGACATATACTATCTGACAAATTATGCTTGGCATGTATTACTTGTTTAACATGAACTAAGTAAATGACTTAAGTATATTGTCACTCATATGTCAGAACCAATATGAGATTAAAAATCTCCCCCTTTGACATGAGTGACAAAAAATACTTGGTCATGCATGAATAACTTTAAGCCTTTCAAGCATAACTCAGATAATATCCACTTACATACAAAAATTTCAAAACTTCAAAATTTTGCAGAAACTTATGACTCATTAGTCATACCTCAAAATTCAATAACTCTCTCTGAGTTATTGCGATGTTTTGTATATAAACCAATATCATTCCTCCTGTTGAGTAGATTTGCATAAGCTGATATGTGTACTTTGTTTTTGTCATTAACTCCCCCTTTCTGAAAAATAGTAGCTCCCTCAAAAATATTATCTTTGTTATCTCCCCCATACTCCTTTTTCTCTTAATTTCTCTCGCTTTTTGATACTTATGTCAAAGGGTTATACACTTATAGTGTGTTTGTCCAAAAATGTTTTATGGACCTCAAACATAATTTTCATAGCAGGATCCCAATTATCACAAGCTACCTCCAATGATTTGATTTGGATGGCCAGCTCGGAAGAAAGGTGTATTAAGCCTTCATGTGTAGAAAGATGCAGAGCTTTCTTCATGAGTGTTTCAACAAAGGCTAGTTCCTTGTGCAATATCTCCATATGTGGTGTCAGTATAGAGTGGATGCTAATTAATTTAGCCTTTATGTTTGCTTCATCTACATGTAGTACTGCTAATTGACTTTGGGAGTTCAGGAGATTCATGAAATGTTTCTCACTCTGGGCTGGAGACCTTGGTAGAGTTATGCTAGTTGACTGCATATGACTCTCCAAATTTATTATGTGACTCCTAACTTCCTATGTGAAGAGTGTTGGATTAGACAATTTGATGTATAGAGAGAAAATGTTCTCTAGTACCTTCTTCACATTGTCAACTTTGGTTGCTAACTCAACCTATGATAGCACAATAGCACTTGATATCTTTTCATTAACCTTTTTTTTGAAACTTTCTTTCAGACCATTCAAGTAATTTCACATTTGAATCCAAGTCTGTGTAATAAACCTTCTCAACTAAGCCGATTAATTTCTCTATGATAGGCTTGGTTTCTTCTGGTGCTGGCAAGCTAAATGCATCAAGAAAAATTCCCTTGATATCTAGCAAAGCTTGCTTCTATCTATGCTTCCTTCTGAGTAGTTCTTGGTTTTTCTTCTTTGCAAGAGCATCCTATAGTATGCTCATCTGTTCACCAATGATGGTTTCAAGATCAAACTTTGGTAACTCAATCACTTCATCCAAGTTCACATCACCAAGTGATGTAACTTCATCTAGCTTAGATGTGCTTGGACTTGGCCTTGATGATTGAAAAGGTATAGCTTTTATACTTGGCCTATGAAGAGATTAACTTGGAGGAGTAACAATTTATGGCAAAGTCACCAGTGTTTGTACTGCTAGTTGCTCCTCAAGTTTAGTAGTCAAACCTAGTTCTTTAGTCCTATCCTTTGCTTGCTTTACATTTTCAGTTGCACCTTGGTCTTGTGTTGTAGGTGCAAGAGTAACATTCTATCCTATTTGTGCTTGTGTTCCTTCATTCTCTTCTTTTTCATCTTTTTGCTCTCCATTTGTCTCATCCTTGTCATTTTCTTTTTCCTTTTCATTTCCTAAGACCAATATACTGACAATAGAAGTTATTGTCTCTTTCCTTTGATATATTACAATAGGTAGCATAGCTTGTACCATGGTGGATTGAGGAGGGGCTATACACATCTCTTGTGTCTAAAGATGCCTTTTTTCCCTTCTCAATCTCATCAACACTTACTAGTATAGGATTTTTGCAAATTTTTTCTTGGGTAGTGGATTCTATTAGTATCTTCTTCAAGTCTTCCTCTATAAGGGGGTTGATGTTCCGAGTGATAGCATCAGAAACATCCTTAATCTTTACAGTATTAGTGTCTGTATTCAACTCATGTTGAGGATTGACACTCGACACTAGTGTATCTTGTATACTGTTTCGTCTGTTGCTCAACCTCAGCTGGTGCATGTGTATCTATGTTCATTTTAGTGCCTTCCAGAACTGTATCTTTTTTAGTGTCTTCTTTAGTAACCTTAGTTACTTGTTGTTCATCATCTTTGTCCTCACCTACCTCAATAGGTGTCTACCCTATTGCCTTGGGTGTTGTCAAACCATATAATGACTTCCACAACTTGGTGGTCTTCTGTACAACATCCTCAATATTATTCTATAATATGTTGAATGCCCTATATTTAGGTGTAAATTTCCTTGCATGCCTTTGTATTGCTTTTGTTAGTGTTGCCCTATATAATTCTGGCATCACTTGTGCAAGTGTAGTCTCTCTGATTTGTCTTTCTGTATTGAGACTATATTGCCACTTTTGCTCAACTCTCTCATTTAGATCTTTTGGTAATGAGTTGGCAATCTCAATCGAAGTCTATTTGAATTATGTTATCATGACATATATTGAATCCTTTACTTGGTTCATCCCAATTTTTCCAAGTTTATCAAACTCAATATGTGTGAAACCAGATAAGTCAACATTATTCTTTATGTTTTCACATATATTGTCTAAATCTAAGGAAGGATTGTGACTTAACACTTTGAATTGGCTGTTGTCATAAGATGTTGTCCTCTCTTCATCAGATTCAATTGAAGCCATATACTTTCTCTTCGGTCTCTTCTCAGGCTCTTCTTCTTTACTAGCTGATCTAGCCCTCTTCTCTTTTGTCTTCTCTTCTTCTTGAGCCTTTTTGGCAATAGCTCTTGTGCTTTCTCTAGTAGTAGGAATTTTAGGCTTAGGTTGTGTGAGTTTTGTAACCTTCTTTTTCTTGCTTACTAATGGAGTCCTAACTTTTCTCTTCTTTTTCTCAGTGGCTATAGGTGCTTCATTGGCTTCTTCTCCCTCAACACCTTCTTCAATTTCTATCTCTTCTTCTTGGACTTCACCTTGACATTGAGTAATGGCCAATGTTGCTTAGGTAGGTACATCTTCACCTTCTTCTTCTTCTTCATCATCTTCTTCTTCTACCCTCTCATCAAATTTCTCCTCGAGTTTCTTGACCATTTTATTCTTCTTTCTTATAACTAAGGAAGTCTTCAAATCCATTGTAATTTTAGATTTAGCCACATCATAATTTCCGAAGGCTATAGCCTTATTATCTATTTCTTTTGCAAGTAATGTTGTAATAGTTAGAGGCTTCATCCACATTAATCTCATAGTCTGGTGGTCTTAGCCATCTTACTCTTGGGATTGTAACCTGTACATGTGTGAAATCTTTGTCAAATAGAAAGAAAATATCATTAAAATGTTTCTCAACTAGTGAAACTGGCATCCTCATTATTTTCTTCATTGACAACTTAAAATATTCAAAGTAGCTAGTCATTACAGACTCAAAATTTTCTCCAAGTTGCTCAATAAATTCAACTTATTGCATTGCCATAGATCTGTTTGTCTTCCATGCAACTTTACCAAAAATAGGGAATATATTCTATACATAGAAGAATATACATACAAGAATTGAACCAAATTTTCATTGTGCACTCTTGGTCTTCCTTATTGCTCCCAATTTTTTTGACAATTTTTGTAACTGCAACTCGGCAAGGTCATAAGTATGATCCTTCTTAACTATATTGTAGCCCATATCAACAACAATTCAAGGTACACTATTGAGCCTGCTGGATTGATATAATTTGTGTGCTATAATCCTTACTACAAAAGAAATTAGGGGATCTGAGATAGCGTCAATTTTCATTCCTCTTTTGTTCCACACTACCCCTGCATTCTTCTCAATAACTTTTTTTGCTTAACTCATGGTTTTGGGTCGGTCTAGGGTTGGATACATTGTTACTTTATGTACAATATTCTTTTTGATCTTCACCATTCCATTATCCAACCATATCAAATTATCATGAATTCTGCTCAGAACTATCTTTATCCATTTTGTTTTAAAGACGTTGGGGAAATCTAGGGCACGGGTTAACCCTTTTTTCTCTACAATTTTAAATTAATCTTTCAATACTCCATTCTTGTATATTTTCCCATAGGTTTATCTAATCTCCATGTCACCTATGATACCCACATTGCATGTGTAGCAACATCTCACATCTGGAATCATTAAAACTTTTGGTAGTATCATCGATAACGCACTAGATGGATCTTGCTTGTAAACAATATTAGGAATAACTCTAAAGTTTTGTTGTTTGATCTCATTGCTTATCAATTGTATATTCAAAAATTCCTTACCCTCTTTGACCTTAGGAGCTGAAGAACTAGACACCATTACGAAGACCTAGGGTTTGCAAAAATTCAAACTGCATAGCTCAACACACGATAAGTACCTTTGTAAATCTACTAAGATGGTGTTGAGAAACTGTTGAATCCTATTTGCAAATGCTTGGAATGATCTCTTCAATTTGCCTTTAGCTCTTCATGCTCTTCTTCAAATTTGAATGATGTCAAATGAGTAGAAATCGATCATATACACCTTAAAACCTCACATTTAATGATCAATGCTTACACAAATGTAAGTTCAACTTCAATAGAAATTTCAACTCACTTGACTTCCATGCAGTTTCCTTTATGCTCGGCAACCACTACACGCTCGGTCAACACTATCACCTTTGATAGCTTGGCATCAACTAAAATTTCACTTGACAACCATAGTGAAACTCTTCATGCTTGATAGTAATATGAAAACTGACGAAACTTAAAGATTTCTTCTAGGTTATAATCAACACCTTGCATCTTTCTTCATGCATATATAATCTATTTATAAATAAATCCTTGGAATTGATGTATAGCATGTCTTTTAAATATTAGTCCCACTCATACCTCTTTATTGCTTAATTAGAGGTGGTACGATCGCTTGACCTATTGGGTGAAGTGATCCCATTTGAACTTGATGTGCTGCAATCTTCCTTTCTCTTCCATGTCTTGTTCATCTCATCTATGAAATTTTCAACATCTGCCTTTCCTTTGCCTTTGTTGAACTCAGTTCTCGGTGTCTTTGACCTTGTTGGACAATTCCTGCTTATGTGACCATTCTTTAAAAAACTAAAACATGTAGTTTGAGTCAACCATTTTTGTAGTCACTTCTGAAATGTGTTCTTATGAAATTTTCAGTAACATGTCCATACTCTTGACAATAGTGACAACTATACCTAGTATTATAATCCCAATTATAAGAGTTGCCATTGTGCTTTCCCTAACTTCTTCTTAGGATTCTAATTTGTAGTCTTGCTCCTGCAAACATTGATAGTATGACCTATCTTAGCACAATTATCACAAGTAGGTTTGGAGTTCTTACCTTTGTTACTTATTTATTCACCGCTTTTGGATGATTTTCCTTCTTTAGTACTAGTGTGACCCAATTCATATTTATCACTGTTGGATCTAGGAGATCTCATCAATTGCTCAAAGTACTTGATGGCTTCACTAGGTTTGTTGAAACTTTCAGAAAACTCTTTTTCTCCTTTTAGATAATTTCTTAGTTGTTCATTTCACAACTTTAGTGTTGTGATCTCAATATCCTTTCCATTGAGCTCATGATTTGTAATCATCATTTGACTCAATGTTTTCAATTGCATGTTAGCAATCCTATTTACCTATGATGTTTTCTGTTTTGGTCTATTGGTCAATATCCTTTTGTCATCTTCAATCATGACTTTTTCCTCTTCAACTTTCTTATTTTTCTCAATCACCTCACACAACAATACTGATTGGACTTCTTGTTCTCTCTTGAGATTTTTGATCTCTTTAGTTAGGGCTCTATTCTTTTCCATCAGATATGAAACTATTGCATCAAATTCACTTAAGTTTCCATCTAAAAACAATTCAGTAGTGTCAATCTCTTGGTAATGGTGTCATTCTCTTCAATAGCTATTTCCTTCCTTCTTTTCAATGATCACTTTAACTCATTTCTTGCTTCATTCAGCTAATGTGGGGGAAGTTGTATTTCAATCTTTTGATTCTCCATAGTCTTTCCCAACTTGTAGACTTCCATGTCCAAGATCTTTCATCAAAGCTGCAAAGCTTTACTTTCAGAGAACTTAGCTTTGATACCAATTGTTGGAAATACAATAGGGAAGTAAACTCTGAGAGGGGAGGGGGGCGGTGCGGATGAATGAACACTTAAAACTTCAACCTTAAAACATTCACCACACGTCCATCTCACAGTCAATAGATGTAAACTGAAATACCAAAATAACCATATACATCCATAGCATGAAAGTACAAACATTCAACACGTGTATGCCACAAGATATTTGGTTACCGAGAAACCCTCTAAGGAGAAAGTAAAACTGGGGTGGGGATGACACCCACAAATATCCACTACTGCAGTAATAAAGTGTATCTAATGAAGGTTACAATATTTTGATCACAAAACATAATCTACCTTTTGAAAGGTCTACCTTGTTAAAGGTTTACAAGATTGTTAAATCTTACCCTATTAAAGGATTTCAACACTCTGTTAGAAGTGTCCCTAGTAAAAGGACTTTAACTTACAATGAAGTAAGCACCTTGTTAAAGGATTTACAATAGCCTGCTAAGACTACTCTGTTAAGGGATTTAATTGATTCACTTGTTAGAATGTCTCAGCAATGATCCTTTAGTTAGCACTCTCTTGCTTGATGTTAAATCATCTCTTTCCTGATGTGTACTTGATCCTTCCTGATCAGATGTATCTCTATTGTCTTCTAATTCCTTTCCTCTATTCTCCTCTAATTGATTCTCCAATGTATCTCAAATCACAACTCCTTAGTCACCATGAATGCTCTATTTGTACATGCAAACTTCTCTCATTTCTCCTTACACATTCATAAAATTTTTAGCGTTTGTCCTCCTAAAGAAGACCTAGGTGTCTTAGGGTTTGGTATGACACAACAGTTATGATTCACCCATATTTTCTGATTGGATGAATGTAACGCATAGGGATTTAGAATATAGATTCTTTCTTATCATCTAAGATCTCAAAATAATCCTTAAGTTGGCTAAAAAATGGTTTACATAGAAGTTTGTGCTATTACAAACAACTATGTCAAAACTATATAACTCAACATCTAAAGTCCCTGATGCTCAACATCAACTACAACTTCAATGTTGTAACTCAGTCTCTGAATGACTCGACATCCATTGGTCACTTGCCATCTGAATAACTCAACACATACTATCTACTGGACACTTGAGTAACTTGGAACTTACTAGTTACTCGATACATACTAAATATCTCTCGCTTGACATATACTATTTGGCAACTTATGCTCGACATGTATTACTTATTTGACATGAACTAAGTAAATGACTTAAGTATATTGTCAGTCATATGTCAAAACCAATACGAGGTTAACACATTTCCTACCTCTCCACCTTCCTCTTGGTTTGCGTGGAGAAAATTGAGAAACTTCATCACGAAATCTAAAGATTTGTCTTCTTCCACCTTGTCCAAGATGAAACCAAATTTGACGTGATCCTTCTTCCACTATAGCTCGTAGATGTCACTTTCATAGTAGTAGATTTCCTAGAGATTTGATTGAAGCACAATTTGAGGGTCCTCATGGTTGTATTCCTCTAGTAATTAAATTCTAATCTTGATAGAATTTTTTTTAGAGTTAGTGAAGCTTGCAAGATGATCATTAAAGAACAAGGTGGCTGAAGATTAAATATATAATAGTCCCAATAAACTCATTACTGCATTTAACGCACAAAAAATTAAGCTTTTGTAATTTTCTAGTTTAATTGAAGACTTAATTCCACCATTTTGTAAAACATGATTTATTTAAAATATTTCTTTTGGATCACCTCATTTAATGTAAAGTAATGCACTAATGTCCTTTTCTTGAAAAGGTCAGTGGTGGTAGGCGTCTCCTTTCCAAAGTTTCAAAACTTGGGTCTGGTGTTATTGACTTCAGGTAGTGGGTGACAAAGTCAATTAAGGCAAGTTTCTCTTACAAAAGAATTTAGTCTCTTTATAAAATATAATAACAACAAACACAATTTCGTATGGCATGTAGAAACATTCCCATCAAAAAAAATCAAGATGTTTGATAATGACCATTTATGAATTTAGCAAATGATAAATGTTAATAAGAGAACTATTTAACACAAAATTTGAAAGGTTTACACTAAAAGGATGAGTAATAATTTACATAACATCAATTTATTTACAAAATAATTAACAAGAAATCATTACATGAGAAAATTTTAGAAAGCTTATTTTTATTTAATGAAAAGGTCTATGAGATAAGATTATAACCCTAGTATCATAGTTAAGGCCAAGGATAGGATATAGGGTTTAAAGTTAGGATTAGTATCATAGTTAGTGTGGCATTTATGATCATGGTTAGGGTTTGAGTTAGGGTTAGTATCAAGGTCAAGGTTAGAGTAAGATTAGGGCTATGATTAGTAGTGGGATGTAAGGTTTTTAGTTAGGCTAGTATCATATTTAGTGTTACAGTCATGGTTATGGTTAGCATTCAGACTAGAGTTTGATATAGTTTTATTATTTTGATTAGGGTTAGGGTTAAGAGTAGCATCATAGTTAGGATTTGGTTATGATTTAGACTTATGGTTATGGTTAATATTAAGGTTAGGGTTTAGTCTTATATGTTGAATACAATATAATTAGGATTAGGGATTTTTTTTTTATCATGGTCATGTATAATTTTTTTTGGTTGATCATTTATTGGTATAAGGAGGAAAGAGATGACTAGGGCCAAGGGAACACCTAGCTATCTAAACCACCTTGTTGAGTAAACACAATGGAAGCAAATAATAGAGAACAGCACCAAGGGGAGAGAGAACAAAACACTTTTATTGATTCCTCAAGTTATTAGCATACATGCCTAGCTGTAAGGCCTTCTAGGTTACGACCAGATACAAAATACAATTTCAAGATCCACAATCCAGCTTCAAACTCACAATTCTAGACACATATGCCTCCAAATTTTGAAACCTTCTATGTTATACTTTAACCTAAGCCTAGGTAGTCTATTTATACTTGCCAAAATGACTTACATAAGATTCTAGATCATTACATGAAAGAAAGGCTGACCTCAAAATTGTCAACACTCATCCCTAGACAATATCCTATCAATAAATTCATGAACCAAATTAAATACAAAATTTGGCTCCAACTAAGAACCAAAACATAGACAACTCATTCAAAGGACCCGATCATCAACAAATATCATGCTCATTCGGCACATGAAGGAATACTTGGCCAACATTGGACAACTCGATAACAACTAGAAATCGATAGTAACTGGAACTCGGTAGAAACTGGAACTCGATAGAAACTAGAACTCAATAGCAACTGGAACTTGAAAACAAATGGAAAATAGAAGTTGACAAAAATTGAAACTTGACAACAACTAGAACTCAATAGTAATTGGAACTCGGTAGCAACTGAAACTCAACAGTAACTAGAACTCAACAAAAATTGGAACTTGGTAGCAATTGGAACTCAAGAAAAATTGAAAAATGGAATTTGATAGCAACTGGAACTCGACAATAACTAGCAACTAGAACTTGACAATAACTGGAACTCAACAATAATTGGAAACTAGAACTCGACAACAACTAGAACTTGGAAATAATTGGAACTCAGTAGTAACTGGAAATTGGAGCTTGATAGCAACTAAAATTTGGCAGAAAATGACACTCGACAACAACTAGATCTCGATAATAACTGACATAATGAACAAAAGTGTAGGATTGCAAGGCAACCCAGGATGTTCCTACATCAAACAACTAGGGTTGAAAGAAATGATTCTCCTAAATCATGCAAGTGTCACAACTTGAGCTGAATGCAACTCAGATTGAGAAATCCATGTAGCATCTTCAATTGGTATATTCTTCCACTTCATCAAATACTCATATTAATATTTTCCTCTTGTGTTTTTACCAACTCTTTTATCCAATACTTGTTCAACTTCTTCAATCTACTTCTTAGGATAATCATCCAATACAACAACTTCATCATCTGACTCATGATACTTATACAAATAAGATAAATTGAATATAGGAGATATATCCATGTCATAATGTAACTCAACTTCATAAACATTACCATTGTCAAACTTCCTCAAGATCTTACCAGGTCCAAACTTCTTCATCTTCAGCTTATTGTATGTTCCAACAGGAAATCTTCTTTTCTTCAAATGAACCATCACCTCATCACCAAATTCACATACATGATGTCTTCTAGACTTTTCAATATTCTTCTTATACTTCTGATTACTTTGTTCCAACTTCAACTTTACTTTCTTGTGCAAGGACTCCATAAAATATGAAAATTCTTCCCTATAAGACTCCTCTTTTCTTCACCAACAACATCCCTCAAATTTGATACTCCTCTAGGCTACACTCCTTTAACAATCTCAAAAGGTGTTTTCCCTGTACTCCTATTCACAAAATTATTATATGCAAACTCAACTTGTGTCAATACCATCTCCCAATTATGTGGGTTGTCTCCAACTAAACATCTTAGCAAATTACCCAAGCTTCTATTCAAAACCTATGTCTGTCCATTTGTTTGTGGATGGAATGTATAACTAAACCTCAACTCAGTACCCATCTTCTTCCACAAAGTCTTCTAAAAATAACCAACAAACTTACTGTCTCTGTCAGAAATAATACTTCTTGGTAATCCATGCAATCTCACAATCTCTTTAAATAAAATTTCAACAACATGCAAATCATCTGATGTCTTCTTACAACGTATGAAATGAGCCATCTAAGAAAATCTATCCACAACAACAAATATAGAATCATACCCCTTCATTGTTTTAGGCAATCAAAGAACAAAATTCATACTGATGTCACTCCAAGGTTTCTCAGGAACATAAATAGGTGTATACAAACCAATATTCTAACATACTCCTTTTGCAACTTGACAAACTCCACAAATCTTCACAAACTTATGAACAATCTTATACGTTTGTGGCAAATAATACTTCTCATTTAGCAAACTCAATGTCTTATCAATTCCAAAATGTCCAGCCAATCCACCACTATGCTTTTCTTTAATCAAATTAACTCTCATAGAAATTCTTGGTATACACAACTAAATTCTTGTAAACAAGATACATTCTTGAATAAAATATTCATCATACTTACTTACGTGATCTGTTAGATTTGGTGCTTTGCACTATCTCCATGCTTGAGAAAAATTAGGGTCAGTAGCATACAACTCCTTCATTTCATCAAAACCAAGAACTTCAACCTTCATCTCAGTCAATAAATAATGTCTTCTACTCAATGCATCAACAACTCTGTTAGTAACTCCACTTTTATGCTTAATCAAAAATGTCAAACTCTGTACATACTCAACCCACTTCATATGTCTCTGGTTCAATTTATGTTGACTTCTCAAGTTCTGTAAAGCTTTATGATCAATATACAACACAAACTCCTTAGGAATCAAATAATGTCTCCACTTCTTCAAGGATTGACCAATATCATAAAACTTTTGATTATACACATAATACTTCCTTTTAGCATTATTCAATTTCTCTCTAAAAAAAGCAACATGTTTACCTTCTTGACTTAATACAGCTCCTATTGCACTACCACTTGCATCATATTCAACTTGAAATACCTTACTGAAATCAGGAAAAGCCAACACATGTAACTCAACAACCTTTTGTTTCAATGTCTCAAAAAATTTATCAGCTCCATGTGTCCACTTGAATTCCTTTTTATCTCCTCTCATTGTCTTAGTCATAGCATTAGAAAAAAAACTGAAATTCCTTATAAACTTTCTATAAACACTAGCCAAACCATGAAATGATCTTACCTCACCCACATTCTCAGGTGCAAGCCATTCCAAAATTGCTTTAACCTTCTCAGGATCCATTTTAAAACCATTAGCTGAAATCACAAATCCAAAATACACAATCTCCTCTTGCATAAAAGAACACTTCTTCAAATTAATCATCAACTTATCCTCCTTCAATCTTTGCAATATTTGTCTAACATGCTGAAGATTTTGTTCTTTAGTCTTACTGAATATCATAATATCATTCAAATAAACAATCACAAACTTACCCAAGAATCTTTTGAGAACTTCATGCATCAACTTCATGAAAGTATTAGGTGCATTAGTCAAACCAAAAGGCATAACCAACCATTCACACAAACCATCTTTTGTCTTAAAAGTAGTCTTCCATTCACCACCTTCTCTAATTATGATATGATGATAACCACTCTTCAAATCAATCTTAGTAAAATGATGTGCTCCACTCAAACAATCCATTGTGTCATCCATCCTCAACACATGAAACCTATATTTGACTGCGATCTTGTTAATAGCTCTGGAATCAGTACACATTTTCCATTCCCCATTATTTTTAGGTGCCAATAAAATAGGTACAACACATGGACTCAATCTTTCTTTGATCAAACCTTTTTACAACTCATGCACTTATTTGTTAAGTTCTTCATTCTCTGTAGGTGTCAATCTATATGGTGCTTTATTCGACAAACTAGCTCTAGGAATCAAGTCCATACAATGACTTATACTTCTTATTTGTGGTAAACCATCAGGTATATCTTCTGCAACAATTTCTTTATACTTGTTCAACAAGTTTTTAATTTCTACTATTACTCAACCTCTACCAGTTTCTTCTATCACTTGGTCATTACTAGCTTCCGCTATCACTCGATCATTACCAACTTCTTTAGCTCCATCATTACTACCAAAATTTGGTCCTCTAGGAATTATGGAAAAAAAAACTGTGCTCCTCTTTATTTCTTTTTAAAATTATTTTTCATTAACCATGCGAACTTTTACAGTAGTACAATTAACCTCATTTGGACTTTCAATCAAAGGCAATAATATTTGTTTTCTCCCATTCAACCAAAGAGTATATTGGTTCAATCTTCCATCATGTATAGAATATCTATCACATTTCCAAGGTTTATCCAACAAAATATGACAACAATCCATAGGCATAATATCACACAAAACTTTATCAAAGTAATGTCCAATCTTGAAGTTCACAATACATTGTTCACTTACCAATATCTTATGCTCATCCTTGATCCATGAAAAATGATAGAGTTTAGGATATTTCAACCTCTACAATTACAACTTTGTAACCAACTCTTTTGATGCCAAATTTGTAGAACTTCTAGTGTCAATGATTACCTTACAATATTTTCCAACCATCTTACATCTAATCTTGAAAATAATTCTTTTAAGAATAGGTTCCTCATCACTTCCTTTATTACATAAGGTTGTTCTCACCATCAAATTTTCTCCAACCTCAGGTCCACTTGATTAACCCTCAATGTCTCCTTGAATCACAACATTTTTGTTACTTTGCCCATTTTTAGAGGATCTATAGTCAAAGGATCTATGCCCTTCTTTACCGCATTTGAAACAATTACCATGAAAATGACCTCTAGAATAAGAATTACCTCTTCCTCAGTAAGAATTAGTACCTCCTCGATAAGAATTACCTCCTTTCCATTCAATCTTTCTTTTTTCATCACTCTTATATTCAAATTTTCCCTTATCTTGCACAAAATTGTTAGATCTACCACCTTCTCTATAAGATTTACCTCTGCCTATCTAGAATCTACCACCTCCACCTCTTTGTCTTTTCTTATGCTTCTTTGTCAAGATCTCCTCAGCTTTCAAGGCCTATTGGCATACTTCTTCCACACTTTCCAATTTCACAAAACTTATTTCATCTTGGATTCTAGATCTCAATCCATTTAGATATCTTGCAATTATCTCAATATTATCATCCAAATGTCCAGATTTGATGTCCAATCTATAGAATTCCTTAATATACTCCTTCACATACATGTCTCTTTGTCTCAAATTTTTCATTTTTCTCAACAAGTTAACTTGGTAATCAACAAGAAAATTTTTTTTCTTTACCTTGTTCACCATCTTCACCTAAGTTTTGATATTTTATTTCCTCTCCTTTGTCTATTAGTTTGCAAATGGTCCCTCCACAGTGAAGCATGACCTTTCACCCTAGTAACTACAAGTTTCACCTTCCTATTACCATAAATGTTTTTATACTTAAAGAACTTCTCCATATCAGAGATCGAATCCAACACAACATTGGTGTCCAATTTCCCATCATAAGGAACAACTTCTACAACAGGCTTTGAACATTCCATAGACAATTCTCTCAATAATCTTGCCTCATCTTGATCTTCTTTAGGTTCTGGATTAGGGTTTGGTGCTACTGCTTCATCATCACTCACATCATCAAGATGTGCTCCTCTCCTTTGGGCTATCTCCACAATATCTAATCTGATTGGAATTTGTCTCAAAGTATCCAATATGACATTATCAACATTTCTTCTACCTCAAACCATCTTTTCAAATCAGGTTCCTACAAGATCGTAACCCTCTACAAGTTATAGGTCAAATCCATAGATCTACAACCCTACAACCAAATTCACTTAGGATTCTATAGGATCCAATCTCTATAAGGATGAAACTCAAGCTCTAATACCACTTGGTGCAAGGAGGAAATAGATAACTAGGGCCAAGGACACATCTTGCTATCCAAACCACCTTGTTGAGTAAACACTACAGAAGCAAATAATAGAGAACAACACCAAGGAGAGATAGAACAAAATAATTTTATTAATTCATTAAATTATTAGCATACATGCCCTGTTGTAAGGCCTTTTAGGTTATGACCAGATACAAAATACAATTTCAAGATCCACAATCCAACTTCAAATTCACATCTCCAAACACATATGCCTCCAACTTTTGAAACCCTTTAAGTTCTACTTTAACCTAAGCCTAAGCACTTTATTTATACTTGCCAAAATGGCTTAGAAAAGACTCTAGATCATTACATGAAAGAAAGGCCAACCTCAAAATGGTCAACACTAATCCCTAGACAAGATCCTATCATTAAATTCATGAACCAAATTAAATACGAAAGTTGGCTCCAACTAAAACCAAAACATAGATAACTTAGTCAAAGAAGGCCCCAAGCATCAAAAAATATCATGTCCACTTGGCACATGAAGGAACACTTAGCCAACACTAGACAATTTAGAAACAATTGGAACTCGGCAGTAATTGGAACTTAGTAGCAACTGGAACTCGACAACAACTAGAACTCGACAACAATTGGAACTCGATAGTAACTAGAAACTGGAATTTGGTAGCAATTGGAACTCAACAACAATTGACACTCGACAAAAATTGGAACTTGGGAATAATAGGTAGAATGAAAAAAAGTGTAGGATTATAGGACAACTGAGGATGCTCTTGCATAATTTATGATTAATTTTTAATATTTATGCTCATGGTTTAAGATCTAATGAGCATTATTATAGTTAGAGTTAGGGTTTAGGCTTATAGTTGGTTTTATAGTGTTAGTGAATGCTTTGTTACTTTGATTAAAAATGTGTCAGTGACTCCATGAACCCAATAAACATGTAACAAAATACCCACAACATACATATGGCAGAGACCTAATCACATTGACCCATCTATAAATTTTAGAGGCACAAATCCCTCATTTAAGATATGCAATGAATAGGAATTTATGTGCATTTAACTAGAAAGTGGAGGCAAATGATTGCATATGAAAAGTAAATCAACTAAGTTATCAACAAAGTGTGAAATTAATACAAATGAAGCACAATTCATTTATATGAAAAGTCCCATAGTACCATAAGGGGAAACTAAACTTGTAACACATATAACCATTAATCAA
Organism: Cupressus sempervirens; assembly: GCA_028749045.1. Taxonomy (NCBI): domain Eukaryota; kingdom Viridiplantae; phylum Streptophyta; class Pinopsida; order Cupressales; family Cupressaceae; genus Cupressus; species Cupressus sempervirens. The sequence continues at coordinate 819,598,339 of CM053786.1, forward strand.
AGATAAAACATTGCACAAAATTGAATAACATCTAAGAGTAATCCATACAGGACATAGAAATAGGGGCCTACAGAGATGTGAACACAAAACTTCTATTATGTAATCATATTTAGAATGAAAAAAAATAGTCTTTTACATCACAAATAACACCCAAAAGTACCTTTCTTTTCTATCTTCCTATATTTTTTCTTTTTCTTCCCCCCTTCTTCATGTACATTACAAAATTCCTTTATATAATGAGAAATGACAGTTATGAAAGGAAACCACAAGAATTTGGTTACTAAGAAGTGTTCACGACTATAATATTTCTTGGGCCATCTCCACATCTTCTTCATTTCCTACCTCCTCACCTTCCTCTTGGTTTACGTGGAGCAAATTGAGGAGCTCCATCATGAAATCTAAAGATTTGTCTTCTTCCACCTCATCCAGGATGAAACCAAATTCAATGTGGTCCTACTTCTGCTCTAGCTCATAGATGTCACTTTTATAGCAGTAGATTTCCTAGAGTTTTGATTGAAGCACAGGTTGAGGGTCTTCATGGTTGTATTCCTCTAGTAATGAAATTCTACTTTTGATACCAAAAAATTAAAGAGTTAGTGAATCTTGCAAGATGATCATTAAAGAACAAGGTGACCAAAGATTAAATTTATAAGAGTCCCAATAAACTCATTAATGCATTTAGCAAACAAAATATTAAGCTTTTGTAATTTGCCAATTTATGAAAAGACTTAATTCCACCATTTTTGAAAAACATGCTTCATTTGAAAGATTGCTTCTGGATCACCTCATTTAATGCAAAGTAATGACATAATGTCCTTTTCTTGAAAAGCTCAGCCGTGGTAGGTGCCTCCTTTCCAAAGTTTCAAAACTTGGGTATGGTGTTATTGACTTAGGGTAGTGGTGAAAAAGTCACCGTTTCACGAGGAACTCGAATAAAGGTTGCAACTTGTAGGGTTATCATAAAGGTCCATCAAGAAACTAATCTATACTATGGGTTTGAAATATGAGGAGTAGGGTGACAAATAGACTTCAAAGAATGGGAAGGAAAGTTTGAAAATGAAGTGGGGGGGGGGGGGTGTGCAAAAAACATGAATAACATATAGTTACAATTATTATTCAATGTTAGGGTTAGGTTTATGGTTAGGGATATAATTTTTTGTTATGATTAGGATTATATTTAGGCTTTACATAAAAGTTATAGATGAGGACTAGTCTTAACGTTGCAAAAATAATACTTATGATAGGTTTAAGTTCAAGATTAGGATTAGTGTTAATATTCTTTAAATAATGGTTGGGCTTAGGATTTATATTGTTGTCAGGATTTAGGATGTAGGTTTTACAATTAGGATTAGTATCATAGTTAGGGTTAGGATTAGGGGTTAGGTTTTTGCTCATGGGTTATGAGTAAGACTATCATTCATGGTTACTTAATGTTTAGGGTTATGATAGGTTTAAATTACATTAGTATTATCATTAATGTTATTCAAATAATGGTTATTCTTAGGATTTATACCATGATTAGGGTTATGCTTACAATTAGGATTTAGGTAATAACTCATTGGAACTAGGTGATGCTAAAAAAGGTGAAGCACCAAGACTTCACGAGAGGTCACCCATCCCAATACTACTCTAGCTTGAGGGAGATTAAATAATTTTTTGCTCCATGGTTATACCCACTCAACTTGCAACCCCATTTTCAAAACCATCACAAAGTGTTGTGCTATATGAAATTTTCATTAAAAGTCTACTTAAGCTCATCAATTGGTAAGTAGGAGATATTTTCCCCAACAAGTCAAATTGTGATATTGCTATCAAGATTCAACAATGTAGTTCTTTGAGTCAAACTTATTGACCCATGTTTCATGAGTAGTAGTTCACACAAAACTATATCTCATGAGAATGAATAAAGCATTGATAACTTATTGGATCTAGGTGATGCTCATAGAGGTGATGCACCAAGACTTGCTGGGAGGTCACCCATCCCAGTATTACTCCATCTTGACTGTACTTAACTACAAAGTTTCCTCTAAGGTTAAACCCACTCAGATTGCAACCCTATTTGTAAAACCTTCATCAAGTGTTGTCCCATATGAACCATAAATTGATAAGTAAGACATTTACCACAAGTCAAATTGTGATATTGCTACCAGGCTTCAATAATGAGGTTTTTCGAGTCAAACTCATTGACCTATGTTTTATGAGTAGTGGTTCACACACACCCATCTCTAATGTGAATGAATAGAGCACTTACCATTGATTGGATCTAGGTGATGCTCATAGAGGTGAAAAATTGGGACTTCCCGAGAGGTTACCCATCCCATTAGTACTCCATCTTGAGAATGCTTAACTACAAAGTTTCCTCCATGGTTAAACCCCTTTAGCTTGCAACCTCATTTTTCAAAACCTTAACCAAGTGAAGTTCCATATAATCATTCATTGGAAATACTCTTAAGACCATGAATTGATAAGTAGGAGATATTTTCTACTATACGTCAAGTTGTGACATAGCTATGCATTGATAAGTAGGAAATTTTCCACAAGTCAAATTATGATATTGCTATTAGGCTTCAACTATGTAGTTTTTTGAGTAAAACCCATTGACCCATGTTTCATGAGTAGTGGTTCACACAAACCCATGTCTCATGTGAATTAATTGAGCACTTAACACTCATCGGATCTAGGTGGTGCTCACAAAGGTGAAAAATTGGGACTCCTGGGAGGTTATCCATCCCAATAGTACTTCATCTTGAGCGCTCTTAACTACAAATTTTCTTCCATGGTTAAACCCATTTATCTTGTAACCCCATTTTCAAAACCTTCACCAAGTGTTGCTTCATATAACTATTTATTAGAAACCCCATTAAGCTCATCAATTGATACATAGGAGATACTTTCTTGACATAGCTATCAAGATTTAACAACATAGTTCTTTGAGTCAAACTCATTGACCCATGTTTCATGATTAGTGGTTAAAATGAACCCATATCTCACAAGAATGAATAGAGCACTTGGCACTTATTGGACGTAGGTGATGTTGGCCTAGTTTTTCACTTAGTAAAAAATCATTAAAAATAATTATGAAAATCCAGGTATCCCATGTGTGCAATTAGGGTTGCAAATTCTCATGATTAACCGTATCCTAGATAAACCTAATTATTATGTCCTAATGTCTCTCTTTCCCTAGGTGTTTAATTTTTTAATTGATCATGTGTTTTTTGAAGTTAAGATAGGAGATTTTAAAAGGTCTTTTAATACTTTTTTCCCCCTTTACTAAGGTCTTCTCTAAAATATTTTGTGAACTCTCATTTTACCCTAGCTCATGATCCTTTTTAACTTGAGGTTTAATTGTGGATTCCCCTTTTCCTACATGAGTTACCTTTTAAAATCAAGTTATGAGGTTGTAATGATAGCCCTTGATCTTCCCTCAAATTAAGGGTTATTGTTATGTTTCTATGAAAAGATGATGTGCCTTTAATTTAAGTGACATAGTGATAGAATGACATCTAGCATGCAGGACCACTCAGGAGATAATGATCAGGTGCATCTTCTTAGACATCCAATTTTTGCATGATCTACAGTTGTTGTTATGTCACTATGGATAGTTGTGTGTTTCTTACTCAAGGGAAAAAAATGACAATGTGACACCTGTCCCTATGGGCCCACTATAGTCCATGATACCACTTTTCCTAGCCATCAGATCAAAGATCAATCAAGGGCTATCACTATGTCGCTATCCCAAGATGCAAGATTTTTAACCATAATGATGTAGTGATAGTATGACACATAGCATGCATGGCCCACTTTGAAGTAAGTTGAGTATGCTTTTCTTAGTGATCAGATCTAAGGTAGATCTAAGGCTATCATTATGTCGCCAATGAGAATTGCTTGATTTTAAACTATAGTGACATAACAACACAATGATACTTGTCCCATACATTGAAACCATTACACAGAGGATATTGACAAAGAAAAAGGTTTCTAGGTGTCGAGATAAGATTGGTTTGACTACCAGATTAGAAGATTGAAAATGAACCAACTTGCAAATTAAGTTCTGTTCATCAGATATTTGCGAATCAACGACCCATTTTCAATTTTTTAAAAAAAATGCCATTATGCTCTCTATAAAACATTTATGAGAATTAAACAACTCTTGTGCAAATTGATATGAAAGCTATAATGGAAAAGTTGATAATTTCATTTTGAAAATACATTAGTGAAAAATTGGAGTGTGGTGCCTACTGAAATTATTTCCCATGTGAAGCCGAATCATGAGTTTCTACAACAATAATCTACTACAATAACTAGATACAAATTTTCAAACTGAGTAAGTAATTTACTATCCTTAAAGATAATTTGGATATATTGTCTCTATTAGTTGCAATGCCTCCAAAGAAGGGTTTCTCTAGGAAAAGGGATTACATGCATAGGAATATTCACAATGATTTCCTTGAGTAGTTGAATGAGTCCACTAATGATGCCGTGCAAATGAAAAAGCTAGTCCCTATAAATCCAAGGTTAAAGGTAGTCACAAGTCTATCTGATAAAGGAAACGAGACTCAAGATGCAACAACATCTAAAATTGAGTTGCAAATTTTCAAGAAATGGTTCTTAGAAAGAAAACTATTCACCCCTCATGGAAATATTTGAAATTTTGACCTAGGAAAGTTAGTCATCTCAGGAGTGTTTATGGATTTAAACCTCCTCACTTCTATAACTAGAATGTACGACCCAATAACCATAATCGACCCTCATGGCAACATCTAGAATTTTGACATAGGAAAGTTAGTCATCTCAAGAGTGTTTATGGATTCATACCTCCTCACTTCTATAGCTTGAATGTATGACCCAATAACCATAACTATAAGTGGAATAAATGAGGAATGCCTAGTGAAAATAACACTTGAGGAAATTCAAGAAGTATTTGGAATGGATCCTACCTCACAATATCATGAGGTCATTGATTTTTAGGGTTTAGAGAAGGAGTATCTATCTCAGAAAGATCAAATTAGGTAGGGGGAATTGAAGGGACATCTAGCTACTATTGAAAATCTGACATTAGTTGTAGTCTCTACCCGAGAGCCTTTTAAGAAGAAATTCTTCAATTCTCAAGCTATTGATATATACATGTCTTTGTGTATGGTTTTTAGTGAGGATGAGTGAGATTATATGCCAATAAAATTCATGTATATGATGGTGCAAATTTCATCTTATGGAGTTAGTGTTAGTTTTGATTTTGCATCATTCTTGGCCAAAGAAATCCATGTGGGATTGACTGGGATTGCGAAGGGGAAGATTGAGAAAACATTTAGTATTAATTATATGTTGATGCATGTGTTTCTTTTCAGAGGATATTTTGAGAAAGAGATGGAATTAACAAGAGAACGTGAGGGAGAGCCTTTGCCAGTTCAATTATGGAGTGCAAATATGACCTAGGATGTAGGAGAGACAAGTTTTGTGAGGTTTGATAGGTATTTTGCATCTAGGTTGAGGATTATTTTATCAAATGATAATCCAAGGATTCCTAAGTTGCTTTTGGATTTTATCAGACCTATGGACTCCCCAAGAATTTTAAATTCTCCCATAATTGGGAAGATATCATCCCATATCCAGCGACTACTATATTCAGAGTATATGGATTTCAAGGGACCCTACATGTGCTACCTTACCAAGTGCCTTTTAAGGTAGACTTAGCAAAATTTTTGTGGCAAATAGGTGGGTTGGAAGAAATAGAATTAACTGGTAGATCAAGGGGTTCCATTTTTCCAACTTGTACTATTGCACACCAATTTGTAATCACAAAGGGTGGCTGTGTAATGAAATAACTTGCACAATAGAAAAAATAATATGAAATATTATATAAATACTTGATAATAGCTAAGATTAATACGCCACTTCGAGGGGACAACCTCCAAATATATCCAATGAAAACACACTTCACAATATGATGATGAAATAAGACTCACAACCTCCTATATATATCTAATTATGCTTAGGTTGAATAGACACAACCCTTCATAACACCTAGGCTGACCTACCTACCTAAATTATAATATAATAATGATAACATGACTTAATTAAGGATTAAGATAGCCACAAGTTGACTATTCATAACCCTATATATAATAATGTTAAGGGTGTAGCATTCCTCCTCTCTTGAAAGAAGCATTTTCCTCAATGCTAACCAAGTGTGGATTCTTTTGAATGAACTCCTCATCCTCCCATGTGACCTCATCAACTAATAAATTCTTCCATTGGATGAGATACTAAGTTAGGGTTTTGTTCCTTAACTTCTTCGTGCATGTTGAAGAATGCACTCTAGTTCCAAATTTATTCTTCCTTCTTCATCAAGTTTTGGTAGTACTGTTTGAGTAGGAATATTCTACCCAATTACCTTCTTCAAACAAGAAACATGAAAAACTAATTGTATCTTTGTCGTTGGTGGCAACTCAAGCTTGTAGGCAACACTACCAATCTTTTGCATGATTTGGTATGGTCCATAATATCTTGGAGACAAATTATTATTCTTTTTTTTGTTGCTTCATTGAGATTTCTTTATAATGATGCAATCTCAAGAAGACCCAGTCCCCAACCTCAAAATTTCTTTCACTACGATGTTGGTCTGCTTGTTGTTTCATTTGATTTTGTGTCATAGCTAAATTCTCCTTGAGTCCTGAAAGTAACTATTGTTGATGAAGCAAGTGATCCTCTACTGCTTGAACTCTTGGTGACACCTTTAATGATGATGTGATGGAAGGAGGATGGTATCCATAAAGTGCAAAAAATGGAGACATTTTTTATGAGCTATGAAAAGAGGTATTGTACCACCATTCTACAAGAGGTAGCCAATCTACCCATTGAGATTATTTTTCATAAGTAAAACAACGTAGATATCCTTCCAAATATTTATTAAACACCTTAGTTTTTCCATTTGATTGCAGGTGGTATGAAGAACTATGAACCAATTGAGTACCCAAACATGAGAATAAATCTTTCCAAAAGTGACTAGTAAAGATAGGATCATGATCACTAACAATAACCTTAGGTGTACCATGTAGCTTTTGGATATTCTCCAAGAAAACTTTTTCCACTATACTTGCTATAAAAGGATGTGATAATGCAATAAAATGTACATATTTAGTGAGGCGATCAACTACTACCATGATGATATTATGACCTTTAGATTTGGGGAGCCCTATGATGAAGTCCATGGATACCTCTTCTCAACATTGGCTAGGAATAGATAAAGGCTGCAAGAGACCTGGTGTCTTAATTGTTTCCCCCTTATTTCTTTGACAAACCAAGCATTCAACCACAAACTTTTGAACATCGCCTTTTAGCCCTTCCCAAAAAAAATCTTACTTGACCCTATGATATGTCTTCAAAAATCTCGAATGACCACCAATTGGGGACTCATGTAGTTCTTTGAGAATCTTGTGTTTAAGAGTGGAATTCTTGTAAAGATACAAGCACTCTTTATACCAAAGAATATCTCCCTTTAAACAAAACTTATCTGAACTACTAGGGTCACTTTTTATTTGCTAGATGAGATTACTTGTTGCAAAATCATTTTTCCACTCTTCTTTAGCTTCTATCACTCAATTTTCTTGCAATATTGAAAGGGCACACAATAAGGCTTCATCTTTTTCATCCTTACTGGAAAGTGCATCAGCCACAATATTTTCCTTCCCTTTCTTGTATACAATTTCAAAGTCATATCCCAACATCTTAGTGACCCATTTTTGTTTCTCTTTTGATGATAGTCTTTGTTGCAAAAAATATTTTAGGCTATCATGATCTGTCTTAACCTTGAAATGTCAACCCATTAAGTAAGGCCTCCATTTTTTATCTGCATGAAGGATTGCTAACAATTCCTTCTTGTAAATTTGTTTGAGTTAATCTTTACCTTTTAATTGACGACCCTCAAAAGAAATTGGTCAACCTTCTTGCATGAGAACAACTGCTATCCCATTTCTAGAAGCATCACATTCCACAATGAATTCCTTGGTGACGTCTAGAGTGGCAAGCACTAGAGTTGTACACACAACCTTCTTCAATTGCTCAAATGATACATTAACATATTCATTCAAATGAAAAGAATCCTTCTTCAATAGAGTTGTAAGGGGTACTGCTATACGACCATAATTCTTCACAAATCTTCTATAGTATCTTGTCAATCCAAGAAACCCCTCAACTTCTTAATAGTTTTTGGAATAGGCCATTCCATGATAGCCTTAATTTTGTTAGGGTCCACCTTTACTCCATGTGAAACTATGTGTCCCAAATACTCCACCTCCTTAAGACCAAAAGCACACTTGGATGGCTTAGCATAGAGTTGATGATCTTCGAGTAATTGTAATTCTTGATCTACATGCTGCAAATGTTCTTCCCAAGTCTTGCTATAATTAATATATCATCAAAAAACACTAACAAAAACTTTCTCAAGAACTTCTTAAGAATGAAATTCATCAAAATTTGGAATGTAGATGGTGCATTTGTAAGACTGAATGACATCACCAAAAATTCATGATGACCTTCATGAGTTTGAAATGATGTCTTACAAATATCTTCCTCCTTAATTCGAATTTGGTGATAACCCGATCTAAGTTCTAACTTGGTAAAATACATAGCTCCATTTAATTCATCTAGAAGATCATCAATGAGTGGAATAGGAAACTTATCTTTAATGGTGTACTTGTTGAGGACTCTATAATCTAGACACATGCACCAATTTTATTCCTTCTTATGCACCAACACAATAGGTGAGGAGTAAGAACTTTGGATATGCTTGATAATTCCTGCCTCTAGCATTTTCTCAACAATTTTTTCTATCTCACTTTTTTGTATGTGTGGGTACCTATAAGGCCTAATGTTTGGTGGCTGACTCCCTAGAACTAGTTGTACGACATGGTCATGATCCCTCTTAGGATGAAGTCCTTTAGGCATATCTCCAAGAATCACTGAGTGACAATCAAATTTTTCTTGTAAATCTAGATGAGTAAGAGCATTAGATTGAGAGACTTTTGATGAACATAGCTGGGCCACAAATCTATCCATACCTTTCTTAAGAATTTTTTGCATTTTATGAGAGCTTACCATCTGTGGGGATTTTTCCTTCAATCCCCTTAGCTCCACTACCTTTCCTTGTGATTAAAATCACATGAATAGTTATTGGAAGTTCATCTCAGTTGTTCCCAATGTAGTAAGGCATTGTACTCCAAAAAAATATTTGTTGCACCCATGGATATCACATACATTAGAGTATCAAGTTGATAACTCCCATGGATAATTTGATGCTACGACACTTCCCTAAACAACTAACCGTGCCCTAATCTGCAATCAAAACCTGGAACTCTAGGGCTAGATATATAAAAAAATTTAGAAGAGTTGCCAACTTTTTGTTTATGAAATTATCAATACTACCTGAGTCGATCAACACTGTTACTTTATGCTTCTTTAAGAAACCCACTACCTTGAGAGTTTGTGGTGCATTGAAACCTGAAGGTGCATGACAAGAAATGATTGGTCTAGAATCATGTGATTCCTCACCTAACTCCTTATCCTCCTCTAATATAGGCTCATCCTCTTCTTCCTCACTTGGACCTTCAATATAGAACAATTTCTTTTCACTACATTTATGTCCTCAACTATATTTTCTATCACAATTGAAACACAACCCTTTTTCTCTTTTCTCCTCAATTTGTTGTGGAGTCAACCTAGTAGGTTGAGGAAGATAAGGTGTTGAATATCCTTTGTCTCTTGTCACAGTAGCCCCCTGCTTTCTAGGAATCAAGAACTTCTCCTCTACCCTACATGCCAATATAAAAGTTTCATTTACTGAACTAGGACAAAATATGTGTACCTTATGTTGAATGTGATCCTTGAGACCCCCCAAGAATAAATCATTCAAGTTCTCCTTTGTAATTGTATCCACTCTTAAGGATAGATTTTGGAATTGTTGAATATAATCCTTAATTAATCCTATTTATTGAAGCTTAACAAGTTGGCTAAAGAAGTTTTTTGTCACACTATTCCTATATTGTGCTTGGAGTTCTTCTATAAAAATTGACCATGATACAGTGAGACCCTTTTTCCTCCTATGAGTACAAAGCCAATGATACCAAATGAATTGATTTGGTTCTAGATATAAGGAAGCCATCGTAACCTTTTGTCCATATGGGATTTGATGTATTTCAAAAAAAATCTCCATTTTATTTATCCATGTTAGAGGATCCTTTCCATCAAACTTTCACATATCCACCTTTGGAAAAAAATTCCTAGATCCTGTAGGATTAATAAAATTTGTGTCATTATTAGTCGACTTGAAGGTTTCACCTTGATTACTTGAGAGATCCTTCCTTGTTTCATTCATATAGGTGCTTAACATGCTTATTATATTTGATATATCTCCTAATAGGTCACACATATCCTTCTTAACCTCTTCCTTGAACTTACTAAGTTCCTCATTGGGCTTACTATCCTTTATTGCTTCCCAATCTTGATCAGAGGATTTCCCTAGTGTGATAGAATTCTTTTTGCCTCTTGTTGGAGGCCCCATCATGATGAAAACCAATGTTTTTTGAAATAAATCACACAAATGAAATGTAAATTCTTTGATTTATTTAATTTTTATTGTAATTTACTTGGGCCAAGAAATCCTTACTCAGAAAAAATCCCTAAATTTTTTTTAGCAAATTTGTTTCCTTGAGAGAGAATTTTCCTAATTTTACAATATCTTGCTTATTTTTGTTTTCAAATTTCTCCAAGCTTTGAATTTAGGCTCCACTACTATGTATTGAAAAACCCAATACAAGTTATACTCTAATTCAGCAGGATGTGAGAGTTATGAAAATCTCAAAAAATTGTGTAGAAATAGTAATTCTACAATAATTTTCTCAAATTTGATCCAATTCCTCTAAATTTTGGACTATATCTTCTTTAATATGTTCTTAAAAAACCCTTCAAAAATCTTTGAAAAAATAATGAAAATTTGAAAGTTATGCTCTTCCCAAAATCGCCCCAATGTTGAGAAAAAATCTTGCCTCTATGGTGCCAAGATCAAGCTCTAATACCACTTGTAATGAAATAAATTGCACAATAGAATAAATAATATGAAATATTATATAAATACTTGATAATAGCTGAGAGTAATAGGCCACTTTGAGGGGGAAACCTCCAAATATCTCCAATGAGAACACACTTCACAATATGATGATGAAATAAGTCTCACAACCTCTTATATATACCTAATTATGCTTAGGTTGAATAGACACAACCCTTCATAACACCTAGGCCAACCTTCCTACCTAATTATAATATAATAATGATAACATTACTTAATCAAGGATTAAGATAGCCACAAGTTGACTATTCATAACCCTATATATAATAATGTTAAGGGTATAGTAGGTTGGATCTTTTTGTATAAAATTTTGAGCCCTTACAAAATGACTACTTTTCATGCTAGGTTCAATAATAGTGAGGGAATTTTTGAAATTATTTGACAAAGAGAAAAAGGCCAAAGATCATAAACATGACTTCTATTATCCATAAGACATTACCATATATGAATGTTCCTTATAGGAGCAAGAGATTAAAAAGGAGAAGTGGAGAGTCTATTCTAGGGTGCTAGAATTTATTAACTATTTTGAAAAGGAATATAGCCCACTAAAAGATGCCAAAGCATTAGCTAATAAATTAAATAAGCTAATGACAATATTTGCAGAGATTATGGACACCATGAATGAGAAGATATCCCTACTCATTAGCACTTATCCTGATAGGGAAAGGGGAGTTATGAAGCGGTTATCATTTACTCCTGTTGTAAGTTTAGGTCAATTTCTCATTTAAAGGAAGATTGGCTATAGTATAGTCAAGGTTGAGGAACAAGGTAATGTCAAGGGGAAGGAGAAAATTGGATGAAGTACTATTGTTTTTTCAAGAAGATCTCAACTTGAAGAAAGGCCATTACAACCAATGCCCAAGAGGTAGAAGATAGAAGGAAAATATGTGGTTCAAGGAAAAATTTATACACCATCTCAATTTCCCCTCCATGTAGGAGAAGAATAGCTAACTGTGGATTAAATTGAGTAGCTTGGATGCTATGGTGGAGTCTTCATCACTACAATAGATCTAGAGGAAGGAACTTTGAAAGAACCCCCTATACCTAGCCTGAAATTGACTATGGTTGATTTTAAAGGAAAAGAGATGGATCTTGTAATTGAACAGGCTAGCCTTGAAATCCTATTTGATGATAATTTTATAAAATCAAGGGCTTTCTATCAATTTGCATGGAGATTGAACATTGCAAATTTTGAAGAAAGATACAACAAAAGGAAGACATAACAACTTGATAAAGAAGACTCTATTGTGTAGAGAGAGGTTAAAGAAGAAATGATGTAGGAGTTGAACAAGATAACTTCTGAAGAAGGAATGAGAATGATTAAAGGAGCTGGGATACCACTTCTCCCTAATTGGAACATTGCAGATGCAATGGTTTTTAATGCGGTGAAAAAGGAAATTAGTACTGAAGAGAAAAAGCATAAAGCACTTAGTAGTGTAAGGTATAGTGAGGACCATGTTGCTTTGGTTATTTGGTCTTTAAAGAGGATCTAGGTCTCACTCTTTTGAGTCTAGTGACTTTGAGTTAATGGGTAACTTGATTGTTAAGATAATGGAGGACACCCCAAATGAGGAAGCAACAAAATTGAATGCTGGAACAACAAACCTCACTTTGGAAAATGCAAGAAAAGAAAAAAGATTTATGCAAGAGTTGCAGGTGAGGTTTGAACAAGTCTTGGCAGCCTACAATGAGGAAATACAAAAAATACTTAGACTTGAAAATGAAATTAAAAGATATAGAGGGAAATAGGTCAGAATATCAAAAGTTGGGGAGTCATCTCATAAATTACTTGGCTCTTTGGGCTAGTGGAGATTCCTAACACCCCTTTACATCAAGAAGATATAAGCAAAGAGGATATGAAGGAAGAAAAGACTAGGCTCAAGACTATGCAAGTAGAAACATGACAAAGGTATGAGAAAAATATTAGGGAGGAAATGATTTTCTTTGTTTATGATATTGATACTAGAAGGCTACACTACATGGTAAATTAGTTACTCTCTATCCATCAAACCCCTCGTAATGATGATGATAAACTAAGAGAAATTTTGAATAAATGGGTAGTTAGAGAGGAGGTAATGATAGAGGTATGCATTGAAATAATTGATAAGGAGAATGATGATCACATAGTTAAAAGGACTTATGACCAAGTAATAGGGTTATTGGATTTTTATATGAAAAGAGTCACTACAAAGAAAGATTGGGTCATGCATCTTCAAGTGTTAGAATAATTTTTTTGCTTTCTTCCCTTCACTATTCACCAAAGGAGATGAAATGAAAACCTTGATAGACTAGGATCATGACATTTTGGTAGTCCTAAATGACAAAGTAGGCTATATAATAAGATATGATGAAAGTGCTATATTTATAGATGTTATAGAAGATTTGGTAGAAGCTAGAAAAAATTATAAGTATTTTATATTTGAGACAAAGTTGCTAAAAGATGAATGGAAGGATATTGTAAATAAAGAGAAAGAGATTATCAATTATGACCGGCCTGATGGAACAACATATGATGAATGGGCAGAAAAATAAAACCTTCAATAATAAAAACATAGAACATATTTCAAGATAAATCAACATCTACTGACAAGGTTGAGTTTGTTGATAAAGTTATACATGCAATTGATGAGTTGTCATAGATAGATGAGGTGGTTTCGCAACCAACACAAGAAATCCAAAGCATTGTGCTAATAGTTTTTGAGGAAAAGAGTGATCAACCACCTATTCCAGATGTTAGAATATCAGATCCAAGTGCAATAGAAAAGGAAAAGGTGGAACCACAACTTGATGAGAAAGATCAATCATCAAGTGTAGTTGAGAAACAAGAAACTGCCAAAATAGAATTGGCTCCACCACAAAGTAACTAATGAAAAGGATCATTCTATTGTTAAAAAAAAGATCATAAGCTCTTGGTTCTTCTCTTGTAATTTTTGAATGCGGCATTTTTGTCTTTTGTGTAACCTTTTTTCTTCAAGGACAATTGTCCTTTTTCCCTCTAGGCTCCAAGATTGTTGCAACTCACACTATATAAGTGAGTTTCCAAGGCTAGAGGATGGTCCAAAATTATTTTGTTACACTATTTTTATAAATTTTAAGTTGGTCCATGCATACTATAGATTTATTCCAAAGTTGAATATGAAAATTAATAGTTGCTGGCTTGTTGGGTTTTTTTTTTCTTGATAGGGATAGTTATTGAATTGTTTATACTCTCAAAGAAATTAATACAAATATAGAAATCAGATTTTTCATCCCACATCTTGTCTCTTTATTTGCGCCCATCTTGTTCTCTGACATTTAATAACAAAGTTTATTAAATTTCAATTGTAATTAATTTTGAATTATATTTAAATTTTCTTTTGTTGATAATCTAATGGATTATGGAAATGCTCAATGTAAATTGAAAGAACATTGTGGGTTTAAGTAAAGATATGATAAGTACGAGATCTGGAAATAAATACTGATAAATCTTTACATAAAGTGTCAAGATAAGATCTAGAAGTAAGTGTGTGATCTTTGTGAGTTATAACCCAATGGATAAAGCACTAGCCGTCCTTATTATTTTATCTAATTGGAATAATTTTCATATTGCAAAAGAAACTTATATCAATCAATCTTTTAATGTTTTGTTGTTCAAGTTTGAAATGCCAGCCTACACTTGATTCATGGGGTTTAGGGTTTGATAAAATAGCTAGTTATCATCTCCTTATTGTAATTGAATTAGAAGAAGGCTAAGTCATCTATTGTTTATGGAGTTCATGTTAAGAATATTCATGTTAAAGTAAGAATAAATTCCTAAGGTAAATCTGCCAGAATCTTGTAGAGTTCAAAGTGGAGAAGACTTTAAGGTCTTGTTAGTTGGTCATTTCATTTTTTCTTTTAAAGTACTCAAAATGTTTCTTAGTTGGTTCCTAGGTTCTCTAACATTGTAAAAGGTAGTTGAAATTATATCAAATCAGAAGCCAACTAGGTGATTCTCACAAAGGTGAAGCATTGAGACTTCTTGGGAGGTCACCCACCCCAACAATACTCTAGATATAGCACATTTAACTACAAAGTTTCCAACATGGTTAATACTACTCATTTTGTAACCCCATTTATAAAACCTTCACCAAGTGTTGTACCATATCAACCATTCATTATAAATCCCCTTAATATCATTAGTCAATAAGTAAGAGATATTTTCCATTGCAAGTCAAATTGTGACATAACTATCAATGTTCAACTATGTAGTTCTTTGAGTCAAACACATTAACCCATGTTTCATGAGTAGCTGTTCACACAAACCCATGTCTCATGAGTATGAATAGAGATCTTAACACTTATTGGATCTAGGTGATTCTCACAAAGGTGAAGCACTGAGACTTCCTGGGAGGTTACCCATCTTAGTACTACTCTAGCTTGAGTGCACTTAACCCATCTCAGTACTACTCTAGCTTGAGTACACTTAACTACAAAGTTTCCTCCATGGTTAAACCCACTCAACTTCCAACCCCATTTATGAAACTTTCACTAAGTGTTTTTCCATATGATATATTGAGTTCTAAGTTCTCCAGTCATTCTTGCGAGACATGGGTTTATGTGTACCATTATCATGAAATGTGGGTCAATGATTTTTACTGAAAGAACTACATAGTCAAATCTTGATAGCAATGCCAATTCTAAGTAATTTTCCCCATATATTTACCACATCCATCTAAAGCATCCTTTTAACATCACACATTTTAGAAAGCCATGTTATTAAAAATAAATATTAGAACCAAACATGTTACAAAAAATAAAAATATACTACACATTACTTCAATATTTGAAATAATTTATTTTTATGTTGTTTTTCATTAAACTTACATAAATGAAAGGGAAAATATATGTTTCACTACAACCATTTTGAACAACAAATAGAAATCAAAGCTAAAACATAAGTACTTGACACATTCTTCAATGGGGAAATTGATATTGTGACCTTTATTTGGACAATGATCATGATATACTACTTTCAACATTGATGGAAATGCATCTTCTTTTAGAGATGTCTTGCAAACTATTTTCACATCTCCAATTTTCAATTTTTAAAGTTCTATATATTCAATCATTAACATTGTGTCATAAATAGCTTTGACAAATTGTTTATAGCACTCTAAAATTAATCTTGCACATTTGTCCACATCATTTTCAAAAATATCATTTGAGTTTACATAAACCCTTGGGCTTGTAACAATGCTTTTTGATTCATTCTTTGAAATATCCATATCTTGAACTGTTTTTTGAAAATAAAAAATAAGGAAAAAAGATTAGTGTTTATAAGTTGTGAGAATAAAAGTATCCATACTTTGTAATTAAAAAATGAAATGAATGATATTTACTAGTACATACTATGAAATAAATAATAAAGACATACATAGAATACGATATTAGATGACCTACTATGGTGAAATCTCAAAATGATTTGAAATGCCTCAAAAAATATAAAATTATGTGAAAATGATGTTACATAGATAAATCTAAATTTTAAATTTTAGTTACAATGGAATAGTATTCATGAATCTATCCATTTTATTTTTTAATCAAAATATACAGGTACAATATCATATGATTTTGATGATTAATACACATACAAAAGTGAACCAAATTTACAAGTATCATATAATAATTTATTATTCAACAATAATTGAGGATAATTTAAAAAAATTGTATCATAAGGATTAATAATGTTTTACTTAGCCAATTCAAAGTAAATGTGAATAAAATTATAGTAAATAAATTATTTTCTAGGCATTTGTTTCCATTTTCTTTTGCTTTTCTCTTGGAAAGCTGTTTTCATTTGTCACAATGATCATATGTGAATGGTGACATTATTTTCAAGAGTTCCAAAGACTTTACATGGGATATCACCACAAATGCCAACATAGTCTTTCCCTTGGACATAATCAATTGTAGCTTTTGAAAAAGTTAGCCCCTAAGACTTATGAATTGTTAATGCCTACAACAATCTTAACATAATACAACATTTGAAAAGAAAATTTAAAAAATAAATAGAATATACAAAATAATATAACATATCATGAAAACTAAAAAATAGTAATCCCAAAACTACTAAAAACTTGTGCAAATGCCTTACCTTCAAATCCCTTTGCTTGAGAACCCTACTCTACTGAAATCCTCATTGTGTTTGTAATGAAAAATAACCCAATGTAGAAAATTACATAATTGAGAAAACACACATAACACATATTTACACAAAAAAACTTGGTAAAATATACCAGTTAAAAACCACGTGCCAATCTCTTAACTTTTATTGCTCATGAATTTCTACAGTTACAGTAGTGTTCAAAATGTATGAACAATCATGACTTTGATGACAAGACAGACGACTTCACATTCCAATAGTGTCAATATGCATTTTCTTGGAAATCCTCTAACTAAATTAGTTTGCAAAATAAAAATGAAATAGTGAGAGATATATTTTATAATATGATGGTTACTCATCTTCTGCAACTAATGCTTCATTGCATTCTCAATTTGAATTTGTTTTTAAAAAAAATGCCAGAATGAAATTTGAAACTCATTAGTATTAAAAAAATGCATGTATATTGGGTATTGAAGAATATAAAATTTTAAATAATATAATAGTGGGGGGATGGGGGGTGGCCGTAGGACCCCCGCTAAATGTCACACCCCTCTTTACCACACACTTGTATGGGTTGGTTGTGGTCCCAATCTGCAATGTGAACCATGTAGCATACAATTTGAATTACAAGAGAAATTTGAGCCACAACCATTGTGGGGAACCCCACTACCCATGAAGCCCCACAAGACTCCCATAGGCATAAAAAAATCCTTGTTGATGCGGATGACATGAGCAATCCCATTAAGTGGGTCCTAGGGCTAACCCGCATATTTTTTATTTAATTTTTTAATTTCTTGTGCCAAGTGGCATATGAAGTTAACTTTGGCCTTTTGTGAAATTTAAAAAAAATTTAGAATTCCAATTGACAATTCTAATGTAATTATGCCAAAACAATTTCTTTACTCCAACTAAGAAGATAAAAATGATAAAATAATAATCATATATGTGGAAGATGTAATGTACATACATGAGAGAGTTGTTCATATGAGAAAAAGTGTTGAATAAATAGAGAATGTACCAATAAAAGATGTAAATAAATAATTAATATGATATAATAGAATATATAATTATATTTAGTATATTTCTACTAAATAAGGAAAAATTATAGTGTCTTGAGTAAACTTAACCAACTACTTATGAATATGGCACAAAAAAATATATGTCTACTAAAAATGGTGTTCATGCCAACACCACTAGTGCAATTTAGGGAAGGTGAAAGATTAAAAGAACTTTCAAAACCAACCTATTAAGACAATAATGTACTGTGAATGCTTCCCAAGCATAACACCATTCTAAGCATAAAAAAATCTCTCATAGATAGAGAAAAGGAGAAAATGTACAAGTAAGAACTTTCTCCCTAAAAATGAAAATATGAGAAGGATTGAGAAGTATTAGCAATAGCTATTATTGAAAGATCATAGGAATGAATATTAAAAACTCCATTGAAAATTGAAAAAGTTGCAAATAATTAGTGAATAATAATTATTATATTATTAGAATTGAAGAATCTCCAATGAAATTAGGATGAATATTGCAATCGAAGAAATAAAATTTTGCATAATTGACCAAAGAAAAATTACCTCAAACACATATTATTATGATGTAACAATATAGTAGTTGAACATGCAAATGACACACCAAAAGATGTTAATAGTTTCATGAATATTGATTTACTAAATAATATAAACATGGCCTCCACAAATTGTTTTATGGGAATTTGTATAGGGCATATGGATCATCTATATGCACAAGCAATTGAAACATTCACCTAATACATAAGAACAAAAATGAGATAAATGTTTCACTCTAAATGAAACCAATTTAGCACTAAAAAAATATAGACAATATATTAATTATGTTGATAAGGGAGAGGTATGACAACTCCATGATATTTGTGTCATAATATAGTGTATGAAGATGAAGAAATAACATAAAAATGTTTAAGAAGTGTACAAAAATAAGGTACATACATGAAGGTAGATAGGGTTGTGATTGCAATTTAAGGTACATGAATCTTCCATTTTATAAATATAATACATGCACGCATGCATGTACACATGCACACACATGCGCGCACGCATGCGCACGCGCACGCGCACACACACACACACACACACACACACGAAGGTAGATAAGGTTGCAATAGAAAATATAAGGTGCAAACAATATACTTCCAAGTCACTTAATTAAGCACCACAAGTAAAACAATGACATAATATGATAAGTAGGATCCCCAAAATACAAGTATTATGTGTTAGGATTAAACCTCAGACAAAAACAACAATTACATGCAAATATAAACAATATCATAAAATAATAGATCACATAGAAAAGAACACAAGACACCAAGATTTAACGTGGTTCACCCAAACCCTGGGCTACATCCACCAAACAACAAGTCCAATATTATTACGATCTAGTGATTACAACCTAATTACAATCTATAATCTCTTACAGCTCAATACCGTCGCAAGAAGCAATTTTTGCATCACCCACAAAATAAATAATCCCTAATTCTAAGCCCTCTTATACAAATATTTTTCCTCCTTTAGGGTTAAAATTAGTTACAA
Organism: Cupressus sempervirens; assembly: GCA_028749045.1. Classification (NCBI taxonomy): domain Eukaryota; kingdom Viridiplantae; phylum Streptophyta; class Pinopsida; order Cupressales; family Cupressaceae; genus Cupressus; species Cupressus sempervirens. The sequence continues at coordinate 819,618,152 of CM053786.1, forward strand.
CATGTCGGCCATAAAATGTCGATAAAATAGCCCCCAAAAACATGGAGTATGTACAATACTTCCTTGATCAGTCACCACAATCTAACATTATGTGTGGTACATAAGTTGAATGCATTTATAAAGTAAATGTATTTAATAGATACTTAAAACATCTCAAAGAGATCACACAAAAATAAATACTTTTCTTACAAAATGAGAAAAAAGAGGACATATTGTAAATAATACAAAAATTACAATATTCTTAAAAATAGACCTGTAAAAGGAGTCCATATGTGAAAGATACAACCATTTAAAGTCCTCAAACAATATATAGTATATTTCCTAGAAAAGGAGATCCAATAGTTTTGCATGGTCTATGGAGGTATACTAAGACTTGATCCATGATTGGTAGTATACCCCTTGTTAGTATATCTTGATGGTAACATAGTAAAGAAAAAATTGTACAAAATGCATCCACAAATTCCTCTCTTGGTCAATGAAAAATCATAAAAACTTAAAAAAGTGGGATTCATATGCCCTATTGATTAGCTTGAGAAAACATCCTATACTATTCCATTGTCCAAAATAATTGCGACCATTCAGATTTACACAAAATTTAAAGATCCCAATAAAACACAATTGGAAGATGATTTCTCATTTCCTAACATTGATATCATAGTTGATCTCATAGTGTGACATTGAATGCTCTCACTATTGGATGGGTTCTCAAGATATAAGTAAATTAGAATAGCCATTTTGGATTAAGGTGTCATCTACCTTGTAAATCATGTGTCATGGTTCCAAGATTTGTGGAAAGTGTCCCTAGGCCCTTGCAGTGTATTAGGAAATACTTTTTGTAATATTTAGTTCCATTATTGTTTGTAATAAATTCATGAGGGCTCATGGGTTCCACTAATAAACATAATAAATAGAATATTGTTTACCCCACATAGATATATAGAATGAGATACTAGATGACAAGTGAAGATGGAATGCATGATTGTTGGGATTCTCCAAGTGAGTTCATGGAAGGGTTAATGTGTATCTCTTAGAATTATATCTTTTATTGCATTTCATGTCACTCAAGTTTGGGTGCCAAAGAGGGAAAGTAATAGAGCTACACTCAATATCCTTTTTCAATTTGAGGAGTAAATCCTAGATATTGGGATATTTGGAACAACAAGTCTTATTTGGATGCTATGTTTGACACTTTAGAATTCTTAGAATGTTTATATAAACAACTCCTTAGATGTAGAAATTATACAAAATAGGTGAATGTAGAGTTACTTTAAGGCATGAAGAGGTTGTTCACAAGTATACAAGTGCAACCATGTAGGGGGAAAATATGAGAATGGATTGTAATCTCATTTATTGAATATAATGCATACTTGAGATCTCTTAGTGGCTTTCTATCCTATAAAGGTTTCTCCACATAAATATTGTGTTGTGTAATACTCATGTATTTCTAATTTGTGCCTCTTTGCTTCTATCTTATAATATTTTTTTGCTTTATTTATTTATAATATAATTTAAATAAAGTAGTGTTGTTGAGCATGATATGCTAATATATTCTTAACATCATTAAGAAATGGATCTAATTGTCGTGATTCCATATTATGGTACCTTGTATCATATTTTCATATAAATTTTACACTTTCATGGAGTTATAAATATCCTTAAATTAATGGTTGCAAGGAGGACACAATATCAATATAATCTTTATGTGCTCTAACCAAGAACCATTAAAAATAGTCATTTTATTCTTTGTTGCACATACAATAAATGTGGCTTTTCTAATGTCTTCTATCTAATTTACACCATCATTTAAGTTGTTCTTACATGAATTTTTAGTCATAACTTTTTTTCATGATGGCTATGAATAACTACCATGCTTATTCAAAATAATAATTCTTACATTAATATTCAATTGAACCAATATTTATCCATGTTTTCTAAATATCAATACAAGTGATTTTAATAAATATTCCAATGCTTTGATAAAAAATCACAATTTATATGTAGCTTGATTATTAGAAATGATTTTCTGACAAAGGATATATCATTGCTTGAAAATGACCTAGGTCACACAATGATTAATATACAAAATATGCAGCAAGAAGAGATACAACCACTTTAAAATATAGTTCCAAATAAAGACAAGAAAGATAAATGCTCTTGTTAGGCAAGAGTCTACACTACAATAGTAACTTGTGAGCCTCTCACATGGGAGGTCATGGGTTTGAGTCTACTCAATCTTAATACTTAATAATAAATAATTTTGAGCTATTTAATAATAATTAATTTCAAAAAATAATTATTATTAATTTAGGCCTCACCCATTTATAGATAGAAAAAGAAGATTAACGCTCTTGTTAATTTTTTTTATGATTTATTAATTTTAAATAATTTTATATAGTATTGTAGTATGAAGTTATAATAATCCATATTTATATTTATTGAGTTGGGCCAAGTAAACTATTTATTTGTATTAAATATAAAGGAATCAAAATTGTGAGGCCTCACCTGAACCGTCATAGTATGGATGACATTTTTTGTATTATGATACTTCTAAATCTATGTTTGGATACACTTTTGAGACTGTAGGGTTATGACATTCTAATGTTCGCATTTTGATGATCCATACTTATGTTTTTATATTAGGACCTAATTGATATATTTAATGATTTCATTTCATGTTCTAAACTATTTTAATTTATTTAATGGAAACTGAATTGTAGAAATATTTGAAATGTCAAATTTCAATGTCCAAGTGAAACCTAGTGCCAAAGGATAGATTTAGATATGCAAACGAACCCAACTCACATGCCTTGTAACTTAATAGTCATGAATTCAATATTTCATCACTATGGTAGAAAATAGATTATGAGGTTGTTCATAATGTTAATCTGATCATGTTACATAAGAATCAATGTTGATATGTAGGGATTGGTATTTTAATGTTTTGAATGTTTAATAAGAAAATGATTAGAAAAGAGGAAGTTAATTGGAAATGATGAAATATGAAAGCCTAATGTTGAATGTGAAAGTGATTTATTGTACTTATTTATATATTGCTTATATGATTTTCTTAGACTACTGATTCTCAAGTTTAGTGTATAGGAATTTGACCATGGGATTTAATGGGCGACCAAGGCTAAAACCCATGTGAAACATGACAAGGTTGAGGTTGGATATGTGGAAGGATTTAGATCTCTTTGTAATGTGTTTTATTTTGTAATGTGAATGGTATGTGGGTGATAGTTGAATACATGCATTATTGGTGACAAGTCATTTTAAATGTAATATGTTTTGTTTGTGTCACTTGAAATTTGTTTGTCCATGTGGAAACGACTTGGCATTTAGGGTTTTGGAAAAGTAACCTAATCTAAATATAACCCCATCATAGTACCCAAGTTAACCTCACATTAAAAAGTGTTAGGATAAGTCCCTATCCATTGAAGTTCGAATTCCAACTTTCCATTAACTTTTGGGTATCAAAAAGTGGTCCGAGGGGGTTACCATGGTGAAAAATAAGTGCCCACATGATAGTAGTATGGGTTGGGAGTCTAAATCTAGCCCTTAGTAGGCCTAGATGACCTTGGGAACCCTCCAAACAAGTCACTATCATAGAAATTCGAAAATTGGAGTGTCACATTACTTCTTCCACTCTATTAGTTGGTCAAGGCTACATTTTTAGAAGGAGACAAGGGTGTAAGAAAAGGTAGCACATGTTATGACCATTTTTAGATAGTGGGGTTTTGGGATCCTTTTTAGAGGATTGGGAATGAAATTAGTGGGTTGTCTACCCACTCTCAAATTTTAGAGACACTTAAGGTTTGGAAGCTTGGAGGGAGCTCTTCTACAAACTCTTCATTCCATTTTGCAAAGGGATTCAAGGTTGGTGTTCTTGCCATGTAGATAGTTTTCTTCCATTTCAAAGTTGAATCTTGGTATTGCATTCATGAGAATGTAGGTAGGGAGAATGCCTCTATAAGGGAAATGTGTGGTTTCATCTTGTATCATGTTGTGTGGTGTTGTGATGAGCATGAAGTGTGGTTTCCATTATTTTCTTGCTTTTGATCTTCCATGATTTGTGCATGTGTGTTGTTGTGGGTGTGAGGGCTTCACTCACCCTTTGGGAAGGGAAGAGAAGTCCAGGGTGAAGGGGTTAGTTGGGCTTGAAATGTATTGAGAACCTTGGAGTATGGGCTCCATTGTATGCCATAATTATTCATACCTTGCTGGGGGTGATAAGGGAAGTATGATGTATAAAGGAATTTTTGGTGGAGTAAGTTCTCCCAAGAGAGTTACAACTGATGCTAGTGTGTGTGGAGGATGTTGTGAAAAACCCGAAAGGGCATGAAATTGTTATATGGTGGAAGCCTCAAAAGGGCATGAGATTATTATATTGTGGAAGCCCAGAAAGGGCATGCAATTTATTTTTTTGCAAGTATTGTTTGATATGGCAACTCTCCATTTTAGAAGCACACTTTCTCCCTATGTTTACGGTTCCATTGGTGAACCATTGTGATTTATCCTTGGGTTGGGAGTGTTCAAGCTTTTAGATGTAATGTATATTTTCTTGCAAGTGTGTATGTGAATCCTGGTTTGAGCCTTGTCCCCCTAGCGCGGGGGTGGTCTCTTTGGAGGCCTATGGTTGGGTGGAGAGCACCCATGGTCCTTGTTGTTTTGTTGTGATGCATTTGTAGATTTGTGTTCAAGGGAGCAATGGAAAGGCTTGGAATGATCATCTTGTAGATATGCTTGAAGTAGAAAACTTGTCTTGTGCATTGTACATGTAAAGGAGAATTTATCTCCATTTTATTCACATTGATGCAATGAATGATTGCATAGTAGCAAGGAAGGGATGTGATTGATCGCAATGCATTTGAAAGGATGGAGTCTTTCTCTATTTTGTGGAATATGACATTGTAAAGATGAGCCCCTTCAATTTTGTCATTTGTGTATTATATTGTAAAAGTGAGGTCTTCATTTTAGGTACCTTTTTTTTTTGAAGAATGGATCCATGAAAAAGTAAAGAAATTTGGATATTTTCCTATGTATTTGTATTGTAAAATTGTAAAATTCAATGTCATGTATTTAGTCGCAATGTAATGGAAAAGTTGACAATCATAATAGTCATGAATGAAATGTAAAGGAAACTCATGTTATAAGACATCTCATTGTTTGTATCCTACTCATTTTGGAATCATGGATCAATACATTCCAAAATGTAGTTCATATAAAGATATCTCATGATGACTTAGTTCAATAAGAAATACCATTTCAAGTTCCATTACTGATAGAATAGATTTACTTATTAGTTTCATATTTGACCTGGGGTTGAAAGAAAATTCATGCACTGAGTAAATATTTTAATGAACTCTCATAGATCCAATAATTTTTTTATTTTTTATTGTAGTATCAAGATAGCATCAAAACTAATGTCATGTCTAGGTTCACAACCACATAGTTGCTTGGAGAAAATAAATCAAATTATACTAGAACAAAAAACATAGTCTAGGGGAAATATTATGTGAAACTAGATTTTGGCTGGTAGAGAGTATTTCACTCTGTGAAATTTGTATGGGAGGTGGGAAAATATCTCCCTCCAAATTATAGAGTAATAAAATAATATTCAAGTATGTTCCCTATGAATCTCCTATAAAAATAAAAATAATAAACAAATATACTCTATAGCCTAAGCCTTAAAGGAAATGTAAAGTTCAAAAATGAGGACAAATTCATGTCCCATCCTACATCCCCATGTATGCTCAACTATGAAATAAAATAGCCAATAAGAATAACAATATAATAACAATAATAATAATAATAAAATAAAGTTATTAAGAAGTGACTGTTAGGGGAGAGGACCTGGTACTTGAACACCCTAACTTTGCGCTTATCAAAACCCTACGTAAAAATTTCAAATTGCTCCTTGGCTTTTACAACAGCTTACTTGGTGAGTCATCTACTTATAACTAAGGTTTCAAGTCCATGTCACTTGTTATGATGCCACACCAGCATGCTTTTTGCCAAGTTGTCCAAAACAATCCAAAAAAAAAGTGAGACCAATGGTTGTGCATAAAGGGTACCCATAGTTGAATAGTTGATGTGGCATCACATCATTGGTTACTTTTAGATCAAAGGGTAAATTTTCATTCATTTTTTGGTAATCATCATTGTACTGACAACTTTAAAGTCACAAGTATTGGTGCAATTTTATCAAAAAAATTGGACATTAAGTCAGCAAATGTAGGTATAAAGTAAACAATTTCTATCACAACCATTGGAACTAGTTCAAGTACTGGGTCGTCTCCCCTATACACATTTATATATTTTAAAAGGCCTTAAGACATTCAATTGGCTTTGTAAGTGGGGAGGGAGATCACGTGATCCCCATCCCCCACCTCCAGTTTGCAAGTTTTGAGGTGCCTGTAAAAGTCATCTTCCTTGGCCAACTCTCATGCCTTCTCTCCTTGGACTGTGTAGCTCCCTTGTCGATACACTCACGGGTCTCCATGTGTTGGGGTTAATTTCTTGAAATGACAACATTGCTAGTTGCACTTGGTTTTGGTGCAAGGGTAAAACTATGCGAGAGTTGAGACATAGGAAGGACACGTGTTGGATGAGGAAGGAGGGAGGTGGTCCCTACCACTTCCCCATCCTAAATGCAATACCTTCTCCCACCATTCAAGCATTTCCTAAGCACCAATGCACAGGGTAAATAAAAAAATAAAAAAATAATCATGATTGACTTGGCCAAGAATGTGTGGGATACCACGCCTCCACATCTTTCTTGGTGCATTGCCCAACTCGACGTGCCCCACCAACAACTCTGTCTAGCCATGCAAGTTGATGGAAGGTAAAGCGTTAGTGTTAGCTTCCACCTTGGGAATGTGTGCAGATTGGACATTTGAGGGAGGTTGAGTATGTGGGAAGGCCACCAGCTACGGTGTAACTTATTTGCACCGTGTCGTTTAGCCTTTTTGTCTATTTCCCTTGCATCATTATTTCTGACACATTCTGCCATGTCAGTTAATATGCCAGTCACTTCACTGTCCCCACAATACGTCTGTTATCTCTTTAATATGTATATTGTATTTTCAAATATTTATGTTGTTTTAAGTACTCATATTGTTATAATTTTTTTTAGTATAGTAATAAAATAAATTTTGTTTAATTAAGTCAATTGATTTATAAAGTTAATAATTATGAAAAAAATATCATTTAATAATCTATGATAATGAAATTTTAATTTTAAATGAGAAAAGTTAATTTTATAAATTTTCAAATAAAATCATTTATAATATGAAAATAAAGAATGTATATATATATCTTCAAATCTTAATATCTTTTATTTTTTAAAATTATTAATCTTAATACCTTTCATTTTTAAAAATTATTATCTATTTTTAAATCTTTTGTGGAATTGATAGATAAAATGAAAATTTCTATGGTTCGATCATTCTGTTAGGTCTCTCCATGATGTGATTTGAAATGTTAATAAAAAAGTTCAAACATGCAATCAAATAGAGAAACAAATTATACAAACTCATTGATTATAGAAATTTATTGTATGTTATGTAGAATAGATAACATGAATAAATCAACAAGATAAAAGGTGCTACAACACTCAAATTCACAACATAAGAAAATAAATTGGAATGACACGCAAGTTTTCATTATATTATATAAAAGAAACTAAATTATATATATATTTGTATTATCTTGAAATCTCCTATCGTAATAATTAGAAAACTTAAATGTGTTAAAATGTATTATATTATATTATGAGTTTAATAAATAAAGTGCAAAATTGTTTGATTAGATTTATAGATATAAATGAAATAATTCAATAAAATTAATGTCATTTCTCATTTTCTCTACTATTTTAAAATTTTGAATTTATTTTAAAACTTTGTATTTATGAGAAGAATAAATAATATTTATTTTATTAATATAACTAAAAAGATTATTTTTCCTAATTATATCGTTAGAGTTGAGAATTTAAAACAATAAAATTATGATCATATTATTAAAAAATTATTACTAAGTAAAGTTATACTAAAAATAAAAATATTACTACTAATATAAGTTACTTACACTATTACCACTCTGAAATAAGTTGATATTGGACTTGAAATAGTGTAATTAACTTATATTAGTGGTAATATTTTTACTTTTAGTATAACTTTACTTAGTAATAATTTTTTTAATAATATGATTATAATTTTATTGTTTCAAATTCTCAATTCTTACTATATAATTAGGAAAAATAATCTTTTTAGTTATATTAATAAAATAAATGTTATTTATTCTTCTCATAAATAAAAAGTTTTTAAATAAATTCAAAATTTTAAAATATTAGAGGAAATAAGAAATAATATTAATTTTATTCAATTATTTCATTTATATCTATAAATCTAATCAAACAAATTTGCACTTTATTTATTAAATTCATAATATAATATAATACATTTTAACACATTTAAGTTTTCTAATTATTATGATAGGAGATTTCAAGATCTCACACACACACACACACACACACACACACACACACACACAATTTAGTTTCTTTTATATAATATAATGAAAACTTGTGTGTCATTCCAATTTATTTTCTTATGTTGTGAATTTGAGTGTTGTAGCACCTTTTATCTTGTTGATTTATTCATGTTATATATTCTACATAACATACAATATATTTCTATAATCAATGAGTTTGTATAATTTTTTGCTCTATTTGATTTCACGTTTGAATTTTTTTATTAACATTTCAGAACACACCATGGAGAGACCTAATAGAATGATCAAACCATAGAAAATTTGATTTTATCTATCAATTCCACAAAAGATTTAAAAATAGATAATAATTTTAAAAAATGAAAGATATTAAGGTTAATAATTTTTAAAAATAAAAGATATTAAGATTTGAAGATATATATACATTCTTTATTTTCAAATTATAAATGATTTTATTTGAAAATTTATAAAATTAACTTTTCACATTTAAAATTAAAATTTCATTATCATAGATTATTAAATGATATTTTTTTCATAATTATTAACTTTATAAATCAATTGACTTAATTAAACAAAATTTATTTTATTACTATACTAAAAAATTTATAACAATATGAGTACTTAAAACAACATAAATATTTGAAAATACAATAAACATATTAAAGAGATGATAGACGTATTGTGGGGACAGTGAAGTGACTGGCATATTAACTGACATGGCAGAATGTGTTAGAAATAATGATGCATGGGAAATAGATGAAAAGGCTAAACGACACGGTGCAAATAAGTTGCACCGTAGGGTTATGAGTTTTCCAACCCTAGATCGGCCAAGACCCTGCATAGTGATTCCAAGGAGATCATTGAAAAGAATACAGGTGCAAAATGGAATAAGAGGGGTATGACTATTGATACTATCACTGATCCTCTTCTAGATTTTGCTGTGAGAATAATATCCCACAAATTCTATCAATCCAGTAGATTGAACAGTGTGCCATGCATAACTGTTGATGTAGCCTACAAACTGGTAAAGAGAGATCACACATATGATCTGTCAAAACTTTTGTTGCAGCAGATAAATGAAAACCTAGGAGCAATAAGGAGATCAAAAGGTGCTCAATGCAAATTTGGTTCAGTTCTTATGTGTATATTCTTTTATGTTATGGAAGAGTTTCCTTCTATAGGAAAGGTGAATTGGAATCCTAACAAAACTGTAATTACACAAATTAATGAGTTCATTGATCTGATGGGCGACAAATTTGAAGCCCATATGACAAGCTATTTTGAGGATTTCAAGAAATCCATGAAGCAAAGGGTAAGAATACCAGTTTCCTTAGTGGAAAAACATATCAACGACATATGCTTCTTAGTTGATATTGATTTCACTTATATCTAAGCAGCAGTTCCAAGGGAGAGATGGTTAAGGCCATTGGGTTATGAACTAGATGTGGATGAAGCATCAACAACAATCACTGTATTGCTTGCAGAAGAAATAGACAAGTCTGCCAAGCCTTTTGGCACATATGATATTGTTAAATCCAAAGTTGAAACAGAGTTGAAGACTACCTCTGTAATTAAGAAGAAAGATAAATTGGTGAAAAAAATAAAGAAGAAAATCAATGAAGGAATTGAGGTGGCAACAGAAGAAGAAGAAGATGATGAGGAGGAGGAGGATGAACAAGGGTAAGGCCTAATGGAATTGAATCTAGGCCTAGGTGAAGATAAGGAGGAAGGTGTCAAGGAAGAAGAAGCCAAGGAAGCACCAACCCAAGCCAAGCCAAAGAAAAGAAAGGCAACAATACAACCTCCAGCCCAGCCTAAAGCAAAGAAGGTTGCTAAGCCAAGCCACAGATACCAGTCATGAGGGCTACCACAAGGGCATCTTCACAAAATGCAAAGGAAAAAATTAAAGAGAAGAAGAAGGCCATTGAATAGAGTCAATAGACTGGTGAAGTGCAGAAGAAAAGAAGAAAATATGTAGCACAACCAAATTTTGATGAGGACGAGAGAACAGAGTTAGAAGATAATAGCCAATTCCGAGTGGTAAGTCATCCTCCCAAATTAGCCATAGATAAAATTTGTGAAAATATTAAGAATGCAGATTTTATTGATTTGAAAAAGTATTGATTTCAACAAGCTAAGTAGAGAAGAGAAAAATAAAATAGAGGAATCGTTATATGCCACGATGGCTAAATTTAAGTATACACCTCTAGAGCTAGACAATACCATGCCTAGGGAATTATATGAGATAATTGAAAACAAATGGCATTATTGTCTGAAAATGGAAAAGGAGATAAGAGAATCTACCTTAGCACAAGTGATGCTTGACCTAACAAGAGGTCAAATAACAAAGGCTAATAAGAAACATAGTGGCAAGTTCACACCAAAGTATAGAGCCTTTAGCATCCTACAAAACAAGATTGAAGATGTTTTCAGTAAGTCCACAAAAATATGGAAGTCAATATATGGTTTGATTACTGTCAAGGATGGAGAAGAAGATCCCCTTGAGGGACAAAACACTGAACAAGAAGATAAGACGGAGCCTAGTGAAAAAGAGAAGATAGAAGAAAAGGTTACAGAAAAAGGAGAAGAAGAGAAAAAGGAAGAAGAAAAGAAAGATGAAGAGGAGAAAGAAAAAAGTGAGGAGGAGACACAAAAACAAAATGAAATGGAAATAGCTAAGCAGGAGTAGCAACAAGACCAGAGTGTGGAAGACACACAATTGCCACCTCCTAGCCCTCCTCATGTAACCATCACACCTATAGACACTATAACTATAAAGGATGTTACTAAAACTTTTTCTTAGAACATCAATCCTTTAACTATAGAGGATCTCAAAAAGATCCTTAACCAATCCACACAACAAGCAAAATTATGTACAAATCCAGTATCAGTCAGTATGGATGAATTACAAAAGGTAGTAGCTGACATAATTAAAGATGAGGCGAATCCAAAAGAACCACCTTCCATCATCTCTACAGCTACTAGTGGTCAACTTCAAATGAAAATAGTTGTTACATCAGGAACGGTTGACACCATAGTGCAGAAGCCGAGTACAGAAGGAGAAAAAGGTATAGAACAAATAGGAAAAACTGTTGCATCTGATCCTACAGCACAAACACAAGGTGCACCTCCTCACATTTTTATAATTGACCAAGGTAGCAGACAAGAGGAGAAGGAAGTAGAGAAAACCCCTAAAGAGCAGGAGGCAATACAAACATTGATAAATTTGCCTACTTCGGGGACTCCTTCGAAACAACCAAGCAATGATGCAATGCCACTGCAAATGTCAACACCAGGATCAAGTACTACAAAATTTGAAAGGGTGCTTCACTATGGAGACCCTGAATTAGATGAGGAGATAGTCATACCTAGTAATGACTCAAAAAAAATAACATTGATCAAATCACTGAGGTGCAGGAAGCATTGAATAGAAGAAAGAGACAAGAGATAGTCAGGAAGGAGTATAAAAAAAAGCAACTATTACATGAGATTAAGGACATCTTTATAGATTCCTTCAGCTTGCAATCACCAGATGAGACAAAGCATATAATGTAACAATTGTAAGATATTGTTGACCAAGTGGCAAATGAAGACAAAGAAACTAATGCAAAACTTATGGAATGGTCTGAAAGGAAATTCCAAGGGAAAGTAAATGAGAAAATATCTAGTGAAATTGCACTTTCTCAGGTTGAATTGGAAAAGATGATTGATAAAGTGAAAAAGGTACTTGAGAATATATTCTCATTGTACAAAAAACTGTGTGACTTTTCATACTTCACATAGGAGAAAAGCCAAAGAATAATGAGCCTGGAGAGGAATCTGAAGATTTCAAGCATGCAGCTACCAAAAGATCCAGCTCAAAGTGAGAAGCACTTTAATAAAATGCTTCACACCTAGAAGGAAGTAGTTGTGTTGATAGCAGAAGAGGCCACCATCAAGGCCAAACTGATTCAGCTCCAATCTTCCATTACCCCACATTTGGAAGTACTCCATAAAGAACAAGCCTATGCTAAAATTGTTCTCAAGAAAGATCCTAATCTTTCTACTTTAGGTGGACTTGTTCACCTTGCTGTAGAGACAACCATCCAACACAAGACATTGGAAATTGCTTTGCATAATTGGGATGCAACTCTCAAGATGATTATGGAGGTAAATAGTGCATTTTTTGGCAAAATATGGTCTTAACCCTTAGTACCCTTTGACATTTGTGTCAAAAAGGGGGAGATATAATAAGGGGAGATATAATAAGGGAGATATAACAAAGGAGGAGATACATTGTATATCATAGGTATAGAGTACAGAAATAGGGCACAACTAAAGAGTATCAAATATATCAGAATTTTGGTTATAGGAATGGATGGCACAATCAGCTCAGGGGAGTTATAAGAATCTTAAGGTAAGATAAATAATGCTTAGTTAAGTTTTTTTGACACTCATGTCAAAAGGGGAGATTGTTAGTCTCATAATGGTTTTGACATTTGAGTACCAACACGCTTAACCACTTTCTACATTGAAGCCGAGTACACTATGTATGTCAAGTTAGAATTCCAACAGGTGCTGAGTGATCTTCAGGTGCCAAGCAATCTTTAGGTTTTGAGTGAAGATCAAGTGTCAAGTGACTTCAGGTGTTGAGCATGATACAAGTTCTGAGTAATATATAGGTGTCGAGTCACAGATGATGCCGAGTCACAGATGATGTCGAGAAAGATAGAATCACTACAAGAGCCAAGTGAGCTACTTTTCTTATATGTGTCGAGCATCAGGAATTAGAAAGTTCTAAGTAACACAGAATGTACATATGAATTTGAGAAGGCACAAACTCAAAAGTAAACCATTTTTATGGCTGACATATGATGAATCTCGAAGGATCTAAGTGATAAGATTGAATCTTTTGTACTTCCTATGCAATCTACATGCAACCAATAAGAAAAATGGAGAAGGCATGCATCCAATAATAAAAGTGCAAGGAATGAGTGAAAAATAAAGATTCAATATGAATCATAGATCCATACCTAACCTTAAGTCTTTGAAAGTCTTTATAAAGAAGACAAAATCTCATTGTGCATATGAGAAAAGAAGTGTATGAGGAAAATATAGTAAAATTCAAAGTGAAGAGTGAAAGGAATTAGAGGAAGAGAGCAACAATTAGATATTCAATTGATCAGAAAAAAGCAAGGGATATGAACAGATATCAAATTTCAGAGAATCAAGATCAGAGAGAGCAGATCAAGTGCCTAAATTCAGAAATCAAGGATTGTAAGCTATCAGGTTTATTATACCTAATACTCTCTAGCAATTGTATTAGAAAGAAAATCCTATGTTGATAGGTTAGCTTAACAGCTAGGTTGTAGATCCTTTGAAGAGGTGATTAAATCCTTTAACATGGTGAAACTTAATGAAAAGTGTTTGTAAATCCTTTAACTAGGTCACTATTGATACAGTGTAAAGCCTTTAACAGGGTAGGCCTTTCATAGGGCAAACCATCATAAGTGGTCAAAACAATTATTGCTGCAATGATTTTGGGGGTATCATCCCCACCCCATTACCTTCTTATTCCTAGAGGGTTTTTGGGTTACCAAAATCTAGTGTTATGTGTTTTTGATGCATGTATTTACTTCATGTTTATTTCATATGTTTACATGCATGCAATTTACTTTCAGTTAAAAGTTTTAATGGATAAAGTGTAATACTTCTGATTCACCCCCCACCCCCCCCCCCCCCCCCCCTCAGAAGCATTCTTCCCATTTGAATATTCCAACATTCAAGTCTCCTCATAGACTCAATAGGAGTTCTTGCCTTACTATTAAAAATATTATCATTTCTAAACTTCCATGTAGTGCAAAGAATCTCAAAAAAAATGGAAGATAAAAAGACATAAATATTTTTTTCCTAAGGCCCAAGATATTGCCAATTCCCTCTCAAAAGTTGATGCAAGAGCATCTAGGTTGTAAGAGAAATATCACATCCCCCAATCATATTGTCTATTTTATTTAACAAGCACTATCTTTGAAAAAGGTTACTATTTTTGCAAGATATATTTAGTAAGATTTTAATTTGAGCAAAAATTATATAAATTACTAACTTAGAGGTTCATTTTGGATATATAATCCTGTTGGTAAAGTTTTACGGTGACATTAAGTTTGGTTTTGAAGATATTGAACTTTTTATTTTGGTAGGGTGGTACAAAAAAATTGAACATTTTTTTGAAAGCCTTAGAGGACCCAAAAGGGGGTCAAACTTCTATGGCTTAGCCCCTTACATCCATAGGAAAATAGATCACTTCAAGAGGTTTATAAATAAAGTTATAAGAGACAATTACATCAATAGTTTACAAGTTATGGCTTCTAGAAGTTGTGTCACCGACACTTACGTTTCAATAGAAAAGTTTGAGAAGAATATCCCCTATCATGAAAATTGTTGATCTCTAAGCCTAAGTTTCTTATCAATGTCTAATGCTTAGTCATTTCCAAGGCAATGTTTGTATGGTCATCACTATGACCGAGCCATCCAGAGAAGGACACACTATGAAAGGACTTGTTTATCTAACAACACATGTCAAGAAAGTCAAAGGTTGCCAAGCACCCCAGTTGAGACTATGAAAGCATATAAAAGGAGTAATTCAGTGGAGACCAAACAAGAAGGAAGTAAGTTATTTCCAAGAGACATAATATGTTAAGTTTGTAGAAGCCGAGTGACAACATGAATGTTATTTATGACCAAGCATTAGAACATTCAAGTGTCGAGTAAAACAATATTGACACATGAATTTGTAATTGCACAAACACTTATGTAAATAATTCTAGATGACATCTACATGAATTTTAAAGATTAAAGAGATAATTAAGGAGGAAATTAAGCACATTTTTAGATGGTATTAATCCCTAGGCAAGCAAACTAACCAATCATAAAATAAGAATGGAAAATGATGAAAGGATGAAATATGGATTGTTGATCCTAATCTAGAATATTTGAGGATTATCTATTCAATAATGGTAGAACCTAGAATCAATGAGTAAATAATCATATAGAGGTGTGTGTATGTGAACGTAAGTGAAGTGAAGGAGCAAACAAACTAAGCATAGAGCAAAGGAGTTCAGAAAATGCAACTAGAGTAGTGAAGGACATATCATATATACTAGATAAGGAGATCAGATTGAGATTTTGAAGAGAGGAGATCCATAATCAGATTTTAGAGAAGACCAAAGGGTCAAGTACTAAATCAGTTTTAATAGATTTAGTCAGGGAAAATATCTTAACATAGTGGTTCTAACAGACCTATTTCAAATCTCCTAACAAAGTTCCTACTTCATTGTAAGTGAAAAATCCTTTAACAGGGTAAGACCTAATAGTCTTAAATTATTTTAATAGAGAAAACCCCTCATAGGGTAGATTATTTGATATGATCAAAATTGTAACCCTAACAGGTTAACTTTGTTGCTGCAACAGTGAAGATTTGTGGGTTTCATCCCCACCCTAGTTTTACCGTCATATTGAAGAGTTTCTGGGTAACCAAAATCAGTATTATGTGTTGATTATTTTAATGGATGTTATGCTTAGATATTGTAAAGATCCTTGCTAAAAGACCACTAACAACTACCAATGTTTTAGTAAGGAATTTTGTCAAACGCTTGGCATGCAATCTAGACTGTACTATTGTGAATATATTCTAGGAGAATTCCGTCGAACACTTGGCATGCAAGTAATAATACTACTAATAACAAACAATTGCTTCTAGGAATTGTTGTTGCCAAAACCACACAATAGACAAACAATACCAATATTTATATATATGCATTCAATATTGTGGACAATTACACTTTAGAATTTTTGGTGCAATTATTTGATACTTGAGAACTATTTCAAAGTATGCAATGCTAAGAAACCTATTGAATAGACTAATTATGATTTTCCCTATCTCACACCATAGGACAAATCTGAATACAAATGATTGAATTCTGATGCAAAGATTATTATACCATGACTGACTTTTTAAACCCTTATGTCTGAATAAGTTCTATGCAATCAAATGCAAACCAAACGAAACCTAATTTTTTTGTGCTATGTTTTGTTGACCACGCTGATGAAATAACCATTGTGATGCACCTAGAAAATTGCCCCAGATTAGACTGTGTACGATAGGTACAACTGTACCTATGCATTCTATACGACCCTTAGCAAAAATTAATGTTGGGGTTTAGGTTGCCAAAAATGGCAAGAATGGAGGCACCTAGGATGGTAGAATGACCTCAAAAAATGACAAAATCAAACTCCTAGTGAATTGGGAGTTATGAGCAAAATGTATGCCGCTATTGCATAATAGGACCTATCAAAAATGCCTCAGAAATGTCCTGATTTATATCAAAAAACTGATCCTCTTGATGTATCAATAAAGCACAAGTCTACTTGCAACAAAAACTCTCAAACCCACAATCAAATCTCTATCCAAACTAGATATACCAATGATGATCAACATGAAATGGATGAGTACCAATTCCAATGTGCAACCCTTCAGAAGGTCTTTCACTTCCTTAGTTATGCAATCTCTTGAGAGGTATCATTCTCAAGGATTATGCTGAATATTTGCAGACTATCAAGCTCCACAAATGCTCATAGAAGATGTAGTGGAGTTACCAAATCTCGTGTATCCAAATGGGAGGCCAAGCCCTCTATTTATCTACTTTCCTAAGAAGTTACTAAGATCTTCTAGAAACATCCTTTTCTAAGAAGTTACAAAGAACTTCTAGGAACATCCATTATAAAATCCCATTATAACACTTTTTTTAATAATAAATAACTTTGTAAAATAAAAGTGCAACTCAAGTTAGAATTATAACATGTAGGCCCTGTATAAGAAGTGATGATAAAATATAAATAAAATAATATCTGCAAGAGCATAATGAGCCATCTAATCACCAAATCATGCCAAAAATGACTCTCATCAACCGTATCTGCCTACAAGAGTCTGGAATAGGCAAATCCATGATTAATGCCATGTTGACCTAAAGAGGGGACATTACAGTCTGCCCCTCTTAAAATTACTTGGCCTCAAGCAATCTTAATGTCAGGTGCTGCAAAATAGATTCCCCCTCCCAAGTAGCATCCTCTATAGGTAGATCTTTCCACTTAACCAAGTATTCTCTGATCACCCTCCTGCAAAGCTGCTTTTCTATGCTCTCCAGGATGGATTCTCACACTAAGATCAATTTTCCCTCATCATCTAAGGGAGGTAATACTACAGAAGGCACCACATTCTAACACAACACCTTCTTGAGGCATGACACATGAAATGCATTATGTATTCTACTGTCTATGGAAAGCTCCAACTCATAAGCCACCTCACCTACTTGCCTGACAATCCTAAATGGTCCATAATAACGCGGCTTGAGTTTCTCTACACCACTCTTCTTAAGAGTAGACTACTTGTATGGCTGCAACATGAGGTAACCAATATCATCTACCTCAAAACTACGCTCAGTCCTCTTCTAGTCTGCATACTGCTTCTACTGGTTCTGAGCTCTAGCAATATTGTCTCTGAGAGTAGTAACTATATCCTTACTCTCCTATAATAATTCACTTGCATTGGGTACTCGGCTATCACCCAACAACAAATCCAAGAAATTGCGTGCCTCATAACCATAAAATGCCATGAAGGGTGTCATCTATATAGTTATGTGATATGTATTATTGTAACAATACTCGCAGAGATATATCAACCTGACCCAAGCTCACTGCTGAGTTGCCACATAATTCCTTAAATACCCTTCAACCCATTTGTTCACAATCTCTGTTTGACCATCGGTCTGTGGGTGATAGCTAGTGTTGGGTGTAAGCTTAGCACCACATAACTGGAATACCTCCTGCCAGAAGTGACTCATGAAATGGCTATCCCTGTCACTCACAATGTTTCGAGGCAAACCGTGCAATTTGAAAACCTCTTGGAAGAAGACCTCTGCCACCTGAGTTGCTGAGTATGTAGTGGTGATAGTGCTGGGTACTCGGCTATCACCCAACAACAAATCCAAGAAATTGGGTGCCTCATAACCATAAAATGCCATGAAGGGTGTCATCTATATAGTTATGTGATATGTATTATTGTAACAATACTCGCAGAGATATATCAACCTGACCAAAGCTCACTGCTGAGTTGCCACATAATTCCTTAAATACCCTTCAACCCATTTGTTCACAATCTCTGTCTGACCATCGGTCTGTGGGTGATAGCTAGTGTTGGGTGTAAGCTTAGCACCACATAACTGGAATACCTCCTGCCAGAAGTGACTCATGAAATGGCTATCCCTGTCACTCACAATGTTTCGAGGCAAACCGTGCAATTTGAAAACCTCTTGGAAGAAGACCTCTGCCACCTTAGTTGTTGAGTATGTAGTGGTGATAGGGAAAAAATGAGCATATTTTGTTAATATATCTACCACCACATAAATACCATCCCGTCCTTGTACCTTGGGAAAACTCATGATAAAGTCCATGGAGATGCACTCCCACTTCCTGTTAGGAATCAAAAGTGGCCGTAGGAGCCCTGCCGTATAGGTGTGTTGTTGTTTGTTCTATTGGCAAACAAGACACTCTCAAACGTACTGCAAAACATTAGTTATCAGCCCCTTCCAAGTGAATCACTCTCAAACTGACCTGTAAGTCTTGAAGTACCTAGGATGGCTCGTTGTCAGTGTGTCGTGAAGTGCTCTCAAGATCAGTTACTTAACCTTCGATCTTGGGACTAAGTAGATCCTATTCTTGTAAATGATCAAATCATCTACAAGTGTGTATCTAGTATCAATCACTATTCCCTCCACTATATTAGAGGCTCATGTATCCTTGGCATAGTCTGCTATAATCAAGTGTCGCCAATCCTCTGATATCTGAACCATAGAAGTGAGGTGTGGCCTTCGAGATAGAGCATCTGCAACAACATTTTGAGTTCCCTTGACATATGTGATGTCAAAATTATATGCCTGCAGCTTGCTTACCCACTTCTGCTAGCAATCATTTAGGTCTCGTTGTCCCAAAAAATGCCTCAAACTGTTATGATAAGTTTTAATACAAAACTTGCTACCCACAAGATACTGTCTGAATTTGGCCAAAGCATGCATGATGGCCAACATCTCCTTATCATATATACTGAATGAATGCTTAGGACCTCTGAGCTTCCTACTTTCATAAGCTATAAGGTGCTTATTCTACATGAGTACAACACCTACTCCCTCTCTAGATGCATCACATTGAAGCTCAAATGGCTTCATGAAGTTAGGCAATGCTAGAATTGGGCACGTCATCATTATTTCTTTGAATCTCATAAAATAGTCTTGTGCCTCCCAAGTCCACACAAATGCCCCTTTTTTTAGCAAATCTGTCGTGGGAGCTGCATGTCATGAATAGCCACTGACAAACCTGTGATAGAAACCACATAAACTAAGGAACCCACTCAACTGTGTAAGGTTCTCTAGTGGAGGCCAATCAGCAATAGTGTGAATCTTTTTAGGATCCATCTGCACTCCATCTGCACTAATGATGTGTCCCAGATATAATAGCTCTGTCATCCCTAAGTCACATTTGGACTCCTTAGCATACAAGGACTCCTTCTGTAGAATGCTCAACACCATCTCCAAGTGCTCTAGATGCTCCTGCCATGATTGGCTATAGACCAAAATTTCATAAAAAAATACCAGCACGAATTTCCTCAACTGATGGTGGAAAACCCTGTTCATAGCGGACTGGAAAGTGGCAGGTGCATTGGTCAAACCAAAAGGCATGACTACAAACTTGAAGTGCCCACAATGACATCTGAAAGCAGTTTTCTCAATATTCTGTTCACGAACTCTGATCTAGTGATATCCTGATCTCAAATCATTTTTTGTGAAATAACAAGCCCCATGCAATTCATCTATCAACTCATCAATGCGAGGAATGGGATACTTGTTCTTAATGGTTCTCTTATTTAACTCCCTGTAATCAATACACATCCGAAGAGTTCCATCCTTCTTTTTTACCAAAACAATAGAAGATGCAAAAGGTGACTTACTTGGTCAGATGTGCATCATAGCTAGCAACTCCTCAATGGTCCTCTCAATATCATCCTTGAGTCACTTTGGGTGTCAATATGGTGTGATCATGACAGGCTTAGCACCTTCCTCCAGCTCAATATTATGCTCAATGCCTCTATCTGGTGGCTTGCCTGGTGGAATCTCACTGAATACCTTCTTGTACTTAATCCTCAATTTCTCAATATCAGGATGATATTCATCCTTATGCTATTCCTCCTGTGTAGGCATCAAAGTAAAAACTACCACCCACTCTATATCATTATGCTTGGTTAATCTCTCCATCTGCCTAAATGAGATAGTCCTCACATCACTATTATGGATAGCCTTCAGCACATGAGTCCTACCATCCACCTCGAATTGTATCTCCATATCCTCTAGTCTCAAGGTAACCTCCTTCAAAGAATGTATCCACTGCATCCCAAGTACTATGTCCATGTCACCCATGTTGACCACATGATTGTCTGCCTTAAACTCATAATTGTTCAGGTGAAAAGGTAGATCTCATACCATCCTGTCACAACGAAGAGTATATCCATCAACTACCTTGAATCTCAGTCCCTCAAACTCCTCAGTAATGAGTCCATGCCTCTCCACAAATCATGCATCAATGAAATTATGTGTGGCACTTGTGTCCAACAATGTAATAACCTTCTGCCTAGCCAAGACTCTCTGAAGTCTAAAAGATCCCTCTCTCTGGATACTAGATATACATGCCTCCTGTAAATGTAGCTCTAGTTCATTCTTTTGTTCTGCACTATCTATCTCCTGCTCACCCTCTACTACATTAGGATCCTCCTCATGGTTTTCTAAGCTATCTGAATATGAACCCTCATAATAAGCCCACATCACCTAGTTGGCCTTCCCTTTAGACCTCATAGGACAATCATGGCCATACTCACAGGGACCTTTGCAATAGAATCATAGCTTCTTCTTATGCATGTCATTAAGTGTCTCATTGTCCAACCTCTTACTTTCCTCCTTAGGTAGCTGAGCCTCTCTATGAAAAGGTTTCCTATCCTTATCTTTTCTCGAAGGGAAACTCATTGCCTAGAATTTATTTTTAGATGCTGAAGAGGAATCCATATCACGAGCTTTCTTAATGGCTTCTTGCAAAGTGGAAGGGTTGAGAGCTTTAATCCACCCTCTCAATAGATCCACTAACCCATCCATAAATAGAACTAGTATCCTTTGTTCATATACATCTGTTACTAACACTGCAAGTTTTTGAAATTTTGAAATGTATGTTTACAATGATCCCCACTGTTTAAGCTGAGCTAACTCCTTGAAATGGAGTTTTGGATCCTTCCTATCAAAATGTTCAATCAGTCTCTCCGTAAACTCCAAATATGAGGTAATGTGTGCATGACCCATAGTGACCATACCATGATGCCACCACTCATGTGCTAACCCATCTAGATGAATTGTTGTGTACTTAATAGCTTCTTCTTCAGGCATAGGGTTCAATTGAAAGTATGTGTCAAGCTTTTGAACCCAAGCTCTTGCTGTAGACTTCCCCAAGCCATCATAATAAGGTAACTGAAGTTTCCCTACTTTCTTCCATAGCTCATAATTCTGGTTTCTATTGTGTCCACATGGCATATGTTTCATCTGCACATCCATATACTCCCTAAAGGTGATTTTAGTAGTAAAGTCTATTCCTCTAGCTTCCCAATCTCTCCTCACCTAATCTTGTATATCAGTGATCGAGGGCTCTAGTTTCGGTTGCTCTGGAGCTCTAGGAGGAAAGGTGGGAATCATAGGATTTGAACTCACTATCCTAGCTTGCTAGGGTACATGACTAAAATTGTTCCCAACTTGTTCACCTCCATTTTTTGTCCCATCCTGGTTATTCTCATTTGGATTATTACCATTTTGATTATTTTCACCACCCATGTTAGCATTCAACCCCGTTTGACGAGCCATCATTTGCATCATAATTTCCAATCTCTGATTCTATTCCTATGCCCTTTGTTCTACTAATCATTGGTCCTATTCCAAGGTCTCTAATAACTATAAAAATCTATCCTCTCCAAGATCCCTAGTATTCCTGTCTCCCATATTGCCAATAACTTGTTCACCTGTATCAATATGATCCTCTAGCTTTCCCTGTTCCTCTTGCCCTGTGTTTAGACGAGCCCTGGTTCTTCTCAAATTGTAGTAATGAGTTAAAGATTGAACTTTCCAATCTGTCATATCACCACCTTTTCATTGTGTTTGTACCCACTAGGATGGAAGGATAATCTGGCTCTGATACCACTATAAAGATCCTTGCTAAAAGACCATTAACAACTACCAATGTTGTAGTAAGGAATTTTGTCAAACACTTGGCATGCAATCTGGATTGTACTATTGTGAATATATTCTAGGAGAATTCCGTCAAACACTTGGCATGCAAGTAACAATACTGCTGATAATAAACTACTTGCAGGAATTGTTGTTGCCAAAACCACACAATAGACAAACAATACCAATATTTATATATATGCATTCAATATTGTGGACAATTACACTTCAGAATTTTTGGTGCAATTATTTGATACTTGAGAACTATTTCTAAGTATGCAATGCTAAGTAATCTATTGAATATATTGATTATGATTTTCCCTATCTCACACCATAGGACAAAACTGAATACAAATGATTGAATTTTGATGCAAAGATTATTATACCATGATTGACTTTTTAAACCCTTATGTCTGAATAAGTTCTATGCAATTTTACAATCAAATGCAAACCAAATGGAACCTAATTTTTTTGTGCTATGTGTTGTTGACCACGCTGATGAAATAACCACTATGTTGCACCTAGAAAACTGCCCTAGATCAAACCTTGTATGGCCAACAAGTATAGTCATACCTATGCATTCTGTATAGCCCTTAGCAAAAATTAATGCTGGGGTTTAGGCTGCCAAAAATGACAGGAATGGAGGTGCCTAGGATCATAGAATGACCTCAAAAAATGACAAAATCAGACTCCTAGCAGGTTGGGAGTTATAAGCAAAATGTATGTCGTTGTTGCATAATAGGACCTGTCAAAAATGTCTTAGAAATGTCTTGATTTATATCCAAAAACTGATCCTCTTGATGTATCAATAAAGCACAAGTCTACTTGCAACAAAAACTCTAAAACCCACAATCAAATCTCTATCCAAACTGGATATACCAATGATGATCAACATGAAATGGTTGAGTACCACTTCCAATGTGCAACCCTTCAGAAGGTCTTTCACTTCCTCAGTTATGCAATCTCTTGAGAGGTATCATTCTCAAGGATTATGTTGAATATTTGTAGACTATCAAGCTCCACAAATTCTTATAGAAGATGTAGTTGAGTTACCAAATTCCGTGTATCCAAATGGGAGGCCAAGCCCTCTATTTATCTACTTTCCTAAGAAGTTACTAAGAACTTCTAGAAACATCCTTTTCTAAGAAGTTACTAAGAACTTCTAGTAACATCTATTATAAAATCCCATTATAATGCACTTTTTTTTAATAATAAATAACTTTATAAAATAAAAGTGTAACTCAACTTAGAATTATAACATGTAGGCCCCGTATAAGAAGTGATGATAAAATATAAATAAAATAATATCTCCAAGAGCATAATGAGCCATTTAATCACCAAATAATTCCAAAAATGACTCTCTCATCAACCCCATCTACCTACAAGAGTCTGGAATAGGCAAATCCACGATTAACGCCATGTCAAACTAAAGAGGGGACATTACAGATAGATTTCATTTCAACATTAATACATGCTTATGGTTATATGGTATAAGATTTGAGATATGCAATGGATTAGGTATGAGTTGCTTTATCAGAGAAAAATATTATTGATCCAAATTCACCCCCCCCCCCCCCCCTCTCACTTTATTGTTTCCCATTAAGATTTCCAAAAATTGGTATCAAAGCCCAATTCTCTTGAAAAAGTCTAAAATCTTGAGAGGATAAGATCTTGAAGATGGAAGAATACAAGATGGGAAAAATCATTGAGAACCAGATGATTGAAATCCATATCATATTGCAACAACTTGAAGGAGCAAAAGAAGAGTTAAAGAAATCCTTAAAGAAAAGGAAAGAAATGGCCATTAGAAAAATGATACATGATACAAGGGAGTTGACACACAAGGATTACTTAATAGTGGGAATACTGATGAAAATGATGCAACAATAGAAAATCTAGTAGAAAAGAACAACATTCTAAATAAATAAGTTAAAGAACTCAAGAGAGAACAATAAATTCAATTAGTAAGATTACGTGAGGTGACCCAAAAAAATATATAGAAGAAGACAAAGCCATGACTGAGGAAGCCAAAAGACAAATGGCTACCAGACTTGAAGAAAGATCATTTGAGGTGCAAAAGCTCACAAATAATCAATTGGACTTGATGAACTAGTTGCTAATTTCAAATAAGGAGTTGAACAAAAAGGACATGGAGATCACAAATATGAGATTACAAAGTGATCAACTAAGAGATGAGTTAAGATATGAGAAAGAAATATTGGAAATAATAAATAGACCAAGTGAAGCTATCAAATACTTTAAAGAATTGATGAGATCACCAAGGTCATCCAATGGTACTTCTGGTCTAGGACATGACAAACACTCTTCATCTACTGATATAGGCACGAGTCATCAAAAAATGGAGAACAAAGAAATGCAAAATCTAAATGCAAACCTACTTGTCATCATTGTGGTAAACTTGGACACACTGCAAACATATGCAGGAGAAAAAATGGTATACAAAACCCTTAACCTAAGTTTACTAGTAAATATTTTAATTGTAAGAAGCAAGGACACCAAGCACTTGAATGCAGATCAAAGAAAAATGATGCACCCACTACATCTAGATTTTAAGGACACTATTATAACTATAAAAAATATGGACATAGAGCTCATGAATGTAGATCAAAGGAAAAATCTGACTGGACATCTACAAAGCAAACACATGCACCTAAGAAAGATAACTCTTACAATTGGGATTACAACACATGATATAATTGTCATTATTTTGGAGACTATGGGCACATTCCAAAGAATTACACAAAGACACATTTTAGAGGTAACTATAAGAAATGGTTGAACGAAAACCTAGTTTGCTTCATTTGTCTTAAAGTTGGAAATGTTAGTTAGAACTGTAGGACACAAGCACAAGCACCAAACAATGGAAACAATAAAGGGAAAGGAAAAGTTGAGGTAAATAAAAAATGGAAAGAGATAGTAGAAGCAGGAAGCAATGGAGAAAGAAAAGATGAGATCACCAAATCTAATGGATCAGGTGATCACATCTCACCTAATTGAACAAAGGAAGGTATGTAAGGGGTTGTATACTTAATGAAATATCATACATTAGTTCCCAATAATTAAATGGTTAAAAGTACATATTAGCATGAACCAAGATGCATTAGGACAAATATGAAAGAAGTACTAGGAAATGAAATATGTTTTACTATCAAGTGTTGTTCATCAGTAATTCAGTCTATGTTAACCAATCATTGTAATATAGACTGTGAAATTATGATGACTAAACTGATGTATTGATCAAGCAAATTGGTATCAATCGAGCGACGTGATAGTGATTAAGTATTGAAAAGAGGCGTGAAAGGATAAGAAAAATATTGTGCACCTACCATAATACAAATACATTTATTGTAGAACTAATTGGCAAAATTGAAGGTATATATCAAATTTGGGCATTCATTTTTCACTTTACCAAGCAAATTCAAATGCACAAGAAATTTAGAGGTGATTAAGGAAAATTTAGCAAAAAAGAAAGAGAATCATTGTGTGCCATTGATAATTTGTTAGAATTTAGTAAGTAATTTTTTTTTATTGAGCTAGTTTTTTTTTGCGAGGTTATCAAAGAAAATTTTATTTCAAAAATCATAGTTCAAAATGGCATCATCTGCAACTGCAGGAGAGATGCTGAAGGAGGGAAACACACAAATCATGAGGAACAATTAGCGTCCCCACCTAATTTTTAGGTTTGTTCAAACTTTGAAGCAACAAAAGACAAAATTTGGCACTTTTTCATCAATTCCACCAAAGGTTTCGACAATTCAAGATGTATGGACCTAATATTTGTGCAAAATTGAAAAAGTTAGTGATTTTGAGCTGAGAACAACCTATAAGAAGTTGTGTGATAATAGATTATTAAAGGATGAGCATAAGATTATTTATGAGAAAGGGCTTAACTGTTCCCTGGGTTTTTTGAAAGTTTTCAAAGTGGAATGGATAAAGATTGTGGTGAGTCGTATTCATGACATGAAGGTATGGTTAGAAGGCCAATTAAGATCAACAAGGCCATCATACGCAAAGTAATAGGATACCCTACTTCGGATAGACCAAAGTCTATAAGATGCTTAACAAGAAATGATGTTAAAAATTTGACAAAAGCTAAATGGAATAGTCAAGGTATGTCATTCGATGGGATTGAAGACCTTGTTGTTGAATTTGTAGTAAGAGTTATTGCACATAAATTTTATTAGTCGAGCCAACTGAATAATATACCATGCATTGCAGTGGACCTAGGTTACAAAATTGTTAAAAAATATCATAGTTATGATCTTGCTGAGCTACAACTGCAATAACTGTTAGAGAATCTTGGAGCTATAAAGAAAGTGAATAATACATCGTGTAATTTTGGATCTTTCTTAGTTTGTATATATTTCTATGTACAAAATTTGTTTCCTACCATTGACATAGTATCATGGAATAGGAGTAGGCCAGCTATGGAGAAAATTAGTGACTTGATAAGCCAGCTATGAGAAAATTCTTGAGCCAATTATGGATAAGTATTTTAAGAAATTCAAGAGTAAAATGAGAAATTGTATGAGGATTCCTAAATCCATTGTACATAAATATTTTGATGATATATATGTTTCATGGTAGACACATATTTTGTTAATGTCTAGGTTGTACTACCTAGAATTACATGGTTAAGGTTGATGCCTAATGAGGTGAATGTTGATGAAGTCACAACAATAGTGACTATAATTCTATCATAGGATGTTGATGTAAATGTCGAGTTATTCGACACATATGACACAATAAAGAATCAAATGAATATAGAGACAAGTAATCCAAAGAAAGATAAGAAAAGAACAAAGAAAATCAAAGGTTTTGAGGGAGAAGATAAAGGGGAAGGATTAGAACACGTAGTTGAAGCCAAGGAATCTAAAGGCAAAGAGCTAGTTGTTGTTGAGCCTAAGGAAACAAAGCATAAGAAAAGAATAATTGTTGATCCAAAGGTGAAAGAAGATCTCAAGAAAGGTGTGCAGAAGGTTTCCACACAACAAGAGCCAAAAGGTAGAATACTAACAAGATCAAAGACATCTTAACCCCTGGCTGCTAAACCAAAAGAAAGTCCAGCAAAGAGGAAATCGACCAGTTCACCAAAGTAGAAATTATCCAAGACACTGAAGAGAAAACTAGTTATAATGCAGGAGGAAGAAGATGATGAAGAAATAGATTCTAACAATATGAGAAAATTTGAGATTGTGCCAAGAACACCTCCAACAATTGTAGATAAGGTATGTCAAGATATTATTGAATTAGCAAGTTTGACAAGATTCAAAATTCTTTAAATAAAGAAGAACAAGAGAAGCTTGAAAATCCATGACAAATATGATGATACAATTCAAGTCTACACCTATAGAATTAGGAGAAGACATTCGAGAAAATTTGTATAATAAAGTTGATGCTAAGTGGAAGTGGGCATTATCTACTGAAAGGTAGATCATGGAGAACACTTTAGCACAAACTATGCTAGATTTAGGGAAGACACATATTGTTGAAATTCTTCAGAATAATTGAGAGGGAGGGTGAATCAGTTATCAATGGTCCAAATGTATAAATAAAACTTTTCATAGCTTAGTGAACCCATATCCTTAAAACATATTCATTATGTATGCATCCATTAGATCATACAATAATTTAAACTTATAGGTTACTGTCAAATCAACTTTGTAGAAGTGTAAGCATGAAACGTAACATATTCAATAACACATTTGACACAATAATTTTATGTGGAAACCCAATTTGGGAAAAATCACTAATAACATGCTACTAATTCTCACTCTTTTGAAGTGATGCTTTGTGAAAAGCCAACCTTGTTAAAGGTTACAATGCACATTGTTAAATGTGACCTAGTTAGAGGATTTCAATCACCCTATTAGAAGTGAGTCTTGTTAGAGGACTTTAGATCATTCACTTGGAATGTCAGCCAGTTAAAGGATTTACAAATTATTTTTAGGTCAACCTTAATCCAAAGGATTTACCCTAGACTGATACAATGATTAGAAAGTAATAGTAAAGATTGATCTGATAACAACTTACAACTCCAATTTGTAGATTACAGATCTTTGTTTCAGTCCTCCATTTTGCTTGGCTTTCACACACTTTAGCTTTAATAGCTTGTCCACCCTTCAAGCATCCATACCCTTAAGCCTTCTTTCTTTGCTTACCAATAGTAGTCTCTTTTCTTTGGTCACCAAATGAATCAATACCTTAGACTCCTTGTCTTCCTTAGGTTCTCGCACATGACAACCTTTGCTTCTGACCAACTATCTCTATAAATAAAAAATTTAGTTCTTTTGTCATTCATCATCTATCATCCATTTTAGGGTTAGGTAGGATTAGGTAGGATTCAATGAATCTACCCATCTTTTCATTTTATTCCCTTCTAGAAACTTCTCCTTTAATCTTCTTTGAATTTTCCTCAAAATGGTTTATCTTAAATTATGTGTGACCAACTCATCAAGCTTATCTTCCACATAATTCACACAATCCAAGAAATCAAACACGTCAGCTTAGATTCATCGAATTCATGATCTTTCTCATAATGCTAACACTTGGCATTAACTTTCTTCTAATGCTCATCACATATTGTGTTGCTCAACATCCACTATCAAATCACTTGACACAAACTAAAGTTTACTAGTGCCTCGACAAGTAAACTTTACTCGGCTAACACTGTATCACTCAATATACACTAAAAATTGACTTTTCTTAGCTCCAACTAATTTTTTTCTTAGCTTACACTAACTTTTCTTGACACCTTCTGTGCAAATTATTAAGCTTGGCAAACACAATTCATTTTACTTGTTCTTCTAAACTTAATTAGTATATCTGTCCTTTGCAACCTTAAGTAGATAATCAATGCACTATAATATCATTGTCTTAAATAATCTTTGTACTTCTTTTTCATATCATAACTCAACATTTCCTCTAGGTGCTATTGTTACCTCATTTAATCAAATCCTCTTCATCAATAAAATAAATAATAATACTCAAATCATCTAAAAAACTGTCTTACCAGCTAGTAGGTTTGATATTAGTGACAAAAAAATGATTAAAACACATTCTCATACTTGTATCAATCTATTTTCAACAATCTCCCTCTTTGGCATTGATGGTAAACCAAAATTAATCAGTACAACCAACAATAGTACCAAAAAGAAAATAGTTCCTCGTATTGAAATCTCTCCCTCCATTAGCAATATTCATCTTCTATATAGGTTACAAAATTTTGTTCTCTGATCAAGAGACAATCAACTTATCCTTATGACTCTCTCTTGATCACTTCTTATATCTCCCTCAACACTATCTCCCTCTTACTAGGTAAATGTATTCATTTCTTACTCTATTGTAATCAGCAGGTACACTATCTCCCTCTGAGTAGATATTTCATGTTTCTTCTATCTGTATCTTCTATCTCCCTTTATGTCTCTCTTTTTGGATTTCTCCCTCATTTCATCATTTCTCCCTCAGGATTTCTCCCTCTTTGACAACAATGCCAAAGACTTGTCATCTTAATATGCAGATATGAACATTTTCATTTTCTCCCTCTATCACCTAGCTTGTGACTGATTTGTAGCTCCAACTCTTTGATTACCTTAGGCAGCTCCTAAAGTAAGATCCACTGCATCAATGTGTAACATATGTCAATCATCTTGTTCAATGCAGGGTACTTCTCATGGTTCTTAAATAACCTTGATAGGGGTATCACCCCTAGTTTACCTCTTAGATACTCATGAGCATCCTTAGGTAATGCTTTTGTGAAGATATCAACTATTTTATCTTTTGTGTTAACATATTCTATCTTCACCTCTTTATGTTGAACTAACTCTCTTAAATAATAATACTTGATTGCAATGCCCTTAGTATTTGTATGCATCACATGATTCTTTGATATATTTATAGCACTTGTACTATCATAGGTTCAATAATTTCCTCCTTTATACCTTTGAGTAGTTGTTTGATCCATATAATGTTTGTACAATTTACTACAACAACAACATATTCAGCTTCAGCAGTAGATTGAGATATGTTAGTGTAAATAATTATTATTTACACTTTACTTAAGTTTACTTAGGATAAATGCATTATTTTATTGGTTATTAGGTTAGACACCTAGGAGTTTGTGTACTCATATGAGTTGTCATGTTGACAATACAGGAGTAAGCAACTCTAATTTAGCACATGGTGTCTACAACATAATTTTATGTGACACACATTTGTAGTCTTATCCTCTAATCATCGCACTAACTCTTGTGCTTAATGGAGGATAACCCACTCTTGGTGGAGATGTGCCTGGTTGTAAGAATTATCAGTGTGTTGACTCCTAGTTAGTCTAGAGGCCTTTATATTTAGGCACTCCTAGTGTACTTTCATATCAATTACAATCAATTGAATATCATATTGTTATTCTGATCATACTCTGTTGGTCTATTTTGTGCTAGTTATTGTGCGTCTTGGTCTTGGGTGATTTTTCCCTAAGGAAAATTCTTACATGGTATCAGAGTGTGGTCATTCTAAGATATGTTTAATTTAATTTTCAGATCTACCATTTTTCGAAATATTTTTTTTGTCTACTTTTTCTACAATTTTTTAGAATATTTTTCTGGCCTATTAGGCCTGCAAAGGATTTTTTTTGCAGGAATTGGGTGGTGAAATCTTGGCCCCTATAAGAGGAATATTCCCTCAATTGGCCGTATATTCCATCAAAATTTTACTGCAACCGGCAATCAACTTTCTCACAAACTCGACAACAATGCATTTGTTTTAACTTCATAGGCTTTGCTTTTTAAACACCGATGAAGTCCTTTCCCAAGATAATGTGGAATTAATTCAACTTCCCACCGGTGTAATTTTCTGGCATCCCCCAACCACCGATGATTGAAGCCTCATTGGTGACACAGTCTAGCATGTTGAAAATGTCTTCCCAACTGCCATTGTATTTTCTTCAACACTGAGATCTGCAAGGACACCTTAGTAGCACTAGCCTACAACATGCATCCCTTTCGTGCTAACCCCTCCACGTGGATCTGATGCAGACCCTGCCTAGTCAATCTACCACATATATACCTCAGCTGCCACATCAGTGTGTGTCCCAGTTAGTGACTATATGCTTGTAAAAAAGACATGTTTGATCTGTACCTACCTAGTTAGCCCTGACATGTTGACAGTGTTCGTATTACTGACATCAACATTTGTACAGCTGACATCACTAACACATCATCAAGGAGGGCCGATTTTTGCTAATGTCATCATTTTTACGAGCCTAAATTTGATGATCATTTGGCTATCATTCATAGGCCAAATTGAACTATTGTGATGGTCATTTGGATGTCAAATTTAACCTCACATTTTGCTGTCTAGACCCCTCTTTAGATTCAATTTTGATTTGATAGTTTGACTTTGGAAGGCCATATCTTAGTCATCTAGTCTCTAAATTAGGTGCAATTTTTTTTTGGCCAAAATTTCCTAAATTATTTAGTGGTGCTATTATTTTCTAGTTTTAGTGCACGAATTTGTCAGAAATTGTAGTTTTTGGTGATTATACCTGTCTAATTTTGCATTTTGCAACTTCAATTGCTCCATATAGGTTCATCTGGACACATAAATAGGTTCCATTTTTTATGAAAGTGAATAATTTTCAATCTATTTTTTAGATCTGCAATTATATTATAGGCTTGTATGGATAGAAATATCACTTTTAGAAATAGGTCCTTTCTTTGCATTGTATTGCTTCAAAATTATTGTATTCCTGAGCTACATTGTAAAGTTTTAGATTTGAACTATAAAAGGAGGTTGTAAACAAAAATTAGAAGCCCACTAAGGTCAAAATTGACAAAGTGGCACATTGTAATCGCACTACCTATAAAGTGCCAAATCATGCATTAGGGGGGGTTTGATGATTATTTTTGCATTTTGGGGGGTGCATACATACATTAATCTCATGGAGTTTTGTTTCATATGTCGGGGTGGTCTTAAACCAAAGTTGACAAAGAGGAACTATAAAAAATGGAGTTCCTTATCATTGATCATCTAAGAAGAGAGCATAAGGAAGTATTTCCTTATTTATGTCTCAACAAACTAATCTCTTCCATTACTGAGCCACCTGTTGCAAGACTTTTGGATATCATTTATTTCAATGTCACTCATTCTTGCTTTAAATTCATTGACAAGTACAATTATCCTTATGATATTTGGCTAGGTCTTTGGGAAGCATATGGAGATCCTAATATTCCTCCCTTTCCAAAAGACATTATATCTTTAGTCACTTTAGCTATGCTACCTCCAACTCTAGATGAGATCACACATCCTAATACTCCTATTGATTCTACTGATCTAGTTCCAACCTTAGATGCTCCTGATTCAGTGCAACAGTTATTACCATGTCTTCCTACTTTAGCTTCATGGGATGACTTCCTTCCGAACATTGCAGGGCTGTTTGTGGAGTCTCACATTGAAGATGTGGGAGACATCATCGATGACATCAATCTTATCTTTGTTGAGGAGACTTCTTCACTCATTGTGAGGGCACACTCTTACCCTCAACCACTTGATCGTTCTGACATGATTGTGGATATTTCTTTATAGCATATGGAGAATGAATCTTTCACTTATGAGGAGTCATATCAATCTTTGGAAATTTTCTTCTAGTTTCCTTAGACATATTATTTTCTAGGGATTCCTCCTACCAGTTGGGGAGCAGTCTCTACTACACCTATGACACCATTTCTTCCTACAAGGAGGAACATCATTCAGCTTTCATGGTGCAACTTCTTCAATCATCAAGGAGCTTCTAGCATGGGTGTGTCTACATCATTGAAGGGAGGAAATATTTCTTCTCTTCCTCCTTCTTCCTATAAGAATGCTTCATCATCTTTGGAATTTGATTCAACTTTATCCATGGACAGGTTACCCTAGTTGCCACCTTCTTATGGGTATTCACCAGATTGACTTGTGGCATCTACATTCATCAAGGACTTGTCAACATCTTAGCAGACTTCAAAGACAACATCCATCGCATACTACATCTAGATCCCTCTTTAATCTTCCTATCTATAGTGGGAAGCATATTTGCACCTATACCTAGTGTATCTTCTTCTCCAAGGGAGAAATGTTGTTTGTAGGCATTGGATTTTCTTTTATCTTCAAGCACTCATCAATAAGAGATCCTTCACTAAGGGGGGAATTTCATCGAGGGATTCTCTATTATATATGCCTGATGTATGTCATAATGAGGGGGTCTTGATTACTCCATCCATTCATGCATCTTTTCTTTATTGTACTTTTCTCTCTTTTTGGGGGAAGGTTTTTCCCATGAGGTTTTCCCTCTTTCTCCATTTGCAGAGAGATTGCATTGCATAAACTTTAGTGTATTGCATTTGTACATGGTCACCTAACATGGCCTAGTAGCCAGGACCCATTATGCATTTCATCATAGCTTTTGTGAGCTTAAGTGCATTCCCCTAAGTTGTACTTAAGGGGGGGTGTTAGTGTAAATAATTATTATTTACACTTTACTTAAGTTTACTTAGGATAAATGCATTATTTAATTATTTATTAGGTTAGACACCTAGGAGTTTGCATACTCATATGAGTTGTCATGTTGACAACACAGGAGTAAGCAACTCTAATTTAGCACATGGTGTCTCCAACACTAGAGTATGCATAATCAATTGAGTTGTTATGTTGACAACACAGTTGTTCACACTCTTAATTAAGCACATGGTGTCTACAATATAATTTTATGTGACACACCTTTGTAGGCTTATCCTCTCATCATCGCACTAGCTCTTGTGCTTAATGGAGGATAACTCAGTCTTGGTGGAGATGTGCCTAGTTGTAAGACTTATCAGTGTGTTGACTCCTAGTTAGTCTAGAGGCCTTTATATTTAGGCACTCCTAGTGTACTTTCATATCAATTACAATCAATTGAATATCATATTGTTATTTTGATCATAATTTGTTGGTCTATTTTGTGCTAGTTATTGTGCTTCTTGGTCTTGGGTGATTTTTCCCTAAGGAAAATTCTTACATGGTATCAGAGCTATACCAAATTCTTACAAGATATGCAATTTTGTTTCTTGCTAGTCCATGTAACCAACCTATTTCCTAAGAAAAATGCTCCTTCGCTAGTGCTCTTTTTGTCATCAATATTTCCAATCCAATCAACATCAATGTAAGCTTTCAATTTGAATTTCACATTTCTCTTGTAGTATAGACCATTGTCTTCCGTGCCTTTTAGATATCTCGTTATTCTCTTTACAACCATCAAATCATTCTCCCTGGGATTAGCAGAGAATCTTGCAACTATCCAAATATATAATGTAATATTAGATCTATTGTGTACTACATATTATAATTTTTCAATTATAGACATGTACAATGTTTGATTCACCTCAGTTGAATCACCATTCTTTGACAATTCATGTACTATCACCATAGGCATGCTTACTGGCTTGAAATCTTCCAATCCAAAAGTTTTCAGTATCTCCTTTACATATTTTGACTGGCTGATGTATATACCATATTTCATCTGATGTACTTGCAAACTCACAAAGAACTTGATCTCTCCAACATAGACATTTCAAATTCTTTCTTCATTTCATTTGCAAAAGCCCTACATAAAGTGTCTTTACCTCCAAATATGATATCATCAACAAAAATTTTAGATAGTAAAATAACTTTTCCTTTCTCTATCTTCAAGTACAAATTCTTGTTATCATCGATTCTCTCAAATCCAATCTTCACAAGATAATTATGAAGCCTTTCATACCATGCTCTTGGTGCTTGCTTCAAACCATATAAAGCTTTGTGTAGACTACACACCATGTTTTTGTTGTTAGCATCAACAAATCCTTCTGGTTGTTCTATATAAACCTCCTCTTCCAATATACCATTCATAAATGTAGATTTAACTTCCATTTGATAAACTTTGAAATTTTTGTATGCAGAGTAAGCAAGCATAGTTCTCACTCATTCCAATCTTGCAACAAGGGAAAATGTTTCTCCATAGTCTATCCCTTCTTCTTGTGCATATCCTTTACAAACTAATCTTTCCTTATTCCTTATGACTTCACCATTTTCATCTAACTTGTTTCTGTACACCCACTTGGTGTCAATCACATTTTTATCTTCTCCTCTATGAACTAGAGTCCATGTCTTATTTTTCTCAATTTGTTCAATCTCTTCTTTCATGGCTTTACTTCAGTCCACATCTTCTAAGGCATCTTTCAATATTTTAGGTTCATGCATGCTCAAAAAACATGTATCATTTCTCAACTTGTTCCTTGTCATTAGTCTTGCATCTTTATCTCCAATGATTTGTGCTGCAGGGTGATGTCTCTTGACATACTTTAACAATCTTGGTTTTTCTCTGTTTTCCTCATTTTGCCTCTCAACTTTTGAATTACTATATACATCTCTATTACATAGCTCAACATCTCTTTCATGTACACTAATCTCAGAATCAGA
The DNA here is from genome assembly GCA_028749045.1 of Cupressus sempervirens. NCBI lineage: Eukaryota > Viridiplantae > Streptophyta > Pinopsida > Cupressales > Cupressaceae > Cupressus > Cupressus sempervirens. The sequence continues at coordinate 819,654,484 of CM053786.1, forward strand.
ATGTGCCTCAACTTCATTTTGTAACTTGGCACCTAAATATAGCTTGGTTCATGAAAGAAACTCAACATTCATAGTATGTGACTCCACAGTCACTAGAACTTGTCGTTGATTTGCAACTTGATTTACAACATCTTCATCAGTAGGCATAACTTCATAAAAATATACAAATAATTTGTATTCCTTTGTTTCCTTCATAGGTTCAGCCTCATGCACTTTTGTATATTCATCAAATTTCATGTTTGCACTTTCCAAAACTTTGTTAGTGTTAGTATTTAAACACTTATAAGCTTTACTTCTTGTGGAATAGCCAAGGAATATACCTTCTTCACTTTTTGCATCTAGTTTACCGATCCTAAAATCCTTGAGAATATAACATTTGTTTCCAACTACCTTAAAATATTTTACATTGGGTGAGTATCCATACCATTGTTCAAAAGGTGTTGAATGAGTACCTTTCTTGACTTGCACATAGTTCAAGGTATAGACAGATGTACTTATAGTGTCTCTCCAGTATTTCAAAGCAACATTCTTCTCATTCATGAGTGTCCTAACATTGTTAATTACAAATTTGTTCCTCCTTTTAACAATTCCATTTTGTGGTGGGGTCCTAGAGGCAAATGTCTATGTTTTGATTCCTTTGACATTACAAAACATCTCAAACTCATTTGATGTAAATTCTCCTCCTCTGTCAGATCTCAAATATTTCAAACTTTTATCTGTTTCCTTTTCAACTCTTGCTAAGTACCACTTAAACATTTGGAAAGAATCAAATTTTTGTTTTAGAAACATAACTGTCATCATTCTAAAGTAATCATCAACAAATAGCATAATATACTTATCTCCTTTTTAGCTTTGCACATCAATTGGTCCACACAAGTCACTATGAACAATCTCTAATATTCCTTTAGAGGTATTAGTCTTACTCTTAAAACTCGACTTTGTCATTTTGCCTAACTGATATTGTTTGCAAATTATATTGTTAGGTTTCTTCAACTTAGGAAAACCTCTAATTCTTCTCATGTTATTGATACTAACCAAGTTAACAAAATTAACATGACATAACCTTTTGTGGCATAGCCACACATCATCAAATTCTACAACTAAACAAGTAGCATCCTCCATATCAAGGTAGAATAGATTACCTCTAATTTGATCACCTTTTCTAATTAGTTTTCCATCAATATCATATATATTAGTAATCTTGTTCTAAAACTCAACATTACAACCTGAACTATTCAGTTGTGACACACTCAACAAATTGTAGTTAAGTCCTTCACCATAATAAGCATTGTCACATAAAATATTTTCTATGAGTTTGATAGAACCTTTTCCTTTTATCAGACAGTGTGCATCATTTCCAAACCTTACACTATTTCCATCATAATAATTCAAGGTAATAAATTCACTTTTATCTCTAGTCATGTGATTTGAACACCCGCTACCAATGATCCATCTATCATTCTTTTTCACACAAGACACTAGTGTAGTTTCCTCATCAAAATCAAAATCATTCTTCATTTCAACATACACCACTTCATCATCATCATCATCAAATTGCTCTTTAGTTTCCTCTTCAACAATGTAGCAAGACTTCTTGCCTTTATCTTTGTAATCTTTGTTGTCTTCATCTCTTCTACTTTTGTACTTGTCTCCACCTCTGTAATTTTTCTTTTCTATACATCTAGCAGCAATATGACCAACCTAATTGCAATTGAAACATATGATAGGTAACTTAACTTTGAATTTTCCTTTACCTCTATGAAATCTTCTAACTAGTAGTGCTTCAAGTTGTTTCACATCTTTCTCATCTATATCACTATCACTGGAAACATATTTTACCTTTTTCTTCTTCTCATTGGGTTCCTTCAATGAAAACTTGCCTTTGAAAGTAGATTCAACATTGTCAGATTTGAAATTATCAAAATTAGATAGCTCAAAAGCAATAAGCCTACCTTATAGACCTTCAAGAGTTAGACTATAACCTAGTATACATCTCAGTTCTTGTATTGTAGAAACTCTAATAACATAAATGGGCAACAGAGTTCTCAAAAAATTTCTTAGCATAGTCTCATCATCTATCTTATCATTAGCTCCTCTTATTGCATTAACAACATCTTTAATCCTAAAGCAATATTGAGCAATATTCTCATCTTCTACCATTCTCATATCATCAAACTTACCTCTAAGACTTTCAAATTTGGCTCTTAGAACATTTGTGTCTCCTTCATAAATAGTGTGAAGAGCATCCCACATTTTATTTACACTATCACAACCCTTGATATTATCGCACTAGGTGTGACTTAGGGAAGAGGCAATCTCTAACATTACCTAGTTGTGTTCTTTCTTCTTTTTTAGATCTTTAGTAGTTAGGGCTCCAATAGGATTGGCATATTTTGTGGTGATGGTAGATTGTGGATGATCTCCAAGACCTCCAAGGTGTAACTTCATTAGACTTTTCCATGTAGGAAAGTTATCTCTATTAAGCTTGGGTACCTCTATTTTTTACATCTTGATCTTTTTGCTTCTAGTACCTTCAAACTAGTCCTCTTAAGTAGATGGCTCCGATACCAATTATTTAAATTCTTTAGAATAACTGAGAGGGGGGGTGGGGGTGAATTAGTTTTTGAAGGTCCAAATGTACAAATAAAACTTTTGATAACTTAGTGAACCCATATCTTTAAAACATATTCATTATGCATGCATCTAATAGATCATACAATAACTTGAACTTGTAGGTTTTTGTCAAATCAACTTTGCAAAAATATAAGCATGAAACCTAATAAATTCAATAACACATTTGACACTGATTTTAAGTGGAAACTCAATTTGGTTAAAACCACTAGTAACATGCTACTAATTCTCACTCTTTTGAAGTGATGCCCTGTGAAAGGCCAACCCTATTAAAGGTTACAATGGACACTGTTAAATGTGACCTGGTTAGAGGATTTCAATTATCCTATTAGGAGTGAGCCTTGTTAGAGGATTTTAGATCATTCACTTGGAATGTCACCCAGTCAAAGGATTTACAAATGACTATTAGGTCCTTAATCCAAAGGATTTACCCTAGACTGATATAATGATTAGAAAGTAATAGTAAGGCTTGATTTGATAACAACTTACAACTCCAATTTTTAGATTATAGATCTTTGTTTCAGTCCTCCATTTTTCTTTGCTTTCACACACTTTAGCTCTGATAGCTTTTCCACCCTTCAAGCATCCATAACCTTAAGCCTTCTTGCTTTTCTTTCCAATAGCAACCTCTTCTCTTTGGTCATAAATGAAGCAATACCTTAGACTCCTTGTCTTCCTTAGGTTATTGCACATAACAACCTTTGCTTCTGACCAACCATCTCTATAAATAGAAAATTTAGATCTTTTATCATTCATCCTCTATCATCCATTCTAGGGTTAGGTTGGATTCAATGAATCTACCCATCTTTTCATTTTATTTCCTTCTAGAAAATTCTCCTTCAATCTTCTTTGAATTCACCTCAAAACAGTTTATCTTGAATTTTGTGTCACTAACTCATCAATCTTATCTTCCACATGGTCCACACAATCCAAGAAATCAAACTTGTCAGCAGAGATTCATCAAATTCATGATCTTTTTCATAATGTTGACACTTGACATTAACTTGCTTCTAATGCTCGACAGATACTGCATTGCTCAGTATCCACTAGCAAATCACTCAACACAAACTAAAGTTTATTGGTGCTCGACATCAACTAAACTTTACTTAGCTAACACTATATCACTCGACATACATTGAAATTTGACTTTTCTTAACTCCAACTAATTTTATGCTCAAATTACATTAACTTTTCTCAACACCTACTGTGCAGATTGTTAAGCTTAGCAGACATAATTCATTTTACTTGTTCTTCTAAACTTGTTTAGTGTATCCATCCTTTGCAACATTAAGTAGATAATCACTGCACTATAATATCACTATCTTAATTGATCTTTGTACTTATTTTCCATGTCATAAATCAACCTTTCCTCTAGGTGCTATTGTTACCTCATTTGATCAAATCCTCTTCATCAATCAAATAAATGATAGTACTCAAATCATCTAAGCAACTATCTTACCAGCAAGTAGCAAGTTTGACATCAGTGACAAAAGAATGATTGAAACACATTCTCATACTTGTATCAATCTTTTTTCAACACATATGCCTATTGCCCTAAAAAAAAATTGAAGAAATTTATGCCTAAGGAGAGGGATTATAAAATTTTGATGAATAAATCTCATGTAGTTAAGCAAGAGAGCATAAACATATGGAAGGAAGCATTTGGATTTCTTATTCAATCAACTAATAAAGGAAATGAGGATGAAGAAGAAAGAGATGGATAAGTTGAGAAATAAGAGAATGATGCAGTAGAAGTTCCAAAACTTGTAGAGGAAATCAGACAATTGGTAGAAGGGTGTGAACAACAATATGTTGTCATAATTAATGACATTATTGATTCAACACCATAGGATCAGAATGTGTTGACTAAAGAAGACCTGAAAAATGTTGAATATGATACATCTCTACCAAGAACCAATCTAGTACTACTACAAATAAAGGATTATCCAAGGATTGAAATTGCCAAGACTGGTAATTTTGATGTTACACTAGTTACTATTGATACAAGTGTCAAGCAACAAGGCAAGGCTATTATTGTGTTTTCACAATTCACTTGTATCCCAATGGGCCATATAGTTGAGAAGGTTGAAGAAGAGAAGGAAATAAAAATGATAGAAGAAGGAGAGAAAATAAAAGAACAAGAGGCCACCAAAGCTCTTATACAGCTGTCGAGTGCAAAGCCAACTAAGATACTAACTATTACACCTAAATAGTAGGTTATATCTACTCAACTGGAGCATAAATAGGTATCTAGATTGACTGAAAAGGGTAAACAATTGTACTTATCACTACCCAGTGATACAACCCCTTGATCTCAGATAGTGACAAAATCAAATGAGATGGCAGAAGAGTCAATAAGTCTAGATGAGGTAATCACTTTACCCATGTATGACTTAAAAAATCTAACATCGGAACAAATGCAAGAGTTACAAAAAATTTTGAGCCGTAAGGAAAAGCAAGAACATCTAAGAAGAGAGAAAAAATAGAAGCATGTATTACATAACATTAAAACAATTTTTTTTGACGCATTTGGAATCACTGATGTTAATAGTCAGCATCCAATTTCATATCCATTAGTGTATATAATTGACAAAGTTCAAACAGATGATATTGAGACCAATGATAAATTGATGCAATCTGAGAGAGTTCAAGCACAAAGTTTTGGAGAAAGTCTCTAGGGAACTTGTACATAGACAAGTAGAGCTTTCTAATCTAGTCAAACAAATGGAAGAAATTTTGAAGATTATTCCTTCTTTATATATGAAGCTTTGTGATGTCGAGTTCTTCACATTGGAGAATCAACAATCAATTTATATAATTCAAGCATATATGGAGGCATGCTCACATTCATTTGGAAAGGACACAAGTTCAAGCTCACCTTCATACAATAAGTTGACATTTGATCAAGGTTAGTTAAGTTATTGGCTAGAGATAGTGGCATGAGGAACAAATTGATTTCTATTCAATTCACGCTATTACTGTAGACACCTAAATTTGATTACACTATTTTAGTAATCCTATTTAGTTATCTAAAAATGCATTATTAATTAAATTTCTATTTAATTAATCCTTTGTCATCCCCTAGTTGATTAATTTAATTAATCATCTATAGTCCTAATTGATAAATCAAATAATCTATTATTTATCAATTAAATCCTATTCTTCTATCTAATTTCAAAAATCCCCATTTATTAAATAAATCTATTTGATAAATGAAATCCTCAAATTCAAAAACCCCTAACCTATCTCTAATCCCCCATTTAGCCTAATCCACCCCATCCACCCATACTAACCAAGCTTAGCCAATAACTCACCCACCCTCATTAATGACATCCACTTTCACATCTCTAACATCCCTAATCTAATCCTAAACCCAAGCCTAATCCACCCCCTAATGTTGTCACATTCCTTAAACAAGTTTAAGACTTTCCTAATCCAAACCAAAGTCTCCCCTCAAAAAAACCCAACCACTAAGTCATGAGTGCTCTTACAAAACATAAAGACTCTTACAAGCCCACTCATAACTCTTACATCCATCTTACACACTCTTCCCTCTTCCACACTCATTCCTCTTACATCCCTCTTACATACTCAACCCCACTCATCATGATTTTAACCAACCCTTTACCCTACCTTCTCACACTCATCCTCCTTGTGACAAGTGTCACCTTCCCATTGGTGCTAAACAAGCACAATCCATGTGCTCTCCTTTGAGTGCATCCTAGCCCTCCTTAAGCCTTCATCCATCCTTGCATCTAAGCCCTCCATCCCTCTACCCCTTAGCCTATAAATTGAATCCCATCCCAAGCCATTTCATCAACAATCTTTGAGCTAAAGTTACCATGCTATTTTGAGAACCAAAGCCATCAATATTACCCTTATAATGCCAAATTGAGAGCTCACAAAGCTACCAATTTTCCATTACCCATCTCCATTGAAGCAAGCTTTTGAGCATCATTGAGCATACATCCACAGCAAAAGGACACATCTACAGAATCAAGAAAGCATGGAGTGCTTTTTCTTGTGAGGTTTGCACTTCTTGTTTTCTTCCTTTGTCTAAGCATATATGTGAATTTAGTTTTTGGTTTGTGAATGTTTACTTTATTTGTTAATGTTCTTTGCATACTGATTTTGGTTCTACAATTACTATATTTGGAGATCATTCAAAAGGAGTTATCTATAGGTTAGAGTCTATTGAAGAAAGATACACATCTTTCAAATGTTGAGAGCTTAATTGATCTAGCTGCTGAGCTAGAAATTGAGCTAGAAATTCATATTCAAGTTATGGAATCCTTAAGAGAAAGATGGAATAAAGGACTTGAAGAAATTTTGGCTACTCATCAAACATTTTTCGATAAGTACAAAATATCCCCAACAAACCCCAAGCCATAAGTGACAAAATAAGTAGGAAATATAGTAGATGAACATGGGAAATATCTAAAAAGGGAAGTATAGAAGATGGTAGAACTCAGAGATAGAATAATTAGATGGAACAACATTAGAAATTTTAGAGATATTTTAGACATGTACATATGGTACAACAGAGATAAGTTTTTGTAAACCGAGTTACAATCTCAGGGGGAGTATTATTTTTAAATGGAAAGCTATGTCATGACAAAGTGTTTTTGCCACTAATGTCAAAGGGGGAAATTGGTGATCTCTATGTTGAAAATAAGTATTCAATTGTATATTATCTTTGATGTTACAAAAAAATTTAAGCCTTTACCAAGCAACCAGTGTTAGCCGAGCTCACTCAAACATTGAAGACAATTTCAAGTGTATGTCAAGCATTCTAGTAATAACCAAGTTCAGAGTTAGTATCTACTAAGCTCACTTGCGTATCAAAGGAAATCCAGTGTTAACCGAGTTCACTCAGTTACCAAAGGAAAGTTGGCATGGAAATCCAATGTTAATCGAGTTCACTTTGTTACCAAAGGAAAGTTTTCATGGAACCAATGTTAACTAAGCTCACATGGTTACCAAGGAAAAGTTGGAAAAATCTAGTGTTAACTAAGTTCACTCGATTACCAAAGGAAAGTTGGCATGGAACCAATGTTAACTGAGCTCACTTGGTTATCAAAGAAAAGTTGGCAAAATCTAGTGTTAATCGAGTTCACTTGGTTACCAAAGGAAAGGCTTCTCTAAGTTAGTGTTGACCGAGTTGGGTTGGCTAACAAAGGATTTTCCCATGACAACATATCAAGTTTGATGGAATTATTTTTTAGTGTATTAAGGGTTGATTATTTGATTAATTATAAGTGTATTCAAGCTGACTTGAAAAGGTAAATTATATAAGTATAAGGTCAAGTTGAGGATTGAATGTGTGAAGCATAGAATTGAAGAAGATGAATTAAGAAAGTGAATTAGAAGGATATTTTCAAGAAGATAGAGTATCCAAGTTAACCAAGCTATAAATAATATTCTAATCAAAGAGGATCAAGTAATCAAGCCAAAATAGAGATCTTAAATCAGCAAAACAATTGCATTAGCAATTAGGTCAAGTCATTGTTACTCTTTAATAATTATAGCAGTGAATCAAATCTCCTAATAGAGTTAGCCTAACAACTATTTGTCAAATCCTCTAACAAGGCCACTCCTAATAGGGCGAACTAAATCCTTTAACAAGGTCACACCTAATAGTATATATTGTAACCTTTAACAAGGTTGGCTCCTAATAGGGTTCATTTTAGAAGAGTAAAAAATATCAACTAGTTGCAATTGGTGGTTTTCTCAAATTAGGTTTCCATATTAAATCTTGATGTCTCATGTGTTCATGTTATTTGATTTATGTTTCTACAACTAAGTTAATTAAGTTTAATCACATTTAATATCTTAAGATCTGCAGATTCAGTGTTTACCGAGTGATAGTAACTTTTAGTGTAAATTAGGCTATGTTATGTTAACCGAGTGATCCTGTGCTAACCAAGTTACAAAAATATATTTAGTTTCAACAGAGCTTTGGTTTTGTATTTTTTTTGACATCTTAAGGGACTTGGATTTTTTTTTGTGGTAATTGATTCACCCCTCCCCTTGTTAGGATTAAAAAAAGACATAAATAACAATTACATGCAAATATAACCAATATCAAAAAATAATAAATCACACAGAAGAGAACACAAACACCAAGATTTAACATGGTTCACCCAATCCCTAGGCTATGTCCACCAAAAATCAAGTCCAATATTATTACGATCCAGTGATTACAACCTAATTACAATCTATAATCCCTTAGAGCTTAATACTACCAAAAGAAGCAATTTTCACATCACACCTTATGAAAAATCTCTAACCCTAAGAACTTTTATACAAGTATTTTTATCGCTTTAGGGTTATAGTTAATTACAATATGTCAGCCCAAAATTATCGATAAAATAGGGCCCAAAATTTTTATGGAGTATGTACAATACTTTCCTGATCAGTCACAACAAACTAACAATCTCCCACTTGGGGACTGATCAAGCTCCATAGCAGACAACAATCTCCCACTTGGAGATTGATCTTGTAGCAATACCACTACCACATGGGGATCCCACTAGATCAAACCACCCTAGACTCAGATGTTCATTTATTTTGTCCAGTCTAGAAGACTAATTGAAGCTGAAGAAGAGTTTTGATTCTCTCTTTTCACTACCTTTATAAACATATATATTAGATTTTCATATGTATATATCTTGTTCAACTTTAATTTTCCATCATCCAAAACTAACTAAATGAAATGGTACCAAAATTGAATGTATTTTTTCTTTGAATGTAAAGCAAAATTCTTCACAAGATGAATGTTACTTTGACTATTTGTAAAAAAATAATTATCCTTCTAATGGTGTTTCAATTCTTCCAAGAAGAACTAAAGCCATATCATCTCCTTGGCTACCTCTATAGTAGCAACATACTCTACCTTTGTAGTGGCTAAAGAGTTCACCTTTTGTAACCTAGAAACCCAACTCACTGTTGCCCCACCAATAGTAAATACATAACATGTAGTACTCCACCTAGCATCAATATCCCTTGCCAAATCTAACTCAACATATCCTTATAAATCAGTAGTAAAGCCCCAAAAATATAGACACTTACTTGTTGTTCCTCTCATTTGAATATCTGACAATCCATTTAACTGCATTCCAATGCTCAAGCCCTAGATGACTCATATACCTGCTAACAACTCCCACTACATGTGAAATATTTAGCCTTATACATACCATAACATACATCAAGCTTCCTATTTTTGAATCATAAGGTACCTTAGACATCTTATCCTCCTCTTCTTGTGTCTTGGGACACATCTCCTTAGTCAACTTCAAATGACTAGGTAAAGGTGTGCTGACAGTTTTAGCATTCTCCATAAAGAAACATTACAAGACTTTCGCAATATAATCAGCCTGAGATAATGTCGATTTCCTATTCTTCCTATTTGTGCAAATCCTCATATCAAGGATTTGTTTTGTTGCCCCCAAATCCTTCATAGAAAATGAATGTGCTAATTGTTCTTTTATCCCCTTAATGTGATCCATGTTAGATCCAACTACAAGTATATCATCAAAATATAAACATAAAATAATGTAGTTGTCATCATCCAACCTCTTAAAGTAAATGCAATGATTTGAATGACACCTACTATATCCATGCTCATGTATAAAACTCTCAAATTTCAGGTACCATTGTGAGGTGCTTGCTTCAAGCCATATAAACTTTTCTTCAATCTGCACACTAAGTTTTCCTTACCTTTGATCTCAAATCCCTGTGGTTGTGCCATATATATCTCTTCATCCAAATCACCATAAAGGAAGGTTATTTTAACATCAAGCTTCTCCAAATACAAATCTTTAATAGCCACAATACTTAAAATAGTATAGATAGAAGTCATTTTAACAATAGGAGAGAAGATCTCATCAAAATAAATACCCTTTTTCTGTGAAAATCCTTTTACAACTAACCTAGCTTTAAATATTTTCTTACCTCCATCCTCCTCTTTCAACATGTAAACCCATTTATTCTATAAAGCCCCTTTACCTGCAGGCAACTGACATAAATCCCAAGTCTTATTTTCTAGCAAAGAGTATGTTTCTTCTTTCATTGTAAACTCCCACTAAATCTTAGTAACCACCTACATAGCTTCATCATAACATTCAGGTTCACCAACATCTGTTAGTAAAATAGAATACAAAGAGGGAGAAAATCTTTCTAGAGGTCTACTTAGCCTTGTTGATCATCTAACATTCACTAGTGTGTGTGGTATTTATTGTTGTGGTTGTTTTACATCATGAGAAATTGTTGGAACATCATCTTTTGAAGTATCATCTAGCACTACATAATCATCTTCTTTCTTCTCATGTTGCTGCAAAAAATATTTGTACAACACTTTCTCATTGAATATGACATCCCTGCTTTTTACAATTTTATGATTTTCAAAATCCCAAAGCCTATAACCAAATTCATCAATGTCGTATCCAAAAAATATACATTTCTTTGACTTAGCTTCCAGCTTGGTTCTATTTTTAGAATCTATAGGAGCAAATATTTCACAACCTAAGGTCTTTAGAAAAGAATAACTCTCCTTCTTACCACTCCATGCTTTCTCTAGAATACCATAGTCCAAGGGAGTAGAGGGACCTCTATTAATCAAATATACAATAGTATTTATAGCCTCTACCCATATGTTTAAGGGAAACCCAAAATGTAACCTCATGCTTCTTGCACACTCCATTATTGTTATGTTCATGCATTCAATCACTATATTTCCTTGTGGAGTCCTTGGAACAATTTTTTGTCTATGAATACCATTAGTGGAGTAGTAATCTTCAAATTCATGACTGCAATACTCACCATCATTATCAGATCTGAGACATTTTAATTTCTTACTAGTCTCATTTTCAACCAAGCATTTTCATTTCTTAAAAGTTTGAAATACAGTAGATTTTTGTCTAAGTAAACCCATACTTTTCTAGTTTCATCATCAATAAATGTAACATAACAATGAAATCCACCAAGCCAATATACTTGGGCTAGTCCCCATACATCTATATGCACAAGCTCTAATCTCTCACTTTCCTTTTCCTTCCCACTCTTCACAAAACTCACTCGCTTTTGTTTTCTATACACACCACTTTCATAGAAATCCATATTGACACATTTCAGACCTGGTAAAAATTTCTTTGAATGAATTAATTTCATACCTTTCTCACTCATGTGCCCAAGTCTGTTGTGCCACAACACTATATCAAAATCTACAACAATTATTTATTATTCCTACTCAACTGCAGCAAATGTTCCTGAATATTCATTTTTCTCTGAAACAATCAAAATAGAAGGAATTGTATGGCATGTACAAAGATATAAGGTGCCTACTTTCACACCTTTTTCTACGAAAAGGGAACCTTTTGAAATCTTCCAATTTTTATAATTAAAAGTAACTACACAACCCTCATCACTGGGTTTCCTTATTGGAAATAAATTCCTAGCAACCTTGGAACATGTCTTACCTCATGTAGTAGCCAATGATTCCCATTCTGTAACTTAATCTTAACTTTACCCTTTCTAATAATTTGACAGGGTTCATTATACCCCAAATAAACAAGCCCAAAATCCCCTTGGACATAATCAATAAAATAACCTCTATAGGGTGTAACATGAAATGAAGCACCAAAATCTAAAACTTGTGAATCATCAACACTTTCTAAAGATAGAAGCAAAGCATCTGCTTTGGATTTTTTACTTACCACATTTGCCTCCTTATTATCTTTTGGTTTATCTCCCTTTTTATTCTTTTGAGCCCAACAATAGTTCTTCTTATGCCCTGGTTTCCCATAGTACCAGCAATCTCTTAGTCCTCTAGATTGGGACCTCTTCCCCTTTGACTTTCGTCTTGATTTCCCACAAATTTTGGAATTATTTCCTCTCTTAGTCATTATGCCTCTACTTTGTGTGTTCAAAGCACTTCCTGATGTAGATCCACCTAAGGTTTTCCTATGAGTTTCCTCACTCAAAATAACACCAATTACACATCATATTTTAGGGTATTAGATCTAGAAGTGGAATTACTCATAGCCATTACCAAGCCATTCCAACTTTTAGGCAAAGAAATGAGTAGTAATAGTATTAAACTCATTTAAATGATTTTAAATAGATCCACCTTTTTTCATCTTCATATTAAATAAATGCTTCATGAGAAATACCTTATTTGAAGCAGAGGGCTTTTCATACAATTTCACTAAGGTTTCCATCATCTTCACTTTCATAATGTTAAATGTCATTGATGGTGCTAGACATAATCAAATGCTTCCAAGTGTCTTTCTATCTAAAATATCTCAATACTTATTTTCATAGTTCCCTGGTTCTTAGTTTTTCCTTCCAATGGCTTTCATAAATCCTTTCGATAAAGATAGTCCTCCATTTGCATTTTCCATAACCGAAAGTTTTTCTGATTAAAATTGTCAACCTTGAGCTTACCATCATCTATCATCGCTCCCATCAACCATGAGACTTTCCTACAGAGGATAATTGAAAAAAAACTAGGCTCTGATACCACTTGTTAGGATTAAACAAGAACATAAATAAAAATTACATGCAAATATAATCAATATCTAAAAATAATAAATCACATAGAAAAGAACACAAGACACCAAGATTTAACGTGGTTCACCCAATCCCTAGGCTATGTCCACCAAAAAATGAGTCTAATATTATTATGATCCAATGATTACAACCTGATTACAATCTGTAATCCCTTACAGCTCAATACTGCCATAAGAAGCAATTTTTGCATCACTCCTTATGAAAATCCCTAACCCTAAGACCTTTTATACAAGCATTTTTATCGCTTTAGGGTTATAGTTAATTATAATATGTCGGCCCAAAATTACTAATAAAATAGGGCCCAATTTTTTTATAGATTATGTACAGTACTTTCCTGATTAGTCACCACAAACTAACACCCCTCTTAGTTACTCCTTTAGATTTCCAACACTCTAAGCCTAAGCTACCTATTAGTGTCTAACACTTAGTCATTTCTAAAGGATTTGATCAATACAAATCCACAAATCCTGAAGAATACCTGCATGTAAAAACCTATCACAGAAGAAAAAGATGAGAGGAGGCAAGGGTTTTTCTCTAAAAAATATGCAAATTGTATTCTCAAAAATGAAAAGATGTAAGATAATTACAAACTATCTATCCTTATAGAAGGAGATCAAAACCCAAAATAGGTAAACTAAAAGGGAAATGCTATCTCATAATTACTAATTAATTATTAAATGAGAATGCAAAAGGTGCATAAAATGAAATCTTAAGAAGGGAGTAAAACACATTTAATAAATTAAATTAAATTAACACTTTACTATAACATCCCCCTTTAAAATGAGCAACAATGCAGAAAGAGAAAGGAAACTACAATGCAATGCTGAAAGCAAACTTGGGTCCTGACAACAAGGTCGGATGAGGTACCCAATCACAACCAAATCTCTATGAAACGAAGAAATAGAGAAAACCCAATGGGAAAAACTCTACTCCAAAAAGAGATAGCATGAAAAAAAAGGAAGGAACAAATCATCACTAAGAACCCCCAAGGAAAAATTCCTTCACCCCAAGCATAGAACACAATTCAAGATACTGCAGGGATGCAAAAGGTTTAGTGAAGATGTCTACAACCTGTTGAGCAGTACCAATGTACTCCAAGCTCAAAGTGTCATCCTAAATCAGATTCCTAATGAAGTGCATGTGAAGCTCGATGTGCTTGGTTTGTTTATTCTCAACTAGGTTGTGTGAAATGTGTATAGCACTATGATTGTCACACTAGAGAAAGGTGGGACTATTAGGAGAAAATTCAAACTTTGTCATCAACTGTCGAAGCCACACAACCTCCTAACTAGCCAATTTAGTTGCCTTGTATTCTACCTTTGTAAATGATAATGTGTCAGCATGCTACTTCTTGCAAGACCATGTGATAGGACCAAAACCAAGACAGAATACAAAACCAGAAGTAGACATGTGATCATCAATATCACCAGCCCAATTTGAATCTATGAAACCAACAATGTGAGGATCCCATGATGTGTAGTGAATGCCATAACATGTTTTACCTCTGATATACCTCAATATATGTTTGGAAGCTTGCTAATGACTCTCATGAGGATCATGGGAGAATTGAGAGACAAGTGCAATAGCAAAGGAAATATCAAGATGTGTGTGTGTGTGTCAGGTACAACAAACTACCCAAAAGTTGACTATATAAAGTGGAATCCACTATAGGAGTAGAGCAAGTGGTAGATAAAAAAAACCTGATTGAAAAGGTGTGGAAGCAAGCTTGCAATCAAGCATGTTGAATCTTTGAAGCATATTAAGAGCATACTTATGTTGGAGTATAGGTATCCCATCCGAAGATTGAACAACCTATAGGCCTAAAAAGTAGTGCAAAAATCCAAGATTTGTCACCTCAAACTGCTCTCTCAATGCTTGTTGAACACTCTATATCATGGAGACTAAGCTTCTTGTGATGATGAGGTCATCAAAATAAAACAAAAAGTATCAATAAGTGAGCCCCATGATGCTGAATGTAAACCGTAGGATTGGAATGACACTAAGTGAACTATGAACCAAGCAAGAAGGAATCCATCTTCTCATACCAAGCCCTAGGGGCCTGTTTGAGACCATATAAAGACCTCTGAAGCCAGAATACTAATGAATATTCCTACACAAAACCATGAGGTTGCTCCATGTAGATCTCCTCACGAAGGTCTCCATGCAAAAAGGCACTCTTCACATCCATCTGAAAAATTGTCCATCCCTATGAAGCTACAAGAGAGAGTACAAGGCAAATATCATTCATCTTGGCAACAAGGGAAAAGGTCTCAGAGTAATCAATACCCTCAACCTATGAAAAACCCTTTGCAACAAGACATGCCTTGTACCTATCAATATAACCATCTTGAACATACTTGGTATGGTCACCCACCGACATTGAACCAACTTTCTTCCTTTCAGAAGAGGACAAAGATCCCATGCGTGGTTCTTCATCAAAGAAGAGTACTCCTCATCCATAGCCCTATCCCACTTTGAGTGTCCTGTTGCCTATGAAAAACTCTGAGGATCATCTAAAATGGCATGACAACTACAGTTTGAGCACAAGTACGATGAGCATCTATACGATCACCTGCCAAAGTTCCAACTACATCAATAGTATCACAAGCCCACTTGGGCACTCAAAAAACATCTGGTGGAGGTGGTGAAGGGGGATCAATATCTATATATTCCTTAGAGGATGCATAATCTTATAGAGGAGTAGAGGAAGTAATGGGTAGTGAGGAAGAAGTTGGAGATGGAGGATCCATTAGAGGATGATGCTCATCAAATTAAACATCTTGCTAAAATAAGACATCTCTAGAATCAAGATCAAACAACCTATATGCCTTCACATCCTCATAGTAGCCAGCAAAAATGAGTGGTTGACTCTTCTTCTCCATGGCTTTCCAATGAGCATCTAGAATGAATGCCCAAGCCTCACTACCAAAAATGCAAAAAGTAGAAACATTGGGTTTGACATGAGTCCAAGACTCCTCAGGATTCATGTGTCACAATACCTTGTGAGGCATTTGATTCTAAATATAGTTGGCACAATTGATAGTTTCAGCCCACAATGAAGAACTCATAGATCTAGACTAAATCATACAATTGGTCATCTCTTGTAATGTCATGTTCTTTCTCTCTGCAACCTCATTCTACTGAGGTCTATAGGGAACTAATAATTATTGTTGTAAACCATGCTCGGTGCAAAAATCTCTAAAAGACTGATTCACATATTCCCCCCCATTATTAGTGTGTATACACCTAACACAAAGACCAGACTACTTCTCCACAAATGTCTTAAAGATTTAAAAGGAATCAAAGACATTAGACTTGTACTTTAGAATGTACACCCATGTGCATCTAGAGAAGTCATCTATGAAGGTGAGCACATATCAAGCACCTAAAAAAGTTGTAGTGGGAAATGACATAAGATCATTGTGTATCAAATCCAATGGCGCCTTAGTACATGTGGATCTACCTGTTGGAAAAGGATCTTTGAGATGTTTACCAAGTGCACAACCTTGACACACATTGTTAATACAAGATATCTAAGGCAACCCAATCACAATCTTGTATGTACTCATATGTTGTACATATCTCTAGTTGACATGGCCAAAATGCTCATGCCAAAGCTTGTTCACTGTGTCTACATGAGCAATAAGAGAAACATCCATAGAATTAGAGCTCTCAAAACCATCAAACTGATATAAGTGAGATTGAAGATCAAAACTCCCTATATAAATAACCAAGTCAGGATCACAGAGGTCTCGAATAACAACATCATGTGGTGAGAACTCAACTATCTTTCTAGAGCCTAAATGACAAATTTGAAAGACAGACATGAGGTTCATAGAAATAGCTAGAACCAAGAGAATATCATGTAGTGAACCACCTTCTAAAGAGATAGTTCCTGAACCTGTGCCTAAAAAATGAGAAGAATTACCAACTGAAATCTATGTAGTAACACTCTAAGCAAGTGAGGTAACCAAATCAAGTGAGTGTGTCATATGACGGGAAGCTCCAAAATCAAGAATCCAAGAAGTTGTAGAAGATAATGCTCATGCAGAAAGAGCATGTCCTTTCCTTGTAGGAGGAGGTGGAGGCTTCAGAGAAGTAATACTGGAATGTTGCATGGCCTCCTCTAATGCCTCAAGATGTTTCCAACACCTTTAAAATGGATGTCCTTCCTTTCCATAAAAATTGCAAGGTTCACCTATGCACTTCTTAGCCTTGGAGGAAGACCCACTAGACTTAGAAGAATTACCCTTTTGAGAGGGCTTTCAAGCATCTAATTTGGGAATAGGTTTGGAGGAACTCTCTCTACCTGTTGAATCTAACTTATGCTTTAGTTTTTTCTTTGGCTTTCCTCCAAATGTTTGAGCTACCAATGCCTTCATCTTAGAACCAATCATATTATCCAACTATCTAAGATTTGACTGTTCTCTAGTCAAGCAATCACTAAAGACCTCAAAAGTAGGCATAGAAAACATATTCCCCAAAGTGTCTTTAAAGGAATAGAAGGTAGAAGCAAAAATTTGAAAATTCCCTTGAATCTTAGAGAGAATCAGATAGATGTACTTAGCATTGGTCTTCGTCTTTCCACAACCCTACAACACAGATCTCTATTGATTAAACTTCATCAATAAGTCATTAATAGGCAGAATTTGATATAAGAGAGGTAAGCTATGCCTCTATCGAAAGTGCCTTTAACTCATTCATAGTACCAAACAAGCCATGAAGCTTGGTCCACATAGCTAGAGGAGTATTGCACCCATCCAGATGAAACTATAGACTATTTGATACTTGTAATGCAATCAATCTGCTTGCCTCATCCATTTTGTTTCAGTATTGCATTATCTCATAAGGCCTCTGAAAAATAGGTTGCACAACATCTAAACATGACCACAACCCTTTTGATTGGAGAAGTCAAGTCATCGAGGTCTTCCAAGTGTGGTAGTTGTGAGGGATAAGAAGTTCTAGACAAGAAGAGTTCGTGACCATTGTTTTAGAAGTGGTTTTTAAATTTTCTAATATATTGATATAATAATAGAAATTAATATAAAAACACCCCCCACAATGCAAATAACTGAATGCTAGCTTATAGAAAGAATATGTAAATGAGTGAAGAGAAAAAAAAAAGCTTCAGAAATGAATCACAAATACTTGGTACAAAATACTAGTGAAATGATAGAGAATCTAGAAAGTGATCGAGAAGAGCTTTTTGATGCTTTTTTTGGATCAAAAAATGGAGCTATAACAAAGAAGTTATCCTCCCCAAAAGATAGACATCATCAATAGACTTCAAGCACAATAACAGGTACAAAACTAGATAAAAATGCCAAAAATACCTAATGCATCATCTCCATCTTGGAACTAGATTCCTAGTGCTTCTTTTCCATCGAAAAAAGACCCCCATATGCTCAAGATATCACAAAACGAAGACAGGCACCTCCAAAAGCTTGAAAACATTTTAAAATAAATAAAAGTATTAAAAAAATCCACTTGAATAGAGTGGAGGTGGTGGTCGTATGGTTGAGCAAAGCAGAGGCAGTGGTGGGTGGGTTGCTCCACTGGTGGAGCAAGCAAGCGGCCGCTAGAGTTGCAGCGGTCTATAGGACCTCTAGTGATTATTGCTACCGCTAGCGATTTTGGTGATGGCTAGCGAAATTTTGAAATCACGTCAATTTTTTTACACATTTTTGTGATTTCTTTTGGAAAAATTGCTTTGGAGTGTGTGTAGAGGCCATATGACCCTGTTGTGCAAAAAAAAATTCCTCTCAGATCAACATTATACAAAATCAACAAACCTTATATGAAAATGATGGTTTTGACACCTTTTGAATCCACCTGTGAGGTTTGTTTGGCCCCAAAGTGCTCTAAAAATTAGAGACCTCCTTATTTTCATAAGAAATACCCAAAAAACTCCAAATATGTTATGTCATACCCTCATTCTCCTTTTTCTCCAAATATCGAACAAGCTACAATAGGTCTGGCTCTGATACCATGAAGGATTTGATCAATACAAATCCACAAAGCCCAAAGAATACCTGCATGTAAAAACCTATAATAGAAGAAAAAAATGAGAGGATGAAATTTGTATTCTCAGAAATGAAAAAGATGTAAGATAATTACAAACAATTAATCCTTATAGAAGGAGATCAAAACCCAAAAAGGGTAACCTAAAAGGTAAATGTTATTTAATAATTATTAATTAGTTATTAAATGACAATGCAAAAGGTGCATAGAATGAAATCTTAAGAAGGGAGTAAAGTGTATTTAATAAATGAAATTAAATTAACGCTTTACTCTAACAATTTTCAAGATAGTGTTGGATGGTCATCACTGCGACTGAGCCGGCTAGAGAAGGTTGAACTATTAAAGGACTTGTTTATCTGACAATGCATGTTGAGCAAGTCAAACGTTTTAAAGCACCCAAATTGAGATTGATCAAGCATATAAGATGAGTAATTCAGTCGAGACCGTGCAAGCAGGAAGTAAGTTATTGTTCAGTGACAAAATATGTTAAGTTTGTAGAAGTTGAGTGACAACATGAATGTTAGTTATGGCCGAGTGTCAGAACATTAAAGTGTCGAGTAAACCAATATTGACATATGAGTTTGTAATTGCACAAAAAATTATGTAAATCATTCTAGTTGACTTCTACACAACTTTTAAAGATAAAAGAGATAATTAAAGAGGAAATTACTCATTTTTTCAAATGGTATTAATCCCCAAAAAAGTAGAGTAACCAATCAGGAAATCATAATGGAAAATGAAAAAATGATGAAATATGGATCGTTGATCCTAATATAGAATCTTTGAGGATTATCTATTTAAGCAGGGTGGAACATAGAATCAAGGAGTAAAGAATCATATAGAGGAGCATGTATGTGAATGGAAGCGAAGTGAAGGAGCGAACAAGCTAAGCATATAGTGAAGGAGTTCAGATAGTGCAACCAGAATAGTGAAGGACAGAACATATTTACCAGATAAGGAGATCATATTGAGATTTTGAAGAGAGGAGATCCATAATTTTCTTTTAGAGCAAACCGAAGGTTAATCCCTAATAGAGTCCTTACTTTATTGTAAGTGAAAAATCCCTTAATATGGTAAGACCTAATAGTCTTATACTCTTTTAATAGAGTAGACCCTTCACAAGGTAGATCATTTGATAGATGAAAGTTAACCCTAATAGGTTAACTTTATTGTTGCAACAATGAATATTTGTAGGTTTCATCCCCACCCCAGTTTTACCTTCATATTGAAGAGTTTCTAGGTAACCAAAATCATTGTGCTATGTGTTGATGATTTCCATGGATGTTATGCTTAGATATATTTCATTTCAACATTACATGTTTATGGTTATATGGTATAAGATTTGAGATATGCAATGGATTAGGTATGAGTTGTTTTATTAGAGAAAAGTAGTATAGATCTTGATTCCCCACACCCCCCCCTCAATATCTTGTTTCCCATTAAGATTTACAATAGAAACTTGAACCATTGAGTGCCAAAATGAGAAATTTTCACTTTTTAAAATATTCTAGGGCAATTGATTATGCTACTTAATGCTACTTAAAGGGGGTTTTAGGGCTCAGTTATAAAAGTGAAGATTGTGGCTCTATCTTGTAGATTATTATAATGAAATAGACCAATTGAATATAACATGTTACGTTTTATGAATATTGTCATGTAATTTCATTGATGATAATATAAAGCAAGTGCTTCTATTCTTTCCCTAATTGTTGTGTTCTTGTAATTTCCTATTTATTTCTTTTTTGTATTGTGTGTGTTTGGTTGAAGAAGGGAAGTACCATTTATATAAAGTAGTAATTATTTTTATTTATATAAAAAACTAAAAAAATTCCATATTTCCTATGCAAATATGTAATAAAAACCTAGAAAATTAAGAGTTTTAGAGGTTTTGTAGATTGAACACAAGTTGAAGTCCCCATTTGGCTATTTAAGTGGCAGTTTGTGGAACATCAATCTCCATAAGAAATACTTCTTTTTTTTGGCTCCACCAACCTCCTCCAAAGGCTCTAAAAAGTTTTATTCTAAAAAGAGGTCTCAAATTTCACAATCCAACAAAAATCAATATAGTAAAATATTTCTTCATTATCTACCACATAAGAATACAAATATTAGCTTTGATCCCAAGCAACAATGAGCTATCTTATCAGTGGAAAGATACAAATTTTTCATCTATAATATTGTACTGCCTAGGAAGGAAGAGAGGTAGGCAAGCCTCTCTCAAGATGGACTATGTCCTCTACTAAACTTGTGGAAGCTTAAAATTTATCCTAATCTCCTCCCAAGCCACAAGTTTTCCATCTTTTATAATATCCACCATCATCTTTAACCCTTTTTCTACCCAAATTTTAGTTGAGGATCGTTGTCCAACAAGGTAAGGTGTTTGCCTTTGTGAAAAATATTGCACTAGATAGATATTCCCCTCACAAACAATTATGGCTAGAGATAATACCATTATGATATATTAGATGCCTCACATGATCCATCCCTTCCAAATGGATTTGAAAACCTTTGGTCTTGCCACTTTGACAAGAATCTGACTAGTAATGATATCAAAAAAGTCCAACCCCTTCCATGAGGAGTCCTTGTATGGTACTGCCCTGTTGATGTTATTCTTGATTAGAACCTTCCATACTTTTATTCCTTGAAGAGATTGAAAGGTCCAGTTGGTAGCCAATGATGTTCCTTGTACTTTGAGATCCTTTAACCTTAAGCCCCCCTATTGGTTTTCTAATGGAGCACCATTTCAATCTCCTCATGTGTTTTTTCCTATGCCCTTTATCATATGACCATAAAAAGTTTGTTATATATGTAAGAATTTGCCTAAGGGAAAAATTCACCCAGGAACTAAGAACTCAAACATAAGCACACAGTAGACCAAAAATGGATATGAGCACCTTATCCAACATTCTAGATGAATGGATAAGAATGACAAAGTGTCATATGTGTGTAGAAGATTCATGTGTTGTAGACAACACGTGCTTAAAAGAGGTGCGGACCCTTGTGATGTCAACATGACAATTGACAAAAGTGCACATACTCCTAGGTGACTAATAAATAAATATTAAAATAATGCATTAACCTAAGTAAACTTAAGTGTAATAAGTAAATACTTATTTACACCAACAATCAACTTTCAAAAGTGGTTATACTAATATTGACTAAAAATTCAAACACAAGCATAGTAGATATTGTATGAGGATAGGACCTTTTGACACACTTAATATCTCCCATCCTGAGACATGTATTATTATCCCATTTATTCAACTTCTAGTCAACTTTGGTCCTATTCCATTTCCACATCTCCTTTAAATATGGGTCAGTAACAAATGAAACCCCCATGCACCTAACTTGATGCTTAGGTCCTCCACAGGCAAGACCATAGTTGTTGAACCATGTTGGAAGATCTTCCTCCCTACTAACTCCCAACTAACCATGATGGAAGATCTTCCTCCCTACCAACTCCCAACCAACCATGACTTAACTTGGGAAGAGAGTTTTTTCTCCCAAAGGCTTTATAAAAGAGTTCTATCTTAAGGATAAGATCAATTATATATTTTAATTTTTTTCTTTACTAGTGGAATTGGAGTTTAGCCTTGCAACCAAGAGCTTAGCCCTTTATAGGGAAAGCTCCTCCTATAACCTCTTGAACAATATATTGGTGAGTACAACCTCCATATCCTTTATGTGGATTGTGGCTAAGCCATGTTTGTCTTGTATTTCACAATGTTCATTTTCCACATATATTTTGACTCAATTGAATGATTGTGATATGCTCCAAAATATTCTCAACTTTTATAACTAAGAAACATAGTTTAATCAATTTTGAAAAATAATTAAATAATAAATTTTATGTTTATCTTATTAAATTTATAGGGAACATAAAATAATTTTTATATTTCTTTCACAATGTACAACGAACTTTCATCTAGATTACAAAGAAAATCAGAAGTTAAACACACACACATTTAAATTTTCTAAAACAGCAGTCTCTACCAAATAAACTAACCCCAAATATCCAAGATCATTCATATTGTTAAAAGGGTCAAAACGAAAGAAGACTAATTTGTCTTAGTAAGTTCCAAGTTAAGCTAAGAGGTTCCTTCGAGTAAGAGAAAAACTTTGACCGCTCATTTGAAAGGACAAAAGAGAGTTGACATATAGGTTTCAACGTTTCATAATGATAATATTGATTTGGAGTGCTTCAATTGTATGAGTTTCAGACAATGGAGGAAAGAATGTATGGAAATGCAACTAGTAAATGATGTCGGTAAGAATCCAAGAGTTTCCTTTGAAAGTTTTTTCCTTCCCGTTGCAGGTGTGCCAGGTAATTTGTTTAAGTCGTTTTTTATGCAGTAGGATTTAAAATTTAAGCTTGTTTCAACTGCCAAGTGGTCCCGTAGCTCAGTTGGTTAGAGCGTTGGTCTTATGAATGCTTTAAGGCAGCCGAAGGTCGCGGGTTCGAGCCCCGCCGGGACCATTAAATTTAATATAATTATTAAACAGTAGTTGATTCTTAGTTTTTTCGCAAAGTTTTCAAGTGGTTAGTTATGGAATATTATTAAATTCTAAAAAGGAAGAAAGGGAAATAACATGGATTTTTAAAAAAGCCATAAGTTGAAATTAAAGAGATGGGAGATGAATTATTAGTCCTTTCAAGTTGCTACACACAATTAAATTAGATTTGGTGCATTTCTTAAGTTAAAAAATAATTATATATTTTTCAATTAATTTCTGAAGTTTGTAGTGAAAATAACAAGAAAAAATTGGAAAAATATTATTTCGTTAATTTAGCGGAAAAAAAATGACTTTGTTTTGTTTTAGTACTTTTTGTGGGAGATTAGCTCGTACCAATTTGATTTATTGATAAAAAAAAATTAGAAAAAATATATTTATAGAAATTTCACCTTAATTTGGAAGACTTTGAAGTAGAGTTATGTCCATCATCTAAATTTGATAGAGGAGTGAATCTAATTAAGGGAGGTACAAATTGGCCAATAGCTATTACAAGTTTAAATCCTTGCCTTTTGTTGGTAAACAAATTTGTCACTATAAAAATAGCCCAATGGAGTGTATGTGGCAAACCGTTCACAACAGTTGAATAGGCCCTTGGTATGCAGCCTTCCTCTGTGTTTAGAGGGGCAGCTCCCTTGTATGATGTAATTTTAAGGATTTTCAATAAAGAATTTAAACTTTTAAAATCAATAGAAAGCCATTGATGACGAATGCACCACGTGACTTCATAACTTTCTAGAGTTAACATAAAATAATAATAAAAACAATCAAGAACTACACTTGAAAATAATCATTATCACCATGTCGATTCATAATTCATAAACATTCACACAATACTGTAAAAACGTTTACTACAGAGAGAATCAATAGCTTTATGCTGCAACAATCTAGATTTTAGAACAAGAAATCAAACGCATCTCTCATTTTATTTTCTTGCACAAAGAACATAATAGAGATTTTTAATTTCAAAGACAAAATTTGCACATACTTTCCAAAATTTGTCTTCTGATCAAAATTTTAGGATAGTGTTCCCTTATTCTAAAGTCTAAGAAAGTCCCTTTACAAAGCCAAAAATGACTCTTTATATAGACATAGAGGCTAAGAACTACGTCTTCATGGTTAATAACAACTTCTCAAATATGTGATTCGGGTGAGGTTAATTAACCTCTACAAAATTAACCTATATGACCTAAAACTTAGACCTTACCTATTTTGAAAAGAAGATTGAATAATCTAACCCTAAAGACATTTCTATCTTATCGTGAAGAGATAAAGAAGATAAGACATATATGTGCCCACCAAACCCTGACTTTATGGTTCCCATCTCTCTAATTGTGTCTATATTGTCAAATGTGCTTTTATTGTATGAGCAATAAGGAACATTTATAAACATTCTTATCTAAGATTCCACTTCTTTGAAAATTCCACTTGTTTGAGAATTATGTTAAATAATTCACGCGCTTTGAGAGTAGTCTTTGGTAGAGAGGGAGAAGAGTTTGAATTGGCATTGAATCCATTGTAAAATTCATTATGATCCATTTCCTCTTCACTTTTCAAAGATGGCATTGAATCGTCTATACCAATATTACTCGGCTCTGTTGTATCTTGGAGCAGAAATGAAGTTTGGAAATTCATTGGGTCTGATTGTAAAAGGACGTGTTGGTGTGGATTTGCTGTCATCTGAATCTTTGCCTGCAAAGTTGTAGTTCTCTGATAGAGGTTTGTGAGTCACAGGATCTATTCCCATTAGCTTCAGCTTCTTTTTAATGCGTCAGTTCCAGAAATTCTTAATCTCATTGTCAATTCTCCCTAGCAATTTGGCAGCTATCTGTGACCACATGTTTCCAAGGACAGCATGTGCTTCAATGATAACCTTTTCTTTGTGGAGTGAAAATGCACCTCTTTTCAAACCCGATCTCAAGTAGTTTATCCAGCAAAGCCTGCAACTTTTCCCACACCATTCAAGCCCAGCGTACGAGTCAATCACCACATTATTTCGGGTTGCATCTCTGGATTGAGCGTACTATGCATTTTGGCACATCAAAAGCATGTGATCTTGTTATCGTTAGCCATGTGTAACATAATATTATGTTAAGTAGATTTTGAAAAAGCACTCCACCTTCACTATCCTTTCATCTGTTCCCATTCCATTCATTAAGTCCTTTCGCAAATACTTAATACGCCGCCAAAATCTTTCTATATCAGACAAGGAGAGTGTTGCTATGCCACACATCTCTGACTCATTTTCTTTGAGCTTCTCACAAGCCTTGTCATAATCATCTGAACTGATTCCATATTGATCGTGGGCAACATAAAACACATTAAATTCCATTCCCAACATTGTCAAAGTAGAATTCAAGTGAAGGGCAATCTCTATCATCTCCTCAGGTGAACTCACGCAGAACAACGTCATAACTCCACCACGATCCATCACCTCCTTGGCCTTGTTTGAGAGAAACTCGATATTTTGAAAGAAGAATTGCAAAGTGGATGAAGAGTTGAATCTCAATTTCTCCCAGCAGTCGTATTCATCAGTTCTTCTTTACGAGCTTTAGAAAATGGATATGCCTCCACACCCCACCTCTTTATCATCGCCATTGCATCTTTGTTTGATATCCTTCCCTTGTCATCCACCACACACATGAATGGCTCCCTAAGATTATAAATATATATTTTTTGTGCTTGAATAAAAGACTCTGTTCTCTGCTTTATCAACCATGGATTTGGTACCGAAGGCCACGGAGCATTGACAATCGCTCTCTCAAACTCTTCCCACGTACTACTATGTATGACTGGAACCCAAACTACTTCTACCGAGTTATTAGTGAAGCCACTCTCTTGCATTTTCACATACATTTCTTTCAGGGCAGAGGTGTTCAATATTGTTACATCAAGATATGTGATGAGCAGTAATATCAATTTCCCCTGCATCGCCTATCTACTCGAGATATAATATGGAGAGAAGATGGTGAAATAGGTAACATGCCTTGTCTATGCACTTTTTCCAATTGCCAAGTTGATTTACAGATCCGTGAGTTGAGAAAAATCTGGTATTTGGTCAAACAGTTGATGTATCACCAAATAGATATCATGCTATGCGTTCTCTTCCTTTTCGTTTTCTCGATCTTCTTAATCATTATCCTACACATAGAGCTTGTGATGGGTTTGGCTTTCACTATCATTGGGTTGTTTAGGCTCCACCATATCCGCATGTTGAACAATTATTTCCTCTTCACTATTCTTCCCAAGTAGACTATTGATCCCACCACCATTTGTAACCTCATTTGATGCAGGAGCATCCAGAGGTATAAGGGCAATCCTGTGTCACCCAAAAAAATGTACTTAGACTTAGTTTCTGTTTCATGTGTCTTCATTTTTGGACACTCATTTGGGTCAAATAAAGGTTCCAACTCTCACAGTTCAACTATCAGTGTGCTAGAAAATCTCGAAAAAATAGGAGCATGCAATTTGGCCATCATTTTGGTGACCTAGAAGGTGTGAATTGGCCAAATGAATGTAATTGTGATTTAGAGCATTCCAGAAAAAGAATCAAGTCAAAAGGCCTCACGGTTTGAAAGTTATTGCAGTTTTTCGGGTTTTGGAGACCTCCTAAGAATGCTTCAAAGTCAGGTTAGGGGCATTAAATGACCTCGAAAAGGGCCAAAAAAGGGAAACAAGCGAAGCTTGTCCATAGGGCTATAGAGCGCTTCGAGAGCTTTTTGAAAATGTAAACGATTCGTCAATCGGAGCTACGGTTCAAAAGTTATGCCTCCCGAAAGTTTGGTTACCGTTTCTGGATTCTTCTAAATTTGCACCAACTTCTAACGCAGCTTCTAGAACCTTCTATTTGGTCGGTGGATGCCTACCAGTACTTTCTAGAATGTACTCCTAGTCCTTAACCCTCTGGGGTCTATTTAAGGAGATTTTTGGCATTGTAAAAGGCAGTTCGGAGTGGAGTTTGAGAGGAGGTACTAAAAGGAGAAATTATCTCCAGATTTATGCTATTGTAAGCCCTTAGGGCATGTTCAAAGTTTATTTTCCTGTACTGTTTGAACTAGCTTATTTTCTCAGTTAATATAATTTTCCCTTTCTGTTGTGTCCATTTTGTTCTTGGGTTGTGTCCCCATCATCATTTGTCTCCTCTCTGTCTTTGCATAGAAGAAAATTCTCCATCAAATCCCTTTCCCTTTGTTGTTTGCTTCCTTCAGTTTCATTTGAGTGCTTGGGCTTTTCAATAGGAATCACATGAGTTGCATGCCGTTGCTCTTCATTTTTTAATAGATAGGTGACCTCCTCATCCTTTACTAACTTGATCAGAGAGGTTAATTAACCACCTCCAAAATACGTATTTTGGAGCTTAACCTTAATCTTTGAGACTAAAAGTTAAAGTTAATGATGGGGAAGAGAATACGTGTTTTGACCCCCAGACCTTAACCTCTTTTTAGAAGGTTAATTTTGCAAGCTTATCTTAACCTTTTGATGGACAGGTTAATGGTTAAGCTTTCAAATTGAAATATGCGTTTTGACAATTAATCTTAACCTTTTTAGAGGTTAATGGTTAATGATCAAGTTGAAAATATGTATTTTGGCTTCTTCCATTAACCTATGAGAACTTTTGACTCAGGGACTAGATTTTAAAAATTCGAAGTGCTGGACAGAGCTAGTGATTAGCCGTGAGGATTCAGAGGGTAAAATTTCTCAAAAAATTGAGGGAAAGTGACCATTCTAATGCTTAAAATGAGGCATGTTTCAAAAATAACCATATCATCAAAAAAGGTAGGAATCATGGCAATTTTGATATCCAGGTAATAGCTAGATCTATTTGGGGACAAGTACTTTTTAAGGATGAAACTCAAATCCAAAAAAACTAGAACAGTGCTTTATCCATTGGGTTGTAGAGTCACCTAAGGAACCACTTTGCAAAAGAGGGAATGAACATAAAAAAAATGGGACATCAGAAAGAAAAATCAAAAGCAAGACAAACTGACAAGAGCACAACAAAAATGAGACAACTTATATACAAAAAGGTGCCACACTACACCTTTTACTGATGATAATGCTTCAAGTGTTGCCCATTGTAAGGTAAGGGCAACTGGGTACCACTTAGGTATGATAAAATAAAGGAATTTTTCCTGCATACCTCTTTGATTTGAAATGGGCCCCTCCATAAGGAGTCAAATTTTCCATGTAAACCCTTTGGCTCTCTGCGCTTATGCCAAAGTAGGACAAGATCACCTTTTTGGAACACCCTCTGTTTAGCCTTTTTATCAAATAACTTCTTTACATAGGATTGATGTTCTTGTATTCTATCTACAACCACATCTCTCTCCTCTTCCAGTTTGGTCAAATATAATATTCTCTTTTCAAGAGCATCTTTGAATTCATAGTTTTCAATAGCATCTTGTAACTTCAAAATAGATAATTCCAGAGGAAGAGGGAAAATTGGTTCAGTACCATATAGGATTTCAAAGGGAGATAGTCTTGTCACTCTCTTCTTTATGGTACGATCTGTGCATAGTGCATCATACAAGTGTTTGTGCCAAGACCTTTGATTAACATTTATCAATTTCCACACAATGGACATAATATTTTTATTGCTCGATTCCACTTGACCATTTCCTTGTGTGATAATCTGAGGAGTGAGAGAGAACATGATTCCATATTGATAGAAAAAGTTTGATATCTCCTAGGAGGAGAAGTTTGTAGCACTATTGGTAACAATCTTGTTAGGAACCCTAAACCTAACCAAAATATTTTACTTGATGAAACTGCACACCACTTCTAAAGTTGTTTACTTGACTGGGATGGCCTCTACCCACTTGGTAAAATAATCAGTTGCCATTAAAATGTGAGTATGTCTAGTAGTGGATGAAGGATGGAAAGGATTGATGAAGTCCAAACCCCATTGTCAAAAGGGTTCTTTGATCATTACTGGTTTCAAGGGTAGTGCTACTAATTGGACTCTTCCTTTGAAATATTGACAAGATTTGCACTTCTTGACCCATTCTTCTGCATCTTTGAACATTCTAGGCCAATAAAAATAGTTTCTCAGAGTTTTATAAACTGTTACCAATGTTGAGTAATGACCTCCACATGCTTCATTGTGAAACAATTGAAGCAACTCCTTCCTCTGTTCAGAGTCCACACATCTCAAGAAAGTACCATCTATTCCCTTCTTGTACAAAGTGTCACCCCAGATAATGTACTTCACGGATTTCAACTTTAGGGTCCTCTTTTCTTTGGGTGACAGATGAGCTGGGCATTCTCCATATGTCAGAAAATAGGCAGTATTGGAAAACCAATTATTGACATTACTAATGAATAGAACTAAGGGCCCGTTTGGTTGCAGGTGTAGGAATTGAAAATTAGATTTGAAAATAGGAATGGGAATGGGACTGGGGAATGGGAACAGAAAATTGTAATTCCAGTCCTGTTTGGTTGTATAAATTTGAAATTGGAATAGGAATGGAAAAACAGTTAGATTCAAAGATGAAGACCTTATGAATATGAAATGAAAACCTACGACATTGATGGAGAAATTCCTGTTTTGAAGCCATTAATTTTTGATGTTAGATGTTTGACAAAGAGAAATGTTTGAATGCGGGGCAGGAGCTCAATTTTTGGTGTCATTCTCCAACTTTGAACTTCTCTGTATAAGGAATGTTAGATATTAAAAATATTGCAGGTTTTTGCTTGTTCATAGGAACCATTTTTGACTTGGCATCTGAGGGGAAAATAGGTCGATCAGTGCCAACAAATTGCAAGGAAATTATTGTTTTTTTCTTCCTGGGTGCCAGTTAGAGGCATTGACAGTATGTGTCGCTTTCCAAATCATTACGGCTCCACCCATTTCTGCAGATCCAAGGCTATCTATGTAGGCTTGATTGAAAACTCATATGGAGGCCCAGTCACATGATCCAGGAAATTCCAAACTGTAAGGAAATTCAGGTGCGGAAACAGCTTCCTACACTAATCTCATAAGGAAAGTATGATGCAAATCCTATTAAAAACTTCTACACTTACAGATTCAATATCATGTAAACAACAATATTGCAGCCAAACATGCATACAGAAAATAGACAGAGAAAGGAACACATAACACAAGGATTTTCCAATGGGGAAAAACCTTTCGGTAAAACAACCCCACCCCTTTAGAACCTGCACAATGTATTATCTTCAACACGAGGTTACAATACACTTGCAATGCAAGTTCAACATCAACAACTGAAGACTCTAGTAGCTACTCGCAGTACCAACAATGCACCCTTTTTGCATCGCATCTCTTCGCAACCCTAAAAATGCTTATAACATGCGCTTCACTTTAGGGCTACTCCCAAAGGTAAACTGTATTAGGGTTTTACCATTCTCTAAGAAAATACCTAGAACCCCAAAAAAAAAATTTGGGCTGATGCCCCGAACCCCACTATTGGGGTAGAGTGTACAGTACTCAAATATCTTAGTTGCCACATGTCTTCACCTGTCATTGAATCTTCCTAACATAGCTCTTACGTGTCATAGGAATCCGTCATAACCATTTTAGTCATGATCTCCTTACACACAATTCAAGATGTCGACACATCAACATTATTTGCAAGAAATACATTTTACAAAACAAATAATAAGAATAGGAATTATACAAGGTTGAGACACCTTATTCCTAACATTCTCCCACTTTTCAAACACCTTGTAAGAGCAACAGGAACATAACAGGAACTAACCGCTATAGGTCGAAAGGCCCATAAACTCTGAACACCATCTGAACTTCTCAGTGCCCACTGGTTTCATTAATGCATCTGCAACATTCTTCATAGTATCTACCTTTTCCAAATTTACCTTTCCATCTTCCACCATATCTCTCACAAAGTGATACTACACATCAATGTGCTTCGTTCTGGCATGGAAAGTTGGACTCTTCACAAGGCAAATAGCACTCTGACTGTCACACCAAATAGTAATCTGTTCTGCATCAACACCAACATCAGAACACAATCTCTTAAGCCAAATGGCTTCCTTACAAGCATGAGTAGCAGCCATGTACTCAGCTTTTGTAGTGGACAAAGTAACCACAAGTTGTCGCTTGCTCATCCAACTGATGGCACCACCAAACATAGTGAACACATAAGCACTGGTGGATCTCCTGCGGTCAATATCACCTGCCCAATCTGAATCCACAAACCCATGAATACAAACTAAATGTGGAGATCTAGAAGAGTTACCATGATAACATATGGAGTAATCTGATGGACCCCTCAAATATCTGAATACTCGCTTAACTGCATCCCAATGTATCCGTCCAGGATTAGCCATAAATCGACTCAGGACTCCCACTACTTGGGCAATGTCTAGTCTAGTACAGACCATAGCATACATAAGACTGCCAACTGCACTAGCATAAGGTACTCTACTCATGTCCTCCACCTCTCTAGGAGATTTTGGAAAATCATCTACAGATAACTTTGTTCCCACAGGAATAGGAACACATAGTGGTCTACAATCTGCCATGTTGAACCTGTCCAACACAAACTTCACATACTTACTCTGACTCAACCAAAGTTTTCTGTTAGACCTGTCTCTACTGATTTCCATACCCAAGATGTACCTAGCTGCCCCAAGATCTTTCATCTCAAACTGTGCTGACAACTGAGATTTAAAATCAAAAATCATACCCTTACCCTTCCCAAACAGCAACATATCATCAACATATAATGCAACAATAAGAAGGCAATCATTTTCAATTTTGAAATAAAAAAAAATGATCTGATTTTGATCTTACAAATCCAATTGACAACACAAAGGCATCAAACTTAAGGTACCACGTCCTAGGAGATTGCTTCGAACCATATAGAGATTTCTTTAATCTGCAAACTAAGGATTCTTTACCTTTAACAATGTAGTGCTCAGGCTGTGACATATAAATCTCTTCCTCCAAATCACCATGAAGGAAAGCTATCTTCACATCCATCTATTCTATCTCTAAATCATATGATGCAGCAAGAGATAAAAAATATATAATGGATGTCAACTTTGCAACAGGAGAGAATATTTCACCATAATTTATTCCCTCTACCTGTGAATACCCCTTTGCAACCAATCTAGCTTTGTACCTTTCAACACTGCCATCTACACAGAATTTCTTCTTGAACACCCATTTACAGCCAATAGATTTTCTCCCTTTAGGAAAAGGTACAAGGTCCCATGTTTTGTTTTTCTCTAATGAAGCCATCTCATCATCCATAGCCTCAATCCAGGAACCTGCATCTTCCATGCCCAAAGCCTCTTTCACAGATCTAGGCTCATCAGCATTAGTAATCAAAGCAAAAGCACAACTAGAATCTAACATAGAATAACCAAACCTTTCTAGTTGCTTTCTTTCTCTCGTGGATCTCCTCAAGGGCTGAGGTTGAGGTTGTTCTTCCTCTTCTTCTGAACTATCAGAGCTGCAAGAGCTCTCCTCATCATTAGACCCAACATGGTCTCTCTGTTCAGTCTTCTCAGGGGTAGGAGGCAACTGAACAACATCTTTTTCCTTTTCTTTTTCATCTAGTTGTAGCACAATAGGAGAAGATGTTAGCTCTCTAAAAATAACATTTCTACTATACAACACCTTACTAGTCACAGGATCCCAAAGCTTGTATCCTTTCACACCAGCATTGTACTCGATGAAAATACATTTAACAGCTTTGTTTTCCAACTTAGATCTTTTCTCCATTGGAACATGTGCATAAGCTTCACAACCAAAAACACGAAGATGTCTAACTGAAGGCTTCTTACCAGACCACACCTCCATGGGTGTCTTACCAACAAGGGTTGATGTAGGAGATCTTTTAACCAGATAGCAAGTAGTGGCCACAGCTTCGGCCCAAAACCTTTGTTCTAAACCAGCTCCACTAAGCATACTCCTAGCCTTCTCCATCAGTGTCCTGTTCATTCTCTCTACAACTCCATTTTTCTATGGGGTATACGGAGTTGTCTTATGCCTCTCAATACCTTGTTCTTTACAGAACTGTTTGTTCTAAACCAGCTCACTAAGCATACTCCTAGCCTTCTCCATCAGTGTCCTGTTCATTCTCTCTACAACTCCATTTTTCTATGGGGTATACGGAGTTGTCTTATGCCTCTCGATACCTTGTTCTTTACAGAACTGTTCAAACTCTACTGAGCAAAACTCACCACCATTGTCAGTTCTCACACACTTAATCTTCTTACTAGTCTGATTCTCTACAAGGGCTTTAAATTCCTTGAATCGACTAAAGACTTGTGTCTTACTTTTAAGGAAATAAATCCATGTCCTTCTACTGTAATCATCTATGAAAGATACAAAAAATACAGACTTGGAGATTGAAGAAACTTTTACAGGACCAAATACATTAGAATGAATAAGATCCAAAACATCAGAAGATTTGTGAGAACTAGAGTAAAATTGAACACGATTTTGTCTACCATATAGACAGTGTTCACAGAAGTCAAACTCGAGATTGCAATCATTTAACCCCTCAACGAGATTTTTATTTTTTAGGGTTCTGAGACCCTTCTCACCAATGTGACCAAATCTCCAATGCCACAACATTGTCTCTTCTGCAGGAAGCTTTCCTTCCAAAGTGTTTGCACCCTTAGGTACACTTTTTGCACTACCATCAGAACCACTAACCATAGTCTTCTTTACTACTCGTTCAAATGGTGGGGATGAAGTGATAGCTACTCTCTTCTTTGAAACAAAAGAACTATTACATTGAGAAATGTGTGCATCAAGCTAAAACAAAGTACCTCTCCTAGTACCCTTAGCAAGCACCATAGCTCCTCTCATCATCTTACATCCATCTTTAGAAAAAACAACTTGCACACCTACATCATTCAGCATACTTACAGATAATAGGTTTTGTGCCAAACCTAGAATGTGCATAACTCCATTGATTCCCTTTACTCGTCCATCAGGAAATTTGATAGTGAACCTTCTGCATCCAACTATCTTTAGGTGAGAATCATCACCCAAGTACACCTTTCCACCATCGAACTCTTCATATTTTGAGAACTAGTTTGGATGAGAGGTCATGTGAAAAGATGCACCCGAGTCAACCAACCACACATCATCAAATGCATGGGCTGCCAAAGCTACGATGAATGCATCGCCATCTTCTTGAGATTTTTCAGAACCAGAATCTGAGGTTTTCTTCTTCTTCTTTGGCTCTTTACAGTCTTTGCGGAAGTGCCTAGTCTTATCACAGTTCCAACATTTTTCCTTGGACTTATTGGAAGTCTTTGACTTCCCACGGGATTTGGATCTACCCTTATTGTTAGACTTATTGTCATTTTTCTTCCCTCTTTCTGTGGATCTCCCACGAACAGCAAGGGCTTCTTTTTTCTAAACAAAAGCCTTTCTCCGCATCTCCTCTGATAGCAGCGAAGACACCACATCATCCATTTTAAAAGTGACTAATGTGCTTCCGAGAGCCATCACAAGATGGTCCCATGAATCCGGTAAAGAACACAAAAGTGTGTAGCAACGATCCTCCTCCTCTAACTTGACACCAGCTGATGTCAACTGTGTAGCCAGCAGATTAAATGCATTTAAATGATATGTTAAGGATCCACCTTCCTCCATTCGCAGAGAATACAACTTCTTCCTCAAGAACAACTTGTTCACCAAAGATTTGGCTTGATACACAGCCCCAAGTCTCTCCCACAAACTATATGCAGTTTTCTCATCTAGAACATTCAGAAGGATTGCATCGGTTAAACAAAGTCTTATAAGAACCTTAGTTTTACGATCTTTGATATCCCAATCTGCTTGAGCTATATTTTTCGATCTTGTAGCACTTGTGGTCGCTTCCCATAGGTCACAATATTCCAACATGTCTTCCATCTTGAGTTTCAACAACTCGAAATTAGTGCCATTAAATTTCTCCACCTCCATTCTTCCATATGATGAACTCGCCATCTCAATCTGCAAATAAGATTCAGGATGCTCTGCACAAGACTCCCACTCAACTTGAGATTAGCTCAAAAAACCCTACCCAACAACTAGGATCAAAAGTTGATCAAGCTCTGATACCACTTGTAAGAAAACTCAGGTGCAGAAATAGCTTCCTACACTAATCTCATAAGGAAAGTATGATGCAAATCCTATTAAAAACTTCTAAACTTACAGATTCAATATCATGTAAACAACAATATTGTAGCCAAACATGCATACAAAAAATAGACAGAGAAAGGAACACATAACACAAGGATTTTCCAGTGGGGAAAAACCTTTCGGTAAAACAACCCCACCCCTTCAGAACCTGCACAATGTATTATCTTCAACACAAGGTTACAATACACTTGCAATGCAAGTTCAACATCAACAACCGAAGACTCCAGTAGCTACTTGCAATACCAACAATACACCCTTTTCACATCACATCTCTTCGCAACCCTAAAAATGCTTATAACATGTGCTTCACTTTAGGGCTACTCCCAAAGGTAAATCGTATTAGGGTTTTACCATTCTCTGAGAAAATAAGAACCCCAAAGGATTTTTCAAGCCGATGCCTCGAACCCCACTATTGGGGTAGAGTGTACAGTACTCAAATATCTTAGTTGCCACATGTCTTCACCTATCATTGAATCTTCCTAACATAGCTCTTACATGTCATAGGAATCCCTCATAACTGTTTTAGTCATGATCTCCTTATACACAATTCAAGATGTTGACACATCAACATTATTTGCAAGAAATACATTTTACAAAACAAATAATAAGAATAGGAATTATACAAGGTTGAGACACCTTATTCCTAACACAAAAAATGTCTCCATTTAACACAATACCTATTTACAGTGCTTTCACAATGAGCAGAATAATCAGCAGTTCAACCAAACCCCAAAAAATATCAAACGGACCCGACGAGATTATCAAATATGATTAAGTGAGATTGAGAATAGGAAGGGGCATTCCAATTACAAGTATTTTTGAGATTAGACAAAAGATCATTTTGGGCTATTTTGGGAATTCGTAATCCTATTCTGCATTCCAATTCTGCCAACCAAACAAAGAATATAATTTGTATTCTAATTTCTAATGCCAATTCTCATGCTATTCCAGCAACCTAATGGGCCCTAATGGAATTTCTTTCTCAGTCTCTTCTTCATCTCTGAAAGATCCTTCCGTGATAGCTTTACACAAACCTTTCCCTCTGATGAGCTTTGTAGGTTTGATATCTAGATCATATTCTTGTACTTTAGCTATCAAGGAAGCTCTTTTGTTCACACTGATCTCCTATTGTGTTAGAAGGGTCTTCACTGCCGAATAAGGAATAAATACCTTGGAGTGAGAGTTTAGATGTAAAACCTAAATTGTTTCACTGCTCTGACTAGAGCATATGCATTCTTCTTGATCAAAGAATAGTTCAATTCATGTTTCTTAAGAGGGATATTCATGAATGCTATTGAGGCCTTAGCATTGTCTTTGCCAGGTTGGGTAAGTATAGCAGACAAAGTGTTCTTAGATGCATAGCAATACAAATGAATTTTTTTAGAAAAATCTGAATAAGAAAGGGTAGTGGCATTAGCAATCGTAACCTTGATTTTTTCAAAAGAAGCCTTACCTTCCTTTGTCCATTTAAAATTTTTACTCCCTTTCGTCATATCCACAATTGACCTTGTGATCTCAGAGAAGTCTGGTACAAACCTCCTTATAAAGTTTATCTGCCCAAGGAAAGACCTAACCCCTAGTTTACCCATGGGAAGTGATAACTATTGAATAGCTTTCACCCTTTTAGGGTCTATCTGAATACCCTCTTTGGAGACAATATGTTCAAGTAGTTTTCCTTCTATCACTCCAAATATAGACTTCTTAGGATTCAGTGAGATGCCATGGATTCAACATCGATGCAAGATAGATTCCAGATGATGCATTTGATCTCTTCTATGTTTTGAAAACACTATAAGATCATCAAGGTACATGACAATGATCTTATTCTTGAGATCTGCAAATAAATGATCCATTGCCTATTGAAAGGTGGCTCTAGAATTTTTCAAACCAAAGGGCATATGATTGTAGGCAAATGTACCCCATGAAGTGGTAAAAGTTGTTTTATGTTGATCTTCTAGCACAACACTGATATGATTATAACCAGAGAAACCATCTAACATTGACATGAGCTCATAACCAGATACCAACTACAAAATATGATCCATGACAAGGAGCCAGTACTTATCCTTAAGTGATGCCTGATTCAAATTTTGAAAGTCGACACATATTCTTATCTCACCATTCTTCTTCCTAACTGGGACGATATTGGCTACCCATGTTGAATGGTGAATAGAGTAGATAATCCTTTCTTTAAGAATTTCATCAACTTCATTGAATATAGCTTCAGCGACCTTTGGATTGAATTGCCTTTGTTTTTTCTAGAAGGGAGTTGAACCAGGTTTCAAAGGAATCTGATGTTTAAATTTTCCATTCATGAATTCCTTTGAATCTTCATAACCCCAACCAAAAACATCTTGGTAAGATTTCAACAAATTCATGAACTCTCCTTTCTCTTCTGCTGACAAGTCTTTTCCTATTAGGAACATCTTTGGAATTTCTTTAGAACCAATATTCACTTTCTCATAACCCAAAGAATTAGAAGATTTAGTATCTTCAACTTTCTCTTTTCTTTTATCTTCCTTATCAAAAAGACTTTCAAGGGTGACTAACCCTCTTGGAATAACATTACCTTGTAGTTGAATAATCTCAAGATTATCTCCTCTTGTTCCATCACGATTCTTCATCTCGACATTATGTGATCCTTCAAAATTTAGGTCAAAAAATGGAGGTCTTCCCTCAAGAAATGTAATGATTTTCCCATCAGCATCAAACACTTGCCAATGTTGATCATTATCTGGCACACTGGGTCTATGAATCATCTTTACTATGTACATATCCCTATTGAACTCAAGATGAGGAATAAGGAGTGAGCAGAGACTACAAGACAATCTGCTTTAGAATTTTGTTCATGAGGGATAGCATATAAAGAAAAAGCATCAAAATTCTCAATCTTATCCCACACTCTATTTCTATATGCTTTTAGTTTTGCATTCTTTGTTTGATATTGCCTCCACACCTGATTGACAACTAGTTTCACATCTCCCAATACTTTGAGTTGTTTGATCCCTTTTTCTCTTGCATACTTGAGGCCAAGTAGAAGAGCTTCATATTCTATGGTATTATTAGTGGTTTCAAAAACCAACTTATAAGCTTTTGGGAACTTTTGTCCTTTCGCTGATATCAACACTATCCCAGCACCTGAACTAGAAGAAGAAATTTCATCAAACTCCATTGACCATAATTCATGGGTTATATCAAGCATAAGAGGCTCAGTTACATCTACTTTAGTGGATGTCATCATATGTGTTCCATGTCTGGTATCAACATACAATATTTCGGCTATGGGATCATCTAATTTCAAGACCATATATTTAGCTTTAGGCTTGGGATTGAGTTTAACCTTTTTATCCCCAATTGGGATAAGGGCATGAGACATGTCCATCTTGATTTCGCTACCGAGATCTTTGCAAAAACTTACGCTCAATAGCATCCCATAATTGGTTGGGATATCAAAAACTAGGATATTCAATTTCAACTTCTTTTTTGGATGTGCCGCAAGGACTACTTGAGCATCTTTTAACTAGCCAACCAACAGAACTTGTTTCACCTTCATAGAATACACCTTTCATGATGATTTGTTTAGAAAGAGTCCTAGGGCATGGGCCACCTTTGAAGGCATAACATTATCGGATGCACCAGAATCAATGATACAATTACTTAACTTGCATCCAACTATATAGAGGGAAACATAGAATGGATTAGGTTTATTTGACAAAGAAGTTGCAACAAATGATTCTTTCTCAGTCATGAGCCCTTCCAAATTATTTTCCTTATCTAGAGAAATTCCTGACTCATGGTTGATAGTGATCTTAAGCGAACCTTTTCCTTTACCAACGCATTGAATCAACCTTTCTAATTGATGTGGGTTGGATTTTAAGTAGTCCAACTGAGAAATTTTTACTTTGGTCTTCTTACAATGATCAATAAAATCAAGAGTCTTCAACAATGTGAGAAGATTTGACTTTATTTGTCTCCTTTGCTTGCAAAGGCTCTTCCAGAGTATGCTTCCAAGATAGAATTTGCTTAGTAGTCTCATCAGAGGCTTTATCCTTTGCTTCTTTTCCCCACTTATGTTCTAATCTTTGTCTCCAATTTGGTGTAGCCGCATTGCAAGAATGATTGTTAATATCTTTAGCTCTCTCATCATCAGATTCATATTCTAAAAAATTTATGGAAGAGGTCCCAATAGTAGGTTTTGTTACATCTTTAGGGGCCACATATTCTTCTATTTTCTCTACCATCAAATGCATTTGCATGAATCTATCCATCTCGAGACAACTTGCACCATCATGATCTGTCATTAGGTGAAAATCACACATAACATCTTGTTTACTAGATGATGTAGGATGTTCAATGGATAATCTTGGTGTTGGTTATGGTAGCCATTTAGGTTATTTGTTCTATTGATATGGCATATAATTCCTCCTTGGGATATCTTGATACAAAGGCTGAGGATTGTGGGGCAACTGCTTCTTGATTTGTAACACATCAAATGTTAGCTAATTTTTGATATAAAGGGTTAGTGGCAATGACATGAGCTTGCTGACCTTTCCCTTTTTGCAGCTCATGACTCCATTTACCTAAACTAAGCAAATTGTCCTCCACCTCCATGGCCAAAGTTTGTGTGGCTACTAGATTAGGAGCTCTTGCCCTTCGTATTTGAAAGCTTACATCAGAAGGTTGATCATTGATGAAGAAAGTCATTTGATTTTCTTTAGTGGGTCTTTTATTGACGAGAATTTGGTTCACTGTTTGGTTAAAATAAGCAATGAATTCTCACATGGGCTCATGAACCTCCTTCTTCATTTGTGTTAATTGGGAGAGAAGCAAATGTTCATCTTCAGCAGTTTTAAATCTCCTCTCGAAAGCTTGAATTAAGGTTGCCCATGAAGTCATTGATCCAGCTGACAGCTAACCAAACCATTTAGCCATGTCTTATGTGAGTGTTTCAACAAAAAGAGGAACAGAAACAT
Organism: Cupressus sempervirens; assembly: GCA_028749045.1. Lineage (NCBI taxonomy): Eukaryota > Viridiplantae > Streptophyta > Pinopsida > Cupressales > Cupressaceae > Cupressus > Cupressus sempervirens. The sequence goes on from CM053786.1 coordinate 819,695,320, forward strand.
CTTCGTGTTGAATTGCAAGAACCCCACTTGCCATAAAGAAGGTACTGATATGTTGATCAGTGGTAACTTTTTTATCCCCAAAAAACTTAGGAAGAATTTTTTGAGAGCCAATGGGCATGTCATGTAATTGGTTCCCTAAAGCTAAAGGAATAATAGTGGCTTCCCATGAGACCAGTGGTTGTGGTGCTTTTTGTACCATAGTTGGGAGAATGATGTTCAATTGCTTCAAATTAATGGCTAGAGGTACAAGGGTACCTATCAGAATCAGAGCTTGAAAGGCCGTAGGAGAAATAGTAGCCTTGGGTGGTGAAGATGGCCTACTAACAGATTTAACCTTCTTCTTCTTCTTAGGAGTAAGCGGCTTGAAATCTAACTTTTGAAGGGCTTCAAAATCTTTGTCTCGTAGACCTTTTTGTCTAACCACTCAAGTATATGGTTTGTTAGCTAGTTTATTGGTTATTATTTACTTTTTGTTGGATGTGACCAAGATTATGCATGTTTCTTCTCGGGATAACTATTATTCTTTCAATGACTACAATGTTCTGACCAATAGGAGCTCTTCACAAGATTTCCCCGAATTCTTCTTCTTCTTCAAGAACTTGATTTAATTGATGATATTGTTGTGCACTTTGTCTACACCTCCAGGATAGAGTGTTCAAGTTTGAAATAATATCCTCCTGGGTGTCTTAGAAGCCAAGATTTTGTTGGAGAGCTAAAAAAATGTTCTCATGTGGTAGCACCATCGTGCTTCATCATAGGTGACTGTCAATCTTTTCTCATTCAGTCTCCCCAATAGAGTCGCCAAAAATCTATTGGTAAATAGATTTGTCACTGTATAAATAGCCTGACAAAGTGTATGTGGCAAACCATTCACAATAGTTGGATAGGCCCTTGGTATGCGGCCTTCCTCTGCATTTAGAGGGGCAGCTCCCTCATATGACATAATTTTAAAGATTTTCAAATAAAGAAGTTAAATTTTTAAAGATCAATAGAAATCCATTGATGATGAATGCACCACGCGACTTCACAGCTTTCTAGAGTTAACATAAAATGATAATAAAGACAATCAAGAACTATGCTTGAAAATAATCATTATCACCATGCTGATTCATGATTCATAAACATTCACACAATACTGGGAAAATGTTCACTACAGAGAGAATCAAGAGTTTTATGCTGCAACAATCTAGATTTTAGAAGAAGAAATCAAATGCATGTCCCATTTTATTTTCTTGCACCAAGAATGTAATAGAGATTTTCAATTTCAAAGACAAAATCTATACATACTTTCCAAAATTTGTCTTCTAATCAAAAGTTTAGCATAGTGTTCTCTTATTCTAAATTCCAAAAAGTCCCTTTAGAAAGCCAAAAATGACTCCTTATATAGACATAGAGGTTAAGAACTACCTCTTCATGGTTAATAACTACTTCCCAAATATGTGATTTGGAGGAGGTTATTTAACCTCTACAAAATTAACCTATATGACCTGAAACTTAGACCTTACATATTTTGAGAAGAAGTTTGAATAATCTAATCCTTATCGATCCCCTTGTGATCTTTGGATCATTTATCCAAATTACATCACTTTATTAATAAAGACATTTCTATCTTATCATGAAGAGATAAAGAAGATAAGACATATATGGGCCCACCAAATGTTGACTTTATGTTTCCCTTCTCTCTAATTGTGTCTATATCTATCAAATGTGCTTTTATTATATGAACAATGAGGAACATTTATAAACATTCTTATCTAAGATTCCACTTCTTTGAAAATTCCACTTCTTTGAGAATTATGTCAAATAATTCACGCACTTTGAGAGTAGTCTTTGGTAGAGAGGGAGAAGAGTTTGAATTGGCATTGAATCCACTATATAATTCATTGTGATCCATTTCCTCTTCACTTTTCAAAGATGGCATTGAATCATCTATACCAATGTTACTCGGCTCTATTGTATCTTGGAGCAGAAATGAAGTTTGAAAATTCATTGGGTCTGATTGCAAAAGTGCATGTGTTGGTGTGGATTTGCTGTCATCTAAATCTTTACTGGAAAACCTGCTATTTTTTTATAGAGATTTGTGGGTCATGGGATCTATTCCCATTAGCTTCAGCTTCTTTTTAATGCTTGAGTTCCAAAAATTCTTGATCTCATTGTCAGTTCTCCCCAGAATCTTGCAACTATTTATGACAACCTGTTTCCAAGGACAGCATGTGCTTCAATGATAACCTTTTCTTCATGGAGTGAAAATGCACCTCTTTTCAAACCCGGTCTGAAGAAGTTTATCCAACGAAGCCTGCAACTTTTACCACACCATTCAAGCCCAGCGTACAGGTCAATCACCACATTATTCCAAGTTGTATCTCTGGAATGAGTGTACTATGCATTTTGGCACATCAAAAGCATGTGATCTTGTTATCATTGGCCATGTGTAACATAATATTATGTTAAGTAGATTTTGAAAAGGCACTCCATCTTCACTATCATTTCATCTATTTCTATTCCATTCATTAAGTCCTTTCGCAAATACTTAATACGCTACCAAAATCTTTCTATATTAGACAAGGAGAGTGTTGCTATGCCACACATCTCTGACTCATTTTCTTTGAGCTTCTCACAAGCATTGTCATAATCATCTGAATTGATTCCATATTTGATTCCATATTGATCGTGGGCAACATAAAGCACATTGAATTCCATTCCCAACGTTGTCAAAGTAGAATTCAAGTGAGGGGTGATCTTTATCATCTCCTTAGGTGAACCCACATAGAACAATGTCATAACTCCACTACGATCCATCACCTCCTTGGCCTTATTTGAGAGAAACTCGATATTTTGAAAGATGAATTGCAAAGTGGATGAAGAGTTGAATCTCAATGTCTCCTAGTTTGTCTTCATTAGTTCTTCTTCACGAGCTTCAAAAAATGGATATGCCTCCACACCCCACCTCTTTATCATCGCCATTACATCTTTGTTTGATATCCTTCCCTTGTCGTCCACCACACACACAAATGGCTCACTAAGATTATTATTTATTTATTTATTGTGCCCAAATAAAATACTCTATTCTATCCTTTATCAACCATGGATTTGGTACCGAAGGCCATGGTGCATTAGCAACTACTCTCTCAAACTCCTCCCACAAACTGCTATGTATGACTAGAACCCAAACTACTTCTACCAAGTTATTAGTCAAGCCACTCTCTTGCATTTTCACATACATTTCTTTCATGGAAGAGGTGTGCAGTATTGTTACATCAAGATATGTGATGAGCAGTAATATCAATTTCCCCTGCATCACCTATCTACTCAAGATATAATATGGAGCGAAGATGATGAAATAGGTAACATGCCTTGTCTATGCATTTTTTCCAATTATCGATTTTATTTATAGATCCATGAGTTGAGAGAAATATGGTATTTGGTCAAACAGTTGATGTATCACCAAATAGATATCGTGCTATGTGTCCTCTTCTTTTTCATTTTCTTGATCTTCTTAATCATTATCCTACACATAGAACTTGTTGGATACAATTTTTCAATTGAGTGTTGTCTTTGATGTTACACAAATGTCATATCAGTCATCAGACATAGTCTACTAAGTTCAGTTGGTCAGCAAGGCAAAAGACAAAGTCTACCGAGCTCAGAAGGTTAGCAAAGAAGGTTTACAGTGTCTACCAAGCGTTCTCAGGCTTTACCTTGTGCAGACAGTGGTTATCGAGCTTTCAAAGTTAGCAAAGGAAATTTAGTTGTTATTGAGCTCACTCGATCATCAAAGGAAAATAGTGCAAGAAATAGTTCTTACCGAGCTCTTATGGAAAGTGAAGGAAATTTAGTTCTTACTAAGTTAACTCAGCAGCCAAAGGATTTTGTAGATTTTGCAATGTTAATCGAGTTAAGATGGTTAACTTAGGAAATTATTTCTGGAGTAATGCTTACCGCGCAGGGTCGGCCAATGTTGGATTTCATTGTTTTGTGAAATAAAGTTTATTTGTCTAATGTAATATTTGTAGTCGACTGATGTATGGTTTATTGGTAAAATGTAACGTGTGAATGAGTTGACTTGATAATCTGAATGGTATATATAAGAGGTCAAGTTGTGAATTCTAAGTGTGTAATGGATTTGATGTGATATGAATGTGAAGGAGGACTAATTATTGTGAAAGCAAAGTTTGAAGAATGATCACAGATCATTGAGGAGAAACAAAGCTATATTTGATCAAGGAGGATCTAATGGTGCAGAATAGAGATCCGTAATTAGCAAATTCAATTGCATCTTATTCAGGTCAATTCATTGTTACTTTCTAATCATTGTAGCAGTGATTTCAAATCTCTTAACAGAATTGGTTTAACAGCCATTTTGTAAATCCTCTAACAAGGTAATAGTTCAGTTGAATTGTTCTAAAGACCTCTAGCAAGGCCACTCCTAATAGGGTGATTAAATCCTCTATCAAGGTCACGCCTAACTATGTGTATTGTAAGTTTTAATAGGGTTGGCTCCTAACAGGGCTCACTTCAGAAGAGTGAAAATTGGTAGCTAGTTACTTGGTGGTTTTTCCCATATTTGGTTTCCATGTTAAATCTGGTGTCTCTTGTGCTCATGTTATTTACTTTTTGCATGCATGCTAATAATTATGAATGCTAAAGATCAACAACAAGTTAATCTACCGAGTTATAGTATTTTTGTGTTTACCGAGTGACAATAATAACTAGTTATTTAAGACATATAAGGGATTGGGATTTATTTTTGAGGTAACTGATTCACCCCACCCCTCCCCCCCCTCAGTTACCTCATTCATAATTCCAACAATTGGTATCAGAGCTTTTGGTGCTTGCAGGAAAAGATTTCAAGGATCTAAGCTAAAGATTAGGATGTCTTACAAGAGGGAAATTCCAAGACTTAACAAGGACAACTTCTCAGCATGGCAGGGACTGATGAGACTTCATCTGGCTTCTATTGGTGATTCAGGCTGAAGTACCTTGATAAAAAATATGTAGAACATGCTGGTACATTATCTGTCAATGATATTGCTAAAAAAAAGACTCACAACAACATGATGATAGATATTGCATCTGCTCTAAGTTATGAATAATTTGATGACATCAAGGATTGCAAAACTGCTTTTGAAATGTGGAACAAACTAAACAAGATCTATGGAGGTGATGATAATGTAAGAAGAGCCAAGGCAGAAAGTTTGAGAGGACAATTTGATCAGATGAGAATGGGAGAGGATGAAAACATAGCAAAATATGTTGAAAGAGTTAAAGGAAGCGTTCGTGCAATCAAAGCATCTGAAAGAGATATCAAGGAAGAGATAGTTATAAGTAAGTTCTTAGAACTCTACTTCCTATTTATGCAATCAGAGTCTCTACAATTCAAGAAAGAAGATGTGAAGCAAATCATTGGAGATAAATCTGAAGGAACAATGACAAGAAGTAAGTTGAAAGGCACTTGTTTACTTGCTAATTTTGAACCTAGAAATGTCAAAGATGCATTAGAAAATGAAATTTGGATTGAAGCTATGAATGAAGAGATAGATCATATAGAGAAAAACAAAACATGGACTCTTGTACCTAGGCCTAAAGACAAAAATGTGATTGGAACTAAGTGGGTATTCAGAAACAAGTTAAATAAAGATGGTAAGGTGTCAAGGAACAAAGCTAGACTGGTATACAAAGGATACTCTCAAGAAGAAGGTGTAGACTATGGAGAGACTATTTCTCTTGTTACAAGATTGGAAGGTGTCAGAACCTTACTTGCATATGTTGCATACAAAGGATTCAAAGTTTATAAGATGAATGTCAAGTCAGCATTTCTCAATGGCATACTAGATGAAGAGGTTTACATTGAACAGCCTAAAGGTTTTTTTGATCCAAATAAGGACATGGTCTGCAAGTTACGTAAAGTACTGTATGGTCTAAAATAAGCCCCTAAAGCATGGTATGAAAGATTGCATAACTATCTTATTCAGATTGGTTTTCAAAGAACTAATGATAATAGTAGCTTGTACATAAAGGAAGGATCAGATAATAAGATTATTTTGGTAGAAATATTTGTAGATGATACTTTGTTCATAGGAAATGATGATCTTTGCAAAGAATTTTTAGAAAAAATGAACAAGGAATTTGAAATGTCAATGTTTGGTGAGATCAAATTCTTTGTTGGTCTTCAAATTCATTAGAGTAAGAATTGCATCTACATAACTCAATCTAAGTACATCAAGAAGATACTGAAAAAGTTTGGTATGGAAGACCGCAAACCAGTTGGGACTCCTATGTGTACTAGATTGAAACTTACCAAGAATGATGAATCAAAGGAAGTGAATCAGACATTGTATAGATCTATGTTTGGAAAGTTTTGCAGTATGTAGTACATACAAGACCAGACATTGCCCTTGTAGTAGGAATTGTAGCAAGATTCTCAGCAAAACTAAAAGAAAATCACATGATGGCAATCAAAAGAATCATGAGATATTTGAAAAGAATTGAAGATTATGGATTATGGTATAAACTTAGAGGAAATCTGGATTTAAAAGTGTTCACTGATGCAGATTGGGCAGGGAAGGTTGATGACAGAAAGAGTACAAGTGGAGGAGCTTTCTTTATTGGAAAGAGGTTGGTTTCTTGGACAAGTAAAAAGTAGAACTGTACATCCTAGTCCACAGTAGAGGATGAATATGTTGCAGCAGCAGTAAAATGTTCAAACATTGTTTGGTTCAAACAATTATTGGAAGGTATGAAGCAAGAAATCAAAGAACCTGTTGTTATGTTTCGTGACAATACAAGTGCAATTAACATATCCAAGAATCCAGTAATGCACTCAAAAACCAAGCATATTGCTATAAAGTATCACTTTGTTAGAGAATTGGTGCAACATAAGGAAATCAGATTGGAATATGTCCATACAAAGGAAAAAATTGCTGACATATTCACAAAGCCTTTACCTAAGGATGCATTCTTGTATCTAAGAGGTAAGTTAAGGGTCATTCCCCTATCTAAAGCTCAGTAAAATACAATTGTAGTGATGTATCAACAGAAACAAAATTGAAGATCTATCAGTTGATGTAGCAAAGTAATGAAGATATTTCATATGAATCAATACATAAGCTACATTGCTATTCATTTGGTTTATGTTTTCTTTGGCATGTGTTGTCAAAGAGGGAGAGTTTACTATCATATCTTTCTAAAATTTGCAAGAAAAAGAGAGTTTATGTAAGAGGGAGAGATTATTATGAAAGAGGGAGATTACTATATTTGAGGAGTTTTGTATAAGAGGGAAAAGTATTATGTCAGAAAAGAATTGTTTTCAAATTTCATTCTACTATGACATGTTGTGTTTCCATCAATGCCAAAGAGGGAGATTGTTGGATACAATTGTTCAATTGAGTGTTGTCTTTGATGTTGCACAAATGTCATATCAATCATCAGATAGAGTCTACCAAGCTCAATTGGTCAGCAAGGCAAAAGATAGAGTCTACTAAGCTTAGAAGGTTAGAAAAGAAGATTTACAATGTCTATCAAGCATTCTCAGGCTTTACCTTGTGTAGATAGTGGTTACCAAGATTTCAAGATTAGCAAAGGAAATTTAATTATTACCGAGCTCACTCAGTCATCAAAAGAAAATAGTGCGGGAAACAGTTCTTATGGAGCTCTCATGGACAGTGAAGGAAATTTAGTTCTTACCGAGTTAACTCGGCAGCCAAAAGATTTTGCAGACTTTGCAATGTTAACCGAGTTAAGATGGTTAACTCAGGAAATTATTTCTGGACGTAATGCTTACCGAGCAAGGTCGGCCAATGTTGGATTTCATTGTTTTGTGAAATAAAGTGTATTTTTTTAATGTAATATTTGTAGCTGACTAATGTATGGTTTATTGGTAAAATGTAACGTGTGAATGAGCCGACTTGATAATCTAAATGGTATATATAAGAGGTCAAGTTGTGAATTCTAAGTGTGTAATGGATTTGATGTGATATGAATGTGAAGGAGGACTGATTATTGTGAAAGCGAAGTTTGAAGAATGATCAAAGATCATTGAGGAGCAGCAAAACTATATTTGATCAAGGAGGATCTAATGGTGCAGAATAGAGATATGTAATTAGCAAATTTAGTTGCGTCTTATTCAGGTCAATTCATTGTTACTTTCTAATCATTGTAGCATTGATTTCAAATCTCTTAATAGAGTTGGTTTAACAACCATTTTGTAAATCCTCTAACGAGGTAACAGTTCAATTGAATTGTTCTAAAGACCTCTAGCAAGGCCACTCCTAAAAAGGTGATTAAATCCTCTAATAGGGTCACACCTAATAGTGTGTATTGTAACCTTTAATAGGGTTGGCTCCTAACAAGGCTCACTTCAGAAGAGTGAAAATTGGTAGCTAGTTACTTGGTGGTTTTTCCCATATTTGGTTTCCATGTTAAATCAGGTGTCTCTTGTGCTCATGTTATTTACTTTTTGCATGCATGCTAATAATTATGAATGCTAAAGATCAGCAATAAGTTAATCTACCGAGTTACAACATTTTTTTGTTTACTAAGTGACAACAGTAACTAGTTATTTAAGACATCTAAGGGATTGGGATTTATTTTTGAGGTAACCAATTCACTCCCCCCCCCTTCAGTTACCTCATTCATAATTCCAACACTTGTGATGGTTTTGGCTTTAACTATCATTGGGTTGTTTAGGCTCCGCCATATCCGCATGTTGAACAATTATTTCCTCTTCACTATTCTTCCTAGGCAGACTATTGATACCACCATTGTTTGTAACCTCATTTATCTCCTCCATGTCTTTGCACAGAAGAACATTCTCCATCAAATCTCTTTGGTGTTTGCTTCCTTCAATTTCATTTGAATGCTTGGGCTTTTCAATAGGAATCACATGAGTTGCATGCCACTGCTCTTCATTTGTTAATGGATAGGTGACCTTCTCATCCTTTACTAACTTGATCAGAGAGGTTAATTAACGACCTCCAAAATACATATTTTGGAGCTTAACCTTAACCTTTGAGACTAAAAGTTAAGGTTAATTATGGGGAAGAGAATACATGTTTTGATCCCCAAAACTTAACCTCTTTTTAGAAGGTTAAAATTTTGCAAGCTTATCTTAACCTTTTGATGGAGAGGTTAATGGTTAAGCTTTCGAAGTGAAATACGTGTTTTTGACAATTAATCTTAACCTTTTTAGAGGTTAATGGTTAATGATCAAGTTGAAAATATGTATGTTGGCTCCTTTCATTAACCTGTGAGAACTTTTGACTCAGGGACCAGATTTTAAAAAGTTGAAGTGTTGGACGGAGTTGGTGATTAGTTGGAGGATTCGGAGGGTGAAATTTTTCAAAAACATTGAGGGAAAGTGGCCATTCTAATGCTTAAAATGAGGCATGTTTTAAAAATAACCTTAGTATCAAAAAAGGTAGGAATTGGGGCAATTTTGATATCTGGGTAACACCTTAACTTTCTAATTTCACTAAATCATTTTATTAAACATTGGCTATAGTTGCAAGGATTGAAATTAGATGAGAGAGTGATGTGAGAAAAAACTTAATAGATCAAGGATTTGAATGAACAAGAAGGTGATTTCTTAGTCCAAAATGCCCCAGTTAAGAATATTAACTCTTCCTTTAAATAGAAACCCTCATATGTCTTTGTATGTGCTTTTAATGCTCAATCCCTCAAAAATCTTTTCAAATTCTATAGCATAGAAAATTGCAGATGCAACTGTATCAAGACTATGTTGAAAGCACAATTCTATGTAGTTTTTGTAATTTGAAGTTTGTTTACATTTCTATATTTTTATGTTTGGTGTGTTCATGAAATTTATGTTTGGTCTTGTCTATAAAAAAATTGGGTATGCTATTTTAATTTGCCTTCTCTTGCCACAGTTTTTTTGAACCACTGATGGATTATGGTTGTTTTTCTTTTAACAACATGGTTTCAAACTCTATACCTGATTAAAAATTCCATTAAAAGAAAAAGCTCTGAGTCTGTTTTGAATGGTGGAGGGTGTGTTGTAGAGTAAGGTGATGGCTATGGCGGAGATTAATGAGGGGGTATTGGTCGCCATGATTTACAAACTTCTATGACTAGTTTTGTGGTGTTCTTATATATGTAATCAATGGTTATGTATTCTTCTTATAAATGATAATTTATTAAATACTATATTTGTAAAAGCACTCTATCTTAATATTTAGAGTATATAAATATACATTATTACTTATTCTAGTTGGAATTAATTATTTAAATAATAAATATAGTTGTGAATTTAAAATTTAGAATGTTATTATTTTCAATTTAAATTTTTTTTCTAAGTTAGCCAAATTGTAAATTGTAAACTATTTACTTAATAATTAATTTTAAAATACAAAACTTCACATTTTAAAATAGATAATTATTGAATATAAAAACTTCCATTTCTAAATGTAGAATGTGTTTGAAAATTTAATTTAAAGATATTAAAAATTTATTTAAAGACATTTCTACATTATGCACAATATCATTATAATAAAATACATATTTTATGATAAAAATATATTTGAAATAAAATAAGATTATAGTTTCCTTTCAATATTTCTTATTTGCAAATTTTATGTCATTTTGCCCCACACAAATAATTTTATCTCCAAAGTGTACCTCAATGATTTTTAGGTAAAGAAGGTTTCTTGACACAACCAGTGAGGATAGTTAGAATTCATATACATAACAGAAATCATAAATTAGATAATAGAATAGAATAAAAATTTGGATAAAATTATTGTTAATAATGACTCTACTCATAAATCATAATCAATTTAGTAGTACAAAATATTTCAATAAAACATAAATTTTAAAAGATTTTTTTTAAATAATAAGTAAAAATTATATTTTTAAAATGAAAATTATTAAAATTGGAAATCAAAGTTTATTATAAAGATAACATTTTCTTTACCTTTAATTTTTTTGATTAATTTATTAAAATCAAATCAATAAGTAAACTATTTTTCAGACAGAAATAACAATTACATTCAAAAATAAATAATATCAAAAAGTAATAGATCACACATAAAGCAATACAAGACACCAAGATTTAACGTGATTCACCCAATCTCTGGGCTACATCCACTAAATAGCAAGTCCAAATAATAGATCACACATAAAAGAATACAAGACACCAAGATTTAACGTGATTCACCCAATCCTTGGGCTACGTCCATCAAACAGCAAGTCCAATATTATTACAATCTAGTGATTACAACCTAATTACAATCTATAATCCCTTACAGCTCAATACTGCCACAAGAACCAATTTTTGCATCACCTTATGAAAAAACAATCCCTAACCCTAAGCCCTTTTATACAAGTAATTTTACCGCTTTAGGGTTATAATTAATAATTACATGCCATCTCAAAATCCCAATAAAATAGGACCCAAAAAAATTGCTAAAGAATTTATGAAGTATGTATAGTACTTCCCTGATCAGTCACCACAAACTAACAACTTATAATCACAATACACTTATTAAAAATTATTTACTTCTAAATAATTTAGATACTAATTTGTTTAATTTTTTTTTTTTAAATTATTACTATATATTATTGAAAAATTACAAAATCTTTCACTAGCATAATATTGTAATGCAGGGACTCAAGCTCTTGTTTTAAATTGTCAACATATAGAAATTTGGTAATATTCATATAAGTCTTTGTTTTCAGCATATTTTAATGTTTATTCATATTATTATTAAAATTAAAATTTGGAGTGATCAAGTGTTTGACAATGCATTGAAACTTCAGCATATTTTGATTTTTATTCATATTATTATTAAAATTAAAATTTGGAGTGATCAAGTGTTTGACAATGCATTGAAACTTGGTCATTTGATGAAGAGTATTTCAATGGAGGCAATAAGTTTCCCCATGTCAAACCCTCCAACGATTGATTTAATGGATTTTATTACTTCTTAAAATCCCATTATACATTTGAAAAAGTTTTTTTATAATAAATATGGTGTAAATGAATAAAAAGTGTTACCTTTATTGCATGGTGTAAAGGAACAAGAGTTGTAGAGCAGCCAAGTTCCTGCCAAAGATTGGTAAAAGAGTTTTTGTTTTGCTCCATTTTCTTTTGGAGAAATAAAGGAAAGGAAATATAACAATTCAATTTCAAATGCTAAGTTTCATAAGGCTCTTTGTTTGTTTCACCACAAGCCAAGCCATTTAGATTTGTTGATAAGAAAAGAATCTTAGGATAAGAAGAATAACCACGACAAAATTATTGATGCAAACAACTATCGAACATCAAATTAATCTTTTTTAAGCCTGAGAAACATAGCCAGTGTGTGGAGAGCATGGTCAACTCATGTAATTAGCTTATAGACATAGACTTGCACTTGAGACATGAAAGCTATACTCAAAATGCTAGCACTAATAATAGATCCTTATGATGTCTCTTTTCATGCTATACAATGTCTTGGTTGTGGTGTAAGACTAGATTGATCTTCTTATGTAAATAGATTATAGAGAAAGATTGTTGAATATGGGACATAATTGTGTGCCCATTATTTAGATGATGTAGGCATATTTTTACATATGAAACATGGAAGTTACAATAAAAACACTAGTTCTTATTAAAATAGCTCGACTTAAGAAGATGTTACTTGAGGCAAAGTCACATTGATGCCATGGGATGTCCTAATTACAATGCTAACTAAACTAAAGTTTGCAAGCAAACTCTATTTTGAGTTTACAAAAAAAAAATTCATTAAATGTCAATGATATAAGCCCCGGAACAATATTTTAGAAATGACATAGTGGACTCAAACTAATCCCATGATGTAAGTTACTTTAGAAATTACTTGCATTAAACATGAGATAAACTTCACTATGCAACTTGACACTAAATTTTGGCAAGCTTTAGATACTATGTTTGTGTCAAAATATTGTTTATGATTTTAAGATCACAAAAGTGGAGGAATCAAACCTTAGCTTTAAGTTCAACAATAAACATATCAACCACCACTGAAGATTGGACATAATAGGTGTCAAAATGGAGAGCACCCAAAGCCTACAACAAATTGAGGAGAAAAGCATCTCTCCTAGGACAGTGTATCCATATTGAAGAAACCTTACCTTGTTTGGTCAGAGAAACCTGCACATCTGAAGTTGCACAACAATTTATATGGAATCCTTGAAGGTTGTAAAAAAATTTATTCTCTAGTCTTGGATATTTACAAGGTGGCTTTGTGTCTGTTGAGGTCCAACTAAGTTCCCCATCTAAAAATTGCATTTTGTTTATTTTTCCATCACGTCTTCCTACTTTTTTATCCACACACAATGACTTTAGTGAATTTGTATTTCTGGTACCAATTTTTATTTCCATTTGTTGGAAGTTTGCAGCTCCTCTACATGCTTCTTAAGTTGTAGATATTCTGTGGCATCTTCTAAGATCAATGTCTTGTCCATCTACATTCATATGTTTTGACATAATAAGTACGTGCAAAAGGTAATACAACAATTCTTGAATCTTTAGAGAAGGGTTTTGACATACTTAAGCAAATGGATTTTCAAATCCTTGACACACAAGTACATTCTAGAAACCTAGTGCAAGGTATAAGGTGTTCAGAGTTTGTGTATCCTAGTTATGAATTCATATCCAAGTGAAAGAGTTATCTCACTTCAAAAAAGAAAACCAAAAAAACTTCAAAATTCAGATGTGTAAAAAACACTCCAAAACTATAGATTCTTAAAAAATGCTCTTCAAAGCCTGCAATGATGAGACTTCTTGATGAGTTCGAAAATAAAATATTGTTTTAAACTTTTAAGTAAAATTTTTAGTGAAAAATCTATAATGCAAGTAAACTATTTTTTTTCAAGATGGTTTGAACTTTCAAATGTCAAAATTTAGTTTATAGTCATATTTCCTTCAAACATAACAAAAGTTCTGCCAATGAAGAATACAATTTATGGTTTTTGTTGAAAATCTAATTGAAAAGATCATTATTGAAGAATGAAGAAGATTGATTGCAAAGAAGGATATTGTTGATAAAGAATGTTTTCAATCATTGTATTGTCACTGATGTCAAACCTATTGGAATGAAAATTGCTTATAAGATCCAAGTACTATCAATTAGTTGATTGATGAAGAGGAATTAATCAACAAGATGTAACAAAAGCACCTAAGAGAAAGGTTGAGTTATGGTTTTGTAATGAAGTGCAAGGATCAATTAAGACAATGGTAAATGATGTATTGATAATATACTTGAAGATACAAAGGTTGGCCACACTTAGAAACTTCAGAAGCATAAGTTGCAACAAGGTTGTTTGCAAAGCTTAATTAAGTTCATTAGTGAGTGTCGAGCAAGCTAGTTCATGCTAAGTAGATTTTCAGTTAGTGTCGATCAAATGCAAAATCTAGTGTGTATTGAGTGATACAGAAGGAGTCGAGCAAAGTAACAAGTGTCAAGTATCAGAACAACTTAGTGGATGTCGAGTGAATCCACAATAGGTGCCGAGCATCAGTAAAACGTAGTTGGTGTCGAGTAACATAGTATGTGTCGAGCACCAAAATTTCAATAGTGTCAAGCTACTGCATTATTTGAAAAGTCAAAGATTCACCAAAATTGAGCTGACAAGTTTTTTATCTTGAATTTTGTGTACCAGATGGAAGATAAAGATGATGAACTGGAGGCACAAAATTTTAGGTAAATCATTTTTGGGTGAATTCAAGAGGATTCTTCATGGTGTTTCTAGAAGAAACAAGATATGGGTTAGATTCATTGAATCCTACCTAATCCATTGAAACTAAAATTAAAGGAAGGAAGAATCGAGTGGTAAAAGAATTTTCTAGACTCCTATTTAAGGAGTCACAGGCCAAGAAGTTAGAGTTGCTGGAGTGTCAAAATGTGAAGTTGGTGAAAGATGTCAAGGAGAAAGTATTAAGAAGGAAGAATAGAGCTCAAACACTCTGCTTCGATAAAGTTGTCATATAGGAGATTGCACTGGTACATCGAGCATGAAGACTCAAGGAGATGAAGCTTGAAAGGAGAACAAGCTGTCATAGCTATAGAGACTGAAAGCCTGTAGTGCCTACCCTCGTTCACATCTTTTTTGGACATTGTTGTTGTTATTATTAGACTATGATAGACTAGTTTTATGTTGATGGATTAGTGGTATTGTTTTGAGACTATCAGACATTATGTTATAGATTCAGTGGATATATGATGAGATCATTTAGACTTTATATTTCATGTATGCATGATGATCATTACATTGCTTTCAATTATTGTTGATGATTAGTCAGATGATTTATTATTTCATGTGCTTTATTATGGATACTTACCCCATACTTGCATGTGTATGGTGTGTGTGTGTTCTTATTGTATGGCGTTTCTGATATGGTTAAGGAAGGGAGTCGTAGTCACCTGCTTAGTCGGGATCTACATGATGCACCACTTCCTACCATTGTCTGTTTAGCTTAGCATTATATATATTGTATGTACATGCATAGTTTTTTTTGCAGGTTGCAGGTACTGGGTATCGACTTCCCTGAATTTGCCAGGATGAGCGTACCCTATTATACTATCTCAATGATAAGAGAAGGGAGATAAATTCTCAAGTCCAAATCCCAAACCCTTAAACCAATTGTCCTAGTAAGGTAGGACAAGTATCTGGATATTTTACCCACCGAATGTGTCGGATGACATAATTCGTGATTTTTAACCCTTTAGACTAATTTTGTGTGAATTGCTCTATGATGGATTTTCGTATTTTATTTTGGAGGTCTATGGTGAATTTTCAATTAATTAAGTCTTAATAAATGGATTTAATTAATAAATTAATTATTTGAGAAAATTAATATAAAATATCATGATCTTTGATATTTTGATTATAATTAATTAAATGTGAATTAATTGAGGAAAAAAGAATTAAATAAAAGAAAATTAGAAATTAAAATTAATAATAATAATAAAATAATAATAAAGTAATAAATAAATAATAATAATAAAAGTTATAAAAATTAAAATGAAAGTTATAAATATTTAAATAGAAATTAAATAAAAAGTAAATTGGAGTTATAAGCTTGCATGG
The DNA here is from genome assembly GCA_028749045.1 of Cupressus sempervirens. NCBI lineage: Eukaryota > Viridiplantae > Streptophyta > Pinopsida > Cupressales > Cupressaceae > Cupressus > Cupressus sempervirens. The sequence goes on from CM053786.1 coordinate 819,711,385, forward strand.
GAATTAACGCACCTTTTCATTTCTTATATGTCAACAACACGGGGGTTAGTGCATCAATTAAGCACATGGTGTCTACAACCCTATGGCTCATCTAGAAGGTTGGAAAAGACCCATGCTTAGTTGGTGAGACCTTCTAACTGTTTCTAGAAGCATTCTAGATGTTTCCTGAGAGCTCTTTATATTTAGGCATTCCTAGAAGCTTAGACATAGCGTTGGAGAACAATTGGAGCATTGAAGGACTCGAGAACTCTGAAGAAGGGAGGAGCTTGCTCTGCGGGTTTTTCTGAGGAAGAGCGAATTAGCATCAGAATTCAGGTAGATTCTTGTGATTTTACTTATGCTATGTCCGCATCTTGCATTCCCTGTCTTCTTCGTGTCTTCCATATTTCTTTTGAGAATTTTCTTATTTTAATTGTATGCATTCTCAATATGGGTAGTTAAATTTATTTGAGAACTTTATATGCATAGATCTGAAAAGAACACGGGGCTAGGGTTTAGATTCATAGTCAAACCCATTAGATTAATTAATGGAAAAAGTTTGAGATCAAGGATTATAGGAAAATTCTGAGAATTGGAATTTATATTTTGTGTATATAAATGTTTATATTTTTAAATCTGCATACATATATATATATATATATATATATATATATATATATATACAATTATATATATGTGTGTGTGTGTGTGTGTCTATATGCTGTGATATTTGTACGTATATATATATATATACACACACACACACACAAACATATATATATACATATATATACTTATATATATATATATATATATATATATATATATATATATATATATATATATATATAATTAAAAGTCGAATGACATATATTTCGCAGCGAGCGAATGTTTTAAAAATCACATCGCAATTCATCTCTGAGAAAAGCATTTTTAAAATGCTATTGAAAAACAATATTAAACATGTCTTTGGGCATGTATATGACCCGTACCCTGTACATCGGGTAGTGACATCATACCTGCGATCGCAAGTACTGCGACTGCTGTCGCAGGCCTGCAATGGCAGGCATGGTGGCCGCACGACTTTTATAGCCGACAGTGACTATTATTAAACAGTAGTATGAGATTAAAATTTTAATATGACATCAATCGAAATTTTGTAATTCGATTTTATATTTCTTTTTTTTTTTTAAATGCAACAATTTTATATACATATATATATACATATATATATATATATATATATATATATATATATATATATATATATATATATATATATATATATATATATATATATATATATGTAAGTATGTAAATATTTTAATTAATAAATTTAAATTATTATTATTTGATAAAGATATATATATTAAAGGTTCATCTTTTATAACGATGAATTATTTTATAATATTATAATTTAATTATAAGATTTAATTAATTGTTCTAAATTATTAAAGAAAGAATATGCAATTTAATTAATAATTTGGTGGGGGACGTTTTCAAACAAAGATTATAATTGAAAGATGGATTTTAAGGGAAACTTTTATTCGTCTAAAATAATACATGTATAAAATGTTCCTCCATTTATTCTCTAAACTTGGAAACATAAACTAAGACCTCTACATTTAAATTCAAGTTTGTAAATTTAGCAAAACCAAAACATGTGTTTGTATTGGATATTCTTTATGCTATTGTTTTGGGTTTTGGGTTGACTAGTGTTGACCATTATAGGACATCTACCAGAGGCTTGGGGGTTATGTGATTGTGATGTCATGATGATGTTTTAATCTCGATCTTTATAAACCCAACCATGGTTATGTGATGGAATGCTCTATGTATTGGTTGTAATTACTGATTGTTATAGTTGAGATTCTTATGTATGAGACACTTGACTTAACCATTTTTGGTCATCGATCAGTTATCCTTGGTTATTTTCTAGTTGCCATGATGGGACTGAAATATGGATTTATTCTTGATGATGTCATGTTGTGACATGTTTTGACTCAACCATTTTGGAGTCTTGGATCAGTATGATTGAGATATATTTTGGTTATTGAGAACCATTGGATACTTTTGATTATCAGTGAAACTTCAATTGCCAATAGAGAGCTGTTGTGTTCATGATTTTTTATGGATATTTGCTCATGGAGATTTGATGCTTTTATGCATATTTGATGATTTCATTATGGATTATCTTTTCTGATTTTGAGATTTATGATTCCATGAGCTTAGGGTAGGATATCTGCATGTAGTTCAAAAAGTGGCGTGCAATGGGGGTTGGGGCCCTAAGAGGCTGCCAGGGTAACTCATTGTAAGTTCGATTAATAAGTGATAACATTCACACCTAATACTAAATAAATGAACCTAAAAAGATAAGTTTTTTGGTTCTCGCCCATGCCTTGAATGCTTGTATAGACTAGGATGGGAGTAGAGAGAACGCATGGTTGCGACCTTGCATTCCATAGTATGCCTCGTCAGTATGAGAGGATACTAGTGGCCGCATGAGATCAGTATGGACCCGTGGAGTTTAGCTAATTTCCAGGGTAACTTGTACGTGATAAATGCGATGACACTTTCCCACTTGCATAGTAGGTTCCTACATGTCTTTGTGTGGCTCTGGGATTAGATGTTAGTTTTTGTGCTTGGAACCTTTGAGTTAGTATACTTTTAGGATTCCTAGACTTGCTGAGATTTATGTTATGTGTTTTGGATAGCCTGTTTGGGACTTGAGATTATCTCCTCAACACGATGGGAGTGGACCACTTAGGTACCACGTGGTCGGGTGGTAGTGTTTTTCCACTCTTATCATTTGAGATTCATTGAGACATCATGGTTGATGTGTCCTTCGTGATGGTGGATATGTATCCTTTCATTAATCATTAGCATATGTTAGATGATGTTATCTTATGCTTCTATTTGCATGTTAGTTTACTTTCTGCATATGATATAGTATATGTTAGGAGTGACATTCCTACTATGTTAATACCAATGATCTCTTTGGTGATTTGGAATGTTACGCATGAAGGGATGGCTAGGGCCCACGATGGTCTAATGATGCTATTAACGGTTGGGAGGAACTGTACACTTAGTTTGTTATGTTTGATCTTTATGATGGATGTATATATGATGATGTATCATGGATTAAATAGAATGATGTACCTTATTCTACATATGTATATTCTTTTGAGCTTTTCATACCCTGTGACATGTACAATGGATGATTGAGCATTTGAAAATGTAATGTATAAACATTGGACTTATCATTATTATTTCATGTGGATGTTGTACTAGATGGATTCATTAATGTTAGTTGTTTAAATGTAATTCAACGTTAAGGGATCTTTAAAGAATGTAACCAGTTGTGTATGTTATGTTTACTTTTAGATGGACATTGCTATTGCTTCCATTATGGTTCATGAGTTATATGTGATATTTACTTTCGTGTTTTAAAAAAAAATGCTACCAAACTTAGTGAAATTCTAGGTTAATTCTTTGGATCCCTTGGCGGGGCATTACATTTGGTATCAGAGCCTGAGTTTCTACATTTGGAGCTCTGGGTATATTTTGGAACAACTAAAACTTTAAACTATTAAGTGTAATTTTTCAAACTTGAAACTAGGTGAACCAAAACAGAACTTGAACTGTTACTTGTATATTTTTCATACTTCAACACTTAATTTTCAAAACTGAAAATTTTACTTAAACCTAAACATAGAATTGAACTTAGTCTATTGCAAACATGTGCCTTTGATTGTAATAGTACTTTGTACTGTTGTAGGATGGTATCTGGGACTAGGTCTTCTGTTAGAGGTCATGGTAGAGGCCGTGGTAGAGGCCGTGGTCATGGCAGAGCTATCAGTGTCCATGAGTTTTCCCATGAGGGATCGGCTCATGTAGAGAGCAGGGAAGAGCACACTAGTAGGTAGCAAGAAGAGAGTCGTAGAGAGGACCAAGATGAGTCTGAAGAGGTTGGTTTGAGATAGATGATGCAGACTATTTTAGAACGTCTACCTCTTGTTCAAGAATAGCCCAAAGTGCATCAGACAGAACAAGAGCATAGACCCAAGTCTAGGAGTCCTTGAAAGGATCGTCAAAGGTCTATTATGTCCACTTAGATGAAGGATCTTTCAAGATCCAAGGTCAGGCCTTTCAATGGGCAAGGTTCTGGTTATGTGGCCGAGCAGTGGCTTATTTCCCTTGACAAGATTTTTGCCATGCAAGATTTTGACAGCAATGTTAAGGCAAGATTTGCGATCACTAATTTAGAGAATTTGGGGCCACTTGGTGGACAATTGAGGAGAAGAAGCTAGGAATCGATATGAGCAGTGTTACGTGGGAACTATTCTTGGAAAGTTTTTGTGAACGATTCCTACCAGAGGAATAGAAACAGCAAAGGGAAAATGAATTTCATAATCTCAGATAGTACACTATGTCAGTGACCGAGTATGAGCGTAAGTTTTATGAGCTCATGTCTTTTTTAGGGTTCAATGAAAATTTAGCTCAGTTGACACAACATTTTATTAGGGGTTTGAATAACCGTATAATTGGGGGTGTCAAGGTATTTGAGCCAAAAACCCTCAAGAATGCGATACATCAAGCAATCCTTGTTGAGAAAAGTGTCAACCTTGGTCAAGGAGGTTTTGTAGGAGTGCCAGCAACATTAGGATCTAAAGGCAATTACAATTCAGGTGGTAACAAGAAGCCTTCTTTCTCTAAGGAGAAACAGTATCAGCAACAGTCTCAGTAGACACAGCAACAGAAGGGATTGAATTCTCAGGCTCAAGGTGGTGGCAAAGGTTCTAATTCCAAGAGCAACCGTAATGCTCAATGCAATAAACAAAATCAGCCCAACCAGCCAGCTCAGAGTAGCCAGTCTTTTGTTAGCAAGAACAGTCGTCAGCAATCAAATGTACCACCTATGGGTAGAGGATCTGGCAAAAATATAGAATGTTTTTCATGTGGTCAAATTGGACATTATGCAGCTCAGTGTCCACAATGAGCACCTCACTTTTTAGGACCTAGACCTACAATTTCAAAGCCTACAGTTGGTGATGCAGGTAGAGCCCATAGATTTTTTGCAGTAGTTGATCACTGTCAGGCAGATCATCAGGGAATAGTGGTTGAGACCACAGGTGCTATTAGAGGTATATCTCTTTCAGTATTGTTTGATTCCAGAGCTATAGATTCATTTATTTCACCATCTATAGTTTCTAAGTGTAAGCTGGATGCGGTGAAGCAAGATCATGGTTGGCAAGTGGAACTAGCCTCAGGCATTAAGGTCTCCACAGATTTTGTAGTTCATAAGTGTGGGCTTAGCTTAGGAAGCTTTGATACTACAGTGGATCTTCGAGTCATACCCCTTGGTTCCTATGATGTGGTTTTAGGCATGGACTGGCTTGGATCTCATAGAGCTAGTATAGATTGCAGGAAGAAGACTATTATGTGCCAAGATGACCAAGGGAATGAAGTGAAGATAGTTGGGATACCAAGGCCTATATCTCTACGGATGATTTATGCTATGCAATTGAAGCGAAGTTTTCGTAAGGGATGTCAGATATTTGTTGTTATGGTAAATGATCTTGATGATGAAGATCTTGTGAGGAAGACTTTAGATCACCCAATTTTACAGGAGTACGCAGATGTCTTTCCAAGGGAGGTTCCAGGCATGCCTCCGAAGAGGGACATTGATTTTAGCATTGATCTTATTCCTGGAGTAGATCCTATCTCTAAAGCTCCTTATCACATGACTACACAAGAATTGGGTGAGCTACGTCTTCAGCTTGAGGAAATTTTGGCCAAAGGGAGCACTCAACCTAGCATATCACCATGGGGAGCTTTAGTGCTCTTTGTGAGGAAGAAAGATGGTTCTTTACACCTTTGTATCGACTATAGACAATTGAATAAGGTGACGATTAAGAACAGGTATCCTTTGCCTAGGATTGATGACTTATTTGATCAGATCAAGGAAGCTACAGTATTCTCCAAGATTGACCTTAAGTCAAGATACCACTAACTTCGCATCAAGGAGGCTGATATTCACAAGACCGCTTTTCAAATGCGCTATGGGCATTATGAGTTCACAGTGGTACCTTTTGGGTTGACTAATGCTCCATCAATTTTCATGAGTTTGATGAATGGTGTGTTTCGATCTTATCTGGACAGGTTTGTATTTGTGTTTCTTGATGACATATTGATATATTCTAAGACTCAAAAGGAGCATGAGGAACACATGCGATTGGTATTGCAGTGTTTGAGAGACAATCAGCTTTATGCCAATGTAGCTAAGTGTGAATTCTTCAAATTGAAGATTCAGTATTTAGGGCATGTTATTTCAGGTGATGGTATTTCAGTGGATCCTACAAAGATTCAGGCGATAATAGATTGGCCGACACCGACTAATGTGTCAGAGATTCATAGTTTCATGGGCCTAGCTAGTTATTATCACAGATTTGTCAAGAACTTCTCTAGGATAGCACATCCTATCACTTCTCTTCAGAGGAAAGGAAAGAAGTTCGCATGGACAGAGAAATGTGAGGAAGCTTTTCAGAAGCTCAAGGAACTTTTGACCAGTGCACCGATTTTAACCGTACCTAATCCAGAAGGTGATTTCATGGTGTGTACAGATGCTTCTCTTGAAGGGATTGGGGCAGTGTTGATGCAGAATGGACGAGTGATTGCGTATGAATCACGTAAGCACAAAGATCATGAGTTAAATTATCCTACGCATGATCTTGAGTTAGCAGCAGTAGTTCATGCTTTGACAAGGTGGAGACATTTCTTGTTGGGGCACAGATTTGAGCTACATAGCGATCATCGTAATCTTCAGTACATTTTCACTCAGCCTAATTTGAATGCTCACCAAAGGCGATGGATGGAGTTTCTATGCGAGTATGATTTTGAGATTAAGTACATTCAGGGGAAGGAGAATGTGGTGGCGGATGCTTTGAGTCGCAGGAGACATGTGGTATTATCTATGACTCTTAGTGTGGATTTGAGGAGTCGAATTCTTCAGGCACTTTCTACGGATTCTTGGTATCAGGAAGTGTGCAGAGAGATTGATTCAGGAAGACCTTTGGAAGGTAAGTTTGCAGGTTACGTTCGAGAATCAGATGGTCTTTTAAGACATTTGGGGAGGATTTATGTGCCATTACTGGATGAGCTTCGCACCTTGATTCTAGCAGAAGCCCATCGTACACCTTACTTAGCACATCCAGGTGTCAAGAAGATGCATGCTGATTTAAGACGTTTGTTCTTTTGGTCTGGGATGAAGCGAGATATTGTTGATTTTGTGGCTCAATGTCTTGAGTGTTACAAAGTTAAGGTAGCACATCAGCACTCGGCAAGACTTTTGCAGCCAAATCTCATTCCTTCTTGGAAGTGGGATATCATCTCCATGGATTTCATTGTAGGATTACCTATGACTATTCGTCGTCATGATGCTATCATGGTCACCATTGATTGGTTGACTAAGGTGGCGCATTTCTCACCGATCAGGTCTTTCTACACAACAGCTTCTGTAGCTAATCTCTTCATGCGTGACATTGTGAGATTACATGGTATTCCTAGAAAGATCATTTCTGATAGGGATCCTGTATTCACATCCACATTTTGGACACGCTGCAGCATGAGCTTGGAGCGCAATTAAACTTCAGTTCAGCATATCATCCGGAGACTAATGGTCAGACAGAGAGGGTGAATCAGGTTTTGGAGGATATGTTACAGATGTCTGTGATGGATAGGCAGACACATTGGGAGGACTATCTCTACCTAGTGGAGTTTGCTTACAACAACGGGTATCATAGTTCTATTGGCATGGCACCATTTCAGGCATTATATGGACGTCCTTGTCGTACACCCTTGAGTTGGGACAGCCTTGAGGATCACATCTTGTTGGGTCCTAAGATGCTTCATGATATGGAGCAACAGGTAGTGCGTATCCATGAGCACCTGACTACGGTACAGGATAGACAGAAGAAGTATGTTGATGCTCATAGGACTGATAAGTAGTTTGTTGTGGGTGATAAGGTTTTCTTGAGAGTGCGTCCGCGAAAGATTCTGATCCGATATGGAAAGGGTTCTAAGTTAGCACCTTGCTTTGTGGGACCATTCGAGATTCTAGAGAGGATTGGCCCGGTTGCTTACTGCCTTGCTCTATCGCCCAGCCTAGCTCGCATTCATGATGTCTTTCGCGTTTCAGTGCTTCGACAGTATATTCTTGATATTGTACATGTTCTTGATTGGAATGCATTGCAGGTAGAGGACGGACACCTGGCTTTGGAGCCGGTTCTTATTTTGGAGCAGCGGGAGTTGACCCTCAGGGGTCGAACCATTGAGCAGGTAAGCATCCAATGGAACCCTACTGATGATTCTTTAGCTACTTGGGAGGATGCAGCTAGATTAAGGGAGTTATATCCCTACTTGTTTGTAGGCTTCCAGGAGTAAGCCTAATCCAAGGAGGGGTGGATGTAGTGCCTACCCTCGTTCACATCTTTTCTGGACATTATTGTTGTTATTATTAGACTATGATAGACTAGTTTTATGTTAATGGATTAGTGGTATTATTTTGAGACTATCAGACATTATGTTATGGATTCAGTGGATATATGATGAGACCATTTAGACTTTACATTTCATGTATGCATGATGATCATTACATTGCTTTTAGTTATTGTTGTTGATTAGTTAGATGGTTTATTATTTCATGTGCTTTATTATGGATACTTACCCCATACTTGCATGTGTATGGTGTGTGTGTTTTCTTATTGTATGGCGTCTCTGATATGGTTAAGGAAGGGAGTCATAGTCATCTTCTTAGTCAGGATCTACACGATGTACCACTTCCTATCATTGTCTATTTAGCTTAGCATTATATATATTGTATGTACATGCATAATTTTTTCTGCAGGTTGCAGGTACCGGGTATCGACTTCCCTAAATTTTTCAGAATGAGCGTACCCTATTATACTATCTCAATGATAAGAGAAGGGAGATAAATTCTCAAGTCCAAATCCCAAACCCTTAAACCAATTGTCCTAGTAAGGTAGGACAAGTATCTAGATATTTTACCCACTGAATGTGTCAGATGACATAATTCGTGATTTTTAACCCTTTAGACTAATTTTGTGTGAATTGCTCTATGATGGGTTTTCATATTTTATCTTGGAGGTCTATGGTGAATTTTCTATTAATTAAGTCTTAATAAATAGATTTAATTAATAAATTAATTATTTGAGAAAATTAATATAAAATATCATGATCTTTGATATTTTGATTATAATTAATTAAATGTGAATTAATTGAGGAAAAAAGAATTAAATAAAAGAAAATTAGAAATTAAAATTAATAATCATAATAAAATAATAATAAAGTAATAAATAAATAATAATAATAAAAGTTATAAAAATTAAAATGAAAGTTATAAATATTTAAATAGAAATTAAATAAAAAGTAAATTGGAGTTATAAGCTTGCATGGGAATTAACGCACCTTTTCATTTCTTATATGTCAACAACACGGGGGTTAGCGCATCAATTAAGCACATGGTGTCTACAACCCTATGGCTCATCTAGAAGGTTGGAAAAGACCCATGCTTAGTTGGTGACACCTTCTAGCTATTTCTAGAAGCATTCTAGATGTTTCCTGAGAGCTCTTTATATTTAGGCATTCCTAGAAGCTTAGACATAGCGTTGGAGAGCAATTGGAGAATTGAAAGACTCGAGAACTCTGAAGAAGGGAGGAGCTTGCTCTGCGGGTTTTTCTGAGGAAGAGCGAATTAGCATCAGAATTCAGGTAGATTCTTGTGATTTTACTTATGCTATGTCTGCATCTTGCATTCCCTGTCTTCTTCGTGTCTTCCATATGTCTTCTAAGGATTTTCCTATTTTAATTGTATACATTCTCAATATGGGTAGTTAAATTTATTTGAGAATTTTATATGCATAGATCTGAAAAGAACACGGGGCTAGGGTTTAGATTCATAGTCAAACCCTTTAGATTAATTAATGGAAAAAGTTTGAGATCAAGGATTATAGGAAAATTCTGAGAATTGGAATTTATATTTTTTGTATATAAATGTTTATATTTTTAAATCTACATGCATGTGTGTGTGTGTGTGTGTGTGTGTGTGTGTTGTGATATTTGATTAAACTTTACACACACAAACACACACACACACACACACACACACACACACACACACACACACACACACACACACACACACACACACAAACATATACATATATATACTTTTTTTATATATATATATATATATAAAATTAAAAGTCGAATGACATATTTCGCAGCGAGCGAGTGTTTTAAAAATCGCATCGTGATTCATCTCTGAGAAAAGCGTTTTAAAAATGCTATTGAAAAATAATATTAAACATGTCTTTGGGCGGGTATATGACCCGTACCCTGTACGTCAGGCAGCAACATCATACCTACGGTCGCAGGTACTGTGACTAGTGTCACAGGCCTGCGACAGTAGGCATGGTGGCCGCACGGCTTTTATAGCCGGCGGTGACTGTTATTAAACAGTAGTATGAGATTAAAGTTTTAGTATGACATCAATCGAAATTTTGTAATTCGATTTTATATTTCATTTTTTTATAAAATGCAACAATTATATATATATATATATATATATATATATATATATATATATATATATATATATATATATATATATATATATATATATATATATATATATATATATATATAAGTATGTAAATATGTTAATTAATAAATTTAAATTATTATTATTTGATAAAGATATATATATTAAAGGTTCATCTTTTATAACGATGACTTATTTTATAATATTATAATTTAATTATAACATTTAATTAATTGCTCTAAATTATTAAAGAAAGAATATGCAATTTAATTAATAATTTGGTGGGGGACGTTTTCAAACAAAGATTATAATTGAAAGATGGATTTTAAGGGAAACTTTTATTCATCTAAAATAATACATGTATAAAATGTTCCTCCATATATAAACTTGGAAACATAAACTGAGACCTCTACATTTAAATTCAAGTTTGTAAATTTAGCAAAATCAAAACATGTGTTTGTATTGGGTATTCTTTATGCTATTGTTTTGGGTTTTGGGTTGACTAGTGTTGACCAGTATAGGATGTCTACCAGAGGCTTGGGGGTTATGTGATTGTGATGTCATGATGATGTTTTAATCTCGATCTTTATAAACCCAACCATGGTTATGTGATGGAATGCTCTATGTATTGGTTGTAATTACTGATTGTTATAGTTGAGATTCTTATGTATGAGACACTTGACTTAACCATTTTTAGTCATCGATCAGTTATCCTTGGTTATTTTCTAGTCGCTATGATGGGACTGAAATATGGATTTATTCTTGATGATGTCATGTTGTGACATGTTTTGACTCAACCATTTTGGAGTTTTCAATCAGTATGATTGAGATATATTTTGGTTATTGAGAACCATTGGATACTTTTGATTATCAGTGAAACTTCAGTTGTCAATAGAGAGTTGTTGTGTTCATGATTTTCTATGGATATTTGCTCATGGAGATTTGATGCTTTTATGCATATTTGATGATTTCATTATGGATTATCTTTTGTGATTTTGAGATTTATGATTCCATGAGTTTAGGGTAGGATATCTGCATGTAGTGTCGGGAAGTGGCTTGCAATGGGGGTCAGGGCCCTAAGAGGCTGCCAGGGTAACTCATTGTAAGTTGGATTAATAAGTGATAACATTCACACCTAATACTAACTGAATGAACCTAAAAAGATAAGTGTTTTGGTTCTCGCCCATGCCTTGAGTGCTTGTATAGACTAGGATGGGAGTAGAGAGAACGCATGGTTGCGACCTTGCATTCCATAGTATGTCTCATCAGTATGAGAGGATACTAGTGGCCGCATGAGATCGGTATGGACCCGTGGAGTTTAGCTAACTGCCAGGGTAACTTGTACGTGATAAATGCGATGACACTTTCTTGCTTGCATAGTAGGTTCCTACATGTCTTTGTGTGCCTCTGGGATTAGCCTTTGAGTTAGTATACTTTTAGGATTCCTGGACTTGCAGAGATTTATGTTATGTGTTTTGGATAGCCTGTTTGGGACTTGAGATTATCTCCTCACCACGGTGGGAGTGGACCACTTAGGTACCACGCGGTCAGGTGGTAGTGTTTTTCCACTCTTATCATTTGAGATTCATTGAGACATCGTGGCTGATGCGTCCTTCGTGATGGTGGATATGTATCTTTTCATTGATGATTAGCATATGTTAGATGATGTTATCTTATGCTTATATTTGCATGTTAGTTTACTTCCTGCATATGATATAGTATATGTTAGGAGTGACATTCCTACTATGTTAATACCGATGATCTCTTCGGTGATTTGGAATGTTACACACAGAGAGATGGCTAGGGCCCACGATGGTCTAATGATGCTATTAACGGTTGGGAGGAACCGTGCACTTAGTTTGTTATGTTTGATCTTTATGATGGATGTATATATGATGATGTATCATGGATTAGAATAGGATGATGTACCTTATTCTACATATGTATATTCTTTTGAGCTTTTCATACCCTGTGACATGTACAGTGGATGATTGAGCATTTGAAAATATAATGTATAAACATTGGACTTATTATTATTATTTCATGTGGATGTTGTACTAGATGGATTCATTAATGTTAGTTGTTTAGATGTAATTCAACGTTAAGGGATCTTTAAAGAATGTAACCAGTTGTGTATCTTATGTTTACTTTTAGATGGACATTGCTATTGCTTCCGTTATGGTGCATGAGCTATATGTGGTATTTACTTTCGTGTTAAAAAAAAATGCTACCAAACTTAGTGAAATTCTAAGTTAATTCTTTGGATCCCTTGGCGGGGCATTACAAAGCCAAGCAAATTGTGAAGAGCTGAACAGAGATCTAATATCTGAAAATTAAGTTGTGAGTTGTATCATGTCAAAAGCCCTTGTTGTTACTCTTTAACAATTGTGCAAGCTAGGGTAAAATCCTATGGACTTAGGTTGGTTTAACAGCCATTTGTAAATCCTTTAATAGGGTGGCATTCCAAGTGAATGTTCTAAAGTCCTCTAACCAAGCCCACTTCTAACAAGGTGGTTAAATCCTTTAACTAGGTCACATTTAACAGTGTGTTATAGCCTTTAATAGGGCAGGCCTTTCACAGGGCATCACTTCAGAAGAATGAGAATTGAGTAGCATGTTACTGGTGGTTTTTCTCAAACTTGGGTTTCCACGTAAATCACTGTGTTATGTGTTGATATTTCATGTGTTATGCTTGCATGTTGATTTATTGTAACTTGCTAAGTAGGAAATTTTAAGCTTGGATGAATGAATAGTTTGATGCGCTCACTTTACTTGATGAAAAAGTTTTAATTGGACATAAAGACCTAGAATAATTTATTCACCCACCCCCCCCGCCCTCCCCCTCCCCCTCCCAAGTTATTCTCAAGCATTTCTAACAGTCTTGGACATAATTTGACAAAAGGGTCTTTACCTTGGTTACAAAGGGAACTAGAAATTGGAGAGTAAAAGACTTCCCATTTTATTTTTCTCTCCGCTTCTACTCGGTAAGTACATGACTAATACCTAGATCATCCTACAAATTTTGTGACTGACTACTTTGCTATTGATGTCATCTTTCATGATAGCAAGGAGAATTTTGTCTTTGTATCTATTATGAAAATAATGAATTCCAAGCAAGACCTTTTTCTTTGTATCTATTTTGAAAATAACAGATTTCAAGTAAGACCTTTTCCAGTAGGCTCTGGAGCGGATGGCTTAAACATCACACACTAAGCTTCATTCAAACACTAAAAGTGTTAAATAGTCAAAGTTGGCTTTTTTTTCCAAGCGTAATTTTCTCCTTAGTGTGTTCTAGAGGGCAATCACTGCTTTTCCATTTGGCAAAACAACCTTGACAAACAACAAGTTGTGGGTGCCCAATTTTTGTTGGTTTTAGATTAATTGCCCCCAAATTTGTCAATTAATTGGCTTGGTGCTCTAGTATACTGGACAATGCCAAAGAATAGGGAGTGTCATCTAATGATTGAGGTGCTAATTCTAGGATGGTATCAACAAAGATACTTGAACTTTGATCCAATCCCAGAAGGGCATGCGTCTCAGGGTCTAAATAAATGCATAGATAAGGGTCAACAATGGACTGAGATATACATTCACTTGAAATACTAGACGCTTGTAGTCCATGATTCGTCTCCTCCTGCATATAAGCTCATCTTTCAAGTGAGGTTGGATCTACATTCACATGCTTACCATTTTACTGCTTGTATAGAACCTATAAGGAATCATTCCTATTACCAAAGAAAATTTAGGACCAGCAATTTTAGAACAATTTTCAAGATGTGTATCTTTTCTATGAAATGTTTTTTGGAATTTGGTAAAAACTGTCCACATACAACAGTTTGCACCAAAATATAAACCCTGGCAGTCAAAACAATTTGGGTATTGCTTATTTCATAATCTGTACACCAAAATCTTAAGTTGAATTTAGAGCTAGGAACTAGATTGTGATACCTGAATTGAAGAGCTCTAAAATAGGAAATAATGTCATTTGTAGGAAAATTCCATGCATGAAGCAATCAATCACTCTTTGTGGCGTACAGACTTGTCTGTGTTCTCCACAAAACCAAGATATTTGTATTTGCCTCGCCGGAAACAAATTTTATATGTCTATTTTTTGAAAATATGGTTGGGCTTTCTCAACAACCATGCATTGCTCTCTTTCCCCTTTTTCCTCAGCCTTCACCACGTTTAAAATAGTATGTAAAATGTCAAAGTTTAAATAGAGCATGTGGACCCTTGAAATATTGCCATCTTGTGCTTGGAAGGAGTGATTTCAGAATATAATTGCACTTCTAACAATCTACCCTCCACTTTGATAATAGTGTTTCGTCTATTATCATTATACAGAAATACATCTGTACACCTTCTGCAAGACCAATCTGAAGAGTACAAAATGTTCTTTTAACATAAGTTTTACTTAAAAAATTAGTAACATAATGGAAAAATAAGAGATACATTCAATCTGTCAGCATTTTAATTGGCCTAGTACATAAGAATGAAAATACACTTTTAGCCACCTATTGAAAACATTATTACCTGCTCAACACCTATGCTGAAATTCATCATCCACATGGCACGATTGTATTACATGTGTGGCATGCCATTAATACCTACATTCCTATTTTTTTATCAGATACAACAACTCCTGTCTACCAGAACGCCTCTGTATGTTCTGCACCTCACTGACAATCTGAAATTAGATATCGTTTACTGCGCCTTCTCATGCCTCATATTATGCATAGAGAAACTGAAAATCTGCATTTCCTTTGCTTTGGCCTATGGAGGTCTGCCAATGCTTACAAATTAGAGGGGAATATTAAAGGTCAGACATCTTTTGGTTGTAAACATTGTATAATAGTTGGGTGAAAACAGGATCAAACAATGCTATTGGTTGTTAGAAGAATGTTTAATCACCGTTTGAGAAAATGCCTTGGCAATAGTTCTGTCACCCCTAATTGAATGCAATGCATCCCATCTCAATGGAATCTAAATTCATAAAAATCCCCATAACTGGAACCTATTTTAGCGCAGCCTGTCTCATGTCAGTGCATTTCAAAATGGATTTAGGCCGATTGTGAATAACAAGAGGATATATCCCAAATGGAATGATTCAACAAAGCTAGTTTTGAACCTTTCTATTGCTATTTGTGTTATCTGTATTGGGGTTACAAATATAAACTTTTGTGTATTGTGGCAAAGAAGGCATGTGGCATGGTGACAATGGAACAAAATGATCGCCATCTGTTATCTCATATTCGAGAGTTGTCAAACAATCTATTGTGCATGGCATCAACATGCACAAGTATAAGAAGAACTTGCCCAAATATATGAAAAATGTTTCTATTGCCTTCTGAAAGAGAAGGAATACTAATAGCAAGAAGAACAATAACAAAAATGCCTACAGAAGAGGCAAATGCACCAACAATGGATCCAACTACAGTAGAACCACCCACAACTACGTCAGTGGATCTGGCCTCAGCAACTATTACAGAAGAGCCACCACCTGTAACAGTAGATCCAACTCCCATTAGAATTAGAAAACTGGAACATGTTACCATAGGACGCCAAGCTCCTGATCCTAAATCAATTTCAGTAGTTTTCTGTTCTTTGCATAAACTGAAACATAATTCAATTCAATCCACATTAATGATCAAATCTATATAAAGAAGCGGACTAAATTGTTATATCTAGGGCTCCTCCAATGCATCCAACGTTGCTTCCATAGACAGGCAGTTATTTGTGCAAAACTGAGTTGGAGAGTTTAAATTTTGGCTCCCGAGGACTATTGATGTGGTGCATGCAAAATCTTGTTTGTACACCACTACACAAGATGCATGACGTTAAATTCACACAGTCAAGTTCTAATTGCTAATTGTTAAGCCGAACCTCACAAAAAAATGACAGTTCCAAGACTATGATGTGTTTTATCAGTCCTGCATATAGAGAAATGTATAGGAAGATGTGCCTTCTCTTGCATACAGAATGTAAAAAGATCTCCCGACATCCTGCAACCTTCAATTCAGACCAATAATAAAGTGCCATGAAAATTCCAATTGATATAAAAATTTTAAAAATATGCATCTTTGTTTGTATAAAGTAATATATAAGATCAATATTTTAAAATGGTTGGATTTAATTGGTCATTTAAGTTTAGTTTAATCACTACTTACTGCAAAGCCTCCGCTATAGTTTCCTGCCTGCAAGGCAGGAACTAATAAGCAGTATAAACGTTTGGAATCAACTTATAAACTTAAACGATGTAATAAAAAAATATTTAAATTAAATATATAAAAATGTAATGGATATAATAATGATCTATAGTTGAACTAGTAATAAAGTATCAAATAATTTATTGGTGTATACAAATGCTAGGAGTAATTAAATGGGTGCTTCATTGTTTTCATAGAAATGTCTTCATACAACTATAGATTTAATGTCTACGTATTTTAGTTAGGAAAATAGTCTTTCAACCTTGTATTTACATAAGGTTACTATTTATACAAAGTTTACATTTGAGCATGGATAGGTCCAAGGTTTTCCCCAAAGCTATGAGTTGGCTAGATAAGTATGTCTATATTTTTTTGTTACAATATTATATCTTCGTTTGAATATATTTTTTGTTTTTCAAGTTGTCAATGAAAATTTTTAAGGCCTTAAAGGATCCTAAATGGCCCACACATATGTACAATCAACCTAGAAGGTTATAGATTGATAGCACATGCCACAAGCTTCTTGATGCTTTCAAAATTTTGTCAATTAGGTGCCCAACTCAATTTTATGGCCTTTAGAAGTTGGCTCTCCTAAAACAGTAAATATAAAACATGTTAGAGGCATAAATAAGATGTAAATGAGAGCTACATGGGTTGATGTGCATTTTGGCACATCATAGGCCATCATTAGAGATAAGATGAACATCACTTTTAATTGGCTGGTTTGTAGCCCATGGTTTTGCAATATTGTTTGATGGTTTCATGTATTACATATCCTATATAATAGGTGCATGAGCTCGAGGTTGTGTATGAGAATTTGATAATTCTTGAGCTACCTTTGGATCTCTAGTTCATGATATTATTGTAAGAAGCTTGCTCTACATGAATATTCTATTATGTTGTTTATTTCTAAATAATGTGTTGGACATCTATTGGTGTGTGGGATTTTTTTTCTCCCAATAGGGTTTTCCCCATATAATTCTTTGTGTTGTACATGCATATCATTTATGTTTAATTCTATTAATTTTTTGTAATTATTTATCCCAAGGTTAGTGGAGGAAATTTTTTTGCTACCTTATTTTCCTTACAATTTTGTAGTGTTTGCCCTTAATATATTCTAATGTATTTCCTTGTTGATTAAAAAAAATGGCTAGGTGATCAAGAGTTTGTAAATGCATAGAGTCTAGGTTGCACGATCAAGACATTTTCAACGATAGAGAAAATGTCTACCCTTGTCAAACTCTTAGGATAGTAAGTCAATTACATTGTAAAATGTTTAAGAATCATGTTAGAGTAATAAGATATTGTCTTATTAATTAAATCATGTTGATTTAATTACTAAGTCACTTATCCTCTCTAGTTCACTTAAGCTAGACTTTAGGCATATAATAATTAATTATTTTATTAATTATTATCATGCAACCTAGGTTAGTTACAATTACCTCTTAGGGTTTTGATCTCCTTTTATAAGGATTGATCTCTCTTTTTAACAATCAATTCATTCAATACAATTGCAATTATCTTTTTGCATCAACAATGTTTCCACTTCTGTGGATCTTTGAATTCCATCCTCCATAGATTTGTTTCTCTTTCTGTGACAAGTATTTGCATGCAACAATTCTTGGGAGATGTGGGTTGATCTTTCATAAAATTAAACACATACAATAGGCACAAGAGATATCCTAGATAATTATACAAATTGTAAATACTATTAAGACTAACATTTGTTATTCACCTTGCAAACTCCCATGAATTCAAGTATAACATCATTTAAAATGCTAAGTGTAGTTTACCAAAATACCAAAAAGGTTGCAATATAGTTTGATCCACTAGGCTGATAAAAATCCAAGGTCTATTATAAGAAATGAGCAATATCAAAAGTTAACACCACTATAAGTAAATTTGTAAAAGTCATGGGTTCTAAAAGTTTAAATTTTAAAGCTTACAAAGACATTAGGAAAATCATTTAATATCAAACACAAATATAGTCATTCCTAGCAATATCCAATGTTACTTTATACCAAATGTATCAATTGGGAGGTTATTGTGAATATTGTTGGAACCAATATCACAATCCATATCCATAAATTAATTTACATTCTTTAATATTTTTGCATTATTCTTCACATCTACTCCCACTATATCTTTTTCCTTTTAGTAGACATTTCCTTCTTAGGCAACTACAAAACTAAGAACAATATATTTTTGAATCATCATCATCATCATCATCATCATATATATATATATATATATATATATATATATATATATATATATATGTATATATATATATGTATATATATATATATATGTATATATATATATATATATATATGTATATATACATATATATATATATATATATATATATATATGTATGTATGTATATATATATATATATGTATATATATATATACATACATATATATATATATTATGTATGTATGTATGTATGTATATATATATATATATACATATATATATATATGTATATATATATATATGTATATATATATATATGTATATATATATATGTATATGTATATATATATATGTATATATATATATATATACATATATATATATATACATATATATATATATGTATATATATATATATATATATATATATATATGTATATATATATGTATATATATAATTTTTCCTTTTTCATATTCTTTACTCACCCATTTCTCATAGAGCAGTATTGTCCTAAAAAGTTTGCACCCATAGTTGGAGGTTGTAGTTACTATTAGACCCCATTTTGGTGAATTTGAGGCGTGAATGTTTGATATGATGATCACAACAACCTAGATTGTCTTCCCTTTCTTTTTTCACCTTCTTTGATAACTCCACAAAGTTTGGGTCCAATCTACCTAGGATAAGCCTTTAGGTTTTGGGCCTAGATTTAGCTAGAGGCCAAATGATAGGGCTTTCTTTTGCGTTCTTGATTTTTGGTTAGCCTAGATAAAGTTTGAATCCTAAAATGGAGGGAGTTTAGTATAAAATGACATCCTCTCCCCTTATTTGGCATAACATGGTATTTCAACTGAGTGCAAGCTATCATCAAGCAATCAATTTGTGCAATTGAGGATTTACATCCAAAATTGTTAGCACCTCATGGGATGTTGCGTACATGTTGTATGCAAAATTTCAAATGATGACATGATGATTTGAGTAAGTTATGGTGTCTTAGAGAAAGATTGTTTATTTCATTGTTTGATAGCATAATTATGTTATAGAGTTTTGAGTTTGCGTAAGAAAATGTGAAATTAGCTTTGGCCAAATTGGGGAACATGTAAATGACTTAGTAGTGTTTCTATCATTCAAAAGGTTTGTGATTATAATGATCCACAAGATGATTACAAGTATTTTGGTAAAAGGATTATCAATGTTCTTGAGAGGGAAAGAATTACCTATAAATTCATAAAGGATGATGATTTTAATTTTTTTAATGGTGTCTAATCTAGGATTATGTGCTTGATGTGCTAGTTGTTGGATATCTAATAGGGAAAGTGAGAACTGGGGGGGGTGGAGGGGGGGGGGGGGGGGGGGGGGGGGTGAATAAGGGTCTATAAAACTTTTCACACTTCAAATGTGAAACATATTTGATATCACCGCATAAATCCTTATCTTGATATTACCATAAATCACATCAACCATTTGCTACAATAAACTATTAGATCTAGTATCTAATTACATGAATGAAAAATCATAAAAACATAACACATTAACACATAGATTTGGTATCACAAAAACCCTCCAAGGCGAAGGTAAAATTGCAGTGGGCATGACACCCACAAAGTCTTTACTACTGCAGCAATAAATTTGTACCTATTAAGACTACAATGATTTAATCACTTCTGATGATCTACCATGTGAGGGGTATGCCTTGTTAGAGGTTAAAAGAATTGTTAGGTTCTACCTTGATTAAAGGATTTTTACATCACAAGTGTGTACTCTATTAAGACAAATTTTAAAGTCTGTTAAAGCTACTATGTTAAGAGTTTTAAACCATGAAGCACCTGTTAGAATGTTCAGTACATGATCCTTCAATTAGTACTTCAATGCTTGATAACATATCTCCTCTATGCAAATATAATATCATCTTATTGTGATTGATCTTCTTTGTCTCTGTTCAAAATTGTTCACTGCACTACTTGGTCTCTACTATCTTAACACTCTGATTCACCTCCAAAACTTTTCATTCAATAAAAATCTTCATCATACATACTCACACATGCTCGTCCATATGAACTAGGTCACAGACCCTCCTTAAATAGATGTTTGGGTGAACCTTCTAGATCTAAATCAATGATCTAGATTCATTTCTTTTGCCACTTGGTCCTTGCATTTTTCTGATAGGTAGATTTCCTCACATAGGGATTAATGATCTTCTTTTTGAGGTGTAATCGCCTCCTTGATTACCTCCTCAATCTTCAAAACATGTGTCTAGCTCAATTAAAATGGGTTACATAGGATTTAGTGTCATTCCAAACAAAAATGTGAAACTGTATTACTCGACACCTTCATAATATTGATGCTTGGCATAACATGTTTCATCATGTTGTCCCTCAGCCTTAAATGTGCTCAACATAAACTATATTACTCGGCTTCTATATTAGTCAACGTCAACTACTATCCCTGACAAACTCAGGAATTACTGGAGTACTCAGCAATCATTAGCTCGCTTGAAAACAACTACTGGTCAACAAATATCTTGAATTATTTACAAGTTTCAATACTTGGCTCAACCTATATAGGATGCCTTGGTTGCACTAATGATCGAATAATCCTACGTTATGAATGACTAAGTTTTTGACACTAGAATAGACAACATGAATTAGGGTTCAACAATCTTTCCCTTTAACAATAGTAGAAAAAAACACTTCATCATGACCTAAAAATATTCATTACAAAACCAAAACACAAGTACTCCCCCTTAGAATATAATCCATACCTTAACTCATTATTTTATGTTCATGTTTTGACTCTGCACTCAGTATATACATGTAAAACTACAAAACTGCAAAATTTGCAAACTCCCCTTGATCATCCTTATTAAATTTCCCCCTTGTTTATGTCACTTATGTCTGCTAGGGTGGGGAAGTCAAACCAAACTTATCCAAAAATGGCTTGTGAATTTACAAAATGTTGCTCAATGTGTTGTCCCAGTTAGTCCTAATGGATTCAATAGCCTAAATCTTTATCTCCAATTATGCTAAAAGATCCACCAGACTATCAAAAAATGATAAATGTGGGTCTACTTGGACTAAATCCTTGGCATTCTTCAAATACAACTACATAAACTCAAGGTGAGGTAGCATCATGGCTTGAATAGAGATTAATTTTTCTCTAATTCTGTTGTATTTAACAGTCAACTTTGTAAGCCTTCCCTGTTGAAAATTGACCTTGGATAAGTTCACATCATTGGAACTGGCATTCATGGTTAGTGAATTTGCACTGTACTACAAATTAACTTCTAAATTATCCATCCTCTCTCTAATATCTTTTGTATAAATTGAGCTATCACATAATTTTCTAAACAATATTTACATTATTTTAAACTTCTTCCAAGTTAGTCACAAGTTTGGACAACTCAACTTGCCTTACAAAAAAAAATTGTTGCTACCTTTTTCCATCATTTTCTTTTCAATCTTATTTTTTAACCATTGCATTAATTTATCATTTGCATCAACATCATGGTAATTTATCTTTTCCACCATTTGTACTAATTGATCTATAATAGGTGCATCCTCATTAAGATTTTCCACAACAAAATTTCTAGGAAAATATCTTTAATATCATGCAATACATGTTTCTATTGTTGTTCTCTCTTCATCTCTTGCTATCTTGTTTTTCTTTCCAAAAGATCTTGGAAATTTTTCATTTAATTATATGTTAAGTTATTAGTGTCCCAATTAGGAATCACAATAACTTCATCTGATGTCACTAGCTTTCTAGGTGACTTCACCACTTTTTTTAATCAGGGATCACAATAACCTATCATGTCATTATTTTATACTCCTCTTCCTCTTTGAATCAGAAGTACTAGAGCTTGGTACTGATAATTGCAAACTTTGAGTTTGGAGTTCTAGACTAGGTATTTGAATGACCTCAAACACTCTTTGGCTCTTGTACTAATCGTTGCTCCTTAGTCATTGTGAGTTCAACAATTGAACTTGGCTAAGCTATCCCCTTTGTCCCCTCAATCTAAGGTCCTAAGACATTTGGTCTCTCATTTCTAGTAATAGATTCCTCTACTTGCACATTTTGGCTCTCTTGATCCTTATGCTCATCTTGATTACCTTTGCTAGAAACATTTCTTTGATTTCTTCATTCATTTTTTGGCACACTCAGCTGTGATGGAACTCTAAATTTTCACAAATTTAAAGTTTCAAATCATGCCAAAGAAGTAATTTTTTTTCTTTGAACAAGCATATTCCTTTTTTGAATGTCAAGTTAGATGCATGAAAGGGATAGTATGTATGCATATTCGAAATTCAAGATTACCCCAGGTACGCTCTTTTGGACCTAAAATTATTTACATTCAGATATTTCCTACATATGTGTTTTTTTAGAACATTATAATATATTTACATTTGAAAGTTGATATCGGTATACACTTCTATTTTTAAAATGAGGGCATATAATTTGGTTACCTTGATTTTCTTTAAATCTAAGGATATGTTAATATTAAGATCAAAGGATTGCTCTCATTAAAGTCATGTTATTTTGAAATGGATTACAAACATGTTATTAGATTTCCTCATGCATTTATGAGTTTGAATGTAACATATTTTTTCTAAATAAATGCATTTGACTTCGTTTCTAATAGCTGTGTAAATGATGAAACTATAAACTTTAGAAGATTGTGTATTTCTTTTTATATCTCAAAATGTTTAAATAAAGTCTTAAAAGGAGATATAATTATAAAATATGCATCAAATCAAAATGGAATACATTAAGATACCATTTATTCAAGGTTAAATTTATCTATGTTTCTCAAATCAATATAGTACAATTGAATTTTTTAACAATGATTCTATTAGTTTTGGTAGCTTGGACAGCTATTCGTCCATATACTATTATTTAGTATATAATTATTTTTGCTAATAAATTGGTTAGAGTAAGGATATTTATTTACTAAATAATTGACTTCTTTTAGAAGCAACTAGAAACAAATTTTGTTAGGGTTGGTAAGTTGTTTTATATCTCAGCCATCGATTGTAAATCAATCTTGGCCATTGGTTTACCAATGAGAGAAGTATAAAAGAGGGTCCAGGGGGCATTTGGAGAAACATTTGCAGTGCTAGCAAATGAGTTTGTAAGTTTGCAATGTTAGCAAGGGTGCAGTGCTAGTGTGGGAATAGCAGTGGGGAATATCAGTAGGAGAAATTAGGAGATTGTCGGAGTTCTGCTAGTGAGAGGCAAGGAATTTTGTATCTCTTGATTTGCTGAAGTTTAATATAATTCCTCATTTATAGAATTGGTTTTCCTTTAGGGGTTTCTGAAAATATTGTGTTTATTATGTATTTCTTTCCATATTTTTATTGGTGAAGCAGTTGTGTTATTTTTTGATATTAAGCTGTGAATTTATTTTTGGCAGTTTAATAATCGTTTATGATAGGAGATTAATAATCAGTGACTGCAATAGTTGATTTTTCACACATTCTAAAACCTCATTTTCTCGATGAATAGGAGGGAGAAGTTTCACCTTGCAATAATGCAAAATTAAATACAAACTGGAAAAATTAAATGGTTCGATGTTATATTGAAGATTACCAGATGGAAAGCATCTTGCAGTATGACGATTGATGGCACACAAGAAATTCATCATCATGAGGACATTAATTTCTTTCATTCCATACATGATGGAATTAGTCGCTAAGGAACCTGGTACCAAGCATGGTGTCTTCTTCCAAAGAAAGAGTTTATTAGATTGTGTAATAAACAGATGCCCACTAATTTTTAGGGGGATAGCTCAATGATATAAGCTCACGAGTTTCTCCATGTTTAAATCTTATCGGGTATTAGCTTGTAACATTTCCTATGCATAATTCACAACTAGATATCGATCATGAGACATATGTGAATTATTGAGATATCATTTCACTGTTATATGAATCTGATAATGAAAGCATGGAGGTAGTGAAACTTTCAAAGAATGTATTACAGTTCCGAGTCGGGTATTGGAATAACTAGTAACCTAAACCTGATTTTGCCTTATTGGGAAACTCGCGTAAGGAGGTCATGATTTCACGTGGGTGAATAATTTAGCCTCTTAAGAATGTGAAAATAATATAGCATTAGGGTCTGTTTGGTTGCAGGCAGAGGAATATGTTAATCTTTCATTTGGTTGTACAAAATTAGAATTGGAATAAGATTAAATTTAAATTTTTTAATATTTTAGTTCCTTAATTATATATTCTTTTGGTTGATTTTTTTTATTTATTGAAATTGATAAAGAATTTAATATATTGGAACATTTTTAAACAAATAGATATAATCATAAAAATGTTATGCATAACAAAATACTTGTAAACTAGTAAAATGTGTTCATATTTATATACAAAAACATAAAAAACTAAGTTTCCATGATCATAATTAAGTACAAAATAACAAAATGGTCATTTCATTACTAAAATTATAACCAACATAACCAAAAGTGCAATTATAACAATTAGAACACAATTAAGTATGTGGTGAAATATGATTTCGGCTTTCACCATGGAACCAATCTCTCTGGCAGCAGTCTCTTTAACTATGCACATCTTGCAATCGTTCATTTCATCTTCTCTAGATTTTGATACAGTTAATGTAGATGGACCAACATCGACCCACTGAAAGTACCTCCAACCATTCTCACCTTATATTTGAAAACTACATTAGCTTGTCAGAATAATTTTGATATTACATAAAAATTAAATAAATAAAAAAGTAGTAACAACCTTTCATTTATTTAGACAACAGAAAAATTTATGCCTAGGATTATTCTCGGTGTGTGAGGTCTTCATTAAAACAGGGTCACCACATACACACATCGGCAAAGTTACCAAAGTCATCGACCTTATATAAATAATGAATAAATAGTGAATTAGCAAATAAATTTCAATAGTTTGTCAATACATTTATAAAAATAGATAGGTGTAGAATGCTAGGAAAATCAGAAGACCCTTGTAACAATTTACAAGTTTGATTAACATATAATAATAATAATTTAACGGAAATCACTCCTATGACACCCAAACATCTACCAAAGAATAATAGTTATACCAAAAAAGATGCATATGAGACATAAAGACATAATGTTTACAATAAAACTGATGTTTCTAGATTCAGCAAAGCATGCCACACACTAACCTTATAAGAAGTCCTCATATTTAGAGCTTTTTTCTAAAAACAAGTCCCCATACTTAGAGCTTTTTCTAAAAACAAGTCCCTAGACTTAATACTAATTCATTTTTCAAATAGTTTCAAACATGACTGGATATATTGGTAGACAATAAAATGGAACATGCCCTAGATACATGGTGAATTGCAGTGAATCTATTGTTCCTCACAGATCTCTTTTTTTTTGTTTTAATCTGCTAAATTTACTATCTTACATTATATATCCACCAAGGCAACCATATAAATGGTAGTAGCATGCCCAACATGTTATAAATATTTTTTACTCCAAAACTAGCAGATCATATCTGTCTTTGTTTGAGATCTAATCTATTAGAAAAAAAAATTATTATGAACACAAAAATTGAGGCTAATATAAGTAGGTCGTCCTTGTGTTGCATACATTCTATGCCATGTGTATCAGATAAGAGTTTTTATGCTCCTCAAGCATAATACAAGATATACAAATATTGAGGCTAATGTAAAAGTGAATCATGAGATTAAGAGATCTGAACTAAGACACTCTTAAACTACAAAAATGTGAGCTTAAGAATCTACACATCAAGGCATCTACAACATTAAGAGTCTAATGTGTACAAGGTTTTTGCTAAGTAGATGGCCTTGACTCTTGTGTAAGTCTACTTGTTTCATAATTGGAAGTTCCATTACATTGGTACTAATGGGTAGACTTAGTAGTGTATGGGCAGCATATTTGGTGTTTAACATTCAACTATAATCAGTGATCAGACCTTCTCCTACAATTGCAGGTTTGAACATCCTCAAATAGGAAAAGAAATGAAATTCTCAAGTGCTCCTCCACTTGATTTTACGGATGTGATGCACTAGCTTAATGCTTTAAACGGCTGAATTTTGTGTCTGTTGTGTGAAGATAATGTTCTCTTCAATCTGCAAACAACAAGAACCAATTGATAAATCAACTTTTGAACTTCTTCTTTATTTGCTACAATGCTATAGGTAATTTTGCTAGGCTTTGTGAGGTCAATGTTTTGAATTTTCTAATTCCTTGCATTTTTCAGTTCATTTGATAGGGAACTAATATATTTCATAAAGGAAATGAGAAACATGGAAGGAAGTTGTGTTTTTGGGGTGTGCTAGAGTTTTTTCTATGTTGGAGGGACTGAACTGCTAGTATCCTTCATGGCTATAATTTGAACTTTGGACTCACATCGTTAGTTTAGAGGTCTCTAGTTTCAATGGTAACATTGTCATTTGGGTCCATATATATTATCAAATGAAAGCAGATATGATAATAAAAACTTGAAAAATCCTTATTACCATATAAGGTACTGCAATTATGTATTCTTGTTACAATATAGCCAATAAAGTATTCTAAAGTAGACTCTTACAATGAGAGACAAGTTTTCCTCCATAGGAGGTGGGTCTTTTTTCGCACTGGTGTTAATAAGTGCCAAAGGGTTACTATAGTTCTCACACCTCCTTAAGAAATGACTATTTGTTGTCTATATGCCAATCAAAAGCTATTGGTTTTTTAGATTTAGGGTTGATGTGTAATGTTTAGGATCACTGCTAAAGGCTTATGTGCATTTGAATGGTTGAAATAATGAAAGTGATAAAATTAATCAAGTTGTTCAAATGATGTCACCCTCAATAATTATTAGCATGTTTTGTGTTTTTATCTTTGGCTAGTTTGAAAATTGTTATTTCAAGTTATTCTTTAACCTTGCATGCACCAACAGATGATTATGCCTCAATAAAATTTCTTGATTTTCCAAGTATAATACTATTTAGCTTTGTGCAATCCATGGAATTAAAGAGGGAGGAGGAGCCATAGCTAGGGACCCCTACTTCTAGGGTGCCTGATGCCTATCTAGTAATGTTTCAGCAAAAAAACTGATGATCTATAGTGAACAAAGGTTTGATTAATGGCTTCTATCTCATCCAAGTATTCGCTACATTTACAGTCTTACCCTTTCCTCTCTGTTGTGCTTCATATTTAAAATTTTAATATATAATGCTTTATTTTAATTTAAAGATTATTTGTCCTGGTCATTACTGGGAACAAGGCCCTATAAAGTCAACTATTGTATTATTGAGTTGTATACCCTAGTTGCTGCCCTATTTCCTTCATATAAATAGAAAATTCCAGATGTCTTAATCCTATAGATAGATGTTTTACTTAGTAGGCATTGCATCTTAGTTTCTGATGCAGACAATCCTTAAATCTTGTGAATTAGTAAACACATCTTGAAGATGTAATCTCATGAAATGAAAAAAGTTGCAGGGTATGCCTAAAATTACCATCTTGAAAACATTTGATAGACTAGAGCAATCAAATGCAAATAAAATTGTACTTCATAGTTATAATTGGAAGAAACCAATACATTAAAAATAGTAGCAATAGATGAAAATCTGATCATGTACAAAATATTAGGAGTAGATGAAAATCTAATCATGAAAATAAGTTATAATTGGAAGAAACCAATACATTTACAATAATGATATAAATGGAAGTAGATAAAAATCTGATCATGTGCACATAATAGTTGAAGCTTCCACAATTGTAAAAGTGTGATGAAGTCAAAATGGAAACATAAACTAAGCATGGAATGTCATGCTGGGAAATCACTACAATCCTCCAAATTTATACCGAACATACTCTTCCTTCTCCTCTAGACTCATCTCTAAGAACACCAAGGCTTTTGTAGGTTCTAAAGTAAAAGTTTCATAAGCCACAATCAGAGTTTGTTGACTAAGTCCATGTATGGCCTTGAGGGCTACAAATGCAACTAATATATCTCGCTTAGTGGCCTTTATGAACTTTGACAAGTTGAGAATCCCTCATGCCTTCTCGTATATCTTGGAAACTTTCACATATCACATCCAAAGAAGCAGCCATGCTTGCCTTCCTCTTCTTTGGCCTCCTTGATGATGGTATGGAATTATTTTGTCTAACAAATGTACTAGAATCACTCATCCCAAGGAACCCTTCATCAAACTCAAGAGTGTCATCCATAGGCATATTGAAGCTCCCATCATCATTAAGATCAACCACCTCATCAAAAAGGTGCCCATCTTCATTCTCTTGGGTCGTTGTAGTTGCAGTTCCATCAACAATGCCATTCCCAACAATTATTGCTAAGTCATTGTAATAGAGGAATGGTTGCCTCTTGTACAACCTGGCATTCTTGAAATCCTTTCGCTACATGAAGGCAAAATTAAGGTATTAGATATTTATCTTTCATCACAATTGATTAAGAGATATTTAACTTACTTACAAACATTGTGTAAAGTGCATTACCTTTAACAACTCTTCCCATACAGTATCATCAATGTCCACACAATAGTCTCATTCCATGCAAAGCCGCTCATTTTTCTCAAATTTTTTATCATTCAATAAGCTTGCTTCCATGTTTTAAATTTATTCTTGAAGTTTTCTCTTACTAGATTCATCTTCATATCCAAATTGAACCTCCTTTCAATGTTAGTCCAAGCTTCTTTCTGAAACCCCCCTTTGCCTTTTCTTCCTAATATGACTTGCTCAAGGAGTATATTGAGCAATTTTCACTCCATCTCTCGTGTCCAAACAAATTTCACATTTATAGGTGAGGAAGCAACATAAGTGACACAAACCCCCTCATCAATGCTCGTCAAGAGATTGGTGAATGAGATTTTCAACAATTACTAGCTGGAAAACAATATTTTTAGATGCATAAAACAAGATGAAAATTTATGATAGAATATTGGAGTATTAGATTGTGTTATTTGAAGACCAAAATTATCTGAACAATGAAGAGTATTCTCATTTATACATATGAACAATATACTTGAAAAATAATTCAACTCTTAGACGTCTACTGCCTGGATATCATAAAGCAAAAAAAACTAAGCAATAAGAAATTAATTTAAGATATCGATAGAAATACATAGGGTAAATGATTTAAAGAATCGGTTAAGAGAATCTAAAGTAAAGACTGATGAGTTCAAATCAATTATAAGATTGCATACATTGTGCAAGGATCAAGAAAGAACTATAACTTGACTCTGCAAGGCGCTAAATGATGAAATTGACGATATGCCCCAAGAAAAGAATGGTCACATAACAAAGCTACAGGATGAATTGTTAAGAGTCACTGGCAAAGAGTAGGTTTTGTAACTTTATTTGAAATAAATATGAACTTTTGGTGAATATTTTATAGTTTAGCACGTCACAATGAATTTTGATGGTTATCTCTAATTTGTCTATGTTGATAAAGCATTGCTCTGCAATATGGTAGGCCCAACATTTTCTTAATAAGCTGATACTCATCGTGGATTTTATGAAATGTCATATAATTTGATTTGTATCCTCATTTTTTGAAATGTCTCAAGTATGAATTTAATTGACTATGTTGTCCTCTCTCATATACTATAGTCCCTACTTAAAATTAACTTGTTTTTTTTCATTGACTATAGGGTATGTCTAACTAAATAGTAACAAAGCATTTTGGTGAATGTTGTTTTTAGGTTTAGCTTTGGCATGTTTATTACAATCTTCTCTTATTCACACTTAATAAAAATACTTATTAATATGGTGATTGTTGAGGTATGCATTTTGTTTTACTTGGAACAAGTTTACAATTATACCTTTCACTCATTAACGTTGTTATATTTTAGTTTATCTACCCTTCACAAGCCTTTTAATTGTAAATAGAAATTTATGATCCAGTAATATAACCTTTGAGTAATGCATACTCTGCTCAATTTTCTTAGTGTGCTTCTTTTAATTATTGTCACTATGTCTATGTTGTCATTCCATTTGTTTGTTTTTTGCCACAGCCTAGATGCTTTAGTTCTTCATCTATTTTATTTGTTCTATCAGGATGATGGATGAGTACTACAAGAATTGCAAGTGGAAATAAGGAGATTGAAAATTTGAGAGAGGCATCCTAATCTACAAAGAGATTTGTTCAAATGGCAAGGAATAATGCCATGATATCTATGACTATTTAACAAGGAGTATTTTCAGAATACCTCATATTCAAGCCACACTAAGGAGATTGAAGCTTATCATTTGAAGTAGTGTTTGTGTGGTTTTGTTAGGTATTAGTCACTACAAGACAATGCATTCTTATACAGATGACAAACTATTGTTTTAGAATTGAAATATAGCAAAATTTGTTGAGAAGACAATAGAACACACTTACATCCCCTCAATTTTCCATAATACAAATGAAAAACTACTCATATCAAATCTTCATATAAATATTTCTTAAACACAAAAAATGTCAAAGTAATTAAAGCAGATCCATACTATAGGTCATAGTAAATTTCCCTTCCTCCATTTAAGTACAAATAAATGCTCATGTTTTGTGATACAATTAAGTGTGAGTTTTGTAGTCTTCCCACATCCTTCGAGCTATTTCATCTCAAAAATTTGTCCAATCATCTTGTTGGTGTAAATACATATTTTCTATTTACACTTACTTAAGTTTACTTAGGTTAATGCATTATTTTATTAATTATTTTGTGAGACACTTAGGAGTTTGTGCACCTTTTTGAGTTGTCATGTTGACAACACAGAAGCACACAACTCTATTTCAGCACATGGTGTCTACAACACTGGAGTTTGCATCATTCACTGAGTTTTCATGTAGACAACACAATTATTCACACTCCCTTTTTAGCACATGTTGTCTACAACACTGATTTGTGTGTTAAACCTTTGTAGGCTTATCCTCTCATCGTTGCACTTACTTCTGTGCTTAATGAAGGATAACCCATATCTAGTGGACATGTGCCTGGTTGTATGACTTATCATGTAGTTGATTCTTAGGCATTCTAGATGCATCTTAGAGGCCTTTATATACAGGCACTCATAGTGTACTTTAATGCATATTGAATTGAATACATTGTTATTCGGATCATACTCCTTTCTGGTCTATGGTTGTGCTTGTGTTTGAGTTCTTAGTTCCTGGGTGAATTTTACCCTAAGGAAAATTCTTACATGGTACCAAAGCTGGGAGATTTTCTCTTCACATGGTCGTTCGAGACCATCTTGTTGCTTCAATACCTCAAACTAAATCTGGAGTACCGTAGAAATGGGAGTGTCTTGAGCTAAATCTAACCTCGCCATTGCACCTAGAACATTGATTTAGTGCAAATTGGCTACAAATTTGGCTACCCTAGCCCAAAGTCGATCATGAGGCAAAAAAAATTGCAAATCGACACCCATAGGCCCCGATTTGCAACATGGGTATGATATTTTAGATCTGTAATTTTTTAATTCGGATCTGTTAATCTCTGTAATTTTTTCAAATAGCTTTTTTCAAAAAAAAATTACGCCTAGTTGGGCTAATAAAGAAAAAAAATTGTAGAACCGGGCAGTCAAACCTCAACCCTACAATTTAGAGGGAATATTCCTTATTCCATTATTTAATCAGGATCAGACTGTACCATTTTTTGGTGGGCTTCAACAACAATTTTCAGACAACTTTCCATCGGCGTGCAATACTTTCCAACCAAAGTGGACAAATACATTAGACCAACCGACTCAAACATACACTAGGGGTTTTTATTTGAACAATGCCCGGTTGTTCTTTTAAACACCAATGTGGTTTATCCCACTAGCAATGTGGGATTAAACCCATGATTTTGGTTGCCACAACTTACTACTCCAGTGCCGCTTAAAAGCTTTTTTGGCCTACACTTATTTTCTAGCCATTTTCTGAATTCCAATGCGCACAGCTTGAAACCACCGTGGAATGCGCACTCAGGACAGCATTAGAAGTCTTCCCCGGTGATGTCTTATTGAACACCAGCATGCTATTATTTTTCTGGCCAACCATGAAGCATGACTCCAATCGAGCACTTGAAAACCTAACACATCATAAGACAAGCAAGTCTCCACCAATACCCACCTAACACATAGCTAATCCTCCCGGTCAACACCCTCCATGTAGAACTGACACCTCAGTAGGTCCATCCCGCCCAGTTGGTAACAGTTGTCAGACACGTGTCAACACTTGCATAGACAACCATGTAAGCAATTCGACTCAGCCATACACATTAGCTAGGACACTTTTTTGCCATACCCATCCTTACAATCCATACATAGATAACATCATGCTGACATCATTATAGGGATGACATTCACTAACGTCACCATTTCACGAGGTTAAATTTGATGGTCATTTGACTGTCATTCCCAGGCAATTTCTAACTACTATGATGATCGTTTAACTGTCAAATTTATGCATGCAATTTTTCTTCCAGACCCCTCTCCAAATTGCTTTTTGATTTGGCAACCTAACTTTGCGAGCCCATAACTTGCTCATTCGAACTCCAAATCAGGTGTAATTTTTTTTGAAATTGGGTAGAATTTCCTAAAAAATTTAGTGATGGTGTTCTTTTCTGGTTTTGGTGCAAGGATTTTTTAGAAATTGTATTTTTTGGTGATGGTACCTATTCAATCCTGCATTTTGTAACTTCAAACACTCAGTACGAGCTCATCTGGACACAAAAACAGGTTCTTTTTTTTTTAAAGTGCATTATTTTTCATCTACTTTCTAGATTTGTAGTTAAATTCTAGGATTGTGTGGGCAAAAATCTCACTTTCAAAATTAGGGTTTTTTCTGCATTATAATGCTTTGATTACTTTCCAGAATTGTTGTACATTTGAGCTATAATGCTTAGTGACAAATTTGGGCCTCAAAAGGTAGTTGTAAAAGAAAAATTAGAAGTTCACTTTGTTCATTTTGACAAGTGGCCTATTGTACACACACTACTTATAAAGTGCCAAAAGCATCTTTTTTGGGGGTTCTTTTGATTGAGTGAAAGGGGGGGGGGGTGTATTGTGTACTTGTGTCTCTCTTGTGTGCTCTTTTCATTTTTGCATCATGGGTTCATCTAAATTTCCACTTCTAACTTCACGTAATTATCTACATGGAAAGATATTGCATGGAGTAGATTAATGGAAAAAGGTTACAATCTTTATGTTGATGGTACAATACCCAAACCCACTGATGCTAAAGAACTCATTAATTGGAAACAAGACCAATAGGCTTTAGGAGCTATTAGGAATTGTGTACATAGAGATCTCTTCTTCCACATTGCCAGTTTCACATAATCTAAACCTGCATGGGACAAACTTGAATCATTGTATGGTAAGGTGGATGAAGAAAAATGATTTTAGATTGAGGATGATCTACTTCTCTTGGATCCAAAGAAATTTGACACAATTCAAGATTACATCGACAAAGCCAATGAGTATAGGGCACTACTTAAAGACTGTGGAAATCCCATGAAGGATGAAAAGTTGATTAATCA
Source organism: Cupressus sempervirens (assembly GCA_028749045.1). Lineage (NCBI taxonomy): Eukaryota > Viridiplantae > Streptophyta > Pinopsida > Cupressales > Cupressaceae > Cupressus > Cupressus sempervirens. The sequence continues at coordinate 819,745,868 of CM053786.1, forward strand.
CATCTAAAGAGACTACCTTCAGAGTATGCCTCCTTTGTTTTGAGTTATAATACTCACAAGTTGACCACGGGAACTGCTTATCAAAAGCCTACATTTGATGCATTTGCAGAAATGTTGATTGTTGAACAATCTCACTTGATAGATTTGGGACTTCTCACAACATCAAAAGACCAAAGCATTGGTGGTTAGTGATGAGCACCAATCAAGTCAAGGAGGAAAAAGTTCTAGCAAAAACAAGAAGAAGTAGTGGAAGCAGAAATCACAATCTGAGACACAACAATCCTCCTCACAGCAAGGCAATTATTCTTCCAACAAGAAGGGAAGTAATGAAAAGAAGGACAAACTTTTTTATGCATATTGCAAGAAGCTGAATCATGATGAACATCATTGCAAGACTAAAAGAATCGATGAGTTGGAAAACCTACTCAAGAAGAACAAAATTCAAGTGCCAAGTACTTCCAAGGATTCAACTCCAACCTCTTCAAAGGGAAAAGGGCAAGCACTTATGGAAAACTCAAGTTATTCTTCAAAATGGATACTTGACTTAGGTGCCTCCTACCATATGGGTTCTTCAAAGGGATAATTTTCTTCATTAAAGTAGTCACAGGTACTACACATCTTCATGGGAGATGATACTAAAATGGAAGCTAAAGGGAAAGGACATGTGGAAATGGAAAATGGGGAATTCCAAGATGTTCTCTATGTTCCAAATCTTAGCTCCAATCTCCTCTCAATTTACCAAATCACTCACCTTGGAGATGGTCACAAAGTTGAGTGAGTTCTAGATTCAATGATGGTGCAGAGTCTAAAAGATGATCCATTGGTTGCAGTGGGGAAAGTCAATCATGAGAATAGACTTTATTCCTTCTCCCACTTTGTGCCTAAGTCTCCTTCTCAAGTCTTGTTGACTCACTCTACTTCACAAATCAAACTATGGCATGAGCAGTTTGGTCATCTTGCCTTCCGCTATCTTCAACAACTTTCCTCAAAACACATGGTCAAAGGTCTACCTAACATCAACTTTTCTAAGCGTGAGTGTTCATCATGTTCAGTGGATATGCATCTTGAAGGGAAGTATGATAAAGGAAATTCTTCAAGAGCACCAGTTGTTCTTCAGTTGGTTCACATGGTTTTAGTAGGTCCTGTTGCAGTGACTTCAGTTAGCCAAGGCCACTGCATCCTTACTTTTGTTGATTACTTTTCACTATTCACATGGGTCTACTTCCTCCATCACAAGAATGAAGTGGTTGATAAGCTTCAAGCCTTCAAGAGTCATGTTGAAAAGAAATCAAGGAAAGCCATCAAGGTTCTACGAATGGACAACGAAAGCAGATATGTGAAAAAAAGACTTAGAGACTTTTGAAAACTTGAGGGAATTGATCTTCAAAATCCACCAGCATTCAGTCCACACAAGACAGATGTTGCAACTATGAGATTAGAACTCTTAAGACCGCGACAAGTTGTGTGATAAAAGCCTCTCGATACTACACTTGAAGTCAAAGCCATTAGCAGTACTACTCACATACTTAACAGATCTCCTCATACTGCCCTAGATAGGAAGACTCCTTTTGAGGCATGGTGTGGCAGAAAACCAATTGTGAGTCACTTCAGAGTCTTTGGTTGTCTAGCATGGGCAAACCTATCTTCCAGGGGATGCAAGGCACCAACACCTAGGCCTTTTACTTTCATCGAATACGAAGATAATGTGAAGGCTTATAGACTTATGGATCTAGAGACTCATGATATTTTTATGGAGAAGGATGTTCAGTTTGAGCAAAGTTCACCCAACTTATCCTCTAATCCTCTTCGCACTTCATACACAATGGAAACTGATAGTGACACTAGCAATAGTGCTTCAACAGATTCAGACACGTAGGGTTCTACTGACAGTTGCAATGAGAGGTCACATCATCAGTATAGTCCACATGCTTACATTGCCACAGTGAAAGGTCCAACACAACAGGGTACATATTGTCTTCTAGCTTGAACAACAGGGGATGACTACATGGTAGACATTTTAGGTTTATTCATGGAGTCACACATCGCAGATTTGGGAGATAGCCTTGATGATTTACATCTTCTCTTTGCTAAAGATGATCCTTCTACAGTTGTTGTGAGTGCTCACTCTAACCCTCATGTCCATTCTCTACATGATCAATCTTTACAGGTTGGCGTGATTGTGGATCCTTATGAATAAAAATTGGAGGAGGTCTCTTATCAGTTGAGGAGACAAATGGCTCATTGGGGCAGGTTCAATAGACATCCTTACCAGATCTACATTCATTCTTTTTAGCACAATTGGAAGGGGTGACCATCAACATCAACACAGGGATACTTGAGCAGGTTTCAGGGCCACCATACATCTTCAGGATTGCACCTTTGCCTTTGTTTCTTCCAAAGGGGAGGAACATCATTTGGCGCTCATGGACCAACTTCTTCCTTGGAGCAGCACTCACTGGTCGGCATTCTTCATTTGGGGGGGGACTCCCTTGTCTCTCTTCCTCTTCTTTCTTATGGAGGGACTTTTTCCTCTTATGAGGTTCTTGCTCTTCATTACTCTATCCATCCATGCATCATGTTTTCATCTCTCTTTTTGGGGGAGGTTTTTCCCATGAGGTTCTTCCTCTTTCTCCGCTTTATGAGAGATAGCATTTCATTATGTACATGGGTACCTAACATGGCCTAGTAGCCGAGACCCATCATGCATTTCATTCTAGTTTTGGTAAGCTTAAGGGCATTCCCCTAAGTTTCACTTAAGGGGGGGTGTTGGTGTAAATACGTATTTACTATTTACACTTGCTTAAGTTTACTTATGTTAATGCATTATTTTATTATAGTGCATTATTTTATTATTTATTTTGTGAGACACTTAGGAGTTTGCACACCTTTTTGAGTTGTCATGTTGACAACACAAAAGTACACAACTTTATTTCAGCACATGGTGTCTATAGCACTAGAGTTTGCATTATTCACTCAGTTTTCATGTAGACAACACAGTTATTTGCATTCCCTTGTTAGCACATGTTGTCTACAACACTGATTTGTGTGTTACACCTTTGTAGGCTTATCATCTCATCATCGCACTTACTTCCATGCTTAATGAAGGATAGCCCTTATCTAGTGGACATGTGCCTAGTTGTATGACTTATCATGTAGCTAATTCTTAGGCATTCTAGATGCATCTCAAAGGCCTTTATATATAGGGACTCCTAGTGTACTTTAACGCATATTGAATTGAATACATTATTATTCTGATCATACTCCTTTCTAGTCTATAGTTGTACTTGTGTTTGAGTTCTTAGTTCCTGGTTGAATTTTTTTCAAAGGGAAATTCTTACACATTTCTATCTTGTCAATTCATCTAAGTCTCAAGAATTGGCACATTTATCAAAGCACAACCATCATCATCTTCTAATTCCACTTCGAATGGGACGCCGCCTCCACTATAATGAAATTGTGTGGTATGGTACATACTAATACAATCTTTGTTTGGGTCATGATATTATAGGATGTCGCATGCTTCAGGATAGGAAACTGTTGCTTCAAAATACTAAATGTATGTTGTATTACATTCTTAAGAGAGGAGAGTCAATGGTTAAATAACTCTTGAGGACTGCAGATCGGGTTCACTCTACAAAACTCTTTTAGGTGATAATGAGTATAGCAATATGGAGCAAGAAAACTAGGTACATTTGGCTATCCAGCGTTAACTAAATAAAATTTTCCTACGAAAATAGAAAAAATGTTATGGTCAAAATATAGCATAGAAGTTCAGATTTCATATAATCATATAAAATATGAATTAATATACCAGGAGGAATGACAAGTGGATCTACTCTAGAGAGAGCCAAAGTAAGCACATGACCATCTGCAGCAAACCCTTCCCAACCAGCAAGAACGTATTGAAACTTATATCAAACAAACAAACACCTAAAACATTATGTGACAAGTTGCCTTTTCTATCACGATATTTTGCTTGGTTGTCCACTTCAACTGTAACTGGAACATGGGTTCCATCAAGTGCACCAATACAATCCTATAAAAATAAATAATATTATCAAATACATATTAATATTATTGATTCTATAGCAAAGAAATGCATGTCACTATGATATTTACCTTGAAGAAAGGATTGAAACGATCCTTCCCAACTATTTCTAGAGGAGTGGTTGGAGCAGGGAATCAAAGATAATCTTTATGTAATGCTAAGATAGCCTTCAAGACCTCGTTGAAGTATCGAATCACTATCTCTCCCAAATGACCAAATTTATGGCCAATCTTATGATTCTTTAAATTATGGCCAAGTGTATGCAAGAACATCACAAGTTGTACTTCTAATGTTATGTTTATTGTATCTTGAATGCTTCCCTTTTGTCTTAGAATTTTGACCAAGCAAAAGAAGGCTACTCTACTCGTGTATTTTGTCATGGCAATATGTGTGATTAGAATAGGTAATACGCTTATAAAAGGACATGTAGCTCTTCTTTGCTTACACCCTTGTCTTCTACCTTCTTCAAAAGATGCTACTATGCATACAACAAGGGTGGCAAGCAAAATAGCAAGCAAGCATATGACCTTCAACTTCCTAACAATGACTCCTTGAACTTTGACATCATAAAGAGGATCCATCGAATACCTAGAACCACAATATGGACAAAATATTTCATAAACATATAGCAAAAAGAGAGAAAAAATTATGAAAGTGAGGAAGCATAACTTATTCTCCCAAGATCCAACATAAGCAAGAGTAGTATATGCATGTAGAGAAACTTTCATGCAGATATCAGTGTAAAATCAATATGAATCTATATACATTGTAAAGTTCTTCAGTAGGTTAATAATATGTTATAAAATAAATAAATTTGGTGTCCTTGGTACTTGCCTACTTGGTATAAACATGCAATGGTGTTAGGTAAGTAGAATAGGGTGTACTTACCCAACATAGAAATGTGAAATAATGTACCATGTATCCATGCCATGCATATAGTAATAAGCATGAAAGGCAATTTTTTTGACATATTCTAATATGGAAATAACAACAGGTTCATAAACATTCTTTGATACTGCTAGAACTCTCCTAACACTCCCATTTTGTCACTGGCTAGGAGAATACACACCAAGGTTGTGGAGTTCGACTTTAGAAAGGTAGGGGAGAATACACTCCTAACATTTTTTTCTGTGGAGATATGCAGGGGGCTTAATTTCATGGTGGGAGAAAGGCAGAGTTTGGGAGACTGTGTTGAGATCCCCACTCAATTTTAAGACTTAGGAGTCGTGAAAGGTCTAGGAGACACATCTCCATTTCCAAGACATGTGTCAGAGGGAGGGGGAGACACATCTCCCAGTGACTATATATAATATGAATACCAACATTTGAAGTGAGATAGAAGACATAGAAATATTTACATGTTCAAAGCTTATGTTCAAGAATTTAGGAAATAATATACAACTTTTTCCAAAAGAGTTTCACCTTGAAATAATATAGAAAGAGCTTCAGATTTGAGAGATGACCATAGTGTGTGAATATACTCCTCAAACTATAGAGAAAATAAACAATATTTGAAAAATTGCAGACTTCATTTTATAATAGAATCAAAATATAGGATGACTGAAATACAACCAACTATTACAAGTGCACATTCCTATTATGTTTGGTTATAATTTTGGTGCTTGGAATCTCTGTACTAGATCCATTGCCAAGAGAAACGTATTCGCTATTATATTGAATTTACCGTAGTGTATTCCTCCTGCATTTGTTCCAAGTCTTAGAAACAAGACTGAGACAATGAACATTGTAGTTCTGCAAGGCCGAACCAACGGCAAACAAACGGCACATGTGATTGCTCTCATTTTTTTGCACTACAAACGGCACATTTACAAGCAAATTGCAATCTTTTCTGCAAATCATGCAGTATCAGATTAGGGTTTATTAGGCCTAATGTTAATATTGCACACTTTCTTTACTGTGAGGAGTGTCACAAAGCTCAGAAAATCCACCTTAGCCATGCTTTCCTCCAAAATTGGGACGAAGATATATTTTTTGAACCTTTTGTAGATTTCACATTGGAAGGAAGCGATGGAGGAATCACAAAGGCGCATAAAGACGTTCTGGTATGTTATAAACCCTTGTTGTTAAAAAGCCCTCATTTTTTATATCTGTTAAATGTTTTATTTAAATGTGAATTTTCAGTAGGTAGGGAAGTCCAAAGTATTCAAGGCAATGTTGAGGGCAAGAATGTCTGAGTCTATTAGCAGAAAAGTGAAAATAAGAGATATGATTGCTAGAGAATTGCATTCATTAATTGATTTTTAGTATTCAGGCAGTGTAAATTAGAGAAGCTTGGAATGTCATGACGTTGCACTTTACAAGGCTTCTGTTAAGTATGATTTGTCTCTTTTAACGACCATATGTGAGAGATTTCTGAAAATTAATGTGAGTACAGATATTCATGGAATTTTCGAGCTTGTTGTAGATTATGAAGTTGAGAAATTGCAGGAAGTTGTAATGCCTTTAATTTTCAATAGAGGTTTCATTGAAAGAAACCATCATTCTTTAGTGATGAGAATTCTGCAAGCGGCTTCAAAGTTTGAATGCTTTGTGGCGTACTAAAAGAAGAATAGTATATGTCCACATCCTACTTTAAAGTTTGTATGTTCGGACAAAGCGGTTGTGAGAAAAATGTTACTTTTTTCAATGGTGAGATGAATAACTGTGATTTAGGGAAGAGGTGCATTGATACTCTTTGTGTTGGTGCAAGTCTCAACAGTGTTGAATCCAGGGACAATAAGCTACCGATTTGTTTGGTGTCTGATGAGGAAGAAGACAATGATAAAAGAGAGGCAGTGGCTGAAAATCAACTGAAAAAACTAAAATCCTCTTCTTTTTGTCCACAAAAGGAAAAGCTCCGACTGTTTCTTCTCAGCCCACGCACCTCGTCAAATGCAGAGTCCAAAGCAAAAACCTTCAACAGATAAAATGATGCCTTTCAAAATGACTGTCAAAATGAAATAGGTCTTTGTCCAACAACGGACTCCGAATAATTATGTAATTTGGAAAAGTAATATAAAGAATAGGAATGGTCCATTCTAATAACAACTATTTTTTGGAATGGGCATATGCTTTTTTTTTGGAGTAAAATTGGTATATGTATCCCTATTTTGTATTCTAATTTGACACACCAAACAGAAGATACCAAACCAATTCCTATTTTCTTATTCCTATACCAGCAGACAAACAGGTCATAAGTGTTTACATCCTTCAAAATGCCAAACGATAAGGTAAGTATTATTTTGATTTTAATTTTTGAAATCAAGGATGTAATATCATAAAGTTTATTATCATCAAAATGATTGTTTATATATTTGATACTTAATATATTTTCCTAACAAAGTATTTTCCTGATAACCAAGGGGCTTTCCTATTAATATTTATCCAAATATAATTATTCCTTCTTAAGATAAACATTAGGGTAAAGCTCATTCTCGAGGAGCTCATTTCAAATTCTCGCAAGGTAAGTTCTTTGGCTCTTTCGAGATCGCGAAAAGATAAAAGAAAGAGCTAAAGTATTATTTTTAAATGTAAATATTATCAAATATATTTTTCCATGTTTCATTTTATAAAGAAAATACTTTTGGAGATATATTAAATTTCTGCAATATATCTATATCTCTTTGTAAACGGGTGGGTATTTTATTTACTTCTACCCTAAGTTTGTGAAGAATAAAATGTGTGTAGAGTATAGTTGGTGTCTCTCTTGCTATTCAATAAAGTACTTTCAAATTCAATTTAGGATAATATTTTCATTTTCAAGATATCTTATAAATTATGTATTTTTACCCTAAAATTAGAAAGTTAATATTAAAATCTCATTATAAGAATATTCTCCAAAGCAATATTTGAAGGTTAAATGTTTTTAATATCATATTCTGACAAAGTGCATATGTATAGGAGAGAGCTTCAGAAAAATTTAAATTAAAGGTAAGACTTTAATTTATTTACTTTATTAAAGTCTCTCATTAAATTATTTTGTGTGTATAGGGTTTATTCATCAAAATTATTAAAGTATTTGTTAAGAGAATCAAAAGGGAGATCAAAGAGTTATTAATGATTTAATTACTCCTTCAAATCCAAAGGACTCGACTATTCAGCAAATATGATGTTTCAGAAAGCTTTGCATTATAGCAATTGAGTGTTGCGTTGCATTTCGTTATAGGCTAGGAAGCATCGTGATGATCTAAAGCTTGTATGCATCCTTTGAATTTCTATAAAGGACACCAGGATCATTCGCATTAGAGATAGATAGTTACATAGTGAGAAATATAATGAGTTATCAGATACAAGATGGATGCTTATAGTAGTATGATTAGGTCATGCAACTTGAACACAACTCAATTGTAATTTTTTTTTTGAATCAATAAATGATGCCGTTTCTTGTCTAAAATTGGAAAATTTGTTTTATCAAAACTTGCATGCTATATTGTCCTCTTGGATGCATAACTATTGTTTGATAGATTGAACTTCATGAATACTCTTGTTTATCAGATATTTTCATATTGCGTTATGGTATTTGTCTAACTTGTCTCTTTTAGTCAGGGTTAAATTCATTTAGACTAGGATTTCATGTTTTGAGTTATTTGTCCATCAGTTAATGGTTTGGTCAACCATTTCCATAAGAGTTTGATGATAAGTTCTTCTAGTGTTGACTCAATTTGAACAATTGGACCTAGGGACTTGTCGTCATTGATTCATTTAAATTTGCAGTTACATGTTAGTGTCATTCTTTAACTTAATCATCTGCATATCATTCATCCATTTTCATCCTCATCTTCAATCATTATTTAAAATCATTTCAAAAGCATTCCCAAAATATTAAAAATACTCAATTTTACATTTGATTTCTCCTTGAGAAAGTGCTTGCCCACTCAAGAGTGTCAATTTCAAGTATGCGTTGGTGATTTTTCTCCTTTTTAAGAGTTGAGATAGAAGGTATAACCACCTAGGTCTAGCAGAGCCTGAAGTGTGGAGGTTGAGTAATTGCATTTTGACCTTCTTCGTTGACCAAAATTATGTCGATTTCCCAGCATCATTTAGGAAAGGCTTGCAGGTTTTCAACCATCAATTTTTTGCACCAAGAAGTTGCTCGACAATAGCGACATCAGCTTTTGCATTTCCTGGCATTTGAACATTAGAGTCAATAGTAATTTTAGATATATCAATTATACTAACTATTACTTATTGAGTTGTTGTTTCTCACCAATCTAAGGATATTCTTTGATTTGCACAATTGCTGGATTGGTTTCCATCAATGCATCTTTGATTGATTTAGGAGCTTTCTTCTTCTATTTCTTAGTTAACGTAGTTTTCTTGGACTCCGTTTCAATAGTAGTCACATCTAGCACTATATTTTTAGGAGTTTCATCCTCTATGGTGAATACTTCTATCTACTTCTTATTTTCCTAGGCCATCTTATGTATTGTTTCAACCAAAATTACTTGTCATTGTCATAGATATCTTCTTTGTTATCAAATTGTATTTCTCGTGTTCTTCTCTTCGTTATCTTCCTTCTCCTCATCTACAGGCATAAGACCAAAAAAAATTCTTCCATACTATCTTACACTCATGTACAACTTCTTCAATTTAACTTTTCAAAATCTTATATGCCCTTCTTTTTGGCACAAACCTTTTAGCATAATCCCTCATAGTTATTGACATGCAGGTATGTGTAGGTTCATGGTGTGCCAAAAAGTGTCGATGTGAAAAAAGTGGAGTTTTAAAATGTCTAACAGTGTTTCAAAATCTGTTAACTTTTTTCCACCCACCCTGATACCAAGGCAAAAGGTTGGGCCAAACCTTATCAAGTATCTATCCATTATCGGGTATCCATTATCATATTGTGTATCTGATATAAGATCGAAGATCCTAAACTTGTGACTAGGAATTTAAAACAAGAACCTGAGAGAAAATTAGGCATTTGCAGCCACGGTGTTTTGTTTGGCTCTATTTCGGGTATCAAATCCAAGAATAGGTATACGATATAGGTAACTATTTTATTTTTTATATTTTTATGATTTTGAATGATTTTTATTTTAAATTAGGTATTTTTAAATAGAAATTGTTGAAATTTAGGTTTTTTAAACAGAGATTGTTGAATATTAGAATTTTTTAATAGAAATGTTTTTTTGCAATTTAATAGGTATGGCTGACCTGAATGATGATACTAAGCCACAAAAACATGTCCCTCGAAACCCTCCACCAAACAATCCCCTACCCCCTCAAAATCCTCCTTGAATTGAAGATTTCCTACAAGAAAATCTTGCCAAATTGAGGGGTTTGCAAACCACATATAACGTTATACCTGCATTGGCTCCCATGTTATCCACATTAAACACCATAGTGGATAATATTCAAACATTTTCTCACTGGCATGAGAAAATGCATGCCATGTTTGATGATGGGTTGGACTACGATGAGGTTGCGGCCCTAAACATAACTAAAGATGATATGGTTAACCTTTTTGTGGACCCAAAAAATGGTAAAATAGTAGACCACAAAAAGCCCAAATTATCAATTAAATGGTGCACAAATGAGGCTATGCGTGTGAAATTTTGGGATCGTTGGTGGATGGTTTCTGACAAAACTCCACACAATAATTTAGAGGTGTCATTCTATTTCATTAGAAAATTGTATGCTGAATTTGTTTTGGGCCTCAAGATGAACTACTAGAGCATGAGGCCCAACATGGGTGTAGGAGGAGCTACTCATGACTAACCATTTTCCTAGCGAAAGAAAGCTAGCACTTTTGTCCCCCATACTGATATCTCCCCCTCTCCTCCAGTGCAACATCTTAAAATCATTGCAAAGGCTAGCTCTCAAACTATTAGAGCCATCCATAGATTGAGTATCCTATTGATATCCTAGGCTAGGTCAGTGTTGCCTCTCCGTGTTGATGATACTAGCGCAAGTTTATCATCAACGAACTCATCACATGTTTGTGTTCCTAATACTTGCATAATGTGCAAGAATATTTGGTTGGGTCCCCATAGATGATCTTTCTGAGTATCACTTTGTATTTGAGGAGGATGATAAACTAGACGTGCCTATAGAGACTACACACCTTGATGTGAGAGACGAGGGGCATGCAGAGACATGGGATCCTTCTGTGTTGGTATGTGTATACATTTTTTTGTTACGGCATATGTGATTTAAAGTTAATATTTATAATTAGAGTGATTTTAACCCATACTAACTTATACATGTATGTGACCTTCATTCATGTTTAGTTGATGACTAAGGAGGAGCTCAGACAGGTTGATGATGCCAAGCTCTTAGCTATTTTATTTGGCCTTGAGACATCTATGGTACATTATGTTGTGTTCTCATTGTTCTTCTATTTGATATTGAAACATATATGGTTTCTAATATTTCTTTTCTCTTGCAGGTATCACATGTCAGTGGAGGGCCAAGTGCGAAGGGTGAGGCACAACCCATTGACATGGGAAAGGTAATTAGGTGCTTTAAAAGTGATTAAATATCGATGCATTCTTGTAAAATGTTTGTACTGATGAACTTTAATTGCATTCTTTGGTGATGAGTCCAACCAGATTTGGTATTGCAGACCCTCTGGCATTTCCATTTGTAGCGAGAGCCCCATCGTATGTGTTACCTATGGTTTTGGAACCCTAAATATTTCCCTCCCATTCAACTATGCAAAAAAAGTAGTATTAAAAAGAAAGCTATTAAATTAATCATTTACTAATTATTTTGCTTTATATAATATTTAGTTCTTAAAAGAGTTAAATATTAATATATTGAAATGCAAGATAATTAAATGTCAAATTAATTTAAAAGAACATTAACCTCTCATATAATTAATTCTAGAAGAATTAATTATCATAATGTGAAAAGAAATAAATCAGGTGAGTTGACAAGAGTGGGTTAAAATTTGAAGAGGAATGTAAAGTAATTCATTCTTAATAGAATTAATTCTTATTATAGTGTGCATAAAGATTGTGAAATTGAAGTGAGGGGGGATATAGCAAAAGAATGTAAAATAATTAATTCTTTAATGGAATTAATTATTACAATAACGAACTTGGGGTTCGGAAAGAAGTTGGGGTAGTTGTCAAACTTTTTTGCAAATTTATTTAATGGGGGGAAACTGATTGTAAAGGGGTTCTTCTTGTTCTTGTTCTTCTCAGGTTGGGAAATGTCTATACATTTTTCAAGACAGGGAAGGTATTTTCAGTTTTGAGTATTTGTAACAGAGAAGGAAAGGAGAAAATGATATTTAGTTTTCAAATTTGTTTATGATGCAAGGATAAAATGATCCTATGTTTGTTTTCTTTACATATTTGGAATAAAAAGAAATTTAATTTTAGATCTTATGGTTTGAATTTACATTTCTCTGGCTGGAAATGATCTTGTGGTTACTCCAACCACATTTAGAATATTATCTTGTTCATTTATCAAGGTTCTTGTGTGTCATGGAATCCTAAGGTTTTATGCACCGTAAATGCAGTGAATAGCAAATTTCCCTTTTGTTTCTCTGTAAGTAGGAAGATTGATTAGATAGCTTTTGTGCTAGGTATTTGATTTCCTTTCAAAATTATTTAAATTAAGGTTTGCATTCATATCATATTGATGAATGAATGTTAGTGTTCCTTCTTTGCCTTCTAGTTAAAGGCATATCAGAAAATTATTTATTTTGAATCAAAAGGAGGGAGTTGTACCTCTATTTCAAAATTTAGAGAGCACTTGACAAGATAATTGCAAGTGACTCTATTGTTGGTTTCAGAGTTTGTCTTTCTTTTGGGTATTTGAGATTCATTTGTGAAGGTGTTTTTGGAGAGGACAAACCTATTTACTAACAGTTTTTGGTGACTCTACTGGGGAAAGAATGTGAAGTTCTAGTGTTTTCTTTCCTTAGAAATCTGAAGGTACCTCCTCGAGGATGAAGGTTGGCAACTCTAATTGATTGTAGTGAAAGAATTCTGGTGTTATGGCTTTGGTTGCAGCCTAGGCATGGGGGGCTCAGATTGGGCCATTTGCTTTGTCTGAATACTCAGCCTTGCCTAAAAGATCAATTGAACATCTCCAAAAGTTTTCTATTGATGTAAATCAAGACCCTGATGATCACATTAAAGCAACTACAGTCGCTTGTGGGATTCTTGGTGTGCAGGAAGAGAACATATTTGTCAGACTATTTATAGGAAATCTCATTAGGAGCGTTTCTAATTGGTTTCAAAATTTGCATAATGGTTGTATCACTTGTTGGAGTGATCTTGAGGTAAAGTTTCTTCAAATATTTAAACCTACAGTTAATGTTGCCAAGTTATGGTTAAATTTCTTTCAAATTCAAAAGAAAGAGATTGAATCTATGAGGGATTTTGTAGATAAGTTCAATAGGGGTACTGGTAAAATTCCCCAATATAGCCAACCAAATGAAAGTAATCAACTGTGTGTTTTCATTGTTGCTTTACAAACTGAAATCAAGTTTTTATTAAAGCGTCAAAAAGTGCAAACATTGCAAGATGCACAAAGGGATGCTATTAGTTTAGATGATGATATGATTCTAAGTGGAATGAAGTGTAAAGAAATTGCACAAGAAGGAATTTATCTCTGTGAACAACAGAATTATCCGAAAGAAAAGCCTAAACAAAAAAGGGTCATTCTCAAAGCAGTGAAATCAGCACCTCCTATTTACCAAAGTCTAATAGTTTTCAATGATGGAGGTTGGTTGTTTCCATGAAATATAGATTGAATGGCTTGAATATGTTCTTTGTGTCGAATAGGCGACAGTGTGTAGGTAGTCCTCAAGATCAACATGAAGAATAAAAATGTCTTGTTGTTGGAGCGCACAGGTCTATACACATGTTGTCAAAGTACCAGAGTAAGCCATCGGTGACTGCATATAACTTGTGAAGAAGCAAATCGAGATCAGTGAAAACATAAAGAGGATTGCACCTCAAACCATGAGCACAGAAATGGGAAAGAGAATAGATAATCATGTTAAAGACCAACTGACTAATAGATGAACATAGGTGTGGCTCCCGATTATAAGTGAGAGATTTTTTGTCAAAGGAAATGAAGTTTAGAGTTGGGGTTGCACTAACTAGACTCACCATTTTCAACTCTTGTTGATTGCTAAATCATCAAAGTTGGCAGGTAGATAGTTTTTGAAGTTTGATATGCACTCTGATTCAAAATCTAAGGTACTCATAACCATTAATTTGCAGTAGCAAGCATGTCCCATCATGGGAATGATGACACAAACAATGCTGAGAATTCCATAGATATGGAAAATAAGGGTATGAGTAGAAAAGAAATAAAGGAAGAAGAATCTAAAGAGTTTGAGAATCAATATGATGAATCATCTGTGCGTAGTTATTATTAATGTTTACATATACGATGAAGGCATGCAACCCATTCAAGGAATCAATCCATTTGTCAGTCGATTGTGATAAGAATAGAAATTGCTCAAGATTGCCATGAATATTCAAGTTTGGTTGCCCATGAATTTGAATAGTCCGGCACAAATTAGTCAATTTCATGAATTATGATAAGGTCAAGTGACTGTATTGCTGATATACTCTTCATGGATCTTGTACCTCCCTTTGGAAATGATGAATATCTATCTCCACAATGTTGCAAATAATTTGCTAATTTTATTGCTAACAAAAGTTGTTTCTGCCTAGTGTTAAAGGGAAATTTCTTAGTTGGAGTCTCAATTAATTCCACCAAGGTTTTCGCTCTTCTAGAAGCTCATAGCGTCATGTCCCTGTTCTTCTCAGCTGACAATTCAGAAGGACGTGCAATGGCGTGGACTTTACACCACCAATGGATATGTGGTGGTTGTTATTTTAATAATGGTCTGACTGAAGAAAGATTGCAGAGATGTGGAAACAAGGCAATCGAAAAAGATGTTTTTGGTGAGGCTTAGGTACATTCAAGAAGATCTCTTTCTTAAGATGTTAGCCTTTTACAATATAAGAATTCAAATTAGTGCAACATCTATTGGAAAGAAGAAACTAAAGATATTGGTAAGGATTTTATCAAATATATATTGAAATGATACAAGTTCACTGTGGTCAATGACTCTATGACCCAATCAGTAAGACACTAGATAGCAACAGACAGAGATTCCATAGTTCTCTGTATCTTGACACAAAATGCAGCCTCCAGAGAGAGCCATTGTTACCTAGGGTTTTGGAACCCTAAATATTTCCCTCCCATTCAACTATGCAAAAAAATAGTATTAAAAAGAAAGCTTTTAAATTAATCATTTATTAATTATTTTGTTTTATATAATATTTAATTCTTAAAAGAGTTAAATATTAATATATTCAAATGCAAGATAATTAAATGTCAAATTAATTTAAAAGAACATTAACCTCTCATATAATTAATTCTAGAAGAATTAATTATTATAATGTGAAAAGAAATAAATCAAGTGAGTTGACAAGAGTGGGTTAAAATTTGAAGAGGAATGTAAAATTATTAATTCTTAATAGAATTAATTATTATTATAGTGTGGATAAAGATTTGTGAAATTGAAGTGGGGGGATATAGCAAAAGAATGTAAAATAATTAATTCTTTAATGGAATTAAATATTACAATAATGTACCCGGGGTTCGAAAAGAAGTTGGGGCAGTTGTCAAACTTCTTTGCAAATTTATTTAATGGGGCAAAACTGATTGTAAAGGGGTTCTTGTTCTTGTTCTTCTCGGATTGGGAAAAGTCTATACATTTTTCAAGACAAGAAAGGCATTTTTAGTTTTGAGGATTTGTAACAGAGAAGGGAAGGAGAAAATGATATTTAGTTTTCAAACTTGTTTATGATGCAAGGATAAAATGATCCTATGTCTGTTTTGTTTACATATTTGAAATAAAGAGAAATTTAATTTTAGATCTTATGGTTTGAATTTACATTTCTCTGGCTGAAAATGATCTTATGGTTACTCCAACCACGTTTAGAATATTATCTTGTTCATTTATCAAGGTTCTTGTGTGTCATGGAATCCTAAGGTTTTATGCACTGTAAATGCAGTGAATATCAAATTTCCCTTTTGTTTCTCTGTAAGCAAGAAGATTGATTAGATAGCCTTTGTGCTATGTATTTGATTTCCTTTCAAAATTATTTAAATTAAGGTATGCATTCATATCATATTGATGAATGAATGTTAGTGTTCCTTCTTTGCCTTATGGTTAAAGGCATATCAAAAAATTATTTATTTTGAATCAAAAGGAGGGAGTTGTACCTCTATTTCAAAATTCAAAGAGCATCTGACAAGATAATTGCAAGTGACTCTATTGTTGGTTTCAAAGTTTTTCTTTCTTTTGGGTATTTGAGAGTCATTTGTGAAGGTGTTTTTGGAGAGACAAACCTATTTACTAACAATATGTATATCATTTATTTGTTATTTTCTTTATTTTCACAAACAAATTCAAATTTGATTTCCATAATATTAACAACTAGGCTTTTGTATCTCATATGAAACACCTAGTGCACATGACGCTAGACGTGAGAGTTTTGTATCTTTTCTCACACGGCCATTATATCCAAAGGAGTCGACAAAGGTAAGTTTTAGTTTGAATTCTTGATTGTATGTTATAAACTTAGTGTGATATGAATTATCATGTTATATTTTAAGTTGTAGATCCATTTGACAAACATATTTGAACTTATACAGGCCACAACCAACTAGGTTCCAGAAATATTGACATATGAGAGGACTCCTGACCACCAGAGGATGTCGACAAGAGAGGTATTTATGATGAAATTTTAATACTATAAATCTTCATTAAACCAATGATCATAATGCATTTGAATAATTCAATGTTAGATACATCGAATCATATAAATTTAGTAGTCTTACTTTGGGTTTTCCTTTTTTGTTTATGTAGGATGAATCTGATCCGCCTAGTTCAGCGAAGAGGCTGCATTTTGATCATCCACTAGTAGCATAGGATAGTATAGTTGTCATAACATGTGTCATGAGACATTTTGAAATGGCATATGCCACATTGTATACAGAAACATTGATATTATACACATTTCAATGGCATGATCAACCACATTTTGTATGTGGATCTATGTATTTTAATATATATTTGTGTAATTTGTCTATGGGGATACATGTATTTTGATATTTGTCATTTATGTGCACAAGGATATACATATTAATTTAGTATATTATTGTTCAATTTATTGTGGATCATGTATATTGTTCATGTTTATGGAATATCATTCATTTTGATCATGTTTGTTATATTCGATTCAAATGCAATAATTTGTGAAGAACATTTTAACAACCTCTATTATCAAATTTTTATGCAATGTTTAATTTGAAATTATATCATTTATGTTTAATTTGAAACAATCTCTGCAATCCCTTAAGATGTCTATAATTAGCCAAATCCATGGCCAATTTGGTCTTAGGAGCCCATCTTTGGTCTTACGAGACATTTCAGTACGTATTGGTCGCAAACATTATTGGGTATATGTGGTCAAAATAGGGGTGTCACTAGGTTATTGTAGACCTCGACATGACCATCCTATAGCATTCAACGTTTCACCAATATCCCCCACAAGCTCTAAGTTACGACCCTCGTAAGATCGACCTCCAAATGAACTTAGAGCACCCTGGAGACTCTTCAGTATGGGGTGGCCACGAATGTTGGAAGCTCTTCGTGGCGGGAAAAACGGTGTCACTATGGTTCACCTGCCCATCTAGAGCTAATGGCGATGATGATTTGATGCCAATATCAGCGGTAAGTTACGCAATGATGCACTGATGAACTTAGGCACACTGCAAGTGTTGGCATCAAGCGAGATTGTTGTGCTAAATCCAAATGGAATGTGATTTCTCCAAAATGAGATAGGTTATTGTAGACCTCGACATGAACATCCTATAGCATTCGACATTTCACCAATAGCCCTGATGAGCTATGAGTAACAACCCTCAGAAGATCAACCTCCAAACGCATTTAGAGCACCTTGGAGACTTTGGTACAAGGTGGTCACGAACATCAGAGGCTCTCCATGGCTGGAACAAGGGTGTCAGTAGGGTTCACCCACCCATCTGGAGCTAATGGTGCTAACGATTCAATGCCAAGATCAGTGGTTTCAAAGTTGCATAGTGATGCACTGATGAATTGAGGCACACTACAAGTTTTGGCATCGAGCGAGATCACTGTGTCGAATCCAAACAAAATGTGATCTCTCTGAAATTAGATTGGTTAACATAGACCTCGACATGATCATTTTGTAGCATTCAACGTTTCACCAATATCCCCCACGAGCTCCAAGTTACGACCCTCATAAGATTGACCACCAAACACACTTAGAGCACCTTGGAGACTCTTTGATACAGGGTGGTCGTGAATGTTGGAGGCTCTCCGCGGTCAGAACAAGGGTGTCACTATGGTTCACCCACCCATCTAGAGATAATGGCACTAAGGATTTGATGCCAAGATCAATGGTTTCAAAGTTACGTAGTGATGCACCGATGAACTAAGGCATAATGCAAGTTTTGGCATCAAGTGAAATCGTCATGTTGAATTCAAATGGAATGTGATCTCTCCAAAATAGATAGGTTATTGTAGACCTTGACATAACCATCCTGTAGCATTCAACGTTTCACCGATATCCCCCACGAGCTTCGAGTTACGACCCTTGAAAGATCGACCTCCAAACACACTTAGAGCACCTTGTAGACTCTTCAGTATGGGGTAGTCGTGAACGTTGGAAGCTCTCCATGGTTGAAACAAGGGGGTCACTATGGTTCACCCGCCCATCTAGAGCTAATGACATTGAGGATTCGATGTCAAGATCAACTATTTCAAAGTTATAATTATGCATCGATGAACTAAGGCACACTGCAAGTTTTGGCATTGAGCAAGATCATTGTGCTGAATCCAAGCAAAATGTGATCTCTCTGAAATAGATAGATTATTATAGACCTCAACATGATCATCCTATAGCATTCAATGTTTCACCAATAGCCCCCACGAGCTTCGAGTTATGACCCTCAGAAGATTGACCTCCAAACACCCTTAGAGCACCTTAGAGACTCTTTGGTATGGGGTGGTTGTGAATGTTGGAGGCTCTCTGCAATTAGAACAAGGGTTTCACTATGGTTCACTCGCCCATCTAGAGGTAATGGCACTGAGGATTCAATGCCAAGATCAACGGTTTCAAAGTTACGCAGTGATGTACCAATGAATTGAGGCACACTACAAGTTTTGGCATCAAGCAAGATCGTTGTGTCGAATCCAAACGGAATGTGATCTCTCTAAAATAGATAGGTTATTGTAGACCTCAACATGACTGTCCTGTAGCATTCAACATTTCACCGATAGCCCCCATGAGCTCTGAGTTACGATCCTCAGAAGATTGACCTCCAAACGCACATAGAGCACCTTAGAGACTTCGGTACAGGGTGGTAGCGAATGTTGGAGGCTCTCTGCTATTGGAACAAGGTTGTCACTATGGTTCACCTACCAATATAGAGCTAATGGCACTAAGGATTCGATACCAAGATCAACGGTTTCAAAGTTATTCAGTGATGCACTGATGAACTAAGGCACACTGCAAGTTTTGGCATCGAGCGAGATCATTGTGTTGAATCCAAACGGAATGTGATCTCTTTGAAATAGATAGGTTATTATAGACCTCGACATGACTATCTTGTAGCATTCAACGTTTCATCAATAGCCCCCATGAGCTCCAAGTTACAACCCTTGGAAGATTGACCTCCAAACACACTTAGAGCAACTTGGAGACTTTTCGGTACAGGGTGGTCGCAAACATTAGAGGCTCTCCACAATTGGAACAAGGGTGTCAGTATGGTTCACCCGCCCATCTAGAGTTAATGGCACTAAGGATTCGATGCCAAGATCAATGGTTTCAAAGTTACGCAGTAATGCACCGATAAACTGAGGCACACTACAAGTTTCCGCATCAAGCGAGATCATTGTGCCGAATCCAAACGGAATGTGATCCCTCTAAAATAGATAGGTTATTGTAGACCTCAACATGACTATCCTATAACATTCAATGTTTCACCGATAGCTCGACCTCCAAACGCACTTAGAGCACCTTAGAGACTCTTTGGTGTGAGGTGGTCACGAATGTTGGAGGCTCTCTGCGGTTAGAACAAGAGTGTCACTATGATTCACCCGCCCATCTAGAGCTAATAGCATTGAAGATTCGATGCCAAGATCAACGGTTTCAAAGTTACACAATGATGCACCGATGAACTGAGGCACACTGCAAGTTTTGGTATCGAGCGAGATCGTTGTGTCGAATCCAAACGGAATGTGATCTCTCTGAAATAGATAGGTTATTGTAGACCTCAACATGACTATCCTATAACATTCAATGTTTCACCGATAGCTCGACCTCCAAACGCACTTAGAGCACCTTAGAGACTCTTTGGTGCGAGGTGGTCACAAATGTTGGAGGCTCTCTGCGGTTAGAACAAGAGTGTCACTATGATTCACCCGCCCATCTAGAGCTAATAGCATTGAAGATTCGATGCCAAGATCAACGGTTTCAAAGTTACACAATGATGCACCGATGAACTGAGGCACACTGCAAGTTTTGGTATCGAGCGAGATCGTTGTGTCGAATCCAAACGGAATGTGATCTACAATCAGACAGATATTTTAATATTGTTACTTGTTTAGTATTTGGTTTTGTTCATGAGACGTAAACATTTTTGTTTATATAAACTTCTTGTCTTCCCTTCCTAAGGTGGTATTTTGATGGTATCAGAACAAGGTATCAAAACACCTGAGTAGACCTTTGACTTCCTATATCACCTACTTAAAACACTACCAAACTATTAGGAGAAGGAAAATAACAAGGCCAACTCCAACTTCTTCTTTATATATGAATACCAAAGATTTATTCATCGATGTCATATTATATTGAATCCAACTAGCTTTTCCTTCTGTTGGTTAGGAAAGGTTTAATTTCCTTATGTAGGGATGGATTTCTTAATTAATTTAGGAGCTATGTTCCCCAAGAAAGTTTTTTTTTTGTTGCAGAGAAAATCACCACTATCACCATTGCTTGTTATGTTGTTGCTTCAAACAAATTACTCATTCACAGGTGGCTCTTTGGGCACCAAAATGTGTAGTTTTCTAATGAAATCATTTGCCTTGATGCAATCGTAGGCATTAATTTGCTTGTGTTTACACTTTGTCAATCTACAATGGCAGCTCTCACAGAACGGATATGAATCTGCCTTGAAACGCATCCTCCACAATTTTTACCATTTCAAATCCTCCCTAGTCCATTGTGTTTCCTCTCATCCCACATTTCTCGAAAATGTTGAATCCTATAAGGTCCAATATATCACAACGAAAATAACAAGTGTTACAGAAAAAGAAAAAGAAAAAACACTCCATTTTCGATTCTTTGTTCTCATAAGAGAAGACAAGGCAAATAATTAAGGTCGTCACTCAAAGGATGGTCTCTCCAAAATCAACTGATAAATGAGGACAACGCAAGAAGTGGAGCTAAAGTTGGCTAGAAAATGATAAATATGCAAATTGTAACGATACACATTTGGCATCTGAGTTTTTTCATCTTCTTGTAACCTCAAGAACCACCCTATTTTTTTGTAAGATTTTGGACTTATCGACGACCAACACCTTTTTCGATATGAGACATCACACCCATCGGCCGGAGTCTCCCATATAATAGCCTATCCACTAACTAGAATCAAGAATTACTAACTCAGCCTCCCTTAGTATGAGAAAAAAGAGTCATCTCAAAGGATCCCATCTTTTCTTTCCTTCTCTTTTTGTTGTTCACAATGTGCCAACCATCCTCCAATCTAGCCACTTCATTTTGCCAATCTATAATGCAAGCCATAGAATCATGGGTCTAATCATTTAAACATCCCATCTCTTGTTGGGATTGACCCCCAACTACCAATAAGCCATTCTCCATATCTTGAGCCCTAAGTAAATTTTATTTCTCCCTCTGAATGAAGCAGTAGCCCCATTCCTTTGTTGAGCCTCCCTTTCACAACCCACACCAATCATACTATCATTGTTCTTTGTGGATTATTTTGTGTCATCCATCAGAGTGAACTACCTATTCCTAGAATAGCTTGAGTGAAGCTCTTTTGTTGCTCTACCTCCTCCACTGCATAGGCAAAAGCATCCTTCCACCATGAAGTCGACTTGCACACTTTTCCTTTGACGCACTTGGTTGCAATATATCCAATCTAAAAACATGTTCTACATCTAAAAGAAATACCGTCATAATCCAAAGGTTGAATTTCGATGCCCTTTTAAGGTTTTGATCACAATATTTATAAGAAGTCTCTTATTGATACCCATTTCCACAAGGATTCAAGCAAAAGTGAAGTAGAGCAGATTTGAAGATCCTTTGCCCACCAACAAAAAGTTCCTTAAAGCATCCCCTATTGCTTCAAAGCACAAAGCAAACCAAAGATGTAGAGATAAAATAGGAAATCTCACCCGCAATGGCTTTAACATCAGAGCAAATTTGTTCTCCCAACACCATTAATAATCACACATAAACACACACACATATTCTCAAACACCACAATAAGAAACCCTTAGTTACAGGTAAATCTCAACTTTCAAGAAATAGGCTCCCAATAGTCTAAAATCCATTTCTGAAGATCACTCAAAGCAAGCTAAAACGACCATCCAAACCACTCTGAAAAGACCACCACATTATGGTCCACCACCTCCATTTCGACCTCTAATACTATGAAACACACAGGTCAAAAAGTAATATGGAAATATAAATCTGCCTATCAACAAGTTCACAAGGATCTTATCCCATTTGCTCATCACTCGTAGGGGCTTCATGAGGGGGAGAAAGCCCTAAAAGGGCCATGTGTTTGTTCCAAACCCCCACCCAATCCAGCGTTTAAGAAACCCTTATTCTATAATTTCGAGATTTTAACTCAATCAACATTTACCTTGAGATGCTCCATCTCACCTCCATAAAAACCACAATAGCATGAGCAAGGTATACTAAAACCCTAGTGCCCGTGGAGTTTCCATTGCTCTGAAACCCCATCTTCAAAATCATAATACTCCACTAGTATTATTAGTGATCATAACATGTCTCTTAAACGTGTCTCCAACATTAATATAGCATCCATATCAAATATATGGTTGCACAATTTGCTAATATAGTTAGAAGGACCTTTCATACATAATAGTACATTGTGCATCACATTTTACCTTCAGGGAATGTCTTATAAAGCTTTATAAATGATCATACAAATACTATATTTCCTTAATATCAGGGGTAACGATGCATTGGTATCATGCGAGAGGAGAATAATGACAGTAAAAACTATTGGAAAAGCGGGTAAATTAGTCACCAATTATTTTTCTTGAAGTTAAGACCCTAAACATGGAATGGAATGGAATTAGTACCCGGCCTGTCAACTGAGCCTAATAAGAGTACTAGTGCGGAGGAATACCTGTGAAATAGAACCAGCAAGTTTCCTAAAATATTTTGAACCTGCTGTCAGGAGAATATTTTACCTGTTCGGTGTATCTGACTAAAGTTGCCTAGGCTGCTTGTTTTACAACTGTATACTGAAATGCATGCATACTCTCTCAGATAACATTATTAAGTTAATTTACTCATCTTCAATATCTCTGCTTCTGATTATTACCATAAAAAGCAGCCAAATCACTAGTCTTCCAAGTTTGTCATTGTTTGTGTACTCTTTAACTTGTGAAGCTTCAATAGCATATTCAAAAATAATTTTGAAGTGCAATGCTTTTCAGTTTAGAGATTTGTGCATTATGCTATTCGATTAGGATCAAACATAGCAAATTGATTTGGATAACTAGATAGTTGTGCTTTAAATGTATTCTATGCAAAAACCAGAACTCCCAACATGCCAAATTTTTATTAAAAATTGTCTACTGCAGAGTTGAGTAACGGAACCATCTATGGGGTTAAAAGAGGTAAGTTAAAATATCAGAAAATTTATTAGGATCAAACATAGCAAATGTATTTGGATAACTAGCTAGTTGTGCTTTCAATGTATTCTGTGCAAAAACCAGAACTCCCAACACTCCAAATTCTTATTAAGAAATGTCTACTGCAGAGTTGAGTAACAGAACCATCTATGGGCTTAAAAGAGGTAAGTTAAAATATCTGAAAATTTATTTGCATATGTATGCATTTTTGTTTTGCTTTTTCGTTTTTGGTTAAGCAAGAAGACAATATCTGAAAATTAAACAGAGGAAAATGCAACTATCAGTTCGCTTTGACTTGAATTCTTCCCACCTTAATAGATGACTTTGCAAATTAGCAAAATTTGGAGTAATTACAGTGATCTAACCAAATTCAGACGAAATTACAATGACCAGAAATTCATTGTAGGGAAGCAGAATTAAATTGTACATTTCGAAGTGGCCATTCATAGCCAGTATTCCTATTGACAATTTAAATTTTACTTAACCACCTAAGCAATTGCCATGAGAAATTTATTTGTCATTGGCACTCCAGCGCAGGCATCTCACCTGATTCTTTTTCATTTATGATATAAGAAAACCAGACCAAAAATAAAGAAACCTGTCATCTGTGAAGAGGATAGGTAGAAAAAAAATCATTAATTGCTTGAGTTACCAGCAAACATAAATAAATTCGACCAATAAAGAACATGAGGTGTTGAGCTAGAGAACACGCAAGATCTTTTACCATGGAAAATGCACCCCCGTAGTATGGATATGCAGATATGATAAACCTTTCATATTCGTTGTGTCTGAAAGGCCTTACAGGAATCTGTAAATTAGAAGAAAATTAAACACTTTAGTCCAAGCCACACTCTGGTTTCCTAAATGAAAGCCCAGAAAGCCACACAGTTCTTGACATGGTAAGGCCTGTCAGTTGGGCGTATCATATTTCAGACAGATATAATCAGCCTTTTCATGATTTTAGGTATGCGCAAAAAAGGTTTAACTTTAAGGGAAGACAGCAAAAAAAAATCTGAATTTTAGGGATGGTGGGAAGATGACCACTAAAGGAAAATATAATTTTAAAAAACAAAACAAAAAAACCTTGAAAAATTAAATATCTTAAAATAAACTGAATGAAACTAAATTTTAATCATCCTTGAAATTTCTTTTCCTAATCGCTCAGACAATAGTGCACTATTATATTCTAAAAAGGAAGTTGTTACGAAAGGCAAGAACTTGCCACGTGCAGTTCTTTCTCATTGACACAACATCATATTAAATAAGTAGGAAACATATCCTTCAAAATATTATCTCTCTACCATGTACTAAGAAAGACAAGCTTGTCCAAGAGGTTGACCTCAATTGTTAAAGAATTAAGTTCTCACTGTGGAAATCCAAGTTCAAATCTCAATGAAACATTAAAATGAAATTCTATGTTATGGCTGTCTTCCGTAGTTTGAAGTTGTGACTCTTGGTCTTCCATAGGTGGTTTCTAGTGTGGTTTCTCTAAAGGAGCTAATATTAGTCTCATGGTTGTGCTCGCAAGAGCTTGTTATAGTCTCGTGTGGATACTCATAAGAGCAGAATATTTGTAAACAATAAGCGCTACAAAAAAGGAAGACAAGCTTCAATGGACAGTTAAGTTTTCTTATCATACAACTCAACTGTAACAACTGCCATTATCAAAAGAAAATCTACATGCCATTCTGGCATGAACAAAGGATTGATTTTTGCAGTGTGCATGACTACTACCAGAGAGAATTTATTGACAAAATGTTTCTTTACTAATTGCTTGCCATTTCAAAGCTCCTGCAAGAAGCTCCATAAGATTTTGACAGCAGAATTCTACCAAATCTGAAGTTCTTTAAGAGTTTCTCTGAAACTCAACAATGGGATTTATGTGATTTACTTTAGAATTTTATTTGACTTTATTTCAAGGGCCTTTTCCTCCCTTAACAAAATGCAGCTTGGGGGGCAACCTGACATCCCTGGAACAGTTAAGTGGTGGCAGGAGAGAAAACCCATTCTCAAAATAGTGTTAAAAGGGGGGAATTGGGAGATGTCCCCAAGAACGTCCCCCAAACTGTCCAATATTTTGGGGACAGGAGAGGGACATTTCATCCCCATCCCCAAGTCCTCTGAACACATCTAAATGGAGGATGTGCCAATACTTCTGGGGGCACATCAATGAAAAACACTTGATATGATATTATAAAACATGATAAGTTACAACAAACAGATGTTTGAAGTTTACAGTGTCTAACAATCAAACTAGCATATTCTACTCTTAAATTACGAGTTTAAATTTTCTTTTTAAGTATAATGGCAGTTGTGTCCATGTTGGTTCATGGTTATCCAGCAGAGACAAATTGCAAGATACATTACTAGACAATACTAAGCAATCCAGTTTTCTCTTTTTTAAATGTGATATGAGGGCAGGAATCCAGGAGGGGGCAAAAGTGGGGGAAAGAGAAGAGACGAGAGCATTCCTACAATTTACACAACACAAATTAAGCTGATAATGCCATACCTGCTTGCTAAGAGATAAACTTGTGTAACCGAGCCTTTGGTACTCAATTTTAAATTGGAAAACGCCATACACGTCAGGAACTTGGAACGAAGTAGAATATAAACCCTGCAACAATAAAGATCACAACATATCAAATGGTTTCTCCAAAAACATGGGAAACAATTGGAGTTAATTTTCCTAGAGTGAGAAATAATTTCTTTACTGCAAGGAAATTTCTGGCTATGGCAATAATTTTCCATCTATAATAATGTTATAATTTATCTATTCATTCCTAACCTTGTTGTTGTGAGACAGAGTCTTCAGAACATAGGGACTCATCATGTAAAACTGAACTTGAACATCATCTGCAACATAAGGCCTCCAATCCTTCCCAGTCCACTCATGGATTTCCACGGAGTATTCCTGTCAACAAAAGCAGCAATAGACATTCTATATTTCTTAACTATACCAAAAGTGGTAATAAATCAAGCATCACTCTATGATATAGAAATCCTTCAAATGGTTTGTAATTTGGCAAAATCAACAAACATATATACAAAAATATTATTTTACGAACCAGGTTATCAGTGATTCGATACATAGCAGGTTCAACATTCTCCCCAATTTTATGGTGCTTGACACTCACAGCCTGCTACATCAATAATAATTTACATTTACAGCAGAAGTAACAGTTGACATTTAAATGTGGCCAAAAGGAATCCATTAATATATTATAGAGCAACAAAATAGTGACTATTAATGGTGTTAATCCTCTCAGGTAGCATTACATCATTTAAAATATGACGCCCTATAAGCCCACCTTAAGATGCCCCCTTTCATGGAAGACCCACTTGCACAATTCAGATACAAACTGCTCATTACCACTTTTTGCATATCTGCAAGCATAAAATTTAAATGATCAACTTTTAATTGAAAGGCTAAAGAGGAAGTTTTCAAATATTTGTTAAAACTTATTAGTTTATAACATAACAAGAACCACACTCCTCTTCAAAAATGATGGTGCTTCTGCTACTGTGAAATATGCAGACAGATATGGAAATAGTATAATACCCTATTCATATTAATCAGTCAACTTTATACTACTTTTCACTTATGAAATAGTAGAATACCCTATTCGAATTAATCAGGTGACTTTATAAAACTTTTCACTTACATGAATGTTTAAATAATATTGGCATTGATCATACTAAAATTTAGTAAATCTTGACACAGTGACAGTATTGTTTGAAGGTAAAAGAACAAAAACACACAATCAAAAATCATTGACAGCCATGCTTCTATTTCTGATGCCTAAATGCTTTCAAAACAATCATAATACTTATGACTTTGGCCCACATCCATGCTTGTTAACTTGGAATCCTAACTAAAGTAAGTTACACAAAGGATAGTCACCAGACTACCTAGCATGACTTTCAATGCTGATTTCACAACCAATAGTTATCTTTCTTCTTTGTATTTTATATTTTAAGATACATCAACATAAACATACTGATTTGGCACTGTATTTGATAATGTGGACCTCAAAACCTAAGTTACCATATTCGGTCAGTTACCACAGAATTCGAAAGTTGATTCACCAGCCAGGATACCAAGCCAAGGAGACCATCCCAAGTAATTAATTCATCCTAAGATCATTTTCAATAATATTGTGACAGTAATATCTATCAATCAATATTTTACACCGTTAGTGCTGCCATCTATTACCAAGGTAGAAGTAATTATATACAACATAATAGTTGTTCCTGCAAAGGAGACAACAAACCCAATGGCACAGTACAGAGTCCCAGGACTATCTAGACACTAAATATATAAGCCAAACACTTAAATAATATAGACATGTAAGTGTGTCCTACTGAGATGTCTAAAGACCAAATGGCTGAAGCAACTGGACACAGATACCAAATGGCAAGCTTGGCTAAATTTGATCCCACATGTCATGACATAATTGGTTGACACTATCTTTTGCATCAAATCTTTATGAACCGATACAATGTTACAAACTTACAACCAATGTTGTACGTCAAATGTCAAAACAGGTTAGCATATATTATGATATGATGAAAACAAAGAACAGAAAACTGTAGGGATAAAATTAGTAAAATTTCACTAATTTTAATTAGCATGAGTTATCATTGAAGATTCAATGAATAAAAATACCATCACATTCAAACTGTAAAAATCGGTAGACTTAAATACTCACTCAGTTGAACTGCCAAATCTTTTAACTTTGGATTTCATATACCTGCATGAGAATTAACTCAGTGTCATTCAAGTAATTCCAAACCAGATGGAGGGAAAATAAAATGAGAGGCATATTAGTTATAGGTCAGAAAACATACTTATTGCTAAACAAATCTAAGGAACCAGAAATAAGAATCCGGGCATTATTTCTTGCCTGCAGGAAACAGTGAATAAAATTAAGATATCAGAGAATAAAATAAAACAAGGAGAAATAAAATAGTATTTGACTTATAATTAGAACATCAATCAACTAATATATGCAAAACGCTAAATGAGTTCTAGCTCAGAGTGAATAAATCTTTACAAACCTGCACAACTGAGACCAAAGAAATAGAAGATCCTATCAGGACCGGAGGACTAGACAAATCAGCTTTAGGATTTGCAGAATATGCAGAAGGTGAAGCAGATAAAACTTTCAGCACCTGACAAAAGCAGCACATATGACACAGATAATGCCTCTGGATAGAGAACTCGTGTCTTTTTCTGAATTGACATTAAACAGGTATCCAAATATAAATGCTATTTGGCACATTAATTGAAAAAGCTCACCAAGCTGTTAGAAGGATTCAATGAATGAGCAATGCCTCGAAAAAGAACAGGGGCCTGAATGGAAAAAACAAATAGATTAACCATTTAAGCTTGAAATATCCTCTCATATACACTCATTAATGCCAACAGACTAAAATTATATTTATTAAAGAAGTTGGACCGCGGCACCTTAAACATAAGTACCAGGTTACATAATAGCAAGGGTTAAAACCAAGTTGCTGATTCGGGTTCAGGTTCGTATTCGTGGTTTCCGGTAAAAAAAACATTCCATTTGGGATTGTGGGGGGATTCATGAGTGTGTGTGTGTGTACAAAACCAATAAGAGAAACATACATAATTGCAAAACTAAATCATTTCATAGTATAAATATATGTTGCTTGGTCATTGATCAATGCCAAATGTCAAAGATAAACATTAAATACTCACTCATTAATCTATGTTCACAATTCTAAAGAAAATCATACATTGAATTACTTAATTACAAAATGGAATTTCAAAACATAGACTAGTTCATCAAATATTAAAGTTTGAAACATAGTGATAATAGTGACAAGTGTTTTAATATCTCTACTCTACGAATATGGTGAAAAAGACAAATTCACGTGCAGTCTCAAATCACCCCAAATCGCTCCAATTCGCATTCCAGCAGCTAAAGAAACCGTCCACCATCCTGAACACAAGCAATAAATTTGATGCCCTTTCATCTCCAAACAAAGGTCGAGAAAACAAGAAAGCACAGGCACGAGCAAGTTCGAAAACCTAGTCAGGCAACACAAACAACGAAATGCAGAAATCCTCGAAAGAAAAATTGCAGAGACGAAAAAGGGTGGCAGATCGTGCAAAAAAAGAAGAAAAGATCGCAATTTCGGCAAAAACAAGAAGAAAGCTCAGCAAAACTCCAAATCCAAAAGGATTTCTTCAAGAAAACGAAGTACGCTCCAATAACAGAGCAAAACCCTAGCCCTAAGAGGTGCATATTACCTAACCATGTCCCTTTAGGGCCGGCATCAAAGAGTATGCCCAAAACAAAGGGTACCATAGATTCATTAAAGAAAACCCGCAACGTCAAACCGTGACAGGAATTATCCTACCAAGCAAAAGAAGTTTACATTCCACCACATCAAAAGAACTATCGAGCAACAGCAAATCAAGGACAGACTAGAAACCCTAAGCAAAGATTCCCAATCAAGAACCAAGACTGCGAAGAAATAATCATCAGCAATCCACATAGTGAAGGAAGATGGAAGGATTGCGAAGAAAAGGGCATCTATATGTATTGGAACAGTCTGCCAAGCAAAAGAAACAAGCTGGTACGCATCATATCAAAAAAAATGGAGCAAGAAAGTAAGTAACTTAACCCCCTTTGCAGATAAATATTGGTTTATTCTATGTCAGAATTCAAAGGATAAAGATGAAATTCTGAATTCTGATAATTACTTTTACAAAGGACACCATATTACTTTTTCAGCATGGAAACCTAACTTTAATAAAAACCATATTAAAAACATAAAATCTGTCAAGTGGATGGAAAGCTCAGAAATTCCATCAGAATTAATGGAGAATAACATCATTAAGAAAATTGGTGAATCATTAGGATCTTTGATAGGTTTTGAAGATAACACAGATAAAGCAAACAAAATTAGGATCTTGGTAAAATCAGATCTAAGCAACACAGTTAGTAAGAAAATTATCACTAACAGATCCATTTACAGTTTATCATTTAGAGAATATTCAAAAAATATAAACAAAATTAAGGATTCAAACTTAACTAAATTACATATCAAAAATAACATCAAAGACAGCATAATCTCAAAAAGGAACAAAGGTGAAAGGAAAGTACGAGAAGAAGAGGTAACCTCAGCATCGAATAATATCAAAGGAGGCTAGAGAGGAGTAGAAGAGATCAAAAACTCTGACAAAGGAAATCCAGAAAATGGCAAAGCAATAACACAAGAGGAAACGGATATGGTTGGTCAATATAAGTTACCAGCACGCTCTGAACAAATTCAAAAGGTGTAAGGATTGCCAAATGGAAAAAGAAACAATTGAAGAAATGGATTTCAATATCAAAAAGTTAAACAAGCTTTCCCATGAAATCCTTTTGATTCAAAATGATCTAATAGATCAAAGCTTATTGGCAGAAGAAGTTCACAAGGAACATAAAGGGAAAAGAATAAAAACTACAAAAACAGGGGAAACATCAAAAAAGGGAAATTATCAGAAAGAGGAACCAAGGAAAGATTAGGCAAGAGAGCAAGATGAAAATGCAGAAATCGGGCAGTTGAACAAAGAACAGATAAAGGAAATGAACAGACAATTGACAGCTTACAAGGAAAACCCCTCCAAAGAGAAAATGCAAAGCAGGAGGCTATTATCCCACCAGCAAACTCAGCCCAACGGAGCAACATAAGCATCAGGAAAAGAGGGAGAAAGAAAAGTTACAAATTCTAGCAAACTCCCAATGATGGAAAGGATATGTTCGCACTAACCACAGAAGGATCAAAATCAAAGTCAAAAATGAGAGGACCATCTTCAGAATCGTCAAATACATTAAACGAAGAGCAAATCATGTGGAATGAATCAAAGGATAGCCCTAATGAAGGAAAGAATAGTACAGAGGACAAGGATGCGGGGAAAGACCAAGACTCTGTAAGCAAGGAGGACCATATTAATAAACTGATAATCAAAGAAATTGTCACAGAAGATATACAAGAAAGAGAGAATTCAGTAATAGCAGAAAAAGTAATAAAAGAACAAAATCTAGAAAGAATAGGCATTTTAGTGAACCAGGAAGGAATGAAGGCTCCAAACTGTGGAAAAACAAAGCAAAAATGAGGAAGGAAATTGCTAAGAGAACTCAGAGAGGCAGCAGGGCAGGTAAAGGAACAAACTAAGATTTTCGATATTCTACAAAGTGGGAAGGGGAAGATCCTTCCCAAGGAACAATGAGAATCACAACTTGGAATGCTAGGGGCCTAAATGCCCCTAGTAAAAAACGCTTATTAAAGCATAACCTCACTTTGTTTAAATCAGATATATCACTATTATAAGAAACAAAATTAAACAAAGAAGAAGGAATAAAGTTAAGTCAGAAATTGGGGAAATGGAAATCAAAATTCAATCAATCACAGGGAGCCTCAGGAGGACTTGGGATTATCTGGAACCCTCGGCAAATTAATATTGAAGTAATCACCTCCCGGGCTAACTGGATGGGATGTAGAGCTGTCAGCAAAAAATCAAACTTGCAACCAATCATAACTAATGTTTATGGACCTACCCAATCAGCAGACAAACTAGCGGTTTGGAACGATATTAGTAATTTTATCAACTCAAAACCTCAAGAGATACTCATCTTAGGGGGAGATTTTAATGTTGTCTTAAGAAAGGAGGAAAAACACAGAGGATGCAATCCAATATCTAGAACCATGGAAGATTTTTAAAACTGGATCCAGAATGACTCCCTCATGGATATCTCCACCAAGAATGGAATATATACTCGAAACAACAGAAGGAAAGGATTCTGTTCCATAGCAGAACGTTTGGACAGATTTCTTATAAAAGGTGAGCTCAGTTTAATGGACAGTATAGTAAATGCTGAAATCCTACCAATGGCAGGTTCAGATCACTTCCCAGTAAAATTGGAAATCAAAGAGCAACATAAACCAAGCAGGAACCCCTTCAAATGTGAGAAAATGTGGTTCATGGATAAATCATTTATGAAGCAGATAAGAGGATGGTGGCAGGAGGAACAGTTCCAAGGATCCAAAATGTTATGCTTTGTATCCAACTTAAAAAGTGTGAAAGAAAAAATCTTAAAGTGGAACAATACACATTTTAAAAATATTTTTTTAAAAAAATTAGAAATTGAAGAAAAAATCAGTAATCTAAATAAAGAAATCATAACGAAAGGTATGAATAATGAAGCTTATCCACTAGAAAAAGAGTACCTATTAAAACATGAAGAGATACTAGTTAAAGAAGAGATCTTTTGGAGACAAAAATCCAAGGAAAAATGGCTACTAAAAGGTGACGGTAACGCAAAATTCTTTCATAACAGCACTATTCATAACAGAAACCATATTAACATATCCAAGATCAAGAATCCGAAGGGAGGGCAAATTGAAAACCCAGAAGAAATAGCAGATATTTTTGTTAAGTATTTCAACAATACCCTTAACAATTACGACTCGTCAAAAAAAATTGCTCAAGAGGAAATGCTAAAGTATATTCCCAGCTGATTTCAGAAGAGGATAACAAATTCTTAAACGAATCCTTCACTCTTCAAGAAGTTAAAACTGCACTTTTTAATATCAATCCAAATAAATCACCAGGACCCGATGGCTTCTAGGCATTCTTCTTCTAGCAATGCTAGGACATATTAGGAGAAGAACTATGGAAAGCTCTGGAAGCAACTCGAAATGGAGGGTCAATATTAACAAAAATCAATCACACTTTTCTTACACTTATTCCAAAAAAAAATGAAAGTGTAGTGTTGGGGGATTTTA
Source organism: Cupressus sempervirens (assembly GCA_028749045.1). Lineage (NCBI taxonomy): Eukaryota > Viridiplantae > Streptophyta > Pinopsida > Cupressales > Cupressaceae > Cupressus > Cupressus sempervirens. The sequence continues at coordinate 819,779,671 of CM053786.1, forward strand.
GACCAATTGCCTTATGCAATACCATTTATAAAGTTTTCTCAAAAGTCTTGTCTAATTGCCTCAAAAGGTTCCTCCCAAAGCTTATTTTGGAAGAACAAATGGGCTTTGTCCCAGCTAGATCTATATTAGACGGTATATCTATTGTTCAAGAAACTATACACTCTGCAATTAAAAATAAAGAAGCTTGTATGTTACTAAAACTAGACATTCAAAAAGCATATGACAAAGTAGACTGGAGATTCCTATGTAAAACCTTGGAGGCCTTTGGTTTCTCTAAACAATGGATAAACATCATCTTCCAATGTATCTCTAACCCCAAAATTTCTCTTCTCATCAATGGTACCCCAGAAGGATTCTTCAGTATATCTAGAGGCATTAGACAAGGAGACCCGATATCTCCATTTTTGTTCATCATCGTGGCAGAATCATTTGGAAGGGCAATCAAAGCAGCGCAAGCAGAAAACAAGATTAAAGGTGTTAAAGTCAATAAAGACATAGAAAACACGACTCATCAACAATTTGTTGATGATACTATACTAGCAAGAATCAGCACCTTGGATGAGGCAGATCAAATGCAACATATCTTAGAAACATATACCAAAGCTTCAGGGCAAATTATCAACACCAACAAATCAGAAATCTTCTTCTTAAACACACCCAAAGAACTAGAGGATCAAACTTGCAATAAATTTGGGTTCAAAAAAAGTACTCTATTTAAGTACCTAGGAATATACCTGGACAAAAGTAACAAATCCAATCCGGATTGGGAACACACTCTCAGAAAAATCGATAATCAAACAAAATCATGGAAAGGAAGATGGTTGACCAAGGCTGGGAAAACTACAAAAATCAAAGCAGTCTTATCAGCAATTCCCACCTACCAACTCGCCTACTCACAATTACCCTAGAATATAAACCTTAAAATGGAAAAGAAACTGTGTGATTTTTTTTGGAATGGATTAAAGGACAAGAAAAAAGCGACCTTAATCAGCTGGAGCAACATTTGCAAACCTAAAGACTCTGGGGGCCTAGGAATCAAAAATCTAGAATGGCAGAACGAAGCACTAGGTGCCAAACAAGTATGGAGATTGTATTACGAAAGGGATAGGAAATGGGCTAGAATCCTATTCAATAAACCCCTCAAACAGTACATCTTTATTTAGAATCAGAGAACCCCCCAAAGGTTCTGCGGGATGGAATTTCCTAATTAATAGCCGAAATCTAATATCCAAATACCTTACTTGGGATATAGGGAAAGGTGACAAAGCTTTATTTTGGGAAGACTCATGGAACGGATATCCCCCCCTAAATTGTTCAGACTTAACTCCAAAAGCAATATCTCATCTCAAGGAAATATGGGGGACAGAAGTGGAAAATTATATAGAGGAGTCCAACTCTGACTCAGGCAAGATATGGAAATGGAAATCTATTTCCAATTGTGGATTAAACTAGACGGACAGGGAGAAACTTGAAATCATCCTAAAAAGCCGACCAATTTCAATCAAAAATAGGGAGGACAAACTAATTTGGGCAGCCTCTAAAGATGGAATTTATAAAGTCAAAGAAGGGTACAGATTGATTACAAATTCACAAAGATGAGAAGCTAGCACCCTCCCACTTAATCTATGTTGGGACCCAACAAGACTCCCCAAAGCAAGCATTTTTCTATGGGCTGCCATGCAAATGAGAATACTAACAGCAGATAGAATTTTAAAAAAGGGCTTTGAAGGACCTTCAAGATGCATATTATGCAAAGATAATGAAGAAAATGCAAAACATCTCCTATATGATTGTAAATTTACTCAGGAATGCTAGAGGTGGCTCCAATGTAAACTGAAATGGACTGCCCCACTAACTGGCAAATGGTTAGATCACCTATTGGGCTGGCCTAAAGACACTTCAAATAAAGAACAATTCTAACATGGGAGATTTGGAAAGAAATCGCCACATCTTCCAAAACCAAAGTCTCGATGAGCAAGCTCTCATTGCAAAGTTAGAAGTGGCTATCACGGAAGTTATGAACAGTGGTCTTAGGAAGAGACCTAGAGAAGAAGGAACATTTTCTGATTGGGATGCAGAGATCAAAAAATCATGGCCACTGCTAATTAATCCCGCCCTATATTATAAAAAGAAAAACAACCTAGCTAGACAAACCTGCAAATGGGAACCTCCACCGCCTGGATGGAAGAAACTGAATTTCAACGAGGCTTCAAGAGGAAATCTTGGTAAGGCAGGCATAGGATGCATCATAAGGGATGAATCTAGTAACTGGTTAGCAGAAAGATCTAAATCTCTGGAAATGTCAACTAATAATGTAGCAGAACTCGAAGCAGTAGAAGAAGTAATTAAACTATGCATTAGCCTTAATATTAAAAGGATTATGATTGAAGGGGACTTTCAAATCATAATTAATGCCCTCAAAAAATTAGAAACCCCTAACTGGATCCTACACACTAAATTAGAAATGATCACCAAACAATTAAAAAAAACATTTGAAGAAGTAAGATTCTCGCATATATACAAAGAAGGCAACAAGGAAGCAGATAGGCTAGCTAATAAAGGAACAGATGGAATAAATTCATTAAAGTATAACCAAAGTATATTAACTCCATAGTTTTTGGCTTTTATGCATTGCCACTATATTCCCCTCATGAGAAATCATAAAACATCAATCGGGCCTTGTACCGATGATGAGGAATATCTTTCTCCCATGTTAATTTACCTTCGCCATTATGATTTTGAGAGGCATCCCCGCGCTCATTAGGGCATTATAGTCGATATTCGAGCGTCTAGAGCTTTCTGCCTTTTATCTATATATAACAGTACCGAAGTTCATTTCGCATCTTAGTTTAAGCCCATGGTCTACAATTCCAATCCCCCATGAATTCTAACATTTGCCTCTTTCATGCTTTTGAAAATCGAACTATGGCTTTCTGCGGCCCGATTAAGCAAGAAAGGTGGAATAGGTTGTTTCGGCCAATTGATGATATGAGCCGATTTGCAATCAATCGAGCACTGGGAGAAGGGGTATTTAACTATGAATATGCATGGAGGACCAATAGTGATATCATAGGGCTCTGGGTAGGATGCCTAGCAAGGGCAGGGGTGGAGAAATGGGACACTATAAGGCTGACCTATAATGTTTTCGATCCCTACTGGTTAATAGGGCTGGAAATTGTGGTAGCCAACATCGACGCTAGGCTTCGGATTCCCCTCCCGGAGGCATACATGGAACTCGAGCTAGACAATCAAGAACTTGCTAGAAGCCTAAGGCGTCCTTGTCTGGTTATTAGGGATAACATTCAGTTCTTTAACAAGTGGCCTAAAATGGAAACGAGCATCAATTTCCTGCCTAAATGGAGAGGTATTATTGAAGACCCGAGTAGAGATTGGCTCATAAATTACTTAAGGGCCTTTAATGCATACATTCACCTGGATGCTGATCTTTCCAATTTGGAAAATGTGGAATACTGTTTACCTAATTATGATAAATCTAGCTGAGGAAGGATGGCTTATGAGTTTCCTCCAGGCTAAAATGCCACTAATCTGCAGGAGGCTTCGGAGATAATCATGGTTTTTAAGAAAACAAATTGACAAATGTAGTATTTGGTCATTTTGGTAGTAAAAACGATCCAATTACAATAGGCTCTAGTATTCGCAATAGGTATGGGTAATCACATACTGTAATTAGTTGGATGTATCGGCATATCTCTCAAATAGCTGGTAGTAAGGACACATTTTACAAGCTGTCCTCATCTCAAATCGAATGCAGCATGTAAATGTTTTAAAATGTACATATTTAAACCAGCATATATGAAGATAATATTAACCTACATTTCAGCTTCTCTATCTGGTTTTTTATCTCAGTATTTGGATGCGTAATTCATTTCTGTCATCTATTTGGGGTTCCCGTTGTTTGCTTTTTGGTTTCCTCGTTTTTTACTCCCTAACACGTGAATTCGACATAAATTATTTTTCAATCACTTTAAAAATGTGGAAGAGATACGAATTCAGTTGTTTTTGCCCACGTTCCCTTTCATGATTACTCAATTTAATGTCACAATTTACAAGTACCTGGAAATCTTTCAAGTATCTGTGTTTTTATGGAATTTGCTCCCTCCGGATTCCACTTAATGATATTATTAATCCACTTTAATTTTTCACTAACCCCTAACAAACCTTGCTGTTTATTATGTAATGCTGCCAGATACTAAAATTGATAAACAAGTACTTAGCTGCCAGATACTCAAATTGATTTATAGAGATATCAAAAGCTCTGTTGATGTAACAATTTTGACATGATATAAGATTTATTGAAACTGGGGTATGCCCCTTTTATAAATGTATAATATAGGACTATGGTCCCGGGTAAGACTGGAGGTTTTCTTTACCCGTTCTTTCCTTACCAGTGCCCGTCATAACGGTGGAATTCTTGTACTCTAAAATTTTTATTAATAAAATAAATCAAGGCTACGGCTGTTTACCGATCAAAAAAAAAATAGTGACAAGTGTTTTAATTGTTTTATCATTGTATCAAGGCCCTTTAAAGGTTAAATGGGTCATCAAAATATGAGGGATAAAATTATATTATTTAATGTGGTTTTTAAGTTGCTTTTTGGCCCCAAGGGCCATGGGTTCTTGCAGGTTCCTAGGGGTCTGCGTGGTGTCTGCCTGGCTCCCTGCCAAAAAACCCCAGGTCCGTGGCAGGTAAACACAGGATCTGCACAGAGCAGACCCTGCACAGACCCGCCACTGACGCAGCTCAAATCCAGACAGCGATGAACCCGGATCCGGCTGGCAGGAAACAAATGCTGCAACTTAGGTTAATGACTAACAACTATTCATGCTGGCAACAGGCTAGCATTAACTTTTTAATGACCTCTCAAAACCAGCCAAATATTGTAGAATCTTTGATTATGCTTATAGCATGCACAGTGGTAAAATCATATCGATAATTGGATTGTTCTTTTAAAAAATTCTATAGGAGCTAAACTTTATTGCATAAATCATGAAAAATACATTGATTAAATTTATCAAAGGCCAGTTTTAATAACGGAAATCCAGAAAATCTACTTACATGTATGTCTCACTCTTTCTAATTTTCCAAAATTAAAGTTTGCAAAGAGGTTCAGGCATTACACGTACTGTGAACCAACAGCCATTGCAGAAAACTTAAGGAAGGTACTAAAGGTAATGTTGGGGTTGGTGAGGCCGGTACAGTAAAAGTATTTTCATATGAGGATATAAGAAATCCTGTTTCTTTTTCTTTAGGGGTAATACCTCTCAATCCTGCTGCTAATCCCTCTGAAATGATCCTCTTGACTAGGTGTGTTATTGATCAACTTGAGACTACTTATGAGAAAGGAGATAGATCACTTATTTGCTAATTTGAATACTCTTAAACTAAAATGTCTGAGCAGAGTTCCTAGGGGATGCAGAGTTGACTACCAAAAAAAGGGTAACCTGTGAAGACACTGTGTGGTGGACAGTAGAACCATGGATATTTGATTACACACTGAAACACTGGTTTTTGGCGAGCATGTTACAAGATTCAAGAAGAATTGGTAGATTAACGGATTTCCGGATGATTCATTGATTAACAGAAGAACAAATGTGTTCCTTATAAAGAATTACAAGGACGTTGTTTCTAAAAGAAACAACGTAGACTGAAGACGGAATTAGAAACAAAACTAGAGACAGGATAGGAAACATTCCTATCTGGACTGAAGAAAAAAGAGACGGGATAGGAAACATTCCTATCTAGACTGAAAGACGGACTACAAACAAGTAATTGACTATTATAGAAAGTATAAGATATTATCTTAATACCCTCCCTTAATGGTCAACGTACGGATGTCGGAACATTCTGTGATAACTGAGACCCTCCCTGGATCTACAGAATGCTGAAACCAAGAAGCTTTGCCAGAAGAGTGCTATGACTCAAAATAAGTTGCATTTACAAAACTTCGTTTTTGTGGAAAAAACGGTAAAACCCAGAATCTCACGCAACATTGCGTATTATAGACAACTTGAAATGATTTTTGAGGAGAAAATCAACAAACCCAAAATCTCACACAACCTTGCGTATTACAGACAACTTGAAATGATTTTTGAGGAGAAAATCAACAAACCCAGAATCTCACGCAACCTTGCGTATTACAGACAACTTGAAATGATTTTTGAGGAGAAAATCAACAAACCCAGAATCTCATGCAACCTTGCATATTACAGACAACTTGAAATGATTTTTGAGGAGAAAATCAACAAACCCGGAATCTCACGCAACCTTGCGTATTACAGACAACTTGAAATGATTTTTGAGGAGAAAATCAACAAACCCATGAAAAACAGAAACAGATTCAGAAGGCGAAAAATGCAACTTCACCTTGATCAGGAAGCTCGACAACTTGTGTTGTTGGCTAGGAAGCATTTTGCCTTGCTTGGGCAGCCAAACGTTTCCGGCACTCGAACTTCATATGGCCGAACTTGTGACAATAATTACACTGCACATTTTGCTTCGTAGAGCCATCCAGGGATTGAGCAGAAGGTTGATGCTAGAAAGGCTGAGAAGACTGATGGTTGCTGATGTTCTGTTGAAAGGATTTTGCAGCAAATGCCTGCTCTGAGGAGGCTGTAGAAGCACTGCTGCCAAACTGTTGTTTCCAACGATCTTGCTGCAGAAGTTTGGTGCATAATTCTGGAAACTTCAGATCAACATTAGTTGACGTAATGTTGAGTGTTTCTATGAAGTGCTCATAGGATGATGGTAGACTTTTCAGAGTGATGACTACCATATCCTCTTCCTCCATTTTCCGACCAATAGCTTCGAGCTGATCACGGATGTCCTTAATCTTTGTCAGATGCTCTTGTAAGGACATACGGTCATCCATCATAATGGAGAACAACTGATTCTTTAGAAAGAATACCTGACTTTTGTCAGATGTTTCATGCAGCTCCTTCAGATATTTCCAGATTTCTGCAGCTGACTTGCCTGAAGGAATCTGTGGTAGCTGATCATCGATAACAGAGAGCTTAAGAAGCATAACAGCCTCTCGATTGCGATCATCAAACTTGTCTTGTTCTGCTTGGTCAGAGGTCGGACGAGTCTTTGTGCCTAGAACAAGCTCATCCAAACGACGATATTCGAAGATGGTTAACATGCGCTGCTTCCAATGATTATAATTGTGGCCATTGAATCGTACACTGCCCTCCAACATCAGATTAGTCAAAGATGCCATTTGCACGAAGTTCGAGGCAATGTTGAGGCTGACCCAGAAAAAAAATGACAAGTGCCCAGAAGAGTAGACAGAAAACCCAGAAGGAATCTACAGTCGCAATGTAAATCCGCCGGCTTGAAAATCGAGGCACGAAAAATGAGGTGCCCAGAAAATTCTGACGAAGACCCAGATGAGGTCTCGAAAAACCCACCAAGAATCTACAAACAAAAAAAATTTCCGACCCCAAAAATTAGGGTTTCAGAAAAAAAGGCCCTGGCTGAAAAATGCTTGAAAAATCTTCAGATTTCTTGATAAAAATGGTCGATTCTGCTTCCCAAGCACGATTATAGACTGAGTATGCAAAAAAAAGACTCCAAATATGAAGCAAACAGTGGCCAAAAAGACAGAGGACTTTCCAAAAACAGTCGCAAATTTAGGAAAATCGCAGAGGCCGGATTGAGAGCCATTTTGTTTTAAAAAACGTCAGAAAAAAAAAACAAGAGCTGAGAAGCATGGCAAAAACACCATTTCGCTGTTACAAGCGCATGAAAGCTAAAGCCCGGCTGCAAGAAAAACGGCAATAAAAAACGGCCAAAAAACGCACGACTTCAGGCCTTGTAGACTGCGGCCGAAAGTTGGCACATTCGAACCACGAACCAGGCAGAACACAAGCCGACCAGAGAAAATGTAGAGCCGTGATTTGCAGAAAAAACACCCTTTACTAGTCTCACAAGCCCTAGCCAAAAACCAGGAGTTCTATGACTTTCTCACAGAAAACGGAAACCCTGCTCTCGATTTACAGTGAGATTTCTCCGAATGGAAAAACCCAGTTTAAAGCAAAATATCACGGATACTTAATTTCGAAAATAGCTACTGATAATTTCTGAAAAGAAATTATTATTTTCAAAAAAAACTTCGCTCTGATACCATGTTACAAGATTCAAGAAGAATTGGTAGATTAACGGATTTCCGGATGATTCATTGATTAACAGAAGAACAAATGTGTTCCTTATAAAGAATTACAAGGACGTTGTTTCTAAAAGAAACAACGTAGACTGAAGACGGAATTAGAAACAAAACTATAGACAGGATAGGAAACATTCCTATCTGGACTGAAGAAAAAAGAGACGGGATAGGAAACATTCCTATCTAGACTGAAAGACGGACTACAAACAGGTAATCGACTATTATAGAAAGTATAAGATATTATCTTAATAGAGCATTGGGTTCACCCTTGGACCATGCTGAGGATCTCCATTCTTCAGTGTAGGACTTGTTGCAGAGTTCAGACGCTTTGATATATCGGGATTGGATCACTAATTCTGATGGTGATAGAGTTAAAGAGAGAGAGAGAGAGAGAGAGAGAGAGACAGAGCATAGTTTGCTTCTTCAGGAGCTCCACTCGGAACAGGGTGTTCTGGATTGCTTGGAAGGACTTGCCTCTATGGAGAAGCCTTTACCTACCAATAAACCCAAGACACAGCAAAGTAAAATTGGAAGTGGAGAGACTTCAGGTAGAAGCCAGGAAACTCTTCTCCTGGAGAGCAGGAAGGCCAAGAGTATGTAGACGTGTTGTTTAGGGGTTTGCTACCTTTATTAGCCGATAGGCTTTCCTCCTGGAGTTGCCTCCAGCCAAAAATTGTCTCACACTTAAAAACAGCTGCCTAAAAATGGTTTTTGAGTATGGTTTCCAATCATGTTTTTTTACCTCATATTTTGAGTGACTCACAAGTTGAAGGTGCCCCACATCTTCCGATGTATTTTCTTTTCAATGTAGCCTTCCCATGGCTTGCTTTCTGCAATGCAAGAATAAAGCTGTGTGTACTTTCAGCCCTAGCCAAGTTTTTATTTTTGTTCGGAAGCTCAATTTTTGTATTTGACAATGGAAGAGTTTATGATCTTTGGTCTTGACTGGTTTTGTTTTGTGTTTTGGAAGAATGGAAAGGAATTTTTGTTGAATTTCTCTGTGTGTTTTGTTGTTTTTGTGCAGGTTCTACTGGAAAGATCAAGATCAGCATCAGTGGTAATCACTTGTTTAAAATCTTGTCGATATTGTAATCAATGCATCAAATATAGCTTTTCATCTGGACATGCAAGTATTTTTGCGAAATTCGTGTCTGTTTTTTATATAGGCGTTCTGGATTATTAGAATTTGTGATATTTTTCAACAATATCGATGTAAAAATTCATATACACATTTTATTTTAAATCTATTTTTCAAAGTAGGCCGCCTCACTTACACTAGATCATGGGGACAGAGGATTCTGGTATTCTCTTTTTGACTTAAGCAAAACTTTCGTTGATTATTTATTCATTTGTTTGTTTGTCCAGGGTTTGGGCAAATTGGGAAATTCATAGCCCGTGTAGCTCTGCAGCGCGGTGATGTTGAGCTCATTGCAGTGAATGATCCTTTCATTACAACCAAGTACATGGTATGTGACTCAGGGATTGATAATATGTCGATTTAATTCAGGGTTTCTGTAGTCCAGATTATTTGTTTTATGAGCTTCATCCGTGCATTGAATTGAATAAATTTTACGTTTTTCTTTCTTCGATCGAGGGATCAGAAACAGCTGAAAAATGATGAAGAAAGTTTTGTAGGGAGAAAGTGGATTTTTTGGCGACAAAAGTTCTTCTGAAAAAGCTGTGTTTTTTCTTTTGTGTGATAATATTATAGATTGTTTGGCCCCAAAAGCCTTTATGATCAAGCTCTTTTTTCTCATGATTTTATTCTTAATAATATGATTATAGGAATTGGAGGAATTTTTAAACTAATCAAAGTGCTGATAGTGGGTACATTCTGACATGGAGAATATTTCTTTATTTTCTAGAGTTCATGATTCTTAGTTATCTAATCAAGCCTGAATTGCAATTGAAATTAAAAAATCACTTTATAAAGTCAGGATTTCTGTAAGGTCTTCTTTTATTGATTGCTATCCCTTCCTGACTATTTACCCCCTGTATTTCTTTACCTCTCCATATTGATTACTGTTATAATCTATACTTCATATTGAAGAGGGATTTTGAGCAATTTCTCAACTTCATTAATAATTCAACCATTGTGCTGTTCACAGGCTACTGTTTCGAGATTAGAGGAATTCAACCAATGCTACTTCAAATAATCAATAGGTACATTGTTGTCAATTTATTCTACATATAGGATTGTTATAGCAAATGAACAGTGAAGATTTCGAATTCTAAGTAAAGTTCTGAATCTATCATTAGATATTGGTTTCAAATTTTGTGGGCATCGTCATAACTCTTTCCTGCAGGATAGGTATATAGGAAATTTAGATTGTTTGCTTTTGGTGATTCCTTTACTACAAGGATTTGCACTTTCCATAATGAAGTATGTTATGAGTCTCTGTATATTTCTTCAACTTATTACTGGCATAATTAGATTTTGAGTACTCATTATTGTTTTCTTGATTTATGTTACAATCAGACCTATATGTTCAAATTGACACTGCCCATGGTCAGTGGAAGAAACATGAAGTTAAGGCCAAGGATGAAAATACTTAACTTTTTTGTGAAACACACGTAGCTGTATTTGGCAGCAGTTAAGTTGTTTTAAAATGTCTACTGATAAGCAGCATAAAATTCTATGAGAGTTTACAGGAAACCATTTTTGTGTTTATCTGATTTGATGTTATACGTGTTTATTTACATATCTAATCTAATTCAATTATCCAGAAATCTGGATGAAATTCCCCAGGGTGCTGTTGCGGCAGGGTATGTGGTTGAATCAACAGGAGTCTTTACTGGTAATTTGATAAAGAGAAAGCAGTTGCACACTTGAAGGTATCCCATTTTATGAGTCTCTGTATATTTCTTCAACTTATTACTGGCATAATCATATTTTGAGTACTCATAATTGTTTTATTGATTTATGTTACTATCAGAGCTATATGTTCAAATACGACAATGTCCATGGTCAGTGGAAGAAACATAAAGTGAAGGTCAAGGATGAAAAACTTCACTTTTTCGTGAAACACACATAGCTGTATTTGGCTGCAGGTAAGTCATTTTAAAATGTCCTACTGAGAAGCAGCAAAAGAATCTATGAGAGTTTATAGGGGACAGATTTTGTGTTTATCTGATTTGATGTTATATGTGTTTATTTACATATCTAATGTAATTCATTTCTCCAGAAATCCAGAAGAAATTCCCTGGGGTGCTGTTGGTGCAGAGTATGTAATTGAATCAACAGTTGCCTTTACTGATAAAGAGAAGGCAGCTGCAAACTTAAAGGTATGCCCTTTTTTGACCTCTAATTTTGAATCAGCCAAGCTTTTGGTAAAAGATTGTGTGCAGATTTTTTTATTAGCATTTAGGATCATTCGACAATCCTTTTGGCAGATTGCTTTTTCCATCTATGATGAAGGATCAGAGAATGTGATTTGAAAGATCATTACAACTAAATTGTTTTCGTTATCTTGTTGTAGGAGTCACAGAATGTGATTTGACACACTGTTAGAAAATATTGCACACAGTTTTTTACCAGAAGCTTGCTAATTCATTGTAATGTACAATAAAATATCAGTGTCTTAATTTTTGTAGATTAAGTATTTAATATTCTTTTAAAGCAACTATTTAGCTATATTGAAGTTAGGTTCTAGAATTAGGAATGTAATTGTGGATAATCTTAAAGTTAGGTACAGTTCCTATGTAGGATATTTTGGTTCAATTCGTATATATCAATTTGTCGTTTTATAGATCCTAAAGACTACACCTTGGATAGTAATATAGCTATTTTTTCTCTATTGAGATGTTTTTAAATAATTCTCTATATTGATGCTAGAGAGTTGAACCTAAGTAGTGATTTTAGGGTGACTATTTATGGTAGCAGGAAATAGTAATTTTTTTCCTTGCTGGTCACTCTCAGGGAGGTGCTAAAAATGTAGTCATCTCAGCTCCTAGCAAGGATGCTCCCATGTTTGATTATCGAGGTTAATGGTACTCCTATGTTTGTTGTCGGGGTTAATGAGCACGAGTACAAATCTGATTTGAACAATGTTTCAAACGCAAGTTGTACCACTAACTGCCTGGCTCCTTTGTCTAAGGTTAGTAATAATATGTTAAATACTCGAATCATTCAATTTTCAGATGTTTTGTCTTTACATATGAACAACAGTGTAGTTCTACTCGAGATTAAAATCTAAGGTTTGACAATTTTAAATTCTTTCCTTTCCAGGAGATCAGTGATAAATTTGGCATTGTTGAAGGTCTTATGAAAACAGTACACTCCTCCACAGGTCTCCTACACTATCTCTCATTTATGCGAAAATAACTTACCTTTTTCTCTGAGTGCTAAGCCTGTGCCGATGCAGTGGAAGCATTGATTCCAATCTTTTACTATCCCATACTTTTAGTCCTAAGTCAAACTTCGTCATTTATTTATCAGGTTATCTGCAAGTTGCACTGACTCTTTCTATTTTTGCTTGTGAACAGCAACCCAGAGAACTGTTGATGAACCATCAAATAAGGATTGGCAAGGTGGCTGAGGTGCTGGATTGAACATTATCCCTAGTAGCACTGGAGCAGCCAAAGTAGGATGTGAAAACCACATTGCTATGAGCACATTGCTGAATTTAGAAATTTACATAGAAATTTGTGGAATTGCTCTTCTGAAAATATTTTGTGTTTGGTATGATATTTTCAAGTTTGCAATGAAAATTATGGGGAAAACGAAGTTAAGATAATGCTGTCTGCAAGGTTAACAGTATTTATTGATTTTGTATATCTAATGCCCATGATTGGCATGCTGCCACATCCAAATGAACTATGCTCAAGTATTTCTTGCTTTAAGGGCACTCCCAACTAATGTAATTCCTACAAGACGCAGCAGAAAAAATATGATACTTGTTCTTTGCGGACTCAGTATGTGCATTGAATAATATCTGATTTAGTTATGATAACTCCTTTCATTTCTTCCTTCTAGGATACACTCTGCAGTCTGGCTTTGATGTCAGGATTCAATGCAATCTAGCTATGTTTCTAAAATTGAAACTTCAAGAGTTGGCCTTTCATCAGTCTTGTTATGATAAATTCTTCTTATACATGTCCCGGGAAGCCATTCTCTCTTATAATCTATGAGAGGCTTTTTGTTGTCCTGTAAAGCCTATCACAATATACCTGCTTTTTAGGTAATTTTGTATATGAGTCTTAGGTTATTTTTACAAATTTGAAATGTCCACGTGGTTGTGCTGGTCTTGATTGCAACCGGATTTTTGAAGGCTGTTGGGAAGGTTTTCCCAGCTCTGAATGGAAAGCTGATTGGAATGGCCTTCCAAGTGCCCACACCAGATGTATCAGTTGTGGATTTGACTGTGAGACTTGAGAAGTCTGCCACTTATGGGAAGATAAAGGCTGCCATCAAATAAATTTGTTTTCTTCAAGGGGGAGAGAAGACATTTGAAAACTGATCTTATGTGATGTCTTTGGTTGGAGGGAGGAATCTGAAGAAAAATTGAAAGGAATCCTCAGTTACACAGAGGATGATGTTGTATCTACAGATTTTATTGGAGACAGCCGGTATGTTCCGTTTATTCAATCCAATCCATTCCTTTTCTGTAGTGGATTTTGATATTGCTTTTATGACAAATACTATGTTTTATGATTGTAGATCAAACATATTTGATGCAAAGGAAGGAATAGCATCGAGTGACAATTTTGTGAAACTGGTATCATGGTATGACAATAAATGGGGTGTAATGTCCCCTATTTTAAATTAAACTAATAAATAATATTAATTTTATTAGACATCAAATTAATGTAATATAATATTATATCAACTGATGTGAAGGTAACATTTAAATAATATAATATAACTGACTATATCAATAATATAATATTGATGAATTCTTTATCATTTTATTAATAAATAAAAGATAATTAGTTAATAACACAAAGAAAAAACTATAATAGATGATTGAATTAGTACAATGCTATTATAATCTATTATTAATAATAAGACACAGTTATAATTAGGAATAGTGAGAGATTGTTTATAGGTGACCCACCTAAAACATCATCCCGCGAGGTGCCCAAGTAGTTCCTAAAACTTATTACTACTCAAGGTTAGGCACATAGTGGACCAATGGAAACCCAAGTGGATAACCATGTTGGCAACTACGTCTGATGTAATATCCTCCCCTGATTTGAACTTTGACTTGCAGAAATTTAACTTAAGGAATATTGTCAAACACTTTGTATGCAAACTCATAAAGCTGATTTCCTCAATAAATTGCTTTCCAATGAGTAGATTTACGAACAACTATGAAGTGACATTAAAATGCATAATACACATCATAACATTTTCACAAACACTTGGTACACATTCAATAGTATATGAAAAATCTGGAAACTCTTTTAATCTGCTAATAAAGGGTGATTTTTAAATGTAGATGCGCACTTACAGCTGCCTTAAAGGCTGCAACAACTATTCAGCCTTGTATTCAACAATTATTATGCAAAATATCAAAATTTGACAGAAGAAACCTGGAATTAGTGGCCGTAGTATTTTGCAGATGTAGTCGGCCAGCCCTCCAAACTTCTAATCAGCTGGAAAAACAAGTAATCTTGATACCAACACTGTTCACGCCGTACTGTAGCAAACTACTGTTCATGCCGACTGTAGCAAAAAACTAACTTCAGATCTGCACCTCAAACCCTTGTAAATTTCTTTATGCAAACGCCCCAAATGAAACCCAGTGTATTTCCTGAAGTGAAAACACCCTTGATCCTCCTGACTGTGTCTTCCAACAGCGAAGAGAATGCTAGCAAAGAGGGATTCCGTCCTCCAAGCCCGATAATCAAATATCCAGCAACATAACATTAATCTTCATCCAAGCATACAAAAAAAAAGCTCTTCCATTTCTTTTATAGTGTTCTCACAAGAGCTCAATCCTTCGTTTTCTCAATGTGGGATAAAACATAACTCCCTTTATGTATCTTATGTCTCCAATGTGTTATAAAAATAAAGGGAACTCTTTTAATTTAAATATTTCCCACAAACTATAGTCTATGCATTAATAAAGTTAAATATTTAAATTTAACTTTATAAAATGGCTTTATCAATGCATAACAAATCTTATCAATGATAAATAAATCTTCTTGTCGATTTTAAACAATTACCATCGACATACCACTGTGACTGAATGTCCGGCCATGTCCAAGATGACTTACTATAAATAGTAAGTATGCCCAAAGTTGCCTCAGAACCCCTCAGAAAGACCTACAACTGAAACTGCCTAGGCCAAATGGCCTCTAAGCCCCTTTAATGTCCTAGTTAGCCTACGGGACTGTGGGGAAATAGGCTAACGACAACATCATGCTATGAATGCTAGAAAGGGGACATTACAGTCCGCCCTTCCCAAAATTGCTTGTCCTCAAGCAATTTCAGCTCTGGATGCTGCAATATCTGCTCATTTTCCCAAGTAGCATCCTCGGCAGGTAGGTTCCTCCACTTCACTAGATACTCCCTGATAGTCCTCCTGCGAAACACCCTCTCCCTGGAGTCAAGTATGGCCTCGGGAACCAAGATAAGCTTCCCCTCATCATCAAGAGGTGGCAATACTATTGAAGGCACCACAT
This sequence comes from Cupressus sempervirens, assembly GCA_028749045.1. Classification (NCBI taxonomy): domain Eukaryota; kingdom Viridiplantae; phylum Streptophyta; class Pinopsida; order Cupressales; family Cupressaceae; genus Cupressus; species Cupressus sempervirens. The sequence goes on from CM053786.1 coordinate 819,795,483, forward strand.
TGTGACCCAATGCCTTCTTAAGGTGTGACACATGGAACACATTATGCACTTTACTGTCTGCAGGCAACTCCAACTCATAAGCTACTTCGCCCACTCTCCTGATTACTTTGAACGGTCCATAGTAGCGTGGTTTCAATTTCTCTGCTCCACTCTTCTTGAGAGAGGACTGTCTATACGGCTGTAACATGAGGTACACCATATCTCCCACCTCAAAAGACCTCTCAACCCTGTGCTGATCAGAATATTGCTTCTGCTGATTTTGTGCCTTTTGCAAATTTTCCTTCAAGGATCGCATAATGTCCTGACACTCCTGCAAAGTATCCTTGGCCTTAGGCACCCTACTATCCCCAAATAACAAATCCAAAAAATTAGGAGCATCATACCCGTACAGTGCCATAAAAGGGGACATTTGAATAGACATATGGAAAGAGGTATTATAACAGTACTCCCCTAGATGTAGCCACTTCACCCAAGCCTTCTGCTCTCCTGCAATGTAGTTTCGAAGGTACCCCTCAACCCATTTGTTCACTATCTCTGTCTGCCCATCAGTTTGGGGGTGGTAGCTGGTACTCGAAGTGAGCTCTGTTCCACATAACCTGAACAACTCCTGCCAAAAGTGGCTCATAAATCTGCTGTCTCTGTCACTGACTATGCTCCGTGGTATCCCATGTAGTCTGAATACCTCTCGAAAAAATAGTTCTGCTGTTTGTGTTGCTGAATATGTAGACGAAATTCCAAAGAAATGTGCAAATTTCGTCAATCTGTCTACCACAACAAAGATACAATCCCGACCCTGTGCCTTGGGGAGGCCTGTGATAAAATCCATGGAAATGCTATCCCACTTCTTCTCTGGTATGGGTAGGGGCTGTAGTAAACCACCCGGAAAAGAATGTTCCTGTTTGTTCTGCTGACACACAGGGCATTCTCTAACAAACTGAAGCACCTCTGATTTGAGTCCTTTCCAAGTGAAGCGCTCTCTCACCTGCCGATATGTCTTAAAGAATCCGGGATGTCCTGCCATTGGTGAATCATGAAATGCCCTCAAAATCTTCTGCTTCATAGCAAACCCGGGTACTAAATAAATCCTTTCCTTGTAGATGATCAGATCATTTACGACAGTGTATCGACTATCTTGAATAGCTCCCTCAATAATGCTAGATGCCCAACTATCCTTAGCATATTCTGCCAAGATCATCTCTCTCCAATCATCCATGACTATCCCAACAGCAAGCAAATGAGGCCTTCTAGATAAAGCATCTGCAACAATATTTTTCTTCCCTTTGACATAAGCTATGTCAAAATCATAGGCCTGTAATTTACTCACCCATTTCTGTTGCCTGTCATTAAGGTCCTTCTGTCCAAGGAAATGTTTCAAGCTATTATGATCTGTTTTTACTGTGAATCGGCTTCCCACTAAGTACTGCCTGAACTTAGCTAGCGCGTGCATGATTGCTAGCATCTCTTTGTCGTAGATGTTGTAGGTTCTCTCCACACCTCGTAATTTTCTACTCTCATATGCGATGGGATGTTTGTCTTGCATGAGAACAGCTCCTATGCCCTCTCCCGAGGCATCACACTGCAGCTCAAAGGGCCTGGTGAAATCTGGAATGGCTAAAACAGGACATATACTCATCAACTCCTTAAACCTGTCAAAACAATCCTGAGCCCTCTCTGACCACTTGAAACTATCTTTCCGTGTCAAATCTGTAAGTGGTGTTGTTATCTGTGAAAATCCCTTCACAAATCTACGGTAGAACCCACAAAGCCCGAGAAATCCCTTGAGTTGTGAAGTGTTCCTCGGTGGTGGCCAATCCAGAACGGCCCTGATCTTGTCTGGGTCAACCCGAACACTTCCTGCACTAATAATATGCCCTAGATAGAGCAACTCTGTCATCCCAAACTCACATTTACTCATCTTGGCATATAATGACTCCCTCTCTAGAATACTGAGCACTGTATCAATATGCTTCAAATGTTCCTCCCAAGTACGGCTGTATATCAGTATATCATCAAAAAATATCAACACAAACTTCCTCAATTGATCTCTGAACACTCTATTCATACAGGACTGGAAAGTGGCAGGGGCATTTGTCAACCCAAAGGGCATGACTAAGAACTCAAAAAGTCCATAGTGGCATCTAAAAGCTGTCTTCTCCACATCCACCTCTCTAACCCGTATCTGATGGTTGCCGGATCTCAAATCAATCTTGGAGAAGTAGCATGCACCATGCAATTCATCAATAAGCTCATCGATGCGCAAGATAGGGTATCGGTTCTTGATTGTCTTCTTGTTTAGCTCCCTATAATCAATGCACATCCTTATTGTACCATCCTTCTTCTTCACCAATACTACTGAAGAAGCGAAAGGACTTTTGCTTGGCCGTATGTGCCCCATGTCAATCAACTCCTTAATTGCCTTTTCTATTTCATCCTTATATCTCTTCGGATGGCGGTAAGGTGTGATGATAACTAGCTTAGCCCCTTCCTCTAATTCAATAACATGCTCGATTCCCCTATCCGGGGGTCTCCCTGGAGGTATCTCACCAAACACCTTAGTATGTTTGGTTATTATTTTTTGTACATTAGGTGGATACTCTAGTTTATACTGCTCTGTCATCTCAGGCATTACTCTAAACTCTGCTGCCCACTGCACCTGATCATGTCTAAAGAAACTCTGCATCCGCTTGAGTGACACCACTCGAAGTCTCCCATCTGACAAACCTCTGAGCACTATCTTCTTACCATTTGCCTCAAACCTCATTTCCATTTTCTCAAGGTTAAATGTAAACTCTACCAGAGACTTCATCCAGTTCATCCCAAGCACCATATCCTGATCACCAATGTTGACCACAAAGAAATCTCCTGTCATGTCATAATCTCCCAAACGAAGCTGCAAGTTGGAGATTTTCTTGGTACATTCAATTTTGAAGCCATCGGCAACCATCACCTTAAATCCCCTATGCTCCTCTATATGTAGCCCTCTGCATGTCACAAACTTCTCATCAATGAAGTTATGTGTCGCCCCTGTATCAATGAGTGCCACAACTCTCTGTCCATCCAAGGTTCCCCTAACTCTGAAAGTGACGGCCTCCTGTATACTTGACAACTGAGCTATCGTGCTATCACCACGTGCTTCCTCCTGTGAAGAATTATCATCATCTCCATCTGATTCAAATGACTGCTCTGAATCTCTATCTACTGACTCTTCGGCTGAAAAGTACTCCATCTGCTTAGCTTTTGCTTTCAATGGACACTTATGTGACAAATCCCAAGGCTCCCTGCAATGAAAACAAAGCTTCTTCTTCCTGAGATCATTAAGTGTCTCATTGTCCAACCTCTTACTTTCCTCCTTAGCTGGCTGAACCTCTTTATGAAAAGGTTTCCTGTCCTTATCTTTCCTTGAAGGGAAACTCTTTGCCTGGAATTTATTTTTTGAAGATGAAGAGGAATCCATGTCACGAGCTTTCTTAATGGCTTCCTGCAAAGTGGGAGGGTTGAGAGCTTTAATCCACACTCTCAACGGATCAGCTAACCCATCCATAAATAGAACTAGTATCCTCCGTTCAGATACATCTGTTACTAACACTGCAAGTTTCTGAAACTCTGAAATGTATGTTTCCAATGAGCCCCACTGTTTAAGCTGAGCTAACTCCTTGAAATGGAATTCTGGATCCTTCCTATCAAAACGTTCAATCAACCTCTCCGTAAACTCCACATATGAGGTAATGTGTGCATGTCCCATAGTGACCATACCATGATGCCACCACTCGTGTGCTAACCCATCCAAATGAATTGCTGCGTACTTAATAGCTTCTTCCTCGGGCATAGGGTTCAATTGAAAGTATGTGTCAAGCTTTTGAACCCAAGCTCTTGCTGTAGACTTTCCTGAGCCATCATAATATGGTAACTCAAGTCTCCCTACTTTCTTCCGTAGCTCATAGCTCTGGTTCCTGTCATGTCCACGTGGCATATGTTTCATCCGCACATCCATATACTCCCTAAAGGTAATTGCAGCAGTAAAATCTGGCCCTCCGGCTTCCCAATCTCTCCTCAACTGGTCCTGTATATCAGTAATCTGGGGCTCTGGTACGAGCTGCTCTGGAGCTCTAGGAGGAAATGTAGGAATCATGGGCCTTGAACTCACTGTCCTAGCTCGCTGGGGTGCATGACCGAAATTGTTCCCAACTTGTTCATCTCCATTATGTGTCCCATCCTGATCATTTCCATTCTGATTGTTACCATTCTGATTATTTCCTCCACCCATGTTAGCATTCAACCCCATTTGACGAGCCATCATCTGCATCATAAGATCCAATCTCTGATTCTGTTCCTGTGCCCTTTGTTCTGCTACTCGCTGACCCTGTACCAAGGTCTCTAACAACTGTAAGAATCTTTCCTCTCCAGGCTCTGGACCGGCATTCCCGCCTCCACCTAATCTTGTATTCCTGTCATCTCGGTCACCCATATTGCTGTCTTGATCAAAGAATACCTCCGCTGTGTCTGTATGGCCGGATTCTATACCCCCCTGTACGGATGAACTAGACTGTTTGCTTTGCAGGTCTGAACTCCTACTTTGTCTTGCTCTGGTATTGCAGAAATTATAAGGCCCCTGTCGCATGCTCAAACATAAATGCTCTGATTTTAGTGTTTTGACATTTCATCAAACACTTTCCACTCTATCCACCAGTTCCAAATTTCCTATAAGACCTCCACAGGATGGCAGGACTTATAGCTCTGATACCACTGTAATATCCTCCCCTGATTTGAACTTTGACTTGCAGAAATTTAACTTAAGGAATATTGTCAAACACTTTGTATGCAAACTCATAAAGCTGATTTCCTCAATAAATTGCTTTCCAATGAGTAGATTTACGAACAACTATGAAGTGACATTAAAATGCATAATACACATCATAACATTTTCACAAACACTTGGTACACATTCAATAGTATATGAAAAATCTGGAAACTCTTTTAATCTGCTAATAAAGGGTGATTTTTAAATGTAGATGCGCACTTACAGCTGCCTTAAAGGCTGCAACAACTATTCAGACTTGTATTCAACAATTATTATGCAAAATATCAAAATTTGACAGAAGAAACCTGGAATTAGTGGCCGTAGTATTTTGCAGATGTAGTCGGCCAGCCCTCCAAACTTCTAATCAGCCGGAAAAACAAGTAATCTTGATACCAACACTGTTCACGCCGTACTGTAGCAAAATACTGTTCATGCCGACTGTAGCAAAAAACTAACTTCAGATCTGCACCTCAAACCCTTGTAAATTTCTTTATGCAAACGACCCAAATGAAACCCACTGTATTTCCTGAAGTGAAAACACCCTTGATCCTCCTGACTGTGTCTTCCAACAGCGAAGAGAATGCTAGCAAAGAGGGATTCCGTCCTCCAAGCCCGATAATCAAATATCCAGCAACATAACATTAATCTTCATCCAAGCATACAAAAAAAAAGCTCTTCCATTTCTTTTAGAGTGTTCTCACAAGAGCTCAATCCTTCGTTTTCTCAATGTGGGATAAAACATAACTCCCTTTATGTATCTTATGTCTCCAATGTGTTATAAAAATAAAGGGAACTCTTTTAATTTAAATATTTCCCACAAATTATAGTCTATGCATTAATAAAGTTAAATATTTAAATTTAACTTTATAAAATGGCTTTATCAATGCATAACAAATCTTATCAATGATAAATAAATCTTCTTGTCGATTTTAAACAATTACCATCGACATACCACTGTGACTGAATGTCCGGCCATGTCCAAGATGACTTACTATAAATAGTAAGTATGCCCAAAGTTGCCTCAGAACCCCTCAGAAAGACCTGCAACTGAAACTGCCTAGGCCAAATGGCCTCTAAGCCCCTTTAATGTCCTAGTTAGCCTACGGGACTGTGGGGAAATAGGCTAACGACAACATCATGCTATGAATGCTAGAAAGGGGACATTACATCTGATATCAACAGCCTGGACTAGGCGACAGTTTTGGTAGAATGTATACACATATAAATAGACATATTTACAATCCCCTTAATTGGTAGAGAGGAAATATTAAAAGGAACACCTTGCTGACATGTCAAGTATCACACACCGTTTCCCATGGCACAATAGTAGTTATCTACAAGTCGATATGTTTCAGTAATCATATAGCTCAGACAATTAACAAACTTCTGGACATGAAAGTTTTCCATAACTGTGATTCATTAAATTAGTCAAACAATGATATAGTTGCTAACAAGAGAATGATTTTAAAAGAGACATGAATAGCATAATGAAGAGACATGTCGCCAAAGAAACATCACTCTTCCTGCTATAATATATATGTGCAAAACAATAAGAGGAAATAGGGGGGACGAATGGAAAAGAAGAGGAATTATCAGTGAATCATATTACATGGCAGAGGAAGGAGAATATTAAGGAAGAATATATATTATATAGAAATCATTCTCTATAGAGAAGGTCGGTATAGTCTACAGTACACAGGAGGGCAAAGCTCAACATTTAATTTTTGGAGAAAATAACATAAGCAGCGACTATATGGAATAGAAAAAGGGACATACAGTCGGTCATTTTTGACAGGTTAGACACATGTGTACCGAATGAAAGGACAGACTTAGTCAAGCATGGGGACAGAGGAATAAACAAAGATACACACACACACACATATAGTAAGGAAATTATATCGTACGAACAAGAGTTCACACTTTTCCATATCCCAGAGAACAAAGGACTAAACAATGATCATAAGCTCAAACACACATTAGAACATTATCGCTGCAATCTTATACTTCTAATACTGGATATACCAGTACAATTATTTTTGCAAACATATAATTCCGTTAAGTTATCACTAAAGATCCATACTACATATCACTAATTGCAAGAGTTGGAAGATAGTTCTAATGTAATAACGTGATTGCAATAAAGTTTTGACAGCCATTCAGTGCATACATCTATGGATTACTTCCAATATAGAATCATAATTACCATAATAGATTATAAGAGAAGATGATCTTCTAAATTAACATTCCATATCTAATATAGTCAGGATTGTTGTGATCGTTGAACTGAGTGTAAGTTTAACCACAAGAGAACTCATTATCAAGAACATTTTTCAAGTAATCTCAAGTTTCTTATGAATTGTAATCTTATAATTAAGAAATAATTCCAGATTGTAAGTGATCGCCTCAAGGGACATTACATGGGTATACAGGTGACTATCAATTTTGCCTTACTTTAACATCAAGGCTTGTAAGTTTCTGCTTATGGACATTAGTATTAGTAGCAGATTTGAAAGCTCTGGAATTTTTTATAAACAGCATTATTTCACACACTTGATCCATCTTGTTTTTCTTTGCCTTTGAGCAACGAAATGCATACGGTGGTAATTTTAAGTTTATGTTTTGTATGCAGTTCACGAGTCATAGATTTGATCGTGCACGTGGCTTCAACTGCATAATTGTTGAATAGACGGTTCTCTGACTATGGAACAATAGATATAATTTTACTTACTCAATTCTTGTCATTTGCTCCAGGATATGATATTCTGATTAAATTTATAGGTCATTTAAGCCGAAGCTTTTGAGAGATTTTCGTCTAGTTGTCTCCCTGCCGTAGCAATAAAACTAATTCTGTTTATAGAGAGTATTCCAATTTATAATGTTGTCCTGCCTATTCTCCCACAGAATAGTTAAAAAGGAAGTAAAAGATTCCTGGTACTTCCCTATCGGAAATAAGTGAGTATTCTTTTTATAACAAGACTAAGACATTCTGAGAATATGATACATTTATTTAGTCATAGGGATTTTCAACAAGACTTTTATTTTTGCTTGTCAAGCAATTCTTGCAGATTGCAGTTAGTATTTTTAAATCGTTTCTATTCCTTCTGTATTCTGCTGAATTTAGCGCACATGTTTGGAGATTGAAACTTTAATGTACTTGTACTTTTTCTATGTAAATCTTTATTTATGCTTTCAAAGCAAACAGCTATCGGTGTATCCCTTGCTGAGTGTTGTGATCTGAACCTGAAAGCTCACGATCACAGTATGCAGACCTTTATAATTGCTACAACTTCTTTATTTGTTGTCTACAATCAATGCACATAGCTATCCTGGGTGACAGTGTGATTGGGATTTGGTACAGCTGATGATCGTGTCGGTGCACCAAATGTGGGCTTTGATATGTTAATTCACCACAAATAATCAATATATGATCACCGCCAAAGATTGGCACAGACTCCTCCAACATGGCACTCAAAAAATCACATGAAAATGATGTTGAACAATGTCCAACAGCTCTAGAAACAAGTGGTGAGACCCTTAAAATATATATATATATATATATATATATATATATATATATATATATATCCGTGTGTGTGTGTTTTTGATTTGAAAGCATAAATAAAGATTTACATAGAAAAAGTACAAGTATATTAAAGTGTCAATCTCCAAACATGTACGCTAAATTCAGCGTAAAGAAGGAATAGATAATGAACAATGTTGAACAGCTCTAGAAACAAGTGGTGAGAGCCTTCAAAATTCCCCTCCCCTCCAGCAATAATGAACTTCCCTAACTATAATTGGGGGATGGGGATGGGGGTGGGGGTGGGGGGTGGCCCCTTTAGCCCCCCAAGCAGAGTGGAGGTGGGAGGCTATAGATTGGGGTGGGAGCCCTATTAATCTATTATTCCCCTATGGCACTAGAATACACTAGCCTCCCTCCAGTTTGTTCTGATTGATTGGATTGGTTTGATTTTCATACAGATTGGCTAGAGATTGTTACAGATTTTTAAGTCTCTTTAGTGTGCAAGGATTTCAAGGTTTTTTATGAAATGTTTGTGGTTCTCTACTATTTAGTTCACATTCTCATTAATCCTGGTGTATTTAATCACTTTTTGTATTTTCTGCTCATAATATGTTTTGGCCTCCTGATGTGAGCCCCAACAGAATGCTGATTTGGAAAGCCTTAATTTTCTTGACAATTGCTTTCTTAATTTCATGCTAAATCTAAGAATTTGAGCTCGAATTTAAACATCCATTACTAATAAGCTATTCTGGCCCTTTAAGATGCCTTATTACCATGAACTGACCAAAATCATGATGAACAAAATCAATGCAAACTCACCTCAAGTCTTTTGTCTCCCAATATAACATTGGAATCAATTACATCATCACTAACGATCAATGTATGATCAGTGTCTGTTTTAGAAATAGCATAGCTGGTGTGATCAATAACTAAAGCTGCTGGGTCCTGAAATTGATCAAAGCCAATATAATATATAAGCAATTTCCCGAGTTGTTTTATTAAGACAATTCAATAAAACATTCATTCAAGAAATTTTCTACTCTTCAAAAATAATAAAAAATAACTGCTCGCAAACAGAACAGTGAAAATTAAAATCGAAAACAAGAAAAAATGATGACGGAATCCAGGTTAAGAGCTAAAGAAATATTTTGCAATGGAAACAAAACATGTCCACTCGATGAAAAACAATAATTTCAAGAAAGTTAAATAGGATAATCTGAAAGGGTACATCAGTGCGACTGCTAAGAGGAGAACCTTCCACAAGTTCCCAAAAGACAAGTTATATCCTAAAACTTACAAATGATAGACTGTTTAGGTGGGTAAATTACAACATCCAGTTCTTAAAGTGTCAAAGAATGTTTAATCAGGGAAACTACCAAATCGAACTCTAAGTGCTACCGCTGGGATCAGGATGACCCGATAACCAATCACTAATATATATGCTTAATTTATTATGCTAAGAAACAGATCAGTGAAAATAAACACTGGCATCAAGGTGAAAACTAAGTCAACAACGGAATATAAGGAAATACAAAATGGAAAAGAATCAACTTTGAATTTTAAAGATACGATTAAGAGATCGGCTACAAAAAAAAAATCCGAATTTCGCTTACTTCATCAAAATCGACCCCACATTCGGCAGCAATGTCGCGAATAAGATCCGAAGCGCTTGTATCCGCTGCGAGGATGAGATCATGACCCGAATCCACAAAATCCAAAACCGCAGGCATATCGAGGGCACCTCCCAGCCCTGAATTCACAAATAAGTTTAAACCGAAGAAAGTAGAAACCCTAGAAGATATGGACACTCGGGATACACGAACTGTGAGAGTACTTACTGTCAACGGAGGGAGCGAAGAGAATCAGACCATCGTATAAATATTCTCCGTATCTCTGCAATGCGAGCTTGGGATCGTGCGCCAGCTTGAAGTCGAGTTGATAGCCTCGATCTGTTAGGGATTTGAAGAATAAGGAATGTGAAGATTTTATCGCGAGATCGTCCAGAAGAACGAGAAGTCGCTGATCTGTTGGGCTCTCTGGTGAAAATGCCAGAGAAATCATCGGTGAGAATAATAAGAGCGTTGTAAGCAGCAGCAAACCAGCCATTTTTTCCTTGCAGCAGGGTTTTGGCAAGGGTTTCGCAAGCGCAATCTTAGTTATCCTTGCTGTGTTTTACCCTGCAAAATTTCGCAGTTTTGACTTGCCGTGACTTGCTGTTTAACCTGTGTTTCACTCGCATCTTGGTCAAGAGGTTTCTATTTTTTAATTTGTCAATGTTTTATCACGATCATAGGGGTTCAGGTTTGATAAGCGTTTTCTTAATGGTGTTTAACTTAATAAATGGTTGGATAAACTTTAAAGACTATTTTTTTTAAAAACAAAAAAAACTTTTTAATGATTTCAATAGTTTCATAAGTTTTCAATCAAGTTCAATCAAGAATAGAGATTTAATTTCAATTATGCTAAAATAGACTTCTTTCAATTTTTGGTTTATATTGGATATTAAAATCACCAATCTTACATGATGGAGGTTACTTCTTATACACTAACAACTAGCACTTCACCAAATAGAGGTGCAATGGTTAGATCCATAGTAATATATATTCTATGATTTGTTGTAGAAGAAATATAAGGAAAATGATTTACGAATCTTAGTAAAGTAGCCTAAATATTAAATGTTGTTCGTTTTGGGCTAAACATCTTGAGGTTAATAAGAACAATGCAACATGAGACCATCCAATTTCAAGCCTCGCATATAGATTCTTAGCATTATATTTTGAATTTTCAAAATGGTTTGAAATATAAGATTATATGGATAAAATTGGTGAGTTATATTTGTCATAAAGGTGCTGAAAATTGAACTTTTTATTGACACTTTAAATTAAATATTTTATATTTTATATTTTATATTATTGTTAATTATTGTCTACTCTTAGTTTCATAAGTAGGAGATAATTTCCACAGCAAATCAAATTGTGATATTGCCATCAGGATTTAACTATGTGATATTTGGGTCAAACTCATTGACCCATATTTCTGACCTCCCGAGAAGTCCCAGTGCTTCACCCTTATGAGCATCACCTAGATCCAATGAGTGCTAAGTGTTCCATTTATTCTCATGGGAGATGGATTCATGTTGAATCACTACTCATGAAATGAGTTTGACTCAAAAATCACACATTCAAAGCTCAAGTTGGAGTAAAAATGGGATGGGTGACCTCCCAAGAAATCTCAGTGCTTCACCCCTGTGAGCATCACCTAGATCTAATGAGTGCTAAGTGTTCCATTTATTCTCATGGGAGATGGATTCATGTTGAATAACTACTCATGAAATATGGGTCAATGAGTTTGACTCAAAAATCACATAGTTAAATCCTAATAGCAATATCACAATTTAACTTGCTGTGGAAATTATCTCATACTTATCAATTATTGAGCTTAAGGGGTTTTCTAATGAATTGTTCATAAGGCACAACATTGGTGAAGGTTTTGCAAGTGGGGTTGCAAGCTTTGGGTTTAACCATGGAGGAATGTAATGTCCCATTTTTGGAGGAATTAATTATAAATTTATCAATTAAAAAATATATATTACAAGGTAACTTTATAAATTAAATTTAAAAAATCTTCTAGAGGTTGCTGGAAGAAGCTGAGAAAAATTAAAAAGGGAGGCCGACCTATCAAGGAAAAAAAGAATAAATAGGCATTGAGGACTCATTGCCTGTCATCGAGATTTATTATTTCTTTTTGTTGATGTGCGTTGTGGAGCCTAGGGTTTCTGCAAGTAGTCATACTTGGCCATTGAGAACGAAAACTCTCAATTGGTACGCAATTTTGAGGGTGTGAAAAATCACCTGAATTATTGCAGCTATGGGAAGGATATTTCAATCCTTTCACTTGTGCTTAATTGTTGGTTTGGAGTTTTAGTTGGAGTTGCACTTTCATCATATCATCTTCAGCATTCAGTCTCCACCATTTGATCAATCCAAGTTCTTCATTTCAATCTGTAGTTGCAACAAGTTCTCAATTGTATACAGTCAGTTAGGGTTTCTCTGTAATGTGATATGTCATAATGTTTTGGTGCTGAAATTTGCCATATCATTTGTAAAAACATTTGGTTATCATTGAATGAATACATTGGCACTATTATTTCTTTTATTTCAGCTATATATTTTAGCAGTGTATTAAATTTAGGGTTTTGTTTAGTGGCCTATTGGTACGGGTCATTACAGTGGTATTAGAGCGATTTTTTGCCAACCTAATAGGGTTACCCAAACACCATTTAATTTAGTTTACAAAAGAACCAACATAATTGAGAATATGGCTGAGAGACATTCTCAAAGCCCATCCAGAAGTGTGCGAGATGATGAGACTTTACAGCAATAGGAGAGGCTTCTATAGTCAATAGAGGCAAGTACATAGGAAATGATGGTTATGATGCAACATTTGATTGGGGAAAATAGGAGGAATAATCATAATAATGACTAGGATGATAGGAGCATAGCAGGATCACAACATAGGCCACGGTCTAGAACAGCTAACAGACCCACACGTCCTGCATTCAGAGAAGAAACTCCAGCACGCACACCTAATGCTATGGTAACAAATATTGTAGATGAACTCTGACAAGTGAGGAATGAGTGGGATTCATTACCAAAATATGTACAGGATGGATGGACATTTGACAGGTACTTGAATTATAGAGCTGCCAGGCAGAAGCAAGTAGATAAACACAATGAGTTGCAACAGGTCACCAACAAGTTGGTATTACCCACATTTGATGGCAGTGGAAAAATGACTGCTCGTGCTTCGATTCATAAGGTGGATACTTTCCTATCTTTGAAGACAATGATAGAATTTGAAGCACTCAAGTATGCCACTTTACACTTAGATGGGGCAGCACATGATTGGTGGACACATGGCATGATCACATTGCAACACAATCAGGTAACCACTTATCAGGAGTTTGTGGATAGATTGATAGAAAAGTTTGATAAAAAAAATCCTGAAGTTTATTTCTAGGAGTTAGCCTAGTTGAGACAGTCAGGAGGCTTAGAACAATTTATCAATGACTTCTAGAAGCTTGCAATGATGGTGCCTAACATTTCAGAAAGGAGGCTAGATATTTTATTCACAGAGGGATTAACTAAACCACTCAAGGGGTGGGTAAAGGGCTTTGATCCTCCTATATTATAGGAAGTCATGAAGAAAGCCCGCAGTATGGAACTTACAGCTCCAGCAAACTAGTTTAGTTCAAAGAGTTCTTCATCATTTAGAGATAACAAAGGGGAATTCAGCAAGGGTAAAGAGAAGGTTAGTGACTCAAAAGACAAGCTAGCTGCACCTTGGGATAAGGAAACACTTAATGACCTACCTAGGAAGAATCTATGCTTCTTTTACAAAGGTCCCTATGAGTTTGGTCATGATTGTCCGATGAAGCCTAAGGGGAAGGCTAACTGAGTGATGTGGGCTTATTATGAAGGTTCAGATTTAGACATCTCAGAGCACCATGATGAGGATCCTAATGAGGCAAAGGGTGATCAAGAGGTAGATAGTGCCGAGAAAAAAGAGGCTCCAGAGATACATTTACAGGAGGCACGTCTGTCTAGTATTCAAAGAGAGGGATCTTTCAAATTTTGGGGAGTCTTGGCAAGACAAAAGATTATTACTCTGTTGGATACAAGTGCCACACATAATTTCATTGATGCACAATTTGTGGAGAGGCATGGATTCATTACTGAGGAGTTTGAGGGACTAAGAGTTAAGGTAGCTGATGGATATACTCTTCGTTGTGTAGGATGGTGCGAGATCTACCTTTGCACCTGAACAACTATGAGTTTAAGGCAGACTATCATGTGGTCAACATGGGTGACATGGACATATTACTTGGGATGCAATGGCTACATTCTTTGAAGGAGATTACCCTGAGATTGGAGGATATGGAGATACAATTCGTGGTGGATGGTAGGACTCATGTGCTAAAGGCTATCCGTAATGGTGATGTCAGGACTATCTCATTTAGGCAGTTGGAGAGATTAGCCAAATATAATAACATAGAGTGGGCAGCAATATGTGCTTTAATGCCTACCCAGGAGGAGCAACATAAGACTGAATATCATCCAGATATTCAAAAATTGAGAATCAAGTATGGGAAGGTATTCAGTGAGATTCCACTAGGCAGGCCACCAAACAGAGGTATTGAGCACATTATCGAGTTGGAGGAAGGTGCTAAGCCTGTCATGATCACACCATACTGGCACCCAAAATGACTCAAAGATGAGATCGAGAGGACCATCAACGAGTTTCTAGCAATGGGATACATTAGACCAAGTAAGTCACCCTTTGCATCTTCTGTTGTTTTGGTAAAAAAGAAGGATGGTACTCTATGAATGTGTATTGATTATAGGGTGTTGAATAAGAGAACTATAAAGAACAAGTATCCCATCCCACGCATCGATGAGCTGATAGACGAATTGCATTGGGCTTGTTATTTCACAAAAATTGATTTGAGATCAGGCTATCACCAGATTAGAGTTTGAGAGCAGGATATTGAAAAAACTACTTTTAGATGTCATTACGGGCATTTCGAGTTTGTAGTCATGCCTTTTGGTTTGACTAATGCACCTGCCACTTTTCAATCCACTATGAACAAGGTCTTCCACCATCAGTTGAGGAAATTTGTGCTAGTGTTCTTTGATGATATTTTGATCTATAGCAGGACATGGCAGGAACATTTAGAGCACTTGGAGACAGTATTAAGCATTTTACAGAGCAAGTCCTTGTATGCCAAGGAGTCCAAATGTGATTTGGGGATGACAAAATTGTTGTATCTTAGACACATCATTAGTGTGGAAGGAGTGCAAATGGATCCTAAAAAGATCTATGCTATTGTTGATTGGCCATCACTAAAGAACCTTACACAGTTAAGAGGGTTCCTTGGTCTATGTGGATTCTATTGCAGGTTTGTTAGTGGCTACTCACGACATGTAGCACCCATGACAGATTTGCTGAAGAAAGGGGCATTTGTGTGGACTCGGGAGGCATAGGACTGTTTTATGAGGTTCAAGGAAATAATGACTACATGCCTAGTATTAGCATTACCTGATTTCACAAAGCCATTTGAGCTTCAATGTGATGCTTCTGGAGAGGGATTTGGTGTTGTACTCATGCAGGACAAGCATCCTAGAGCTTATGAGAGTAGGAAACTCAGAGGGGTTGAGAGATCATTCAGCATATATGATAAGGAGATGTTGGCCATCATGCATGCCTTGGCCAAATTCAAACAATATCTTGTGGGTAGCAAAATTTGTAATAAAACTGATCATAATAGTTTGAAGCACTTTTTGGGATAGCAGGACCTGAATGATCATTAGCAGAAGTGGGTGAGTAAGTTACAAGCATATGATTTTGATATCACATATGTTAAGGGGACACAGAATATTGTTGCAGATGCTTTATCCCGTAGGCCACACCTCACTTCTATGATTCAGACATCAGAGGATTGGTGACACTTGATTGTAGCAGAATATGCCAAAGACACAGAATAGTGGAGGGGACAACAATTGACACCAGATACACTCTCATAGATGATTTGATCATTTACAAGAACAAGATTTACTTAGTCCCAGGATCGAAAGTGAAGCAGTTGATTTTGAGAGCATTCCATAATTCACCTACAGCAGGCCATTCTGGGTATTTCAAGACTTACAGGTTAGTACAGGAATGGTTCACTTGGAAGGGACTTAAGGCTGATGTTTTGCAGTATGTGCGTGAGTGTCATGTTTGCCAGCAGAACAAACAAGAGCACACTTATCCAACAGGGCTCCTACAGCCACTTCCTATTCTTGACAGGAAGTGGGAGTGCATCTCTATGGATTTTATCACGGGCTTTCCCAAGGCCCAGGGGCACAATTGTATCTATGTGGTGGTGGATAGGCTGAAAAAATATGCTCACTTCTTCCCTATCACTACTACATACTTAGCAAATCAGGTGGCAGAGGTCTTCTTCAGGGAGATTTTTAGATTACACAGTTTGCCTCAAAGCATTGTGAGTGACAGGGACATTTACTTCATGAGTCACTTTTGGTAGGAGATATTTCGATTGTGTGGCACTAAGCTTACACCTAGTACCAGTTGTCACCCATAGACTGATGGTCAAACACATATTGTAAACAAATGGGTGGAAGGGTATTTGAGGAATTATGTGGCAGATCAATAGAGCTTGGGTCAGATGGATATATCTCTGTGAGTATTGTTACAATACTACATATCATATGACTATATAAATGACACACTTCATGGCACTTTACGGTTATGAGGCACCTAGTTTCTTAGATTTGTTGTTGGGAGACAGTCGAGTACCCCATGTAGGTGAACTGTTACAGGAAAGTAAGGATATAGTTGCTACTCTTAGAAACAACATTACTAGAGCTCAGAACCAGCAAAAATAGTATGCAGACAAGAAGAGGACTAAGCGTAGTTTTGAGGTAAATGATATGGTCTACCTCATGTTGTAGCCATATAAGCAGTCCACTCTCAAGAAGAGTGGTACAGAGAAACTCAAGCCACATTATTATGGACCACTCAAGATCATCAAACGAGTTGGTGAGGTGGCTTATGAGTTGGAGCTTCCCACAAATAGTAGAGTGCACAATGTGTTTCATGTATCACGCCTCAAAAAGGCGTTGGGTTAGAATTTGATGCCTTCTGCAGTATTACCTCCCTTGGATGATGAGGGGAAATTGATCTTAGTGCCAGAATCCATTCTGGATAGTAGAGAGAAGCAGCTTCGCAGAAGAGTAATCAGAGAGTATCTAGTTAAGTGGAAAGATTTACCTATTGAAGATGCTACTTGGGAGGGAGAAGTGATTTTGCAGCATCCAGCATTAAGATTGCTTGAGGCCAAGCAATTTTAGGAGGGGCGGATCTGTAATGTCCCATTTTTTATTTTTTTGGAGGAATTAATTATAAAGTTATCAATTAAAAAATATATATTACAAGGTAACTTTATAAATTAAATTTAAAAAATCTTCTAGAGGTTGCTGGAAGAAGCGGAGAAAAATTAAAAAGGGAGGCCGACATATCAAGGAAAAAAAGAATAAATAGGCATTGAGGGCTCATTGCCTATCATCAAGATTTATTATTTCTTTTTGCTGATGTGCATTGTGGAGCCTAGGGTTTCTGCAAGTAGTCACAATTGGCCATTGAGAACAAAAACTCTCAATTGGTACACAATTTTGAGGGTGTGAAAGATCACCTGAATTATTGCAGCTATGGGAAGGATATTTCAATCCTTTCATTTGTGCTTAATTACTAGTTTGGAGTTTCAGTTGGAGTTGCACTTTCATCGTATCATCTTCAACATCCAGTCTCCACCATTTGATCAATCCAGGTTCTTCATTTCAATCTGTATTTGCAACAAGTTCTCAATTGTATACAGCCAGTTAAGGTTTCTCTGTAATGTGTTTTGTCATAATGTTTTGGTGCTAAAATTTGCCATATCATTTGTAAAAACATTTGGTTTTCATTGAATGAATATATTGGCACTATTATTTCTTTTATTTTAGCTATATATTTTAGCAGTGTATTAAATTTAGGGTTTTGTTTAGTGGCCTATTGGTACGGGTCATTACAAGGAAACTCTATAGTTAAGTGCGCTTAGGCTAGAGTAGTACTGGGATGGGTGACCTCTTGGGAAGTCCTCGTGCTTCACCCCTATGAGCATCACCTAGATCTAATGAGTGCCAAGTGTTCCATTTATTCTCATGAGAGATGGATTCATGTTGAATCACTACTCATGAAATATGGGTCAATGAGTTTGACTCAAAAATCATGCAGTTAAATCCTAATAGCAATATCACTACTCTTAGTTTCATATTTCTATAGTTACTAAAATGTGTAGTATCGGGTTATTGATTGTCTCAATAAAGACAACTAAATAGTGGTACATATTGGATTCATCCATGGCCACAAAATTAGATTTGAGGATAGGATAAAAATGCTTATTCTAACTTTCTCTTTTATTTTTAAAAATATGTTATAATAGGATTTACTATAAGCATTTTGGTGCTTATTTTAAGGTTATAATTTTTTCCAAAGTTCATATTATTAACTCAAGTTGTGTTACAAGTTCTTACATTAAAATAATGTGTACCTAGCAATCTTGTATATATTTTATGAATCTCTAATTCTCTTGGAAAAATAGTCTTTGGTGCTAAAGGTATAATTAAAATATAATGTATGTACTATAATGGTTCTCAACCCAAAGATGGGATTCAATCATCTATACTTGTATATAGGTAAAGATGGAGGAACTATAAAGGAAACTTAAAATGTATAAATTGAAATGTAATCTCTAGTGAAGTTGTCGTACAAATCAATATTATAAACATTAATTATGAGACTATAGAGTTATATTCTTTATGGATATAAACAGTTGACTTGTAGAGGAGCAATGTCATTGAGTAGGTAGAAAATTAATTATACTATAGCTTTTTATCAAAGTTTTGTTTATTTGAACCTTTTTATATGTAAAAAGGTAAATAAGAACACATGCACATGCTATATGGATGAAGGTATATTGAATGTTGTCTTGTTGATCTTTTCCAACTTGGATATATGATTGAATTTATTAGTCAGGAACTAATGTTTTCATTAGCTCTCTTTCAATTAATTTTTAGGGTTAAAACAATCTTATAGTCTAAGGTTTAAGATGCTTTATTTTTAAAATAGATTTATGTACATTAATTTCTATTTTATCATTGGCTAGGACTAATTTTTGTGGGGGTTTAATTGATTTTTGAGTTAAAAATTTTGAAGAAAAATACAAGTCTCACAAATTCTGGAAACTTCCCTGTCATTCTGGAAGCTTCAAGTCTAATGGCGAACTAAAGAACTAGCAACAGCTCTAAAAACTAGTTTTATGTCAAATTAAAGAATTGACAAGTCTTAAGAGAAGATGAAGGCTTGGCTCCTACTCTTCAGTTGTTCTTCATCTAGATTCAAACTCCATTTCCTCTACATCCAAGAGGATTTTTCCATTTTGTAGACTAAGAGCGTGCCCTAAACTCTTGAGTGGTCCATCAAAAGCCAGATTGTCACCATGAATTCCATTGAAAACTAGATTTAGACATCTGTAGACTCAAAATCTTCTGTTGCATTAAAGGCCAGTGAAATAATGCTACAACAATAGTTCACATCTTGCAAAGCACAAAATTAAGCTAGACATCATCGATTCTGAGGGATTTATCCAATAGAACGAACGATTTTGCTCCTATCACGACCACCAAGGGTTTCATTGAAGAAAGTAAAGTTTTTTGAGGGATCTACTTGGAATTAAATTTGGGACTAATTTTACTAATAGATTACTAATTTCCCTGTAGAATTAGCTGAGATAATCTATAATTTTAGCTAATTTGTGACATAATCTTGATTTCTGGCTAATTTGTGAGATAATCTATAATTTTAAAATCATGGAATCAGTAGTCTTCTAAAATGGATGCCTCAATTTTCTATAGGCACACCAATTTGGAATCAGTAGTCTTCTGAAAATGGATGCCTCCATTTTTTACAGGCGGCACAGTGACAATTTTAGGAGCAAATTTAGAGTGAATTGCTCATTTTCCTGTAAAATGATTCATGCTAGTTTTGAGAACCATTTAATTCCCTACAATATTTTATAATATATATTTATAGTTGTTGAGTAATTCTGAAAAAACAATTAAAGATCATTTGTGAAAATATCTTCCTACCAAACAAAAGAGTGATTCTACCTTGCTCTAAAAGTTATGGCAAAACTCATTTCAACAAAATTATCGCCAAAATGCAAAATATCTTCAAGAAAAGAAGCATTGGGAAACGTCCATATTTAAAAAAAAGAAGAAGTCCACACCTTGTTTTCCACTTCCTACTTTAACCGTTCCCTAACTCTGAGGAAAGTTACAAAACTTCTTAAAAGAAGAATAGATAAATGACACAATCTGCTCATTAAAATTAGGCACTAGTCACCTGCATGCAACCTCTCCCTAAGAGGGTTAGCAAATTATAAATTAAAATCTCTTGCAAGTTTTGACTTGGAATCAAGATATATATTACAGAATTACTCTGTTCTATTCACTATTCTAATATTGAATATAATTATCTTAAGTTAATCTAATTAAAATTTAATTAATATTGTACAATAATTCATACATTAATTAATATTGTCCAATAATTCATACATTAACTTTAACTTAGTTTTCACTTAATAACTAAATTTGTAAATAATTATATTTTTAAAAAAATCTATCTAATAGTTTTGACTATAATTTAGATTATAAAAAATATTATTTTCATAATATTAGATTGATTAATATATAATAGATATTATTTAAACTATGTTAAATATATCAATATTGTAAGCACCAACCCATCACTCACCAACTTCTACCAAATATCTCATACTTATGTGTATTTAATATTATACAATAAATCATAGAGCAACTTAATAATATCTTACAATATTTATTATCAATTTAATACTATTTAGTAATTATAGAAATAATACTTATCCTATTTAATAATTGAATTCATAATTAGTATTATAATATAATATAATATAATAGATTGGATTAAATAAATTAAAAGTTTGATATAATTATAAATTTGACAAAACACTTCATCTTTTTCAAAGGCCCAATCAAGATAAGAAGATCATCCATGCATTTAGAATGCTCTTATGTAGGAATGATTCCACAACCTTCGATAACATACTCTATCAATAATAGGAAAAGCTACTTAACATTACATTCTATGAGCTAATATGGTAACAATTAATTTTTCCATAAACAATAATATTACAAATCTACCTTCACTAAGGTAGGGACTCTAGCTCCATCAAGAGCTCTTGTTTCTAATTGGGTAGTTTTTTTTCATGAATACTAATTTTTCAAGTAGTTGTCTCATCTACAAGTCATTAATATTTCATAATATAAATCAATGCATTTTTTGTGCTTTACATTTCAATTAAGGTTAAATTGTACTTTTATAATGGTAAATATTAAGTAATCTATTAATAGTTTAATCAAAAGATATATAATGAAAGTACTAAATAGTGCATGAGCAAGCCTTGAACATACCATCAACCTAAATAAAAAATATTCACCATTAACTCAAACCCAGCCAAGACCAAAATCAAGTAGATTTAAAATCAGCATAATTAATTTGTTAATGCATCACTCATCCACTTTTCTTTTAACAATAGCATTATTGATAATGAGAGAGTTCCTTCTAGGTGCACATGAGAAATGCCCAAATATTTTTCCATTAATGTAACCAAGAGAGCTTCTCTAGCTTCAATAGTGTTATTAATACTAATAGCCATTTTTTTTGTATACTAGGCTAAAGCACGACCTCTCTAATCTTTTGAAATACACCCTACACTAGAGGGGCCTAGATTCGCTCTAGAGGCAAGAACACTTTCACCAATTATTTTCTAGTTCCTTCCAATCTAATTACAATTCCTTAGCGTTATGGATTATCCCATGTAGATGCATTGATAGGCCTAAAATTAAGAAGAAGCCAACTTTATTGGATGAACATATCCTTCATATTGTAGGGGTGTGCATCTAAACTCAATGTGGATTCTATTACAAGCATTAATTTTGAGATGGCCATTTTAATTTTGCTTCTTGCTTGATTAAGGCTTTCAACTTCTCCAAAAAAATTATCTGATTAGTTATTTCCATGTTTCCCAAATGAGGGCTAAAGGGTTCACTTTCCAGACTCTCAAGAAAATAGAATCATTTGGAGCTACTCTCTTGCTTTGAAATATACCTTTGATTATTGTTCGGAATGCAATCTGCTAGTTTTGCCAAACAAAGGACCAACCGCTCCATTTAAAATCATAAGGTAAAAGTAGATGATCAATGATTTCCTTGTGATTCTAACAAAAGGGACTTTTGAAAGTACTCAAAAAGCCTTTATTCCTCACTATGTCTCTTGTGAGGATATGACCATGAATGGTCAGGCAGGGGAAGGAGCCTACTTTCAAGAGGACTTGCATGCTCCAACAAAGCTTAAGAGGCCAAGCTTAATATTCAAGCTTGGCTTCAAAATATTTGTATCCTATTTTGATTGTGTACATTCCATTATTTGGCTCACATCAGATGATACATTAGGGAGTATTTAATAGAAGAGCCATCTTCTCCCTAAAGACAATCCTCAACCAATCTTCTAAGTTTTGGGGTCAGTCCAATTCACTGGTATCTCTCTAAACAAAGCTTAAACTGTGCTTATGTCGAAGAAGGTTGTTACTCATTTTTTTATAGTCAAGTCTTTTAATTTGTGGTTTTTTTTTTCATTAGCACAATATCCAACATTAAATACAAAACAAAAACAAAAAACAAAAAACAAAAAAAAACAAAAAAAAAAAATTTAAGTTTTTTGAGGGGGCATTTTTTTTTAATCTTTACAACATGCCCTTTTTCTTTTAAATTATGGGACGTCGTATCCAAATCAATCTTATGTTTTTAAATTCTACTTCTTTTATTTGACATCCTTGGGTGCATTTTGTTGTTTTAATTGGTCACCTTTTCTCTTGTTTAAGTATTTACATAATTTATTTTCCATTCAATTTTTGTGTAGTTGTTTCTCTTGGATGTCTTGATGATCACTTGGTTGTATTTTAGTGTACAACAAATATGAGTTGCAAGGACACAACACACAAGTAAGTTTTTCTATCATGATAGAGTCCACTTTGTGTGTAGGAATTTGTTGCATATTGGCCATATACGCTCATGTATTATAGATTATTAAGCACTTGAATATCTTAATTTGTCTCTAGTGGAATTTTTAAAGTTTATTAGCATTTGAATATCTAAAAATCATCTATTAGATTTTGATAATCAGATCAAAGGTCGAATGAGTGAGCTTCAAACACTCACTATAAGATTGCAGTAACCAGAGGCAAACATTAAAGACCTTGGAACAAAGATGGAGAAAATTCACAATGTTATCAAAGGCGTTGAATTTGACAAGAAGAAGGTAATAAAGAGATTCTCTATCTTTAGAGAATGTTTATCTCCTAAAGTTATCATTTTGCAAAGGAAATTGGAGGATTGTCTTGTAGCAAAGGCATACTATGATAAATTTTCCTATATTGACTTGAGCGCAGTAGAAGTGGCTTCCTATGCACTTTGCACACTCATTAGTATTATGATATAGTAAAAGAAAACTAGAAGAAGGATTTTGACAAGCTGAGACATGAATTTACAGATTGCATATCCAAAATGTCAAGTTGATCAAAGGCAAGCAACAAAATTTTTGTGTGTACAAATTTTTGACACCTTTTTCATTGATGTCAAGGGGAAGAAGTATGTAAGGAAAATTGTAAATGTACATGATTGTGTATGTAAAGGGATAAGTATGAAAAAATTTATATGTATATGTAAGGGGGAGCTTAGCTATGTATCATTGTAAAGGAGTGATAAGGAATGTAACGATCTATCAAGACATGAATAACAAAATTATGCTTTGAAGGCATTTATTTTTGTCTTTTTTTTTTTGTATGACATCATTTTGGGACTTAGCCAATTTTTCCAAATGTTGCCATCAGTTCCAAATGGGGAGATTGTTGGCAATATGGTTAGGTAGATGTATGAGTGTTGTCATTTATGACAACATATACCTTTGATATTTCATGATGTTATTAGAGTTAGAAAATTGTCTAAGTGTTAGACAAATTTCAACAGTACAGAGATAGATACAGTATGTACATATGATAGAATTTGAGTTAGTTCATGCACAGTTGAGGATTGATAGTTGACAAGGTCACAATGACATATGCCAGTGCGTAGACCTGTATGGATAGTATGGTGCAAGCTACAGTTAAATTACCAGTTCATGTAATTGGCAGAGCAGAACAGAGCACAATAGCTAATTGAAGTGTATAACTTAAGGAATTATTTTGCAAATAAAAATTTGATCATGTTGGGCTAACATTCTAGATGTTTACCGAATTATTTTATATTTGATCAAGTGTGTGAAAGCATCAAGGATGACTAAGCGGAGATTTATTAATTTGTGAGATATAAGTAAAGATCATATCTTGCACATATAACATTGTGAAGTATGAATGTGATGTGAACTATATGTGAAGAAAGATTAAGTGATATGCAAGCATTATGTGATGTGAAATATAATGTTTGATCATAGCTAGTGCGAGATACAATAGTAAGATAGTATTGTATGTATATCTACGTTTGTGAAGGAACTTAATTGTATATTGCATGTTAAGGCAGTGGGCTCTTCTTGCATACATTGTATTTAATCGACCAACTCCTAACAGGTTTGTGGCTTTTAACAGAGCCTAGTCCTCTAACAAGGACTCAAGACACTATATGTATTTCATACACTCCTAACGGGGTCAATATCCTTAACAAGATTCTTTTGTTTAGTGGATCATCTTGTGGGTATCATCCCCACAGGGGTTTTCCGTTGGCTAGGGTTTCCCTAGTTAACAAATAATGGTGTTATGAGTTCTATTTGTGTATGGTTATATTTACTATTCAACATTGTTGGTTTACTTTCATATGCAAGTTATAAAGTAATTAACAATATCCAATTGTAGGAAAAAGTTTGTAGAATACTAATGCACCCCCCAGTCCCCTCTTAGTATTATCTATCTCTAACATCATCATCCAAATCTTTGCATTCCTCACCATCATGTTCAAATAGTCCTTCATTAAGCTCCATCTTTTCTCTAATCTACATACGTTCGCTTGCTCGATCCTTAGCTTCAACATCAATGATACCAATACCAATACCACTACTTGAGTTAGTTATCTCATTGTTTGAAATGTTTTCCAAACCTCTTCTTTGACATTTCTTCCTCCACAATTTTAGTGCCCTTTCGTAAGGAAAGTTATTGACTTCATATATAGATGTATAGAGCCTCAAATAATTTTTCACATTCTTATCTAGTTTATTTCTTACCTTTGACTTTAGGAACCCCAAAGCACTAAAAAATATTTCATCCTCAACATACTCTGATATCATGGTCAAACATAATTTAGAAAGCTTGAAAAATTCTAATATTGAATCTCGCAACACTTCACTCTAAGCTAGATTTTTCCAAAGTTTGGTTACCTATCCTTCTTCTCTAGGGTTCAACATAAGATCGCATTGTCCCTTCATTGTAATGGAAAAATGATGAGATTTCTGTCTCAAATGAGATTCACTAAAACTCTATTTATAGTTACCCCATTGATTTGTTTTCTTTTGTAGAATTGATCTATTAAAACCAATAGCTTATCTCTAAAATCTTTAGGACTTCTTAAACTTCAATAATGGGGAAACACAATACACATTGATTCAAGTAATTCATGTCGAGGAAATCTTTCTCTAATTTATGAAGAAATATCCTTCATAGAATCCATTACAGATTTGACAATCTATTCAAACACTTCCTTTGTAATAGTTAATTTTGGTTGCATGGGTTTCTTTCTTTTTCTCATGGGCATGAGCCTTCCATAGTAGTGCATTGGTATATTAACACCTCGTATATTGGCACTTAACTCCCCCTTTGCAATATCCTTGAAAATTTATCAAGATTATCCAAATATGCGATTCTCATCCACCTTAAAAGTTTTTCATCCACAAAAAATGAATCTGGATTTCTATAGAAATTATTGAGGGCTATGTATGTCATTTTATGCAACATATTATATTCTTCAATATACATAAATATTTTTTGGATCTTCTTCATTATATTTCTCATTTCCTTTATTATTGTGAGATGACTACTAACATTAAGAGTGTCTCTACATTACTTCACCTTTCAAGTAGCTCACCATATTTCCATTGATCACTTTGATCATTGTGAGTTGACTCCATTGTACCAAGCAACGATGGATATTAAAAAAAAAAAAATTGATGAGTTGGCCCATCCAAAGAGATCCATCTGGTATCATTATCCTTAAGAAGCTTTCTCCCATTAGTTAGTCCCTCAAAAAACTATTGAAATTTCCTAAATTGTTTAGGACTTCGATAAAAGTGCCTATAGATTTCTTTGATTAAAACTTCAATTCTATATATTTCTAAAGAGTTGTTGATAATTCCAAAAGGTAGATTCATTATTTGGGTAATACGGTGAATGCCAACAACATAAGGTGCAAGAGAATCTTTTAATTTTGTGACAAGACCATTATTGTGGCCTTGCATTATTGAAGCTCCATTTGCTCCTACACACACCAGCTTTTGGTCAATCGTCATTTCATCAATACCTCCATATTCAATTAGAAAACTCTTTGCTAGTTCAAATATGTTTTTCGTTGTTGAATTATCCTTCATTTTAACAATAGTTAGTAGATTGAGTTGGAAGACAAAATAGTGTATAGTATAGACATGCATGCATACCCAATAAATATTGTCTATTGTAGTCACCTCATATAAAGATAATGCAATGAAATTTGACTCTTTAGATTTTTGCTTTGATTTTTTCTTTTTCAACCTCAACAAAAAAATGTGCCCATTCCCATCCATTGTTTACGAGCCAGTGACTCCTCAAATAATAACAAACTTTCACAAAGTGTAATAAACCACTCAATGGTGGGTAGTTTATCATGGCACATCCTTTACTTAAAATATAGAAGATAACACTTAAATGAAGAATTGTACCCATTTCTTCAACTTCCATTGCTTTTCCAAGAAGAGATTCAATGGAGCATTTTATTTTAGCAGGCTTCATCTATATTTTCTCCTAAAATTCTA
Organism: Cupressus sempervirens; assembly: GCA_028749045.1. NCBI lineage: Eukaryota > Viridiplantae > Streptophyta > Pinopsida > Cupressales > Cupressaceae > Cupressus > Cupressus sempervirens. Next base: position 819,822,548 of record CM053786.1, read on the forward strand.
AGATTTCTACAATCTTAACATGTTGACATTCCTCAGTTTTCCATCTTGTCACTAATTTTTTCACTCAACCTATGATTTGATTCTCATAAAATTTACCCATATGCTTTTCTATGTTATCAATTTTTAGCTACAACCTCTTTTCCTTTTATTTATCTTTGTGCATACAGTGCATCTACATTATACTAGAGGCTCACCTTCTTTTGGACTGCGTACACGTTTAAAGAATGAATATTTTGAGGCTAACTCTATTTGAAAATTCTTGATTGATAGATCCCAGTTCCAAACTTTTTTGGATTTTGCATTACATTTCCTTTTTCCCTTTTCGAGTCATGCATATCACCATCTTTGGAATTCTCATCAAAGTCTATTATATTATTCTAGCTACTATGGGTATTGACCTGAAGATCTTGGCTACTTTGTGTATTTACCTAAATATCTTCTTCAAGTTCATCATGATCAAAGATATCAAGTTCGCCAACTTCTTCAATATGTGCCAATGGAACTGATAGTGGCACTAGTTGGGAATATTGTAAATGTACTGGTGATGTTTTAGCTTCATGATTTTGGCCACTAAAATATGATGAAAAGGTTTTGTGAGTGCATTTGGATGGCCTTTCTTGACTTCCACCACATGTAGGACTCTTACCCTTGTTCATGTTTGACATCTCCCAAGAAATATAGGCTATCATAAAATGAAGTTGTTAAAAAAGTGGCAGTCGACTATAGTCCATTACATATATTTATCTAAATAGTATTCATTGATTTTATGACCTACACTAAAAAATATAGATGTCTTAGGTCTCCCTGTTTATTACATGACTCAATGGTATTGGTCACTAGTCCTAGTTGATAATTGACCACTAACAGTCTAACTTGTATATACTAAATAAGAATGAACTAAAACTACAGAGAACAAGTAGATAGGGGCTTGAGTTACTCACCTTTGCCAAAACTACAATGCTTGCACTCATGACTTGCTTGGCAATGATCTTAGCAATTGAGAGATTGAGACTTCTCTATTGATTGGAATTGAGAAAACCTATTGATCTATGAATGTATTTATACCACTCTTTTTTAGCAAAGTCTATGAGAATATTATAGTGCATATAAAATATTTGGTGATGACCGCATAATAAAAACATGTCTTCTAGGATTTCTAAGGTGGATATGGCTCGTCCATTATATGGCAATGCATAACATAGTTGGAAAAATTGAATTAATGTGTGACACACGTCCACATATTTGTGGGGAAAATGTTGTTCCTCTCCTAAAACATTTTTTAAAACCAAGGGTGAATCGAGGTCATCCAAAAAGTTTTGCTTCAGAAATCATAAGAGAATGTGTTTAATTTATCATGTGCAAAAAATATTTCTGATTGCCTATTTTATTTTGAAAGGATATCTGATGGCACATATCATGTGATAATGGGCCTAGGGGTGTGGCCCATTTTTGGTAAACTTGGGGTGACACACCATACCACATATACAAAAACAATTCACCAAATTGATGTTGGTCACTGAGCTAAATTTGCCAATTTGTGAATATTTGCCACTAAAGTGAACATTGGTGCTGTCAAGTTAAGAGACAAAGATACTATAGAAGAATTTTTTGAACAATAAGTGAAGTATATCCTAAAGGGGAGAATATGGAATATATGAATGGAGTTATAAGATGCAAACAGAGTAGAGAACTTGATGAAGATAGAACTATTGATTGAAGGTCAAGTTGGACAAAACTACTAAAGATGTACATGTTTGGTATTGGATGGTTTGTTTCATAACATGATAATATGTTTCCATCAATTATGTTGTCATCAATTCCAAAGGGAGAGATTGTTAGCCAAAATTGATCATGCCAAAGATAAGGGAGATAATGTATGCAAACGATTCATATCAGTTGTTATGGTGTCATTAATGCCAGGCCTGAAATGGTAAGACATTATGAAAATTTAGTAAAATGCCAAATCATATGAAGGATGGAGTTTTGATTGATGAAGAGGATTTGACAAAAATTGAAGAAAGTATTTCAATGGGAACTTGATGAGTTAGACTTTGGCAAGATAATATTAGTTTGATTGACTTTTATGATTTGATTAAGTGTTGAGATCATGTATAAGCAAGTCATGTTGGGTGATAAAGAAGGAAAGAAGTCATGAAGTGGAAATACAATGAAATAGTAATTTACACTGACTAGATAGTGAGGTCAATAAATAAAGAAGTAATAGACACCAAGCACATATTAAGGAAGTAAAGAATGCATAGTATTAATCGAGAAAGAACAATGTTAATCAATCTTAGTATTGACCGAGTGAGTACAGTGTTATCTAAGTAAGGGAAAAGAAGAACAATTTCTAGAAGATTCAATTAGAGGCCAACATTTGATGAAAATAAGAATGATCAAGAAGTTTCTAAGATAAGGATGAAGTTTTTTAAGAGATCTATGACTAGAAAAATTCAAATAAGATCTGATGATGGAGATTTCATGATTTGAAATGAAGCTCAAAGTTCAAGGAGAAAGTGTGATACTCGAGTCTCTAGATTCAATGTATCTTAGTTGGACAAAGATCAAATGATTGTGATTAAGCAAAAAAATATTGGAGAATCTAGTGAAGTGAAAATAAGTTGTCTATTTAAGGGATGAACAAGATGTTCATTATTGATGATCAAGTTGAAGTTGAAATTGATAGATAAAGGATCACTGAGTAGAGCAACATTGTAAAATATAGAAGAGGAAGTGTGACATTGATGTGTATGTGAGTGGATCAGATAGAAGGAAGAAAGAGGAATATTAGAAGGGAAAGGATGAGTGAAATAGAGATATAAACCAACAAAGGTAGTTGCATTATTCTCAAATCATTTCACTGTTATTTTATAATCATTGTAGAAAAAAATCTCTTAACCGAGTGGACCTAGCAATATTATTTGTAAATCCATTAGTATGGTATGATCCATTCAATATTTATAAGTCCTTTTTTGAATTATACATAAATTAAGGAGTGATAAGGTTTAGATGATCTTTGTTGTAAATTTCCTAACAGAGTCAAATTAGCAATGTGCATGTAACCTTTAAGCAGGTCAACTCCTAACCGAGCTCACTTCATAAGAGTGAAATTTTTGGGATGTGGTTTTTCTCTTAATACGGTTTCCACATTAAAAATACTTGTGTCAAAATGTTTGGATGTTGATTTTGTTGCATGTTATGTCATGTTTACTATTTCATATTATAACCGAGTATATACATAAGGCTAATGAAGTTTACTTTGATACTCGATATATAAGTTAACAATTTACTTGAAAGATTTAATTGAAGATTATTGTGAAGTTTGATGTTGTTACCAGGTTTGTGAATTGAAAGTAAAAGTTTTTAAGTTTCTAGAAAAGTTACTAAGGACATGAGGATAATTGATTCACTCCCCCCCCCCCTCCCCCCCACACCTCTCTCATATATCTAACAGTTAATAGAAATTATGTTCATAGTGATGAGACCAAAGAAGAATAGAGAACACCAATATATGTTGCTTTAAATAATCCTAATGAATAGATTATTGAAAATTCAAGTAGTGGGGTAATAGAAAGAGGTAGAATGAGAGATGGAATATGTTTGATTTCACAATTTTATCCTAAGAAGACATAAGAAGCATAAAGATGAATCGTGGATTAATGCTATAAAGGAAGAGTTGGAAAAGATTGAAAAGAACAATACATGAGAATTAGCCCCTGGGTCTAAAGGCAAAAAATGTTATAGGAACTAAGTGGGTATTCAGAAACAAAATGAATGAGCAAGGAGAAGTGGTAAGAAACAAAGAAAACTGGTATGCAAAGGTTACTCACAACATGAAGTTATTGATTTTGAAGAATTTTTTCCTCCTATAACTAGATTAAAAGTAGTTATACTATTTTTGGAAAATACAACTAATAAGATATTCAAAGTGTATTAAGTGGATGTTTTATCAACTTTCTTGAATGTAGAATTAAAGAAATAAGCATACAATGAAAGTCCAACTGGGTTTCTATTGACAAAACAAGAAGATGTGCTATGCAAATTGAAGAAATCCCTTTATAGATTAAAGTAATCCCCAAGAGCTTGATATGTGAGGTTAGAAAAACACTTGTTGTATTTGGAATTCAAGAAGGGAAGTGCAAACAATAACTTATATCTTAGAATTAATTCATATGGATTGTTCATCATTGAAGTTTTTGTGGATGACATTATCTTCAAAGGAAATGGTAAGGCAAGAAACAAATTTTCTAGCGAAATGAAAAATAAATTTGATATGTTTATGATAGAAGATATGTGTGTGGGGTGTAATGTGAAGCAATAATTAAAGGTTTCAATTACTTCACATTTTAGGATTGGCTTTACACCTCAAAAGGGAGTTAAGGAGATTGATTCTTTAAATTCCATCTTCAAGGTAATTAGATCTAAGAAGATTAGTGTCAATCAAGTGGTGAAGGAGCCTTAATCCAAACAAATATCTAATGAGTATGGAATTAGAGAAAAAAATTAAGATCCTTAAAACCCTAATATAACAAGAGCTACAAAATGACTTTAAGATTATAGATATAGAAAGGGGATATGCTGAAATAAAGAAAGTAATTAAATAACTTAACTTGAAAAGTGAGGTGGAATATGGAATCTAATTTTTTGATTTTTGCATAGCTCCAAACAATGAGAAAATCTTGTTTTGAACTTCAAATAAGTAAATCTTTGAAATATAGAAATCTTTAGGCTCCCAAGGTGATCAAAGTCGATATGGACTATTAGGGTCAATCTAGTAGAGTCACACATTGTCCTTGATCACCAGTGTCCAATCACAAAACAGATTCCAAATCTCTGAAGTTCTGTGAAAAGGGTATCTAGATTCACACTCTAATTTTCCATCTAAAATCTACAACCTAGAAGAAAAATGGTTTTGTTTTGTTGATAGGGGGTTTGCCTTGGTCAAACCCCAATTTAGGAATTAACCTTGAAAGTGAAATAATTGAAATGCTAGAAATGTAAAGTAAATGCACAAATTAACCATACAATAGTAAGATATCTCAAATTAAATGAAATATGCTCACTTTACCAATTGAATGGATCAAGAAGATGTGAATTTAGAAGAAGGATGAAAGAAGGAACCCTCTCTTGATGACAAGTTTCACTATCACCAAATGAGGAAGCCAGATCATGAAAGAATTTGGTGTGAACATGAAGATATGATGAAGCCCCCAAATGAAGTCCTTGAAGCTCCTTGAAAAAACCTTGAATGCAAGAGATCCCTCTCTAATGGCTTGCAAAATTATCTCCTTGAATGTACTTGAAGATGGTTTGAATGCATGAGGGCTTGAGTACTCAAGTGCTTGTGCATGTGAATGATGAAATTTTTGGTAATTGTGGATACAAAATGAGGCAAATGGATGGGCTTATAAAGGGATCAGAATAAGATTTCTCTTGCTAGTTGATTAGACTCAAAATTAACACCTTGGATAAATTTAGATACAAGGCCTAAGAAGTGTCCCAATCAGGGATGTTCTATATTATCAAGGATGCATTGCATTCTTATTTCCAAGATCTCGAAACCCTTGGGATTTCCTTGGGGTCCTAGAACAGGTCCTGACTTTGGGAAATCAAGTGCAAATATCGAGAAAACCCAATTTTAGTGTGAAAAAGAGATTTAGAATGATAAAAGGAAGAAAAGGGAGTAACCATAATGTACTACAAGGTAGGAGAATCCCAAAAGGAGATGTCCTAGCCCCCAAAAAATAACCATGCAATGAAAGGTAAACAATAACATAAAGATTTTGGTCCAAAATAATGCCAATTCTCATAATAGAATCATAAGATTACATCCAACATGCCCGATTGTAAGGCCTTCTGAGTCACGACTAAATACATCCACAATTACAATAACATTTTTGCAAGACCTCACAAGATCCAACACTTAGCTAGCCTAGATCTATAATCTAGTAGAAACCTTAAGAAGAATCTAAACTTGTGCTAGCAAGCCACGAAGAAACCTTCTTGTTTCCCAAGTCCACACTTAGCTACTAGCTCTACCTAACCATAAATAAATATTTCCTTTCAACTTAGTATTTCCAACCTTACTCTAAGTAGATATCCAATATCCTCTAACTCAAAGTAGTATTCCAATTCATCAATCCAATCAATCAGTTCTTCAAGATTAAAAGTACTTGAGAAATAAAAAACATCCATCTTATGCTTCAACTTTAACTAAGCTCCAAATCTATCCAATCTGCCAGTTCTATCTTCCATAGGTCTCTCCATGTGATTAGTTTTGTCTTCACCACTATATCTAGTAGCCTCAAAGTCTTCAACAACTTTATCATAACCATACTTTGTACCCAAATTCCTTGGTATACCATCTATAGCTCTCATGATCTTAGCAACCATAGTATTCTTCATCAACTCGATCTCAGATCTAAGATCTGATCTTATCTTCTATGTAATCCTCAGCTCTACAATATTACAGAGATCTACAATTGCCCTAGGGTCCAATCTTCTTAGAGGAATCTTCCAAGATCTTTGCAAACCCAAAGCAACCAAGCCACAAGATCAAATGAATCTAATACCACTTGATGCAGTAAAAGGTAGGAGAATCCCCAAAGGAGATGTCTTAGCCCCCAATAAATAACCACAAAATAGAAGATAAACAATAACTCATATATTTTGACCCAAATAATGCTAATTCTCATAATAGAATCACAAGATTTACATCCAACATGTCTAGTTATAAGGAGATTTAGGTTACGACTAAATACATCAACAATTATAATAATAGTTCTACAAGACCTCATATGATCTAAATCCTAGCTAGCCCATATCTACAATGTAGTAGAAACCCCAAGAAGAATCTAAACTTGTGCTCACAAGCCACCAAGCAACCTTATTGTGCCCCAAGCCCACACTTATCTAGTAGCTCTCCTCAACTTTTCTCCTCTCAACTACTCCCTCTTCCCATGTTGAATGAATAGTGACTCTAGACCTCACAATGCCCTCTACTTATACTAAATCAAGCCACACATTGGCCCAAAAATTATATTAAATAAACACTCATATATTAAATAAACCCTCAAGCCACAAGTTGTTTTGGCAACAAACATTAAATACACAAAATAACTAAATACTTAGGACAAGCCCCAAGTTTACAATACATAACTAAATCAAATGACATAATGAAAGTATGTTCCATTAGGCATAGAACCACATGCCATCCAAATATATAAATCTAAGAGTGGATGAGTCAACTCCCTCAAATTGAAGCTCGCAGAAATAATCTCCAAAGTCTACCAGTAAATTAAGAACACATTACCAACATCCACCAAAAAAGGCTTTAACTCTAAGATGATTACTCCAAACATTATGTGCACTTAGGTCAAGATTCCCTAATGTATCTCAAACACATCCTCAATTGTGCAAAGAAGAACTTCACAAATTTGAGCACAAAGCTTCTGCATACATGATTGTTGACTATCCTAGGATTCTCCTGCATCAAACCAAGTGTATAAGTCCTACCTCAAGCTTTGCACCATGAAATAGGAATATCGATGAGGATAATTAAAGCTTACCTTGATTCCATCAAGTAGGAATAAAAAGAGATAATAGAAAGGGGAAAATGTGAATTAAATGCAAGCCAATATTAAACCTCACTAAATACTTGCTAAACCATCATTAAATTGAAGTGCTTCAAATTAAAGATGGTACAATATGAAATACTTTCTTGGATTTCTAATAGCTTAGACTGAAGATGGTATTTTTATATCTCAAATAAAGTATCTTAATGAATTATCAGTAAGATTTGGCATGGAAGATTGTAAACCAGTTGGGACACCAAAGATTATAGGTTGTAAGTTGACTACTACTAATAATTCCCCTAGCACTATCTAGATGAGGTATAGATCTATTTATGGTGGTTTACAATCTAACTCATAATAGACCTAACATAGCATGCAGTTGGTATTGTGTAAGGTATCAAGTATAACCAACATCTATTCTTTGGTAGTGCCTCTATAATTCTAGTTAGGGACCGCACATAGTTACCTCCTACGATAAACAAGCCTATGTATGCATCATGTTCAACTCACAAATTATTGTGGGACTGATTACAATAGTTGTGAAGTTATTGAAGGATTTGATAAGAACAAATCCACAAATCTAGTAGAATGCCTGCATGCAAGAGCCTGCTAGCGAGAAGAAAAAGACAAGAGAAGACAAGGGTTTGTCTCTAAAATATACAAGAATATATTATCAAAAAAAAATAATAAGAGAAATATATAATGGATCAATCTTATAGAAGGAGATCAAAAAGCCTAAAATGGAAACCCTATGAGGTAAATGACATTGAATAATTAATATTTAATTAGTAAATGGGAATGCATGCGCACAAAGGAAAATATTAAGTAGGGAGTAAAGGTAGTTTAATAAATTAAATTAAAATAATCCTTTACTCTAAGACCCCTCTTAAGATGTGCAAGAATGCATCTACAAACAATGAAGAAAAGAAAGGAAATTACAAAGTTGAAAGCATAAATAGGTCTCGATAATCATGGCATGATGATGTACCCAACACAACCAAATCTCTAAAAAATAAAGAAATAGGGAAAACTACATGAGAAAAACCCTACTCCAAAAATAGATAGAAGAAAGTTGAAAAGAAAAAGAAGGAATGAAAGACTCATCATTGAGACCCCCCAAGGAAAACTTCCTTCACCCAAAGCACAAAATGTAGCTGGAGATATCGTGAGGATGCAAAATTTTTAGTGAAGAAATCTGCAACCTACTTAGTAGTGGTAATATACTCCAAGCTAAAAGTACCATCTTGAATCAAATGCTCGATGAAGTGCATATGAAGCTCAATGTGCTTGGTTTTTTGATGCTCAACTGAGCTGCAAAAAATATCCATAGCACTTTGATTGTCACACCAAAGATATGTGGAATTATTAGCGGGAAATCCAAACTCTATCATCAACTACCAAAACCATAAAACCTCCTGACTAGCTAGCATAACAACCCTATATTCTACCTTTGTAGATGATAATGTGTGAGCATGTTTCTTCTTACAAGACCATTTGATAGGACTAGAACTAAGACAAAAAGCAAAGCTAGAAGTAGACTTCTAATCATCAATATCACTAGCCCAACCTAAGTCTATATTGTAGACACCTAAAAACCTTTAGAAAATAAAGTATTTTTATTTTCTGAAAAAGTCCTGATGACATCATCATTTATTAATTAATTAATTAATTAATTTTTATGCCATTAAATCCCTTTATCTTAATTAAAAATATTTAATTAAGGAATCCCTCCCAAAAATGTTTAAATCTTATTTAAACATTATTTCCTTATTTATTAATTATTTAATTAATAAATTGACCAAAAATCCTAAAATAAATAAAAAAATTATTTTTTGCCCAAAACTTGGCCAATTTCCTTATGACCAATAACCTCTTCCAAAATCATCTAATCCTTCTTTAATTTCGATTAAAGGCTAATCCCATCATTTCCTACCCCTAATCCCAACTCAAAATATTTAATTAAAATTAAATATTAATCCTCATGTTTATTAAAATTTTTTTAATAAATATCTCCTCAACCCAAACCCTTGAAATAAATAAAACTTTATTTATTTTCTAAAAATCTAATTTATCCTCATCCTAAGAAATTCTAGACTCTTCTAGAAAGTCTTCATCCTCATCCTAGAAAATTCTAGACTATTCTAGAAAGTCTTTATCCTCATCCAAAATCTAGACTCTTCTAAAAAATGTCTTTAAACCTAATCCTAATCCCCTCCTAACCTTGTCACATTCCCTAAACATGGGTTAAAACTTACTAACCCAAGCCAAAGTTAACAAATATCTCCTCCTTCACCCACCCTCATTAAATGCCATCCACTTGCCTATCCCTAAGCTAATCCTAAACCATCCTAATCCATCCTCTAAACATTTGCACAAGCCTAAACAAGCTTAAAACCTTCCTAATCAAGTCCAAGTCAAAATTGCTCTCATCACCCTCAAAATATCTCAACCATAAAACTTTATGAAGTCCATTAGGTCATAAATGACTCTTACAAGCCCTTTTATTGCTCTTACAAGTCATTATGAGGGTCTTTATGAAGATTTTATCCCTTGAGCCTCCTTTGTTGACTCATCCTTCCCCTTTCCTCCATCCTCTCACCATGTGACATGTGTCACTCCTTGATTGGCTATAAGGAAGCACAATCCATGTGCTCTCCTCTCATGCAATCTGAGCCCTCCATAAGCTTTTTCCCATCCTTGCATCTTAGCCCTCAAACCCTCAAGCCTCTTGCCTATAAATTGGATCCTTCCCCTTTGCAAAATAACACAATCCATGAAGTAAAGTTATAATGCTATTTTGAGAGCCAAATCCATACTAAAGCCATCTATCCACACCAAAAATCCACAATCATCCATTGAAGCCTTTGGAAGCATATTGAGCATACATCCTATCCATTTAGATAAAGCCACTCAACAAGAGAGCTTCTCATTGAGAGAGCCCATTAATGGCTCATATTTTCAATTGAGAGCTCATCTTAGTCTATCTTGAAGTTTATGAATTTTTTTTAGTTTGTAGAATCTTTATTTAAATTTGGTTTCTATTAGCATACTAACATTGCTCATATACATATATAACCAACAATATGAGGATCCCCTAATGTATAGTGAATGTCATAACATGTAGTACCCCAAATGTACCTAAAAAATTGTTTGGTAGCTTGCCAATGCCTCTCAGGAGGATCATGTGAGAATCTAGTGACAAGGCCAAGTGTGAAGGAAATATTAGGATGTGTGTGCATCAAGTACAATAAACTACTCATGAATTGTCTATATAAAGTGGAATCTATTGTACGAAAAGAGCAAGTGGTAGATAAAACAACACCCGATTGAAAAGGTATGGGAGTAGGCTTGCAATCAAACATGTTGAGTTTATGAAGCATATCGAGATCATACTTGTATTAGAGTATGGCTATCCCATACAAAGAATGAACAACTTGTAGGCCCAAAAAATAGTACAAAAGTCCAAGGTCTATCATCTCAAATTTCTCTCTCAAAGCTCGTTAAACACTCTGAATCATAGAGGGTGAGCTACTTGTAATAATAGGAGCATCAACATGTAGTACAAGTATTAATAGATTATCCCTATGACATTGAATGTATAATGTAGGGTCATAATGATAGTGTGTGAAGTGTGATGCAAGAAAGAAGTAATCCATCTTCTCATAGCAGGCCCGAGGGGCTTGTTTGAGACCATACAAGGACCATAAAAGTCTATGTACCATAGAAGAGTCCTACACAAAACTACGAGGCTACTCCATATAGATCTCCTCATGTAGGTATCCATGTAATGTAAAAAGGCACTCTTCACATCCATTTGAAATATTGTCCATCCCTAAGAATTTGCAAGAGAGAGTACAAGGTGAATATAATTCATCTTGGCGACAAGAGAATGGTCTCAAAGTAATCAATACCCTCCACCTATGAAAATCCCTTCTCAACAAGATGTGCCTTGTACCTATCAATAGAACAATCTACAACATACTTGGTACAATACATCCACTGGCACCAAACCAACTTTATTCCTTTAAAAAGAGGACAAAGATACCAAGTGTAGTTCTTCGTCAAAGAAAAGTATTCCTCGTCCATAGCCCTATCCCAATCAGAGTGTCCTACTACCTATGAAAAACTATGTGGATAATCTAAAATGGAATGACTCAATAGTCTAGAACTAGATGTTTGAGCATGAGTGCGATGAGAATATGAAGGATCTTTTGTCATAGGTCCAACTACATTAATAGTATCACAAGCCCATTTGGGCATTCATGAAACATTAGGGGGAAGAGGGGAATGTGGATCATCATCAAGATCTTCATCATGTAGATAAGAAGAGGAAGTACTAGGTAGTGAGGGAGAAGTTGGTGATGGAGGCTCCATTAGAGGATAAAACTCATCAAACTAGACATCTCATCGAAACAAGACCTCTCTGGAATTAGGATCAAACAACCTGTATGCTTTCACATCCTCACAATAGTCAATAAATATAAGTGGCTGACTCTTCCTCTCCATGGCTTTCCTCAGAACATCTAGAATAAATGTCCAAGCATCACTACCAAAAATATGGAATGTAGAAACATTGGGCTTAACATGAGTCCAAGCCTCCTCAAGAGTCAAATGTCTCAATACTTTGTGATGCATTTGATTTCGAATATGATTGGCACAATTGATAGCCTCAACCCAAAAAGAAGGACTCATATCTCAAGACTATATCATATAATTAACCATCTCCCATAATGTTATGTTCTTTCTCTCAGTAACCCCATTCTATTGAGGGGTATGGGGAAATGTGAATTGATGATGTGAACCACACTCAATGAAAAATATCTGAAAGACTAATTCACATATTCCTTATCATGGTTAGTATGTATACGCCTAACAGAAAGACCAGAATGCTTCTCCACATATGTCTTAAAGATTCAAAATGAATCAAAAGCATCAAACTTGTACTTCAAAAAGTACATCCATGTATATCTAAAGAAATTATCTATGAAGGTAAACACATATTGGACACCTAAAAAAGATGGAGCAGGGAATGACATAAGATCATTGTATATCAAATCCAAAGGTGCTTTAGCACGTGTAGATCTACCTATTAAAAAAGGATCTCTGTGATGTTTTCCAAGTCCACAACCTCGACAAACACTGTCAGTAATAGAGATCTGAGGTAGCCCAGTCACTAGCTCCTATGTACTCATATTTTGTAGATATCTATAGTTGACATGTCCAAAACACTCGTGCCAAAGTTCGCTCACTATGTCTACATGAGAGACAAGAGAAACACATATATAATAAATTTTGTCAAAGCCATCAAACTAATATAAGTGAGACTATAAATACCAAAAGCAACAACCAAATCAAGATTTTAGAGGTCTCAAATAACCACATCATGTGGTGAGAACTCAACTGTCTTACTAGAGCCAAAATGACAAATCTGATAGAAAGAAAAGAGGTTCATACAAGTGGTTGGAACCAATAGAACATCATGTAGGGAACCACCCTTCAAAGAGATAGGTGCCTGAACTTGAAACTAACAGTTGATTAGAGTCACCAACTGCAATCTATGTAGTAACACTTTGAGCAAGTGAGGCAACCGAATCAGGTGAATGTGTCATATGGTGGGAAGCACCTGAATCAATGATCCAAGTAGTAGAAGAAGACAAAGCTCATACAGAAAGAGCATGTCCTTTCCCAGAAGGAGGAGGTTGTATATTGAGAGAAGCAATGCTATTTATTGCATGGCCTCCTCTAAAGCCTCAAGATGTTTCAAACACCTACAAACTGGATGTCCTTCCTTGCCACAAAAATTGCAAGGATCAGCTGTAAAATTCTTAGTCATGGAGGAAGACTCACCAGAATTAGAAGGTTTACCCTTTGGAGTGGATTTTCATGAATATGATCTAGGAGATGGCTTGGAGGAACTCTCACTGCTAGTTGAATCTATTTTAGGTTTCGGTTTCTACTTCGGCTTCCCTCTAGATGACTAAGCAACCAATGTCTAGTTCTTTGATCTTGTTAAAGAGTACAACTATATAAGCTTGGCTTGCTCTCTAGCCAATCGATCACATAATACCTTAAATGTGGGCATGGTAAATTTGGGGCCCAAAGCATCCATAGTGGAATGAAAGGTAGAAGAGAAAATATAAAACTTTCCTCGAAGCTTTAACAAAATAAGATACATGTACTCCTTATTAGTTTTTACTTTCCCACGATCATGTTCTATGTTGTTTATATTTCATCAAAAAGTCCTCAATGGAGGGAAAAGCATTAGGTACAAGTGATGTAAGCTCTGCCTCAATCTGAAGTGCCCTAAACTCATTGATAGTATCAAATAAGCCCTCTTACTTTGTCCACATATCTCAAGGAGTAGTGCATCCTTGTCCACATATCTCAAGGAGTAGTGCATCCATCAAGATGAAACTGAAAATTGTAAGATACCAAAAAAGCAATCAACCCCATGGCATCATTCATCTTCTTCATGTACTGCATGATCTCAAAGGACCTCTTAAAAACTATTTGCTTGTCATCTAAACAAGACCATAGTCCTTCTAAATGAAGAAGTCATGTCATCAAGGTTTTCCATGTGTGATAGTCATGTGGGGCTAGAAGTGATAAACAAGAAGAGGTCTTGTCCATGTTTTTAGAAGGTGTTTATATTGATATATTTATAGTTAACTAATGTAAATGATATAAACAAGAATATAAAACACCTCCACAATGCAAAAAATTAAACCCCAACAACTAGAAGAAAAGATATACAATGAGAATAGAAAAAAAAAGCTTCAGTTGAGTATCATGTGTACCTTTGAAAAATTCTGATGAAAATAACAGATAATTTATAAAGAGCTCAAAGAGACCTTTCTGATGCTTCTTCTAGATAAACAAAATGGAGCACAATTCAGAACGTTATTCACCCAAAATGCAAAAATAATCATTGGACTTCACCAGTAAAAATATGTATCATACTAGAAAAAAAACTAGACAAAACTTGCACTAATGCGTGTCTCAAAGTCAACTTTCTGACGATATCTTGTTTGCCCAAAAATGCCTTCATATACTCAAGATATCACAAAAAAATGCACAAGGCCTCTAGAAAGAAAATAAAATGATACAACCCCATTAAGTCTTAAAAATTAAGCCCCTTGTCCTTGCAGATGACCATAGGCAGGCTTAAAATTCTACTGGTGGTGGACTGGTGGTGTGCGTCAATGAAGCTTATGCATCAGTAGTGATTCAATGGTGCTTGGGTTGCAGTGGTGGATGCAGTAGAGGTGGCACAAAGGTTGGGCAATGGTGGCAGGATGTAGTGACACTGACAGGGTTGATAGAGCGGGACCACTAGTAGGTTGTAAACCATGGCGATGTTTTAAATTGTTGCATTATTAATAAGTGCGCGCATACACACACACACACATAGATTTTGACCTTGTTTTGCATGTCAAGGGTTGTACTACAAATAAAATATTGCCTCAGAGTTTCCCAGACTCCAAAAATAAAGTGTTTTATATGGAAATAGGGATTTTGATGTGCTTTGAATCCAACCACGACATTCATTTGGACTCAAAGTGCTCCAAAATTTAGAGATCCCCCAATTTCCACAAAAGGATACCAAAAAATGCCAAATCTAAACCAACAAACCCTTTTTCGTACTTTCTTCAATAAACTCAAATAAGATACAACAGATCTAGCTCTTATACCATAAAGGATTTGATAAGAACAAATCCATAGATCTAGTATAACACTTGCATGCAAGAACCTGCATAGAGAAGAAAAAGACAAGAGAAGAAAAGGTTTTGGCTCAAAGTTGTGCAAGAATATATTATCAGTCAAAAAGAATAAGAGAAATATACAATGTATCAATCCTTATAGAAGGAGATCAAAAGACCTAAAAGGGAAATCCTAAGAGGTAAATGAAATTTAATAATTAAATGGGAATGCATGTGCATAAAGTGAAATCTTAAGTATGGAGTAAAGGTAATTTAATAAATTAAATTAAATTAATCCTTTACTCTAATAGTTAGAAACCATGTTCAAACAACAACAAAAGTCTACAACACAAACACATATTCTTTAAATGATTTAGACCATTTGTTAGCATACTAATAGTGCCCAAATTAAATCTTTTAAAACTAAACCCCTCCTATTTATGTATCCTTCTTTAGTTAAAATTTTCTCTCTAAAGTTGCATGTTAGCTTTCAATAAGTGGGAGAAAATGCCTTAAACCTCCTTGAACTAGTCTAGTTAGGTTCAATATTAGAGGTTTAAGATTGAAAAATCTCAAAGGGCTCAAATCTCATTGGCTCAAAGTGACTATGATGATGCAAGAAGTGGGAATTGCTTGATTTCTATGTGGGGGTGATAATATGAATTTTATCAAATATCAGAGATTATGTTTTACACAGGAAATATATTTGTAGGTATTTCTAATCCCTTGATTAATTTTGAATTCCCAAGTCATACATGGACCTGATTTCAAGTTGCTAAACAAATGGGCTTAGAAATGTTTAAAATCTGCAATAGAAAGGCATTTGAATGTTTATGGAAAAATTGTTTCTATAATGTGAACAAGTAAGGCAAATCCCTTTGAATATGATAAATCCATTTTTTTCATAAATTAATCCATGTTATGGTCTTTGTACCTACTGTTACACCTTGCAACAAATTTAGGATTTAAATATTAAGTTTATAGGAGTATGGATTATTCTCTTATAATGGCTTGATCTCATAGAGAAATTGGTAGGTATTGGGGACCATATGAAGATGGATCATGGTAGATCATGCATAATGAGTTTGGGGAGCTAAATTACTAACAAAATTGATGGAATGGTAATGAATAACAATGTTGATAGTTCAAAACCATACTAAGATGACACCTATATATATATATATATATATATATATATATATATATATATATATATATATATATATATATATATATATATATATATATATATATATATATATATATATATATATATATATATATATATATAATATACGTATGTATGTACATATGTATATGTATATGTATATGTATGTATGTACATATGTATATGTATATATATATATGTGTGTGTGTGTGTGTATGTATATATATCATATAATAATTGAAGGAAGATCACACACACACACACACACACACACACACACACACACACACACACACACACACACACACACACACACACACACACACACACACACACACACACACACACACACACACATACATATGTGTGTGTTTGTGTGTGTGTATGTATATATATCATATAATAATTGAAGGAAGATCACATTGAAATTCAAAGCGTTTCCCAGATGTGAAATCATGAGCTCAAACTTGAGGATTATTTAAAACTTATAGACAAGTTGTTTCTTTTCATTTGTGTCATGTCAGTAATGGGCCAGGATGATGTAGGCCATTCTCAAGACATTGAGTCCTTTGGAGTTAGTTTACATGCAAGTGATGGATGCAAATATTCCCAAAAATTATAAAGAAAATCATTGTGAACTAAAGTAGGCTATATACACCAATATATGTGGGAGACTTTAACATGACAATATTATACCAAATGTTTGTTCCCTCTTGTGAACTTTGGGATTAATGCAATTTTGGAATCTCCAATTTCTCATAAAGGGTTGATAATGGGGACTATTGAATCAATTATTCCATATAAATTTGACCAACAATTCAAATGATAAAACATGTTTTACCTCTAGTTATTCTTGCAACATTTAGATCATGGTAGATCATGCATAATGAGTTTGGGGAGCTAAATTACTAACAAACTTGATGGAATGGTAATGAATAACAATGTTGATAGTTCAAAACCATACTAAGATGACACCTATTATATATGTGTGTGTGTGTGTGTGTATGTATGTATGTATGTACATATGTATATGTATATGTATTTGTATGTATGTACATATGCATATGTATGTGTATATATATATATGTATGTATGTATGTATATGTGTGTGTGTGTGTGTGTGTGTGTGTGTGTGTGTGTGTGTGTGTGTGTATGTACATGTACACATATGTGTGTGTACATGTACATATACATATATGTACATATATATATGTACATATATGTATATGTACATGTACACACACATATGTGTACATGTACATACACACACACACACACACACACACACACACACACACATATATGTATGTATGCATGTACATATACATATACACACACACACACACACACACACACACACACACACACACACACACACATATGTATGTATGCATGTACATATACATATATACATACACACACACACACACATATATACATACATACATGTGTGTGTGTGTGTGTGTGTGTGTGTGTGTGTGTGTGTGTGTGTGTGTGTGTGTATCATATAATAATTGAAGGAAGATCACATTGAAATTAAAAGTGTTTCCCAAATGTGAAATCATGAGCTCAAACTTGAGGATTATTTAAAACTTATAGACAAGTTGTTTCCTTTCATTTGTGTCATGTCAATAATGGGCCAAGATGATGCAGGCCATTCTCAAGACATTGAGTCATTTGGAGTTAGTTTACATGCAAGTGATGGATGCAAATATTCCCAAAAATTATAAAGAAAATCGTTGTGAACTAAAGTAGGCTATATACACCAATATATGTGGGAGAGTTTAACATGACAATATTATACCAAATGTTTGTTCCCTCTTGTGAACTTTGGGATTAATGCAAATTTGGAATCTCCAATTTCTCATAAAGGGTTGATAATGGGGACTATTAAATAAATTATTCCATATAAAATTGACCAACAATTCAAATGATAAACATATTTTACCTCTAGTTATTCTTGCAACATTTGGCACAAGCATTCATGAAGGAGTAGACATGTTCTCTCTTTTTCTTGGTCCACAACTCCCTCAACTAAAATAACTTGCCTCTCAAGGATTGAGATTTCCAAAACTATAGGGAGGCCACATCAAGTTCTTGGATGTTTTTTCGAACAACCCTACAGGACATGCAATTCCCACCTTGCAAAATGTAAATTTATCAGATTTGGGCGAACTAATTGCATTGGTTGGTTTTAGTGGTGGTGGTGAGAGTACTCTGGTTAATTTATTTTGTGCATGTATGATCCAACAAGTTGAATGAACTTGATGTCATGTGGCTTTGGTAAAAATTGGCGTCATGAATCAGAAATTACGTCTTTTAAGTATAAACATTGCATCCAATATAAGTTATGGGTTATCCACAATAACATTAAATGGGAAGTCAAAAAAGCTTAGGCCCATGAATTTATAATTTCCTTTACAGAAGGGTTACAAAACTCCCATTAATAATGCTTAGCTTAGTTGGGGACAATAATTGAAAGGAATTGATAAATAAGAAATATAATGAACTAATCCAGAGAGTTTGAAATGAAAACAAAGTTACCATAAACTTTTGAAGCTTAAGAGATTTTCCCAAAGATCAAAACAAATGGATACAAAGATATTTTGTAAAGGGAAAGGAAAGAAAACCCTTGTTTAGTATTATGAATGAGGTCAAACCCTAGAGAGAGAGAGAGAGAGAGAGAGAGAGAGAGAGAGAGAGAGAGAGAGAGAGAGAGAGAGAGAGAGAGAGAGAGAGAGAGAGAGAGAGAGAGAGAGCTCATTACAATAACATCAAAGTAATGTGTACAAGAGTAAAAGGACGAGAGAGAGAGGCATTGCTTTTATAGAGATGATAATGGAGTTCATGTGGTTGCATGTGTAACTCCCATTTCTATGAATGCCACCATTCATAATAAGTGTGTGCACAGTGTCAAAGTCCTCTTAAAGAGGATAACTAATTTCCTTATAAAAGGAATCACAAAAATGAGTTTTCCTCACACATGGACAAGAGGACAAGAAAATGACATGTCCTCAAATGTGGACTAGAGGAGAACAACATAATGAATACCTTGGTTTATCTCATTTAATAAATAAAAACAACCAAGGAAAGATTACTAATTCTAACAATAACAACATATATTTATTGCTAGAGCTATTCTAAGATAACCAACAATTTTGGTATTTGATGAAGGAACCAATGTTTTAGATGTTAAAAGTGAGAATTATATAGAGTAAGTAATTGTAAGAATCATGTAACACATAGAATTGTTGTCATGGAAAATGGGAGGTACTTTTAAAATGCTTCAACAATCATTATTTATTGATGCAATGAATAGAATATTGTTGTTAAAAGAGAAAAAAAATGATGTAGCAACAATGAATATATTGACATATATGGAGAATAATTCTCTTTTAATTAATTCATAACTGCAAAAACATTGTATGCAATTTTAGATCTGCAGTGGACACTTTCTTATATTGATGTCCAACCTCATGCTAAGATAAAGTGCAAAGATATCACTCTACTACCCAAAATAGGGATCAAATAAAATATTGAATACAATCTTGAGGTTTTAGAATTGGCTTTGAATGATTGAAATGGTGATATCTGAGATGAGGTTGTTGTATTTATGCCAAACATTGTTTTCAATTGCTATTAAATTTGTGTGTAAAAGGTTGGAGTAGGGATGTGGGACAAGCCAAATTTATTAAAGTTCATGAGATGGTAGGTCATGGTATTTAATAATTGACATAAGAGTAATAGTCACTAGATTGATCCATAAATCTTCCACTTTTCATCAGAAATATGGTATGCGAGTAATTCTTTCAATTAGAGATGAGTTATCTGAATACTAGAATACAAAGCTTATCACACATCTAGTTTTGATAAGTAAGTTTGCAGAGGCCATTTTGGTCATACCAAGTGTAGGCATCTACGAAAGATCATATTAATCACACACTTGTAGTATAGGGTATTTGAATACAAATTAGATTAATATTTGTGTGATGCCATAGTCTAGAAGAGGTAATTCTTTAAACATGGTAACAAATATTGACTTATAATATAGTGTAGATCACACGTGCTAAATTTATAGGCAATTATCATTCAAGAAATTATAGTTTAACATCACAATAATAACTATAATACAATGATATAAACTATAACTTCTCTTCAAAGGTCATCTTCACAATGGTAAATTATCTCTAAAAATCATATGATGGATAGTAGAGGAAGCCTAATATCTAAGTACATAGGGATGTTGGCAAGTTGGCTAATGTGAAAGGATAGATGTTGTCATTCATGCCAACATTGTTATCAGATAAGGTCACTTATGTTAAGGATAAAGTTTTGGTATAATAGATGAAGAAATTATACAAGTACAATAGGGAAAAACTATCACAATTATACAGTTTTAGGTAGTGAGCTTCACTCAAGGAAAATATATGGTTGTAATTTTGGTATATGGTAGAACACTGAGAGTACATGCTATTTTTATGTTTGGTAATCTTATTATATCAATTAGGGTGAGTTTTGGGTAAAGAACATGAAGCCAATCTATCATCGTAGAATCAAAATATATGGTTAACAATGAATGATTGGGCTAAGGAATTGAATTGTCTTGAAAATTCAAGAGCTTAGTAATGTAGGGACAACATACTAGATGTTTTTCCTCACTTAGAATTTTGTAATAATATTTTTGGAAATGTGTGACATATTTTGTTATTCAGGTTGAGGAAAAAGTTAAGGGTATATAAGAAGATATTTTTTCTATGCAAAGAAACACATGATTATGCTATATTGGTATAATTATGTTATTTGAGCTTTGTTTATGTTGGTATTTGTATGATTGGATGGTTAGAGTAGATCAAAGGTTATATGGGCATGATCAGGTGTGAGGGACACATAAGGGGTAATCAAATATTAAAGATATCAACATAGTTAGTTTTGGCACAGTCTCAATATCACTTATATGAATTGTATATCATTGTATGAGCAATGAGATCCTTTTGTAATATAACTCCTAATAGGGTTCAAGCCTATAACAAGGTCAAGTCCTCTAATATGGATAAATGTACTAAAATGTATATAATATATTCCTAATAGGGTCAACACTCTTTACATGGTACTTTTGATCAGTGTGTTATTTTGTGGGTATCATCTCGACCAAGGTTTTCCTAGTTAATATGGTTATGTATTGAAATATAAAGCTGGAAAAAAACTATTGAAATACTAATTCACCCCCACCCCCACCCCCACCCCATCCCACCTCTCAGTATTCCTCATTTATTAAAAATTGCATCAGAGCTCAATTACTCAAAAAAAGTCTAACAACTTAAGGGAGATCACAATAGACTCAAAAGATTTGTAAATAAAATATGAAGTTGTATTTGAGGAACTAGATAAAGAAAATGACAAGAATGAAATATATAAAATCAAGTTCAAGGATGCACAAGACTATATCAAGAAGATGAAAGATCATATTGATACCTCGAGGGAAAAGAGAAAAGAGCTAGTTAAATAGATCAAGGATTATTTGGTTACTAAATTGGAAAAGGAGAATCAAGAACTTAAGAAGGAATTTGAAATCACATAACTCAAGTTGATCAAGATATTAGATGAGAGAAAATTAGAGAAATAAAATCTTGAAGTAGATCTGAAAGGAAATTTTTTTGAATGCAATGAATTGAACACTCGTATAAGGAACTTGAGTAGTAAAACAACATTGCAAAAGGTGAAATTATTCAAACAAAGATACATCTTGTCAAATTATATTCAAGTATAGATAAACTTGATGAGAAATTAATGACACAAATTCCTAAAGCAGACATGATAGGTATTGGGTATGTTGAAGATGAGTCTTCTAGAGAATTTGAGATATTTTTAAAACTAGAACCTAAACATGAATCAAATTAGAATGAGAAACCTATAGGACAATCAAATCATTCGAAGACAAATGTTATGCATGCGACAAGTATGGACACTTGAAGAAGGATTTCAAAGGTGTATCATCTTAAAATGGAAGCACTTACATGTTAAGAGTGTTTAGCCCTTTAAGTAAGTTTTATGGGGTCATGTCAAGCACCTTGAATGGGTTTTTACATGGATTTGGATGTTTTTCCCCTATTCTTCTTCTCTCTCTATATTTCTAGCCTATTTTTGACAAATTTCTTTGTTAAACTAAGGACTTTGGCCTCTAGGTCAAGGATGAACTTTTGGGTCAAGGTCAACCTCGACCCTGGATGAACTTTTGGGTAGGGTCAACCTCGTTCCTGACCCTAGGTCCTATTTTTGATTTCTAGGAGTTTTGGGATCTTAGGCTCTAGAAAGTTTATTTTCTTGCTTCTGGGTCGGTTGTTTTGGGTTTCAAAATGGTAGACTCTTAAATTACATTTAATCTAGGTCTATTCCTAGGGATTAAGATCAAATGGGATTTAATACTCCTATGTTTGCCTTCTCTAGGAGTTAGTGACCTAGATCTCTATATAAGGAAGCCTTCTTCACTCATTTTGACATGCACTGACTACGAACTATCTACCTTTTTCTCATGAGCACATCTACTATTGTATGCAAAAAAATCCTAATCTATTGGGAGCATGCATAAACAAACAAACATTAGTTGTACATGTGCATCGTATGAAAGATTGGAAACAAATTAAAATACAACTAAAACAAGCTTGAGTTTAACAACTTATGCAACCAAAAATTAAAATCCTCATGCAACCTCAAAGTATCTCGACAAGGGCACCCATAAGAGGCCTTGTTGGTGTGCTCAAGTGTGAGTGATGTGGATGTGCTCTCCCCAAAAACAACTATGGTGAATCCAAAAGTGATTGAAATGAAATTGTAATGTGAAATATGAATCTAAACTAAGATGAGTGTAGAATACCTTCAAAAAGTGGCTTTGAGTAAGCCAAACTCAAATTCTAGAGATGTGAATATGGAAATGGTATGCAATGAAGTAAACTATCAATAGTAAGCTAGCATAAGTGCAAGAAATATAAAATCTACCAAAGGGTTAGTAATATGCAAATCTCTAAAATAACTAGAAAATTCTAAGCACAAACTAGCATGATAACAATGCAAATGAGGGAGATGAGAAATGCTTGAGACAAGGGCTCTATTTATAGGTTTGAGAGAGGCCTTGGAGAGGTGCCATCTATATGGCATCCACATAGGTTCCACAAGGAAGACACATGGGCTAAGGAGACAAACCATGCAAAGGTCAACATAAGCATTTTTGGTGAAAGAGATGGCTCAAGGTTTGCTCACACATGTGTGAGCAACCTCAGAGAAAGGAAAGGGGGACAAGTGTGTAAGAGTGTAAGACTTTTTGGATAAAATAATAAAATGGAAGCTTTATTGGATCTTGAGTTGCTCACACATTTGTGAGCAAATACTTAGGGACTGAGATGTGTTTAGAAAGGTGTTTAGGATTAATTAAGTGAGATTAATTAATGGGTAGGCTTAGAAGGATGAGAGCAATGGGTGTAGATTAGGTTTTAGGATGGGATTAAGATTAAATTAAATAGGATTTAACTTAATCACATCATTAATGAATTTAATAAAGTGGAGGGATTTAAATAAATTGAGATTTATTTAAAAGGGAATTTATGGAGCACTATGTATTAAATAAATTTAATACATTAGAGGGGATGCATTTAAATTAATTTAAATACATTAGGGAAGTGAACCTATTTAATTAAATAAGTAGAAGAATATGACAAATAAAATTAATAAATTAATAATCAATTATAATGTCAAAGGAAATATTAAAAAATTAATATAGCGTTTGGGATGATTTTAAGCGTTTACAACTATTTATGAGAAACTACCTACTTTTCAAGTGAGCAAGCATTCTATCATTCAAGCATTGAGGTTGTCCATTGAAGATCAAGGATTGAAGCATTCAAGCCTTTGAAGGGATTTGGTTCAAGCATTCAAGATTCATCATTCAAAACCCTAGATCTAGCTATCATGATGGTGCGATCTTCCTTCAAGATCCTTTGTTCATCTTCAAGATCTAGATTCATACTTCTTTCAAGGTGGATTCTAAGCATACAATCACAAAGGTTTTGATTTACATTTACTAATGTTATTTTCAAGCTTTCATATCAATATACTTGTTTACATTTCAAATACAATTGCATATCTATTGAGTATCATAGCTTCATTGTTAGATTTACATAGCATTCTCTATTCAATTATTAAGGTTGATTCCAAACTAGGGTTTGACTGAGGGAAACCCCTCATCCAAACAACAAAACCATTTTTTCTTGCAGATATAGGTGTGGAACAACGAATTAGAGAGAAGATTCAGATACCCCTTTCATCAAACTTGTAAGATCTACAAACATAAATTTCATCAAAGAAGTGCAAGTCAAGGTCAACTTTTCAGGGTACAATTGTGCCTCAGGGCAATATTGTGCCCCACCAACAGGGTCAAGGTTGACCTCCATTCAGAAAGATTAAATATTTCTGGGTTTTCTTTGTCTCAACATTTCCAATCTAGAATTGATTGCAAATTTTCCATAAATTACATACAGACATCAAAAAACAACCTTTTCAAAATTCAAGGCGGTTATTTGTCTTTTATCTATTTTAGGTTTTTGGCACATACTCTCCCATAATATAAAGATCACACATAACCCTCCTCTTTCCCCCTATTTTTCATCACTTGATGCATTTCTACACTGAACACCTTCTTGTGTTTAATCAATTTGGATCATTCCTTTTGAAAATTAGGGTTAGGAAGAAGGTTTCTATTTTCTTTCTATTCAAAAGGTAACATGGATACAAAACCCTTTAGTGGATATTACTTCAATTCATTTATTTATGGACATAAATCACATGAATACAAGAAGCCTAATAAGAGATCTAGTGTGAGAGAAAATGAAAGATATAACATAAAAATAAGAATGCCTTTGGGAATGAATAATGTTATCAACAATGGTACCACATGCTACAAATGTAACAATTTTGGACACATAGCTAGAGATTGCATGTCACAAGTCAATCAATTTGGACCAAGGCCTATAAATTTAGTCGGTACATGCTATATTTTCAATAATTTAGGTCATACAACTAGATTCTCTAGGTTGAATGGATCTATGAACACAATAAGAATACCTAATATTAGAAGAAACAATTAAGGTAGAAGAAGAAATACAAATGCTAACAAGACACTGTTGGAAACTACAATTGGAACAATTGTTATGTTGTCATTAATGTCAAACCTATTGGTGAGATAGTTTTCTACTTGATATAAGTATCATATCTATTTGATTAATGAAGAGGATTTGAGGAGTTGTTCATAAAAAAAAATATCTAGAGGAAAGGCTGAGTTATGAAAAAAGAAATTACAAATGGACACTTAATTAGTTGGAATTTGACAAGATAAATTAATTGTTTAAATCATATTACAATTGGAGAATGTTAGGATTAAGCCATAGATAGAAATAACAATTACATGAAAATATAACCAATAACAGAAAATAATAGATCACATAGAAAAGAACACAAGACACCAAGATTTAATGTGGTTCACCCAATTCCTGGGCTACGTCCACCAAACAACAAGTTCAATATTATTACAATCTAGTGATTGCAACCTGATTACAATCTGTAATCCCTTATAGCTCAATACCGTCGCAAGAACCAATTTTTGCATCACAACAATGAAACAATCCCTAACCCTAAGCCCCTTTATACAAGTATTTTTTATGTCTCTTTAGGGTTACAACATGTTAGCCATATGTCAGCCGCTTTAGGGTTACAATACTTCTCTGATTAGTCACCACAAACTAACAATCTCCCACTTGAAGACTGATCAGACTTCACACTAGACAACAATCTCCCACTTGGAGACTGATCCTATAGCAATACTGCTACCACATGGGGCTCCCACTGGATCAAACCACCCTGGACTCTGCTATTGTTTTATTCATGTTCAATCTAGAAGACCAACTGAAGCTAAAGAGGAATTCAAATTCTCCCTTGTCATGACCTTTGTAAACCTACCCGCTAGATTATCATTAGTATGTATCTTATCTAGCTTTAATTATCCATCATCCAAAACTGACTAAATGAAATGGTATCGC
Source organism: Cupressus sempervirens (assembly GCA_028749045.1). Lineage (NCBI taxonomy): Eukaryota > Viridiplantae > Streptophyta > Pinopsida > Cupressales > Cupressaceae > Cupressus > Cupressus sempervirens. The sequence continues at coordinate 819,849,072 of CM053786.1, forward strand.
AACTGAATGTGTTTTGTTTTTGAATGCAGAGCTAAATTCTTGGCAAGATGAATGGTACTCTAGCTATCTGTAAACAAATAATTATCCCTCTGAAGGTGTCCTAATTCTTCCAAGAAGAACTAAAGCCATATCATCTCCTTGTCTACCTCTATAATAGCAACATACTTTGCTTTTGTAGTGGATAAAACATTAACCTTCTATAACCTAGAAACCTAGCTCATGGCTGTCCCACCAACAATAAATACATAACCTATAGTACTCCACCTAGTATCAACATCCCCTACCAAATTAGAGTCAACATAGCCTTGTAAGTCAGTAGTAGAGCTCCCAAAGTGTAAACACTTATTAGATGTTCCTCTCAAATATCTAAGAATCCATTTGACTACATTCCAATGCTCAATTCCTAGATGGCTCATATACCTGCTAATGACTCCCACTGCATGTCCAATATCTGGCCTTGTACATACCATAGCATACATCAAGCTTCCTATAGTTGAAGCACAAGGTACCTTTGACATCTTATCCTCCTCTTCTTGTGTCTTGGGACACATCTCTTTATCAACTTCAAATGACTAGGTAAAGGTGTGCTAACAACTTTAGCATTCTCCGTAGAGAAACGTTGCAACACCTTCTCAACATAATTAGCCTGAGATAGCATCAATTGCTTGTTCTTCCTATCTCCACAAATCTTCATACCAAGGATTTGTTTTGTTGCCCCCAAATCCTTCATAGCAAATGCATGTGCTAATTGGCATTTCAACCCCTTAATGTGATCCATGTTAGACCCAACTACAAGCATATCATCAACATATAGACATAAAATAATGTAGCTATCATCATCCAACCTCTTAAAGTAGACACAATGATCTAAATGACACCTAGTGTAACCATGCTTATGCATAAAACTATCAAATTTCATATACCATTGCCGAGGTGCTTACTTCAAGCCATATAAACTTTTCTTCAATTTGCACACTAAGTTCTCCTTACCTTTGACCTCGAATCCCTATGGCTGAGCCATATATATCTCTTCATCCAAATCACCATGAAGGAAGGCTATTTTAACATCAAGCTGCTCTAAATGCAAATCTTCAGTAGCCACAATACTTAAAACAATACAAATAGAAATCATTTTAATAACGAGAGAAAATATCTCATCAAAATCGATACCTTTTTTTTATGCAAATCCTTTTACAACTAACTTGGCTTTAAATTTTTCCTTACCTCCTTCCTCTTCTTTCAACCTGTGAACTTACTTATTTCGTAAAGCCCTTTTACCTGCAGGCAACTTGCATAAATCCCATGTCTTATTTTTCAACAAAGAGTCCATTTCATCTTCCATTGTAGATTCCCATTGAATATTAGTATTCACTTGCATAGCTTCATCATGACATTTAGTTTCACCAACATCAGTAAGTAAAATAGAATACAAAGAGGGAGAAAATCTTTATGGAAGTTTAATTTTCCTTGTTGACCATCTAACATTCATTGGTGCGTGTGGTATTTGTTGTTGTGGTTGTTGCACATCATGAGGAATTGCTAAAACATCATCTTTTGGAGTATCATCCAAAACTATGTAATCATCTTCTTTCTTCTCATGTTGCTGCAACAGATCTTTGTACAACACTTTCTCATTGAATATGACATCCCTACTTACAATTTTATGATTTTCAAAATCCCAAAGCCTATAAACAAATTCATTAATGCCATATCCAACAAATACACATTTCTTTGACTTAGCTTCCAGCTTGGCTCTATTTCAAAATCTATATGAGCAAATGCTTCACAACCGAAGGTTTTGAGAAAAGAATAACTCACCTTATTACCAGTCCATGCTTCCTCTAGAATACCACAACCCAAAGGAGTAGAGGAACCTCTATTAATCAAATATACAATAGTATTGACAACGTCCACCCACATGTGTAAGGGCAACCCAACATGCAACCTCATGCTCCTTGTGTGCTTCATTATAGTCCTGTTCATGCATTTAGCCACTTCATTTTCCTATGGAGTCCTTGGAACAATTTTCTATCTACAAATACCATTAGTGGAGCAATAATTTTCAAATTTATGACTACAATACTCACCACCATTATCAGATCTAAGACATTTTAATTTCTTATTAGTCTCATTTTCAACCAAGCATTTCCATTTCTTAAAAGTTTGAAATACATCATATTTCTGTCTAAGCAAATAAACCCATACTTTTCTAGTTGCATAATCAATAAATGTAACATAATAATGAGAGCGACCAAGGGAAGATACCTGAGTTGGTCCCCATACATCAGTATGCACAAGCTCTAATTTCTCCTTTTTATTTTCCTTCCCAATCTTCACAAAACTTACTCTCTTTTGTTTTCCATACACACAACTTTCACAAAAATCCATATTAACATATTTCAGACCTAGTAGAACTTTCTTTTATGAAGTACTTTCATACCTTTCTCAATCATATGCCCAAATCTATTATGCCACAGTGTTGTATCAAAATTTATAGCAGCTATTTGTTCTCCTTGCCCAACTACAACAACTATCCCTAAACATTCATTTTTCTTTGAAACAATCAAAGTAGAAGGAACAATATGACCTATACAAAGATATAAGGTGCCTACTTTCACACATTTTGCTACAAAAAGGGGACCTTTTGAAACCTTCCAATTTTTATCATTAAAGTATCATTAAAAGTAACTACATAACCCTCATCACCAAGTTGTTGTACTGAAATTAAATTCCTACTTAGCCTTGGAACATGTCTTACCTCATGTAGTAGCCAATGATTCCCATTCTGCAACTTAATCTTAACATTTCCCTTTCCAACAATCTAATAGGGTTCATTATCCCCCAAATAAACAAGCCCAAAATCCCCTTGGACATAATCAATGAAATAACCTCTATGAGGTGTAGCATGAAATGAAGCACCAAAATCTAAAACCCATGAATCATAAACACTCTCTAAAGACAGAAGCAAAGCATCCTCTTCAGATTTGTTACTTACCACATTTTCCTCCTTGTCTCCATTTGGTTTATCTCCTTTATTTTTCTTTCGAGACCAACAATCTTTATTTTTTTGCCCTAGTTTCCCATAATACCAGTAGTCGTTCGGTCCTCTCAATTGAGACCTCCTCCGTTTTAATTTTCCTCTTTATTTCCCATGATTTTTGGAATATTTCCTCTTTCATTCGTTCTACCTCTGCTTTATGCATTCAAAGCACTTTCTAATGTAGATCCACCTAAGGATTTCCTACAAGTTTCCTCACTTAAAATAATATTGATCACATCATCATATTTTAGGATACTAGATCTAGGAACATAATTACTCACAGCCATTACCAAGCCATTCCAACTTTCAAGCAAAGAACACAAAATCAAGAGAGCCCTAATTTGTTCATCAAAATTGATACCCATAAAAGATAATTGACTAGTAATAGTATTAAAATCATTTAAATGATCTATAATAGATCCACCTTCTGCCATTTTCATATTAAATAAACGCTTCATGAGAAATACCTTGTTTGAAGCGGAGGACTTTTCATACAGTTTTGCTAGGGTTTGCATCAACTCTTTTGTCATCTTCACTTTTGTAATATTAAATGCCACTGATGGTGCCAGGCATAATTGAATGCTTCCAAGTGCCTTTCAGTCCAAAAGATCCTAGTTGTCATTTGACATAGATCCTTGATTCTTGGTTTTACCTTCCAATGGCTTCCATAAATCCTTCTAACAAAGATAGTCTTCCATTGCATCTTCCATAACTGAAAATTCTGCCCATTAAACCTATCAACCCTCAGCTTACCCTCATCTACCATCACTCCCACTCAACCGTGAGACTCCCACTCAACCATGAGACTTTCTTGTAGAGGATAACTGAAAGAACAACCTCACTCTGATACCACTTGTTAGGATTAAACCACATACATAAATAACAGTTACATGCAAATATGACCAATAACATAAAATAATAAATCACACAGAAAAGAACACAAGACACCAAGATTTAACATGGTTCACCCAATACCTAGGCCACGTCCACCAAACGACAAGTCCAATATTATTACAATCCAGTGATTACAACTTTATTACAATCTGTAATCCCTTATAGCTCAATACCACCAAGAACCAAATTTTGCATCAGAATAATGAAACAATCCCTAACCCTAAGCCCTTTTATACAAGTATTTTTATGCCACTTTAGGGTTACAACATGTCAATCATATGTTGACCATATGTCGGTCGCTTTAGGGTTACAATAATTCTATGATGAGTCACCACAAACTAATAGAGAAGACAATAATGATAAAGTAATGAAGATGTGATCAAAGACAGATCAAATGTACAGGCTTGATCAAGCAATAGAGCAGAACATTATGAATTTTAAGTATATGTCGCACTAGAATAAGCCAAGAAGAATTAGTGTTGACTGAGCATTAGTATCGATTGAGTGACAGTTAATGTGTTGAGTAAGAAATTTAGTATTGACCGAGTAACCTAGTGATGATCGAGTTTCAAAACTTAGTTTTGGTTGAGGAACAACATTGTAACAATTTATAAGAAATTATAATCCAATTGACTTGGTTGATTTCTTGGGATATGGAAAGTGCGTTGAAGATAATGATCGATGACTTGGATCATTTAATTATAGAAGAGGATTAGGTAAATGACCTAAGCAATGGATTCTATGAGAAGTTTCTAGAAAAGAAGAGGAAAAATGAAATCATGATCAGATTCATTGTATGTGGTGAATCTAATCATAAACCCTAAGATCTATGGTGGTGTTTAAGCGGTAAACTATCAAAATTACCTAATTTAGGAGGTAAACTTGAAGAGTGTGTATGAGATGTTCTAGAGATTTTGAAGGTTGGGACAAGTTTATGATGTTACTAACTAGTGAATCTAAGCAGAAAGTTTAGAAGAATTAAAGAGGAGAGTGAGTTCTTGAAGTGTTACCAAGTGAATCAGAGATAAAAATGAGAATGGAAGCCAGATGGTGATTCAATGGAAAGAGCTAAATAGAGATCTATATATGCAAAAGTGAGTGTACTTGATAGATCAAAACCTAGTGTTATATACACCCTAAAATGGTCACTTAGACTATGGGCTCCTGTTCTTCAATTTATCAATTTCCTGAATCAATGAATCAATTTCCTGAACTAATGCATCACAATATTTTATTTAATCAATTCAAATCATTTTCATTGATCAAATTGCAACTAATTTAATTATTTCAATATTTCCTAAGGTTTGATCGTTTCATCAATAATCTTATTTAATTAAAATAAAAAATCTATTTTAAATAAATAAAATAATCTTATTTAATTAAAATAAAATCTCTCTTTTAATTAATTTTTTAAATCTTATTTAATTAAAATCTCTCTTTTTATTAAATAAGATTTTTTTTTTTTTTTTTAAAGGATTAACATCCTAATTGGCAATTGAAGAATCAAAGTCTATCAAGTTCCTCTTAATTTCTCTTGAATCATAGAGTTGTCCAATAGCTGGAGAATCTAGCTTATGAGGAATATGTGAGTTCAAAATCTCATTAATTTTTTTGGGTTGAGCATCATAAGCATGAATCACATCAATACCCAAATCAAATGTAGAAGGTTCTGAAAATTAATCCAATTCATACTTATTTGAATATGTTCTTTCATCATTGTTTTCTATATCTAAATTATTTTGAATTTGTGAAGTAGAAGCTTTATTAACCAAACCATGTCTGTCTCCCCAAATAAGATTAGTAAAAGGCATCAAATCATCACATATATCATGTTTATCAAGTATATACACTTCCTCATCATCATCATAGACATCAAAGATGGGTCCATCATCATTTTCTTCTTTGTAAATCCAATTTCTAACAACAATTTCTTCTTCCTCTTCTTCCATAGGAAGTAAAGGTTCAACCAAAGTATCACACTAAACCTTAGTAAAAGAAGAAGGTTTCATCTCATGTGAAGGCAACTCATAGGAATGAGGTGAAAATTGAAGAGTACCGATATAATCCATCATATATTCTCCCTTTCTTGTGTCAAGATATGTAATTTCATCTTCACAAAGTTTGAAATCAGTATATATCTCATCTGAAAATTTTGAAGAAACAACCTCACATCCCTCCATTTCACTATTAAGGGTCTTGGATTCTGTCACACATTCTACAAAGTCTTCAACTATCTCATTTCAAACTCTATTTAAAGGTTTATGTGATTCTGCTAAAATATTATTGATAGCCAAAGTATTAACTCCTAAAATACACATCTCAATCCCATTATATGGAAATGTAACACATTGATGATATGTGGAAGGAATGGCTTTCATTTCATGTATCCAAGGTCTACCCAATAAAATGTTATAAGAAAGGGTACTAGTGTCAACCATATGAAATAGAATATCTCTCTCAACTGACTCAATCCAAATAGGTAAAACAACCAATCCTTTAGACTATGTTTCACTGCCATCATAAGCTTTGATAGTGACCTTCTATCTAGTATCAATATCTTGTTCCAAACATCCCAACTTTTCAAGTTTGTTAAAAGGACAAATATTCAACCTAGCACCCCTATCTATCAACACACGTCTAACAAGAGTTTTGTGAATCATGACTTCAATATGTAAGGCAAGATTATGTGGATGATTCAAATCCTTATCATTTTCCTTAATTGCAACCATGTTGACAACATTTTTTGCATTAGAATATCCATAATTTTGATCAGAATAAGTATAATTCACTTGATCTTTCCCATTCTTAGATGATTCACCCATTTTATACTTAGGCAATGGATCTTTATAAGCTTGATGATCATTATTAGTAGCATCACTAACACCATTAATTGTTAACTTTCCATTATCAATCAAATTCTGAATATCATGTGTTAACCTTTGACAATTCTATAGTATGATCAGTTTTGCTCTGATGATGTTTACAATAGGTATTATCATCCCAACATGGACCCTTTACAAGAGTTGGTTGCCAATTCTCAAGCAAAGTTAATATCTTGCTATCAACCAACTCTTCCAAAACATCCTCATAAGGTCTAATAATCTTTGTAAAATTTATTCTCTCTTGAGGATTTCTATAATTGTATCTAGAATTTCTCCATTATTTTGCTAAGAAGGTGCTTGAAGTTTCATAGCATGAACACTATCTGATAACTTGTAAACTACTTGATCATTAGACTTAGGTGCATTGACTACGCCATCATAAACCACATGTTGATTCCCTTTATAAGAAGTACTCCTATTCTTATTTCCATTGTTGTGGTTACTCTTGTTGCTATTATGCTTGATAATTCCTTGGTTCTTCAAAACATCCTCAATATAGAATTTTGTTTCTACCATATTATGAAAAGTCTCAAACACCCATTTCCCAATTTCATTTCTTAATTCAGGAACCAAATTACTCACAAGTATATTAACTCTCTCTCTCTCTCTCTCTCTCTCTCTCTCTCTCTCTCTCCTCCCTCTCTCTCTCTCTCTCTCTCTCTCTCTCTCTCTCTCTCTCTCTCTCTCTCTCTCTCTCTCTCTCTCTCTCTCTCTCTCTCTCTCTCTCTCTCTCTTATTTTTTTTATTTTTAAAATTTTTTCTAGAATTTCTCTAGAGTAATGAGAACATAACTTTCTCCATCTTTGTAAAAAGGTAACAAAAGGTTCTCCTTAATCTTGTTTGAGGTTGCATAAATCTAACACAAAAACTAATTTTTGAAAATCATAAGAGAAGTGTTGGATAAAATTTTAAACAAGTTCCTCAAAATTCTTAAGTAGGGGAGTAATCTTAATGAACCATTCCATAGCTTGGCCCTTTAAACTCCCAGGGAAAAATCTCATAAGATAAGCATCTTTATGTGCAAATTCCAAGCTTAAAACATTAAATTGTCTCACATGATCACCATGGTTTCCATTCCTATCATACTTATCATAATGTGGAAATTCTATTTTCTTAGGGAATTCAGCCTCTAGAATACTCCTCTCAAAAGGTAGAAGACACACACTTTGTAGAGAAAATGAATTCTTAGGTGTAAATATATCCATTAACATCTTCATATTTTTCTCAGTTTGTTCTTGAAATGAAGGATTTTGTCTCTTGATATTATTGTCCACATCAAAATTATAAGGTACTTTAACACTTTTGTTGATTAAATTTATGAAGTATTTATCCTTATTAATCTGATGTACTTGTGAAATTCTGGGTCTTGCTCTAATAAATCATAATCCACGCCAAAACCATGTGTAGTAAATTAAGGATGTTGCTGTGAATTCCTTGGAGGAAACATTTTCCTTTGCTGATATCTAGGAGGAGGAGATGGTTGTCTCCTATTTCCCTTAAGAGATTGTGAAGGTGACATATGTCTAGTAACTCTTGTGGGAGCAGAAGGAGGTGGAGAACCACTACCACCTCCAAACAAAAGTATATCATTAAGAGTATGATCGATAAGTTCATGACACCTAAGAGTTCCTTCTCATTCGATTCAATTGTCCTAACCCTTTTGATAAGAGTTTTGATATGAAATACTTTCCTAGAGAGGTTGAGATCCCTCAATATGACAAGTATGACAAGAATGGGGATCCAAGTGATCATGTGCATCAATTTTATACCATGAGCTTTGAATTTTGCCATGAAGACTGATACCTTATGAGATTGTTTTCAAGGAGTCTCAAGGGTCAAGCAATGGAATGGTTCACCAACATAACTCCTCCTATTAAGACTTTCAAAGAGCTTGTTCAGAGATTTGTTCAACACTTTGCATATAACCTTTCAAGATCTATCACCCTATTAGACTTGTGTAACATAAAGAACAATCAAGGAGAATCCTCTGTCACTTTCTTGCAAAGATGGAGACGATAATTCTCTCACTACTTGAGGCCTTTTCACCCCTATTTCTTAGTGTGTGTCCTCGACACTTAGCCTTTCTCCATCATGCCTTGTCCTTGTTGCCTTGGTTTGGAATTCATATCTGTCTTTGTCTAGGGGGCATAACTATGTTAGCTTTGGTCTCTTGGATGTGTTAGTCTTTAGGAGACCTCACAAAAAATGTTTTTCAACAACAAATCGACCATATTTTTCAATTTAACACCTGACATCGAGTGTTTTTCAACACTTATTGGTTTGGTCTTACCCAGTTTTGTCATGTGATCTTACCTACTTGTGAGAATTTGATCCTTATCCTCAAAACTCAGTATCAGTTAATACACTTAGATTTTTAAACACAAACACTTAATGCTTGAGCTATGTCATGATATTTTCTTTGTGTGCTAACTAATATTGATTTTTTGTTAAGTGTTCTTGTCTAATAAGTCTCTCCGATATGCATAGCTGGAGGACTTGGGACATGGGGCATGTTTTTTTTTTTCCTTTCTACTTCTGGGTGTGGTCTTGAAACTCTAGAGTGTCTCTTGTTGTCCCCTTGAAACACTTAGGAGATTTGAGGCATCATCCTTGACTATTTTTGCACAACCATTCTTATAGTAATCCTAACATTTATGCCTTGATGCGAGCATGGTTTTTCTACATTAAATTGGGTAAACTAACATCAAAATCATCTTAATCTTTATGTCTTTGATGCTTATGTTAGAATATTTCCACATTCATATCTTCATAGTTGCACTTGTGACTAGTGATGATTGTGTGATTTTTTGATGTCCGTTAATTATGCCCCAATCATGAAAATAAGTTCCTTTGCATTCTTTCATTAATGATGAACACAAAATCCTATGTTACAGTTGCTCTATTGCAAGTACACCTTTGCATTTTCATGTAGCTTGCATTGTTAGACTTCATGTTAATTTGCATTTTTAGGTTGCATTATGAGTTTAGAGGGTTTTCCTTCATCTTTCTTGTGGAATTTAAATATTGTGGTCATGTTTTGATCTTTATTTCCTTATCTTCTTTCGTGATCTCAATCAAAATTTTCTATCTTAAACAGTTGATTGATTTTGAGACATTCTTGAGGCAAATTTTCTTCCTTCTTTCCATTTTTTTCCACCTCTTCCAAAATTATATCTTCCATTTGCTTTCACCCCACTTCTTTTCTTCTAATTCAACTTTGGGGGCATAATCTTTCATGTTTGATGATTTACTTTGGTTCTGTGATCCTTTTATTTTTCATTTTACATCAAGAACCTTATCTTTAGTTCGATTTGATAAAATTTATCAATTTTTTGTTTCTCCTCCATTTCATTTCAATTTTGATCATGAGGGGGTAGTACCTATCAAACTTCAATTCTTGATTCAACTTTATCAATCTTTGTTCTGCTTGGGACAACCTTCTTTTTGTCAAGACAAAATTGTTATCAAATTTTTTATTCTTTGTCCTGATGTGTTCCTAAGTTGACCACACATCTGTGTTGTTTTGTGATCCCAAATCGACGTCACACTTCAACTACATTCTTTGACTACACATGCTCCCAAAATGATCACACATTAATTAAAGAGGGCAAATGTATGCACCCTAAAATGGACGCCTAGACTATGGGCCCCCATTCTTCAATTTATCAATTTCCTAAATCAATGCATCACAATATATTATTGAATCAATTCAAATCATTTTCCTTGATCAAATTGCAATTAATTTAATTATTTCAATATTTCGTAAGGTTTGATCATTTCATCAATAATCTTATTTAATTAAAAGAAAAAAATTATTTTAAATAAATAAAATAATCATATTTAATTAAAAAAAATCTCTATTTTAATTAAATAACTTTATCTTATTTAAATAAAATCTCTCTTTTTATTTAATAATCTTATCTTATTTAATTAAAAGAAAACACCCTTTTAAATAAATAAAATAATCTTATTTAATCAAAAGAAAATCTCTCTTTTAATTAAATAGTTTTATCTTATTTAATTAAAATCTCTCTTTTTATCAAATAATATTATCTTATTTAATTAAAAGAAAATATTCCTTTTAAATAAATAAAATAATCTTATTTAATTAAAAGAAAATCTATCTTTTAATTAAATAGTTTTTATCTTATTTAATTAAAATCTCTCTTTAAATTAAATAAACTTGTCTTATTCAATTAAAAAAAATCCCTCTTTTAAATAAATAAATAAATCCCCACTTAAAGCTCTCTTTTTGATGAAAAAGTAAATAAATCAAATAAAATCTTATAAAGGTTCCTTTTTTTTGCACATATCTCTAAGTGGTGGGCTTTTTCCTCTTACTTGCCTTTTTAGGGATTTATCCCACATTTTTCTTGAGGATGCATTCCTCTCCACAATTTCCTTTATAAGGAGCTCTCTCCTTCTCATTTAGATAGAGGTTAGTTGCTATAGTATTGTTATGTTGCAGGTTTGGAGAGCGATTTTGGAGAAGGAGTTTGAGCTTTAGGGATTGGACATTGGAGCTTAATTGAAACTTCTCTCTTCTTGTCTTCTTCTCTCATGTATCCGTGGCTTCCATCATCATGCTTCATCCTTGCATTTTCATATTAGCTTAGAGTCATATTTCCTTTCATAGATTAATCTTGCATTCTTATTTCCTTTCATAGGTTAGATTTCCTTTCTTGCATTGATTTACATTGTTATCATTTAGATTAGCTTGCATATTCATTTGCATGCATATTTTGATATTTGATTCTCTTATTTTATGGTGTACTTGCATGGGCACAAACTAGGTCAAACTGAGGGCCTCCATTACAAACCCTTGCACTCCATGAATAAAGAGCTATGAGTCGCCATTTGAGACCTCATTCTTGAGAAATCTTGGATATAATGACTCATAGAAGTGTGTCAACATTTTAGCACACATGTGTTAATTTCTAACCATCGTAAATAATATTTGAAATCCTTTAATCAAGATTGACCTAACAGTTATATGAAAATCCTATAATAGGGCAACATTGTAATGGAATGTTCTAAAGTCCTGTAACAAGGTGACTCCTAACAAGGTGATTAAATCCTTTAACAAAGTCACATCTAATAGTGCATTTTGTAAACCTTTAACAAGGTTTGATCCTAATAGAGCTCACTTCAAAAGAGTGAACAATTCGTTACATGTTCTTGGTGATTTCCCCCAAATTGGGTTTCCATGATAAATCCTAGTGTCAAACTTGTTTGGATGTTATTGTGCTATTTTACTAATTAAAGTTTACATTCTTCAAGTTTGATATTTAGAATAGTGAACTGCTAGTTGATGTTACTAAAAGTTTACAATAGAGATCAAGCTATGGAATGATAAGATCTGAAGTTGATTAAGTGTTTGTTTCTTAAATTGGTACATTTAGACCTTGGATAATTGATTCACCCCTCCTCTTAGTTATTCTAAATATTCTAACAATTTGGTATCAAAGCATTGGTGCTTGCAAAAGATAAGTTTGAAGGTACTCAAAGCTAAAGATCATGATGTACAAAAAGGAGGTGTCAAAGTTGAACAAAGGGAATTTTCCTACATGGAGAAGATTGATTAGACTACATATATCTGGTATTGGCGATGTTGCACTAGAGTTTGTGGGTAATGCATATGTGACTATTACAACATTCCCTCTGACTACTCAACAACTAGAAGAGAAGTAAGAGCATGATCAGGCAATGTTGGAGATTGCTTTAGCCCTAAGATATGATGAGTTTGACGTCATAAAAGAATGTGAAGGAAATGTGGGATAAACTAAAAGACATATATGGAGGAGATGATATTGTTATGAGAGCCAAATTAGAAAGCTTGAGAGGAAAAAATTTGATGAAATGAAAATGTCAGAAGGTGAGAACATAGTTCAGTATTGTACAAGAATGAAAAAGGTTTTCAATGCTATTAGAGAAGCAAATGAAAAGATCAAGGACGAAACAGTGAGAACATTTGATGAAATGAAATGAAAATGTCAAAAGGTGAGAACATAGTTTAGTACTGTACAAGAATGAAAAAGGTTTTCAATGCTATTAGAGAAGCAAATGAAAAGATCAAGGACGAAACAATGATAAGAAAGGTATTGAAAACTCTACTTCCTATTTATGCTATTAGGGTTTTTTCAATACAATAACTAAGATGTACACCAGGGAATACCCTAACCTTGGGAGGTCTAATTGGTAGGCATACTGCTTTTGAGATGTCTAATTTTGATAATTACACTACTACCACTATTCAATCTTCTTTTTCATCACAACTGGTTCTTAGCAAGAAATGAAAAGGTAAACATGTGAAAAGTGATAGTGATATTTTTGATGAAGAACTTGATGAACTTGAGGCACTAATGGATAGAAGACTTGGAAGAGGCAAAGGGAAATACAAAGATAAACTCCCTGTAATCTATTTTTCATGCAAAAAAGTTGGTCATATTACTACAAGGTGTCCTGATAGAGAAGAAAAGGATGAAAGGAAGGAAATCAATTGCAAAGGAAGAAGAGAGACCGAGACAACAAGAGGAACAAGGACTACAAAGATAAAAGTAAGAAATATTGTTATATTGATGAAGAAGAAACTAAACTGAATTTGAAAGTAATGATGAAGAAGTAGTCTATGTTGTTATGAAAGAGGATTCTTATGATGATGAGAAAACTGCATTAATATCTTATGTGAATAAAAGTGATAAATGGATAATTGATAATGATTTTTTTAATCACATGACTGGTGATAGAATTAAATTTGAGAATGTTGGACCACACAAGGGTAGTTGTGTTAAATTTGGTAATGATGTTTCATGTCTTGTGAAGGGTAAATGATCAATACAATTGATTGATAAGATCAAATGTGACAATGTTTATTGGGTTGAAGGACTTATCTATATTGTGTTGAGTGTTTCACAGTTAAACAAGTCAAGATATAGAGTTGAATTCCATCAAAAAAAGGCCAAGATATTTGACGATGGTAAACTATTTGGAAGTGGTGATCAAACAAAAGGTAACTTTTTCTATCTAAATTTATTTGATGAGACATGTTTGTTTGCACAACATGAAGACATTTGGTTATGGCACAAAAGGTTATATCATGTAAATTTTGACAATTTGGTTAGCATTAGAAAAATGAAAAGAGTAAGAGGTTTGCCAAAACTGAAGAAACTTGATAATGCTATTTGTAAACAATGTCAATTAGGAAGAATGGCAAAGTCTAGTTTCAAGAGCAAGACGTATTCATCCAATGATATTTTGGAATTGGTTTATATTTACTTATGTGGACCTATTGGTGTTCAAAACTATTGTGGAGACAAATATTTCATTCTATTTGTTGATGACTATTCTAGAATGATGATTGTAATGTTTCTTAAGGAACAATTTGATGCTTTTTAATTATCTAAGTGGTATCTTGCGAGAGTTGAAAAGGAGATAAGGAAGAGTTTGAAGTGTTTCAGATATGAAAAAAGTGGTGAATTCATTTCCAATGAATTTAATATATTATGCAATGATAGAGGAATCAAAAGATAGATGTTTGCACCTAGGACCCCTCCTCAGAATGGAATAGCTGAAAGAAGAAATAGATCAATCATGGACTATGCTACAACATTGACGATGGAGAAAAATGTGTCACAAAACTTTTGACGATAAGTTGTAAGTACAATTGTTTATATCTTGAACAAAGTGCAAGTCAAGAAAGGTACAACTATTACACCTTTTAAATTATGGTATGGTTATGCTCCTAATGTGAAGTATTTCAAAGTTTTTGGAAGAAAATGGTACACATTTAAGGATAATAGAAATGGAAAACTTGATGCTAAAAGTGATGAAGGCATATTCCTAGGTTACTCCACTAAGAGAAAATCTTATAAGTGTTTGAACTCTAACACTAACAAAGCTGTGGAATGTGCAAATGTAAAGGTTAATAAATATATAGAAAGAAATGAAGTTGAATGTAAGATAGAACTTGAAGACTATAGTTCTTTCATAAATGTGAATGACGATGCTCCAAACACCCCACCTGATCATGAAAATAAAGCTGCAAGTCTACAATAGATTGGAAATGTCGAGTTGCAATAGGCAATTGTTGAGCAATAGATTATGGGTGCCAAGCAATAGGTAAATGATGTCAAGTCATAGACAGAGGAAGCCAAACATTAGGAAAATAATGTAGAGAATGTCAAGCATGAACCAGAACTAGAACAAGAGAATGATAATGAGCTTGAAATTATTTTTCAAGATGAACCTGTCGAAGAACAAAGAAATAAAGAGCCTGTATTAGCAAAATATGTGAGAAGCCATCACACACCTAAAAAAATTATTGGAGACAAAGAATCTAGTGTTATGACAAGAAAAATACACTGAAGTTATACATGCTTACTTTATGAGTTGAGCCTATTGAACCATCATTTTGCACGATGTTGAATGATAGGGATCCTTTCAAACCCCTCTCCCGAAAAGCTGATTGAGGACCAACTTGAAGGTTTTAAGTGGGTTTTTCAACTAACTAGGTAACTCAATTGAAAATAAATGTGTATGTTCATGAGGAGGCCTTTGTTGGTTCAAACCAATCTTACAACCTGTTGTTGTAATGTAACCACAAAAGAGATATATATTTTTGTATTTTATGTTTTATGATGAATGCAATTTATTGATGCAAGTATATGAATTCCTACTTTAACCAAGTGCTTGAAAAGTAAATGCGAAGATAGAGTAACAAGAGATTTAAAGCAAATAAGTGAAAGGGAAATTCCTAATAGACATAATCCAAAGTAACAACACGTCTACAAATTAAATAATCAAAAGAATTAGGTAGGTAAAAAATGAAATTAGGAGCAACACTTCCTCAACTCCATTGATGCAATCATCGATGGGAACTCAATAATAACCAAAATATGTTTCATGTTTCATCAAATTGTGAGGCCACAAAAAGTACACTCATGTGAGACAAGACGCTATGCAAGAACAAAGATGACCCTTTCTTTGATTTGTCACCACAGTAGAATTCATTGACACAAGGCAAACACCAGAACTAAAAGATCACACAATCATAGCAACACAATAAAACCATTGGCTCCATTATTATTCATGAACATGGATTCACAAAAAATAACAGATTTTGACATGAATAACTACACTCAGAATGAGAGGACCAATAACATATATTATTGCATCAAAATAATGACTAGGATTAAATATTATATCCATCTATTTATAAGAATTCATCTCCTACATTTGTGTTATGAGTGAGATCTCTTTAAATGCAAACATATGCTAAAAACTAATAAAACAAATCTAATTATGTACAAACAAACTCTCTAAATGGTGCTGAGTAGGTCTCCACCCTTGTTTATATCCATTAATGAGTGCATGAACCTTTACATGACATAAAAGAATGAAAGAAATAATAATATAAGGAGAAGGAAGTTGTGAGATGATCTGGAAGTCTTTGGAAGCTCTAAAAATGGGATCTCAACCTTCTTTAGGCATTTCTAGGAGTTAAACTACCATCAAAATGCATTTCTAGTTCATGGAAGGCTCTAAATTAGGAAATGGAAGTTAACTATTGGTGCACATCTATTAAAAATGTGCAACTGCGTAATAGGTTCCAAAAATCCAAAAAATCTTCTAAGTATCAAAACTGAATTTCTAGCATCTGGGTTTTCCTCCCCTTTGTACCAAAATGATGTCTAGATATTTATTCTTGAATTTCTCTATAATCTCTACTATTTGAATAGCTTTTGGTAATTCAAAAGTCTCATACTTATCCTTTACTATCTATTTATAGTTATTGACTTCTATTTGAGTCTCTACAAAATCCTCAAGCTTGGTGTCCAGTTCCAATAATGCCTCTTTGGTTTTGAATGCTTGTCTTATGGCATCTTCTGACGAAGCTTCTTTCAATGTTCCTCTCAATTATTGGACTACTAATTGCACCACAAAAATCTTGGTCTTAGAATCATCCTCAAAAATATCTAGGCTAGCAATGTTACAGTACCTTTTCGCTTCAAAAAATTGCTCTTGAGCTTTGTCCTAAAATTTGTTGAATTTCCTCAGGTAATCCCTCCATTACTTTATTACCTTATGATATCTTTTCTATCTAGTCATCAATTTTATCTAGCTCCTCTGTAGTTTATACCTCCATGAACATTTGGTATCTTTGATCCTTTATTGATTTGAGTTCTTTTAAATCCTTGGCCTAGGTACGTACTTCATCCATCAACCCAAAATCTTGGTTCACTATAGAAACCAACTTTTCAGCATTTGATTGGATTGGTGCAATAGGTTCAATTTTCCTTGTATTATCTGTACACCTTTCTCCTCAAAACTATCACTCCATTGCTAAATTGCTTCCAAAAATGTGTCCAACTGTGTTCCTACCTATTTTCTTCCTAGTGTAGCTCCAAGAGTGACCTTTAGATTTTTTAGGTCAATAGGTTCCACTACTTCATTCAGGTAGCCTCTGAGTAGTTCATTCTACTTATGTAGTGTTATCAATTTGGATTCCTCCTGATCCATGTGTTAAAACACCTACTTCATCCTTGTGGTGATCATCACTTTGTTCATGTTCACCATGAGCTTTCCCAACATGACCTCCTTGATTTGGTAATCTTTTGGAATTAGTTCTTCGATGTCATCATGAGGAGGAGGAATGGCGATATGAGTTAAAAGGTCCTAATCTCGATTCTTCATGATGAAGACAAGTGCTCTAGCATCACCCTTAGGTGGCTTAGGATTCTTTATCACTTTAATCAATTCCTTCATTCCCTCTTCTTAGATCAACCCCAATTCCTTCTTCTATCAAAACATGACCTCCCTCTTCAGCCATGAAGGTGTGGTCCCATAGGTGACATGTAATTGGTTGAAGAGGTTTATCCTAAAGTAGGCTACTTTCCCTTATTAATTCTTTCTAGTGTCTTCTCATGTCAAGGAGGATCTTTAGAACAAGTTTATGTGCTCTATTGGGCTAAGGATTTAGCCTTTATATTTGGGGGAGTTTGTTGAGTTTCTTGTATCTTCCCCTCTTCAGATACTTCATCATCATGAAGATGTTGGTATTCTCTCTCCTCAGCCTCTTGGTTTTATAATTCTACTTGTATTGCCAGAGGAGGTGGAGCTACTAACCCTTTATCCAAAATGGTAGTTGTATCCTATGGTGGTGGTGATGGAATACCCAAAGGTACTTGAGGTAGAGGAGGCAATTGATTCCAATCCTCTCCTAGAGGCTCACCCATGAGAGTATCTCTTATCTTTTTACCCACCATTTTAGTGTCCACTGGCATAAAATAAAAGTTTGAGAGCTCAAAGATCTATCCCTTCACCCTCCATCTTTGTTATCCACTTCTATTGTTCAACTTCTAAAGTCAATACTTGGATAGGATATCTTGGAATGGATGGAGGTATTTGTATAGAGCTTCTTCTCCTTTCTTCCTCTATGGCTTTGGCCGAGCAGGTTCTCTAGCTCAAGGGGACAAACTCTATTTGTTCCCCTCCTTCCTCATCCTCTTCTTCTAGGATGGTCTCTGGAACACGTGGGAGAGGATTATTCTTCTTTTTCAATCTTTTGCTCTAAGCCCCCACCACAATTATTTTTGTTCTCACTCTCTTTGGTGCTGAGGGGGAGGCTTCTTCCTCTAAAATTCTTGGCAGTGGGACCCTCTATTCCTCTATTTGTTCCTGTTGTACTTGCTCTAGAGGTTTCTCTTGCTCAGCTTGAGGCTCATCTTGCCTTTGTTCTAGTTTTGCTTTCTCTAGAGCTATTTGGGCCTCAATCATTTGTTTCCTTGCCTTAGGAGCTTCCCTTTTCCTCTTTTTGCTCATATCTTCCTTGAAGTACTCAACCTCTTGCTCATGTTGATGTATCATTTTTGGCCTTATTGGGGATTGAGAGGGATATGTTGGTATGGTGATCTTAACACCTTTACCTTTTTGAGGCCTACCTATGGCTTGTAAAGGTATGGTTTGGGGAATTGGATCCATCCAAAATGGCTTTTGGATCCATTCCCTTGTTAGCTCGACCACATGTTTGGCCCAATGATCTATGTCATCATTTTCCTCTTTCTTTATCTCTATATTCATGATTGGCTTGTCATAGATTTTATCTCTATTATGTAAAGGATCCATGACTTCTAGGACATTCTTTTCTATGACCTTTAGAGGAATACTCATTTTTAGAACATTTTTTGCTAGATATAGATTCGTCCTATAATAGTCCCTTATGCAGACATCATAGTCATCTATTACGTTCATCTAATGATCTTCTAGGGCTTTGACATGGACAAAATCTTTTCCTATTAGATGTTGGACCATCCCAATATTATCGAAGTATGGGCAAGGAGAGTTGTATACTTCCAAGGGATATTGATCCCATTCTGAATCAATGGTATCAATGCCTTGCTTTTTCTTTACCTCTAATGCCCTGATTATGATCAGCCAGACCCATGTCTTCTTGTGTTGTTTACTCACTCTTTCATAAGCATAAGTGATTTGGCATGCTATCTCTAGGAGTATCAGCTGATCTAAAGGATATCTCAGGAGTGTTTTAGGGCACAAAAGAGTGTCAACTACCTGAAGATACATGAATGTCTTGAATTGAATGTAGTAGGTTCCTATTTCAATGATTTGTGTTGCTGCCTCTACTGACATTCTTTTCACATAATCTCCTTCAATGAATCTGATGATGACAAAGATGAATCCATCATTGACCACTCTATATTCCACACTCTGCAATAGGAGCTTATTTTTTACCAGTTGTGGGTATACCACATAGGGCCAAGCATTTTTGTTTTGCACGCTTCTCTTTTTATATAACCTTGGATAGTTAGCAGTTTTGGCTGCTGGGAGCTACACCATGTATGATATCATGTAAAAATGAGTGTTTGTCTTGACAGCAACCATATGCTCATATAATTTGTCACTTAGGATGGTGGCCCAATAAATGGGTATCTTTGTTGTCCTTATGGTTTTGATAAAGTGAACCATCCATGTCTATAAATGACCCCTTACAGGAAGGCCCATTACTATGCTGAGGAGGACAATTGAGTATTCGATATTGTCTTTCATATATTCTTGGGTCATATCCACCTTGCCTACTCTTCAACCCAAAGGTGTCTTGTCAATAAAGAATGATGTTTACACCAGTTCTTTCAACTCTTTCTCATTCTCCTTATACCAGCTCTCTAATCCATCATATGATATTTGAAGGTACTGATCTACCCTTGGAAGATGGAATACTTTATCAATGTTGTGAGGTAAAAGGTCTAGGACTTTCTCTCCTATGACACTCTTCACTACCTTCTCCTTAGTCACATAATGTTTCGCCAATGTCATTATCAATTCAAGAGATTGGACTGATGTGGAATGTGATGCAGACTTCACTAGCCCACTATGGATTAAGGAAAATAGCATTGCAAACCTCTCCCTTGGTTTGTTGCAAATGGTTAGAATAGAATTCCAATCAATGTGGCCTAGCTCAATGTCTCAAATCTCTCTATGTCCATCTTGGAATCTTAATTTCTTAGGTGCTCCTTGGTACTTGACTGCAATTGGTTTCAGTATCATTTTATTAGCCATGTAAGATGATGGATATACCATTTTATCTGCACAAAAAAACAAAAATTAGTCTTATGTATATCACAAGGCAAAAAAATGAGACCTAAATAGAACCTAGATTGACTTCAAAATGGGTCAAAATAAGCTAGAAAAGACAAAAATGTAGTTTATCCCCCCAATTTATAGGTGTGCTAGTGCACATGTTTAGCCTTTATAATGGCTTAGTGCATAGTTGCACACCCTAACAAGGTGTGTATGTGCACATGCGCACATCTACAACATGGATTCATACACAAGCAGGGGAAAAGTCTCTTTTTTGTGTTTAAGTTTGGGGGGTGTGCACATACACACCTAGTTCACGGAGGTGCACACATGTGAACCTCATTGGAGGTTACCTTGTGTTTTTGTTTTTGTAGGGGATGAGTGGAGTAGCACAAAGTTGGAGGGTGCAAAGGTGCGACTTTGGAGAGTGCACAAGAGAAAATGATGAGAGGGGAGGGGTTAGGATCAATATATAGTCCCCGATGAAGATGCACACCTAGATGGGGTGTACATGTGCACACCTCTAAGGGTGCACAAGTGTGCACCTCCAAAGGATGTGCATCTGTGCACCTCTTAAAGAGATGAACATTCCCACCTGTTTCTAGTTTTTAGCCTTATGCTCCTGCTCAAGAACACTTGATTAAGAAATAGAGTTTGACCTAGACTTGAGGGAGGGTTTTAAAACAATTGAGGCTTCAGACTAGAGGCCTCATAAGGAATTTTAAAATTGGGGGTCCCTATTTTGAGTCACAAAATGGGGTGTGCATTGTGAAATGACAACGTAACAAAAATCTATGAAAGATGCTTTGGAAAATGAGGATTGGATATGAGAAATGAATGATTTAATTGAGTAGATAGAAAAGAATAAAACATGAACCCTAGTACCTAGACCAAAAGACAAAAAAATTATTGGCACAAAGTGGGTATTTAGGAACAAGTTGAATGAAAATGGAGAAGTCACAAGGAACAAGGAAAGGTTGGTGTGCAAACGATATTCACAAGAAGAAGTTGTTGATTATGGGGAGAAATTTCCCTTGTAGCAAGACTAGAAGGAGTCAAAACACTACTTGCATATGCTACTTACAAAGGATTTAAGGTATATCATATGGATGTCAAATCTACATTTCTAAATGGGATACTTGAAGAAGAAGTATACATAGAGAAACCTAAAGGATTTGTATATCCTAGCAAGAATAATGTGGTGTGTAAGTTGTGCAAAGCTTTATATGGTTTGAACAATCCCCTAGAGCCTGGTATGAAAGACTACATAGCAAAATTGGTAAAGATTCATTTTGCAAGAACTAATAATAATAGCAATCTATACTTGAAGATTGGTAAGAACAATGAGGTATTGCTATCTGAATTTTTTGTTGATGATATCATATTTGGAGGCAAGGAAGTATTATTCAAATCATTTATTGATGAAATGAAGAAGAAATTTGAAATGTCAATATTTGGTGAGATTAAATTATTTGTTGGCTTACAAGTGTATAATATGAAGCAAGATATTTTCATTACTCAATCCAAATATATCAAGGAGATATGAATTTTTTTGGAATGAAATATTGAAAATTAGTTAGTACACCTATGGTTAACAGACATAAATTATCTAATGATAATTGTACTAATGTGAACTAGACATTATATAGATCAATGATTGGGAAGGAAATGTTGATGATAGGAAGAGCACAAGTGGTGGTGCATTCTTTCTAGGAAAAAGACTGATTTCATGGATAAGCAAGAAACATAACTACATTTCTCAATCATTAGTTGAAGATAAGTATGTGGCAGTAATAGTGAATTGTTAAAATATCATATGGATCAAGCAATTGTTGAAAGGTATGAAGGAAGAAATTATAGATCCAATGGTTATCTATTGTGATAATAGAAGTGCTATTAACATATCAAATAAATACAATTCAATGCTAAAGATTGGTGACAATGGGGGAGTGAAGCAGAGCGGAGTAAGGAGGAGGAATTTTTAATAGGATTTCATGCAAGAATACTAACAAGCTAGGGCAGGGTGACTAGACTGAGGGGATTGAGTAGGACAAGGAAGAGGGAAAGGGGGAGGCAATTGAAGATGGGGACCCACGTGCTTTGCAGCCACATCCAGGAGAAAAGAATCTCTCTGTTCTACAACTGAGGACATCAAGAGGAGGGGACCAAGGGACCTGGGGGAGGTGGACCAATCTTTTTGGAGTCAAACTATTAGGTAAATCCTCCTTCCCTAAAATCATTGATAAATCTAATAAGGTGAAGGGGATTTTCACCTTAGAAGTACCTACTAAAATTATTGACCACAACATTCTAGGTATGGCTGCCACCTAGTAGGAAAATTTATTTGCCCCCAACCTAACATAGATCTAGTAAGGATTTTTGCTAGAAACAAATGGGAGTTGAAAGGGTAGGTTGAAGTTATGGCTATGGCAAAAGGATTCATGTCTTTTGAGTTCTCTCGCCCAGAAGATTATTCCTAGATTCTTTGCACAGGGAATTGGATAATGGGAAATCTACTCTTTTACTTCAAAAGTGGACTTCCAACCTCGACTTGAATAATGACTTCCTAACCTAGGCCCCAGTCTAGATTCAACTGCCAAAGTTACCCTTAGAGTACTGGCATGAAGATGTTTTTGATGGCATCGCCAACTCGTTTGGGGAATTGTTATCCATCAATCCTATTACTGCAACCAAGAAAAGACTCATGTATGCTAGAATCTGCGTTGGTGTGGTTGAAGGTTAGGACATGCCCCAAGTGATCAAGTTTTAGTCTCGTTTGGGTAGAAGGGTACAATAGATCAACTATGAGAATGTTTCTTTTGCCTACTTTCATTGCAAAAATGTAGGACATAAAGCGAAGGCTTGCCCAATTTCCAGAGAAGAAAAAGGCCTATAAAGCCCAAAATAAACAAGCAAAGAATAAAGTTGATGTACCTAGAAAGGTGTGGAATGAAAAAGCTACAGAAGGGAATGCCTAAGGGGGAGAAGCTAATGGAGTTAATGACAAGAGGAATCCCCCAATGGAACATAACACTCTGGTAGGAAACAAAGAACCTGAGAAGGAGGCACAACCAAAGTTTTCATTGACAAATTGCAACAGGATCTTGATTGATGGTGTGCCAAATCCCACAATCCTCTTGTAGGGGATTCATGGGATGGATTTGGTAGCTAGTATAGTGGGTATAGGAAAGAATTATAGTGAGGAAACCACAAAGAAGGAGACCATTGTTACCTCTTGTGTTCCTAAAACCCAATTTGGACCTCTTGTGGAGGTGTTGAGACAACCCCTTTCACAGGATTCCAAATTTAGTACAAACAACAGGCTCTCCCCCATAGCAATCAATCGATTCCTTGAAAGGGTTTTGGCCACCACTCTTGGCCACCTTTCCTAGTTGGAGGCCCTTTTTGATAATTGCAAGGATGCCAATGAAGCATCATGGACTGATGTTAAGAATAAGAAAAAGAAAAATAGTAGGGATCCTTCATCGGTCTCGCCTGCAACCACCAAGAGTAGGGTGAAAGCTAATATAGGAAGCAAATCTAGTACCCCTAGGAGGAAAAACAAGAATAAAATTAGAAAGGAAGAAATGAGGAGGAATATTCTAGATGGGACCCAAAGAACCATATAGGAATCATGCAGCCAAACTAGAGTATGAAGATCATTTCCTAGAACATATGTGGACTCAATAGAATCAACAAATAGGAAATTATTAAGAATATGATTAGGGATCATACGCCAAATTTATTTTTAATATAAGAAACTAAAATGAAGAAGGAGAAAGTTGAAAAGATTTCCTTTGGTAAAGGAATGAAGAATACAACTACTAACTCGGATGGGGCTTTGAGAGGTCTACTAATTATCTGGAAAGAAGCCTTTGAAGCCAAAATAATCTTTGGAGAGGGTAATATTTTGGTCATTAATTTTTCTAATCCTAAGGATCATGATAGATGTTTCTTTTGAACCTCTACACCCCCAACACTAAGAATAACAAAAGACTTTTTTGGATTTTTTTTTGATTTGGTTGCTCAACTGGGCAAGTCTAAGGGCATTGTCACGGGGGATTTCAATACCCCTCTCTTAGCTTCTAAGAAGTTGGGTGGGCTTCTGCCTAATATGGATAGTAGGCAACACTTGGATAACTTGATAAGGGATTTGGCCCTTCTAGATGTTGATCTCGGGGGAGGTAAATTACCTGGTCCAATAGGATAATTGGTCTAAAGTTCATCCAGGTGAGATTAGATAGAGCCCTTATCAATTTGGATTGGATGAGTCATTTCTAGTGCAAGCTTTCATCCCTTGTGCAGCATGGATCAGATCATTCCCCTATCTCTCTTACTCTTGACAGAGTAAATAGAAAGAAGACTTTCCCCTTTAGATTTGAGAAGATGTGGTCAGCACACCTAGGCCTGCATGATAAAATCAAGGAGTGGTGGGGCATTGAGGTTGATGGAACAACCATGTACAAGGTCACTGAGAAACTTAGATTCATTAAGTCAATTTTTTTAAAATGGAACAAATTGGACTTCAGTAATATTTTTAATGACAAAGAGAGGATTCTGGAGGAGCTTGCTGAGGTGCTGGAAGAGATCCAAACCTAGGGTTATGATGATATTAAGATGAAACTTGAGAAGGAAATCCTTTCTTATCTTCACAACATCATGGGGATAGAGGAAATGTTTTGGAGGCAGAGATCTAGGTTGATTTGGCTAAAGGAAGGGGACAAAAACTCTAGATTCTTTCACCTTTCCACTATGAAACATAGGGCTGCCAACAAAATTTCTAAGATCAAAAAGGGAAATGCCACTATCAAAGAAGATAATGAGATAGTGGAGGAGGCTATTAGGTACTTCTCTTATATCCTTACTAAAGATCTTAACTTGCAAGAAGAGGACTAGAATGTCATTCTTAACACCATTCCTAGTGTTATTAATGAAGCTCAGAACAGGGCCTAGTGGCTATCCCTAAGCTTACAAAAATTAAAGAGGCCATTTTTGCTCTGTCAGTTGATAAGGCCCCTGGCTCTGATGGTTTCCCCACCTTTTTCTTCCATATGTATTGGGATATTATTCAATTTGATCTTGCCAAAGCTGTTTAGGAACTTTTCAGTGCAAGGAGCTTGTTGAAAGAAATCAATGCTACTTTTTTGGTTATAATCCCTAAAGTCATAGGTGTGGATTCTTTTGGCTATTTCATATTGATTAGCCTCTGAAATTCTTTTTATAATATCTTTGCAAAACTCTTAACTAACAGAGTTATCAAATTACTTCCCGAGATTATTGCACCTCAATAGTTAGGTTTTATCCTTGGTAAACAAATTTTGGACTCCATCATTTAGGTTCATGAAGTTATTCATTCCCTTGAAGTTTGAAAACAAGAGGGTTTTCTACTCAAACTTGATTTATCAAAGGTCTATAATAGGGTGGATTGGGGGTTTATGGATAGAATTCTTGAAGCTTTTGGCTTCAATGCTAGAGTGAGAATGATTATCTCGCAACTAGTTTCTACCCCTTCTTTTGTGGTCATGGTGAATGAAACCCCCTCTAATTTCTTCAAATCCTCAAGGGGGCTCTGTCAAGGTGGTCCTCTATCCTCTCTCCTCTTCATTATTCTGGCTAAAGGTCTTAGCAAGCTCATACATTCCAAAAGGAGCCGAAGGGATTTGGTGGGTTTGAAACCTTCTTCTAGTCCCCTAGCTTTCACTCACCAACAGTTCATGGAGGATACCATTTTGGGGGGTGATGCCTCAATGAGAGAAGCTAGGACTATGAAAGGCATCCTCAAAACTTATTCCAAGGCCTCTGGGTAGCTCATCAACTGGGATAGGACTTCGATGTTCTTCTTTAACAACCCTTTAGGCAAAAAGAAGAAAAATGCTGACATCTTGGGATGTAATATTGGGGATCTACCTTCCATCTATTTAGGCCTCCCATTGGGGAATAAACCTATTAACATCTTTTGGGACAATCTAATTGAAAGATTCAATAGGAAGCTAGCGGGTTGGAAAGGCATCACTTTGAGTCAGGTTGGTAAAGTGTTGTTGATGAAATCTTCTTTGCATAACTTACCCACTTATGTGCTTAGCCTCTTCTCTATCCCTTCTAAGGTGGCTGATCATTTGGAAGCTATTTAGAGGAATTTCATGTGGTTAGGCACTAACGAGAACAAGAGATACCCTCTGGTGGCTTGGGATAACATTTGCAGATCTAAGAAGAAAGGGGGTTTGGGGATTAGAAAGCTGAAATAGTTCAACTGTGCCCTTCAAGAAAAAAAAATTTGTAGACTCTTTAATAAAAATGGTGAATGGAGAGATATTTTGATGTTTAAGTATGCTGCAAACCTTAATCTTAAATAGTTCATCAGTAGGAATCCTGACCCAAGAGGCTCTAATATCTGGAATGACCTTCTAAGGACCAAAGGCTTGGCCTTTGAGAAAGTGAAATGGAAATTGGGTAATGGTGAAGATATTAATTTTTAGCATGATGACTGGCTTGTTTCTGGCCCTCTATGGAATATTAAGCCTTTTAATAGATGGGCCAATGTTTGCATAGAAAGATTTGGGAGTAGGGTGAGTGACTACAGGAATCATAATGAGTGGATTGATCTGGTAGAGTTAGCCCAGGAGCTCAAACCACTGATGGACATGGTTAGGAATATTACTTTTTCCCATAAAAAATATTCCATCATCTAGGGGGAGACTATGAATGGCATTTATATAGTGGCCTTTGGCTATGAGACTTTGCAAAATCATGGCCTGGCCCTTGTGTGGGCCAAAGCTTGGTACCCGAGGCTTATCCCTAAAATTAACATCTTCTTCTGGATTATGCTCCAAAATTGTATCCTCACAGTGGAAAACCTCACCAAGAAGGGTAATATGATGCCCAATAGATGCATTTTATGTAAAAATCACTACGAGAGTGTTGATCATCTTTTTATCCATTGTCCTTTTATTAGTACTATATGGTCTCTTTTCCTATCTTTTTTCGACATGTCCTCGTGCTTCTCATCCAACATTTCAAATTTTTTTTATCAATGGCACCTTGGTATGTTAGGGAGTGATTCGATGGCTTTTTGGAACTGGACATTTTCCCATGTGTGCTAGGGGGTCTGGAAAGAGCGGAACAACAATTTTTTTAGGGATAAGGAAACTAAGGAAAATAATTTTTTTTCACAAACTCCTTAATGTCTTGATGGAAAACTACACCAATATCAAAAGCCCTATCCCCTCTCTTGGTACTAAGGATAGGAATAATAGTAAGAGGGATTGATGTAGTTGGTCTCTTCTACTTGAGGGATGGCATAAGGATAATTTTGATGGGGTAGCCAAAGGCAACCTGGGAAAAGTTGGGATGGAAGGCATCATCAAAAATGTTTTTGGTATAGGGTTTGTTGCAGTTGCTACCCCCCTTGGAATACAAACTAATCATTATGTGGAGGCCATTGCAACTCACCATACTATTAAATTGGTAAAGGAAATGGGAGTGAAATATCTCTGGATAGAAGAAGATTTAAAAAATATTATTGATTTCCTAAATGAGAAGAATAAGCCAACATGGATGACTATAAATATCATTGATGAGTGCATCCAACATCTTAAGTCCTTTGAAAAACCTATGTGGCATATGAGTACTAGGAAGCTAATAAAGTGGTCTACAAGCTACCTAACTAGTCAGTAAAGTATGATGAAGTGGCTAAATGGATGGATGGTTATAATATCTCGTCAAACATTGATGAGCTAATTGAAAGGGAAAGGATCCCAGGTAGACTAGGTATCATCAAAAGGCTATTATGATTGATAATAAGTTTTGGGAAGTGGTCAGAAATATTATGTGTAAATTTATTATGATTGTTAGTGTTTTATGGGGAATGTGTAGGATTGTGATGTGGAAGTATGATAGTTCTTATACTTCTCACATTTACAATATCTATCATCTGATTTCAAGGACCGATTCTAGGCAGAAAATTCACAAGGAAGATAAAAGGTCTAAGAAAATGAGGTGTGCCAAAGTTTCTCTGGTTTTGAAGGGCTTTGATATTGGTTATAGAGCTTGCATAGAGGAGGATATTATGGTAGGGGAAAGACACAGGAGGGAACCAAAGGATGAATCCAAGAAGTGGCGAAATCATGGGGAAAGAAAGGGGAAATCATGAATTTCATAAAATGACTCCATGGTTGGAAGCCATCCATTACCAAGACTATGGTAAAAAGTTGGAATGAGAGAATTGTTAACATATATGGGGTAGATTTTATGGTGACAGAGGATGTCATTTCCACTATTACTGGCTTTCCCATCGTGGGAAAGAAATTCTATAGAGATAGGAAAATTTTGGGACAAGCGGTGGTGAAATTCACAAAGGATCAAGAGGAAAAAAAGGGGCTAGTGAAGAAAGGAACCCATTATCTTACGAGTTTCATCAACCATTGTGGAGATTTATGCTATAGGTTATCATCAAATGTATCTCCCTCGACACCAAATTTGATCACCTTTGCACTCACCACTTTGTATTACTTAACCACTTCAGGTATGGGGTGAAAATTTCTACCCCCTTCTACCTATACTCTTTTATGAATGTGAACATTAATGATTACCAAGAGAATCATACTAGGAATCCAATGCTTCATGAGGAGCTTTTACTGTTACTCTATGAATTCTTTAAGGCTAGGGCAATGCGAAAACAAATTAAGTATAGGAAGGAGGGAAAAAAGGGAAAAGGGGATTCTAAATAATCAAAATAGGACTATTTGTCTTCTAATACAGAGGATAGCCTTGAAATTCATATAGACTCTGAGGGGGATGATTCCCCATAGTGTGGCTCGGGAAAAAGAATTGTCAAAATGAAAAGGAAGGAGAAAAAAGTTATTCTCGACCCCAAGCACCTTGACACCTCCTTAGATAAGGATTATAATGAAAGACCCAAAGGCATGGATACAGGGGAAGAAAGTGAATAAGGAGAGGAGGATCTTAGAGAAGAGGAAGGCTTGGATAGGAAGAAGGGCAAGAGAAGAATTGCCATCAAATTGCTGACTAACAAAGAGGACAAGGTCATGACTTCCTAAAGCAAGAAAAGGAAACTTGATGAGGCCAACGAGGATATATAGGGGGAGGAGTAGGAGGGGGTGGAAGGGGACATCAACCAGAGAAAAATGGAGGAGCATGAGCAGGGCTTCGAGGCTTTTGGCTCCACCAAATATAGATGCTCGATCTTGGGGAAGGATAGGAATGTGGTGTGGCAGAACTTTGACACCAATTCTGCTAAAATAGGGATCAATCAGGAGTTGATCAAAACTCTCATCAAAGAAAATGAAAAGGGTAAAATCCAAATGGAAGAGCTAATTGACCCTGCCTTGGTGATTTTTAGTGACTTTGATAAGGAGTATCTGAATATGGACATCCTCAATAATGCCAAAAATAGTGTGGTGGCTAGCTTTTGCACCACTAAGTGGATTTTCCATAAAATACAAGAGATTAAATACTAGGTGAGAAGCTTGGAAAGGGAGAACTATAGCTTGAAGAACCTGATTATGGAGGAGGAAATGAGCATGGACAATATAGTGGAGGAGGTCAAGAGTAGGATCCAAATGATGGAGAGCTCAATGCATATTATAGTGGAACAAAGCTATAATATTCTCAAATAGGCCAATAAGAATATTAAGCTATTCATTAACAATATAGAGGAGCAAATAATCAACAAGGAGGAAGACCCTACCCTCCATAGCGCAAAGGATAGGACCCCTGATGATAGCTTGAGGAAGTATACCAGATCTAGTATGAGGAAGAAGGATATCCTGACCCCTGACCAGGAACTCTCAAACATGAAGGAGGTAGCTAGTAGATTGTCAGAGCTGGAGATAAGTGTAGTAGAAATGCTAAGAGACATCGCCTGAGCACCCTGGCTTTTCATGGCTAGTCCTAGGTTTTTGTCTTACTTCCCTTGCTTTTTCTTAGCTATATCTTTTGTTTGGGAAGTTGTTTCAGCTCATTGCTTAGGGTTTCTTTTTTACTTTAAGTGTTCTATTTTAGTTTGAAATTTTTAATGTTTGGGTTTCAAGGCCCTTTTAAATCCTATTTTCCATAATAAAAAACATATCAAATAAATACACATAAAGACAAAGCATATTTCTATCAAGTATCATTACTTGAGAGAGCTAGTTCAATAAAAAGAAGTGAAATTGGAGTATGTGAATTCAAAAAAGAAAATAACCAACATATTCACTAAAGCTCTTCCTATACATGCTCATGAATATCTTAGAGGTAAACTAGGGGTGATTCCCCTAGATAAAGCTACTTGAGCTAAAGCGAAGCATTGCATCAAATGTGCTAATTAAACTATCTTACAAATTGATGCAGACAATTCTACTTTATTAGATGCTTGTTGGTAAACATATTGTTCTTTTCAATCTAACTCTTGAATTCCCAAAATTTGTGAACAATAACTAATTACAATAGTTAGGAGACTGCACTAAGCAACTTATTTCTCTTTGAATTTGAAGGTATAGCTCCCTTGAATTTATGATTTGCAATGAATTTATTTATTCCTAATTCTAAAATGGGGTTTGTTTTTTTACCAAAGAATAGTAGAGGAAAACCAAGTTAGGCCTAGACAAGAACTAACTTAGGCTAGAATTTGGGTCTTTAACTAATCAAATTTGTGAACTCATACATCCTATGAACTCGCAGAATTTGATGATGCAATAGTGAATCATATTGGAAAGCTAAGATACTTGACAAAGACTTTTAACTTCTAAATACAAAGAAACTAATTAGAAAAGGCTGAAAGGTCCTCTTTTTACCTCAAACAATACTATGATTATCTTCAATTTATTGCATCAAAATAGGGGAACAAAGCTCTATTCATTTACTAGTTTAGTTCAATTTTAAGAGATGCTTAAACTAAAACATGCAATGGAACAATAAATAATTGACACAAAACACATTCAACTTGTCTCTACAACTTGAAGTATTTAACACCAAAAATTAGCTAACCTTTCATTAATCTTTCAATTGGGTACATATAGGATTCCTAGATGACCGTTACAAAAAGGAACTAAATCACTTCATCTCCTCAAAAATGACAAATGGAAACAAGCCAATTATCAATTACAATTTCACATCAAAATACAAAAGGGTGGGAGAAAGATCACTTCACCTTCTTTCCCTTTTCTAACTTTGCTTTATATGCATTGGCAGCAACAATGATCGTGGTGCAAGGAGGAACAAAATAACTAGGGCCAAAGGCACACCTAGCTACTTGAACCACCTTGCAAGAGTTAACACAATGAAGACACAACACACAGAACAACAACCAAAGGAGGAAGAAGAGAAAACACTTATTGATTCATCAAATAATCAACATACATGCCTAGCTGTAAGGCCTTTTGGGTTATGGCCAGATACAAAATATATTCAAGATCAAAGATCCAACATCAAATTCATAACTCTAGATACATATACAACAAACTTTCCAAACTTTCATGTTCTACTGCAGAATCCCTCCAAATTTTTCCCTAACTCTAAGCCTAAACACTCTATGTATACTTGCCAAAACAGCTTACAGATCATTCTAGAACATTACTTAAGAGGAAGGCCAACCCAACAACGGGATAGACACATTCCAAGAAAAGATCTTAACATAAATGTCATGATTGAAATAAATCTTGCAAGTAGCTCGTAGAAATCATGTCTAAATACTGACACTCAGCATAAATAGAAAAACTTGGCACATGAAGGGTCACTTGGCATACACTAGGTAACTCAACACATGAAGTTTCACTTAGCATACACTGGGTAACTCAACACATGAAGGAAAACTCAGTCAACACTAGATTGCTATTGTAACTCAAAATCCACTAGAGCTACAATAACTCAACATCCATTAAAGCTATAGTAACTTGGCATCTACTAGAGCTATAGTAACTCGACATCCATTAGACCTATAGTAACTCAAAATCCACTAGAGTTACAATAACTTGACATCCATTAGAGCTACAATAACTTGGCATCCACTAGAGCTACAATAACTTGGCATCAACATCCAAAATGAACAAAAATGAGCAGGATAACAAGACAACCTAGGATGCTCCTGCATTAGACAACCGTTGTTGAAAGAAATGATTCTTCAAAATCATTGAGATGTCACAATCTCAGTTGAATCCAACTTAGATTAAGAAATCCATGATGCATCTTCAATAGGCCTATTCTTCCACTTCACCAAATATTCATAGTAATCTTTTCCTCTTGTGCTCTTGCCAATTCTCTGATCTAATATCTATTTAAATTCTTCAATTTGTTTCTTAGAATAATATTTTGATACAACAACTTCATCATTTGACTCATGATACTTATAAAAATCAGCAATATTAAATATAGGAGATATATCCATGTCATCAGGTAACTCAACTTCATAAGCATTACCATTGTCAAACTTCTTCAAGATCTTACAAGGTCCAAATTTCTTCATCTTTAGCTTATTGTATGTTCCAATAAGAAATCTTCCTTTCTTTAAATGAACCATCACCTGATCACCAACTTCAAAATCATGATGTCTTCTAGACTTATTAACATTCTCCTTATACTTCTGATTACTTTGTTCTAACCTCAACTTCACTTCCTTATCCAAAGACTCCATAAAATCAGAAAATTCTTCTCCTGCAGTGGTTCTCTTTTCTTCACCAATAACATCTCTCAAATTTGATATACCTCTAGTCTACATTCCAGTAACAATCTCAAAAGGTGTTTTCCCTATACTCCTATTCAGAGAATTGTTATATGCAAACTTAGCTTGTGCCAACACTACTTCCCAATTACTTGGCTTATCTCCAACTAAGCATCTCAACAAATTACCCAAGCTTCTATTCACAACCTCTGTCTATCCATATGTTTGTGGATGGAATGTAGAACTAAACTTCAACTTAGTACCCATCTTCTTCCACAATATCTTCCAAAAATAACCAACAAACTTACTATCTCTATTAGAAATAATACTGCTTTGTAATCCATGCAATCTCACAATATCTTTAAAGAAAAGTTCAGCAAAATGCTCAGCATCTGATGTCTTCTTACATGGTATGAAATAATCCATCTTAGAAAATCTATCCACCACAACAAATATAGAATCATACCCCTTCACTATCTTAGGTAATCCAAGAACAAAATCCATACTAATGTCACTCTAAGGTTTCTCAAGAATAGTAATAGGTATATACAAACTAGTATTTTGACTTATTCCTTTTGCAACTTAACAAACTCCACAACTCTTTACAAATTTCTAAACATCCTTATACATCTGTGGCCAATAATACTTCTCTTTCAGCAAACTCAATGTCTTATCAATTCCAAAATGTCTAGCCAATCCA
The DNA here is from genome assembly GCA_028749045.1 of Cupressus sempervirens. Classification (NCBI taxonomy): domain Eukaryota; kingdom Viridiplantae; phylum Streptophyta; class Pinopsida; order Cupressales; family Cupressaceae; genus Cupressus; species Cupressus sempervirens. Next base: position 819,882,833 of record CM053786.1, read on the forward strand.
CCACTATGTTTTTCCTTAATTAGATTCAACCTCATAGAACTACTAGGAATACACAACTGAATACCTTTGAACAACATAACTTCTTGAATAAAATATTCATCATACTTACTGATGTGATCTGTCAGATTTGGTGCTCTGCACTCTTTCCACACCTTAGAAAAATTAGGATCAGATACAACTCTTTCATTTCATCAAAACCAAGAACTTCAACCTCTATCTCAGTCAACAAAGAATGTCTTCTACTCAATGCATCAATAACTCTGTTAGTAACTCTATTCTTGTTCTTAATAACAAATGTGAAACTCTGCAAGTACTCAACCCACTTCATATGTCTCTGATTCAATTTATGTTGACTTCCCAAGTATTGTAAAGCTTTATGATCAGTATACAACACAAAATCCTTAGGAATCAAATCATGTCTCCATTCCTCAATGCTTAAACAATAGCATAAAATTCTTGATCATACACAGAATACTTCCTTTTATCATCATTCAACTTTTCATTAAAGAAAGCAATAGATTTACCTTCTTGACTTAATATAGCTCCTATTACACTACCACTTGCATCACATTCAACTTGAAATACCTTATTGAAATTAGCTAAAGCCAATACAGGTAACTCAACAACCTTTTTCTTGAAAGTCTCAAAGCTCTTATCAGCTTCATGTGTCCACTTGAATTCCTTTTTGTTTCCTCTCATTGTCTCAGTCATAGCATTACAAACAAAACTAAAAATTCTTATGAACTTTCTATAGAAACTAGCCAAACCATGAAATGATCTTACCTCACCCACATTCTCAGGTGTAGGCCATTCCAAAATTGCTTTTACCTTCTCATGATCCATCTTCAAACCATCAATTGAAATAACAAATCCCAAATACACAATCTCTTCTTACATAAAAGAACACTTTTTTAGATTAATCATCAACTTCTCCTCTTTCAATCTCTGCAATACTTGTCTAACATGCTCAAGATGTTCTTCCTTAGTCTTACTGAATATTAGAATGTCATCCAAATAAACAATCACAAACTTACCCAAAAATCTTTTCAAAACTTTATTCATCAACCTCATGAAAGTACTAGGTGCATTAGTCAAACCAAAAGGCATAACCAACCATTCATACAAACCATCATTTGTCTTGAAAGCAGTCTTCCATTCATCACCTTCTCTAATTATGATCTGATGATAGCCACTCTTCAAATCAATACTTTTCTCCACTCAAACAATCCATTATGTCATCCATCATCGGCATAAGAAACCTATATTTCACTATGATCTTGTTAATACCTTTGAAATCAATACACATTATTTATTCTTCATTCTTTTTAGGTACTAATACAACACGTACAACACATGGACTCAAGCTTTCTCTGATCAAACCTTTCTGCAATAGCTCATGCACTTGTCTATTAAGTTCTTCATTCTCTATAGGTGTCAATCTATATGGTGCTTTATTCGGTAAACTAGCTCCAGGAATCAGATCCATACAATGACTTATAATTCTCATTGGAGGTAAACTATCAGCTATATCTTCTAAAACAATCTCTTTATTCTCATTCAACAATTCAACAATTTCTTTTGGTACTCGATGTTGGAAATTTGATTGAAAAGATCATTGTTGAAGAATGAAGAAGATTGATTGCAAAGAAGGAGATTGTTGATAAAGAATGTTTTCAATCATTGTTTTGTCATTGATGTCAAACCTGCTGGAATGATAATTTCTTATAAGATCCACGTACCGTCAATTAGTTGATTGATGAAGAGGATTTAATCAACAAGATCTAACAAAAGCACCTAAGGGAAAGGTTGAGTTATGGTTTTGTAATGAAGTGCAAGGATCAGTTAAGACAATGGTAAAATGATGTATTGATAATATACTGGAAGATATAGAGGTTGGCCACACTTAAAAAATTTAGAAGCATAAGTTGCAACAAGGTTGTCTACAAAGCTCAACTAAGTTCATTAGTGAGTGTTGAGCAAGCTAGTTCATGCCGAGTAGATTTTCAGTTAGTGTCGAGCAAATGCAAAATCTAGTGTGTGCTGAGTGATGCAGAAGTAGCTGAGCAAAGTAATAGGTGTTGAGCATTAGAAAAATTTAGTGGATGCCGAGTGAATCCACCGAAGGTGCTGAGCATCAGTAAAATGTAGTTGGTGTCGAGTAATGCATAATGTGCTGAGCACCAAAATTTCAATAGTGTCGAGTTGCTGCATTATTTGAAAAGTCAAAGATTTGCCAAAACTGAGCTGACAAGTTTGTTATCTTAATTTTTTTGAACTAGATGGAGGATAAGGATGATGAGTTGGAGGCATAGAATTTTAGATAAACCATTTTTGGGTGAATTCAAGAGGATTCTTCATGATGTTTCTAGAAGAAACAAGATATGGGTTAGATTCATTGAATCCTACCTAATCCATTCAAACTAAAATTAAAGGAGGGAAGAATCAAGTGGGAAATTTTTTTTTCTAGACTTCTATTTAAGGAGTCATAGGCCAAGAAGTTAGAGTTTTTGGGGTGCCAAAATGCGAAGTTGTTGAAGGATGTTAGGGAGAAAGTATTAAGAAGGAAGAACAGAGCATAAAGACTCTGCTTTGATAAAGTGGTCATATAGGAGATTGCACTGGTACATCAAGCATGAAGACTCAAGGAGATGAAGCTTGAAAGGAGAATGAGCTATCAGAGCTACAGAGATTGAAAGCTAGAGAAATTGTGAAGAGCTAAATAGAGATCTAAAATCTGCAAGTTAAGTTATGAGTTGTATCAAGTCAAAAGACCTTATTGTTACTCTCTAAAAATTATGCAAGCTAGGGTAAAATCCTATGGAATTATGTTGGTTTAACAACCATTTGTAAATCCTTTAATACGGTGGCATTCCAAGTGAATGTTCTTAAGTCCTCTAACCAAGCCCACTTCTAACAAGGTGGTTAAATCCTTTAACCAAGTCACATTTAACAGTGTGTTGTAGCCTTTAATAGGGAAGGCCTTTCACAGGGCATCACTTCAGAAGAGTGAGAATTGAGAAGCATGTTACTGGTGGTTTTTCCCAAATTGGGTTTCCACATAAATCACTGTGTTATGTGTTGATCTTTCATGTGTTATGCTTGCATGTTGATTTACTATAACTTGCTAAGTAGGAAAGTTTAAGATTGGATGCATGAACAATTTAATGGGCTCACTTTACTTGATGAAAAAGTTTTAATTGGACATAAAGACCTTGAATAACTAATTCACCCCCCCTCTTAGTTATTCTAAAACATTTGTAATACTCAGTCAATACTACCAGCTGTCACTCGGTCACCACTAACTAGCACTTGGTTAACCCTATTTTTTGGCACTTGGTTACTATTGACACAACTCAATTTCCTTCGAATTATAGCAAAAAAAACTTGATTCTTTTTCATTTCATTTTCAAATTATTTTCCATTAACCATGCAAATTTTTAGAGCAATACAATTAACCTCATCTAGACTTCCAATTAAAGGTAGCAATATTTGTTTCTTCTCATTCACCTAAAGAGTATATTGATTCAATCTTCCATCATGTATAACATATCTATCATATTGCCAAGGTCTACCCAACAAAATATGACAACAATCCATAGGCATAATATCACACAAAACTTCATCAAAGTAATGTCCAATCTTGAACTTCACAAGGCATTGCTCACTTACCAATATCTTATGCTCATCTTTGATCCATAAAAAATGATAGGGTTTAGGATGCTTCAGCCCCTGCAATTGCAACTTTGTAACTAGTTCTTCTGATGCCAAATCTGTAGAACTTTCAATATCAATGATCACTTTGCAGCATTTTCCAGCCATCTTACATCTTGTTTTGAAAAGACTTCTCCTTAAAATAGGTTCCCCATCCCTTATTACATAAGGTTCTTCTCACCATTAGATTTCCCCAGCCTTAGGTCCACTTGGTGAACCCTCATCATCTCCTTGAGCCACAACATTTCTATTACCTTGCCCACTTTTAGAGGATCTACATTCAAAAGATCTATGTCCCTCTTTACCACATTTGAAACAATTACCATGAAATCCACCTCTAGAATAAGAATTACCTCTTCCTCAGTAAGAATTAGTACCTCCTCAACAAGAATTACCACTTTTTCATTCGATCTTTCCTTTTTCATCATTCTTCCACTCAGATTTGCCTTTGTCTTATACAAAATTGTTAGATCTACCACCTTTACCATAAGATCTACCTCTACCTCTTTGGAATCTACCACCTCTACCTCTTTGTTTTTGTTCATGCTTCTTTGTTAAGATCTCCTCAGCTTTCAAGGCGTATTGGTATGCTTCTTCCACACTTTCCAACTTCACAAAACTTATTTTATCTTGTATTCTAGATCTCAATCCATTTATGTACCTTGCAATTTTATCAACATCATCATCCACATGTCTAGATCTAATGTCCAACCTATAGAATACCTTAGTATACTCCTTCACACTCATGTCTCTTTGCCTCAAATTTTGCATCTTTCTCAACAAGCTAACTTGGTAATCAATAGGCAGGAATTTGTTCTTTACTTTGTTTACCATCTTTGGCCAGGTTCTGATATTTTCCTTTGCTCTCCTTAGTCTATCAATTTGCAAATGCTCCCACCATAATGAGGCATGACCCTTTAACCTTGTAACATCAATTTTCACTGTCCTATTATCAGGAGTGTTTTCATACTCAAAGAACTTCTCTATATCAGAGATACAATCCAACACAACATTGGTATCCAATTTTCCATCATAAGGAATGACTTCTACAGTAGGCTTTAAATTTTCCCTAGAAAATACTCTCAATAACCTTGCTTCATCTTGGTCTTCTTCAAGTTTTGGATTAGGGTTTGGTGCTACTGCTTCATCATCACTTTCATCATCTAGATGTGCTCCTCTCCTTTGAGCTATCTCCACAACATCTAATCTGGCTACAATTTGTCTAAGTGTATCTAATATTGCATTATCAACATTTCCTCTACCTCAAACCATCTTTTCAAATTAGGTTCTTGCAAGATCATAACCCTCTGCAAGTTATAGGTCAAGTCTACATATCTGCAACCATACAACCCAATTCACTCAGGGTTCTACATGATCCAATCACCATAAGGACAAAACTTAAGCTCTAATACCACCTGGTGTAAGGAGGAACATATTAACTAGGGCCAAAGGCACACCCAACTACCTGAACCACCTTGCAAGAGTTAACATAGTAGAAACACAACACACAAAACAACAACCAAAGGAGGAAGAAGAGAAAACACTTATTGATTCATCAAATAATTAGCATACATGCCCAGTTGTAAGGCCTTCTAGGTTACAACCAGATACAAAATATATTCAAGATCAAAGATCCAATATTAAATTCATAGCTCCAGATATATATACAAAAAAATTTCCAAACTTTTGCATTCTACTCTAGAATCCCTCCAAAAAATGCCCTAACTCTAAGCCTAAACACTCTATATATACTTGCCAAAATGACTTATAGATCATTCCAAAATATTACGTAGGAGGAAGGTCATCCCAAAAATGGTTTGGACACATCCCAAGAAAAGATCTTAACATAAAGGTCACGATCGAAATAAATCCTACAACTCATCTCATAGAAATCACGTCCAAATGCTAACATTCGACATAAACAAGAAAACTTGGCACATGAAGGGTCACTCGACATACACTAGGTAACTTGAAACATGAAGAGTCACTTGGCATACATTGGGTAACTTAGCACATGAAGGAACACTCGGTCAACTCTAGATTGCTACAGTAACTTGACATCCACTAGAGCTATAGTAACTTAGCATCCATTAGAGTTGTAGTAACTTGGCATCCACTAGAGCTACAATAACTCAACATCCATTAGAGCTACAGTAACTTGGCATACACTAGAGCTACAATAACTTGACATCCATTAGAGCTATAATAACTTGGTATCCACAAGAGCTACAATAACTCAGCATCAACATGCATAATGAACAAAAATGAGTAGGATAACAAGGCAACCTAGGATGCTGCTGCATTAGATCGAGATAAGCTCTTCATGGTTGTGAACATGGATGTTGGTGTATCTCAAGAGCCACTTGGAGTGTTCTCTAGTGAGGTATTTAATTAAATTCAACCATTCTTGTGTTTCCTCCACCACCACATGTATACACCCACTGAGCCATTGGAGATCCGACTGATGATTAGTAGATTTCTTTGTTAGGTTATCCAGATAACTAGAGAAGTTCTTTTGCATGATAGAAACTGCTACTATTGCTTTCCCCTATCCACTAGTTTGGGAGTCAATGTGTAGGCCTTTTAATAACTCATATTTCTAGTCCTATTCCTCTTTAACTTTTCTCTCTATTTCTTTTAATCCTTCCTCTACCATTGAAATCATTTCAGCTTTGAATTGCAAGCTCTGTTGCCATTCAAACAAGGGCTCATCTCCTTTTGGTAGAATCTTTGCTTCCACTACTTCTTTAGTCTTCATTTGGATGATCATCTTCAAGAGGGAGATACAATCTTCACTCTTTTCCTTTTTTGTTGATAGAGTAGCTCGGTTGGCCAAGATGTTATCCTTTTCTATTTCAAGCCTCAACACTACATTACCAAGTTTCTCTATGACTGTTGTGTGTGGTAAAATGTTGACAAACTTCTATGAGTCATTATATCCAAGATTTCTCAAGAATGAGGTCTCGAATGGTTGTTCATAGCTCTCTATTAATGGAGTGCAAGGATTTGTAATGGAGGCCCTCAATTTGACCTAGTTTGTGCCCATGCAAGTACACCATAAAATTAGAGATTCAAAGATCAAAATATGCATGCAAATAAAGATGCAAGATAATCTAAATGATAACAATACAAATAAATGCAAGAAAGGAAATCTAATCTATGAAAGGAAATAACAATGCAAGATTAATCTATGAAAGCAAATATGGATCTAAGCTAATATAAAAATGCAAGGATGGATCATGATGATGGAAGCCATGGATGCATGAGAGAAGAAGACAAGAAGATAGAAGTTCTCCACAAAAAGATTTAATGCTCAAAATCCTCCAAAAATTGCTCTCCAAACTTGCAACACAATAATAGCATAATCATGGATGTCAAAAATGAGGAGAGGGCTCTCCCTTATAAAGAAGAATAGATGATTAAGATTAAGAGGCAATAAAATTTAATCAAAGGCAGAGAAAGAATGATCCATGTGAAACAAAATTCCACCAATTAGAAAAGAGAAGGAATATTAAATGGAATCCCACTTAAAAATATGTGCGTTTAAATGTAGAGGGAAAAAGAATTTATTTAATTTTTATTTATTTTATTTCCTTTTTCAAGTTGGATTCTATTTAATTAAAAGGGAGCAGGTTTTTTTTTTTTTTTTTTGATCGATAATAAGATATTTTATTAATTCAAAAGAAATTACATAATCTTCATACATTAACCTTTCTAAGGTTCACCATTCTACCATTGAGTCTAAACCTTCCCCACTACTTACATAAATTTCTTCACTATAGCCAACTACTTTCATTACAAGTCTTTAGATTCAAACATAATAACTACATTCTACATACTTTAAACCTTAAACATAATCTGCTATAGGGGGCCACCTTGTTACCTGCAAAACCTGAACATTTGAAAGGCATCCTTCACATGTTTCTGCCTTCCCCTGCCATACAACTTGCCTTTGGAAAACTCCCCACGGTCGCTACCTTCCTCTATGGTTTTCCTTACCACCAACTACAGCCAAAAAACTGAGCTTCCATTTACCCTTTCGACTGCTTTCGTTCATGCTTGGAGGTGACAAAAAGGATATGGCCTCTATCTTCAAAACCAAAAAACCATCCATCAAGTCTTACCTTCGCCCTTTGCTGGCCCCTCTTTCTGACCGCTGATTCCTTGGCACTACCACATTGAAGGGCTCATTTTGGTGCTGTGCCTTGCCCTCCATGATTGTAGTTTTCAGGGCGTTCCACGCTACCCGACGCTCATTCCCATAGGCCTCTTTCTCCTTATATCCTCATGGCCAGTTCACAAACGACATGATTCCTTTCTCCCTGCCTTGTTCCTCATTTGCATAACCCTTCGAGAAATTGAAGGCCTAGACCAGATGGGCCCACTCCAACCATGCATCCATTTTTGGGATTAACTCCTCTTCAAACAATTCCTTCATAACCCATTCCACTACTCTTTCATGCTCTCCAACTTCTAGGCCCCAGACCATTGTCATCGCAGCTATATCAACTTGCATTTTTCGTCGATGCTCTGAATCCTGGAAAATGGGGCCCAATGTGTTTTGCAACGCGCCCACCATAGCCTACGTTGCACATTTTACCATCTTCTTCAGCCTATGATCCGCTACTCGCCCAAATAATGCCTTTTGCTATCGCTGAGTTTTGAATGTAAAAGATGGCTCCATCTCTGTTATTCACACTTTCCTTCTGCAATTACAATACCCTTCAAATTTACACTTAAAGAATGACATATGCCATGCCTTTTTAAAGGCAATTAAAATCTTTCCAATCATTAAAACTACTTGCGCGCACCTTACTTAAAAGATGGGATTCATCGGACGGCCTGAGTTGTCTTTTACATCATTGCTGACAGTCCTCTTTTATTCTTTCAATTTATGATGTTAAAAAGTTTACCTTTTGAGTTTTTCTTTTCAATCCTTAATGTCTCCTCATTCATTGTTAAAGCCCATTTTGAAAGCATATCGGCCTCCTGATTTCCTTCTTTATTTATATGTGTAATTTTAAAATCTTCAAAATTATTCAATTCCTGCTCTATGTTGTTAATAATAGGTTGTAGATGCCATGCCTTTATGCTCAATTTTGATATTGCCTGCACTGTGATCAGAGAGTCCCCTTCCAGATGTATTTTTTTTAACCCTTCCATTCTAGCTATTTGAACTGCTAATAATGCTACTTGGCATTCTGCTATGTTATTCGTTCCATATGGGAGTTTTTTCGCTCCTGCTAATAAAAGGTGCCCTCTGTCATCTTTAAAAACAATCCCAATTCCTAAATCCCCTGGATTGCCTTTTGCTGCTCCATCAAAATTCACTTTGACCCAGCCTTCTTGTGGAGTAACCCATTCAACTACCTTCTTCTTTGTTTTGCTACTACTTGTTACCAAAGCTCCTGAGGGTGATTTGAATCTAATCCTCGGCCAAGTATTCTGTATTTTTCTATCATCTCGTGTGAATGGAATTTTCATAGCTTGTTTCCTTGTAGCCGATACACTGACTATTTCTTCTATTGCATTAATAATTCTACTTATGCATCTCCTCAAACTTTCTTTTTCTCCTCTAAAGATTCTCCTATTTCTCTCCTTCCACAACTCCCAGATTATCAAAGATGGTGCTACTATCCATATACTTGATAAGGTTGATTTCCCAGCTATCCTTGGCCATCCATCCAAGGCTTCCCTTATCGTTTGAGCTCTTGGCCCTTGCCAACTTAATTTGAATTGAACTATATCCCAACATTTTTTAGCATATTGGCATTGAATTAAAAGATGGTCAATGGCTTCCTCTTGTTTCTCACATAGAGGACATCTGGATGGACCATTAATCCCTATCTTTCTTAGTCTTTCAGCTGTTAGAATTCTTCCTTTGTAAGCTAACCATGTAAAGGCCCCTGCTTTAGGCAGTATATCTTTGTTCCAACATAAGTCTCTTGAGAAGAAACTTTCCCTTCCTGTCTCAGCTATTAGATTGTAGCCTAGTTTTACTGAGTATTTACCTGATAATGAGCCACACCAAATTACTTTGTCCTTCTTCTTTGTTAGCATCACATTCTTGACCTTAGAAATTTGTTTCATTTGCTCTTTCTGTGCTTTTGTCAGTTCCTCCCTAAATACATCCTTCCAACACCACTCCTTTCCTACAGGGCCATCCTTCTCAGTCATGTAATCTTTTACTGTATTACCCCATCTTTCTTTAAAGTAGGATTTCAGTTCATTATCCCTTATAGTTTCCCCTAGCACTTCCAGTCCAATCCATGAATCTTCCCAAAATTTTGCTGTATCCCCATCCCCTATCTGCCATGTAATATGCTTAATTATCACCTCTCTACAGGATAACATGAAGTTCCATATGGCTAATCCTTTTGGAGGATTTTGAATTGTTAAAATTCTGTGGTTATCCATATTGTCTAAATATTTTCTTTTTAGAATTCTTACCCAGTAGAGGTGTGGGTTTTCATAGACTGCCCAGATTAATTTGGAGCACACTGTTTGAAGCATAAGTATTCTGCCTGCCAAAGTCAACCATTTGCCCCTCCATCCTTCCATTTTCTTTTGGCAATTTTCTATAAGCTTATCCCATAAGTCTGCCTTATTTCTTCTTGCAAAAAAAGGTATGCCTAGATATTTGTTTGGCATTAACCCCAATTTAATATCCAATATTCGACAGATCCTAAATCTCAAATTATAAGGAGTGTTGAAGAAATTTTTTTTTGACTTTTTCCAATTAATAAACTGCCTCGAGACTTTCCCATAAAGCTCTAAAGTGTTCTTCATCACTCTTGCTTCTTCTACATTGGCTTCTCCCCCTAAAAAGGTGTCATCTACAAATTGCAAATGTGTGAGGGATTCAACTGTTTCTGTGATTTTAATTCCATTCCATGCTCCTTGCTCCCTTTTCTTTTGGATCAGCCTTCCTAGCACCTCTGCCATTATTATGAAAAGGAAAGGTGACAAAGGATCACCTTGTCTTATTCCTTTTTCCTGTTCAAAAAAACCTTGAGGGCTTCCGTTAACCAGTACAGAGAACCTGGGTGTTTGAATACAACTTTTCACCCATTGAATCCATTCCTTACTAAACCCAAAACGACTTAGCACTTCCAGCATAAAACTTCTATTAACCTCATCATAAGCTTTCCTAATGTCTAGTTTTACCATCATGTTTTGAGTTTTTGAAGCATGGATGGTGTGCACTGCTTCATATGCTACAACTACCCCTTCAAAAATTGATCTCCTTGGAAGAAACCCACTCTGCTCTATAGAAATAATGGAGTTCAATACATGCTTGAGTCTATTTGCCAACACCTTTGATATGATCTTATACACTGTGTTGCATAATGAAATGGGCCTGAAATCTTCAAAAGTTTGTTGTGTTTCCTTCTTTGGCACCAGTGCTACAAAATTGTTGTTAAAATATTTAAGAATGAAACCCCCTTGTCTTGACTCCTCCACTACTTCCCATAAGTCTTTCAAGAATATGGAGCTTAAATTTTGAAAAAACATAGCTAGAAAACCATCCGGTCCCGGGGCTTTGTCCCCTCCTAAACCTTTTAATGCTTGAGAGACTTCACATTCTGTAATTGGATCCATTAGAGCCCTATTTTGTTCCGCTGATATTACTATTGGAATAACACTCAACACCTCTTCAACCTCAGCACTGTCCCTTTCTGGCTTCTGTTCTTTATGTGAGAAGAAATTTATTGCCTCTTGTTTTATTTCTTCAATATCCATCTTTAAAACTCCATTCAAATCTTTTATTTCAAAGATTTTATTTTTTGCTTGCCTTACTTTTACCGAGTTATGGAAAAAGGTAGTATTCCTATCACCATCTTTTAGCCATGTTTCTCTAGATTTCTGATGCCAATAAATTTCCTCTTTGTTTAAGCAATCCTCCAACTCCTTTTTAAGCCCTTTCTCCAATTTGAAATCAACCTCAAACATTCCACTTTCTATAACTTTGAGACTTAAAGTTTTTAACTTCTCTTCTATATCCTTTTTCTTATCAATGATATTACCAAAGTGTTCCCTATTCCAGATTTTTAATTGCTCTTTTAGAAATTGCAACTTTTTAAAGAAAATAAAAGCCTTGTTGCCTTTCCTTGGTGGGGCATTTTTCCACCAATCCGCAATCAGGTCTGAGAAACCTTCTGCTTTTAGCCACATTGCCTCAAATTTAAAGGGGCATCTATCTGGAGATTTTTCATCTTGAATTCGAAGAAAAATGGGAAAGTGATCTGAACCTTGGTAAGGTAGAATTTCCGCATCACATGACCAATTTGCTTCAGCCCAATTTCCTGCCACTAGAAACCTATCCAACTTTTCTGCTATATGCACAAAACCTTCCCTTCGGTTTGTCCACGTGAAGTCACCTTTTTTGAAATTTATATTTACTAATCCATTGTCATTTACAAAGTTGTTGAAATCTTTTTGGCTCTCAGAAAGCCATCCTTTGCCTCCCTTTTTGTCTTCCGGATTTAGAATCGCATTAAAATCCCCACCTAAAATTGTTACCTCATTTGGAAACTCCTATACTTTTTCAGCTATTTTTTCCCATAACTCTTTCTTCTCAGCATTTTTGTTTGGTCCATACACATTTATCACCATAAATGACCAATGTAGATTTTTAACATAGATCTTTGCCCATTGCCAATTTGCATTTAACTTAGACTCTGAAATTGTGATTGTTTCAGGCTTCCAAAGTATCGCCAATCCATCTGAAGCTCCCTATGCCCCTGTCAGCAAACATTCCCATCTTCTAAATTTATTTTTAAAACTAGAAAAATCTTCTTCTTTTGTCTTGGTTTCCTAAAGAAAAACTAAATCTGGCTTCAATTGATCAAGACACCTTTTCATCAATCGAATTTTGTCAGGGGCATTGCAACCCTTAACATTCCACGATAGGGTTTTCATGGCTCCCGGGAAAAGGCCAAGCTTTTTCCCGATCTCAAGATTTTTGTTTGGCTTGCATCTTTGCCTGCCATTGCCAGCTTAACTTTGGCTGGTTTTGGTCCTCTTTTTTTCTGGCTTCCAACATTCAGTTTCTGCTTTTTGGAGCTTGTTTGTTCTAAATATATTTCTACCTATATCCCTGGCATATCTGATAAACCAAGGTCATTTAATAGGTCCTCTTCTAGGGGTAAACCCATTTCCTCCATTCCACTACTGCTTTCCAGGGCTTCCTCAAAGGAATCACTCAGATTCCTTTTCGGAGAGACTTCAATGTCTTTAAAAACTGTTTCATCAATACCTTCTAGATCCTTTTTTCTTGGTGTTTCAGACCTGCCACTCACTCCTCCTACAGGGGATTGCAACTTATGTTTGTTGGATTCTTCAATACTTACACTACACCTTCTTAGGTTTAAAGGATTATCATTCATCCCTTGCTGGTCAACCTCTTTACCCTAAAAGTTTCTCTGCACCTCCATTTCCCTTTGTTCACATTCTTCTTCCCATGGGGTCTCTAGTACTCTTTGGGTGGAGTTCTTTGTAACCCTTTTAACCCCTTCCTCTTCCTCTCTTTAATGCATATCTCTATCCTCTGTCTGCACTGGAAGATCTTGAATTTCTTCCTCAATGTTTATGGGTATTTGGTCATTTAGGTTCTGTGCCTGAAGCTTCTGTCCTTCTCCCATCTCTAAAAAATCTAGGATTTTTTCTACCTCCAAACCTTTCCCTTTCCTGCTACTAATATCCCAAGATACCTCTTCTGGATTATTTTTATCCTCACCTTCCCATTTCTCTACCTGCTGTTTCCAAACCTCGTATTTCATGCTTAGGTTTATATAATCCGGGCATGGGTTCCCTTCCTTTAACAAAATCAGTAACCTTGGATGAGAGGATGAGTCAACTTTATTAAGGACCATTTCTGACCTAACATATTCTCCTATTGTGTTCCCAATTTCCTCCAGCACCTTTTCTCCCCAATATTCTACTGGTAAGTTGTGGAGATTGATCCAAATGGGGAATGAATGCAACTTCTCTTTGTTTGGATCAAAGTTTGGTGTCCACTCCTTTACAATAATGCCCTTTCCTTCTAGAAGGTAGGGGCCATTTTTCAGGATGTCATCTTTAACAGATCTACTTGGTGATATTCCCAAATAGAATCCATTTGCTAGGGTTTTGAATCTACATTCTACCCCCTATAGAGATCGGCTTCCCTACCTTATAATAGAAACTGATGACCATGGCCCTAACCACTTAAAGAAAAATGCTTTTTCTTTCATTTCATTAACCAATTCTATCCAGTTTTCATCACTGATGCGGATAATAGACATTACCTTATAGGTGGCATTGTCCTCTTTGCTCTGAAAGCGCTCCTCCACCGCATCTTTCTCTCCCACGGTCATTTTCTCCTTCTGCTTTGGCCTATAAAACTTGTGAGCAATTCTGGAGTAGTCAAACTTATCAAACTTTTTGTAAAGCTAGTCATTTCTGTTCCCTTTCTTGCTCCAACCCCAATTCTTTGCTTCATCCTATCTTCTTAGTGGTGGAAAAAACTGTTGCCGATTTTGGTAGTAGGGTTTTTCTTTCTACCCCCCATTCCACCTATACCGATTCATTGGCCATCTTCTATTGATCTGCTCATCATATGCCCGTCCCTCATGGCATTTGAATCCTAGATTCCATTCTGCAAACCTCTGGTGTACTCGCCTGTCTGTTGCAGGTGACCATTGCCCCCAACGTTCAAACCTCGGTCGCACCTGCTCTCGCTCCATTATAAGGGAGCAAGTTCTTTTAATTAAATAGGATATATTTAATTAAATTAAATGAGGTGTTTTTCTCTTAATTAATTAAATGTGGATTAATTATTTAATTAAAAGAGAGGTTTTCTTTCAATTAAATAAGACTTAGGATAAAATGATCAAACCTTAGGAAATGTTGAAATAATTGAATTAACTACAATTTGATCAAAGAAATTGATCTGAATTGATTTAATAAAATATTACAAACAATTAATTTAGGAAATTTGATAATTAAATAATGGGGGCCCATATTCTAGGTGACCAATTTAGGGTGTATACATTTGCCCCTTTTTGACTAATGTGTGATCGATTTGGGAACACATGTAGTCAAAGAAAGAAATTGAAGTGTGAGATCGATTTGGGATCACAAAACAACCCAAATGTGTGGTCGATTTGGGAACACATCAGGACAAAGAATAAAAATAAATTTTGACTTAAAAAAGTTGAGGATAAAATTGATAAAATGAATCAAGGATTGAAGTTGATAGGTATTGCCCCTTATGATCAAAATTGAAATGAGATAGAGGAGAAACAAAAAATTGATAAATTTGATCAAATCAAACAAAAGATAAAGTTCTTGACATAAGATGAAAGATATAAGAATCATAGAACCAAGGTAGATCATTAAGCATGAGATATTATGCCCCAAAGGTGAGTTAGAAGAAAAGAAGTGGGGTGAAAGCAAATGGAAGGTAGAAATTTGGAAGATATGGAAAGAAATAGAAAGAAGAAAAGAAAATTTTCTATAAGAAATAGAATGCCCCAAAATTAATCAACTGTTTAAGATAGAAATTTCGATTGAGATCATGAAAGAAGATAAGGAAATGAAGATCAAAACATGACCATAATTGATTAACAATCCACATGAAAGATGAAGAGAAAACCCTCTGAAACTCATAATGCCACCTAAAAATGCAAACTAACATGAAGTCTAATAATGCAAGCTACGTGAAAATGCAAAGGTGTACTTGCAATAGAGCAATTTTAACATAGGATTTTGTGTTCATCATTCATTAGAGAATGTAAAAGAACTTATTTTCATCATTAGGCCATTATTAACAGACATTGAAAAATCACACAATCATCACTAGTCACAAGCGCAACTATGAAGATATGAATGTGATTTATATTAGATTGGAATGTGGAAAGATTCTAACATAAGCATCAAAGATATAAAGGTCAAGATGAATTTGATATTAGCTTACCCAATTTAATATAGCAAAACCATGCTCATAGCAAGGCATAAATGCTAGGATGACCATAAGAATAGTTGTGCAAAAGTAGCCAAGGATGATGCCTCAAATCTCCTAAGTGTTTCAAGGGGACAACAAGAGACACTCTAGAGTTCCAAGACCACACCCAAAAGTAGGAAACAAATAAAAAAATGCTCCATGCCCCAAGTCCTCTAGCTATGCATCCCAAAGAGACTTATTAGACAAGGAAACTCCATAAAAATCAATAACAGTCAGCACACAAAGAAAAAATCATGACATAGGTCAAGCGTTAAGTGTTTGTGTTTAAAAATTTAAGTGTGTTGACTAATACTAAGTTATGAGGATAAGGATTGAATGCTTGCAAGCAGCTAAGATCACATGATGAAACTAGGTAAGGCCAAACTGATAAGTTTTGAAAAACACTTGATCTCAAAATTGCATTTAAAAATATAGTTGGGGTGGTGTTGAAAAACACCATTTGTGAGGTGTCCTAAAGACTAGTGCAACCAAGAGACCAAAGCTAACATAGTTATTTCCCCTAGACAAAGACCAATTCCAAACCAAGGCAACAAGGACAAGGCATGATGGAGAAAGGCCAGGTGTCGAGGACACACACTAAGAAACAAAGGCGCAAAGGCCTCAAGTAGCGCTTGTTTCTAGGTTTTCACCACTTGATTATTATTTTTTGGAATATATAATTTTTTTGGAGATACATCAAAGTGAATTACTAAGATGATCATTTTTTCAGGATATTTTCCAATTTTTGGAATTTTGATAGTATATCATTTTTTTGGATTTATGAAATATATCATTTTTTGTAATTTTTTCAGGATCAATAAATATGTACAAAGATACCCGCAGACAGAATGAGCATCATGGATAGAACTTCTTCAAGTGCAAGACATTGATAGGATTAGGGAGCTACTCTCCCTCTACTATAGACAGTGAATAGGCACTAGATCCAAATGTTTCTGTAGTAATGTAAGGTCCAAGCCAATTAGGTTCAAATTTACCCTTTTGATCTCTATTCTATTCATTCTTAGGATTTTCACATAGTACAAGATCTCCCACCTGGAATTCTCTAGGGTGAACCTTTTTGTTGAATGATTTTGATAGACCCTCATATGGTCAAACGATGCTTCACGTTTCTCATCTAGAAGTTCTAACTCTTGAAGTCTCATGGTGTGATAGTCTTCATCTATAACTATACCTTGAAGGGAAACTCTAAGTGAAGGAATCTCAACCTCTAAAGGTAACACCGCTTCAACACCATATGTAAGGGCAAAAGGAGTAGCCCTAATAGGAGTACGAATACTCATTCTATAGGCCCACAAAGCCAAATTTATTTGTAAGTGCCAATCTCTACCATTCTTATGAATTGCTTTATGTAAGATTTTAAGAATGGTTTTATTTGATGCTTCTGCTTGACCATTTCCTTGCAGGAAGTAAATGGAGGATCAGTGTTGTTTTATTTTGAATTTCTTATAGACTTGTTTAAAGTCCTTATTTTTAAACTAGCCTCTGATGTCAGTGATAATCTTGGAAGGAACTCCATATCTTCGAATAATATGATTCAGAATAAAGAGAGAAACAGTCTTGTCCAAGGCAACATAAAGTGGGACATCTTCTACCCATTTAGTGAAGTAATCAGTAGCAACGATAATAAACTTGTTTCCACATGATGAGTTGGGATGAATCTACCCAACAAGATCAAAGGCCCAATGCTAAAATGACTAATGAGAGATAGAAGGAATGAGTTCCCTGCTTAGAGCATGTATTCGGTTACCATGTTTTTGATACTTTTTACATGACTTTGCAAAAGCTACTGCATCAATCTACATCATGGGCCAATAGTACCTTTCCCTAAGCAACCTTCGAGCCATGGAAAGACCATTGCAATGTCCCCCAAAAATTCCCTCATGGATGTGAACTAATGCTTGATTGGATTCTTCCTTTTCTAAGCATCTAAGAAGTGTTCCTTCTAAAATCCTATACAAATCACCAGAGATAAGGGAATGGTGAGAGGTGTTTTGAATAATATTTCTACGTTCAAATTGGTTAAAGGTTTTAGGTATAATGTCATCACAAAGGTATGAATAAATGACATCATAATGAGATGATTCATGAACAACAAGGGTATGAATAACATGACTTTCTTGGGAATCGTAGATAGGGTGATGTAGCTCTTCCACCAAGAATTCAAATCTTGATTCATGTTGCTCTAATTGAAGAAGTGAAGCAAGTGTAGCCATAGCATTAGCGACTTTGTTTTCTACTCTAGGGGTTTTATGAAATGAGACAAATGTAAAGTAGTGTCTCAAGGAATCAACCATTTGCTTGTAAGGTACCAATTTCTCATTTTTTGTTAAATAATCATCATTGACTTGGTTGATTATCAGTTGTGAATCCCCATAGATTTGTAACTTCATAATTCTCCATTCTATAGCCATCTTAAGTCCATTTGTTAAAGCTTCATACTTAGTAATGTTATTTGTACATGGAAATAATAACTTGTAAGATTTAAGAATCATGTACCCATGAGGAGAATCAAACAACACAACAGCTCTAGAACCATTTTGCATAAAGGATCCACCAAAGAACATCTTCCATGTTCTTTCAGTCATATATGTGAGGTACTCATTTGGGAAATCATCTTGAATAGGTGCATCATCTTGTAGTGGGAAATCAGCTAATTGATTTTCTATGACTTGCCCTTTGATTGCTTTACGCTCAATGTACTCTATGTTAAACTCTGAAAGGATCATCATCCATTTAGCAAGTCTACCCGTGAGGGCAGCCTTACCTAGTAAATACTTGAGTGGATCAATTTTTGCTATGAGGTGTATAGTGTGTGCAAGCATAGAATGTCACAAATTTTGGGAAGCAAACAAAAATGCAAGGCAAGCTTTCTCAATACTAGTGTAATTAACCTCATATGAAACAAGAGTATGACTAATGTAGTATATTGCTCTTTCTTTCCCATGTTCATCCAGATGAGATGATAATGCCCCCAAGGAAGACTCTATCAATGAAATGTATAGAATAAGTGCTTTCCCTAGGATAGGAGGCATTAAAATACAAGGATTTTCCAAGTATTTCTTGATTTGATCTATGCTCTTTTGACACTCTTAATTCCATACACATTTGACTCCTTTATGTAAGTTCTTGTTGAAAGGTTGAGCTCTATCTTCCAACTGTGAAATAAACCTCCTTATAGATTGAAGACACCCTTGAAGACTCCTCATTTTACTAATATTTTTAGGAAGTGGAATTTTCATAATTGCTTGAATGTTTTTAGGGTCCACCTCTATTCTTTGCTAAAATAATGAATTTTAGTAATTTCCTAGAGGTGAATCCAAATGCACACTTTTTGGGATGTAACCTTGGTTGAAATTGTTCCATGCAATCTAGAATGACTTCTAAATCATCTAAGTGAGTATCTCTTTTCTTAGACTTAGCTAAGGTGTCATCCACATAATCTTCCATGTTTTTATGCATCATATCATGAAAATTAGTTGTCATAGCTCGTTGATAGGTGGCTCCTACTTTTTTTAATCCAAAAGGCATAAAGTTCCAACAATGGGTACCCCATGTACAAGTGAATACAATATTTTCTTGATCTTTAGGAGCTATCTTAATATGATTATATCTGGAAAAACCATCCATTAAGGAATAAATCTCATAACCCACAGTCATATCCACTATCATGTCTATATTAGGAAGTGGAAAATCATCCTTTGGGCATGCTCTATTAACATCTCTAAAATTTGTGCAAACTTGAATAGTTTTTTCATGTTTTGAAACTCCAGTACAATGCTTGATATCCATTCAACATAGTCAATAGCTCTTATGAATTTTTTACCAAGGAGTTTCTCTAATTCTACCTTGACTAGGAGAGCTATGTGAGGATGCATCTTTCTCAATTTCTACTTAACTAGTTTAACACCTGGAGCTATGGATAAGTGATGCATAATAAGATTAGTGTCCAACCTTGGAATATCTAAATAAGTCCATGCAAAATTGATCTTCTTTTCTTGTAAGAACTTAGTGTAGGATTCTTTTTCTTGTGATGACAAAGACTGAGCCAAATGTACCATTTGCAGAGCTTCATCTATACCCAAATTGACTGTTTGTGTTGGTTCAATAAGCACTAAAGATCTATCTTGAAAATAACTAGGGAGACGATCAAGTACCTCATCCTCAAGTGCCTCAAAGAGGTTTTCACCCTCGGATACATCCTTTCTTTTTATTTTTTTCAGTTCTAACACTCCCACATAGTGGTTTTCACCATCAAAACTCCTATTCTTTTTATTTTGCAACTAAGGTACTTGATGCCTAGCTTTGTCATGTAGGTAGCCAGTTCATTGGTGGAAGAGACTATAGGTTCAATGACATTCAAATAGTAGGCTATCTCATAATCATTTTGAAACATTAAAAGTGCAGGTTTGTGATTGTGTTGGGACCAATCAATCAAATCAGGATGAACAAGGGGTAAATCAATGAATAGTTCAAGGTTATGAATATGAATGATATCTCTAGTGACCAAAGAGTTAGAGTCCATCAAGTAACTTCCTAAACTAAACAAATTGGTATTCATCCTAACAAGTGAAGAGTCATCCACTAAGGTAACATATGAGTTCAAATCATCTAATTCTACATGTGAATCATTGACTAACTCGGGTTGAGAATTATATGTATGAACAACATCAATATCCTTATCAACTATAGAAGGCTTTGAGAGGGAATCCCATTCATACTCAATGGAATCTATTTCTAAATCTCGACTAGGATGCTTACACCATGAAGGCTTGGTATGCCTAGACATGGAAGCCTCAATATCATCAAGGGTCACACTATCTTGTTCTAAATTTGCAACTCTCATGAGACACTGGACTATCTAAATCTCCCCAAATGACATTAGTAGAAGGGATCCAATCTTCACACATATCTTGCTGATTTTCCAAATTAGGTATATACTCTTGTTCTTCTTTATTATCTAACTTTTCAAGGATAGGAGCAACATTCTTATTGTGATTCACATATCCTAGGCCAACTGGATACTTATACTAGTATCCAAAAAGACCATGATTGAGGGGTTTGGCTCTAGCATCCAATCAATTACTAAGAGGGCTATATCCAGGATAGGCCATCTTCTTGACAAAATTATACCCTCTTCCATAAGCTTTAGGAGAGGGAGTGAAGTTCTCATTGTGCATATACTTCTCTTTTCTATAAATCTAATCTATAACAACCACATCTTCTTTCTCATCTTGAATAGGCACTGATGATTGTATGAATGTGTCAAATAATGTAACAGCTGAAGAGGAAGGTTTCATCTCTTGTGAAGGTTTACCATAAGACCTAGGTGAAACTGGTAATGCTAGAAGGGAGTTGAGTTGATATCCCCCCATGCCAAGTTCAATGGATTTGAACTTGTCTTTACATTTAGCTAAAGTTGCATCAAAATCATTTGCTTCTCTATTGAGGGGAACATGAGTACTTATTGAAATCAAGTTAATTGACAAAGTATTATCCCTAGGTATACAAATCTCTATTTCATTGTAAGGGAACTTAACACACTGATGATAGGTAGATGACACTGCTTTCATATCATGAATCCATGGTCTACCAAGTAAAATATTGTATACAAGGGGTCCAACATTAACTAATTTGAATAAAATATCTCTTTGAACAGGACCAATCCTATTGAGAAGGATGGCCAACCCCTTTGAACTTCTCTCTGCCTCATCATAGGCTTTGATAGCAATCTTCCTTCTAGTATCAATACCTTGTTTAGAATAACCTAGTGTCTTTAAAAGACTCAAAGAACAAATATTAAGCCCAACACCCCCATCTATCATCACACACCTAACATGGGGTTCATGGATCATTACCTCAATATGAAAGGCAAGATTGTGTGGATGGCTCAAAGATTTATCATCTTCCTCCAAAAAGGAAAGATAATGAGGGCTAGCAATATGATTAACCATGTTCTAGAATTGATCAACATCTAAATTGTTGGGGACATTTTCCATGTGCAAAGCATCCTCAAGGACTTGTTTATGTCTTATAGACAACTCTAAAATCTCAAAGATCAAAATTTAAGTAGGGGTTCTTTGTAATTTATCAACAAGATTATAATTCAACCTAGGATTAACCACTAGTTTTGAAGGAACATACTTTTATTGCACTTTTTTTGGCTTACTTGGTTGGTTTGAACTAGGTCCTTTGACGACAAGGGGACCTTGACTTCGTGTAACAACATTGAGACTTTGGGAAGACACTTGCTTAGGTTTACTTGACTAGTTTGAATTGGGTCCTCTAATGACAAGGGGACCTTGAGATGACTCTCTAGAGTGAGCACCCGTTAGCACCAAAATAGTTTTTTCACCAAGGATAGGAGAGCTTGAATTTAAATCATAACCATTGGGATCTTTAGCTTCCATCATGTTGACACTTTCTTCTATAACCTCAAGCACATTGACAACATTTTTTGCATTTGCATAAGTGTAATTGATTATAGCCTTGCCATTCTTAGGTTGGGAAGCTTCCCCTTTCTCATACTTGGGCAAAGGTAGAACAATATGCTTAAATCACTCATAGTTTTCAATATCGTGTCCAATATCATTGTGAAGTTTGCAATAGGCCTTCTCATCCCACCACCATGGCTTAACTTTAGGTATTCAAAACTTTTTGGCATCATAAGGGTGCACAAGATTATGAGCAAGGAGCTTTGTGAATGTCTCTTCATATGATTCACCCAATTATGCAAAGTTACATTTCTCTCATTTAGGCCTTTCTTGATATCTTGGCTTGTTACTTTGTTGATTGGCACAAGCCAGATGGAGAGCAGCTTGGTCTTTAGGCTTAAATGAATCCACAAATGCATCATTAAGCACTTGTTTTTTCTTATTCCAATATGTGTGCTTTCCTTTATCCTTGTTATTGTTGTTGTTATTGTTTCCATTTTTTGTCAAAATACCTTTCTCTCTCAAAACATCATCAATTCTAAATGCAACTTCAACCATGGTATCAAAGGACTCAAAAACCATCTTCTTAAATTTGTACTTCATCTCAGGAACCATGTTACTAATGAGGATTTCAATATTTTATTTCTCAGGAATAGTCCTATAATAGCAAGAGCATTGTCATCTCCATATTTGCAAGAAAGTAACAAAGGATTGTCCTTGATTTTGTTTTGTGTGATATAAGTCCAATAGCAAGATAGATTGTGAAATATTGTATGCAAAGTGTTGAACAAATCTCTGAATTAACTCATGGAATTTCTTAATAGGAGGAGTTTTATTGGTAAACCATTCCATTGCTTGAATCTTAAGACTCCTTGGAAATCATCTCATCAGGTATGCGTCCTCATGATGAAACTTAAAACTCATAGTATAGAATTGACACACATGATCATTTGGATCCCCATTTCCATCATATTTTTCATATTGGGGAATCTCACTTTTTCTAGGAAAATCTTTCATGTTAACACTCTTATCAAAGGGATTAGGACAAATGGAATCAAGTGAAAAAGAACTCTTGGGTGCTGATATTTGCTTTAGCTATTTCTTCAATTGGTCAATTTCCTCTTTTTTGAATCTTTTTGTCTACATCAAAGTTGTAAGGGACCTTAGCACCCTTGTTGATTAAATTTTGAAAGCATGCATCTCTATTTTGTTCCATATATGCTTCCATATGTTGCTGAAAATGTGGGTCCTATTGCATACCCATGAAATCGTAAGAATTGTAGTCAAAGTTTGAGCTACCACCTCCATATTATGAACCATGATGAGCATGTTGTGAAGGTTTTCTTGAAACTCTAGGAGGTGTTGGTCTCCTATAATCATCATGTCTTGAAGCTCTCCTTCCTCTAGGACTAGGAGATGGTGAAGGTGTTCTGCAATGTTTTCCATTTTGTGGAGTCTCAGGAGGAATGACTGGAGGAGAGTTGTTTCCACCACCAATGTGCAAATTGTTGAATTTATTATCAAGTTGTAGAGCCATGAGAAGGTCTTGTGCTTCTTGAAGGGATTTCCTTTCTATCTCAATCATAACTTGCCTTTCTTCCTCTAGGTGCCTAAATTGTTCTTCATTCTTAGCTTTTTCCTTTAGAAGGGCTTTTCTCTCACACTCAATTACTTTGAGTCTATAACTTGCATAACCTAAAGGTGTCATGAGCAGTGTACATAGTCTTGAGTGTCTAAACTAGTTACCAATAAATGTTGCATTCACACAAGCACTAGAAGGCTCACTAATTTGATCATCATATTGGGATTTCTCTTCTTGATAGGTATAATGCTTACCTTTCTCAGCCCTTTGGTGTGCATCCAAATATCTATCTTCAATATGGGGTGAGGTTGGTCTATTTTCATGAGCTAGACCACCACTCAAAAGGTCAACATAGTATTCACCACTTTGATTCTTCTTTTGTGGAGCCATTGTAAAATCAATATCCATATTCGAGTGAGGTGATGCTAAGGGTGTGCTCAACTCAATAAGGTCACTACTAGGGTCAAACAAAGCTTCTAGAATATTCTTAGGAAATTGAACAAACACAAGTTCTTTTCCCTTACATCTTTGACAAGTTTAAACTAAAGATAATTGTATAAAGACAACTTGAGGTTACTTTCCTTGATCTACTTGATATCTTGTTGTAATTGGCATGAAAAAAAAGGTACTAGGTGATAGGATAAACCTAAGAAACATTGGTACCAAACTAAGATAGTAAAAGCACTCGTAAAAAAGAGATGTGATAAGATAGAATTTTGCAATAGGCATAAACCAAAACTACCACAGAGGTGCCCACAACTTTGGGTGAATACCCTAGCACATATGGACTAGAAGGATGATTTACCCAAATTATTAATAATTAAAATTGATTTTTTATGAAAGTGGATGGACAAGAGATTACTAAGACTCTCCAAGCATAATATCAAAAAATCTAAAGGTATATCTTTCTTATCAAGGACGGTCTCTAACTTACCGACTCAAAACAATGTCACTTGTGAAATCAAAGATCACTAATTCAATAAGTCAAAGCACAACAACCCAAGGTGTAAACAAACTTTTAACAGTGAGGTAAGTAGCCCAATCTAAACCAGATCAACCTAGGGAGACTGAAAATAACAGGATAACAAAGCATTTTGATCATAAAGTCTCGATTCAGGAACTCTATTTTTTTTTCTCTTAAATATTCAACTAGGTGTGATATATTTTGAATCATAAACCAGGCATGGAAGACAATAATCAAGAATTTCAAGAAAATATCTTCAAACAATGAGAAAGGGACAAAGCAACCTTGCACATGAACAAGAATAATGTCATAGTATCAATCTAATCCTTAGAACCACTACTGTGTATGTTACTCAAAATGTTTTCCAATCATGTACATAGTCTTAGAAAAGAAAATTTGGTAGCACTATGGGTTTTAGTAATGTTTAACTCTGTAGCTTTTGCAATCTAGAGTGGGCGAAATCCAATCCTAGTGCACCAGGGTTTTGACATATTCTAATAATTTAATCAATTAGAGATACTGAGGAGATCAGACAACCCAATAAAAGACTACACCTGTGAGGATTTCCCACACAAGGACATTTATATAACAGTTGCTACTACCATGTAAAAAATAGCTATTACCGCTTGAGGTTCTATCCATGTGGTTGACCCAATAAAGAGAATGTCCACTATGGTTAACCCTCTCTAATCAAGGAAGACTCACAAATTTGTACCACATGGGGACTTGGTTTAGATCAAGGGTTCCAAGTTTATGATGTGCCCAAAAGGGAACAAAGCATAATCTTCTACCTTCTTCACCTTTCCCAAACATAGCAAATAAGATTCTTTGACATGCTAATTTGAAATCACCTCACCAAATTTTTGGAAAAGCCAACAACAAACACTACCAATCTCAAAAGAGAGAGTACTAATGGATTTTGAGGACAAACCCAAGAGGAATAGTGAGATAATAACAAATATCCTTCCCTACCTACAAGGGGATCTATCGTCAAGAAGAGCTTCGCATGTAAGGCAACCGAATGAAGCAAATTCCTTCAAAAACTCCACAAATAGTGTTTATAGGGCCTAATTACTATGTGAAACACATATGCATGAAAGTAAATCTAGATCCAATTTTAGAGCACCAAATGAAGTGTGAATCTATGAAAGCATGTAAAAGCACTCAAGCCAAACAGATGAGAGGGTTCATTTCATTTTCAAATTCAAATGTTATAGAGATTCAAAAAAATACCTATTAATCATTGGAACATGTCTTTTCTCTATTGTACCTTTCATTTACACTTGAACACTCACTCGTAATGAACAAAGCAACAAGCAAAATAAGCAAACACAAGATATGCAATATATATCCAACTTATGCAAAACTAGAGTTAGATCTAAAAATCTAAATTTTAAGAGTGAAAATAATCAACAAATAATCCAAATGAAAGCTCACATCATGCATTGATCCATGTAAAAATTAAATGCAAGCTATTCATTAAATGCCCTTTTTTAATATTGATTTTTGACCTAGTCAACAAGATTGGACTTATATGATATGAATTCAAATCCAAAACCCTAAATACAGAAGAGAGACCCCTATCAAAAATTAGAGAAATTTCCAAAAATGTTAGAATTTTGAAAATATATTTTAATTTGTGCCCTAGGGAGTTATTTTGTCAAAATAGACCAGTTTTTGCAAATCAAATTATTGAACATTAATATGATCTTTAAAATCAAAATATAAAGAACCAACCCAATTTATAATTCAGAGACCTTTCCAAAAATGCAGATTTTTTGAAAAATTTGCTAATTGGTGCTCTAAATAAATTTTCATGAAAAATCAAGAAAAAATTATAAAAAATATAAAATATCTCAGAAAAATCTAAAATTTTCACTAAAGCTTCTCTGATATATCACCAATCTGCAAAAAAAATTCAAACCAAAACACAAGCCAATTGGGAGATATGATCAAATCTTCAAGATTTAGAGTTTTTCGTCTCCAAACAAATCCACATAAGGGGATTAGATCCAAATATATCCATAACTAGCACATAAAGGTGGGTTACCCCATGGTGGGTGCCAAAGAATGTGTGTGCTAAAATGTTGACACACTTCTATGAGTCTTTATATCCAAGATTACTCAAGAATGAGGTCTCGAATGGTGGCTTGTAGCTCTCTATTCATGGAGTGTAAAAGTTTGTAATGGAGGCCCTCAGTTTGACCTAGTTTGGGCCCATGCAAGTACATCATAAAATGAGAGATTCAAATATTAAAATATGTATACAAATGAAGATGCAAGCTAAGCTAAATGATAACAATGCAAAGCAATGTAAGAAAGGAAATAATAATGCAAGATTAATCTATGAAAGCAGATATGGATCTAAGCTAATATAAAATGTAAGGATGGATCATGATGATGGAATTCATGGATGCATGAGAGAAGAAGACAAGAAGATAGAAGTTCTCCACAAAAAGCTTTAATGCTCAATCTCCAAAAATCACTCTCCAAATGCAGCATAACAATAGCATAATTGTGGATGTCAAAAATGAGGAGAGGTCTCTCCCTTATAGAGAAGAATGGATGATTAAGATTAAGAGGCAATAAGATTTAATCAAGGGTGGAGAAAGAATGATCCATGTGAGACAAAATTCCACCAATGATAAAAGAGGAGAAAAATAAAATGGAATCCCACTTAGAAATATATGTATTTAAGTATAGAGGGAAAAATAATTTATTTCCTTTTACAAGTGGGATTTTATTTAATTAAAAGGGAGCAAATTCTTTTAATTAAATAGGAAATATTTAATTAAACTAGAAGAGGGGTTTTTCTCTTAATTAATTTAATGTGGATTAATTATTTAATTAAAAGAGAGGTTTTCTTTCAATTAAATAAGACTTAGGATAAAATGATCAAACCTTAGGAACTATTGAAATAATTGAATTAACTACAATTTGATCAAAGAAATGGATTTGAATAAAATATTGCAAACCATTGATTTAGGAAATTTGATAAATTGAATAGTGGGGGCCCATAGTCTAGGCAATCATTTTAGGGTGCATACAACTATAAGTCCTCCAGACTTGAGCTTTTCACTCCATTCCCTACCAGTTTGCCTAAAGTGCTAATCTTCTTGTAGCTGGGAGATGATAGGCTGAATATCTATGGCTGTAGGGTCACTGGTAAGTGGTACTCCTAAAATACTTTCTAGTGAGGCAATTAGTTTCTTGATGAAGTAATTAAGTTCATGGATCTCTGCCTTCATTCTAACTTTGGAAAGCTTGAGACCTTCAAGCTGTCCTTCTATCACTTCATTTTTTGATTTCTACAGACCCACTTTCATGTCGTGCCTAACTTCTCCAATATCTAGAGATTGTAATGTGAAGTCATTTATGGTTAGGTCTTAAATTCTACCTTCTTTGTTAGGCTTGGCTATCTCCATAGTTAGGTGCTTGACATCTGGGTCCTGACCAAGGATGGATAAAGTCTTTTTCTTCTTCACTTTGCTCAATGTCAATCTAGAATGGATGGCTAGAGACTTAGTCTCTTTATTTGGAGCTCCCTCTTCTTTCCTTTTCCTCTTATTTTCTAAGGTATTCTTGAGCCATGACTCAATGCCAATTACCTTAGATGTAGTCCCTAGTGTATCTATATTGAATATTTTCCTCTTCATAGGAGTCAATGCCTTTGAAGCTAAAGAGAAAGGATTCTTTGGAGCTAGGGAAATGAGCTTTGGAGCTTTGGATACTTTCTTCACTTTAGATGTTTTCTCCACTTTAGATGTTTTCTTTGCTACTTCATCTGACTCCGTAGATTCACTTTCACTAATCTTTCCATCTCCAAGATCAACCACTTGTATTTGGGGACTACTTGGTAGGAGTAATTTGGCACTTATAGTTGGGATTGGACTACTAGAGAGTGAGAGAGCCACTATGACTGTACTATCCTTTAATTCTTCCACCACCTTCTTCTCGACCTTTGTCTCCATTCTAATCACCGGTACTAAACCATCCTGACAAGTTCTATTAAGTGGGATAGAGGTAGGATTGTGCCTAAAGCACCACTATGAGAAGATGAAGTTGCTGCTACATTTGGGTTAGACTGGGCAGACATGCCTTTTCTCTTGCTTTGCCATGTTGTAGTCCACTTGACCTACTTTTTGGTCCTCTTGTAGATTCTAGCCATCATTATGTTTAAATCTTCTATAGCATATTTGAAAGGGTCAGAGCACATGGGAGTATTCCTCAATTTGGTCAAATAAGTATTGCAATACATATTTTGACCATCATCCTTAATTCCATATACATCTATGTTTACCTTATACATCTTCATTTGATCAACTATCAATCTTGCGAAGGCTTAGTCACAGATCTCAAATTCATCTTTGTAATCAACCCAATAATCTTTAATTGTGGTGATATGCTTTATCACACTCCCAATTTGTAGTACATCTCTAGCATACCTGTTGGGGTCAAACATAGGCCTTAGGACTTCATACATATCTAGCTTGTACTTCTTTTTGAACACCTTCATCATGTTCTTGGAATTTAAATAGTTATCACAACTAAAAGCTCCAACCCTCATAGGGAATTCATATCCCTTCTTCTTTAGGCTTCTACTTAGGATGTTCACCTACAAATCTTATCGGATAATCTAGATTAGCACTATCATATTACTCGAATATCTTGGTAGCTTCAGGGGAAAACCATCAAACGCTGGAAGACATAGATAAGAAAAGTATAAGAACTAAATAAAATAGTAGCTAAATTGGTTGATGGTGACCATGCCTTCAGGAGAGAATCTCCTTTATGGGCATCCTTGTAGTTCCCTGTAAATTCTCATGGTAAATGAGTCATTTACCTTTACATAATCTACATAATTATTCTGCAATTGGAGACATGGGTAGAACTCATAGGTCTTAACATCATTAGGAAAATTTTCTAATCTTGGAAGGCCAGGCCATAATTGTAAAGAAGCCAACATGTAAATTAAGAATGAAGACATGTAGAATGAATTGTAAAACTTGGCCACCTCAAGGTTATTGGAAAGAATCTCACTTACATATTGCACCCAATAAATATACTATGTGTGAGCATATAACTTGAATCAAAAATAATTTTTTCTCAAAAAAATTTTGGGCTTCCACTTTACCTCCCAATCTGTGCAGAAGAACCAGAATATCAATTAGCTCTAGTTTGAGATTGGTCCCAAACAATGTTTTGGGAGCTTTGCTCTTGTCAGTTCAAGGCATCTAGAACCATTTTTACATGATCTCCTTCCTCTAGATCATCTTCGTTGCTAAGAATTATGAGATGGCCTTATCAATAGTCAAGTCAAAGAACTCCTCTCACTTTGGCACAAAAGACAATTCACCACCATCTTCCTATCATTTGAAATCAACACAGTGTCATCTAATGGAACTATTTGCTTGGTTTCTAGATTGTAATGATGAATACATTCGTAAATGAGTTCCAGGGCTTGGACTACAACCAGAAAGCTAGCAACTTTGACTAAACCACATCCTTGAAGTTTCTCAGTGATAGGATGAATTAATTTAGATTTTACCCTCCTTTGGAAATCTTCCATATCATAGAAACGGAGGGATGTGTTTGTGAAATTCTACAATTGAGACTTGATTCTAGTCAGACCATGAAAATCCTTGAACTTGGTGGCCATAATGTATGAATGAGATTTTGAATCGAAAGAGTGAATAAGACAATAAATACAATAGTCACCAACTTTCAGACAGTTATGTGTATTGATAAAATGAAAAATAAAGGGAATAAGGTAATTCCTTTAACTACTTGTGTATTTTTATATAAGGATTTTGATTCATCTGTTATACTTCAAAATTTGTGCCACACGAGTGAAATTTAAGAAAATACCCATTAGAGAGTAAATGCAAAGACTCAATGGATATTTAAAAGTATTTTCATTATTTCATTGAGCATAATGGTAACTTTCTATAAATCCATTATTTACTTTTCTATTTTCCTTTAAGTTTTAGAAATTTATCATTGGAGTACTTCATTAATGAAAGTTTGCCAAGTGAGATCCTGACCATATCTTCCTCTTGCAATGGTCCTATTCATTCTAAAATCATTTGAACATATACTAGATCCAGTATGGTGGCCAAATCTACTTATTGACTTGATTGTTCTTGTACAATTAGAAAATTGCCTACATGGGTTGGAAACCCACTAAGGAGTAGGTAATTTTTGTTTTTCCTCCAAAACTCCTTTATTGGTTGAACCTTTGACAATTGCATTTTTGGCTATTAAGGATGTTTAGTTAAGGTGTATGAATCCACTTGGATGTCACTTAACCTCTTGTTTTTCACCTTTATCTCTTTTGCAAAAGATCATCTTCATGGGTTGGAAACCCACCAGGGAGAAGATAGTTTTAGGTTTTCCACCAAGGCTTAGTATTTGAGTACTAATGAATCCAAATCATGTTGAAGAGTCTCATCTTAAACTCAAACATCAATTTACTTAAAAAATGTACATTCTTTGAATCTTTTTAAGAAAAACACACCTCCAAGTGAGCCTTCATAGAAATTTTCCTTTATGGGTTAGAAACCCACCGAGAAGAAGGCAAGATGAAATTTTTTGATGGAGAATTCAAAACTGATATGAAGGTATCTACACGAGAAAGATTCATAAGTTGATATGTCTTTCACATTATTGTCAAAGAGGGAGAGATTATGATTATGGAGTTAACATGAGGGAGATATTATTTAGTTACCATAAGATAGAATCATGTTAATGAAGTATTTGAAGAAGGGAAAATACTAGAAGAAACACAACAAGTTCCCGTAGATATAGAGGCTAGATCCTTAGCTAAATTGAGCACATAAACTCCCTCTGAAGAACTTCCTCAACATGAGAAGACTCCAGAGAGAAGTAATAAGGGAAGGGAGCCTAATTCTGAACAACCTTCTTTAGCCTAGTACATGTCACCAATAGCCACCACACCATCATGGCTAAAGAAGGAGGTTATGTTTTGATAGAAGAAGTAGATTGAGCTAACAGAAGAGGAAGGAATGAAGGAATTGATAAAAGTAATAAAGAAGCCTAAGCCACCTAAGGGTAATGCTAGAACACTTGCCTTCATTATGAAGAATCAAGATCAAGACCTAGCTTATATTTCCATTCCTCTTGCTCATGCTGACACTAAAGAAATGACCCCTAAGGATTATCAAATGAAGGAGATCATACTGGGAAGGCCCATAGTGGACAAAGTTAACGTGTTGATCACTACAAGCCTCAAGGAAGTGTTCAAGCACTTGGATAAGAATGAATAAAAGTTGATAAAACTGCAAAAGAAGAATGAGCTATTAAGAGGCCACCTCAATGAAGTGGTGGGACCCATTGACCTGGAAAATCTAGAAATCACTCTTAGAGATGCACCTAGAAGGAAACAAGCTTGGTTATAGATGGATTCATTTTTTGACGCATCTCAGCAATGGCGTCAAATATTTGAAGAAAGAAGAGTGCAAATAATATGAGGTAATTTGAACCTATTATGCCATGTCTAGACTAATGTTGACAAGTTGTTTTCTATTGTAAACCAATATTTTGGGGTGATGGATGAAGTGCATACATGGGCTAATGAACTACAAGCACTTGGATCAATAAAGGGCCAAAGATACTGGATGTTGATGGAAGTATACTCAATAGAGGAGTTAGATAAGTTAGACAATTAGATAGAGAAGATGTCCTCGAGGAATAATGTTATGAAAGGATTACATGAGGGAATCTAGCAAATAAAGAATAAAGCTCAAGAGAAATTTCTAGAACCAGAAGGGTACTATAACACAACCAACCTTGAGATATTTTAGTATGAGTCAAAGACCAATCTTTTTTTAGTGCAATTAGTGGTTCAAAAATTTAGAGATACATTCAAAAATTCTTTGTCAGAAGATGATGTATGACAAGCATTTAGAACTGAAGAGGCATTGTTAGAACTAGACACCAAGCTTGAGGATTTTGTAGACACGAAGATAGAACTTAGTAACTACCAACAAGTAGTAAAGAAAAAGTATGATGTATTACATTTAATGGAAGCTAGCAAAGTAGTGGAGATAATAGAGAAGTTCAAGAACAAACATTGAGACATCAATTTGGTATGAAGGGGAAGAAAACCCAATTGCTAGAAATTCAATTTTGACACTTAGAAGATTTTTTGGATTTTTGGAAATCTAGTTTAGTCTAGGTGCACTTTTTGTAGAGGTGTGTTGACAGTTTTGAAGAAGAAGTAGTATGCTGATAGTTAACTACGATTTGCTATTTTAGAGCATTCCATGCATCGAAAACACATTTGATGATAATTCAACTCCTAGAAATGCCTAAAGAAAGTCAAGCTTCCATTTTTAGAGCTTCTAAAGACTTCTACATCATCTCACATCTTCCTTCTTCTTTTCTATTCAATCTTTTATTCTTTTGTGTCATGTAATGTCTCATGCACCCATTGATGGATATAAGCAAGGGAGGAGACCTACTTAGCACCATTTAGAGAGTTAGTTTATATATAATTAGATTTATTTTATTAGTTTTTAGCATAAGTTTGCATTCAAAGAACTCTTACTTCTAACACAAAAGGAGGAGATGATTTATTTTAAATACATGGATGCAATATGTACTCTAGGCCATTATTTTGATGCAACAATATGTGCTATTGGTGCTCTCATTCTGAGTGTAGTTATTCTTTCCAAAGTGTGCTATTTTTGTGAATGCATGTTCATGAATAATAATGGAGCCAATGGTTTTATCATGTTGTTATGATTGTGCGATCTTTTAGTTTTGGCATTTTCCTTGTGTTAACAAATTATATTGTAAAAAATTGGAGAAAGGATCATCTTTGTTCTCGCATAGTGTTTTGTCTCATGTAAGTGCACTTTCAATGGCCTTGAAATTTGATGAAACATGAAACATCTTTTAGTCATTATTGAAGTTCCCATCGATGATTGCATGATTGGAGTTGAGGAAGAACTGCTGCTTGGTTTCCTACCAAGATCCTTTTGATAATTTAGTTCACAATTTTTTTTTTTACTTTGGCCTATGTCGATTAGGAATTTCCCTTTCAGCAATTTTCTTTATATCTCTTGTTACATTATCTTTGTTATTTTCTTTTCAAACACTTGGTTAAAATAGGAATTCATATAGTCACATTGATAAATTGCATTTATCATAAAATAAAAAATACAAAAAAAAATCTTTTTGTGGTTACATTTCAACAAAAGGTTGTGCAGATTGGTTGGAAGCAACAAAGGCTTCCTCGTGAACATACACATTTATCTCTAGTTGAGTTACCCATCACGTAAAAAAATAGTCACTCAAAACCTTAGAGTTGGTCATTAATCATATTTTCAAGAGAAAGATCCGAAAGGATCTCTATTGTTCAGCATCATGCAAAACAAAAACTCAACAAGTTCCTTACATGAAATATATCAAAGTTCATATTTGCATATGTGAATATGCATAAGAATAGATTTGTGAAAGGATATTGAACATTAGTAAAAATTGTCTATGTTGACTGATCATTGCAACATAGACCAAGAACTTTAGAAGAAAACTAGTATAGAGGTTGAGTGATAAGGAAGATACTGAGTTGAAAAGTAAAGACCTAGTTCAAAGGCATAAAAGTCAACCAAGACAACTAGCTTCCACCTACCTAAGAAAACAACATTAATGGAGAACCTAAATCAACCAAAAGAAGGTATATATCAAAATTTGGAGATGTTATCTCACACCTTACATACAAATTTCAAGAACATAGAACAATTTGGTGATTTGGGTGACTATTAAAAGATTCCAAGAGTGATTTGGATGAGAAGCTTGAACAAGTGAAGATGTGAACTATGCTGAGTAATTTAGAAGAGAAAGAAAAGACTTCAAACCCTAACAAAGGAAATGGTAGCTTTATCTACTGCAAAAATGAGCCAAGAGGTTAGTAAAATCCAATTGGTGAAGAGTGACACTTGTCCTCCATCAAAGTTTCATGCTATTCCATAAATTAGAATGAGAGGAGATTCAATGGGCGCCTTATCCTTGATACCACCCAAAGTTATTATGAACCATGATGTAAGGAGTTGTTATATGTGTAAGATCAGAGAAGTGGGAGATTATGATATAAGAGAAGCATATGAGAAGTTATGTAATGAAGGAATCTTGAAGGATGAGTTTAAAGTTGTTGAAAAGAAAGGGTTAACTCATGCCCTATAATTTCCAAGGAATTTCAAGATTGAATGGATTACAAATTTTCTAAGCAGAATCCATGATATGAAGTTTTGGTTATAGAATGGACCAATGCAAATTATGAAGAAAATGATTCACAAAGTTACAGGCTATCCAACCCTAGATAAGAATAAAGTTATGTGATGCCTGAGTCAAGAGGAAATTGAGGTAAATACGAGTGCTGAGTGGAATGGATGAGGTTTTTCCATTACAAACATTTTTGATCCACCAATTGAATTTTCTATTAGGGTTATAGGTCACAAATTTTACCAGTCAAGCAGACTAAACAATGAGTCGTGTATTGTAGTGGATCAAGCATGGAAGACAGTGATGAAAGATCATGAAGATGATCTTGCCAAGCTTAAAAGACTATAATTACTAGAGAATCTATCATCTATCAGAAAAGAAAAGAACTCAATATGTAATTTTGGATCCCTCATTATATGTATTTTCTTATATATCCATAAATTTTTTTGGTATTAGCGGTATTGTTTGGGAATAGAACAAACCGGTGATAAGAAAAATAAGTGAATACATTACTCAATTAGGAGAATTTTTTTAAATTGTCATGGGTACTTACTTTGAGGAATTCAAGAAAAAAAATGAAGATGAGGGTGAGAATAAAAAAAAATTGGTTACAAGGTATTACAATAACATTTATTTTCTTGTAGATATAGATAATACTTTTGTATAGGTAGCGAAGCCGAGGAAGGCATGGTTACAAGGTTTTGATTATGAAATTAATAGTGATTTAGTGAATGCAAACATTGTTGTGCTATTAAAAGAAGAAATAGACTCTACAGTTGAATCCTTTGGAAAATATGAGGAAGCTAAGGCTATAATAATTGTGAATATTAAGATAGCTTTTAAGGAGAAGAAAAGGAAAAGAATGATTGAAGACCTAGAAGCAAAACTAGGCACCCTAGGAAAGGGAAAGGAACCTTTACAGGTTACACAAGGTCTTGGAGAGGATGAAGAAAAGGACAATGGTGATGAGGAAGAGGAAGAAGAAGAAGGAGACTAGGTTAAAGCCCTAGTTGTTGTCACTCCACCTAGTAAGAAGGCTAAAAGAACTAAAAAGAAGCTAATGGTGACACCCCTCTCTCCTCCACCACCAACTAGGCCAAGAACCAGGGTAGCTACTAGTGCCAAAAAGATTACAAAATAAAGAGTACTAGAGACTATTAAGCATAGTGCATCTAAACCAAAGAGAAGAAGATTGGTCAAAGGACCACCCAAAGCTCACACAAAGTCTATTGATGAGGTATGTGCAGATCTTAGAAGATCTTCAGGATTATCCAACTTTAGATTTGTAATATGTGATACATTGGATAATTTTGACATAACCAAAATTGAGGAGTCTATGGTAGATATGATTGCAAATCATAAGCTATCTCCAAGTGAAATTGAGAAGAAAATACCTAGGGACTTATATGATAGACTGGAAAGAAGATAGCAATAGGCAGAAGGAGAAGAGGAAAAGATAAGAACTGACACTTTAGTCAGATTTATGCCTGATTTGTCTCAAGATCAATAGGAAGCATTTTTGGAAAAGTATAGGAATAGATTTGTTCCTAAGTATAGAATATTTTTGATTTTACAAAATAAAATGGAAGTTGTAACACAACAAGATGAATTGCTATAGAATTTCTTTTTGGGTTATCCACCAAGGGAGTAGATATAGAGAAAGGAACTCAGACTGTGACCATCAAATATTATCACAAGAATGGAGAAAGTTTAGGTGTGTCAAGTTCACAAGTAGCATGTCACCAGTATATTCCAATACCCCTGACATTCCAAAGGCATGAAAATCAAGGCTCATAGGAAAAGAGGCAAAAACTAAGATAAAGGACACAAGTGCAGATAATCAAACTATTTCTACAACTCACATTGAGGAAAATAAAGAGATGAGTAAAGGTGAACTATGTGCCACCATTGTTGTCTCAAGCACCAATGTACCAAAATGATTGAGTAGTGAAACTCCCTCACCAACTCCCAAAGTAGTGTCGAGCAACATCACTCCTTCACCAAGTAGAGAAAAAGTAATAAAAGGTACCTCACCAAATATTGAAGTCAGTCTAGATGAAATAATTGAGATGCCATGATTAGATTTGGCAAATCTTACATTAGAGTAGACAATTCTGTTACAAGAAATTTTGGCAAAAAAGAAAAGGCAAGAAGAGATAAGAACAGAGCACAAACAAAAGTAGGTACTATATGATGTTAAAAATAATTTTTTTGATGCTTTTGATATTCAAAATTTTGATGATGAAGCCCCAATTATAACCTAGCTTGTAAATATTGTTGAACAAGTAAATGCTGGTAATATGCAATCAAATGAGAAATTAATAGATTCTTTAGCAAGAATATTTGAGAATAAGGTTGTGGATAAAATTTCCATAACAATTGCCCAGTTGAAAGTTAAATTACAAGAACACATACAAATTATGACAAAACTTTTATAGAAAGTACAATATTTGTACACCATTT
Source organism: Cupressus sempervirens (assembly GCA_028749045.1). Lineage (NCBI taxonomy): Eukaryota > Viridiplantae > Streptophyta > Pinopsida > Cupressales > Cupressaceae > Cupressus > Cupressus sempervirens. The sequence continues at coordinate 819,920,236 of CM053786.1, forward strand.
TATCAGATGTGTCAAGATTTACAAATGATATCTAGGCACAAATGCCCCAAATTCAAGTTGAGATACATAGATCCAACAATATTATTTCACAGTCAACAACATCTATAATAGATCACTACAATAAGTTATTAAATGCTCAAGGCACATTGGTCAAGCTTCAGACAAGTAACATCAACATGAGATCTAAATTGATCTCTATTCAAGCGATGTTTATAACTCATTTAAAGGTCACACAAAGGGAGATGCAATCAACCCAGGATCTTATCAAAGATTATCACAATCTTTTAGTGGTTGATAGATTAATTGACTTAGAGCATGATTATAGTTGTAGAATCACATTTTAGAGGCAATAATAACCACATGGGATCATGTACTGTCCATGATCACCCAAGTTCATCATACATTCATTGATAAATATGGTTTTCTTCCACCCATTATACCCCAACAACCGTGACATAAGTGTTTAAAAACAAGGGGAAATTTTTTGTCATAAAGTAGAGTATGTAGATAAGTATTCATTTCTACATTGTTTATTCATTATTCATTGTTGGATTAAGTCATAAGACTTAGGGGGAGTACTCATATCAGATCATATTTGTAATGATGTAATCATGACAAAGTTTTTTTACCATTAATGTCAAATAGGGAGATTGTTGGAATCTCTATCTATTGTTGTCTATTAGTGTTAAACACATAGTCATTTACTAGGTAGAGTTAGACAGTCATCACTGTGACCAAGCTACTCTATATAGTTTGAGTCATGTACATAAGTATGTGTGTACCAAGCTCTATAGGATCCAAATAAGTGTGTGGTCATCGAGTATTTTCTATACAAGTTGAGCTCAACACCTACCAAGAAGTTCAACCAAACAAGTGTCGAGATACATAGTATGTATTGAGCACAATACAAACTGAGCATTAGCAATATCGAGCATCAAAGTGTCGACCAATGTAGAGTATATATAAAAGTTAGCAATGATATAGACTTTGAGGTAAATCATTTTCAAGCCAACTCAAAAGGAACATTTAATATTTGTAGAGATTATTACAAAGAGTTTTACACATTTATGATGTAGATCAAAGATCCCTATGTTTTGTGATCAATAATTTAGATGTAGAGGCAAAATATGGAAGTGTCTAGAAAACTCTTTACAAAAAGCTTTAAATAGAGAAGATTATAACGTAGAGAAGAGACAAGGAGAAAAGATCACATGAGAAATGGAATAATATGTGAATGGTGAAGTGAAGGATTAATATTAGATTAGAAGTCATAGGAAGTGTTATATTATTTCTTAGTAGAGAAAGTAACCTAATCAAGTCAATGAAGGGGAAGATAATTTTTATTAGATCAAAAGAGACGATAAGTTTTGCAAAGAGAAAACTCAAAATTAGCGTACAAAGCACATCAAGAGTCAGGTACTAAATCAATTTTAATCAACTTGAATCAAGGTAAATCTCTTAATAGAGTGGTCTTAACATATCTTTGTAAATCTCCTAATAGAGTCCTTTATTTATTGTAAGTGTTAAATCCTCTAACAAGGTGAGACGTAGCAGTCTCAAACACTTTTAAAAAGGCAAAGCCCTCATAGGGTAGATCATATTTTATGATTAAACATTGTAACCCTAACAAGTTAACTTTATTATTGCAGTAGTGAAGATTTGTGGGTGTTATCCCTACTCTAGGTTTTGTTGAAGTTGATGAAAGATCAACCCCACAACTCTCAAGAATCACCTGCATGCAAACACCTGTCACAAAAACAGAGAAGCAAGAAACTATAGAGGTTGGAATTCATAGATCCAAAGATGAGACACTCTTGATGAGCAAAAAGAGAGTTTCCTATTACAAAAGTGAATGAATAAATTACAAAGAGATCAATCCTTATAAAAGGAGATAAAAAACCTAACAAGAAACTAACCTAGGTTGCATGATAATAATTAATAAAAGAATTAATTATTACATGCCTAAATTTTTGCTTAAGTAAACTACAAATAATAAGTGACTTAATAATTAAATTAACAAGTAAATACTTTATTACTCTAACAGGTTTACATTCACCTTTGAGGGTTTTTGGGTAATAGTTGTATAATGCATTTATTTTCATGCATGTGATAGATTAGATTTACATGTTGCATCAAGTTACAAGTTTTACATGCACAAGACAACTAGTGAATGTGTGAATTTAAATTGTTGAAAAGTAAAAGTGTTTAAGATTCTATTCAGCCCCCCCACACCCCCCCCCCCCCTCTCAATATCTTGTTATCTTGTTTATAACTCCATCAATCAAAAATCTTCTTTTCAACTTAACTTTTGCATTTAAAGCATACTGATAATAATCTCCAACCAAATCGATCTTTAGCATACCAATTTTATCCTGAATATTGATTCTCAAGCCAATAATATACCTAGCCATATTTTCCTTTAAAAGTTCTCTATGTCCAAACGAAATTATTAACTTGTAAAAATCCTTGGTATCATCCTTCACAGACATGTCCTTCTACTTCAAATTTTTCAATCTCTTCAACAACACAAGTTCATAATCAATGGGAATAAACTTAGCCTTCAATTTTGTCACCATCAATATCCACCTAGTGATTTTTATTTTAGCTTCTTCTTCTCTAATTCATTACAATTATTTCCACCATAAAGTATATATCCTTTCAACTTAGTCTATGCCAAACTCGCTCTGATTAGATCACCAATACCCTCTAACTCAAAGTAGTCTTCCAGCTCCCTAATCCAATCAATCAAGTTTTCAAGATTCAAAGTATGTGAGAAATTAGAAACATTGATCTTATGCTTCAATTTCAATTGAGCCTTAGATCTATCCAACTGACCAATTATATCTTCCATAGATCTCTTCATCTGATAAACTCATTCTTCACCACTAGATTTAACAACTACAAAGTCTTCAACAACTTCCTCATAACCATCTTTTGTACCCACATTCCTCAGTATACCATCTATAGCCCTCATGATATTAGTGACCATATCATTCTTCATCAATTCCATCTCAGACCTAAAATATGATCTAACCTTTTTTGAAATCTTAGTCTACACATCATCACATAGATCTATAGTTGCTCTAGGATTTAATATTCTTGAAGGAATCTTCCAAGACCTTTGAAAACCCTCTACAAAAATTCCCACTTAATTACCTTGTGAGAAATCTGAGTTGTGTGTAAGTTAGATTACAACCTACCATCTTGCATGCAAAATGAATAAGGGTTTCACAAGTTTAGGATCCTAGATCTATAATAAGACTTGCATGGAATCTCTATAACCATGCTATGTCAATCACTTACTAGATCAAATGTCCTTTGATCCAAGAGTCACCAACTAGATCCAACCTTTGCTCTGATACTACCTGATGTAGTATAAGGCTGAGTGAACCCCCAATGGATGTGACCAATCCCCCATCAAACAATGACATAGTGGAAATATAAAATTCAACACAAGATCTAAAAATAAATCCCACTCTTTTATTCATAAATAATTGATTACATGCACTGTGTCAAGTCTTAAGACCTTCTTAGTTACAACCAAATACAAAACAATTACTAGCAATAGTTTTGCAAGATCTCACACAATCCAAAGAACTCCTAGTGAGCCCAGATCTATAACGACCCAACAATCTAATAGAAACCTCAAGAAAGATCTAAACTTATGCTCACAAGCCACCAAGAAACCTTCTTGTTTTCTAAAGCCCACACTTAGCTACTGGCTCTACTAAAATTTTCTCCTCTCAACTACTCTCTTGCTGTCTACCAACTCCTCCTACTGACTTCTTCCTCCTACAAACTACCCAAACCCTCCTTTTATACTTGCATGGCCACAAGTTAGCTTGTTGTAAATAGAATCATCTAGAACCCAAATAAACATAATATGCCTTGGTCTAATTACAACAATCATTAAATGCACATAGGAGAAAGAACCAAGACCCCAAATAGGTCCTCACACATCCCACAATCAATCCACATCATGATCATTGTTGATATTTGATTGAAAAGATCATTTGAAAAGAGATTTTTAAGAAGGAGATTGTTGAAGAAGACTATGTGTTTCAATCATTGTTTTGTCATTGATGTCAAACCTGCTATTTGCTGGTAAGACAATTGCTTATATGATTCAAGTACTATCACTTAGTTGATTGATGAGGAGGATTTGATCAACAAGATGTAACAAAAGCACCTAGAGGAAAGGTTGAGTTATGATTATGTAATGAAGTACAAAGGATCAGTTAAGACAATGCTAACATGATGTATTGATGATCTACTTAAGGTTACAAAATGGTTGGCTACACTTAGAAGGTTTAGAAGAACAAGTTAAATAAAGTTTGTCTACCAAGCTTGACCGAGTGGATAGTAGGTGCTGAGAAAAGTTAGTGCAAGCTGAGCAAAAAGTCAGTTGGAGCCAATTAAAAACAAATTCTAGTGGATGCCAAGCAAGACAATAGATGCTGAGTGAATTTTAGTTGATGCAGAGCACCAGTAAAATCTAGTTGATGTTGAGTGATTTTATAGTTGATGCTGAGTAACATAGTATGTGTTGAGCATCAAAAGATTGATAATGCCGAGCTACTGCATTATGAAAAAGATCAAAGATTCACCAAATAAAAGCTGACAAGTTTTTTTTCTTGGAACTTGTGAACTAGGAGGAATATAAGATTGATGAGCTGGTGACACAGAATTTTATGTAAACCATTTTTAGGTGAATTCAAATGGATTCTAAGAGAAGTTTTTAGAATAGACAATATATGGGGTAGATACATTGTATCCTACCTAATCCATCGAAAATCCTAATTTAGATGATGGAAAATGAGTGAGAAAATCTTCTAATTTCCTTTATATAGGAATGTTTGGTCATGAAGAAAAAGAGTTAGAGAGGTTGGTGTCATAAGTGAGAACCTAAGGAGGAGAAGGAATTAAGGGTTTTGCTTCATCAAGTGACGCAAGAGAAGTGTTTGCAATGACATACCAAGCATGAAGGCTTAAGGAGATGAATGCTTAAGGGTGAATAAGCTATTAGAGCTGCAAAGTATGAAAGCCAAGTAGAATTGTGAAATGAACAGAGATTTGTAATCTACAAGTAAAGTTGTAAGTTGTATCAAATCAAAGCTCTACTATTACTCTCTAACAATTGTATCAATCTAGGGTAAATCCTTTGGATTAAGGTTGACCTAGTAATCATTGGGAAATCCTTTAACTAGGTGGCATTCCAAGTGAATGGCCTAAAGTCCTCTAATAAGGCTCACTTCTAAAGTCCTCTAACCTTTAACAGGGTTGGCCTTTCACAGGGCATCACTTTAGAAGAGTGAAAAGGAGTAGCATGTTATTGGTGGTTTTTACAAAATTAGGTTTCCATGTTAAATCATTGTGCCAAATGTGTTGAAGAAAGTGTCATGTTTCATGATTTACATTTCTGCAAGTTGATTTGATAGTAACATATAAGTCTTAGTAGATACACAATGAATGCATGCATGGGTATGAATGTTTTTTGGGTTCACTAAATTGTGAAAAAAGGTTTTATTTTGTACATCTAGACCTTGAATAACTAATTCACCCCCCCCCCCCCCCCTCTTAGTTATTCTAAAAGAATTCCAATAGATCACATGCAAAAAAATGAAATGCACTAGTCACCCGATCAAATATCACAAGAAAAACCAATCAGTGAACTAAACCACTAAGAAACAACAACAACCACAAGCCACGCCAAGTATACACCAAGAATACCAATCAAGCATGTCCATCAAGCTCCCTATCACTAAGCACTAGTTCCCTTGAGAAAATTATCAACCAACCAACATAGGAATAACTGAGTTCCTTTAGTCACCAAGTTCCTCAGGTAAAACTACAACCAAGAAGTACCCTAGAAGTGACGGGACACCACCTCCTTTTAATTGAGTTCACCAACTCCAAGGTCAAAAGAAACTCCAACATATAGGATTTCCAACTACCCTAAGATACTCCTGCATCAAAGACTTGATAAGAATGTTGTGAGAGAATAAAGCATTGCAAACAGAAAAGATATGGAAGGAAAAGGAACATGTATGTATAGAGGATAAAGTGGATGTAGTGCCTAATACTAAGACTTATACTTTAACCTACATATCCATTATAGCTATGGGGGGCCACTTTACCAAAAATTTATCAAACCTCTCATTGTATGAGTTAAGGTATGTGAAGTTATTTGGAGGTATGTAAGGCATCTGTTATCATGTGTCTCAATTCACAAATGTTTATCTTAAGGTATGGAAGTTCACTGTAAGTTTTAGCATGTTTTGTGACTATATTAGCTTTATGCATTATCACATAATGCATTTATGAAATTTTTCTTGGCTAAGGTATTAAAGAGAAGACTTGATTCATTTATCATCATTTGAGTACATTGAGACTTTAGAGAGCCTTGATTGAACGAGAAAAATGACTTGAGATCATTTGTGAAGAATATGGTGGATGCCCTAGTGGAATCAAAATGAGGTATCCACATTATAGTAAAGTTTTTTTAAGTTCTTAATTAGAGTTATCTTTGAAGCTATTTAATCATTCACAAGCATCAAATAGACAATGTTAAGTAAAGACCTAGGTATTAATTAAAAAAAAACCTCTTTATTTCAATGGAGGATGGTCCTACTAGAGAGTTTTTGCAAATTGGATAAGGTGTTTTACATGTTGAGGATATTAGGGCCTATATACATTGTGTTATTGAGACAATTGGTAATGAAGATAGTGTGGAAGACATAGAAAATATCTATAATCCAGAGAAGACCCTAAAATTAGAGTTTGCACACCTTGAAAACTTGAACATTTTGTAATTTATGGATTATTTAATGTCTAAGGAAATTGAGTGGATCAAAATTATGCTTAGTTTGGATACATGGCCAGATGTTTTGTCTAGGAGATGAACCAACTATTATCACTAAATAATTGATTCATTTAGTAACTAGTCTAGATAGTATTGAAATTGTACCTATAGCCACCAAGATAGTTAAGAAAGAGGTAGAAGTTGTTGAAAATAGATTGATACAAATATGGTAGTGTGTTTTAATCATTATTTTGTCATTGATGTCAAACTTGCTACTTGTTAGTAAGATAATTACTTAGATGATTTAAGTACTATCATTTGTTTGATTGATAAAGAGGATTTGATCAAGGTAACAATAACACCTAGAGGAAAGGTTAAGTTATGATATGGAAGAGGAGTACAAGGATCGGTTAAGATAGTGGTATTATAGTGCATTAATAATCTACTTAAGGTTGTAAAGGATAGTTACACTAATTAAGTTTAGAAGAACAAGTTAAAATGAAGTATGTTTGTCAAGCTTAACGATCTGCATAGTGGGTTCCAAGAAAAGTTAGTGTAAGCCAAGGAGAAAATTAGTTGGATTTGAGAAAAGTCAATTTTAGTGTAAGCTGAGTGAAACAATATAAGCTAAGTAAAGTTTAGTTAATGTTGAGCATCAATAAACTTTAGTTCATGTTGAGTATTTTGACAGTGGATGTTGAGAAATGTAGTATGTGCTGAGCATTAGAAGCTAGTTAATGTCGAGTGTCAAAATTAAGAGAAAGATTGAGAATTTGGTGAATTTGAGCTAACAATTTTGGTTTCTTGGATTGTGTGAATGGTGTGGAAGATAAGCTTGATGAGCTGGTGGTACAAAATTCAAGATAAACCATTTTGAGGAGAATTCAAAGAGGATTGAAGGAGAAGTTTCTAGAAGGGAATAAAATGAAAAGAGGGGTAGATTCATTGAATCCTACCTAATACAACCTAACCCTAAAATGGATGATGAGGATGAACAAAAAAAGATCTTAATTCTTTATTTATAGAGATGACTGGTTAGAAGCAAAGGTTGTCATGTGCGAGAACCTAAGGAAGACAATGAGTCTAGGGTATTGCTTCATTCAGTTACCTAAGAGAAGAGACTGCATTGGCAAGCAAAGCAAGAAGGCTTAAGGGTATGGATGCTTGAAGGGTGAACAAGATATTAGAGCTAAAGTGTGTGAAATTCAAGTAGAATGGAGGATTGAAATAGTGATCTGTAATCTAAAAATGGAGTTGTAAGTTGTTATTAGATCAAGCCTTACTATTACTTTCTAATCATTGTACTAGTCCAGGGTAAATCCTTTAGATTAAGGTTGACCTAACAGTCATTCATAAATCCTTCAACCGGGTGACATTCGAAATGAATGATCTAAAGTCCTCCAACAAGGCTCACTCCTAACAGTGTAATTGAAATCCTTTAACTAGGTCACATTTAATAGTGTACATTGCAACCTTTAATAGGGTTGGACTTTCACAAGGTATCACTTTAGAAGAGTGAGAATGAGTAGCATGTTACTAGTGGTTTTTGCCAAATTGGGTTTCCACGTTAAATCATTGTGTCAAATGTGTTATTGAATCTGTTATGCTTCATGTTTACATTTCTACAAAGTTGATTTTATAGTAACCTACAATTTTAAGTGATTGCATAATCTAATGGACGCATGCATGATGAAAATGTTTAATGGATATGGGTTCACTAAGATGTGAAAAGTTTTAATTGTTCATATGGACCTTGAATAACTGATTCACCCCCTCTCAATTATTCTAAAGAATTCCAATAGAAGCCAGTACTAGAACAAAGTGGGACAAGAGAGCCATGAGTCTATTTGACATATGACAAATTGATGTTAGGATCATAACTAGGATGATTGCTTATAAATTACATTATAGTAGTAGACAACTCTATTTTAGGAGGAGTTATTCACAAAACCTATATTGAAAGAGAACACTTTGATGTATGTGTAATCTTGAGGGAAAAGCTATTTTAAAATTTGAGGAGAATTAAGCATGATAAGCATCAACATTTTAAATTACTAAGATACAACTCATAACAAGGTTGAGGTCTCTAACAAGGCTAAGTCCTTTAACAAGGGAAATGGTACTAAAATACATGTAATAGAGTCCTAATAGGGCCAACACCCCTTACAAGGTACTTTTTATTAGTGCATCTTTTTTTGGGTACCATCCCCACTGCAATTTTCCCTTGGCCAAGGTTTTCCTAGTTAACAAAATGTGGTATTATGAGTTTCTTTGTGATATGCTCTTTACTTTTTAGTTTATTTATTTATGCAAGTATAAGGTTAGTTGCTAAAATCTAAAGTTGGAAAAAAAGTGTTCAAATATTGATTCACCCCCATCCCCCCATCCCCCTTCCACCCTCAGTATTTCCTATTTCTAACAACGGATAGGAGACATATCTTGATATTGTAACATAAGACATTACTTAGAATAGGTGATGGATGGTTAAAATAGAATAGAGAATACTTCACATTTCAATCTCCACCTCTCATAGTTATTTATTTCACTACAAAGTTGTATTTATAATACTATTGGAAAATATTCATAAGTCACTACATAATAAAAGGAAATCCTTAAAGAGAAAACTATTGGGAAGATAATGAAAGATAATAAAGATGCAAATACACAACATTTTGTAATGTAAGTTATAGGTCAAACTTAATGTGCATATTTGAATGGAATGTAACACCTTGCCAAGGAAACCAAGAGAAATCAACCTATAATGTCACTAAGTTTGCTAAACATTCTTTTTTTAAAGATCTAAACAATCAAGAGATAACAAAGCATAAGCAATATCTCACATACATACATATAACCATAGAACATAATCACATGGTAAGAAGAATAGTACAACTACACAAGGTAAATCCAATATCAACATCTAGTTGTCGGATCTTAATGGTATAAGAAACAATTCCACCCGACCTTGTAGGACCTAAATGGCCCACTCCCATTGTAATGAGGAGATAATCTCAAGTCCCATATGGATAACAATCCAAAAGCCATAACAAGAATCTAGGTCAACGAATCTCGATAGAAATCTATCTTAAAGGTACCAAGTACACAAGTAACATCTAATATCATCAGCAAAAAAGACATGTATGAAACCTAATATGCATGTGGGGAAAGTGTCATCACATGAGTCAACTCTAAGGTTACCTTGGCAGTCTCTCTAGACTCTGGCCCCCTATTGACTATATGCAGTGACTATATGTAGCATCAATGTCCTTTCTTATAGACAAGGCATACTAACAAGGCAAGGTCACAACCAAGCATCCTCTCTACTCCCATCCTAGCCTATACTAGTACTCGAGGCATGGGTGAGGTAACACATTGACACTTCTTAATTCATTTTAACCCCATTAATGAAATGTTATCACTTATTAATACAACTTACAATGGGTTACCCATGCTACCTCTTTAGGGCTTCAACGTCTAATGCAAGCCACTTCCTAGCATACATATAGATAACCTACCCTAAGATCATAAAAGAATATCTCATAAAATCACAATAATCACATCAGTCCTATACAAGAAATTGGAAAGCACCAATATATTATTGATCAACCCTCAAAGGTTATATCACAAAACTCACAACACATGAGCTTACATAAAATAATTGTTTCTCACCATAGAAATATGTGAATTCATCATTCATAATGATTGGGAATGAAATAATTGTGGCTGAACAACATCACATAACAACATCATAAAAACAATCACATTCCAAGCCTTTGGTAAACACGCCTATCTGGTCAAACTACCGTGTTCCCCCAAAACCCATCACAAGATAAAACATGACATTTCAACATGCATTTAAAACAAGTGTAGTTATTTAGTCATTTTGATTTTTCAATATAATTCCATAACAAATTATTTACATCAAATTGAAATTTTCATTTCATAATTTTTTCATAGTTGGATAAAGGTTTCAAGTCTAGATTGATCAAAATATAAGTTTTATGTTTATAACTTAATGCGTCTATGCCTTCCAAATAAACTATGTGTTTATTAAAGTCCAATGATAATCCACATTGAAAAATTATTTCATCTAAACTTTACCTACAATTCCCATTGAATAATATTTTCCAAAACTATAGAAATTAAATAATCATTATATTTAATAAATATTAAACATGATAATAAAAAACTTTGTTTAAAAGTAAAATTAAAATAATATCAAATATGATAATAATAAAATTTGTTTAAAATTAAAATTAAAATAATATCAAATATGATAATAAAATTTTTTATTTAAAATCAAATTAAAATAATATTTAATGTCATAATAATAAATATTTAATAATAATAATTTACTATTATTATTATTAAAGAAAAAAAACTTAAAAAAGAACTTTATAAAAATTTATTTGTTTATTATTTTTAAACTTGGAAAGCCCTAACTAAGGGTTGGTTGCCTGTGTGCAGCCCTTTAGAAGTCATCATGACAACCCTTGGCTATTTAGACAACCTCCACTATCATAGCAGCTTCAGCTTCTCATGACAGCCTTAGTCGTCTTCACAGTCGAGCTACGTTGGAAGGTAAGGAGATGGGGGGGTCATGGCCCCCACCTCTAGTTTTTTAATCATATTTTTTTTATAATTATTTTTTTTGATAATTTTTTTTTTTACATGCAACTTAAATATTTACCACAGTAAATTATAATTTAACGTGGTAAGTATTCAATTATATATATATATTACATATATATATATATATATATATATATTACATATATATATATATATATATATATATTACATATATATATATATATATATATATATTACATATATATATATATATATATATATATATATATATATATATATATATATATATATATATATATATATATATATATATATATATATATATATATATATATATATATATATATATATATATATATGTATATATCTAACAGATTCTAGTCAAATAGCCTGATGGGGAAAATAATTTCAAACAATCAAAATTTTGTTCAATTCAATTCTAATTTTCATTTTCAAACCCTAGCTGGGGTTTTGTTTTCTAAATTGAAATTTTCTAATGGGGGTTTTCAATTCAATGCACATTTTTCATAAACAAAAATTGATATAACAGGCAGAAAGAAGACAAAGGTTTTTCAAAAGATTTCCTACAATTAATTCTACAAGATTCCTACCTCAATTTGATGCTACAATCTGACAAAAACTCAATGATTGCAAAAATTCACATCTCCTAGATCCTTTAGAAATATCTTGTCTTTCAATCTTAGAAATTGCTCCTCCAAAACATGTGTGTGTAGAAATGAGCTCGAATCTCTTAATAAAGAGTTTAACACTACCTAGGGTTTTCGATTTACAAACATGCAAAGACCTCTCCTTAAAATAAAATTTTATTATTTTAATTTATTTAATTCCCTTGTGCACACTTTTTGCCCTTAACAAGAATAAACTTTATTTAAATTATTCTCACTTCACTCTTTTTTTTAATAAGTAAGACATTTTTAGAAAATATATTTATTAATTTAAAAATAATATTTAAAATCCATTATTTCAATGCAACTTCTAAATTTATTATTGTTAAATTAAATAAATATAATTATGCCAAATTTAGTCTTTTAAATTAAATCTTTAATTTTAGCTCTTTTATTTAACTTATTTCTCAATTAATTTAATATAATAAAATTGATTTTTTCTTTATAATAATTTTGTTTAATTAAATCATATAATAATCTCTTTGGCTGAAAATTTTTTTATTCAAAAATCACAATAGACCCACAAACACAATAGGAAAACTCGTCTAAAATACAAGGTATCAATCAAACTCAAAGGTTAAAAACCTTGAATTCACGTCACTTTGACAAATTCATAAAGGTAAATAAATTAGATACTTGTCATTTATCTTAGGACAATTGGCTAGGTTTAGGATTTGGACATGTATGTCTTGTCTTATGTCTACTTATATATTTAAACTAAACAAGTAGTGATAGGGAGTGGTATATCATGTAGATCTCGATGAGCAATTGACTACAACTCCCTCCCTCAATCACATCAAATACGTTAGACATAAGGAAAAATATACATGTACACCATACACATGCAAGTATGGGATCAGTAACCATAAAACCACATATAAATCATCCATATAATTATCATCATGAAATTAACTGAAATCACTATATGAAGTATGCATAACATCATCATCACAAGAATACCCATGAACACTGTTGAAAATATTATGACAAGCTAAGTTACTGAGAGGGGAGGGGTGAATTAGTAACTTCTAAAACTTTTATCCAATTAGCAATTAATCCTTTATATGAATTCTGATCTAACTTCATGCATTAGAAACTGAAAAACATGAAAGCATACATAACACTTTGACACAAGATTTGGTGACCCAGAAACATTCCAAATAGAATGTAAAACTGGGGTGGGATGATACCCACAAGCTTTAGTACTGTAGTATAAAGTTATCTTGTTAAGGCTTACATTGATCACTTTTGATGATCTACCTTGTTAGGAGAAATAAGGACTGCTAGGCCCACCTTGTGAAAGGATTTATAAACATACAGTGAAGTATGCACTTGGTAAAGAGATTTACATAAGACTGTTAGGTCTACCTTGTCAAAGGATTTGAGTAATCCACCTGTTAGGATGAAATAGTAGCTGATCTCTAGTCTGCAACTTGATTTGCTAAATGAGATTCCTCTGAGTGTACAAATCACCTTGCTGTGATAGATGAATCTTTTCTGCTCCTTATACTATTGTAGCCTTTGTAATTTTCTCTTCTACTCTTTTCTTACATTTATTCCTTATCAATTCCATACATACATTGGATGTGATACAATACATTACATATATATCAATCCAATTACACAATTACAAAGTCGGCCACAATACAAGTTTACATAAAATATTACAAAGTTGACCAAAGTGTAGAAACTTGGGATTTGAAGACTGACTTGGTGAGGTTTTGATACTCAACATCCATTGTCACTACTTGGCATCATCATGCACTTGGTATATGTAGAAGCATGGTCCATACTTATCACTTCCAATTAGTGTTGAACTCGATCTGCACTAGTGACTCAGTGAATACTGTGAAACTTGACATATAAACAAAGTCTCTTGATTTACATTGTATGACTTGGTAAACACTATCACCTTGAGCTTGATATAACTGAGTCTCTTGGTTAACACCGAGTAGCTTGGTCAACACTGGACTCGCATTACATCAACTACAAAATTGGTAAACACTGCACAACTTGATTTACACTGGTAAACTTGGCATACACTATAATGCTCGATTTACACTACTGAACTTCAACTTTATAGTAACTGCTTGATTCAAACTAAAATCTGTCCATAGGACTTGGTAGCAACTATAGGACTCGGTAGCAATTGAAATGCTTGGTTAACACTGTTAACTGTACAATATGCTCGGTATGAACTCACAATCTAAATAAGTGTATGTCACTAATAACAAACATGACTGAAATGTCCATAGAACACATCAAATATCTAAGTATAAAGTATCTCATCAAATATATAATCTAAACATGTAAATAGTATCAACCAAATTAGGTAACCAAGTACCACTAAATCAAATCATGTAACCATGAAAACTGGCCTAAAAGAATATGACAATATAACATAAAAGAAAACTAGGGGTAGGCACTACATTAACACTTCATATGGTTGTCTTATAATGCCTCATTAGTGTTTTAATACAAGGTTAGAGCTTGAATACCTAGAGGATATAAAGGAAATCATTTTGGGCCCCATTAGCAATATTAGTTTAAGGATTGCACTTTGCACATTTTGTACATAATGATTAATAAATGAGGGTTTTCTTTTTGGTTATTTCCCTAAGAGCTCTTTTGAACCTATTTAATTTTTAGATTATATATCAGTATTAGACTTTAGCAAAAAAATTGGAAAGAAAATATTAATTAATAATCTTTCAAATATTCAATTACATAACTGAATAAGGATCTTGTAGAACTATTTAAAGTTAAAAGGATTGAGGAGCACAAGTTCTAATTTAAAAAAAAATCTTCTTGGCTATAGGGAAAGGAGAAAATTTGATTTTTAATATAACAAAGGAGAGAGGAGAAAAATGTAATGCTGCTAGTAATTTTTATTTTAGGGTGCAAGGGAAATATGGTATGCGAATCATTTGTCATGTATTTAAAGTGAGAAGGAACACATTAAATTTAAGAATTCAAATATTGTCTTTCTAATTGGTTCTAGTCTGTGAGCTATTTCAAGCATCTTTGATGTTGTTCTATCCACTTTAATTTTGCATATGATTGTTATAAAGTATGTGAATTTTATTAATTTATTTGTCTACAAATGTGGCATTTGATCTTCTTCTTGTCCCTCTAAGGTGGAAAAATTGAATAGGTAGACTTTGTTAGGGTTATTAATCTTGAACAAAAGCATAACTTATGTGATGATGACTATAGATTGTAGTTTTATGTAGGCCATGATCAATCAGGTTACAGGACAACCATATTATGTTTTGCCATTGATAAGCAATTCCATGCCAAAAGTTAACGTCATTTTTATTCAACATACCATCCTCTAGTAAAAAATTTAACCCTTGTTACTTATTCTAAATTGAATTGATATTTTTAATGTGGATTCAATCTACCTTAGGGTTCTGCAGTTCCAATATTTTTTTAATGAGAATTGTTAGGCACACTTGCTTGACCATTCAATGCCATCTTTTGTTGTGCGTGCATTTTCTTTTGTGTCATTCACAATAAAGAATATAAACTTTATTGGGATAGTTTACTATGTTTTTTTCTCTTGTTAGTGACATATTTCTTGTTCTAATTATGGATATGATAAAATCTCAATTCTATTAGAGGCTTGATCATTTCTTTGTCTCTTTAGTCATCATGAGATCAACTTTCGTGTTCAATCTAATTTACCATGAGTTTGAGGCAACTCATACTCCCAAAAATGAAGGCAATATTTACCATCTTAAAAGGAAGCACTCATCATTTAAGGCTTTTTAGCCCCCACCCTTTATTGATCTTATGGACCATGTATGAATTTATTCTCAATTAGTGCTTTCTCCTATAATGTCTCACTTCACATGCATTTTTATCAGTGTAGTTTTTTTGAGACCTTGGGGTTAGCTTCTTATGGGAAAACCTTGGAATAGGTTGAATAAAGTTGACCTCTTATAGAATAGTTTGACCCAAGTCGATCTATTCCCTAGGGACTTTAGGTCTTGGGGCCAACTTAGTCTTGAGGTTGGAAATTTTTAAATCAATTGACTCATTCGGGTTACATTATTTTTACACTTAAAAATTAGTATAAAAGGAAGTGTAGGAATATCATTTTCACATATATCAAAATAAGGCATCATTACACACAATAACAATCAAGCTATTAGAATTTTTAGGCATCTAGATCATTCAAGGCATTTCAAAGAATCAAGGATCCCATTTTCTCTTTAAGATATAGCATTTTTTTGACCATAAAGGGAGGAGATCTACATTGAGGCATTCATTATATTATTCATTAATTCAAATTTACATCCATAGTTCCATGATGTGGTTTTAGTAGATCTATTCCATTTGTGGAGATTTCATACATTCTTCATTTCAAATTCAACATTAAAAACACACAAATATTACAAAATCTTTTTTGACATGGGTTTCTTCAAGCAAGGTGAATATTTATATTTTTCTTACTTTGTTTTATTTTTTAGATTTAAATTTCAAGGTTGATTCCTCAATGCAACGCTTTACCAAGGAAATCATGTTAATCTCATATTAGTTTTGACAAAGTAGTGACAAAATACTTAGTAATCATTCAAAAAAGAATAGTGCAAGACAAGGTGATCGGAGTGAGATGAGCAATCAATGCAAGCTAAGAAATCAATGCAAGCCAAGTGATCAAAGAATGCCAACCATAATTTTTCAAATAGTACATGCTGAGTGATATGATAGTTAGTGGTGATAACTAGTTGTGTGCTAGAAAATGTGACCTATTGAGAGCATGAATCAACAAGCAAACAATAGTTTAAAACCTCAAATATGCATCAAAGACTCAATAAAATGAAGGAACATTAACTAACTAATGCTTTCTTGAGTTTTGCAACTCTAATCAGCCAAAAAAACCAATCTTCTACAACTCAAAAAGGGCACCCATAAGAGGCCTTGTTGGTGTGTTAAGATGGGGGTATGTTTGATGTGCTCTCCCAAACACAACAAAATGATAAGTCTCTTGAGTGAATGTGCAAATGTGAGTGAGGATGCAATATGATCCTAAACTACATGAAATGAAGAATACTTCAAGAAATGCTTATGGAGAAAGCCATACTTGAAAGCATTCAATGGTGAAAATATGAAATGCAACAAAGAAACTAACTAGATATGCAAGCTAAACTAAGATGCAAATGAAATGGATGTGTGCTAGAAAATGAGACCTGCAAGAAGCATGGGTTAACAAGAAAACACTAGTTTAAAATCTTGAAATTGCATCAAAGACTTATCCAAATGAAAAGAACAAAATACCAACTAATTATTTCTTGGGTTTTGCAACCCTAAGCAACTAACAAATCCAACCTTCCAGCCACCTCTACAGCTCAACAAGGACACCCATGAGAGGCCTTGTTGGTGTGTTAAGATGGGGGGGTGTTTGATGTGCTCTCCCAAACACAACAATAAATGAATCTCTTGAGTGAGTGAGTGCAAGTGTGTATGCAAGTAAGGTATGAATCTAGACTAAATAAGATGAAGAACACCTCAAGAAATGGCTATGGAGAGAGCCATTCTTGAAGGCATTCAAAGGTGAAGATTATATGTAATGCAAGAACTAACAAAATATGCAAACTATGATAAAAATGTAAGCTAAAATGAAGCTACAAATGCATGTAGAAACTAGATTAACAATGCATAATGTAAACTAAATCAACTACCAAATTTTTAGTATGAATCTACAAAATCACTATGAGACTCTATCAATGCAGGCTCAAACTACCACGAAAGCTCAAACTATGAATGCAACTCAAATCTCAAACCAACTTGGTAACAATGCAAATGATGGGAGATGCAAATGCTTGAGACAAGGCCTCTATTTATAGGCTTGAGAGAGGGCTTGGTGAGGTGACATCCAAGTAAGTGCCACATAAGGTGACATGCAAGCCATGCAAATGGTCAAAAATTCAAAGTTTGCTCACACATGTGTGAGAAAACTTGAGAAGAAGAGTGGGAGACAAGAGTGTGTAGGCATGCCATCTCACACATGTGTGAGCACACTCTTAGGCTAATGAGGGGGATTAGTGAGATAATTAGGAATGATTAAGTGGGATTAGAGAAGAAATAGGCTTAAGAGGATGAAAATGATGGGTGTAGACTAGGCTCTAGGTTAAGTTTAAGATTAAATTAAATGAGATTTAATTTAATCACGGGTTTAGAGGAATTAATAGGATATGAGGATTTAAATAAATAAAATTTATTTAAAAAGGGGGAAAAGATGGAGAATCATGTATTAAATTAATTTAACACATTAAGGGTAGAAGTATTTAAATAAAATTTAAATACCTAAGAGAATGAACTTATTTAATTAATTAATATAATTAAATAAGTAGAAGAATGTGAACAACATAATCAATTAATAATTAATTACAATGTCACGAGAAATATTAAAATTAATTAATATAGTGTTTAGGGACGATTTTAAGCATCTACAATGGAAATGAGAAAATGCATGTAAATTAGACTAATAATGTAAATGAAAATCTAAAACACCTACCAAATGGTTAGTATTCACCTAGAAATCTCTATGAAAATTCAAACTACCATAAAAACCCTAGCATGAAAACTCAAGTCTCAAAATGGCATGGTAACAATGCAATAATGGGAGATGCAAATGCTTGAGACAAGCCCTCTATTTATAGGCTTGAGGGAGGGCTTGGTGAGGTAGCATCCATGTAGATGCCACATAAGGTGACATGCAAGCCATGCAAATGGTCAAGAATTCAAAGTTTACTCACACATGTGTGAGAAAACTTGAGAAGAAGAGTGGGAGACAAGAGTGCAAAGGGGAGTGTGTAGGCATGCCATCTCACACATGTGTGAGCACACTCTTAGGCTAATGAGGGGGATTAGGAAGGAGAATAAGAATGATTAAGTGAGATTAAATGAGGAAGTAGGCTTAAGAGGATGAAAATGATGGTTATAGGCTAGGCTCTAGGTTATGCTTAAGATTAAATTAAATGAAATTTAATTTAATCATGAGTTTAGAGTAATTAATAGGATGTGAGGATTAAATAAACAAAATTTATTAAAAAAGGGAATGATGGAGGATCATGTGTTAAATTAATTTAACACATTAAGGCTAGGAGTATTTAAATTAAATTTAAATACTTAAGAGAATGAACTCATTTAATTAATTAATTTAATTAAATAAGTAGAAGAATGTGAGAAATATAATTAATTAATTAATAATTAATTACAATGTCATGAGCAATATTAATAAATTAATATAGTCTTTAGGGACGATTTTAAGTGTCTACACTAGTAGGTGTCGAGTAGTCAATGTGTACCGAGTCATTCAGGTACCAAGCCAACAGAGGGAGCCGAGTAAATAGTGGGTGCCAAGCTATTTAGGAGCCAAGTATTAGTATTAAGAGCATAGTGAAGGCTAAGCATCAAAGCCTTTGGATGCCAAGTGAACAATTTATGTCAAAGATGTTTGTAATAGAACAAACTTCTATGTAAACCATTTTTGGGTAGACATAATCATAATTTTGATTATAAGAGATAATTATGGAGTCATATTATGAATCCTTATGTAATACATGCAACCAATCAGATTGAGGGAAGCATTAGACAATGATAAGGATCAACCATAGTAGTTGATTCCTATCTAATCCATCACCACCAATGTTTATTTAAGAAAGGAAAATCCTAAAAGGTTTAGGTATGCTCAAGGAGATGAATACTAAGAGTTTAGAGGGCATTCATGGTGGTTTAAATGGCTATGACAAAGTTATACATTGTAGAATTAGTATGAGAAGAATAGATTAAAGAAGTGAAAGAAAAATGGAGACATATTTGATGAGGAGGGTCAAGGTTTAAATACTAAGGAGGAGATTTGACATCAAGCAACAAGGTGCTAACTGAAGGATCATGGTGTTGAATCATTCTAATAGGTGATGTAGAACAAATCTCTTACTGAGTAGTCCTAATAGGCTATTTTAAATCTCTTAACCAAGTGCTTACTTAATTGTAAATTTAAATCCTCTAACAAGATGAGACCTAACAATATTTGTAAGCCTTTAACAGGGTAAACCTTTCACAAGGTAGATCATAGCTTCTGATCAAACACATTATATCCATAATTGGCCACACTTTACAATTGTAGTAGTGAAGATTTATGGCTATCATCCCCACCCTAGTTTTACCTTCTCATTAGAGGGTTTCTGGTTAACCAAATTTATTGTGTTATGTGTTATTTACTATATGCTATGAATGTGATGCATGCTAAGTTATTTTAGTTTATATGTTAAGTTATGACATGGATGTTGGTGATATATTTTAGAGGCAAAAGTTTTAAGTGCTGATTCACTCCACCCCCCCGCTTAGAACTTACTTTTCCATTGATATTTCCAATAATTGGCATTAGAGATTTGTTCTCTAAAAAGGAAAGTTTTACAACTTTGGAGATAAGATCTTGAAGATGGAAGTCTACAAGTTGGAATTGACTATTGAGAATTGTAAGATTGAAATATAGATTACTCTACGTCAACTCAAGGAGGCAAGAGATGAATTGCAACATTCATTGAAGAGAAGAAAGGAATTGTCTATTCAATAAAATGACACTCAATACCAAGAAGAAGACACTACTAGATTTTTTGAGGATGGAAACTCAAATGAATTTGATGTAACTATTGTAGATCTGATGGAAAAGAATGGTGTCCTAACTGAAGAAGTAAGAAATCTCAAAAGAGAATAAGAAGTACAATCAGTATTGGTATGTGACATAACTTAAATGAAAAATAAAGTTGAGGAAGACAAAGTCATGATTGAACAAGACAAAAGAATATTGACTAACAGAGTTGAAGAGAAGACATTAGATGTGCAAAAGCTTGCTAACATGCAATTGGATACAATGACTAAATTGATGCTTGCAGACCATGAATTGAATGGAAAGAACATTGAGATCACAACCCTAAAGTCACAGAATGATCTACTACAAAATGAATTAAGAGCAAAAAAGGAATTCATTAAAAGATTCAACAAACCAAGTGAAGCCATAAAATACTTTGAGAAATTGATGGAATCACCAAGATCTAATAATGATATTGTTGGATTGGGATACACTAATACTGAGGAAGGATAATCATCTATAAGCGGTGAGAAAAGGAATAAAAAAGGTAAGAACTACAAATCCACTTGTCATAATTGTGGAAAAATGGGTCATACAACAAATGTTTGTAGGATCAAAACAATCAACCATAACACCAAGCAGAAATACAAAGGAAATTGCTACAACTGCAAAAAATAAGGACATCATGCAAATGAATACAAGACCAAGATAATGAGCACTTAGAGATTTGAAGGATACTATTACAATTTTTAGAAGTATAGACACAAAGAATATGAATGTAGATCTAAGATCAAGTGGACATCAAATAAATATACAAAGATACTGTAGACACTTAAAATTGTCCTAAACACTATATTAATTGATTTAATATCTCCCTTGACATTATAATTAATTAATTATTAATTATTTATATTTGTCATGTTCCTCTACTTGTTTAATTAAATTAATTAAATTAACTAGGTTCACTTCCCTAATGTATTTAATTTAAATTTAAATGCATCCCCTCTAATGTGTTAAATTTATTTAATGCATAATGCTCCATAAATCCCCTTTTTAAATAAATTCCATTTTATTTAATTCCCTACACTTTATTAGATTCTTTAATCCTGTGATTAAGTTAAATCTTATTTTATTTAATCCTAATCCCATCCTAAAACCTAGTCTACACCCATCACTCTCATCCTTCTAAGCCTACCCATTAATTAATCCCACTCAACTAATCCTAAACACCTTTCTAAACACATCTTAGTCCCCATTTGTTTGCTCACACATGTGCGAATGACTCAAGGTAAAATAAAGCTTCCATTTTATTATTTTATTCACACTTCTTACACACTTGTCCCCCTTTCCTTTCTCCAAGGTTTCTCACACATGTGTGAGCAAACCTTAAGCCATAACTTTCATCCAAAAGGATTATGTTGACCTTTGCATGGCTTGTCCCCTTAGTCCATGTGTCTCCCTTGTGGCACCTATGTGGATGCCACATAGATGAAACCTCTCCAAGGCCTCTCTCAAACCTATAAATAGAGCCCTTGTCTCAAGTATTTTACATCTCCCTCATTTGCATTGTTATTATGCTAGTTTGTGCTTAGAGCTTTCTAGTTATTTTAGAGATTTGCATATTACTAATCCTTTTGGTAGATGTTATATTTCATGCATTTATGCTTGCATTTTCATGATAGCTTACTATTGATAGTTTAATTCATTTCATTCCATTTCATATTCAGATCTTTAGAATCCTTTGAGTTTGGCTTATTCATAGCCATTTCTTGAAGGTATTCCACACTCATCTAGCTTAGCTTCATCTTATTTTCATACTTTAATTATTGAAGGGATTCATTCATGGTTGTGTTTTGAAGAGCACATTCACATCCCTCACACTTGAGCACACCAACAAGGCCTCTTATGGGCACCCTTGTTGAGCTACTTTGAGGTTGCATGAGGACTTTTCATGTCGGTTGCATTAAGTTGTAAAACTCAATCATAAGATTAGTTGTATTTTGTCTTGGTTTGAATCTTTTATATGCACATGCTACTAATATTTTCTTATTTACGCATGCTCCTAATAGGTTAGGTTTTCTTGTGTATAGGTACACCACGATGGGAACTCCTGTGATTGGGATTACAACACAAGGTACGATTGTCACTATTGTCAAGAATATGGACATGTTCCCAAAATTTGCATAAGGACACATTTTAGAGGCAACTACAATAGATGGGTGAGTGAGACTACATAATTTAGTTGTCTCAAGAATGATCATGTTAGTAGAAACTATTCAACTAGGTCACCAGTGTTGAGCAATGAATTCAATCAAGGTAAAGAAAAGGTCAATGTTGAGAAAGTGAAGGTGCAGATTAACAAGACATGGAGAAAGAAGGAAGATTTTAGTACACCATGTTTAGATGAGGTCACTTCATCTGATGGATTAGGTGATCACATCACCACCAACTAGGCAATAAAAGGTATGTGTGGAATTGACATTTGAAAAGTTATATTATGCATTAGTTCCAAATATCTAAGATTTGAAAGGAATAAATATGCATGAATCAAGATGAAATGAAGAATTGAGAGTAAGAGTTACTATATAGATATATTATTTTCTATGTTGTTGTCGAGCATGGAAGAAATTGTAGTTATTGTGGAGTGATGGAGACAAGGCTAGTAAAAGCTAAGCTCACTATTTTAGCCGAGTATGTTAAAAATCCAATGATAGTTGAGCTTACAGATGTATAAGCATTGAGCATTTAATACTTAATTTGAAGGGTTATATAGTCAATTTTTGACTTATTTGCATTCATCAGAGTTTCAAGAGCACAAAGAACATGAAAGAAATTGGAAAAAGGGGATTCTAGTGTTTTCAAACCACATCTAACTGCTACTTGACACCATTCTATGAATTCAATATGTATTTAGCTTGTGTCAAGCTATGTTGTTTTGTTTATCACAAACCCTAGGAAATTAAATGGAAACTAGTTCTTCGTCTACTCTTAGGAAAGGGGGGAAGGAATTTTTCAATATTTAGATGATTAGAAATGATGTGAAGCAGCCCCTATTCCAAGCAATTCTTGAGATTGCATAAAAGGGATGTCCATTTGGTGCACTATCCATGGTACCACAAAAGGTTCTAATGATTCAGGATGTGAGATGTTGCTACACTAGAAAGATTGGAGAAGTTGGAGACATGGGAATTAGGGAAACCTACTAGAAGTTGTGTGAAAATGGTGTTTTGAGGGAAGCTAATAAGATTGTCGAGTGAAAAGGGTTACCCTAGACTTTCCTTAGGGTTTTAAAACTGAGTGGATTCAGATTGTTCTAAGCCATATACATGACAACTAGATGTGGTTAGAGGATGGACTAAACAAGATTTCTAAGAGAATTTTGCAAAGTGTAATAGGGTATCCTATTGAAGAGCATGCAGAGTGATGCAAAGGAGGTTATTGAGAAGAACACATGTGTCGTATGGAAAAAGTGAGGGATGTCGACTGACACTGCTTTAGATCCCCTAGTTGCCTTTGTAGTCAGAGTGATAGCTCACAAGTTCTTTCAGTCAAGCTGACTGAATAGTGTTTCATGTATGGCAATTGATTTAGGTTATAAAATTGTGAAGAGAGATTATTCCCATGACCTTGCCAAGTTACAACTATAGCAGTTAGCAGAAAACTTAGAAGCCATTAGGAAATCCAAAAGTGCATCTTGTAAGTTTGGTTCTTTAATTATTTGCATATTTTTCTATGTAAAAAATATATTCCCAACTTTTGGTAAAGTTTCTTGGAAGACCAAAAGTTCAGTTACACAACAAATTAGATAATTCATTGAGCAACTTGTAGACAATTTTGAGTCATTCATGACTAGCTATTTTGAGAATTTCAAAAAATATTTGAAACAAAGATTTGGGATTCTTGTATCATTAGTGGAACAACATTACAATGATGTGTGTTTCCTAGTTGATGTAGATTATACATATGTACAAGCAATAATACCCAGGGTCAAATGGTTAAAACCCTTACCATATGAAAATAATGTAGATGGAGCCTCTACAACTGTCATAACTCTATTGGCTAAGGAAATTGACAAGGATGCTACATCCTTTTGAAGCTATGATGAGGAAAAATCTAGAATAATAATACATTTATAGACTTCTTCTTTTATAAGAAAGAATAAAAAAATAGTGAAGAAACTAAAAGAAAAGCTTGGTGAAGGTGATAAGGAAGCAAAAGAAGAAGAAGAAGCAAAAGGACAAGCACCACTGGAACTTATAGAAGGCCTAGGAGAAGATGAAGATGTTGATGCAAAAGGTTCCGAGGGAGAAGAAGCTGAGGAAGCACCTATGGTTTTTGAGAAAAAGAGGAAGAGAAAGAAATAGGCAATGGAGAAACCAAAGAAGACTATGAAGCAGTCTCAAAAAAAGCCAGCTGTACCTTTAACTAGGTCAAGGACTAGGGCAACCACTACGCAAGAAAAAGAAGTTGCAAAGCCTAAAGATAAAAGAGAAAATGTCACAGTAGAGTCAAGCCAACTTTCTCAAAAGAGTTTCAAGAGATTAATGAAGAAGTACAAGCCATAAGAGAAATCAGATGAGGAGAAGGCATAGTTTGATGAATTGAGAGTCAATTCAAAGTGATAAGACACAATCCCTCTTTTGACATTGATAACTTGTGTGAATGCATTAAAACCAATGCAGAGTTGTTAGGTTTTACACATGTTGATTTTGATAAGCTAGGGAGTGTTGATAAAAATAAGGTTGAAGAGTCCATATATGATATGATGGCTACTTTAAAAACTAATCCACTAGATATTGCCAACTCTTTACCTAAAAATCTTTATGATAGAGTTGAGCAAAAGTGGCAATTCAATTTGACCACTGAGAAACAAATAAGGAAGGCTACATTAGCCCAAGTTATGCCTGCTTTGGATAAGAAAATGATTGCTAAAGCCATGGACAAATATAAGGGGAAATTTTCTCCCAAGTACCAAGAATTTAAGATATTGAAGAAATAAGTTGAGGATGTGGTAACCCAGAGCACATTGGTATGGAAAGTTATTTATGGGTTATCCACTAAAGAAATAACTAAGAAGGTGAAAAAGAAGAGCAAGAACCTGATAAGAATGAGGAAGAGAAAGATAAAGAGGCAAACCTAATCAAGGAAGGTAATGTGGAGGGAACTGAAGGAATAATAGAGGAGGCAACAATTGAAGAAGAGCATCAAGATGTATATGATACATATGTGTCGAGTGCTAGTCCTCCACATGATGATGAAGAGAGTCAATAGGACTTAGTAAGAATCAAGGATGTTCTTGATAAAAAATCATAGAATGTCAATCCTTTGACTAAAGATGATTTGAAGGAAATTTAGCAAGAATCTACCAATGTAGCACTTTTATGCAATAATCCAATATTGGTGAGAGTGGATGAGATTCAAAAGGTAGAAGTTGCATCTATAGGGGACAAGCAACAAGATACATCAAATGTACCCCCACCAACTATAGAGATAAAGGAAAAGGAATCATAGGATCTACAAAGAGATCAAAGTGTAAATCTTGAACAACAAGTTGATACAATAAATACACCATCTGTAATGCCAACTGTTATCATACAGATTATAGAGGCAGAAGCACAACCTACAGGTATATCAATGTCTAGCCTAAATAGTTCAAGTTTACTAGCCCTAGTGATTGTTGATAAGGATAGAATAGAAGTGCATAAGGGTCAAGCAAGCAAGTCTTGTACCTATTCCACCATCACAGGGTGAAGTCCAGAATTAGGAAGTAGACAAGACTAAAGAATTGAAGATGACTATTGAACCTAAGGAGAAAATTGATGTATAGACTCTGGTTACATTACCAGTTTCTACATCTCCTCTCAGTAGTCACACTCTTCAGAGGCTGAGTAAACATGCCACACCATTACATATATTGAGGCCAAGTTCAAGTACACCAAAGAGTGCTAAAGTTACATCATTTGAAGATGTATTTTTAGATGAGGTGATTAAGCTACCAAACTTTGATTTGAACACAATCACAATTGAAGAAATGAGCATTCTTCAAGATGCTTTACAAAGGAAGAAGAGACAAGAAATATTAGGGGGGAGCATATGAAAAATCAAGTTTTGCATGAAATAAAAGATATGTTTATTTATGCTTTTAGTGTTGGTCTTAGAATGGTTTTGACATTTGAGTGTCAACATTCTCTAGAAAAATGCCAAGTATAATACAGAAGCCGAGCTACAATGTATGCCAAGCTAGATGCCAAGTGAACTTTAGGTGCTGAGTAAAGTTCAAGTGCCGAGCAAAGTATAGATGTCGAGTCACTATAGATGTTGAGTAAAATATAATTTATATAAGAGTCAAGTGAGGCAATTTTTCTATATGTGCCGAGCATCAACAACTAGTATGTGTTGAGTAACACAAAATTAGCATATGAGTTTGTGCCTTCACAAACTCAGATGTAAACCATTTTTGGAGCTAACATGGGATGAATCTCGAAGGATCTTGAAGATAAGATTGAATCTCTTGCATTACCTATGTAATCAACATGCAACCAACAAGAAAAATGGAGAAGGCTTGCAACAAATAGGAATAGTGCAAGAAATGAGCAGGAAATGAACATTTAATATTGATCATAGATTCATACCTAACCCTAAGTCTTCAAAATCTTTAGAAGGAGAATGAAACCCCATTATGTGTGCGCAGGAGAGGATATGTATGGGTGAAATATAGTGAAGTGTAGAAGGGTAAAAGACTTAGTGAAGAATAGAGTAGCATAACAAAATCTAGTTGCTGAAGAACAAAGTATCAGAACCTCGCAAAGTGACATATCAGATCAAGCAAGGATCAAATTAGTTAGAGCAGAATAGGGATCTGTAATTAGCAATTGAAGATTGCAAAGCTATCAGGTCAAAGGCTTTCTAATACTCTCTAGCAATTGTATTAGATATGGAAATCCTATGGAATTAGGTTGGCCTAGTAGCCATCTATAAATCCCTTAATAGGGTGGCATTCCAAGTGAATGTACAAAAGTTCTTTAACTAGGCCTACTTTTAGCAAGGTAGTGAAATCCTTTAACTAGGTCAC
This sequence comes from Cupressus sempervirens, assembly GCA_028749045.1. Lineage (NCBI taxonomy): Eukaryota > Viridiplantae > Streptophyta > Pinopsida > Cupressales > Cupressaceae > Cupressus > Cupressus sempervirens. Next base: position 819,947,991 of record CM053786.1, read on the forward strand.
TTTTAATAGAGTGTAAAGTCTTTAACAGGATAGGCCTTTCATAGGGAAGACCATTGGAAGTGGTCAAACATTGTAACCTTGAACAGTTACACATTGCTATAGTGATATTTTGTGGGTGTCATCCCCACCCCAGTTTTACCTTCTCATTTTGGAGGGTTTCTGGGTCACCAAATTTGTGTGTTATCTATTTTCATACATGTCTTTACTTTCATGTTTATTAGATGAATTAGATGCATGTAAAATGGTTTTAGTTTAAAGGGTTTGAAAAGGGTAAAGTTAGTTACTTCTAATTCACTCCCCCCCCCACCTCTCAGAAGTAAATCTTTCCACTTGTTAATTCTAACAATTGGTATTAGATCTAGTTCTCACAAGAAGGAGCCTTACAACTTGGAGAAAAGATCTAGAAATGGAAGTCAACAAACTTGGGAAGATCATAGAGAATCATGCAATTGACATACAACTTACTTTACATGCTTTGGAAGAAGCTAGAGGAGATCTGAAGAAATCCTTAAAAAGAAGAAGAGAAATTGCCATAGCTAAGAATGAAACACAATACAAGGAGATTGACACCTCAAATCTATTTTCAAATGGAGATTCCAAAGAGTTTGATGTAGCAATAACAGACCTAATGGAGAAAAATAGAGCTCAAGTAGAAGAAATTAGAATACTCAAGCTTGAACAAGAATCACAAGCCATGATGCTTTGTGAAGTGACTGAATAGAAGAGAAGAGCCATTGAAGACAAGGCTATGCTAGAAGAAGACAAGAGAAACCTTGCCAATAGACTGGAAGAGAAATCAATTGAGCTTGCAATCTCAAACAAGCAGCTGGATACCCTGAGTTAGATGATGAATGCACATCATGAATTAAATGTCAAGGATATTGAGATCTCTACACTGAAGATGCAAAATGAACAACTACAAAATGACCTAAAAAGAGAGAAGGAGATTGCAGAAAGCTTCAAAAAACCCAATGAGGCCATCAAGTACTTTGAGCAACTACTAAAATCACCAAGGGTTAGCAATGATGCTTTAGGACTTGGTTACACCAACACTAAAAAATGAGAGTCTTCCAAGACTGCAGAAGAAAGGAGTAACAAAGGTAAGAACACTAAACCTACTTGTCATTTCTATGGTAAAAAGGGACACACTTCTAATGTATGTAGGAGCAAGAATGCCCATTAGCATGACAAGCCTAAGAGTTGTCATAAGTGCAAAAACCAAGGAGATCAAGCACATAAATGCAAGACTAGGCTATCAAAACACCAAAATTTGAAGGTCACTGCTATAATTACAAGAAGTATGGACATAGAGCTTTTGAGTGCAGATCAAAGCCTATGTGGACATCAAATCAAGTAGCAAGGGAAGGTAACCATGGTCATCACTAAAATTGGGACTATAACACCAAGTATAGCTGTCATTACTGCCAAGAATATGGACACATTTCTGAAAATTGCATAAGGACAAGTTTTAGAGGGAACTACAATAGATGGCTGAGCCAAACCATATGTTTTAGTTGCTTGAAGATTGGTCATATCAGTAGGAATTTCCCAACAAAGTCAAAGGCACCCAACTCAAAGAATGACAAACGAAAGGAGAAGATAGATATTGAACACATCAAAGGAGAAATGAACAAGACATGGAAGAAGAAAGATGGGAGAAGCACATCAAATGAAGGGATCACTTCGCCTAATAGGTCAAGTGGTCACATTTCATCAAACTAAGCAAGAGAAGGCATAAGGAATTGATTTAAAATTTTTTATCATACATCAGTTCCTAAATAAGCAAGAACTAAAAAAGAATAGATCGACATGAACAAAGATGCAAAGTTGAAAATTCAAGATTTCACAAGTGTTGTCGAGTTGTCCTCAGATGCCGAGTAAAAATCTAGTATAAGCCAAGTTGATTGACAAGACTATAGGAGTCGAGTTGGTAGAGGAAGCCTAGTGAAGAACAAATCTTAGTTGAGGTCGAGTAAGTAATACTCCAGTGGAAGCTAAGTAATGTAGAATCCTTCAGAAGCTGAGTGGATAGCTATAAACATACTAAGCATTAAATGTGATGAAAATAGAGTATATTTTCGTATTTTCAATCAACAAAGAGAAAAGATGAGAAAGAGCATAGAGAAAATCCAAAGCAAAGAATCCATTGTATAAGAAGATTTCAATAGCATTCCAGTATGATTCCATCAATTTTAAGGTATTCATGACTATGTCGAGCTATGCAATTTCATGTTTTCTTCATGTTAAAACCCTATATTGTGTAAAATGGCTTCTAGTTAAAACTTAGGAGAAGGAATCATTTGAAGTTTAATTAGTGTCCAAAGAGGTCAGACAACCTGATTTGCATCCAATACCTAAAATTGCATACAAGAATGACCCAGCTGGAGCCCTATCCATCATACCTCCTAAGGTTGTAATGGTTCAAGATGTAAGGAAATGCTATAATTGAAAACTTGGAGCTATAGGTGACATGGAAATGAGGGAGACATATGAGAAATTGTGTGAAAATGGAGTGTTGAAGGAGGAATTTTAGATTGTTGAGAGGAAGGGTTTAACACGTGCCCTAGAATTACCTACAGTATTCAAGATTGAATGGATTAGATTAGTGTTGAGTAGAATGCATGATGGTAGCTTATGGTTGGAGGATGGGCCTATAAAAATCACAAAGAGAATTGTACATAGAGTGATAGGGTACCCAAGCCTAGATCGATCGAAGACCCTTAGGAGTGATTTTGAGGAGGCAATTGAGAATAACACAGGTGCAAAATGGGAATAAGAGAGGGATGACAATTGACACTATCCAAGACCCTCTAGTTGACTTTTCTATTAGGGTCATTGCACACACATTATACCAGTCTAGAAAAATCAACAACGTGCCTTGTATTGCAATAGATGTAGGATATAAATTGGTGAAGAAGGATCGTACATATGATCTTGCAGAGCTACAACTGCAATAGATCAATGAAAATCTAGCAGCTATCAGGAGAACAAAGGGAGCCCAATCCAAATTTGGTGCCATTTTGATATGTATTTTCTTTTATGTTCAGAATGAATTTCCATCTTTTTGTAAAGTTTCATGGAAAAATGATAGGTCAATCATAGCTCAAGTCAATGAATACATAGAGCAAATGGGAGCTAATTTTGAGACCTTGATGACTAGTTATTTTGAGGATTTTAAGAAGACAATGAAGAAAAGGCTTAGAACTCTAGTTTCCTTAGTATAGAAACATGTAAATGATGTATGTTTTCTTATAGATATAGACTATACATACATACAAGCAACCATACCAAGAGTGAGATGGTTAAGACCTCTTGGGTATGAAATAAACATAGACGAAGCATCAACAACAATAACTGCATTACTGGTAGAGGAAGTTGACAAGGAAGCACCACATTTTGGAACTTATGATGTGGTGAGATCAAAAGTGGATATGGAGTTGAAGACTACCTCCACTTTGAAAAAGAAAGATAAGCTAGCTAAGAAGTTGAAAGCTAAATTTGGGGAAGGCATTGCAGAAGAAGTAGAAGAAGAAGGTGAAGATGTTGAGGGTGATAAAGAAGAACAAGATCAAGGGCCACTTGCCTTAACCCAAGGTATGGGATAAGATGCAAATAAGGAGGAAGGTATCGAGCAAGAAGCACTAAATGTTGAGCCAAAGAAAAGAAAAGCTCAAAAGCAGCCAATTGCATAGCCCAAAGGAAAGAAGGAACCTACAAAGCCAAGTCTAGCCAAACCAACCATAAGGGCTGACACAAGGGCTACAAAACAAGGGGAAAAAGAGAAAGAAAAATAGAAGGCAATAGAACAAGGAGGACCTGTAGAACATAAGAAAGTATGTTGCACCTCTAGAATTAGATGAAGAGAGAATAGAGTCTAATGAAGAACAATTTAGATTGGTAAGCAATTCTACCACATCTAAATTGGAAAAAAATTGCAATAATATTAGAGATAATGTAGATTTATCTAGTCTAAAGACCATAGATTTCAATAAGTTGTCAAAGGAACAAAAAAAATAGTGGAAGAAATCCATCTACACTATGATGGCTAAGTTCAAGACTACCCCACTTGAACTAGATAACTCAATGCCTAAGGAGCTAAGCTCATTAGTTGAGAATAAATAGAATTACTATCTCAAAATGGAGAAAGAAATAAGGGAATCTACTTTGGCTCATGTAATGATAGACCTTACTAAAGGTCAAATAACAAAGGCTAGTAAGAAACATGGGAGCAAATTTGCACCGAAATACAGAGCCTTCAAAATTTTGTAGAATCAAATAGAAGATGTTTTCCAAAAGCCCACACAAATGTGGAAACTAATATATGGTTTGACAACTGTGAAAGAAGGTTAGGAAGATCCATTTGAGGGTAGAAATGAAGAAGAAGAAGAAGAGAATGAGAAAGAGGAAGAAAGAGAGAAAGAAAAATATGGAGAGAAATAGACAGTGGAGGCGACACATGGTGAAAAGGCAACAACTGAAGAGTAGTAAACTAAATAGAGTGTCCAAGACACCCAACTGCCACCACCACATCCTCCACACACAACACCTACAGAAACAATAATTGTAAAGGATGTTCCTGACACCTCAGGTCAGAACATCAATCCTTTAACTGCAGAGGATCTCAAAAAGATCCTTCATCAATCTACATTGCAAGCACAATTTTGTACAAATCTAGTTTTGGTGAGTGTTGATGAGTTATAGAAAGCTGTAGTAGAGATAACAAGGGAGAAGGAAAGGAAACAAGAACAATCTACACAATCTTCCACAGCTACAACATATCAACCCAAATAGCAAGAAGAACAAGACAAAATTGCTAAGGTTGATTTACAATAAAGGTGACAACAACTACTGAGGAGCAAGCAAAGGAACAAATAGGGAAAGATTTTCCTACTGCACAAAGTCAAGGTGCACCTCCACAAATTATCATTATTGATCAAGGTAGTGGAAAAGAGGAGAAAGAAGAAGATAAAACTCCTAAGGAGTAGGAGGCAATACAAAAATTGGTAAAATTTCCTACCTCAGGGACTCCTAATAAGAAGCCGAGCATTGATGTAGTACCGTTACAGATCTCAAAACTAGGCTCAAGCTTTACCAAGGTTGCAAGGGTACTTCACTATGGAGACCCTACACTTGATGAAGAAATAGTCATACCCAGTTATGACTCAAGAACTATGAACCTACAACAGATAAATGAAGTGCAAGAGGCATTAGAGACAAGAGATACTAAAAAATGAGTATAGGTAGAAGCAAGCACTGGTGGAAATCAAGGACATATTTCTTGATACATTCATCTTGCAAGTACCTGATGAAACCAAACCCATCATGGAGCAATTGTCCGAAATTGTGGACCAGGTATAGAATGAGGACCTACAAACTAATGTTAAATTATTAGAATGGTTAGAAAATAAGTTTCAAATGAAAGTGAATGATAAAATATCAAGTGAAATAACACTTTCACAAGTTGAATTGGCAAAGAAGATCAAAAAAGTGAAGAAAGTACTTGAGAATGTATTCTCATTATACACCAAGTTGTGTGATTCCTCATATTTCACACAAGAAATGAGCCAAAGGATACTGAGCTTGGAATGAAATCTAAAGATTTCTAGCACTTAGCTACCAAAAGATCCAGGTTAGAGTGAGAAGCATTTTTCAGCTACGCTTCACACACAAAAAGAATTAGTTGTATTGATAGAAGAAGAGGCCAATATTAAGGCCAAATCAATGCAGATTCAATCTTCCATACCCCACATCTAGAGTACTCCATAAGGAACAATCCTATGCATAGAATGTTCTAAAGAAAGATCCTAATCTTTCTACTTTGGAAGGATTTGTACATCTTGCAACAACGACAACCACCCAGCACAAGTCATTGGAGATTGCTTTAGATAATTGGGATGCTTCTCTAAGGATGATTATGGAGGTAAATAAAACATTTTTGGTGAAGTATTCTATTTATCCTTAGAACCCTTTGACATAAGTGTTAAAAAAGGGGGAGATATAATATTCTGGGGAGATATGAATAAGAATGGTTACATAATACATTCTTTGATAGAAGTAATAAAGAATATCCAAATGGGGAGATATTCAAATTCAACTTGAGGAAGTAATAAAGCCAAAAAGATGCAAAACTGCAAGAAGATGTGATAGGGAACAAATACAAAAATAGGGTACAAATAGATACAGAGTGTAGATAAGGCAAAGAGTATTAGATATATCAGCATGAAACACATTCAACACAAGACTTTTGGTTACAAGAATGGAAATGGCACATCAGCTCAGGGGGAGTATCAAGATTTTGATGTATACAAAATTTTCAATAACTTTTTTTTTTGAAGTCTTGTACATATGCCGAACAGATTATGTAGTATACTCATAGAGATCAAATTTATAATGTTTAGTTAAGTGTTTTTGCCACTCATGTCAAAGGGGGAGATTGTTGGTCTCATAATGGTTTTGACATTTGAGTGTCAACACACTTAACTAAATTCTCTGGACAATACCGAGTATAATACAGAAGCCAAGCTACAATGTATGTTGAGCTAGAAAATTTAATAGGTGCCAAGTGAACTTTAGGTGCCAAGTAAAGTTCAAGTGCTGAGCAAAGTATAGATGTTGAGTCACTATAGATGCCGAGTGAAACAAAATTTCTATAGGAGCCGAGTGAGCCATTTTTTTAATATGTGCCAAGCATCAACAACTAGTATGTGTCGAGTAACATAGAATTAACATATGAGTTTGTGCCTTCAAAAACTCAGATGTAAACCACTTTTGGAGTCGACATGGGATGCATCTCGAAGGATCTTGAAGATAATATCGAATCTCTTGCATTACTGATGTAATCAACATGCAACCAATAAGAAAAATGGAGAAGGCATGCAACAAATAGGAAAAGTGCAAGAAATAAGCAGGAAATGAAGATTTAATATTGAGTGAAGATTCATACCTAACCCTAAGTCTTTGAAATCTTTAAAAGGGGAATGAAACCCCATTATGTGTGCATAGGAGAGGATATGTATGGGTAAAATATAGTGAAGTGCAAAAGGGTAAAAGACTTAGTGAAGAATATAGTAGCATAGTATAATTCAGTTGTTGAAGAACAAAGTATCAAAACCTCACAGAGTAACATATCAGATCAAGCAAGGATCAGATCAGTCAGAGCAGAACAAGGATCTGTAATTAGCACTTGAAGATTGCAAAGCTATCAGGTCAAAGGCTTTCTAATACTCTCTAGCAATTGTATTAGATATGGAAATCCTATGGACTTAGCTTGGCCTAGTAGCCATTTGTAAATCCTTTAATAGGGTGGCATTCCAAGTGAATGTACAAAAGTCCTTTAACCAGGCCTACTTTTAGCAGGGTAGTGAAATCCTTTAACTAGGTCACTTTTAATAGAGTGTAAAGTCTTTAACAGGATAGGCCTTTCACAGGGTAGACCATTGGAAGTGGTCAAACATTGTAACCTTGAATAGTTACACATTGCTACAGTTATATTTTGTGGGTGTCATCCCCACCCCATTTTTTCCTTCTCATTTTGGAGGGTTTTTGGGTCACCAAATTTCTATGTTATCTATTTTCATGCATGTCTTTACTTTCATGTTTATTAGATGAATTAGATGCATGTAAAATGGTTTTAGTTAAAAGGATTTGAAAAGGTTAAAGTTAGTTACTTCTGATTCACACCCCCCCCCCCCCCCCCCTCAAAAGTAAATCTTCCCACTTGTTAATTCCAATATTTAGTCTCCTAGAAATGAATGAAGATAAGAACATCATAGAGAAACTTGTCACCATTGTAGATAAGATTAATGATGAAGACCTAGATTCTAATGTTAAATTATTAGAATGACCAGAAAGGAAATTTCATACAAAGGTTTTAGAGAAGATATTTAGTACTATTACACTAAGATGGGTTAATCTTGCAACCAAAATGGAAAGTATGAAGAAGGTGTTAGAGAAAATTTTCTCTCTCTACACAAAGCATTGCAATTTTGATCTATTCACTAAGGAAAATCAACAGGCTACTGACCAACCGCAATGAGATTTGCAATTTACAGGTAATACATTAAAACTCTCTTCTGGTAATAGTTAGACACATTTTTAGAGGTTACTAGCAACTCAAAGTAGGCTTGCCAAGTTTCAAGAAAAGATGCCAATATCATATCTACTCTGATCAATATCTAGTCCATGTTAACACCTCACATGGAAGTGTTACACAAGGAACTAGCCTTTGCAGATACTTTGATGAATAAAGATTCCTAACTTTCTACTCATGAAGGCTTAGTTGACCTAGCTACTAATCTTTAAATATAGATTCATTCATTAGATGTAGCATGTGATAACTGGGATACAACATAGACAAACACACTACAAGTATACAACCCAAATGACATAAGTGCCAAAAAGGGGGATATGAAGTTTTGGATAAGTATTTTTGTGAAATTTTGAAGGAAATTTATCAAGGAGGAATATCTACTCAGTAGGAGTAATAAATGAAGTAACAATAATGAAGTATTTACTCAGGGAGAGTAATAAGGTATGGAAGAGACAACAATTTTGCAGATTTTGAGATTTTGAAAGTTTTGTATGGAAGCTAAGTAACGAAAATAGGAATGTATATGCATTATATTGATTTTGACAAAGTAGTTAAAAAATACTTAGTCATTATTCAACAAAGAACAATGCAAGCTGAGTGCTGAGTGTATGCTGAGTGATGCAAGCTGAGTGATCAAAGCATGTTGATCATAATTGTTCAGATAGTACATGTTGAGTAATATGATAGTCAATTTCAAGAAGTCAGTACATGTTGAGTGATTCAAGTGCTGAAACAACAAAGGGAGCTGAGTATTAATATTAAGAGCACAATGAAGACTGAGCATCAGAGCCTTTGGATGCCAAGTGAACAGTTTGTCATAGATGTTTGTAGTGGCACAAACTTCTATATAAACCATTTTTGGGCTAACATAATCATAATTTAGATTATAAGAGATAATTATGGAGTCATATTATGAATCCCTATGTAATACATGCAACCAATCAAATTGAGGGAAATATTAGGCGGCAATAAGGATTAACCATAGTCATTCATTCTTACCTAATCCATCACCTTCAATGTTTATTTAAGACAGGAAAATCCTAAAAGGTTTAGGTATGCACAAGGAGACGAATGCTAAGATTTTTCATGGTGGTTTAGATGGCTATGATAGAGTTATACATTATAGATTCAGTTTGAGAAGAACAAAGTAAATAAATGAAAGGATAGAGGAGACATATCTGATCAGGAGGATCAAGGTTTAAATAATAAGGAGGATATTTGACATCAAGCACTAAGGTGCAAACTGAAGGATCATGGTGGTGAATCATTCTAATAGTTGATGCAGAGAAAATTTCTTAATTGAGTAGTCCTAATAGGTTGTTGTAAATATCTTAACCAAGTGCTTACTTTATTGTAATTTTAAATCCTCTAACAAGGTGAGACCTAATAGTCTTTGTAAGCCTTTACTAGGGCAGACCTTTCATAGGGTAGATCATAGCTTATGATCAAACACATTGTAGCCAACACTTTACAACTACAGTAGTGAAGATTTTTGGGTGTTAAACCCACCCTAGTTTTACCTTCTCATTGGAGGGTTTTTGGGTAACCAAATTTATTTGTGTTATATGTTATTTACTTTATGTTATGGATGTGATGCATGTTAAATTATTTTAGTTTATATGTTAAGTTATGAGATGGATGTTGGTGATATTTTTAGGCAAAAAATTTAAGTGTCAATTCAATGCGCTCCTGCCCCCCCCCCCCCCCCCCCCCCAGAACTTAATTACTTTCTCATTGGTATTTCTGACAAAGTCCTCATCAAACCAAAACAAAAACCAAGTTTTATTATGTGTGGTATTCAGATAGCTAAACTACAATTGCAAATCAAAAAAATACTCACCAAAACATTTCTAAAGAAGTTGGGTGGACTTTGCTACTATGTTACAAGAACATGTCCATCTTCCCATAAATTATCTAGACACTTTACCACCAGGTCAAAATCTTCCTAAAGTCTTGAGAAAAATAATAATTTCCCACTTCTCTATTATGATAGATAATTCATAGTTGAATTTCAATCACAGGTTCAAATCCATCATTTTAAAAGAGAAAAGGCATATTCCCTTGCAAATTTTGAGGTGAGAACTTTATAATTTGTTTCACTCTTTAATCTTGACCTATTCCCATATCTTAATTGGGTTGATTGCACATATTTTAAACCTAGATCTATCTTACACTTGACATATAATCAACTAGTCCAATTTCACATTTACATTTACATATCTTTAATCAAATTTACATAGCATAGAAGAGTACTTTCTAGCATAGTTCTTGATATAATTTGGGTTTAATATTGACATCCCTTTATTCATTTAGGTTTTGCTAATCTAACTTGGATTACATTTAGAGTTATGTTTGGAAGCCCCTTTTCTGTTGTATTTTGAATGTTAGTATGGAAGTGGTTAATTAATTAATTAATCTCATTATTAAATTTATTTATTTCATTTTCCCCCTAAACATGTATATTTAATGGTTATTCTACTAAGAGTAAGGCCTACAAATGATATAAGTTGGGAATAAAGAAGATTTTTGAAAGTGCAAGTGTAAGAATTAATGAAAGATTTTAGGTGCAAGGGAGAAATTTTAATTATTATTTGGATAAGGAATCCAACCTTCAAAGGAATCCAACAAAATCTAGATTTTAACCATGTTTTGTTTAGTTACCCAATAAAAAATCCACCTATTAATATAGGCATTAGTAATAATAGTAGAGTCGCCTTCAACATGAATCTTCTTAATTTTTAACTTTTTGGCTAACACAATGTTGGCATTAAGTTATGTTTTCCATTAGTGACAACACTTATTCATAATTCTGTATGGTTACTGAGTTCATCATTCAATCTTCAGTGTTTACTGAGCATTCAATGGTTGCCAAGTGAGTTCAATAGTTCAACAGTTCACACCAAGCATTTTAGAGGCTACCGAGTGAAAACAAGCAGTGTGAAGTCTAGCAGTTATCACTGAGCAATTCAATTATTACTGAGCTTCACAGTATCTATTGAGTCATCAATTTCTAGGATGTGAAGCCAGTATCTACCAAGTGATGGGATGAGCAATGTTTACCAAGTAAATGCAAGGTAAAAATAGTATTCAATTCCTACTGAGTGACATTATATCTATCGAGTCTCCAATGTTCACCGAGTTCAAAGCTACGTTGAGTGATTAGTATGGACCAAGCCTCTACTTCTACCAAATGCATGACGATGCCAAGTAATGTAGTGGCTACTGAGTATTAGAAGGTCACCAAGTTAGCTTTCAAAACTTGAGTTTCTATATTTGGGCCAACTCAGTAATATTTGTGTGAATTTGTGTTTTGGCTGACCTTGTAAATATGAGAATTGGAATGGTATATATGTAATGTATTATATCATACCCAAGGAATGTGTGTAAGAATGAAGTAATGGTTTGAGAAGAGTGAATGGGAATCAACAACAAAGTAAAGTATTCAGCAAGGTCAATAAGGAATAGTCAAGTCAAATCTATCACAAGAGGTGATCAACATTTCAAGGATCTAATCAATAAATTAGTTGTAAGTCAAATATACTATTTCATCCTAATAGGTGAATCAGATTCAAATCCTTTGACAGGGTAGACTTGACAGTCTTTCTTTAAATCTCTTAATAGAGTGCATACTTCATTGTATGTTTGTAAAACCTCTAACAAGGTGGACCTAGTAGTCCTAATTGCTCCTAACAGGGTAGATCATCAGAAGTGATCATTGTAAGCCTTAACAAGCCAACTTTATAGTGCAATATTGAAGTTTTGTGGGTATCATCCCCACCTCAGTTTTTCTTTCCTATTGGAAGGTTTTTGGGTCACCAAATATTGTGTTCATGTGTCATGAATGTTTACATTTCATTTTCTCATGCATGTAGTAGATTAGATGAACTAATGATGAATGGATTATGTTGATAAAGTGCTAAATTTTTTAAAAGATTTGAGGTTACTGATTCACCCCTCCCCTCTCATTAACCTAGCTAGTATTCATTATTTGCAACAATTGGTATCAGAGGATTGTGGTTCTTAGGATAAAGTTTGATAGCTTGAAAAAAGATCAAGGACAATGGAGATATTCAGACTTGACAAAGTTATTAACAATGAGAAGCTAGATCTAGAAATAGCCATAGCTCAGCTCAAGGAAGCAAAAGAGCATATTTCCCTATCCCTAAAAAGAAGGAACTTGCAGAATAGATGAATGACCACCAGTATGTTGAAGAAAAGATTGAATACTTTTTCCCTTCAAGCAATTTAGATGAAGCAAATGAGGCAATCAAAGAACTCCTAGAAAAGAATGGCTCCCTGCAAGAAGAGGTAAGAAAATTGAAAAGAGAATAAGAAATCTATTCCATAAGATTGTGTGAAATTTTTGAACAAAGAAATAAGGCAAATGAAGACTTGGAGGAAAGGAACAATGCAACTCAAAATCAATCCCTTCAGCAAGAAAGTCTTATCAATCAACTTTCCAATGCAAATGAGAAAATCATGAGTTTGGGATCTGAAAATGAAAGGTTAAGGAATGATTTAAGAACTCAAAGACAAATCAATGAAAGATTGAAAGTTGATCTAAATTTTGAGAAGAAACTCAATGAAAGAATAATGAAATTTCAAGCAAGCATGGATCAATTAAATCAGAAAAGTGAGCAGAATCTTTATAGACAAAAGGGTAAAGCAAGACTTGGATACAAAGAAGAAGGTGAATCCTCCAAACAAGGTGCTCAAAGGAATCAAAGACTTACTTGCACTCATTGTGGTAAGGAAGGTCATACATCAAACAGATGTTGGAGCAATGGAAAGGCAAAATTTAATGGAAAATACTACAATTGTAGTCAACATGGTCATAAAGCTAATGAATGCAAGGAGAAACCAAAGTTTGAAGGTAAATGTCACAAATGCAAGAAACAAGGTCACAAGGCATCTGGATGCAGATCAAAACCATTCAATCCAGCTGAACAATTTATAAAGGCAATATTTGGTTGGGACTACAATCCTTGGTGTAGATGTCATTACTGTGGAGAATATGGACATGTTGGCATAAACTATGCAAGGCATCACTTGAGAAGAAAGGATACTACAATAAGATGTTATACATGCATTGAACTTGGTCATATAGCTAAAAATTGCATGAACATAGGCAGAGTTGAAGATGAAAAGAAAGCTAAAACATATAACATCAGGAAGCAGATGAGACAACAATGGATTCCCAAATCTACCAAGCAAGCTAGTTCAAATGATGGTCATGTCACTCAAGTAGTGGGTGACTCCACCATTTCCAATTAAGTTCTTAAGGAAGAACTAGAACTACATTCTCAAAGTCACATCTTAAATAGTTCTAATGAATGAAAGTGAAAGATTCGAATTAGTATTTTAGATACAAAAGGATCATAGAAGATTATCATTAGTATTCACTAAGCGAGGTCAAGAATAACAAGGTTTTGTTTGGTTATCAAGTTACAAGGTTCTACCGAGTTATTTGGATAGATAGTGGATGATAGCTTGTCAAGCACTATGCCATTATGGATCTCATTTTACCAAACATTAATGGATAACTTTTCATAAAAAAGGTAGAATTTTGACTTCATTTTCACCATAAATTCAATCTATCTAGAGAAAAGTGATTTTTAGAGCATCCAAGCGATCTTGATCATAGTTTGCAGCAAAATTTTTGAAGAAAAATTTATCAATCTACTGAGTGATCATGCCATCTACCAGCAGTAGCAACAAGGCAAAGAAGCTTCTATGATGTTGGTGTGAGGTGTTGAATGGAAGGCTCTAAACTTCAAACTGGTGCCAATAATTATGGAATCACTCAATCCTAATGGAGCTCAGTCACAAATTCCACAAAAGGTACTCCTTATAAACAACATTCGTACTCATTTCAAATGTATTGTGCAAGAAATTGGAACCTTATAAATGGACAGTGCTCTAGGAGAACTGTGTGTGGATGGAACCCTAAAACCTGAGCATAAACATTTAGAGGAGAAAGGCTTGATCCACATTACGCACCTACCAAGAAACTTCCAAATCAAATGGATTAGGTATATTTCGAGTCCTATGCATAATGGTCAGTTGTGGTTAGAGAAACCCATCTTGATAACAAAGAAGATGATTCACAGAATCATGGGTCTCTCTATGCTCAATAAGGTCAAAGTTACCAAAACCCTAAGTCAGGATGAGCTATAGAAGAAAACCCTAGCCAAGTGGGATGACAGAGAACTAAAAATCAACAATGTATCTGATGTGGAACTTAGGTTTGGTATTCACATTATTGCACATAAGATATACAACTCTAGTCAACTGAATAGTGTGTCATGTGAGGCTATGGACTTAGCCTACAAGGTAGTTAAGAAGAATCTAGAATATGATTTAGCAAACTTGATGTTGAAACAGTTGAACAAGAACATGGATAGTATCAGGACTTCAAAGAATAATCCATGTAAATTTGGTTCTTTGTTAACTTGTCTATTCTTTTATGTTCAAAAGTTTTTCCCCTCCAAAGGATCGGTGGTATGGAGAAAGGATACTCTAGTTTTATACCAAATTAATGAGTTTATTGTAGAAATGGGTAAGAATTTTGATAGTATAATGGACAACTATTTTGAAGTTTTCAAGGAAAAGATGAATAATAGGTTCTGAATTCCACCAAAACTAGTTGAAGACTACAAGGATGATGTTTGTTTCATGGTTGATTGTAATAAAGTATACATTTAGGTAGTTAGGCCCATAATTGTATGGGTGAAACCTCTTCCCTATGAGGTTAATGTTGATCAAACCAAGGAGATAATTGAAGCCCTAGTGAATGAGCCAGTAGATCCAAAGGTACCCATCTTTGGAACTTATGAGAAAGTAAAGGCAAGAATAGAACTTGAGATCAAGCTCCCTCAGGTGGTAAGTAAAGGCAAGAGGAAGATAGAAAAGTTGAAAACTGCAAATGCCCCTCTCATGCTTATCGAGGGCAAAGGAGAAGATGAGGAAGAATTTGAGCATTAAGATGAAGAATCAGAAAAGGAGGAAGAGCTTGTGAAAAAGAAGGGCAAGGTGATTATCACCAAGCCACCTAAGGCCTCAATAGATGTGTTTACCAAAAGATCTAAGAAAGGAGATAGTGAAGTTGTGTTTAATAAACCTCTTCCCACATTTCAGGAAAGACTCAAACAATTAAGAGTAGGTGCTAGAATCAAGAACTTCAAAGCACTCAAATATGAAACAAGGACTCTAGCTGAATATAAAGTGGTTGAAGATCTGATCATGGACAAGTTAGAAAGATGGAAATTCTCTCCTGATCAATTTGCTTCACAAATACCTATAGTTTTGTTAGACAAGGTCAAGGTCAGATGGGAATCAGCTACGTAGACTACCAAGGATATATATGAGCAATCATTGAGATAGTTGCTACCGAATCTTACCAATGCTGAGGTTAAGGAAGAAATGAAGAAAAATGAGGAGAAGATGATGATGAGATTTCATACTTGTTTGATTTTGGTTAAAGACATTGAGCATGTACTCAAGGATGCTACAACTATGTGGAAAAATGTTTATCATATGCATAAGCCTAGTGAGGATCTAGTGGAAATAAATGATGATGATGATAGTGATAATGAAGAAGAAAATACACCTTGTGTCACTATTGATGCTGAGGATTATTAGGCATTGAAGGATGGTGAAGAAGAGAAAGAGGAAGAAGTTGATGAGGAAGATAAGGAAGCAGATGAAGAAAATGATCCAATAAGGATAGCTACACAAGTTATAGCCTCCCTTCCTCTCTCTCCTCCAAAAACTACTACATCATCTGGCATGGAGATAGCTTTAGCAAGTGTGATTGCAACCTCAACAAATACATCATCTGCTCAATCACTATTTGCTCCCTCTCAGCTTTAGGTATCTTTGATGGAAGTGTCTACCATTGAGCCATAACACTCCTCTTCTTTAGCTCTTGAGTTTGGGACATTAGCAGTGTGTTCAGTATCAAATTCTACAATTTTGTCTACTTCAATTTTACATGCTCTTGTAAGTACTTCACTTGTGAATACTTCTATCAATGCTCCTATTGTATGTACTTCAGTTAGTGTTCCATCTATAATCACTTCAATTTTAGGTAGCACTTCAATTTTGGATTCTGTTAGCACTCTAGTCAATATTCCTTCAGTAGGCCCCATACAAGTTTTCACAGCAAGCCCTACTATTTCTACAATTGTTTCTTTTTCAAAGTCCAAAGTAGTGATGTCAGAAGTAGAACCAAGGACACCCCTTAAACTTCTAATTATTGGAAAAGAAATTGATGAATATATAGAATTGGACAAGGAAATTGAAATTCCTAAGTTAGATTTTGATACTGCTACTATGGAACAAATGAGATTGGTCAACCAACTTCTAGAATAGAAAGCTAGACAAAAGCAGTTAAGAGAGGAAAGGGACAAAAAGTTTAGAATCATAAAGAGTGCAAAGAATATCTTTACAGAGGCTATAGGCATGGATGTTGATTGATCTTAACATATTTTGTTGCAGTTAGAGGAAGTAGTAAATAAGTTCAATGAGGTTTCTATTGGTCAAGAAAAGTTGATAGAAAAAGCTGAGAAAAAGTTTGACAATAAGGTGCTTGAGCACATTGCTATTCATCAGGTAGAGCTTTCATCAATTTTGGCTAATCTTGAAAATTCTTTTATGAATGTAACATCTCTTTTTACCAAGCTATGTGATATTATTGAGTACACTAAGGAAATAAAAGGAAAACTAAATAAGATAGATGAGGATCTAAAGGCTAGCACTCAAAAGTTGTATCTTGACCCCAATTCAAGCTCAGCACATCACACCAAGGTCAGATTCTTATCTAATATGCAGGTTGAATTGTTGAGAGAGGAAGCAAGGATTAGGTCTACTCTTATAGACATCCAAAACATAATGCTTCCAATCATGGACTCAATGCATAAGCACATTGCCTATTCAAAAAATAGATCCATGATAACAATTTTTCAATTGTAGATCATATGATTAAACTCTAAGTAGAAGTTCAAGTGGTACTTCATACCTACAAAATTTTGCAAGATAACTAGGATAAGACATTAGCTCTCATTCTCAAGGTACACTCTGAGTTTCTCTCACATTTTAGTATCTCTGTATAAGTATGTTGTTTATAATTGTTTGGCATTATTGTCAAAAAGGGGGAGAGAGAGATATTTGCAGAGAAACATATGTACATTATAGAATCAAGAAGAGATATTTGTATATACAGTATGGTAGTATGCCTTATATAATATGTACATTGTATGGGGGAGATATATGCAAATGTACTACAAAGATAAATTTTGAAAAATCAAAAATCTGGATGACACTATACATAAATTTTGTCTAATAAGTGTTTTTGTCACTAATGCCAACACAATGCACCCATCCTTCAAAATAACCAGTCATCCATAACACAACCATTAGTTCATTCCATTTCACAACAATCCACCATATTACAAATAATATCTTCTAACATTCTTGTTACCACCACCACCATTATGCAACCCATGTCTACCCCTATAAACATCATAGGGCCTACCATCATTTAAACATATTTCCAAATCATCACCATAGAACAACTAATATTTGTATCAAATGCCCTAATTACTAGTAGGGTTACCATTCCATCACAACAAGGCTCATAATCCGCACCCCAATACACTACATGAACACCACTTATAAGGCCCACTATTCAACCATTTCCTCCATCTGGTACTACTACTAATCCATTTGTAATCACCCAGAATATTCCCACATTATTTCCACTCACATGATGAGGATTTAACAAATTTTAGATGTATGCTGCAAGCATCCCAACTTTCACCCCTTTTGTACAAACTCAACCATAGATAACTTACAATGCACAATAACAACAACCACTACCACCACTTGAAAATTCATTTCCAACCATCACCATCTACTTAGCCATGCCCCTCTTGGGATTTTCCAAACCATCCACCTACCACAATAGAAGTAAACAGGGATAGCCCCTATGCAAAATACCCTACATAATCCAATACCCAAGTACCTCCTCATGCAAGAACACACCCATCATACATTGAACAAACTATCACTTTCCAACCTAATGTGCAACCTTATCCACCACCATAATAACAAAAACAAAAACAAAAACAACTACTGTTACAATATGTGTAAAACATGCAACCACAAATGTATCCATTTGCATAGAAATCAACCAATCACCTAGCACAATAATATATGTAGAACCTAATGTCACAACAATAGTATATCTAAAAACCACAAACTCATCTTCAAGTGGTTGGGTAGTCATCCTTCCAAACACACTAGTACATGCAACATAACCCTCCATATTCACTTGCTCTATCTAATATATATCATACATCAAGGGCACATGGAATGGGGAACTGTTGAAAAAAATTGATTAATTGTATATTGTCTTTGATGTTACACAAAATCTCATATCTTTACCAATCAGTGTATGCCAAACTCACTCAGGTGATGAAGACAACTTTATGTGTCTATCAAGTATTCTAGTATTTGCCAAGTTTAGAAGGTAGTGACTACCATGTTCACTTGGGCGTTGAAGAAAAGTTTGCAGGATTTGAGTGTCAACTGAGCTCACTTGGGTAACAAAGGAAAGTTGGATGAAACTAGTGTTAATCAAGCTCAGTCAGTTACCAAAGGAACTTTGTGAAGATGCAATGTTAACCAAGTTCACTTGGTTAACATAGGAAAATCATTTCCGAGTTAGTGTCTACTGAGAAGGGTTGGCTAACAAAGGATTTTATTGTTTTGGTATATTTAGTTCAATGGATTTGTTTGTTGCTTCTAACTGATTGGGGAGATGAATATTAATTATTCTAAATTGTATTCAGGCTAACTTGAAAATGGATATGATATAAGCATAAGGTCAAGTTGAGGATTAAATGTGAGCAAGTGTATGGAAGAATAGAAGATGCTAAGAGAAAGAAAAGAGCTGCAAGGATACATTTGATCAAGAAGGATCAAGTATTCAAGACAGAATTGAGATATGTAATTAGCAATACAGTTGCATAAAAAATTAGGTCATCTCATTGTTACTCTCTAACCATTGTAGTAGTAATCTAAATCTCTTAACAGAGTTGGCTTAACAACTATTTGTAAATCCTTTAACAAGGTGGCATTTCTAGATTGAAGTGTCTGAAGACATTTAACAAGGCCACTCCTAACAGGGTGATTAAATCCTCTAATAGGGCCATACCTAACAGTGTGTTTTGTAACCTTTAACAACGTTGGCTCCTAATAGGGCTCAGTTCAAAAGAGTGAAAATCAGTAACTAGTTGCAATTGGTGGTTTTTTCCAAATTGGGTTTTCTTGGTGTCACTTGTGTTCATGTTATTTCTCTTATGTGTATGAAACTAAGTTAATTAAGGTTAATCATAGCTAATATCTTGAAGATTGCATGATTAATCATTTTTTGAGTTATAGTTTTTATTTCAGTGGTTACTGAGTCACTACTACATTTGAGCCCAAATTGTGACAGTAAGACATCACAATTGCAATGGCTACCTCTCGCCCAATAGGAATTGGCTCTTGTCAGATGGGCGTCAGACTTTTTGCATTAGAAGTTACAATGGCAAGGTTGTTCATCACAATTAAGATACCTCAAGGTGTTGTAAATTGAATCCATATGGGGAAATACACTGTTGGAAACCTTGTCACACATGCAAGATCCAGGCAATGGAAATGTTGTAGATTTGACAACTAGTCGTTGAACCTATCTATCATAATAGAGATAGATATATGGTAGCAACATTATGAAACTGATGGCTAGCTATTGAAGTTGCGACATAAATGTAATAGAAAATAATATGGAATATGTGACGTTGGAGAGAGTGCTTTTCTAACAAATCTAATTCTAAAATTCAACTTTGGTTATGACCATTATTAGGAGACTCCAATGCTCTTACCACTATAACTAGTTTTCCTATTATTTTTATCTTTTGGAAGAGACTAGATGATTCTTTTGATAGTCACAAGAATCATCCGGTCTCTCCCAAAAGAAAAAAATAATAGGAAAACTAGTTGTAGGTGTAAGAGCATTGTAGTCTCCTGATAATGTTCATAACCAAAGTTGAATTTTAGAAATAGATTTTTTAGGAAAGAATTATCTCTAATGTCACATATTTCATATATTTTTTCTATTATAATTAAAAATAGGTTAATATTGATGTTCACTTGGTTTTGAGAATAGTTTAATATTCTATACTAATTAGGACCAACCGCGTAAAGGTGGAAGCTCATTTGGATCTACCCCCCCCTACCCCCCATCTAAATTCCCTATTAACATCTAAAATCTTTAAGAAAGGATCAATGTTTAAAATACAAAAAAGGATCCATAGTTGCAAAAGTGACATCATTTTCCCATCTTATGAGGCATGTCATTTTTCCATCGCATCAAAAATAAGATTCAGCCACTCTAAATTGAGAATGCATGTTGCATTCAAATTCATGGACAATAGACAGAGCTGATGAAACACAACACAATTAAATTTATTTAATACCTAATTAAAGACCTCTAACAAAAATGCAACCTTGTTGTGTTTTTCACCATGCATTTGAACATCTCATTGCTCATGAGAAATTCATCACACAGGTACATCTAAGAATGTCCTCATTGCCTCTTTCATAAAATGAATCCAATATTAGAAAATGCCCCCTAATAAATAATAGTTCAAGTGAAATAAACACATGAAAAATGAGAGAGAAAAAGAGGAATCTACTTACCAATAGGTGTTGCCATTTCATATGTGGCCATGCTACATGTTGAGTGAGTTTTATTATTTTCCTATTGTTCCAAGATCTATTTTTTTACATACATGCATACATACACACATATATGTGTGTGTATGTATGTATATACATGCATACATATATAGAGATCACAAGGACATGACAATGAGATGTAGAGATCACAAGGGCACAACAACGAAATGTAATGATCACAAGGAAACATGCATACATACATACACACACATACATATGTGCATGCATGCATACATACATATATACATGTACGCATGTATATACAAAGAGATCTTTTTTAAGGTGCTAAGTGACTTACCTGAAGATCCTCCACAAAAATAATGTAGACCGGGAAATGTGGGCAAAGTTCATAAGAAATTTTACAAAAACATATCATAGCAGATATTTTTAGAAAGAAACAAGCCATTCTAGTTGTGAGAATAGATGCTACAAATTCCTGAGAGCCAAGGGACCCTGAACCTATGCTACATTTTCTAGAGACATGGGAGAAGTTACTATTGGCTTCAATATTTCATAACATTCTAGATCATATAGTGATGCCCAAATTAATAGCAATAGTAGATAATTGGGATGTAGACATCACAAGGGCATGATAAAAAATTCCTATAGAAATTTCATCATATTAAGTACAATAAAATGAATGAGATGCATGTTGAGAATGGATTGAAGAAGGTAATCAAAGAGGGAGATTGTAAAGGGAGATGTTGAGAACATACAAGTATGCTTTAATCATTGTTTTGTCACTGATGTCAAACCTACTATTTGTTGGTAAGACAACTACTTATATGATTTAAGTACTATCACTTAGATGATTGATGAAGAGGATTTGATCAAAAGATGTAACAATAGCACCTAGAGGAAAGGTTGAGTTATGATTATGTAAAGAAGTACAAGAATTAGTTAAGATAGTGATAACATGATTTATTGATAATCTACTCAAGGTTACAAAGGCTGGTTATACTAAGAAAGTTTAGTAGAACAAGCTACACAAAGTTTGTCTGTAAAGCTTGACCAAGTGGATAGTAGGTGTCGAGAAAAGTCAGTGCAAGCTGAGTAGAAAATTAGTTGAAGCCAAGTAAAAGTTTATTCTAGTGCATGCCAAGCTAAACAATGGATGCTGAGTAAAGTTTAGTTGATGTCGAGCACCAGTAAACTTTAGTTTATGCTGAGTAATTTTATAATGAATGTCGAGCAATGCAATATATGTTGAGCATCAAAAGAAAGATAATGTCGAGCTATTGTATTATTTAAAAGATCATGAATTCAATGAATCTAAGATAATAAGTTTGTTTTCTTGGATTATGTGAGCTAGGTGGAAGATAAGGATGATGAGTTGGTGGCACAAATTTCAAGATAAGCTATTTTTAGGCAAATTCAAAGAGGGTTCAAACATAAGTTCCTAGAAGAGAGATGGAATGTGGGATAGATTCATTATATCCTACCTAATCTGTCCTAACCCTATATTGGATGACAGAGAATGAGTGGCAAAATATCTTAATTTCCTATTTATAGGAATGACTGGTTATGAAGCAAAGATAGTTAGGTGTGAGAACCTAAAGAAGACAAGGAGTCAAGGGCTCTACTTCTTCAAGTGACCTAAGAGAAGAGTCTACATTGGCATGCTAAGCAAGGAGGCTTAAGGAGATGAATGCTTGAAGGGTGAACAAGCTATTAGAGCTGCAAAGTATGAAGGTTAAGAAGAATTGAGTATTGAACGGTGATTTTTAATCTAGAAATGAAGTTGCAAGTTATATCAGATCAAGCCTTACTGTTACTCTCTAACAATTGTATCAGTCTAGGGTAAATCCTTTGGATTAAGGTTTACCTAACAGTCATTTGTAAATCCTTTAACTAGGTGTTATTCCAAGTGAATGGTCTAAAGTCCTCTAACAAGGCTCACTCCTAACAAGGTGATTGAAATCCTTTAATAGGGACAAGTTTAATAGTGTGTATTGTAACCTTTAACAAGGTTGGCCTTCACAAGGCATCACTTCAGAAGAGTGAAAAAAGAATAGCATGTTACTGGTGGTTTTTTCCAAATTGGGTTTCCATGTAAATCATTGTGTCAAGTGTGCTGATGAATCTGTTATGTTTCATGTTTACATTTCTGCAAGTTGATTTGATAGTAACCTACAAGTTTTAAGTGATTGCATAATCTTATGGATGCATGCATGATGAATAATTTTTTATGGGTTCACTAAGATATGAAAAGTTCTAGTTATACATCTAGACCTTGGATAACTAATTCACCCTCCTAGTTATTCTAAAGTATTCCAATAATTGTTATCAGAGCCATCTGCTTAAAGAAGACTAGTTTGAAGTTACTAGAAGCACAAAGATCAAGATGTTGAAAAGAGAAGTGCCAAAGCTCAACAGAGATAACTTTCTTGCATAGAAAAGTTTGATGAAGCTACACCTTGGAGGACTTGGAGATCATGCAAATCTACCATCACCATTGAGCATGTTGACCCTACTAGAGCTCCAACTGTTGAGGATATGAGAAAGAAAAAGGAATACAACCAAGAAATTTTGGAGATTGCCTCTGCCCTAAGTTATGTTGAATTTGATGATATTAAAGTTCTTGATAGTGAAAATAAAATGTGGGATGCCCTAGTTGCCATCTATGGAGGAGAAACCAATGTTCTTAGAGCCAAAGCTAAAAATCTCAGAGGTAAGTTTGATAAAATGAGAAATGAACAAGGTGAAAATATTGCTCAATATGTTGCAAGAATAAAAGAAGTAGTTATTGCAATAAGAGGAGCAAATGGAAAACTAGATGATGATATTGTGTTAAGTAAAGTTTTAAGGACACTGCTACCTATATATGCTATTAGAGTCTTTGCAATTCAAGAACTGATATGTATACAAGGGAATGATCTATCACTTGAAGGACTAGTAGGTAGAATCACTACTTTTGAGCTATCTAATTTTGATAATTACAAACTTAAGAGTATTAAATCTACTTTCAAAGCTAAAGTGTCATTAAAGGAACCTAATGAGAAGAAGAAGAAAAAGAAAAAGATGAAATATGTATCCAGTGACAGTGATACATATGAGGAGGATGTTGAACAACTTGAAGCATTGCTAGCAAGATTCCACAAAGGTAAAGGCAAGTTCAAAGGTAAGTTACTTGTCATTTGTTTTAATTGTAATGAGGTTGGTCATATTGTTGCTAGATGTCTAGAAAAGAAGAAATATAGAGGTGGTAACAAATACAAGAATAGAAGAGATGAAGACAACAAGGACTACAAAGACAAAGGAAAAAAGTCATGCTACATTGCTGAAGAAGAAACATCTAATGAACATGATGATGAAGTAGTATATGTTGCAATGAAGGATGAGTCTAATGAAGATGAGACAACTGCACTTGTAACTTGTGTGAAAAAGAATGATAAATGGATTGTTGATAGTGGATGTTTACATCACATGATTGGAGAAAAAAGCACGTTCATTACCTTAAATTTTTATGATGGAAATAGCATAAGATTTGGTAATGATGCACCATGTTTGATAAAAGGAAAAGGTTTTATCAAACTCACAGATAAGATTTTATGTGAAAATGCTTACTATGTTGAAGGACTTAACTATAATTTATTGAGTGTGTCACAACCAAATAATTTGGGATGTAATGTTGAATTTGAAAACAAGGTTGGTAAGATATATGACACAAATGGGAAATTGATTGGAAAAGGTAATCAAACTAGAAGTAATCTTTTCTATTTTGACATAGAGGATGCTACTTGTCTTGTTGTAAAGTTTGATGATGTATGGCTATGGCACAAGAGGTTATGTCATGTCAACTTTGATAACTTGGTTAGTATCAATAACATGAAGAAGTTAGAGGTTTACCTAAGTTGAAGAAGCCTGATAATGTAATGTGCAAACAATGTTAGTTAGGTAAAATGGCAAAGTCAAGCTTTAAGAGCAAAACTTACACCTCTAAAGAAATACTAGAGATTGTTCATACTGACTTGTGTG
This sequence comes from Cupressus sempervirens, assembly GCA_028749045.1. Classification (NCBI taxonomy): domain Eukaryota; kingdom Viridiplantae; phylum Streptophyta; class Pinopsida; order Cupressales; family Cupressaceae; genus Cupressus; species Cupressus sempervirens. The sequence goes on from CM053786.1 coordinate 819,972,841, forward strand.
GACCAATTGATGTGCAAAGCTACAAAGGAGATAAGTACATTATGATGTTTGTTGATGATTATTCTAGAATGATGACAATTATGTTTCTAAAAAAGAAATTTGATGCCTTACAAATGTTTAAGTGGTTTGTAGCAAGAGTCTAAAAGGAAATAGGTAAAAATGTAAAGTGTTTAAGATCTAAAAAAGGAGGAGAATTCACATCAAATAAATTTGAGATGTTCTATAATGATAGAGGAATCAAAAGACAAACATCTACCCCTAGAACCCCTCCACAAAATGGAATTGCTGAAAGGAGAAACAGATCTTTAATGGATTGTTCTAAAACACTCATGATGGAAAAGAGTGTTGCTTTGAAATATTGGAGAGAAGCTATAAGTACAGTTGTCTATACCTTGAACTGTGTACAAGTCAAGAAAGGTACTCATTCAACACCTTTTAAATTATGGTATGGATACTCATCCAATGTAAAATAATTAAGGTATTTGGAAGCAAATGTTACATTCTTAAGGATTTCACGTATGCTAAACTTGATGCAAAAAGTGAAGAAGGTATATTCCTAGGCTACTCCACAAGAAGTAAAGCTTATAAGTGTTTAAATACTAACACTAACAAAGTTGTGGAAAGTGCAAATGTAAAATTTGATGAAGACATAGAAGTATATGAGGCTGAACCTGTGAAAGAACCAGAAGAATACAAATCATTTGTATACTCTTATGAAGGCATGCATGTTGAAGAGAATGCTACAAATCAATAGCAAATTTTAGTGACTACCGAGTCACATACTATGAAAGTTGAGTTGCATTTATGAATTGAGCCACATTTAGATGCCAAGTTATAGAATGAAATTGAAGCACATTTTGATTTTGAGATTGATGGAAATGCTAAGTTACCTAAAAGAGATGCACACAATGATTCTAAAGCTAAAAGACAAAGTGAAGAAATAAGAGATGAACCAAGATTGTCCAAATATGTGAAGAGACATCATCCTACTGCACAAATCATTGGAGATAATGATGCTAGACCAATGACAAGAAATAGATTGAGAAATGATACATGTTTTATGAGTATGAAGGAACCCAAATTAGTAAAAGATGCATTAGAAGATATAGACTAGAGAAAGGCCATGGAAGAAGAGATTGAAAAAATTGAGAAAAACAAAACATGGAGTCTAGTTCCTAAACTAGAAGACAAAAATGTGATTGGTACCAAATGGGTATTCAAAAACAAGCTAGATGAAAATGGTGAAGTCACAAGGAACAAAGCAAGATTAGTTTGCAAGGGATATGCACAAGAAGAAGGAATTGACTATGGAGAGACATTTGCCCCTATTTCTAGATTGGAAGGAGTAAAAAATCTACTTGCTTATTATGCATACAAAGGTTTCAAAGTTTATTAAATGGATGTTAAATATGCATTTCTAAATGGCATATTAGAGGAAGAAGTTTACATCTAGAATAGCCAAAAGGTTTTGATGATATTAACAATAAGAACACGGTATGAAAATTACACAAAGCTCTATATGGTCTGAAACAAGCAACAAGATCATGGTATCAGAGACTTCATAAGTATCTTGTGAAGATTAGATTTGAAAGGACTGACGATAACAACAATCTATACATAAAGATAGAGAAAGGAAAATGTATTTTGTTATCTGAAACTTTTGTTGATGATATCATATTTGGAGGTCAAAATGCTTTATGTAAAGATTTTGCAAATCAGATGAAGCTAGAATTTGAAATGTCTATGTTTGGGGAAATCAAATTCTTTGTGGGTTTGCAAGTATATCAGATGACATATGGCATATACATCACTCAATCAAAATAAAGAAAATATTAAAAACTTTTGGATTGGAGGATTGCAAACCAGTAAGTACACCTATGGTGATAGGACTTAAGTTGTCAAAGAATGATGATTCAACTGAAGTAAATCCAATATTGTACAGGTCTATGATTGGAAAATTACAATATGTGGTACATAGAAGAATTGACATTGCATTATCTATAGAGATACTTGCAAGATTCTCTACAAATTATAGGGAGAATCATTTAATGGTTGTGAAGAGAATAATGAGATATCTAAAAGGAACAAAAGAATTTGGTCTGTACTATAAGAAGAATGAGAAATTTGAATTAAGAGCCTATACTAATGCTGATTGAGCTAGAAAAATTGACGATAGAAGAAGGACCAATGGAGGAGCATTTTTCTTAGGCAAGAGACTAGTTACGTGGACTGGTAAGAAACAAAACTACACCTCACAATCTATTGCTGAAGCTGAATATGTTGTTGCTGTTGTAAATTGCACAAACATTGTATGGATCAAACATCTACTCAAAGGAATGAAGGAAGAGATCACATAACTAGTGATACTTTATTGTGATAATACAAGTGTTATCAATATATCAAAGAATCCTGTAATGCAAACAAAGACTTAACATATTGCAATCAAGTATCATTACTTGAGAGAGTTATTCAAGATAAAGAGGTGAAGATGCAAAATGTTAACACAAAAGAGCAAATTGTTGATATCTTCACAAAAGCATTACTCGAGGATGCTCATGAGTATCTAAGAGGTAAACTAGGGGTCATACTCATATCAAAGGCTATCTAAGTAACAAGAGGATTGCTTTGCCTCAAACAAGTCAATGTTCATATGTTACAAATTGATGCGAAGGATCTTAATTTAAGAGCTTCCTAAAGTAATCAAAAAGTAGAAACTTCAAATCAGTCACAAGCAAGGTGACAGAGGGAGAAATTGAAAAGCTTATGTTTGCATGTTAAGATGACAAATTTTTTGTTGGCATAAGTCTTTGGTATTTTTGTCAAAGAGGGAGATATAATTAATGATCAAGTCAAGCACGATGCCAGTACAGAGAAATTTATTGATCAAGAGATAATTGCCAAGAAAAGAGAGAAGAAAGAAGGATAGATTGATGATCAGACAAGAACACAGATATGATGAGGAAGATAGTAATGTGCAAGAAAGAGGGAGAAATCCAAAATATCTACCTAGTAAGAGGGAGATATAAGATGAAACTCAGAGGGAATTATAAAGAGTTTAATAACCTATTTAGAAGATGGAAGTTGTTGATAGAGGGAGAGATTTCAATACAAGAAATTATTTTCTTTTTGGTATTGGTATTGTCTAATTGTTTTAACCTAGTCAGTTTGGTTGAACAAGGTGTTTACCATTTGGTTGATCAGTTTGGTTTGCCATCAATGCAAAAGAGGGAGATTGTTGAGAATGGATTGAAGAAGCTAATCAAAGAGGGATATTGTTGAGAACATACAAGTGTGCTTCAATCATTGTTTTTTCATAAATGTCAAACCTACAATTTGTTGGTAAGACAACTACTTATATGATTTAAATACTATCACTTAGATGATTGATGAAGAGGATTTGATCAAAAGATGTAACAATAGCACCTAGAGGAAAGGTTGAGTTATGATTGTGTAAAGAAGTAAAAGAATCAATTAAGACAATGATGACATGATGTATTGATAATCTACTTAAAGTTACAAAGGTTGGTCTAAAGTGAAAGATCTAAAGTCCTCTAACAAGGCTCACTCCTAGCAAGGTGATTGAAATCCTTTAACAGGGTCACATTTAATAGCATATATTATAACCTTTAACAAGGTTGACCTTTCACAGGGCATCACTTCAAAAGAGTGAAAAAGGAGTAGCATGTTACTGGTCATTTTTCCCAAATTAGGTTTCCAATTAAATCATTGTGTCAAGTGTGCTGATGAATCTATTATGTTTCATGTTTACATTTCTACATGTTGATTTGACAATAACATACAAGTTTTAAGTAATTGCATAATCTTATGGATACGTGCATGATGAATAATATTTTATGGGTTCACTAATCTATGAAAAATTTTAGTTATACATCTGGACCTTGGATAATTGATTCACCCCACCTCTCAATTATTCTAAAGTATTCCAACAATGCAAAGATTAGAAGGGCACAACAACAAGATACAGAGATCACAAGGGCACAACAATGAAATGCAACAATCACAAGGGCATGGCAACAAAATCCTAGATCTCCACATGATTTATACATACATACATACATATATACATAGATTGATGTAGTACAAGGTAGGAGAATTCCCAAAGGAGATTTCCTAGCCCATAGCAATAACCACACAATAGAAACACAACACAAGATAACAACAATGCAAGATCTGATACCAAATCACAACACTTTATTTATAAAATAATTGTTTACATGAAATGTGCTTGGCTATAAGGCCTTCTGAGTTAGGGCCAAATACAATAGCAAATACAATAAATAGTTCTGCAAGATCCCACAAGATCCAACTCATAATACTAATCCCAGCTAGTCCAAATTTTCACTCTAGTAGAAAACTCCAAGGAAGATCTCAACTTGTGCTCACAAGCCCAACAAGAAATCTTTTTTTTTTTCCAAGCCATAGCTACTAGTTCTTCAAAGTTCGCTCCTCCACTTCATCTCCTTCTCCAAGCTAGATGATCGTATCTAAAGACTCCACAAGACTCCTTATTTATACCCAACTAAGCCACAAGTCAGCCTAGAAATTACAAATTAAGTAAAACCCCTTGTATTAAATACATATTTAAGCCACAAGTCAGCTCACAAAAAAAATTAGATACAAAATGTTAACCCTCATGTTCTTCTAAAGTTAACACATGATAACCACACAAAAATACTCAACACATATTAAATGCATAGAGAAGAGATAACCAAGACCACTCATAGGTCCACACAAACTCTCAGATCGATCCACATTGTGATCACATGCCAGATGTACCAAGAAATCTAGTCGGCACCAACACATTGTTGAGTATCAAAAAACTCCCAAGCATTGTCAGGTAACCAACACATGTCAAGCAGCCAACACATGTCAAGCAACCAATACATGTTGAGCACAATAGTGAGTGCCAAGAAATAGTATCTAGTGAGCTCTTTAGCAACTAAGCCCCTTCAATGACTGAGTACCATGACTAACACTACTTTTAACAATAACCAAGCACTACTCCTTTGGTGACTGAGTCCACAACTCCAAAGCTAAATAACCCCAACATGTAGTACCACAAGAAAGCCTAGGATGCTCCTGCATCATACATACATATACATGTATGTATGTATGTATATAAAGAGATCTTTTTTGAGGTTCTTATTACATCTTAACACTATAGAAAAATTGATCCAGTTGCATACATATTCTAGAATCCAAATAATTAAAAAATAAAAGTCACTCAACCCATGCTCAGTGACTTAGATCAAGATCCTACACAAAAATAATGCAAAGTTAATGGGTAATGTGTGTGTGTAGGGGAAATATAATGCCCATTAACAATGACATTAACTCTGCCAATACATGCATGGTTACATCCTTGTCTTTCATTGTTGGGCCAAAGTATGGAGCCTTTATATCCAACCATTCATTATAAATTGAGGAATATGCTTCATGCCTAGCATTCAAGTAATGCATCTACATATGCAATTTTATCACATTCAAAAATTGCATTTGATCTTGCTAGCTGGGAACAACTGATTGTTCATTTTGTTGTACCTAATCTGATGATAGTTCTACAAGAATTTGTAATCAACCCAGCTAATCAACAACTAGACCAATTTAACTAGGTTATGGCTTGAGCATGTGTTATTCCCATTTATCATATGGTTGCAATGTCAGAGGCAACATTTTTTATTTGTGCAAGATATGGAGGAAGAGCAGTGGCGTTGGAAAACATGAAAATTTAATAATGCCAAGTCACCTTGAGGAACTTCCGTATGCTCTTGGAAAATATGTCATCAAAAATGTTCACCATGACCTTTTTTGCTTCTACGTGTTTTTGCATGGAGCATTCACACACCTAGTGCTCACAAAGGTCTACTTAAGAATGTATGTGAACCGACAATGCACTACTACATGTTGAAATATGTAGAAAATCATATAATCCTTCATCACACGAGGTCTTTTGCTTGGTGTGCTCATTCATTAAGTGATAATAGATTTTCTAGGCTCTTTTTCACCTTTAAATTATTGAAATCAAAAAACATAACAATAATATGAGAAAAAATAGACGCACAAAACTAAATAAATCAAGAAACTACAATGACTGATAAAGACTATAAGCAAAACTAAATAGTAAATGTAGTTATAGAACTTGCAGGATCTAGTTTGAAGCTATAGTTTTCTAACCTGAATGTCATCATTTCTTTCCACATTAATCACTTGTACAGTAATACTTTTATTTATTTAGAATGGATATCAAAGATTCGGGAACTATATATGCTCATAGTCTATATTCACAAAGTTATACTAAGTATATCAGCTCATTCATTTTCAAACAACGAGTTGTGCACTACTAAAATGTTTAAATTAAAAATAGAGTAAGCAAATATACTACAAAAATTTACAACATGCTCCAAATAATTGACAAGAAGACAATGGTTGTTAAAACATTTAGTCTGCCAAAGCATGGAGAAGTACAAAGTTTATTATTATACAAGCATAAATGTAAAATAATATCTATTGTTTTTGGCTTGTAGAAAGTTAAAGTTGCAGCAAATGTATGATGAGACCACATGAAATAGATGATGCCAAAGAAGAACTAGAACTTAATGAATGTAGAGGCATTACCTACTACACGAGTACTCAAACTCATTCACATTACAACCAAAAAATAAATAATAAATAAAAAGTTGTGTTAATCATTCTGATGAGCCTCTATAGGTAAAATATGAACATATAGCTTAAGTATTTGTCAATGAAAAGATCTTACATTCAAACAATTATGAGTAAGCTTGATTGTATTTCAAATTAATAAAATTTGATCTAAATTCAACGAGTAGAGAACAATTTAATTCACTCAAGATTCCAAAATATTATATAGGAAAGTCATTTCAGATCCTATTATGTGAGAAAAGAAATTTAGATAGTGCACAACCATTTCATATGTAATCAATAAGCAGTAACCAAAATTTTGGGTGTGAAGTTAGGTTGTTCACCCCTACATACAACTACAATGGTTATTGCAGTCAAACTTAATTATCTAAAGAACAAAATTGATGGAATTGAATCTTATTTGAGATTGTTTATCAAACACTACAATTATGTTGACTATGGTTAATACAAATTCCAAAACTAATAAATTTCCTAACAGTTGAATGCAAATATTCAAAGTACAAAAATCTTTATTAAACTAATATGACTTTCATATTCTTAAACTTTTCCTATTTTACGTTATGAGACAATGAAATTAAATAAAAAGGAACCTGGTTGAAGAATGAAACTGAAAAAATTCCCAGAAATTGATTAGCTTGGAATTTTGTTCTCACCAAAAATCATAAAATGTAAGAACAATTGTGCCAAAAAGAGCATAAAAAGATGATTATCATGCACCAATCATGTTTTTTAGCTCTTTTGGCACAATCATTCTTACAATTTTTTTGCTTAATCTCCAACTGGTTAGTATGTGTTTTGAAAAATTATTCTTGGACAGTGAGTAAGGAAAAAGAGAAATATCAAACTTGAAAAAGATGTACATAAGAAACTATTGTGGTTTGTACTATTTACAAATTATAGTTACAAGTGATAAAGTTATATACCTTTAATTCAAAGAGTGCAAATAATGGAAATGAAGTATTATAGAAGGTGCAAGCTCAACTACCTAACTATGTCCAAGGAATCTGCAATATTGTAATACCCTGGTGAAACCTTTGTGTTGTAGTTTATAGTTAATGTAAGGTTAACCAATATACATCCTAACTCACTCCTTATATAGTTATGTTTAAAATATTGTGAGAATAATTAATAGGTTTAAATAGATCAGTCAAGTTAATGCTGAAACATACAATTTAGCCTTCTATTTTTAATAGCCAGGTACACTAGGTAATGCCATGTTTAGAGGTAAAACCATCATGGTTTATGTTAGGAATAAACCACGAATAGAAATAAAAATTACATGAAAATATAACCAATATCAAAAAATAATACATCACACATAAAAGAACACAAGACACCAATATTTAACATGGTTCACCCAATCCCTAGGCTATGTCCACCAAACAACAAGTCTGATATTATTACGATCCAGTGATTACAACCTAATTACAATCTGTAATCCCTTACAGCTCAATATCACCACAAGAACCAATTTTTACATCACCACTATAAAACAATCCCAACTCTAAGCTCTTTTATACAAGTATTTTTATCGCTTTAGAGTTATTATTAATAATTACATGTCAGCCCAAAATCCTGATAAAATAGGGCCCATAAAATTTATGAAGTATGTACAGTACTTTTTTGATCAATCACCACAATCTAACAATCTCCCACTTGGGGACTAATCAGGATCCACCCTAAACAACAATCTCCCTCTTGGAGACTAATCCTGTAGCTAGGCCACTACTCCATGAGGCTCCTACTAGATCAAACCACCCTAGACTCTGCTATTCATTTATGCATGTTCAATCTAGAACAATTGAAGCTAAAGAGGGATTCAACTTCTCCCTTGTCAATACCTTGGTAAACATATCCGTTGGATTTTCATCGATATATATCTTGTCCAGCTTTAACTGTCCATCCTCCAAAACTAATCAAATGAAATGGTACCACAACTGTATGTGTTTGGTCTTTGAATACAGAGCTGAATTCTTTATAAGATGAATGGCACTTTGACTATTTGTAAACAAATAATTATCCTTCTAAGGATGTTCCAATTCTTCCAAGAAGAATTGAAGCCATATCATCTCCTTGGCTGCCTCTATAGTAGCTACATACTCTGCCTCTGTAGTGGATAAAGCATTAACCTTTTGTAACCTAGAAACCTAGCTCACAGCTGCCCCACCAATAGTAAAGACATAACCTATAGTACTCTACCTAATATCAATATCCCCTACCAAATCTAAGTCAACATAGCCTTGTAAATTAGTAGTAAATTCCCCAAAGTGTAAACACTTATTGGATGTTCCTCTTAGATATCTGAGAATCCATTTAACTACATGTGCAATATCTAGCCTAGTACATACCATAGCATACATCAAGCTTCCTATAGCTGAAGCATAAGGTACCTTAGACATCTTATCCTCCTCTTCTTGTGTCTTGGGACACATCTCCTTAGTCAACTTCAAATGACCAGGTAAAGGTATGTTGATAGCTTTAGCATTCTCTATAGAGAAACGTTGCAACACCTTCTCAAAATAATCAGTAATTTCCTATTTTTCATATCTCTACAAATCTTTATACAAAGGATATGTTTTGCTGCCCCCAAATCCTTCATAGAAAATGCATGTGCTAACTGGCATTTTAGCCCGTTAATTTGATCCATGTTAGACCCAGCTACAAGCATATCATCAACATATAAACATAAAATAATGTAGCTACCATCATCCAACCTCATAAAATAAACACAATGATCTGAATGACACCTATTATATCCATACTCATGCATAAAATTGTCATATTTTAGATACCATTACTGAGGTGCTTGCTTCAAGCCATATAAACTTTTCTTCAATTTGCACACTAAGTTCTCCTTACCTTTGACTTCAAATCCTCATGGCTAAGCTATATATATCTCTTCATCCAAATCACCATGAAGGAAGGTTATTTTAACATCAAGCTGCTCTAAATGCAAATCTTCAGTATCCATAATACTTAAAACAATATGAATAGAAGTCATCTTAACAACAAGACAAAATATCTCATCAAAATCGATTCCTTTTTTTAATGCAAACCCTTTTAGAACTAACCTGGCTTTAAATATTTTCTTACCTCCATAATCTTCTTTTAACTTGTAAATCCACTTATTCTATAATGCTCTTTTACCTATAGGAAACTTGCATAAATCCCATGTCTTATTCTTCAGCAAAGAGTCCATTTCATCTTTCATTGCAGACTCCCATTGAATCTTAGTATCCACCTGCACAGCTTCATCATAACATTCAAGTTCACCAGCATTTGTTAATAAAATAGAATACATAGAGGGAGAAAATCTTTCTAGAGGTATAATTTGGCTTGTTGACCATCTAACATTCGTTGGTGTGTGTGGTATTTGTTGTTGCTATTGTTGCACATCATGAGGAATTGTTGGAACATCATCTTTTGGAGTATCATCTAGCACTACATAATCATCTTTTTTCTTCTTATGTTGTTACTATAGATCTTTGTACAACACTTTATCATTGAATATGACATCTCTACTTATAATTTTATGATTTTCAAAATCCAAAAGCCTATAACTAAATTCATTAATGTCATATCCAAAAAATACACATTTCTTTGACTTAGCTTCCAACTTGGTTCTATTTTCAGAATCTATGTGAGCAAATGCTTCGCAACTAAAGGTTTTGAGAAAAGAACAACTCACCTTATTATCAATCCATGCTTCCTCTAGAATACCATAGCCCAAAGGAGTAGAGGGACCTCTATTAATCAAATATACGATAGTATTGACAACCTCTGCCCACATGTGTAAGGGCAACCTAGCATGCAACCTCATGCTCCTTGCACACTCCATTATAGTCTTGTTCATGCATTTAGCCACTCCATTTTCTTGTGGAGCCCTTGGAATAGTTTTCTATCTACAAATACCATTAGTAGAGAAATAATATTCAAATTTATGACTACAATACTCACAGCCATTATCAGATCTGAGACATTTTAATTTTTTACCAGTCTCATTTTCAACCAAGCATTTCCATTTCTTAAAAGTTTGAAATACATCAGATTTTTGTCTAAGGAAATAAACCCATACTTTTATAGTTGCATCATCAATAAATGTAATATAATAATAAGAACCTCCAAGGGAAGATACCTGAGCCAGTCCCCATACATCGGTATGCACAAGCTCTAATTTCTCCTTTTTATTTTCCTTCCCAGTCTTCACAAAACTCACTCTCTTTTGTTTTCCATACACACAACTTTCATAGAAATCCATATCAACAAATTTTAGACCTAGTAAAACTTTATTTGAATGAAGTACTTTCATGTATTTCTCACTCATGTGCCCAAGTCTATTGTGCCACAACATTGTATCAAAATCTACAACAACTATTTGTTCTCCCTGCTCAACTACAACAATTGTTCCTGAACATTCATTTTTCTCTGAAATAATTAAAGTAGAAGGAACAATATGACCTATACAAAGATATAAGGTGCCTACTTTCACATCTTTTGCTACTACAGGGGAACCTTTTGATAAAGATAATCTTTCATTTACATCTTCCATAATTAGAAGTTCTACCCATTAAACCTATCAACCCTCAACTTACCCTCATCAATCATTGCTTCCACTCAACCGTGAGACTCCCACTCAACCATGAAACTTTCCTGTAGAGGATAACTAAAAAAAAAACCAAGCTTTGATACCACTTGTTATCAATAAACCATGGACACAAATAACAACTACATGCAAATATAACCAATATTAGAAAATAATAGATCACATAGAAAAGAACACAAGACATCAAGATTCAATGTGGTTCACCCAATCCCTGGGCTATGTCCACCAAAAAACAAGTCTAATATTATTATGATCCAGTGATTACAACTTGATTACAATCTGTAATCCCTTATAGCTCAATACCACCGCAAGAACCAATTTTTGCATCACCACTATAAAGAAATCCCTAACCCTAAGTTCTTTTATACAAGTATTTTTACCACTTTAGGGTTATAATTAATAATTACATGTCGGCCCAAAATCTCGATAAAATAGGGCCCAAGAATTTTTTTTGGGGTGATGCCCCGAGCCCCAAAGAACAATGTCGTTGTTGTTTAGAGGTAATGTCATTGTGGCAGTGACAATAACTTTAGTGAAGAGTTGAGTGTAAGGAGTTACTACCCTGAACCTATGCTACAAATTCTTGGGAGCCAGGGGACCCTAAACCTATGCTAAATTTTCTAGAGACATAAGAGAAGTTTTTTGTTATGGAAAATAGGCATTAAAAGGGCCTTGAAACCTGAACAAAACATAGTACAGTCAAGAAAAGAATGCTTAAGGCAACATACCGAGCTAGAAAGAAAAAAGAAAGAACATCTCCCTAAACAATTATAGATACAAAATTAAAGTTAGGGAGAGATGCCAAAAAACTAGGGCTACCCACAAAAGGCCAAGGCACTCAAATGATGTCTCTTAGTATTTTTGCTACGCTTCTCTCTAGCTCCGACAGCTTGCCAGTTAGCTCCTTCATCTAAGAAAGCTCTTGGTCTAGGTTCAGGGTGTTCTTTTTCCTAGTGATGGATCTAGTCCTCTTCATTGTGTTTTCTTCTAGAGTCTTGTCTTTTATGTTGTGGGTTTCAAGGTCCTCCTCCTTGCTAATACTTTGGTCATTCGTATAGTGTATGAACCTCTTAATGTTCTCATTATCCTTGAGGATCTTAGAGCTCTATTCAACTATACCTTGCATTGTCCTATCCATCACATGGGCCCTGTTATTAATTTCTTCCACTCTTCTGTCCATGCTTTATTCATCCTCCTTGACCCTGTTCTTTAATCTATAGGTCCCCCTTTCCAAAGTGCTCACTCTATGTTTGAGCTCAAGGATTACGTGGAAAAGCCACTTGGTGGTACAGAAGTTGTCCACCACATTGTTCTTTGCATTTTTAAGGAAATCCATGTCTGGGTCCTCCTTTGTAATATCACTAAAGATGACCAAAGCAAGATTGATCAACTTCTCCATCTAAATTCTACCCTCTTCATTTTCTTTGACTTGAGTCCTGATTAGCTCCTGTTTGATGCCCATAGTAGCCGAATTTGAGTCAAAGTTCTATCACACCAGCTTCCTATCCTTCCCTGTGACTGAACATCTATAAGTTCTAGTGCCAAAATCCTTGTAGACTTGTTTGGGTCCCTCCCTTTCACTTTGTTTGGGCTCCCCTTTTGCTTTTTCAAACTCCTCCCCCTGTTTATCCTTATTGTCATCTGGGGTGAGACATGAGAGAAGTTACCACTAGTTTCAATACTTCATAACATTTTGGATCATATAGTAATCAAACTGGAGGAAATCATTCATAAACCAAATATATAATGAGTAGGAAACTTTAAAGCTTGATTGTTGAAATGATGAAATGAAAGCTATTGAGGATCAAACATCTATGCCAGAGTTACAACACAATGTGAAGTTGATTATATATATATATATATATATATATATAATATAAACATGACATAAATAGTTCACAACTCAAATACTCTCCCATGGCCTGAGCTGAAACCCTCATTACTGCATCCAAAATTAAGGAATAAAATACAATTATGTCCCCAACATAGAATTGAAATGTAATTTTTTTGGATACCACTTAGTATTGTGTCGATAAATTCAAGAAATTCTACTACCATGCAAATTAACTTACATTGAGTTAACATATAATGTCTTAAAATAGTTAAGTGCTACCTAACTATGTCTAAGGCATGTGCACATTGGAGGCATACTCTACCTACTAGGCTACCTACATACATGTATTCACAGGATCAAGATCCTTGAACTACTCACTCTAACAAATATGTAGTCTCAGTTCCTAATTGTTTTAATGTAGTTCTATTCCTATAACCACTAGTGAATTTTACTCACCTAATATAGCTCTTCGCCATCATACATGCACTCGGGCAAATCAAATGATTTTCTATAATTACAATACTATAATACCCTGGTGCAACATTTTTGTTGTAGTTTATAATTAATGTAAGGTTAACCTATATACATCCTAACTCACTCCTTATATAATTATGTTTAAAAGACTGTGACAATACAAGTGGCCATGCTACCTGTTGAGTGAGTTTTATTATTTTTCTATTGTGCCAAGATCTCTTTATATATATATATATAGATATACAGAGATCACAAGGGTACAACAACAAGATGTTGAGATCACAAGGGCATAACAACAAAATGAAGCAATTACAAGGGCATGGCAATGGAATCCTTGATCTTCACTGATCTCCACAATCCATAAGATCTCTCTATATAAATACATACATACATGTGCATACATACATTTATAGATATATATACATACATACATATATACATACATATACATATACATATACATGTATACATACATACATCTGCATATGCAATTTTATCACCTTAGAAAATTGTATTTGATCCTGCTAGTTGAGAACAACTGATTGTTCATTTTATTATACCTAATCTAATGATAGTACTATAGGAATTAGTAATCAACCTAGACAATCAGCAACTAGACCAATTTAACTAGGTTATGGTTTGTTTCTTTCTATAAATATCTACTATGATATGTTTTTCTAAAATTTCTTGTGAACTTTGCACATTTTTCTTGGTCTTTTTTTTTTTTATGCAGGATCTTGAGCTATGTTAGTTAGCATGGGTTGAGTGAGTTTTGTTGTTTTATTATTTGGATTTTGGAATATGGGCTTTGTTTTATCATTGGCTTTGTTCAAATCCTGATTTTAATGAAGTAGCAAAGTGGTTTTTAGGATGGAAAGGACTATATAATCAAGAGAAAAATTGAAAAATTGAATTTTGAAATGCTGAAATGAAAGCTATGAAGGATCAAACACCTATGGTAGAGTTACAACACAATGTGAAGTAGATTTTAGATATAAACAAAAAAAGAACATGAAATAAATCATTCCCCATTTGTTTTAATTGTGGAGAGCCAAGTGTGAAAGAGGGTGGAAAGCTCTGAACATTGGTGGAGATTTCATTTCCGTGCCCTTGTGATCACTGCATTTTTTTGTTGTACCCTTATGATCTCTGCATTTTGTTTTCATGCCCTTGGTGGAGATTAGTGGAGATCTGGGATTTCATTGTCATGTCCTTGTGATCTCCACATTTTTTTGTTGTGCCCTTGTGATCTTCGTGCCCTTGCTCTATGATTTCATTTCCATGTTATGCCCTTGTGATCTTTGTGCCCTTTGTAGCTCATGAAAGCATTTGGGGTCAATTTGCGATGACAATTTGCGACAGTGGTGTAATTTGTGGTGTTTGGGCCCAAATGTAGTAGTGCTTGCTCTACAATTTTCTTCAAGGGGAGAAGAGGTACCTATGTAAATTTTCTTTTCTTTTTCTTCTAAACATATATCTCTTTATATTTCCCCCAATAGGTGATTAAAGAAGCTTCTATTTATATATATATATACACACACACATACATATATATATACACATACATATATATATATATATATACACACACATACATATATATATATATACATTATATATATATGTATGTATGTATACACACACACACACACACACACACACACACACACACACACATATATATATATATATATACATATACATACATACATACATACACATATATGTGTGTGTATGTATGTATAGATACACATATATATACATATACATATGCATATGTATATATATGTATATACATACATACATATAAAAAGATCACAAAGGCATAGCAACAAGATGTATAGATACATATATACATACATACATCTGCATATGCAATTTTATCACCTGAGAACACCGTATTTGATCTTTACTCAATCCCCAAGAGATAATATAATTTGCAAGTATAGATTTTTGCATACTCAGTTTGGTATGAATAGTTTCGATTGAATTCATTGGAGGAGAGTGAGTCTACTCATGATGATAATGGCTCCATGTATTGGGTATTTAGAGGAGAGAGACTTATAGAAGATTAGATGTTGTTTATGGATATGGGATGATTCATTTGTGTGAATGGCTGATTGGGCAAGTTGTAGAAAATTAGGATGTCAGTTACAAGTAGTTTCATTAAATAGATAAGGGAATCAGAAAGTGGGATGATCAAAATTGGCATGTCCATCCTTATGATAGATGTCTCTATCTCATAATAGAAAATTACCTGAAAAAATAAGTGATAAATTATTAAATATATAGAAAATTAGAAGAACATTCACCTATAATAATTTTGAGGGACAAAAATATTTTTAAAATATAATTTGGTGGAAAAAGCCATGACCTATGTGGCTCCACATTTTGGCTATTCCACTATCTACTAGTGGAAACTCTTCATGTTAAATATGAAGATCTTGAAATTAAAAAAGATAAATATCAGAGATCTATATCTTTGTTTTAGTGATAACAAATATATAATCTAATTTTAAGAAAAATAATTTTCTTAAATGTATATGATTAAATAAAATAAACAAGAGTACTAGTTGTAGCTATATAATTCCAGTATTACTGATTATGTTAAACAAAATGTTCAATAAAATAAGTATGAAGTAACATAAATGGATCATCTACTTGATCCTATTATGACTTAATGTGGATGCATTTGATTATTACCTAGACGATATTAAGCACAAGATATTTACTCAATCACCAAGAGATAATATAATCTATAAGTACATATTTTTGCATACTTAGTTGGTACAAATAATATAATCTATAAGTATAGATTTCTACATACTAATTTACATACATACCTGCACATATGCATACAATCATCATAATCAATTATCCTTGAATCTAACCAAAGCTATTATATATGAACAAGACATACATGTTTAGAAAGAAAAGGAAAGAAAATTTACATAGGTACCTCTTTCCCCTTGAAGAAAATCATAGAGAAAGGGCATGGAGATCACAAGGGAATGACAACCAGATCCTAGATCTCCACTAATCTCCACCAATTTTTAGAGCTCTCTACCCTCATTCAGATCTTTCCACCCTCTTTCATGTGTAACTCTCCACAATCAATCAAAACAAATGGGGAATGATTAATGTCATGTTTTCTTTTCATTTTTTTTTATAATCTATAATCCACAATCCACAAGATCTCTCTACATGCATACATACATACATACATCTATATGCATACATACATATATATACATGCATATATACATACATACATACATATACATACATACATACATACATACATACATGAAAACAACAATGTATTTTTTAAGAGTTTACAATTGTTTAAAAAAATTAATATTTTACAAAAAAATGTATCTAAAGAACTGTTAGCTTAGAAGCATGAACATGGTGTTGAAATAGTACAAAAAGTTCTTGACATGAGAGGTCCACAAGTGAGGGTGTTGACCAATCTTAAAAACTTGAATGTTGAAGTGAAAGCTATCGATGATCAAACACCTATGCCAAATTTACAACACATTGTGAAGTTAATTTTAGATTAGATAGAGGCAGATATTCAAAAGTTTGATAACCAAAATTTAAGGCATGAGATCAAAGGAGAAGGAGCGGCTTTAGAAAGAGAACGAGAAGGAGTGCCTTTAGAGAGGAACTGCATGACAAAAACAACAACTAGACAACATAGAGGCTATTATGGGAGCTATGGGATAAAATCTAGGAAAGTGTTGTGGTAGGTACTATGACATTGGAATCACTTGCAAGTGTCTTTGAGAATTTGTAATCCAAATATCAAATTCTTATAAGAGTGTTTCAAGTATTGGCACAATCTCCCTGTAATGATCCCAAGTATCAAATACTTATAAGAGTGTTTCAAAGTTGGGAACCACTTTAACATCATTGTGGCAGAGGCTTTTGGAAGGGAATGAGCCTCGTGATTATGGCTAGTTTCTTTCTCAAAATATCTTCTATGATATGTTTTTGTAAAATTTCTTGCAAACTCTACCCATTTTTCCTAGTCTGCATTATTTTTGTGGAGGAACTTGAGGTAAGTCACTTAGCATGGGTTGAGTGAGTTTTATTTTATTATTATTTGGAATATGGAATATGTACGCAAGTGGATCAATTTTTCTATTGTGTAGCTAATATGTGATAAGCACCTTAAAAAATATCTCTAGACATACATGTTCAAAAGGAGATATAAAGAGATACCTATTTAGAGGGAAAAGAAACCAACATTTACATACCCTTGAAGAAAATTATAGAGCTCGAGCATGGCAACAAAATCATAGATCAAGGGCAAAAAATGACGACAAAATTACAGAGCAAGGGTGTGACATGGCAACAAAATTGTAGAGCAAGGGCACAACACTAAAATTGCAGAGCAAGGGCATGGCAATGAAATGCAAAGATCATAAGGGAATGACAAACAAATCACTCAAAAAGGGCACAACAATGAAATTCTGAGATATATCATAAGAAAGAAATGCACCAAACACATATACATAATCATGAGGCTCATTCTCTTGAAGATTCCATAACCCAGTTAAAAATACATATATATCAACCCAACTAATCAGCAACTAGACCCATTTAACTAGTTATGGCTTGTTTCTTTCTAAAAATATATGCTATGATATGTTTTTCTAAAATTTATTTTGAACTCAACCCATTTTATGTGGTCTGCATTATTTTTGTGCAGGATCTTGAGGTAAGTCACTTAGCACAGGTTGAGTGAGTTTTATTGTTTTATTATTTGGAATCTGGAATATGTATGTCGTTGGATCATATATGTAATAAGCACCCTAAAAAAGATCTCTCATACATGTTTAATTAGAAGGAAATATAAAGACATACATGTTTACAAGGAAAAGAAAAAACATTTACATACATATCCCTTCTTGCCCTTGAAGAAAATCACAAAGCTAGG
Source organism: Cupressus sempervirens (assembly GCA_028749045.1). Lineage (NCBI taxonomy): Eukaryota > Viridiplantae > Streptophyta > Pinopsida > Cupressales > Cupressaceae > Cupressus > Cupressus sempervirens. The sequence goes on from CM053786.1 coordinate 819,991,378, forward strand.
GCCCATAAATCACAAGGGTATGACACAGTAATAAAATCTTAGAGCAAGGGCATGACACAATAATGAAATCACAAATCAAGGGCACAACACAACAATGAAATGTAGGGATCACAAGGGCACAATAACCAAATGCACCAATCACAACAGTGCTACGACAACATTCATACCTCTCCACCTCTTTCACACGTAGCTCTCTCCAAAATCAAAACAAATGGAAAATGATAGTTGTGTTTCTTTTTGTGTTTTATGCTTATGAGGGCATCGTAATTATGATGTCAACATCAGTATTGTGATGTCGTTAGGGACAATTGCAAAAGAACATGAAAATGACCACAAATTACACTATCATCACAATTTGACCCCAAATGTTGTAGTGAGTTACACCATGTTCTCAATTTTAACCGAGTACCTGTGTGTTTGCCAAGCTATAATACTTTTGTAGAGTTTATATTCTATGTTGACATCTAAGGTATCTGAGATTTATTTTAGTGGTAACTAATTCACCCCTCCCCTCTCAGTTACTCCTCTTATATTTCCAAAAGGAACTTCTAATACCACCTATTAATCTAGAATGGGAAGAAGTGAGAAATACCATCAAGGAGTTAAAATATGACAATAAAACTAAGACTTTCAAATTTGAGAACATATGCTTGTATCTTTTTGATAGCTCTATCACAACAACACCCTTCCTAAAATACTTTAAGATACCAAAATTTGACAAATTCTAAGGGAAGGGAGATGCTATGACACACATAAATGAATTCTTCATGCATTTTCAAGAAGTGGCCTATAGTAAAATATTCCTCATGAGGTTTTCCCCAAAGACCCTTAATGCTCTTGCTCTTGAATGGTTTTATCAGATACCTTATGGAACCATAGACACATTTGCAGAACTCTTTCAAAAATTTGTTGTACAATATGCTCACTTGGTTACGATAGAGTTATCTATGGTAGATCTAGTTTACACAAAATAGGAGGAAAAAATCCTTGTGAACTTCCTTCAAAGGTGGAAATTCCTTACAACCTAAATCTCATGCAACTTGTTCGAAAAACACCTTCATAAAAAGTTTATTAGCAACACACACCCAAAACTTATGTATCATGTTTACAAAAACCATTTTCAAGCATACAAGGATATCAAAGAAAAGGGTATGGACCTAGAGAAAGGACTCATTCAAGATGGAGTCATAAAATTGTACAAAGAGAATACCCAAGCCTAAGGTCACTCCAACAATAAATCATGAAATTGGAACAAAAACAAAACTATAGTGACAATGGTGCTACTAACACAAAACATGTCCATGTGGTGCCTTGCACTAATAAACCTTTGTTACCAACAAAAAAACACTTTATCAACAATAATTGTATCAATAAAAAACATCTTATCAACAACAATTGTACCAACAACGTGCATATCAATAATATGTATAGACAATTTCTCACCAAGTGCCACTAAATCATACCAATATCATATTTGCTGCATCTGGGCAGAAACCATGTGTACAAAATGACCCAAAATGACTTTATACTACCATTGGTGACCCCTTGTATATTATCTTTGAAAAAATGGTGAAAAATAACCTCATGGTGTTCCCATAGACACAACAATTTGACAAAAATCAACCTAAACCCACATAGTACAAAGACAATGAATTTTGTTCCTATTATTGAGTCAAGGGGCATGCCTTAATCAAATGTATGAAACTAAAAGGTTATGTGTAGGAACTTATAGATCAAAAGGAAATTAAAATGGGTGGAAATGTACAAACTTATCCAAATGCAGGATTACAAATCTATCTAAATTTGTTCCCACCACATAACAACAATTCAGGCAAGGCACCCACCCAAAAGACCAACACTTCCAATAACAAAAATATTGTGAACAATAAAAAAAATAATGACAAACACAAGCAAGGTAACTTTCATGACAAAAATGACTACATTGTAGCCTACATCAACTATGACAACCTAATCATTTATATATTCCAAAATGAGCTCTCTATCAATGTTATACATATCAAAGGTATGGAGATTCAATGTGCGATTATAACCCAATGAGGTTGGATATCTATCACTAGTCTACCTATGACTACTCCCATAGGAACATAGTACAACATTCTAGAACACCTTGGGAATGCACTAGCCCAAATCTCCATCTTGGATCTTCTATGCACTAGCCCACTACATGAAGAAATCCTCAACAACACTTTCCATGAATCTTGATCCTCATAGATATCAATGAAACTAAATTTAGAAACCTCATGGGACATTTATATACACTATGTGCATTATCATTCAAAACCTTTGACAACCCTAAAGTTTAACTAGATCACATTCTTCCACTCTACATAGCCGTAATGGTCACCAACTTTTTGTCAAATGAATCATGATAGATAATGAGTTGAACCTAAACCTATATACTTTTAAATTCATTAAATGGGTAGGGTACACTAAGGAATACATCATGGATGAAGTCATAATAATCAAGGCATATGATAACTTATAAAGAACATTAGAAGGCACTATATTGTTGCCTATCAAAGTTGGCCCAGTTATTCAAGAGACAACATGTTGCATAATTTATCTTAACCTACCATACAACATCCTCCTCAATCAACACTGGGTTCATTCAATGAAGCTCATTCCATCCACATATCATGAGTGCATTAAATATTTTCATTAGGGCACTTAGATAGCTCCATTTACACTAATCCCAAACCCTTCGCATATTGTCATGAATTGGAAGAATTATACGCCTATAATAATCATTGGCATTGGATCAAGATTAGAATTTTTTCAGTCATCTCTTCTATAAATTATCATGACCCACATACCATCCTCACCTCTATGTAGTCTACTATTAAAATCAACCACCAAGGTTGTGGTGAATATAACCTAATAGACACACTTAATTAGTGCCTTTCCCCTTGGTCCACATACATAAGGGAACCCCTCACATCAAGGCCCAAAGAAGGATACCATGCCTCAACTTAAGAATATTTGACCTTGTACCTTTGTCTCCAAAAATAATCTTAAATGGAAAGGAGATGGCCCCAAATATAAACATCTGGTTGTACAAAGATTCACCCCTGAAAGACTTGATTATTTCAAGGAAAAAAATATAATTCACATCAAATTGCTATAGAAAAAGGAGATTACCAAGGAGGCATCTTAGGAAGATAAGAAATAGAAATCAGACAACCTATAAGGAATATAATCAAATAAAAAACAAAGGGCTTAGTTTGGACTCCCCACAACTGGGGGCACTAATGAAAATGGACATTCCTTCCCAAACATCTAGAAAAAACTCATAGAGGTCGAAGATATCCCTAAAGAGGTTGAAAAGAGAGCTTGTGATGATATTCTTGATGATGAAAACTTCCTAGGAGACTCCATGCTCTGTGAACTATATATTAACCTATTGATTAGGGCCAACCAAGTTTACTTCATATTGATGACTTTCCTAACAAGGACATGCTCCTAAAATATATGGGAGCTAAAGTATGACACAAGAAAGAAAAACAAAAATTTTCTTTTCTACAAATTAGACCCAAAGGGATACTTTTGGGAGGAGAAAATATATAGTCACAAAAGTGAAAATCAGGAAAAGAAGACAAAGAGGTCTCCTAGTGAAAACTCCTCTAGAGTTCCATTAGTCCCAATCAAAAAAGAAAAAGAAATAAGCGATGTATCTGATAGTGAAAACCTCCTTGAGGCACCTAAGGATGGATATTTCACCCTTCCCTTACTAGATTACAAACTACAGGTATCATCCATATCGATTGAAGAAATATAGTTGATCAACATTGGTAGAGTAGAGATTCTCATAATCGTTTACATCTCCACATCCTTACCAGAACCACAAGAGGATTCCCTTGTTGAGATACATCAAGATAACATTGGTTAAATCACATGTTCATGTCAATACATATCAAGATTAGACCCATAACCAATTGTACATCATCTAGAAGTAGATCCAAATGCAAAGCTAGTCAAATAAAAGCTACAAAAGATGCATCCTAAGGTAGTGTTACTAGTGAAAGAAAAAATGGAGAAAATGATCCAAGCAAATTTATTAGAACTATTGATTATTTATATTATATTTCCAACATGGCACTAATCACCAAACTATCTAGTGATATTAAGATCTTCACCAATTTTAGAGATCTCAATAAGGCATGTCCTAAGGATGACTTTCCATTGACAAATACAAACATGATTGTGGACCTTACAGTCAAACATGAGATGTTGTCTCTCATGGAAAGATTTTTAGGATGTAATTGGATCCACATTGTAGAAGAAGGTTAGCATAAGATACCATTTACAACTTCATGGAGAACCTTTTGCTACAATATGATTCCCTTTGGGTTAAATAATGTTGGAGCCACCAATTAGAGAGCCATGATTGTAATCTCCCATGACCTAATCTACAAAAATTGTGAGGATTATGTAGATGATATCTAGGTCAAATCACTTGATTATCGAAACAATCTGCATGACTTAGAGGAGATCTTTGACCGCCTCACAAAAAACCATCTCATGTTAAACCCAAAGAAGTGTGTCTTTAGTGTCACATCAAATAAGCTTCTAGCATTCATTGTATCATGAAGAGTTGTAGAGATTGACCCTAAAAATGTCAAAGCTATTATGGAGATGCCTCCACCTAGAACATTAAGACAACTTAGCAGCCTCTAGGACAAGTTGAAATTGGGCCAAAGATTCATCTCACAACTTGCAGAAAAATGCCAACCATTTACACACCTGTTGAAAAAAGATCAAAAATTTGAATTGGATCTTATATGTCAACACAATTTTTAAAAGATCAAGTAGTACCTGAAAAAACTACCTATTTAATTACCACCATTCATAGTAAGACCATTTATTATACATATCATCTACTCTAATGACATTGGAGGTGTTCTTATCTCAAATTGATGATGATAGGAAAGAGAGAGCAATTTGCTACATGAGTCGTACCCTTGTTGTTTATGACCTCAACTATACCCTAATAGAAAAATCATGCTTGGTAGAGATCTTTTCCACTTATAAAATTTTTCATTACATGCTTATTCACATGGTAAATCTCATCTCCTAAATTAGCACACCTACATACATGTTTTCACAAATAACTCTCACAAGCTTCCTAGCAAAATGGGTCATGTTTCTTAGTGAGTTTGATATATAGTGTGTAGATTGAAAAGAAGTAAAAGGGAAAGTCAGAACCAATTAGTTAGTCAACACACTCATACAGGATGACCATCCTTTGGTCATGCAATTCTTTGATGAATATCTGTATATGATAGAAGAGAAACCTCCATTGAAACTTTACTTTTATGGGTCCTACACATCAAATAGATCTAGTGCAGGGATACTATTGGTTACCCCTCAAGGTGATTACATCCCTAAATCCTTCAAGTTAACATTATCGTGCACCAACAATATATTAGAGTACAAGGCTCTCATTACTGAACTCAAAACAACAATAAAATATCATAGAGATACAAGTCTTTGGTGTTTACAATTGATTGCCAAACATGTCCCAAACAAGTATCAAACAAATAATGATAAGCTTATACCATATAAGGAGATGGTAGATAAAATAAAGGACCATTTCCTCAAGAGCCAATTCATGCAAGTGCAACAAATTAAAAATAGAGTTGCAGACACAATGGTTGTCATTGGCTTGCTCCTAGAAACCCCTGAGGAAGATACATAATATGAATTCTTAGTCAAGAAATTACATACAAGTATATACAAAAATGATGAATCAATGATGGTGTACATTCTAGTTGGACCCCAATCCCCTTAGTACCATGAGATTCACACTTACCTAAAAGATAGTAACATATCCCCTCTCTTCACATGACACCAATGCCTAATCTTAATTCATAGATCTTCTCACTATACTATTGTATCCAACACCCTGTATTACTGAGGTTATCATGATACCCTTTCTAAGTGTTTAGACTCAAATAAGACTGATATGGCTCTAAGGGAGGTACATGTTAAACTTTTTAGTGCTTACAAGAGTGATATGATCTTATCTAGGTAGATCTTATGGGATGAGTATTATTGGCCCACATTAGAGCATGATGTTTGTGAATTTATAAATAAGTACTTACCATGTCAACAAAATGCCCATCTGATACATGTGTCTCCACAAGATCTATAACCCATTACACTAGTGTGGCCATTTGCATGTTAGGCATTTGATCTTGTTGGTGAAATCATACCCCATCCTCTAACAGACATAAGCGGATCATAATAATAACTAATCATTTCACCAAGTGGGTTAAATTAGTACCACTTGTCAACACCACACAAGTTCAACTTTCTTAATTTATCCTCTACCATTTTTTGTCACTTCTATATCCATGTCACTATCTTCATAAATCACGAAGGAAATTATGAGGATCTTAACATGGAAGAGTTGTTCTTCTACCATGAAATCCAACATCGCTTCTCCAAACCACACTTCTGAGAAGGTAATGATTAGGCTGATGCAACCAATAAAACCCTCCTCGAAATCCTCAAAAAGGTTGTCACTAATTCTATCCATGATTGGCATTTACAGATCAACCCCACCCTTTGGGCATGTTAAACCTCATTCCACACATCCACAGGCATAACCCTATACTCCCTGGTTTATGGTGTCAAAGTTATCCTACCAATAGAGTTGAACTCCCTTCCTTGCATATTTCTTTGCAAGGTAAAATATATGATGATAACTACCAAGTTGCTAGACTCACCCAGATCGATCTAGTTGATGCAAAAAAAAAAAACTATGACCATCTAGTGGTATATCAGTACTAACTTAAGAGAAATTTCAATAAAAAATTTAATCCCTATCATTTTTAGGTGGGCGAAATGGTCCTGAAAGAAAGCATGAAAATTCAACTAGATAGAGAAAAGAAGGGTATATTTCATCCCACCTAGTTAGATCCCTATATTGTCATAACATTTTTTGGATTAGGAGCATATCAATTATCCACTTTAGAAGGTGAACTTTTGAACAATCCCACCAACATCATTCATCTCAATAAGTTTTATGCCTAAGCCATTAGTATATCTTGCTAGTCTTGAAAAAAGTACAACAAACATTGTAAAATGTCTTGAAAAAGTCATCACCCTAGTGAAAATTAGGTGATTCAAGCACTTGTCAATAGCAAAAAAAACAAAATATAAAAAAGTAAAGAGAAAAGAACAAAAATAGACATCCAATGGTGAAAACTTGCAATTCAAGCACCTCGGATAGGTCACTTGGTAAAATCCTAGCAACAAGCACCAAGTGTACTTGAACCTATTCATTATCTATCAAATCACATCCCCAATCCCCACAACATTTGGCCATCCACTTACCCATATCCTCATGGTGCTCCAACATCACACAATAGAAACACTTGTACCAATAATTGTAGTTGAATGAAGAACATTTGAACAATGTACTATACGATGGTAAATTTTCATTGTGTACTATATCATACCTATCTCCATATGTACTATAAATAGTTTCAAATGTACTATTTACTATGTATTAAATAATTTGTTTCTCTATCACCCTATCCCAAGCCCTTTACTGGTATTATGACAATCAATCCCATAATCTTTTTTCATCCCAAATTCTTGTACAATGTCACCCTATAAATATCTTGGTCTATCCTTTGTATAAACCATTTTCCAAATCAATCTTCAATCAATCCTCCTATACATATACCACTTTTTTATTCATTATATTTCTAATCAAGGTCCTTATGAGTTATCATTTATCATAAAATCAATGTCCTATAAGTTTTCAGTTTACTATTTAATCTTGGTTCTAGGTGCTAACAAAAAGTCCTTGTAGGATTAATCCTTCTTCATGTCCAACTATGGTTCGTCAGCATCTAGTCCTACCAATCCCTTTCACAAAATTTTATTTTCATGGATTTACTCTTTCTTTCAATATTACATTTCAATTTTGGTTCTTGGTTATATTTTTCATGTAATTTAGTTGTTCTCTCCTTAAGGTCACCATGATCTTTCATATCATGGTGTGTTGTGAATGAGGCAATTTGAAAGCAGGGCCTGAATCAATTTTTCATTTGTTTCTTGTTCACCCTTTGAGTCACTTGCTTGTAACCCTTGCATATCCAAAAATGTGATCACTTGTGGCTACATGGTGTACTTGGTAAATATTACTTATTTGTCAGTTACCTAGTATTGTTTCTACTCTAACTCCTTTCAAGATTAATTTCTAATCTTGGGCAAATCATTGCATATCTATTTTGAGTCAATCCTATGCAATGATAGTAAAAATTCCTTGATTTTCTAGGTAACCTTGGTAGGTACCTAATATTTCTACATAAAATTAAGTACTCAACTACATGGTGGTACTCCTTCTAGAGTACCCCATGCTCAAATTTTAAAGGATTCCACCACATTCCTCATTCAAAAAGGAAACACAAAAAGAGTTCATTGTACCCAAATCCTAAAATATCCCAAAGAATTCATTGATCCAACATCCTATCAATATTAGTCCTAAAACCATGATTTTCATCTTCCATAAACCCAGAAAATATAAAAGTTCTGAGCTCATGTTCATCCAACATGCATTACCCCAAGGGTTCAATTTTAGAGTCAATCCCCCCATTATCACCCATAAGTCCCTAATGTCTTAAATCTTGTTTAAATCATGCAATTGATTTCTCCCCCACTCTAGAGGGACAATCATTAAATGATATGTTTCATTTCACATTTCACATTTTGCAATCCACATTCACTTCACATAGCTCATTTTCATATTCATCACTTCTTTGTTGCATGTTAATTTAGTTAGTAGTATTATTGAATATATTATTCATCATCATTATATTTTGGATTCCATAATTTCATTCATTTAGTTACATATTACTTAAAGTCATCATTTCATTAGCTACATTGCATTTTCATTCATTTTTATTTACATTTTGTTGCATTCATCATTCATATCCAAGTACATTTCAACTTTATGGTTATCATTGTTTCAAATTCCAATTAGTTGCATCTCCATTTTAATATTAATTTTTAGGTAACATATTTATGATTCTCATCTCATTTCATTAATCATATTATCATTAGTTGTATAACCATTTCAAGTGCATTAGTTGTCATGCTCATTCATCACATTAATCTCATTATGAACTGATTGCACTCATTGTTCATTTCTTAGGTACATTTAATTATCATTACCATTTATTATTCATTACACTTAGTTATATGGCTATTTTAATATCTATTGAGGTGAGTTTTTTTTTCTTTAACATTTCCTTTAGGTACATTTTTTTTCATTATCATCTCATCCATTAGTCTCATTATCATTAATTGTGTTATTATTTAGATACATTAGTTATCATTATCATAATAATTTCATTCCATTCATTCATTATGATTTTACTTTCATCATGCATTAACATTTACTTGTGTTATACTTCATCTCATTACAATTTGCATTTCATCCACTATTTATTACAATTAGTTGCATATACATCATTGCATTTTTTTTCATGATTAAAAACATCTCATGTAAACATATAGACACCAAATGTGTGCATCTCATACATATACAAATAAAAAATATGCATCTCATAGAATAGTGTGGCACATAATCCATCAACAAATATACATCCCAAAAATAAATGCTCATCATCATCATATATATACAATCTCCTAATGAATCAAACATTGCATCCCACCCTAAAAAGAATATAGAGTCCATTCAAAGTCCACAAATGTCCATTATATAGTACATTAGGGTTTGAGCCCTCAAAAATATAAAATACATCATGCTAGGTACATCTCATATGCACATAGTACATATATCCTAGAATGAAATATATCATTTCCCATATGTCTCCTCCTTTTTAGGATTGTTAGTTGAAACTATGAGAGGATACACTCTCTCATAGTTTAGCCACCTCAACCAATGATCTATCTCTATCCACCTATGTCTCATCCCTCTCACCCTATATATCCTCCAATATCTCCTAAAACTTATCCCTATCTATCTAGAGAACATCCAAATCTAGTTGCATTAGATCAAAATTACTGTGTATAGTGTAAGGTCGTAGGTAGGGAAAAGGAAACAGGTCCAATGTCCTAACACCTTTGCAAGAGTATACATGGAAGAAAACACAAATTGAATAATAAGAACCAAGAGATTTACTTAATGATTAGACAACTAGTATGATCAAATATATTATCAAACATCAAATATGCCTAGCAGTGAGGCCTTCTGGGTTGTGGTTAGTAAAAATAAATTATAATCAAGTAGCTAGAAGCTCATCTTCTTCATCTTATATCTATTATGTCTATGTTTCTATCTCCAAGAGATTACTCCCTCCTCTATTATTATGATTGTGATCCTTCTCTAAAGCTAATACAAGTTCTTATATAGCCAGCAAGACCACAAGTTAGTATGTCAAACATTTAATTACAAATAGGTCCTATCTTGGAGGAGTAAACCATAACCCAAACAATGTGCATCAATTGTTCACACGCTACTAAGGATAAGTCTTCACACAAGCAAGGATTTAATTCCTAACTGGGCAAGATGCAATTTCATCATAGGAAACCACACTAAAATAAATAACATTCCATCTTGGATGAAAATAAGGGAAACAAAGGTCAAAGAAATCAACACAAAACTTGAAGCACATGGCATATTAACTTATGCGCTCTTAAGTTAAGGCTCCAAAATAGGTCCTCAACAAGATGCCAACTATGCAAAACTTGAAACTACAAGAAATAACAACTACTTTAAAAATAGAAATTGGTACAAAAAATAGAGCAATATTTTATGTTGATGCAATATTTCTCATTAACCCAAGATTCTCTTGCATCAATCTCACTCAATCTCAAACTAGTCTCTCTTTGTATACAACTGATATCTCTCTCTAGGTATCCTGTAGGAGCCAACTTCTAGCATCATCTGTCAACTAGAATGAGAATAACTATCTTGCTAACCTACTATCCTCCCCTCTAGTCAAAGAACCTCCTCCACTAAATCCCCCTATTGGCATTTGTGTATCAAGTGGTACTAATAAGGCCTATCTCCCATCCACATCCATCTATTGCAGGCTAGTATTCTCCCCTCTCCTCTCATCTTGCCTCTACCCATCACTCCTCTCCTCCTCCCCTTGCTGCTTATTATACCTTATGTTTGGGTCACTCCTACAATAGAGCCTTTTCATGTCAAGCTACATGGGCCACATATCGACCCCTCCTCACTACCTATATAACCTCACTACCACCTACCAGTGCATGTGTTATCCTAACTACTTAGGGTCTTCTCCATTAATCTAGATATACTTGTGATGCTTTTGCATCTACCAAACCAATACCAAACCTATGGCCATATCTATAACCACTTCACCAATAATCCATCTCTCCTAAATCTCATACCAAATATTGTGGTTAGCTCATCTGTCACCCTCTCATACCACACAAGCTATCTCATCTCCCAAATATAAATTCTGGAGTCATAAGATATGATAGTTGCTTCTACTTCTTTGGCCATGGCTATAATCTTAGGTACAACCTTCATGTCACCACTCTAATATCATCAAATGAAAATCTCCAATAATTAAATAATATGTATGATGGTGGGTCAAAGGATCCATCCAAATATATAGCACAAGCTCATGTGCATATCTATCTTATGACCAATTGGCCTAATCACTACTATATGCTCTAAGGCCCAAACCTGTAAAACCATAGCAAATCCAATGCTCCTCCAGAAGGCTCCATGTCCATGATATATAATCTAATGTAGATCTTGGTATAACCCTACTAGCATCAACAAACCCCATACTGCTAACATGCCTACATCCATGATCCGAATGATCATCTGAATCAATCCAAGTGTCACACTAGTACCACCTATATATAGAGCTAGATACTTGTTATGCCCTACATATCCACCAATAATTTTTGTTAGCAAAAAAGTTGGATCCCCACTTTTTTCTTCTTGTCTTGTCTCATTTTAGAAAGGTCCTTTATGTTTGCTTTAGTTTTTAGTGTTCAGGTTCTCGCATCCCTGTCCAAGTTGTCGACCCCTCTAATGTGTGAGAAGAAAGTAAGGATCCCCGACCTTGTGTCAAGGGTTTATGGACAATAAGAAAATTAATTTCTAGACCTATTAGGAACCCTTTTCCTCATGTATTCTATGATGGGTAAAGGCTTATATGGTCTCAGGTTGGAAACATGGCAAGGTTTATTAAAGAGGAACTAGTACAATCAATGTGCCATTTAATTATTGTAACTAATTGGTTATTTAATATGCCTAAAGTAGTTAATTGTCACATTGTTCCATAATCACAATTGTGCTTTGCAAGAAACATTCTTTGTTTGGGTTGCCACCATGCCTGTGAGTGATCATCTCTTTAGTTTGTAAGTGCTTTGGTGGTTCAGACTAGTTCTCATTCTTCTTTGGATAGGGATGGGTCCTGCCATTGTGGTACCTTTGCAAGTTAGTGTTCTAAGTTGGTGGTTTTCCCTTTTATTTTCTTTCTATTTAGAGTTCATTCTTTTCTCATGTTTTTCATCATCCGTCATTTTCTTTCTTCATCCTTTTAGCATTATTTTTGCTCATGTTCACTCCTTGGTTGTTGTTTCACTTGTCATTGTTTGACTTTTCCTTGTTGTTGCTTTGTTTTTTCCATTCGTTCATCACTGGACAGAGATTTTTTAGCTCCACCCTTTTTGTGTGTAGGAAAAGATAATGTTTCTTCCACAAAATTCTCTTAGTAGATTGAATTTTGGCCACAAGTTGGTGGTTTAAATTCATAGTACAAGATGCATTTCATCATAAGGAAGGTGGGCTTGGTTTTTTTTTTCTATTCTAGGTTGTGTGGTTTGGTGGTGCAAGTTTTCTTCGTTCCACTTTCTAGTATTGGCCCTATAGAGAGGGTGGTTTACATATTGGATACATTGTGGTATTTGTTTTTGTCCTTGATTCTACATGAGGTTGGATCCTACTGGTCAAGTTGGTCTATTTGGCTCAACTAGAAGGTTGGAGGCACACCTTCATGGGTTTATGGTTGGTGACTTCAGCTCTTTAAAATAGAGTGTGGAAAATATTATCACTATTAAAATCACACATACAAACTAATTTCCTATGGGTTAGTAGTGGCTTGTTGGTGATGTGCTAGCAGCCCTTTTCATTGTTTTAAGTGACTATAAGGGGTCATTTCTATCTTTGATCATCCACCAAGATGCATCACTCATCCTTGGGCTACATGCCTTATGAAATTAACAATAAGTTGTTTGGTATTGAAAATTCAAATGGTTGTCACATCTAAAGTATGTAGCATTTATTGGTCCCATGTGTCATGTGAATGAATATTAAATATTGGTCTTATCAGTCATGTAAGGACAACTTCAAGAAAAGGATGAGAGGGTAGAGAGTCTCGAGAACCATAAATCTAAAGCTTGGTAAAAATAATGTATTTCAAAAGGATCTTAGTTTTAACACATATTTGTTCCTCGCAGGTGCTAATGGATACTGGCTTTGGAGGATTGAAAAAATCATTTGAGTATCCAAGTAGGATAACAAACACTATAAATTCAATAAGATGGTTTTTGCCTTGCAAATAGGAGTATCCAAGCAACTATGGGAAGATAATTCCCCTAGGGTTCTAGGCCACATGGGTCCCGAGATCCTAATCATGGAAGAACTAGTTGCCAAAACTAGACGAGAGGTGTCCAAGAGGGAAGCCAATGAAGCAACAAGTTAACAAATAGAAGGGTGATCATATATTCAAAATCCCATATCAGGAAGTCAAAAATGTTTATCTTTTGGGATCGATGAGGCTTCCCCTTCTATGTCTAATACACCTTTTATCGTGACATAGGAGGATACATAATAAGGATCCTAGTATATGCAAGATTTTCAACATCGAGGGATCCTTTTGATTTGATTCAATACCTTCTCAAAGGGAGCTTCACTTTCTTTCAAAAGCACACTAACTCTACAAGGTAAATTTTTGGGTCTAGGATTCCTTCTTCCATATGATTTGGTTGGGTAAGCTTGCATTTCATGGTAGCCGACACTCAAGGGTCCAAACTCAAAAGTCTTGGGATTCCTTCTGAACCCTACCATCTAGTTTCATTTTTGTCTGACAGACTTATTAAGGATGTGGAGTATAGTTAATAATCATAGATAAATTCCTTTTTTGAATGCATATTTCCCTACATACCTGATGCATTCAAGGTTGTCAAAGAAGTGGAGTGCTCTTATCAATCAGTGGGTGTCTCAAGGAGATAACTATTACAGATTTAAATAGAAAAAGCATGTAAAGATCATTGTTTAAGATTGGATTTCCCTCAATAATTCCCATCTTTCCCTTCCCCACTTCTTTCTACCCCTTTCATGGCTATGATTTAACTTATTTTATTCCGTAGGCATTCTTACATGAAGATATCTATAAATTGTGTTAATTAAGGTGGTAGGTGAGTTAGTTAGGGTTGGAAGTTGTTTTCTTACCTAAATTGTAAGTACATGTCTATAAAGAAGAGCAAGACTAACTTTTTGGAAATGTAATGACAAACAAGTGACTGAGCGGGGGGGTGAATCAAGAACCACTTAAAATTTTCTCTTTTGATTATCTAATCTAGTATAATGCATGAACATAAAGAAATAAAGAAATAAACACCATTAAAACTTTGAAAGAAGATATGGTAAGCCAAAAACCCTCCAAATAGAAGGTAAAACTAGGGTAGGGATGACACTCACAATGCTTCACTATTGTAGTAATAAGTTGGCCTCTTTGGGCTTACAATTGATCACTTCTAGTGATGTACTCTATTAGGAGTATGAAAGACTATTAGGTCCACCTTGTGAAAGGATTTTACAATACAATGAAGTATGCACTATGTTAAGAGATTCAACAAAGGACTGTTAGATTCACCTAGTTAAAGGATTTGGCTGATGCACCTATTAGGAAGAATCAGTCAGTTGATCTCTACTTTGTAACTCTATTTGTTGATGTAGATCCTTTGAATAATATAATCACCTTACTATGATGGATGAGTCTCTACTTCAAGGTATAATATAGTGGCTAATTTTTGTATTTTGGCGAATTTGACATTTTTCCAATGTTATTTTTTGTGATTTTTGAGCCCTTCCATGGTTTCTTGGTTGCCAAGCTTTGTTGGGTTTACCTAGTTGCCTAGCATTGTAATCACCAAGGCAAATGTTATGTTTGAGTTTTTCCCTGGCAGTATTCACCTTTCACGCAACCGACCAGGTAACGCATATCATGGAATGTTCATCAGGTTTCAAGTTTTTGTTTCATGTAGTATGGGAGAATTCACTATCCCAGTTTCATTTTACCATGGAGGAGTCAGCTCGTTTCATGTTATGGGAAGTCGAGGAGTCGGCTCATTTTGCCAACACACTTTCATTTTGTCGTGGAAGAGTCGACTCGTTTGGTGTGGTAAATTGGTAATTGTATTGATTTATAATATGTATAAATCCAAATTCTCCCAAGCAATGTGACATTCACTAAATACCGCTGGCACTCCATAAAATTTTTGGCAGCGCAAGACACATCGCGGGCACGACTCAAACTCTAGAGATAGCTTCCACAAGTGGTGGTACACTAGTATGTGCATTGTGCAGCTGTGCTGTAAAATACTCTCCTTCAGCTTATGTAGTTTAATTTAATCAGAAGCTTATCTATAGTTTCCTTTCTTATCTCATTTTCATTAGAAATTTTTCAAAAAAGTGGATGCAATGCTGAAAGTTGCTAGCGACATTAATGGTTTTTAAAGCTTGCATGCATGGATTCATGAAAATGTAAAGTATATTTCCTACCAACTTTCAAGTGAGATTCATGAAAGATTCCCTCGAAGTCTTTTCCCTTTAACCGCTACAAACATCCGAAATCCTTGCCATCACAGTTTGGCGGCTACTGGAAGTCTTTTCCCTTTAACCACTGTGAACATGCGAAATCCTTGCCATCATGATCTCATGGTTACTGGAAGTATTTCCCTTTAACCGCTGCAAACATGCAAAATCTTTACCATCATGGTCTTGCGACTACTGGAAGTTTCTTTCCTTTAACAGCTGCGAACATGTGAAATCATTGCCATTGCGGTTTCATGGCTACTGGAAGTCGTTTCCCTTTAACTGCTGCGAAGTGCGAACATTTGATGGTGTGATCTCCCTTTTTCATGACTTTGCAACATAAAATTTCACCATCATTTAAACTGGAAATGATGTAATCTCTACCTTCCTCACAATTTTGCAACACAATCTCCTTTATCTTTTCAATCAGCGATGATGCGATCTCTGCCCTCCTCACAGTTTCGCAACACACAAACTATTAACTTTCACTTTGACAGTGACATTGTGATAGACCTGTTAAAGCCTTTCTCACGGTTTTGCAACTGCCAACTTCAAACTGATAAAACTATCATGCCACTCCTTTGTACCAATTCCCTGGCCCTTCCATGGTATGTTTTTTTTAACCTTGAATACAATGAAATGATTCGCCCAAAAAATTAAAATTTTACTATGATATTATTTTTTGTTCGCCAATGTATAAATATTTTGTGGTTTTAAATGGATACTAAAAGTAATACTGCTTATTCTCAGGGAAGTAAAGTTTAAATGGATTATCAATGGATTGAGATGTCAAGGGAGGGTGAGTCTGTAACTAATATTGCTCAGTCCCAGGGAAGTGACAAGGGTAAGACCCCCAAGGGTAGTGAAGAGATTAATCTTACATCAAAATGCAAAAAACTTAGAGATACTACCATAAAAGATTTCTTTGGAATTGACAATGTTTCTGGTCCACCAACTTTGGCAAGTACAAGTGCAGAAGGAAATCACAATACCTCACCATCACTAGAAGAGCAAGTTGTTATTCAATTAAATCAAAATACATCAAACGAGGATAACAATGTTCGAACAACAGAAGATAATATTGATGTTGGTAGGAAGAAAAGAAAAAGGAATGTAAAAATGGGGTGGGAGTGGGAAATGAAAAGGACTTTCCAGGTTGATTGGGTAGCAAAGTATTGGTTTATTGAACTAGCCACAAACAATGATGAACCACCAACAGAATTCAAGTGTACGATTTGTACCTAGAAAACTAAAAGAGAGAAAAAGTTGCAGTTAAAGCTCGACATAATAGAGAAACATATTTGTAAGGTTTATGAAAAAAAAATCATAGATGGAAAGGAAGTAGGGGCAGTGAGATGGAAATCAAAGGAAGAATGCCTTCATGTTAAGTATGCCATAGAATATGAAGAGAATTTCAAGAAAATAGCAGTAATTGGTATTGGTAGTAGTGGCAATCCAATCAAGGATGGGCTTCAACATGTAGCCAAAAATACAAACTTGGAAAAGACCGTTCAGATGAGTGTTATTTTTCATATTCTATCTAGAGGGCATCCTATGAGAGACTTTTCAGAATATGGTAATTTATTATCTTTTTTAAGAGTTCCTCACTATCCTATGTCACATTGGTCAATATATGCTAGATGGGAAATGGAAAGTTGTCTTGTTGAGGTGGAAAAGAAAAATGTACAAGAGAGAGTAAAAGAATCCAAGTTCATTTCATTATCCTTAGATGAAGTCACTGCGATAGATAACACTGCTTGGGTCTGTATGCATGTATATACTGTAAAAGATCATGTCTGTCAAGTTAATCTACTTTGTGTTCATAAAATGAGGTCCAATTCAACTACAGAAAATTTATATTTAGAAGTTAAGAAAGCTTTGAATGAAATTGTTGGTATGGATGACTTGACAATTGCAAAGAAGTTAGTGTGTGTTGGAGCTGATGGAGCTGCAGTAATGCAAGGGCAAAGGACTAGTCTTTGTGCAAGATTACAAACAAGTATTGCACATACATCTTCATACAATACATCCCTAATGACATCCTCTTCCCAAATTTTCCTTCCAATTATGACATTATAACCCCTCATTTTTTTAAGAGCACTTGTAACAATGTTATATGGGTCATAAACCCTAGTGGGGGCAGTGGGGAAATTTAACTCTCTTAGGAAGGCATCAACTTGCTCAATGGCCTCTTTACAAATTTCAAAATCCCCTACTTTGGAATTTCTACACACAAAAGACCCCTTTTTAATGGTTGGCCCTAGATATTCTCTATTCATGGATAACAACTGCTAGGAAATTTCCACTACACCCACCCTCTCTAGTACATATCTTGGCAAGAAATGAGGGGGTTGGGAACAACCAAAAATTCTAATCACTGTACAGTTTGCTAACAAAAAGGCACTACCCCAGTCATGATCAATTTTTCCCTCATCATCAAAACACAAATTTGGTCTAACAATCTTCCTAATTAACCTAGGTAATCTTTCCAATTTTGAACCTAACATCCTATGAATAGTTGCAACAAAATCATTATTAAAAGAGAGGGAATCAGAAAAAGAGTAGAACCTTTGCCATAATCCTGTCCATCTTTGAATAGGAAATGCCTCTCCAAAATTTTCCAAACCTTCAATGAAACTAGAATCCACATGGTCCACATTGTAGAAGAGGATGAGATGCATAGGCACTGAGTAATGTAGAAATTTGAAATTGCCAAGATCACCTTGCTGAGCTGTCACCATCTGCTGATGAATACTATCAGCAATGAATGTTCCACAATCATACCCCACATTAGTATGTGGGTCTTGAATGCCTAGAGCTATCACATACAATGTTGGGGAGGCATCCATGGATCCATCTACTCACAATAGTTTGTTCAATCCAAAAAAAAAATTCTGAAAGTATGCACACAAATATGACAAGGGTATAAAATCAGTAACCATTTTCGGGAATTCTCCTTTCATCTTGTTTTGATTTTCCCTCAGGATATGTCACAACATTGCATGTGTTGTATAGAAATCTCTCTATTTCTCAAATGTTGCTTCCAATTTTTCTAGGTTAATAGGAACTGACATGGGACCTTGCAAATCAAATGCTTCAACAAAAGCATCCTTACTTAACATACAGAGAATGCTCATATCCTTTCTATGAAAGGACCGAGTGGTTGGATTATATGTATTTACCATTGCCTTGATAAGGTGAACATCCATGTATACCTCCGGCATTATCAACTTTCCCAAGTTCCTCATCCATGGATTTGAGACAAGAACCTTCTGCACCCTATTCTTGTAAAAGTACTAGAACAATTTAGTTCCATTGGTGTATGGTACTTGAGCATCTCTACAGAAGCTGTAAGCGTCTCTAAATGCATTGACATTAGCACTTTGAGCATTGGAAGATTTAGGGAGAATCTTCAACCATTCTTCTACAAATTTGGTAGACAACGAAACCTTGCTACCCTCTTCAGTGCCCTTCTTTACTGATGATTCTAGTTCTGCCATTCTGAATCCTGATCTTACTACAAATTCTTGAATCTTTTTTCTCTGTTAGCTGTAGATATCTAAGAATTCTAGTTTTCTAAAACTTTTTGATGGGCCATGACATTAAATTGTTAAATTTTAATGGCTTTAAAGTTTAAAAGCTTGCATGTGCATGGATATCTATTATCGACCACTACCATCAGTAACTACTGCCTTTATTTCATTTTCCTTAGAATGTCAACTCATCAACTGTCTAGAATCAGATAATAGATTTGAAAACCTGTTCTTTTGCACTTCCAAAATTTCAAGCTTAAAAAATACATTGTCATTGTACAAGCTTATGAGTTGCAAAACCCTTCTTTCTACGCTCTGTTGCAATTGGTTCAACTTAACCTTGAAATCTTTTTGTAAAACTGCAAAACCCTTATTTTTCTTTTCTCGGGCTATCACAATCGTTAAATCAAATATTTTCTTTATCCTTGTGACCCTATGATAAGACTTATATCCTCTTCTAATGATATTCCCATTCTGTCACAGCTTCAGAGCTTAAATGTTTCACATCGCGTTGTCGCAGTTGTGAAAACCCATTTCCTTCTAACCGGTGCGAAGTGGCGAACACTGCTTCATCTTAACCTTTCACGACTTCGCAGGATGACATATCTTTCCCTTTAACCACTTCAAACATGCAAAAACTACCTGAATTAAAATTTCACAGTCTCACAACCAACAAATTAACTGCCTGCATAAAACCTCTAATGATGCAATCTCCCTTTTTGCAACTGTCGAAAGTCCTTTCCCTTTAACCGCTGTGAACATGCGAAAATTGCCTGAATTAACATTTTGCAGTCTTACAACCAATAGACTAACTACTTGAATAAAACCACCGATGATGCAATCTCCCTTTTCGCAACTTCGTAACATAAAAGTTCACTGAATCACCATCATTTAATTGCTACTGTTGATGCTGTGAAATCTCCTTTTCGCAAAGTCACAAAGTTAACTCCTCATTTATCTTTTCAACCGATGATGATGCAATCTCTACCCTCCTCATAGTTTCACAACACATAAACTATTAACTTTCACTTTGACAGCGACATTGCAATAGACCTGTTAAAGCCTTTCTTGTGGTTTCACAACTGCCAACTTCAAACTGATGAAACCCTTTGTGAACCTCTGATGCCATCAACTTTGCATATGTTTTTTTAAAACTTGAATACAATGAAATGATTCACCTAAAAAATTAAAATTTTACTGTGATTATTATTTTTTGTTCGCCAATGTATAAATTTTTTTTGGTTTTAAAAAAACACAATTCACCTAGATTTTACACATTTTTTGAGACACTATGAATGATTCGCCAATGGAGATTATTATTTTTTATTTGTAAACTATTTTTTTCACCACAAAAAATAAATTTTTTTGTCAGGTGTTTTACACCTTTCGCCAATTTTTTACACCTTTTCTAAAGGAGGGGTTTCTTAAAGTATACCCTGCTCTACTTTGCCCTTTATATTGCCTTGTAGCCTTCTTACTTAATCTGCTCCATATTTGCTCCTTATATTCATATATATCTTATATTACATTACTTACATATTTCATACACTTAGAAAAATGAATTTATCTTCCTTAAATCCCCTTCAAACAAAAAATCTATACCAAGTCAGCTTCCATAATAGATATCTTCATAATAATCAAATTATACCTTTAGGTCAGCCCAAATACTGATGCTCAGCCAATATAGTGCATTTGATCTTTTTCTGATGCTCAGGTGACATTGTTACTCAGTTGGCACTAGATTATCAAATAACATTGTGGCACTCAATTGATACAGGAGCAACAGTTAGCTCAATTTATGCAGAGAACTCGGCTAACACTATGAACTTGGTTCACACTTGGAGCTTGGTTTCCACTAGTAACTCAGGTAACTTGGCTTATACTATGAGCTTGGTTAACAATGTATACCTTCATCTTCTCAGGAAACACTAAAATATGCTTTCTAATGGAAAGCTTGATTACAGTATTAATTAACTTTCCTAGATAGCTTAAGTGGTATTGTCAATAATTGACAATATGTCTTTCCATAGGGTCAACACGACTATTCTAGGGTTGGTAAAGTTGATGATTGTATTGTCCATACTATTGTAACACCTTACTTCATGAATGAAATAAGTATCATCTTTTTCTAGAATATCTTTGTCTCATCTAGTGCTTTCTAGTATTTATAAGTTGTGTTTTGAGTAAATAGATCTTGGAGTACTTGATATGGATTTATTTACCTTCAAAAATAGTGAGATCTTTCTATTTTTTTGCTATTATCTTCCTTAGGTTGGATAAAACTAAATATTTTTTTAATTTGATACATTTCTCATTTGCAACACTTGTAAGAGTTAGATTGATTGATCAAGCATATGTTTAGGTTATCCTATCATTCAAGCATGTATTGTTGATAATAATAGTGAAAAATTATATTATAGGTCTAGATTAAATTGCTAACTTTATAGGCTCTTTAATTTATGTTATTTACTTTCCTTACTTTCCCTACTTTCATCCTAAGATATTTTCCCAACTTTCTTCAAGTGATCCATTGCTTAACCAAACACAAAGGGAAATGATGAAGCTCCAGTCTACCTTATTATAAATCACTCACCTCCTCATCCAACTTTTCTTATTATTACATGACCAAGACTCGGTCTATAGGGAGCCTAGGAGTGGAATTTATTTACTTCACATTCTTTCAAGTGATAGTGGTCAAACATTCAATTTTGGTGATAATTGTTGCTTTGTTGGTTGGATGCAAAAAAATATTCTTATCAACAGATAAATTAAGCTAGAAGGAGGGCATATTCAATATTTTAGGCAATTTCTTTGCACCCTATGGTGATTCTAGGTATCATTTAGTTTTGTGTGGTGTAAAAAATGGCATAAGGAAGTTTGAGTTCACTGACTCAACTAGATCTTAGTTTTAAATTGGAAGACCCTAACTGGTGCATAAGCACCTAATATAAAAGAAATGATAAGGTTAACATTTCTAATGTGAGATATTTGAATTCCTTTGAGTCCTTTGAGTCAAATAAGTAAATGCTAGAAAAGTCATTTGTAATAAGGTGCCAAAGTTGTCCAAGAAGGTCTTAATATGATCAATAATGTCAAAATGGTCATTTAATATGTGAATGGAACTATATGTATCCATATAAATTCATTTGATTCATAGGTGTGATCTAGTTCAGGCTTATACAAAAATTGTAATAGAAAATGCATAAAGTGCACAAAAGGTTGTGAAAACAAATGTATAATGTTGTAAAGGGCTAAAAGAATGTAATAAGTTGGTTTTAAAGTGGTTGGGAAGTTGTGCACTACAAAAATCACTATAAAAACATTGTAATGGTCATTCAAAGGTACAGAGAGAGAAGGAGGATATCAATTTGGAAAATTTGAGTATTCAAAAACTTGTTATTTTGATTGATTTCTTGCATTTAGTATCTGTTTCTAGGCCTTTTATGGCCATGTACAGCTTGGAAACTCCATAAATTAGCAATGGATAGATAGATTAATGAATCCTCTTTCTCATGCTTTTGGTTTGAATTAATTTCAATAAGTTTTGAAAAAGTTATGCAAGTTTTGGCAAAAAATGTTATTTTCAAATTTAAGGATGCCTGACTACAGTTAAACTAAAATGTTTGGTACAGGAAGATTATGATGAATCGGGAATTAAATCTATATGCATTGGAAAGAATATAAATTAGGTTTCATTTCCAATTGGTCTATAAAAGTTATGTGTATTTGAGTGAAGACTGGTTTTTACAGATCTCTGTTGGAGTTACAGTCAAAGATATATTATTGTGGAGTGATTTATGGATTGAAAAAAAAATGATGGCTTATATTTCAGAAAACTAGACTCATACAAGATTGAGAAGAAATTGGTTTGGTATGATTTGGACTTCTCTTGAAAAATAAAAATTGATGACCTACATAGGGTTACTGATTTTACATCTGGTTTTTGACAAAAAAATATGGGTCTTGGTAGAGAGACCATAACTTTGAATTTGTTTATTGGATTTGACTCATCTTGGGATATGTTTCAAAAATAGTAATTGTAGAAAATTCCTCCAAATTATTTTGAAAGAAAATCTCATATTTGAAATTTATGAGTAATTTATTTGGATATAGAAATCAAATTGTGGATGGGGATATTGACTTACTCGCCTAAATGTAAGGTCTCTCTATTGAAGTCTTTGAGATGTACTTAGTTCCTTGAAGGTGTTCTAGCCTATTGTGAAGCCTTTGAGTTGAACTAGGGTTCCTTGAAGGTAAATATAGAGGGCTCTACATCACTGACTGGTCTCCATCTAAGAGACCATTTAGCAAATACCCCAAGCCCTAAACTCTCTGTCAACTTGACTCCTTTTTTATGATTCACATCTGGAAGTTGCATTTGTCTACCATCTCCACAAATTTTTTAGAACTCAAACTATTGGTCTAAAATAAGGGAAAAAAATGAAATAAGGAAAGTAAGACATCTACATCTTAACTTGCCACTAGTTAGAGTATGCTTGTGTCCCAATTACCAATTGGAACAATGGTCATCTCATAATGACTTGCATTTCTTGGGGTATAGTTATCACCCCTAGCAACTTTCATAGCAATGCATACTATGCTATCTCGGCCTTAGAAACTATGTCCAATTTTTGAACATTTAGATCCTTTGATGGTGAAAGAGCATATCTAGGTATTTAAGGATTCCCTAGTTAGAAATAATATTAAGTATAAATACATGGCTTATTGTTTGTTCCCAATGACCTTAGGTCCCAACTAATTGAACAAGTACCTTATCCTCCTTGCTAATTCTATCAGTGGATGTGTCAACATGGAAAGGACCTTCCTCTTAGCCTTTCAGTCTCAAATTAATCTCATCTTGTTCCATTGTTAGTTTATTGGAATCCAAAAAGAACCAAATGAGCCTCTCCCTATCTTTAATAATATTTTCCAACATGCCCTTAGGTGATGTTTAGATTCCTTTGCACTAACAACAAAACTAACCCTAAAGACTTATTTGGATGTTATATGTTGATTTGTGTCAATGTTTATCATGCAAATCATACCTCAAGGAGATCGAGACACCCTAGCCAAATTTTATGCCTTGGCCTTGGAGGTCTCTGTCTATCTTACTAAATGCCCAATGGATGCATAATAGAGTATGTCATGTCATCCTCAACCTGGAGAATCCCTCACTTGAGTGATTATAATACAATTCATGTGGTGGGATTTTAGGCCTATCTAACCTCCACTATACTTATAGGCTTAGAATTCCCTCTTATAACTCCTAAGAATTCCCATTGGACTCAACAAATGATACCTTTGGTACTCAGGACTACATTTCCTACCCTAGCTCCATAAGTTGTATCATCATATGAATCCCCTATCTTTCTCTTAGCTAGCCCAAGTGGGTAGAACCTTATTTCTAATGTTGCCTTGATAGACATGGAAGCACAATCTTCATAATCATCTAATCAAGTTACATGTCTTACAGTTGACATAAAAGCCTTCTAGAGGATTGTTATCAATATGGCTAATGATATGAGACAACTTAAATTAGATAAGACTGTAAGGACCAATCGACAATATTCCCCTCAAAATAGGACATCGTATTCTCATGACAAAGAGGTTCCTACAACTCTAGTCCTCAAGGTGCAAACAACAACTACAATCAACAATCAGGGAACCAACAATGGAATAACATGCCAAATAATAAGGGTGATTTCTAGGGCCAACCCAACCATCAAAGGAATGTGGTACCTATCCATTCTACGCATCTATCCTAATTTTACTCCATTGAAAAATTGGTGTTGGTTACATTATATTGGGTTGCACTTGGAGGCCACTTATGTCACCCTTGAGAAAGTAATTCAAGTCTATCATGCATATCTACAAACTTGATATGAACAAACATCTCCAGAGGCTTTGACAAAACCTTCCAACTTTGCATTAGTTTGTAAGATTTTCTTTTATGGACAAGGTGAACTAGAAAATGAAGAACTCATTCTCCAGGGGGTCTATGATGATTTTGTACCTATATATGAGGCCAATGCTTTTAACAGTGCATGACCTCCCTCCTTATAACATAAGGATCCAATTCAATAAAGGCCCATTTATGATGCCATGTCAACCCAAGAATACATCTATCCCTCCAGATCTACAAACTAATGTAAATCCTCCTCCTCCCAAGAGATCGACACTACAGCCTTGTGGTTCTATGATGAAAGGCTCTAGGATCTCTAGAGTGAAGTTTGATATCAAGAGGGTAAGAGAAAGTACAAACACTACCATGTCCCTAATGGATGTATTATTGAGCTATCTAGAGAAGCAAAAGGCACCTCCCATAAATGTGCATTTTTTCCATAAAGAGTGTAACTTTTCATGATGCCAATATGACCATTTTATAGGGAAATATTGAAGATCCTCCCTTCCTTCTTAGCCTAAAAATATATAGAAAACATATACACAACTACTTGGTTAACTCTAAAGACTATGGCAACATCACACCCTTATCCATATGTAAGAAACTCATATTAGTCTCATACCATCAAAAGGTGTAGTAGTGCAGCTTAATAAATTGTCATTAGAATAGTAGGAAAGCTAAAAATATCTTCAAATCTATCTTGTCCAAGAACCTCAAGTGTCTAGTGTTAATAATATCTAAGTGAAAGACATCATCAAAACTTTTGGGGTTTTGTTAAGTTAAAATAGGTCAAAGGCCCTCAACACTTATATATCCATGGACTTTTCCCACCTATGTCTTCCCTAGAGAGAAGAAGCAAACCAAATCAAGATCAATAGTGAACCTTGAATGAAATAGGCCCTCACTAATCACAATTGTAATACTGAAGTCCTCTAATATCAACTTGAACCTGGTCTTTATTGGGCCATGGAAACTTTGGCCCTGGATCAACTTGAACCTCACCTTTATCAGGCCATGGAGACTTTAGCTTTGTATTTCATTTTAGGAGGGGCATTTCTCAACAAGGACATAACCATCATAGAGAGGATTTGAGGCCTCATAGTTGGGTTGAAACATGACATCAACCTTCAGGGTGATTGTGTCTCCCTATCCAGCTTCTTGTTTGATTTGTGGTGCAAAATCTATTGCAAAGGTAATTTTGATTTAGAATGTGATCCTTGTGTGAGCATAGCCTTTGTCTTCCTTTCTAACTACATTAAGTGAGAGCATCAAGAATAAATTCTCATACTAGAACACCCTCCAATGATCATATATGAAGAGCTAACCATTGAGTGACCCATTATGATGTCACCTATTGAGGTAACTTTGACCACCATGTCCCCCACCTTAGAGGATAGGTTGGAATACCCTCCGTGCCACCAATTCCTACCCTCTATGCCACTTACAAAGTCTTTACCTATAGATGCTAGCCTATAGACCCTAAAATTTGATAGATTTTGGGCCAAAGCTAGATTTTGTGCAAGGGCAGAAATAATTATCCCAAGAGGAAGATCTTTCCTCACTTCCTATCAACTAAAATTTGAATTCACAAACAAGATGGTTGAGTATGAAGCTTTAGTCTTAGGCCTCCTATTTTATCTATAAAAAGGAATCACCTACCTCCAAGCACTAGGAGATTTAGAGCTTGTCATTAAACAAGTTTGGATTTAGTATAAGTGTCATGATAAATGGCTAGCGCCCTAACACAATAGGGTTTGTGGCCTAAATAAGGAATTTGATGCCTTCACTTATGAGGTCATCCTATGGAAACACAATTATGTCCAGGACACTCTTTTCATGTCCACCAACACTCTTGAACCAATAGCCAGTTCTCATCTACAACACTTTTTGGTAAAAACACAAGCAACTCTATCTGTCCTAGATAATAATTTGAACTTCTGGGTCTTTGAGGACAATTGGCGCATTCTTTTCTTTTTGGACAATAATGACATATTTGAAGACCATATCTTGGAAGAGGAAGAACATGACCATACAATATGGGAAAATGATCTAAGAGAGATCCTTGATCTCCCTATGAACACCATCCCAAAGGGGATGATAACCCTTGAATATATTTTTTACTCGAACGTCTGCATCAAATATAAACCTCCTCCCTCATCTGAGGGAGGGAAATGTAAAAAAGTCAACTTCAAGAAAAACACCAAGGAGAAAAACATATTCGTAGGAACTTCCTCCTCTCTCGAGGCAAAGGGGAAGATTCTTATAGTTCTTTGAGAATATTTTGGTATTATCACATGGAGATATGAAGATTTGAAAATCTATGATACATCTATGATGAAACACACACTGTACCCCTCAATCCAGATGTTAAACCATTCATACATAATCAAATACCAATGAATCCTCTTATCAAGACCTTGATTTATCAAGAGTTCCAAAAGATATTGTATGGAAACATAATATTTCCTATCTGACATTCCAAGTGGGTGGCTAATTTGGCCCCATTCCAAAAGAAAAGTGGATCAATTAGGCTATGTGTAGACTTTTGAAACCCAAATAAGGCATCAATGCAAGATAGTCATCCATTTCCTTCACTTGATGAAGTCCCACAAATTGCAAATGATGCACAAATGTTGTCCTTCCTAGATGGATATTTAGGTTACAATAAGATTATGGTTGAGTATGAAGATCAACTCAAGACAACATTCACCACTAAGTGGGGAACATTTTCCTATAGATGAATTCCCTTCAGACTTATCAATGTCGAGGCTACATTTTAGAAAGTGATGGACATAATCTTTGAGAGATTATTTAACAAATGCATAATCATCTACATGGATAATTTGATGATCTTTTCCAGAGATAGGCATGATCACCATGTCCACCTTTCCATAAATTGCAAGAGATGTTGTCAATTTGATATCTCCTTGAGCCCCAAGAAATGCATATTCAAGGTCACAAAAGAAAAATGAATACGTCATATTGTCTCTGAGAAGGTATTACCATTGACCCTGAGAGAGTAGAGGCTTTGTTAAACTTACAAATTCCCAACAACAAGAGAAAAATGAGATCTTTCTTTGTGAAGATAAACTTTGTTTGATGTTTCATCATAGGATTTGCAACAGTTGTAAAGCCACTAAACAACACGATGAAAAAGGAAAATAAAATCAAGTGGAGTCTAAAGGAAAACCATGCCTTGGTCAAGATAAAATTGGGTATAAAAAAAGCTCTAGTCTTGGGTAGTCTTGACCGTGATCTCTCAATCTACATCTATTCCTTCTCTTTTGTGCACTATGTCAACATTTTATTAATCCAAAAGGTTGAAGGAGAGGAGAGATCCATTGCTTTAATGAGCTCCCCCTTCAAGAATGTTGAAGTACAATATTCCACCCTTGTCTAGGTTGTAAAGAAACTACAAACTACATTCTTCAAAGCAAGGTATACACAATAGTCTCATACCAAGAGGTCAAATCATTTCTCATGTAGAGTGAACTCGATAAGAAAAAGCGGAAGTGGATGGCCATCCTTCAAGAATATGACTTAGAAATGTATACCAAGCATCTAGTATATGGACAAGGATTGTTAAAAATCCATGACCTCCATGGGCCTATAAATAGAATGCCAAACTTACACAATGGAATTTTTAACTCAAGACCTGTGGTACCTGGATTTGGTATACATTTGGTTGCATAACAATTGTCTAAAGGGACTCCCATCTCATAAGAATTTCACACTTTGACTAAAAAGAGCACATTTCACGATTAAGGTTAGGACCTTGTTTCATCACAACTTCAAGGACATATGCCTCAAATGCCTTGATCAAGAGCACACAAGAAAAATAATCGACGAGTTCCATGAATAATTTGGCACTAGGCACAACTCTAATGATGCAACTGCCAATCAAATCCTTAAGGCTAAGTATTATTGGCCCTACTTGTTTCATGATGTCTATAATCATGTGAGGAAATGTCACACATGTTGGACCACTACTTCTAGAGAGAAGAACCCTTCAATGCCCCTTCAACCAAATTTTAAGGATATAGCATTCTCTCAATGGACATTTGATTTTATTGGGAAAATAACCCCATTTCATTTTTCAAACACTAGTACGTGTTAACAATGACAAATTATTGCACTTGGTAGTCTTAGGACATTCCATGTGAAATCAACATGATTGACATAGAGACCCGATTAATTTATGAGAACAATGCTACTAGATTTGGGATGCTTATTTACCTCATGTGTGATAATGGTGTAGTGTTTGCCTCCACCCAACTCTTGAAGTGAGCTTACAACATAAACATTACCTTGAAATATTTGAGAAATCACTATCTACAAGGTAACAAGGTAGAAAATCAACCAAACAGAACCTCTTATAGGTTATCAAACATTTTCTAGAGATAAATCCCTAGCCCTGGGAACTTCTCCATTCTACTTGGTCTATGGCTAGAATCTAATGTTCCCTATCAATTTGCAAACTTCAATCCTACAATTTATGAGGGAGTTCAACAAGAGGGTCTACATTTCAGAAGTTCACCTCCTTAATCTCATTCACCTCTCAGAATAGAGGGACACACCCCTCAAGCATTTCATTAAACATCAAGTAGTGGTCAAATGGTGGTTTGACAAAAGAGCTCAATATAAGGCCTTTTAGATTTTAGACTTGGTCCTACTTTAGGACAAGGCCCATAAGAAGAAAGGAAAACATACCAAGTTCCAATGACTCTAGATTAGGCCTTATCAGATCTCGTAGAACCGTGGAGCTAATACCTACCCTCTTAGCTTATTAACTATAGATTCTAGCTCATTTCTCATCAACAGATAGTTTTTCAAGCATTACTTTGAATGAGGAGATGGGATAAGGGTGTGTATTCCCCTTTTGTTATAGCATATGTATAGTTTCTTGTAAATATCACTCTAGTGTGCCTCTAGGTTCATCTTGTAAATATGTTTTGCTTATTTTTCCCTTTGCTTTATTGGCCCTTTGTAAATAGTTTGGTTGGGTCTTGGTTTCTATTTTAGTCTAGGTTTTTGTTTGGTCCTTTTTAGGGGCTTAGTTTCTTGTTCCTCCAAGTAGGTGGGTATGCTTCATATAACACTGTGCAACTCAATGGAAATTTTCCACATGGTGTTCAAATACTCCTTTACATATCTTGTGAACTCCCTCTTGCATTTTTGTTTTGTAAGTTGAAAATTGAAAGTATGAACTTAGGAAACAACCAACCTTCATTGAACCCAAACAAATCTACTCTTGTCTCAAGCTAATTCAATGACCAACTAAGTTGGCAAGAAAAAGGAAAGAGAAGAATAATGATAAGAATGGAACGAATAGATTGACCATGCTCAAAGTTGATAAAACAACATGCTAAGTGATATCTTGAAAAACAAGTGTCTTTTTCCCTCTAAGTAGAAGTGATAAAATGCATAAGGATGGGATGGTGAAAGGAGTACCCCCACATTAACAAATTAAATTTGTTGATTGACCACCTCCCATGCCTAGAAAATATAAAAAAGAAAAAAATGGAGGAAGGAGATCCTCGATTCCTGAAATTGCATGATATCTAACAAAAGATAACAAAGGAATTCATGAGGGTTTGGTTTCTCTATTTTCTTCAGGAATCAATGATATACCCCTTTTCAAATCTTACACTACATGTCTTGACTGGTAAGTTCATGGATTATGGTGAGTTAGGATGTTCATGTTAGCACGAATGCTGATGGTATTCCTATGGGGGAGCATCCTAGCATTGATGGAGACATGATTTAGAGTTTGTGTGTTGTATTGATCATAGAGTTTTTCATTGATGACAACATACTAGTTATTTTAAGAAGACTAGCAAAGTAGTAAGTTGAGATTGGATTTATGAGGTTCAAGGAATGAAGATGGCCTTATGTGAACTTGGGATAATGTTCCAAAAAGTGTCTAGATACTCAAATTAAGATCGTGTATGCAAATACAAAGGCTTGATAGAGCTATGATGATTTCAGTGAAGGTAGTACCCAAACAAAGTTATTGGGAATTAGTTATTGTTTTTTGGACTGTATCTCCTAACAAAGATAGAATCTGGTGTAGTACATAAGGCATGGTGAGATGACAAAGAGTTGTATCTAGAAAATAAGTTGTTGTTGGATAGTGTTGATGTACAATTGTATTATTTAGTGAGGATAATAAAAAGACTATTTGTATAATGGTTCAAGTGGTTTTTCTAATCAACTAATAATAGGATTGGCACAACTCCTAATAAGGTTGGCACAAATCCTAATAGAGTTGGAATCTCCTAAAAGTGATTCAAAGTCACCTAACTGGGACTGATATGAATGTATTTCATTGACTCCTAACATGGTCCATACTTTTACATGGAAATTTTATATTAGTACATTATTTTGTGGGTACCATCCCCACCAAGGTTTTCCCTCTGATCAAGGTTTCCCTAGTTAACAAATATGGTGTTGTTGTGTATGGTTATCTTTATGTAGTTATTGCATCTATTGTTTATATAATTTAGAATTAATAAGGATATTGAGAGTTGTTTTAATTGCATAACTAATTCACCCCCTCCCCCCACCCACTCTCAGTTATCTTGGTGGACTTTACTTTCTAAAAATTGGTATCAGAGCATTAGGTTCTTAAGCACAGTTCAAGAAAGAAAGACTAAAGTTTGATGGAGTTAACTATGAAAATTGGAAAGAAAAGATGAAGACACATTTTCTAAGCATGGGTTTGGGTTATTGGTTGATCACCAAGAGTAAGAAGGATGTAATTGAAGTGTTGGAAGGATTTAATGAGAAACAAGATACTGAGAGGGGGGGTGAATCGAGTTCTTAAAGTTTTACTTGCAAAAACAAATTATTGATTTTTCACCTATTTCATCTTATAACTCAGACCTAACATCAAAAATATAATACTAAAATGAAATTAAAACATAACATCCATGAAAAGTTTCAACAGATAACAGAAATGATTTGGTTACCCAGAAACACTTTAATGTGAAGGTAAAATTGGGGTGGAGATGAAACCCACAAATCTTCATTGTTGCAACAATAAAGTTAACCTATTAGGGTTACAATGTTGATCATAATAGATGATCTACTCGATGAATGGTATGCCCTATTAAAAGCTTTAAGATTATTAGGTCTTACCCTGTTAGGAGATTCTAAATAGATCTATTAGGATTACTCTCTTAATATATTCTCCTTAACTCAATCTATTAAAAGTGATTTAGACTTGAACCTTGGTTTTCTCTAAAAGTTGATTTCATAACTCCTATGGTTCAATTTCTCAATCTGGTCTCTTAATATGATATCTTCATTCAATTCTTCTTTGCTTAGATTTCTCTATCCGATCTCCTTTTAGACTCGGTCTTCCTTTCTTTGTTCTATCCTTGTTCACTTCTTCACTTACGCATTCACCCATTCATTACTAATTTCTTGTTTACCATTCCTTCTTACATCCCCCTAATCCTAGGGTTAGAGTCCTCATTAAATAGATTATCTTCAAAAGTTTTGGATCATAATCAACACTTCATATTTCATCCCTTTTGTTATTTGCCTTATGATTTTCAGATTGGTTGATCTTATTTCCTCAAGATCAATACCTTTTGTAAAGATTTGTAAAGTCCATCTTAACTATCTCTACAATCATTAAATGTTATATAGAACTCAACCAAAAATGGTATACATAGGTTTCAGTGCAATTAAAAACTCACGTGACAAAACTAATTTACTTGGCACCTGACTGTTTTGACACTCGATGATAACTAACATTCATGTTGGCACTCAAATTCTACATCACTCAACAAAAATTGTCTTACAATGTACTCTATCTCAACTGTGTAATCTTGGCTTATATATGTGCTCAGTCTCAACTAGGGTGCTCGATAATCTTTGACTTTCTTGACAAAATAAACAAGTCCTTTTGTACTCACCCTTTACTGGATGACTCGATCGTAGTGATGACTACCCAACCTCTCCTAGTAAATGACTAAGTGTTTGAATACTAATAGTAAACTTAGGTGTAGAGATCAACAATCTCCCCCTTCGACATTAGTGGAAAAAACACTTTGCCATGAATTATCATTCCATGCAATAATACTCCCCTTGAGACTATAATCTAAATATGCAATGTAGTATATTTTACCCTTATTATTATTATTTCCCCCTTGTTATGATATGCTCTTATTTTCCCCTTTTTTTTTTGTCTTTTATGGGTTGGGATTTGCTGGGGCTATCTTATACTTATCAAAAAAAAATTGATGACTTGCCAAAATTTCTGCAAAGCCTTTATTCCATTGCTCCTTTTCTTTTTGCACTACTTGAAATTGAATTTATAGCTTAGCAGCTAGATTAATTAGGCTTTTAATATTTGAGAAATGTTTCTTTCTTCAAGATATTTTGTGCTATAGATGCTTCTTTCTGAATAATCTCCAAATGTGGTAGCAATAGGAATTAAATTAATATCAATGTGTTCCTTAGTTCACTAATTTGAGTCGTGAGCTCAACTATCCTCTACTAACCAAATATTAACTTATGATATGAGGGTGAGCTTGAACTTGAATTCTTTCCCAATGATACAATGAAATACCTCATGTTAGCATGTATTAAATCAATAGATCATTGATTTTCCAATGTGAAGAACTCAACATCACAAAGCTTCATATATAAAGAATGAATAGTCAGCAAAATTTCTTCTAACTATGTGACTAAATTAGAAAGATCTACTTGTCTATTTACAAGTTCTCTAGAGACTTTCTCCAAAAATTTGTGATCACATTTCTTCTTAGACCATTACATCAATTTTTCATTGGTCTCAATATATTCTGATTGAACCTTATCAATTATATACACTAACTTATCCAGAATTTGATGTTGATTATTCAGGTTAGTGATTCCAAATCAATCATCAAAAATGTCTTTAATAGTATGTAATACCTATTTATTTTTGTGCTCTCTCCTTAGTTGGTCTTCCTTTTCCTTGCAGATCAGCAAAGTTCTCAATTCCTGTATTTTCTCTAATACCAAGTTGTTTAAGTCATACATGGGTAAAGTGATTACCTTATGTAGACTTACTGACTCATCTGTCATCTCTTCTGTTTGAGTCATAATTTGAGATTGTGGGGTTGTATCACTAGGTAGTGATATTTGCAATTGTTTACCCTTCTCAATCAATCTAGATACCTATTGTTGCCCCCCTTGATTAGATCTCACCTGTTGTTTAGGTGTTCTAGTCAATGGTTCTGATGGTTTTGCACTTGGAAACTGTATAAGAGCATGTCTATATTCTTGATATTTTGGTTTTTTATGCTATTCTATCAACTATGTTCCCTTGACTTTTGTTATCTTCACCTCAATCTGAAATATAGGCATACAAGTGAAATGTAGAAACACAATTATAGCCTTGCCATGTTTCTCACCAGTTGTATCCTCAATAACTAATGTAGCCTCAAAATTATTAGTCTTTGCACTTTCAATCTTTGGATAATCTATGATTTGTAACAAAACTATATTAGTGCTAGGTAGAGATGTATTAG
The DNA here is from genome assembly GCA_028749045.1 of Cupressus sempervirens. Classification (NCBI taxonomy): domain Eukaryota; kingdom Viridiplantae; phylum Streptophyta; class Pinopsida; order Cupressales; family Cupressaceae; genus Cupressus; species Cupressus sempervirens. Next base: position 820,026,205 of record CM053786.1, read on the forward strand.
ATTTAGTATTTTTAGGTCTTCTTATGTTAACACATTCTAATCATGCAACAATGAAATAGGAATAACTTCAATGATGACAACATCTTGTTGTTCACATCCTTCTACTAGTTTCTTGATTTCCTTAGCAAGTTTTGCAACTTTTGTTGCATCATTTTATTCTTCTTTGACTTCTCCATCTCTTTCCTCTTCTTCCCATCTCCTTTATTAGCTGATGGATTAAGAAACTCAAGTGCTTCCTTCCATATATTTATATACTCTTTCTCAACTCGTTGAGCTTTATTCATTAAAATTGTGTATGCCCTTTATTTTGGCATGAATTTCTTCACAAAATATTTTAGGGAAATAGACATATGTGTCTTCCCTGAATCTAGCAATGTTTGTGCTAAAATGGTCTCCCTTATCTGAATTTCAGTGGATAATGCCCACTTTCACTTAGCATCAACCTTACTATACAAATTTTTTAGAATGCCTTCTCCTAACTCTATAGGTGTAGACTTAAAATGTATCATCATTTCTATGAACAAATTTTCAATATTTTCTTGATCTTCTTTATTTAAGGAATCAAAATTGATGTCTTTGAATCCTGGCAAGATTGTTAGTTCTGTAATTTCTTGACATACCTTACCTAGAATTCTTGGAGGTGGTCTCAACATAATCTAAAATTTTCTCAACTCATTAGGCTCGGCTTCTTCATCATCTCCTTCCTCCTCTGCTACAACTAATTTTCTCTTCAACCTCTTAGGAATATTTTTCTTAGGTGAACTAGATTGTAACCTCTTTGCTTGATTTTGTTTTGTTTTTGCAGTTGGGGGTTGGGCTATCTTTGATCTCATTATTATTCTTCTTTTAGGATCCTAAGGTGTAGAAACCTTCTGCACACATTTTCTCAGATCAGCTTTAACTTTGGGATCAACAATTATCACTTTCTTTTGCTTGGTTTCCTTAGGCTCGGCAATAGCTAGCTCTTTTCCTTTTTCATCCTTGACTTATAGCTAATTGTTCTTACCCTTCCCCTTCTTCACTGTCATTTTCCTCAAGACTTTCCTTCTTCCTTTTCTTATATGTCTTGGACTCACTTGATTCTAAATTCATTCAATCTTTTACTATGTCAAATGGCTCAACATTTGCATCAATGTCTTCTGACAAAAGTATAGTCACCGTTGCTATGACTTCATCAACATTAACTTCATAAGGCATTGGCCTTAACCATGTAATTCTAGGTAGTGCTACCTATGCATAAAAGAAAATATGTGTCTATCATGAAACATATCTCATCAAAATATTTATCTACAATAGATTTGGGAATCCTCATTTGATTTCTCATTTTATTTTTGAATTCCTCAAAATATTTATCCAAAATTGTTCAAAATTTTCTCCCAACTAGCTTATCAAGTCATTTGTTTGTTCCATAGCTAGCATGCTCCTATCTAGGAAAAGATTTATGTACATAGAAAAATATACAAACTAGTAAAGATCCAAACTTACTTTATGTGCCCTTTTCTTTTCTTATTGCTCCCAGATTCTCTGTCAATTGGATTTATAAGGCATAAGTATGATCATAAGTATGATCTTGTTTGAAAATTTTGTAGCCTAGATCTACTACAATACATGGCACACTATTCAATCTACTAGACTAGAAGAATTTGTGTGCAATCACCCGTACTAAAAATTTGATCACAAGATCATCAATTCTATCAATTAACATCCCTCGATCATTCTTTTTGGCTCTGGTTGATTTTTCAATCTCATTTTATGTTGTGCACCTTATGCTCTTTGGCCTATCCAAGGTAGGGTATCTAGTAACTCAACGTGTTATGGCCTTGTTAATTTTGATTGGTCCTCCTTCTAACCATACTTCCATATCATGAACATGGCTTAGAAAATCTTTATCCACTCTATTTTGAAAACTTATGGAAAATCTAGGACACAAGTAAGCTCTTTCTTAGCAACATTCTTATATTCATCCCTTAGTACTCCATTATTACACACCTTCTCATAAGTTGCTCTTAACTCAAAATCTCCAATTTCTCTAATTTTGCATATGCAACAAGATCTCACTAATAAAATTAAAGGTTAATTTAATTTAATTTATTAAATTAACTTTACTCCCTTCTTAAGATTTTCCTTTATGCACTTGCATTTCCATTTCATAATTAATTAGCAATTATTAAATGGATTTTACCTCTTAGGGTTTCCCTTTTAGGTTTTTTGATCTCCTTCTATAAGGATTGATCTTTTGTAATTTTCTCTTATTATTTCTATTTGAAGATATAATTTTCATATTTTTAGAGCAAAACCCTTGCCTCATCTTTGCTTTTCCTTCTTTGTGACAGGTTCTTGCATGCAGGTGTTCTTCAGGTTTTGTGGATTTGTATTGCTCAAATCCTTCACAGTATTAGAGTCTGACCTATTATAGCTTGTTCTTATTTGGAGAAAAAGAATACTAAGGGTTTGATAGAATAAATCTAGTTGTTTTTTAGTATTTTCTATGAAAATAGGGGGTTCTATGATTTTTGGAGCACTTTGAGGCCAAATAGACCTCACGGTTGGATTTAGAAGGCATCAAAACCCCCATTTTAATATAAAATTTGTTGATTTTGGACAATGTTGACTAGGGAGGAAAAACAAATTTTATACCAAGGTTGTACAGACTCTAACACACACTACAAGGTGAAAAAATTAAAAACATCACAAAAATAAAAATAATTTTTTTTTTAAGCATTGTTTTTTTTTATCTATTATAAAGTTTTCAAACTTTATAAAACCATTGTTTTTTAAAAAGTTTGTTTTAATGCATGGAAAAGGATGTTGCACATGTTGATGTCATCATGTCAACAAGGTACTAACAACACTGATAGCAACTACTGATGTAGGCCTGCAATGTATAGTGCTGACATCATCTTTATAGAAGCTAAAATTTCACAGTCATTCAACTGTCAAGCATTTGGTTTTCTTTGTCTTCTAGAGGCCCTATTGGTTTGTTGGCTTTAACTTGAGCATATAGAGGTGTTTTTTCAATCCAAAATAAGTGTCATAAAGTTGATTCAAAGATAGAGATGATGGTGAAGGTATTTTTTGGATTTTTTCCAGTTTGGTACTTATTTTGTCAATCATAGTCAAATGATGCTTTCCATCTTCCAGGGGGTGTAACTTGCTCATTTTAGCTCTATTTTCTGATCTAAAAGAAGTGTCGTAAAGCTCTTCTCAAGCCCTATCCAAATTATCTTCTATTTTCATTAGTATCAAAGGTATATTTGATATTAAAACTGAATCTTTTTTTCTCTCTTCTTGTTTATGCATTCCTTCTAGTAGCTAGGGTTCATTTTTATATTGTGGGGGTGTTTTGTGTTATTGTTTCTATTATTTACATCAGTAAACCAAAAAAAATTCAAAAACAATCCAACATCTTCTAAAACAATGGTTGAGACCTCTTCTTTTCTAGAACTTTTGACCCTTAATAACTATCACACATGGAAGACCTTAATCACATGGCTTCTCCAATCAAAAGGGTTGTGGTCTTGTTTTGATACAGTGCAGCCAGTATTGCAAAGTCAATATCAAAATTTAGAGTACATGAACAAGATGGATGAGGCAATGCGGTTGATTTTTTGATAGGTATTTGAGAGTCTACCATTAAATCTTGATGATTGTTCCACTCCTCAAGAAATGTGGGACAAGTTCAATGACTTGTTTGGTAGCATCAATAAGTTTAGAGCACTTCATATTGAGGCAAAGCTTACCTCTCTTGTACCAGATTCTTTTCCTTCTATTTAAGATTTCTTGATGAAGTTCAAACAAAAGAGATCTTTATTGAAAGGTTGTGGGAAAACCAAGATTGACACTAAGTGCATTTACCTGGTTCTTTCTGAGCTTCATGGAAACTTTCAAATTTTTGCTTCTACCTTCTATTCCACCAAAGATGCTTTGGGTAATAGATTTACCATCCTATCCTTCGAGGGTTTATTTTATCATTTGACTCAAAAGTGAGTTAATCTCTCTCAGTTGGATTCTCTCACAAGCTCATAGACTTATGCATTCATAGCTTTTCCACCTTTTGGGACAAAGGAGAAGAAACATAAGTCACATCCTACAAAGTTTCAAATTGATTCTAACCCTCACAGCTCATCAGGGGCCCCTCCTCCTAAGGGCGGTAAACCAAAGCCAAAAAGACCAAAGTGTACTTATTTTAATAAGCCTAATCATGATGAGTCACACTGCTATGAGAATAAGTTAGATGGCTACGTCAAATAGGTTTTAGATTTGATAGCTCTCCTTCAAAAGAGCAATATTGATATTCCTTCTACTTCTCATAACTCTTATTCTTCATCATCATTTCAATCAAATGGTAAAGATATAGGAAAGGGTCATGCACTATGTGCAACTACTACTCCACATTCTTCTATATGGTTACTAGATTCAAGTACTTCACACCATATGGCATCTTCTAAGGATTTTTTCTCTTCTATTGAGGCTTCTCCTACTCCATACATTTTGATGGGGAACAAAACTATTATGACTATATGTGGAAAAGGTTCTATCAAAATTAATGAAGGTACATTTGATGATGTACTTTGTGTTCCATCTTTGTCCTCTAACCTTCTTTCTATTTATCATATTACACATAGTTGTATAGAGAAGATAGTTTAGTTTGCACAAGATTCAGTACACATCAGAGATAGTGAGATAGATAATATTATTGCTAATAGGTATCTAAGAGTCTACCCTTGTTGGTCAAAAGAATAGTCTTGACAATTGAGTGTTAGCACACTTAACCATTTTCATCATACATGTTGAGTACACAATAGATGCCGAGCCAAAATTCCAATAGGTGTCGACTCACAGTTGGTGCCGAGCAAGTCAGAATGTAGTATGTGCTAAGTGATCCAGGAAATGTTCATGTGTTGAGTAATCTAGAAATGTTCAAATGCCAAGCAATATAGTGTTTAATAGGTGTTGAGCAACCCAGGAAAGTAATAGATGTTGAGCAATCCAGGAATCAGTTCATGCTGAGCATTAGTAATGTAATGAGTGTCAAGTAACTTGGGATTAGCATAAGAGTTTGTATTTGCACAAACTAAGATGTAACCATTTTTCGAGCCAACTTAGAGAAATTTCAAAGGAGAAAAAGGATAAGGATGAATCATTTACATTCCCTATGCAATTTGCATGCAACCAATAAGAAAAATGTAAAGTATGAGCAAGAATTTGAGATTCAATATGGATTGTAGATCCATACCTAACCCTAAGTCTTTGCATTCTTTATAAGGAGAATGAATGCACCATTGCATGTGTGGAAGAAAATAGTAAAAGGAGATATTATAGCAAAATTTCAATGTGAAAAAAAAACTTAGAGGACCAGAGTAGCAGTTTCATATCAAGTTGATCAAAATAGCACAACGTACAAGGAGTACATACAAATATCAGATAAAGTAAGGATCAGAACAAGAAGAGTATATCTAGTACCTAAACCCAGCAATTTGAGATTGCATTTAGTTAGGTCAAATGTTCTAATACTCTCTCACAATTGTATTAGAGGTTGAAATCCTATGTTGATAGGTTAACTTAATAGCTAGGTAGGAGAACCTTTGGAGAAGGTCATGAAAATCCTATGTATTAGGTGGGTTTAACAACCTATTGTAAATCCTTTAACAGGGTGACACTTCATGTGACTGTTTGTAAATCCTCTAACTAGGTCACTATTGACACAGTCTAAAGCCTATAACAGGGCAGGTCTTTCATAGGATAGACCATCAGAAGTGGTTGAACATTGATTGTTGCAGTGATTTTTGTGGGTGTCATCCCCACCCCAATTTTACCTTCTTATTCCTAGAGGGTTTCTGGGTTACCAAATCTTTGTGTTGATGTATGCTCTCATTTCATGTTTGTTTATATGTTTAAATGCATGTAAATTGTTTTTCAGATATGTGTTAATAAGGCTTTGAAAGGATAAAAATTGGTTACTTCTAATTCACCCCCCCTCTCAGAAGTACTCTTCCCAGTTGAACATTCCAACAATTGGTATTAGAGCCATGTTCTCATAAGGGGAAGCCTAACAGCTTGGAGAAAAAGGTCAGAAGATGGAAGTCTTCAAACTTGGGAAGATCATTAACAATCAGGTGATTGATGTGCAACTAGCTCTACACAAAGTAGAGGGAGCCAGAGAGGAACTGAGAAAATCTTTGAAAAGAAGAAAGGAGATAGTTGTAGCTAAAAATGACATACACTACAAGGAGATTGAAACCTCACAAGTTTTTTCCAATGGAGACTCCAAGGAATTTGATGCAGCAATAGCAAAATTAATGGAGAAAAACATAGCACAAGCTAAAGAAATTAGATTACTCAAGCTTGAACAAGAATCACAAGCCATAATGCTTTGTGAAGTGACTGAACAAAAGAAAAGAGCTATTGAAGACAAGGCCATGGTAGACGATGACAAGAGAAATCTCATCAATGGAGAAAAATAGAGCACAAGCTGAAGAAATCATATTACTCAAGCTTGAACAAGAATCACAAGCCATAATGCTTTGTGAAGTGACTGAACAAAAGAAAAGAGCTATTGAAGACAAGGCCATGGTAGAAGAGGACAAGAGAAATCGCATCAATAGGCTAGAAGAGAAGACAATTGAATTTGAAAAGATTTCAAACATGCAGTTAGACAACTTAAGCCAGATGATGAATGCTCAACATGAGCTAAACATTAAGGATGTTGAGATCTCCACCTTGAAGATACAGAATGAACAATTACAAAATGAATTGAAGAGAGAAAAGGAAATAGCAAAATGTTACAATAAACCCAATGAGGCCATCAAGTACTTTGAGCAATTGTTGAAATCACCAAGGGCTAGTAATGACACTACAGGACTTGGCTACATTAGCACTGAACAAGGAGAATCATCCAAGGCTATAGAAGAAAGAAGTAACAAAGGTAAGAACACTAAACCTACTTGTCATTTTTGTGGTAAAAAGGGGCATGCCTCTAATGTGTGCAGAAGCAAGAATAGTCATCAGCATGATAAGCCTACAAATGCAAATTTCTATCACAAGTGTAAAAAGCAAGGACATTTAACACAAGACTGCAGAACCAAGACCATGAGGACACCAAGATTTGAGAGCCACTGCTACAACTTCAAAAAATATGGACATAGAGCATTTGAATGCAGATCAAAACCTATGTGGACACCTAATCAGCCTGCAAGAGGAATCAATCATGCACATCACTATAATTGGGACTACAATACCAAGTATAGCTATCACTATTGTAAAGAGTATGGACACATTCCTAAAAATTGCATAAGGACACATATCAAGGAAAGTTACAGCAAGTGGCTAAACCAAACTACATGTTTTAGTTGTTTGAAGATTGGTCATATCAGCAGAAACTGTCCTACAAAGTCAAAAGCATCAAAGACTGAAGTCAACAAGGAAAAGAGAAGATTGATGTTGAACAAATAAGAGAAGAAATGAACAAGACTTTGAAGAAGAAAGGTGAATGTAGCACATCAAATGGAGAGATCACTTTACCCAAGAGGTCAAGTGATCACGCCTCATCTAATTAAGCACAAGACAAATACATGGGGTTGATACATACAAAGATGTATCATACATCAGCCCAAGAAAACATAGAAGTACTGCAAAGAAGAAATATGCACGAGAAAGGATGCCTCGTTAAAAGTTAGAAGATTATGTCGAGCTACCTTTGGTTGCTGAGTAAAACTCCAGTATATGTTGAGTAAAGAGATGTTAGTGGTTGTCGAGTGATTTAAAAAAGGGTTCAATTGATGACGAGTGAAATAAGATGGTGGATGCCAAGTAAATGAACTTTAGTGGCAGTCAAGTTGATAAAATCTTTGGAAGCTAAGTGTACAACTATAATCACAAGTGCAATAAATGCTAGAATTTTGAACCTAATAAAGGTAAAAATCATTCATTTTTGAATCATTCAAACACAAAGAAAAGTCAAGCAGAACGAAGAGGTGATTCTACAGTGATCAAACAATGATTTGCAACGATTTCAACCACGATTCAACTCTAGTTCATTGATTCACATGTATTTCATCCAAGTGCTGAGCTACATAGAATTTGAAAGTCTATTTCATTTTAAACCCTAGTTTGGAAAGGATGGCATCTAGGTCAAAATCTACCAAAGGGAAGGAAATTCATGAAATACAACTAGTCAATAATGAAGTCAAACAGCTAGAGTTTAGACCCATCCCTGAAGTCGCTTATAAAAATGATCCCGCTAGTGCCCTATCCTTAATTCCTAATAAATTTTTTGTGGTCCAAGTTGTTTGAAAATGTTATAATTGTAAAGTTGGAGCCATAGGAGATTTGGAGATTTTTAATTCATTTGATAAACTTTGTGAAAATGGGAAACTTAAAGATGAATTCTCCATTGTTGAGGAGAAGGGTATGACCAAATCCCTAGTTTTCCCTATTGTCTTCAAAATGGAATGGATACACATTATGTTGAGCATAATCCATGATGGAGGTTTTTGGTTAGAAACAGGGCCAATAAAGTTTATAAAGAAAACTATACATAGGGTTACTGGTATTCCAACCCTAGATCGGCCAAAGACCCTAAGAAGTGATAAAAAGGAAGCCATAGAGAAGAATACAAGGGAAAAATGGAATAATAGGGGAATGACAATAGACACCATCACAAAACCCCTACTAGATTTTGCTGTGACAGTCATATCACACAAATTCTACCATTCAAGCAAATTGAACAGTGCACCATGTATAGCAATGGATGTTGCTAATAAATTGGTGAAGAAAGATCATACATATGATCTTGCAGAGCTCATGTTATAGTAGATCAATGAAAATCTGGGAGCTATAAGGAAGTCTAAGGGAACTCAATGCAAATTTGGCTTAGTTTTGGTTTGCATGTTTTTCTACATTATGAAAGAATTCCCTTCAATAGGCAAGGCGAGATGGGATCCAAATAAGACCATTGTTGACCAAATAAATGGATTCATTGATCAAATGAGTGAGAATTTTGATGCCCAAATGACTAGCTATTTTGAGAACTTCAAGAAGTCCTTTAAACAAAGAATGAGGATATAAGCCTCATTGGTTGAGAAGCATGAAAAGGACATTTCTTTTTTTGTGGACATTGATTACACTTACATAGAGGCAGTCATACCTAGAGTAAGATGGCTTAGGCCACTAGGTTATGAACTTGATATTGATCAAGCCTGAACTGCAATAACAGCTCTACTTGCAGAGGAAATTGATAAAACTGCAAAACATTTTGGAACCTATGGCATTGTTAAATCAAGGGTGGTAATAGACCTCAAAATAGCCACAACAGTGAATAAGAAGGATAAATTAGTCAAGAAGATCAAAAAGAAATTTGGTGTTGAAGAGGCAGGCACGGTAGAGGGAGAGGAAGTAGATGAAGAAGAGGAAGACAATGAAAATGAAGGAGATGAGCTCGAACAAGAGCCTCTACAATTGACACAAGGCTTGGGTGAGGATAAAGAGGAAGGTGTCGAGGAAGAAAAAGATGAGGAAGAACCTATTAGAACTAAAGTCACCAAGAAGAAGGCAAAAGTTCCACCTGCTCCTCAACCCAAAGCTAAGAAAGTGGCAAAACCTACACCAAAGAAGCCCACTACTAGAGCTACCACCAGGGCCACAACACAAAAAGGAAAGAGAAGAGGTAGATAAGAAGAAGAAAGCCACCAAGAAGACTGATGAAGAGCTGATAAATAGAAGAAAATATGTGGCTCAGCCTGAATCTAATGAAGAAAAGACTGAAACAGATGATAATAGTCAATTTAAAGTGGTAAGTCATCCACCAAAGTCTTCAATTGATAAATTATGTAGAAAGATTAGAAATGATGATTTGAAATATTTAAAGAATTTAGATTTTAATAAGCCCACAAAAGAAGAGAAAAATAAATTAGAGGAATCTATGTATGCTATGATGGCTGAATACAAGCACACACCTCTAGAGCTAGATGGCTCAATGCCCAAGGAATTGTACAAAATAGTAGAAGACAAATGGTATTTTTGCCTACAGATGGAGAAGGAAATAAGAGAATCTACTTTAGCAAGATTGTTGCCTGATTTGACTAAGGGTCAAATAGCTAATGCAGTTAAGAGACAAAATAATAGATTTACTCCAAAATATAGGGCATTCAGTATTTTGCAAAATAAAATTGAAGATGTAGCCAACAAATCCACAAGATTGTGGAAAATAATAAAAAAGAAAATTTATGATGTGTTTGATGAAGAATATAAGGTAGAAGCAAGTGCCAAGAAAAAGGAAATGAAAGAAGCAGGGAAGAAGGAGGAGGAAAAGAAGGTAGAAGAGAAGAAGAATGAGGAAGAGAAGAAAGATGAAGAGGAGACAGAGGAAGAAGAGGGTGCAGAAGAGCAACAAGAACAAAGTATGCAAGACACAAAACTATCACCTCCTAAACCTCCTCATGCCATCATCACACCTACAGAGATTATCAAGATCAAAAATGTTATTGACACTTCTAGTCAAAACATTAATCCATTAACTACAGAGGATCTAGCAAAGATCCTTGGCCAATCAACACAAGCAGCTAGACTATGTTCAATTCCAATACTGGTCAGTGTTGATGAGTCACAAAAGGCAGTAGTAAAATCAAAGGAAGTCAAGGTGCAAACACAAGAACCACCTTTGACCATACAAACTACTAGAATCCTATTCCTTCCTCCACCATCTCCACTAAAAGAAGTTATAGATGCACTTCAATTTTCAAGTGCAACGGCAGGGGAAGACGAAGAGAGAACTGAACAACCAACAAGCACACCCCCAGCCAATGATAGTGAAAAGGAGAAACAGGTTGAAGACAAGGAAGAGACAAGAGATGAGGAGCAATCTACAATACAAAATTTGGTTGAACTACCCAAAATAGGTACTCCTGCTCAAACTCTTCAGAAGCCGAGCACTAAAACCTTAGCATTACAAATTAGGACACCTGGCTTGAGCTCAACAAAAGTAGCTAGGAAACTTCATTATGGAATTCCTGAGCTTGATAAGGATATCACAATACCTTACTATGAATCCAGCACTCTCACCGAGGAGAAGAATGAAATTTAGAATGCATTGGATAGAAGAAGAAGACAAGAGGCATTGAGAAAAGAATACAAATATAAGCAAGCACTGAATGAGATCAAAGACATCTTTATGGATGCCTTCAGCTTGCAAACACCTGATGAGTCAAGGCCAATAGTAGAACAACTATCTGACATAGTTGATCAAGTGAAAAATGAGGACCACGATGAAAATGCAAAATTAATGGAGTGGTCAAAAAGGAAATTCCAAGGAAAGGTAAATTAGAAAATATCTAGTGTTATAGCACTATCACAAGTTGAACTAGCTAAGAAAATAGATAAAGTTAAAATTGTACTTGGGAATATATTCTCCCTATACAACAAGTTGTGTGATTTTTTCAACTTCACACAAGAGACTAGCCAAAGAATAATGAGCTTGGAGAGAAATCTAAAAATTTCTAGTATGCAACTCCCAACCAATCCAACTCAGAGTGAGAAGCATTTTACTCAAACGCTTCACATACAAAGAGAATCAGTTGTATTAATAGCAGAGCAGGCAAATACAAAAGCAAAGTTGATGCAAATCTAGTCCTCTATAACCCCTCACTTGGAGGTACTCCATAAGGAGCAAACGTATGCAGAGACAATCCTTAAGAGAGATTCGAATATTTCTACCTCTAATGGACTTGTACATCTAGCAGCATAAGTTGCTATCCAGCATAAGTCATTGGACATTGCACTAGCAAATTGGGATGCAGCTCTGAAGATACTTCTAGAGGTAAATAGCACATTTTTGGCTAAGCATGGTATTACTCCATAGAACCCTTTGACATCAGTGTCAAAAAAGGGGGAGATAATAAAGTAAGGAGGAGATATATGTAGATACTATGGGAGATACCAAATTTTGAACCTTTTTTTATATACATTCTTTTATTCATTTTTGAGAGTAATAGTGGAAAGTTTGTAAATAGCCAAAAAGGGGAAGTCATGTAATAAAGAAGAAAGGGAGAGATGCAAAAATTTTGAACTTCATACAGATCAGATATAGCACACAGGCTAAAAATGCAAAAACACAACAAAGGACAAGAGAGGATCAGGCACATTAGCACAAAATTTTAGTCTCAAGAATGGACAAGGCATAATCAACCCAGGGGGAGTCATAAAGTATATTGTTACTTACAATATTTTTGAAATTTTGCATGAATGCCAAGTGAATAAAGGATGTAGTCAATAAGGTTAAGTTCATAAATGCTTAGTTAAGTGTTTTTGACACTCATGTCAAAGGGGGAGATTGTTGGTCAAAAGAATAGTCTTGACAATTGAGTGTCAACACACTCAACCATTTTCATCATACATGTCGAGTACACAATAGATGTCGAGCCAAAATTCCAATAGGCGTCGAGTCACAATTGGTGTCGAGCAAATCAGAATGTAGTATGTGCCAAGTGATCTAGGAAATGTTCATGTGCTGAGCAATCCAAAAATGTTTAAATGTCAAGCAATATAGTGTTTAATAGGTGCTGAGAAAACAGGAAAGTAATAGATGTTGAGCAATCTAGGAATTAGTTCATGCCGAGCATCAGTAATGTAATGAGTGTCAAGTAACTCAAAATCAGCATAAGAGTTTTTATTTTCACAAACTAAGATGTGAACCATTTTTGGAGCCGACTTAGAGAAATTTTGAAGGAGAAAAAGGATAAGGACAAATCATTTGCATTCCCTATGTAATTTGCAAGCAACCAATTAGAAAATAGTGAAGGCATGCAACCAATAAGAAAAATGCAAAGTATGAGTGAGAATTTGAGATTCAATATGGATCTTAGATCCATACCTAACCCTAAGTCTTCGCATTCTTTATAAGGAGAATGAATGCTCAATTGCATGTGTGGAAGAAAACAGTAAAAGGGGAGATTATAGCAAAATTTTAGTGTGAAAAAAAACTTAGAGGAACATAGCAGCAGTTTCATATCAAGTTGATCAAAATAGCACAAGGGACAAGGAGTACATATAGAGATCAGATAAAGCAAGGATCAGAATAGGAAGAGTATATCTAGTACTTGAACCCAGAAATTTGAGATTGCATTTAGTCAGGTCAAATGTTCTAATACTCTCTCACAATTGTATTAGAGGTTGAAATCCTATGTTGATAGGTTACCTTAATAGCTACGTAGAAGAACCTTTGGAGAAGGTCATGAAAATCCTATGTATTAGGTGGGTTTAACAACCTATTGTAAATCCTTTAACAGGGTGACACTTCATGTTAGTGTTTGTGAATCCTCTAACTAGGTCACTATTGAAATAGTGTAAAGCCTTTAATAGGGTAGGCCTTTCTTAAGGTAGACCATCAAAAGTGGTTGAACATTGATTGCTATAGTGATTTTTTTGGGTGTCATCCCCACCCCAGTTTTACCTTCTTATTCCTGGAGGGTTTTTGGGTTGCCAAATCTTTGTGTTGATGCATGCTTTCATTTCATGTTTGTTTATATATTCACATGAATGCAAATTTTTTTTTAGATATGTGATAATAGGGGTTCGAAAGGATAAAAATTGGTTATTTTTGATTCACCCCCACTCTCAAAAGTACTCTTCCCATTTGAACTTTCTGACATACCATTTCATCTTGATGAGTGTTCCACACCTCAAGAAATGTGGGACAAGTTCAATGACTTTTTTGGTACCATCAATGAGTTTAGAACACTTCATATTGAGGCAAAGCTTACCTCTCTTGTACCAAATTCTTTTCCTTCCATTGAGGACTTCCTGATGAAGTTCAAATAAAAGAGATCTTTATTACAAGGTTGTGGGAAAACCAAGATTGACACTAAGTGCATTTACCTGATTATTTCTAAGCTTCATAGAAACTTTCAAATTTTTACTTCTACCTGAACTATTCCACCAAAGATTCTCTCGATAATAGATTTACCATGCCATCCTTTGAGGGTTTATTTTATCATTTGACTCAAGAGTGAGTTAATCTCTCTTAGTTGGATTCTCTCACAAGCTCACAAACTTATGTATTGGTAGCTTGGCCATCTTCTGGGATAAAGGAGAAGAAATAGAAGTCACATCCTACAGAGTCTCAAATTGATTCTAACCCTCATAGCTCAACAGGGACCCCTCATCCTAAGGGGGGTAAACAAAATCTAGAAAGACCAAAGTGTACTTATTGTAATAAGTCTAATCATGATGAGTCACATTGCTATGAGAATAAGTTAGACGGCTATGTCAAATAGGTTTTCGATTTGATAGCTCTTCTTCAAAAGAGCAATATTGATATTCCTTCTAATTCTCACAACTCTTCTTCTTCATCATCATTTCAATCAAATGGTAAAGATAAAGTAAAGGGTCATGCACTATGTGCAACTACTACTCCACATTCTTCTATATGGTTACTAGATTCAGGTACTTCACACCATATGGCTTCTTCTTAGGATTTGTTCTCTTCTATTGAGGCTTCTCCTATCCATACATTTTCATGGGAAACAACACTATTATGATTGTATGTGGGAAATGTTCTATTGGCGTTAATGATGGTACATTTCATGATGTACCTTTTGTTCCATCTTTTTCCTCTAACCTTCTCTCTATTTATCAGATTACACATAGTTGTACAGGGAAGACAATTGAGTTTGGACAAGATTCAGTGCACATCAGAGATAGTGGGACAGATAATATTATTGCTACAAGGATTTTTTATCATTCTTTCTACCTATACTCCTCTCATTTTGGTCGAACATCTCCACTATCGAAGGCTCACTCTCCTTCTTCATGGGAGACTACTAAGGCTAAGTTAGGTCACTTGAACTTATGTGTTGTTCCTGAGACCAGTGTTGTGAGTTCTACACCTCCACCTCCTATCAAGATTCCATCTATTGCATAGGATTATTCTTCAACATTACCTACCATTACAGCTCCAGTCATCGAGCCACCTGCTGTAGTTATTAAGGATATAACAGAGGACACACATCTCCTCTTAGATGACAGATTTGACACACCTATTATCCCACCTGCATTGGAGATTTCATTTCAATATTCTCATGCATTCTCCTTTGAGCATTAGCTATGACTTTTAGCTTCACCTTACATTCAAAGGTTTTACCCTCATTTTCCACTACTTTTGTTTCTTTCAAATTGGAGCCATATTAGTATGTTCATCGACACAAGAGTTCTACCATTCTAAGGGGGCTATGGAGTCTCAAGCTTCTAGCATAGGGGGTTTTATTTTACTTGTGGTCTTGAGAGAATTTCTTGAGATATTTCATTTGTGCATACTTTTTTATCTCTTTTTGGAGTAGGGTTTTTCCGACTGGGTTTTCTTTATTTCTTTGTTTCATAGAGATTTGATTATGATTGGGTACCTCATCAGGCCTTTTTGTTGAGAACCAAGTTTGTTTTTTGCATTTTTTGTAGCTGCATTTTTGCTCATGTTAAGGGGTGGTGTTAGAGTAAAAGGTTAATTTCATATCATTTATTAAATTACCTTTACTCCCTTCTTAAGATTTCCCTTTATGCACTTGTATTTCCATTTATTTATTTATTAGTAATTATTAATAGCTTTTACCTCTTAGGGTTTCCCTTTTAGGTTTGTTGATCTCCTTCTATAAGGATTTATCTTTTTTAATTTTATCTTATTCTTTCTATCTAATAATATAATTTGCATATTTTTAGAGCAAAATCCTTACCTCTTCTTTGCTTTTTCTTCCCTATGACAAGTTCTTGCATGCGAGTGTTCTTCGGGTTTTGTGGATTTTTTTTGCTCAAATCCTTCACTCACATCCTGAAATGTCAAAACCCTTGGTGGAATTAATGAGAGGGCACCAAATTGATCTTTAGTTACTTCAATGTTCACATGATCCCTTGGGTGGGAGATGCTAGTTGTTCCTCACAATTTGTGCATAGCTCTCTTTCAAAATTTTGCTTGCAGTTGCCATTTCAAACTAGGGATTTTGAAAATAAAATTTTCTATAATATCCTCTGAAAACAATTAACTCAGCACTAAAATTTCTACTTTTTGAATTTTAGCAGATTGTTAATGATGCACTATGATTCACTTGCTTTGTCACTAAAGTTCACCTCGATCAACTTTGAATCACCTGTGCACTCTAAATTGGCTCTATGAAGTAGAAATGAATGCTCAAGTTTGATAAATACCTTCAATTTTCCATTTAGGTCTATAATAAATGTGTTTGTACTTGGTAGGTGTGTGAAAATTGTCTTGGTCTCCATCCTTACTTACGAACACTTGGTTGTCGTTACCTTACTCAGCCAATACCAATTTGTTTGGTCAACGCATCACCTTAGTTAACATAAGTTCTTGGTCTATACTACAACACTCAGTCAATACATACTATATTATTGATGCTTGGTACTTAATGTTGTAAATGATTCTCTTTCACTTTTCTCTCTATAGATATATTCTTAATGCATCTTTTCTTATGCATCTATGAACTTTTAGCACATTTTATGTTAGGAACTAATGTAAGATATATTGTTAAGTATATACCTTCTTTATTTAGTTGGTTGTGATGTGATCACCCGATCCATTGGATTGGGTGATCTCAACTTTGCTTGCTCCATTACTTTTAGATTTTACTATCTCTTTCCATGTTTTCTTTAAATCAACCTTTTCTTTACCTTTTTCATTTCCATTGTTTGGTGCTAGTACTTTAGTTCTACAGTTTCTACTCACACGTCCAACTTTGAGACAACTAAAACAAAGTAGTTCTCCATTCAACCATTTCTTGTAATTTCTTCTTAAATGTGTCTTAATGCAATTCTCTAGAATGTGCCCATACTCTCCACACTAATGACAATTATACCATGTATTTTGATCCCAATTGTAAGAGTTGACTTTTCTTGGTGTATGTTCTTGTTTTTCATATGTCCAGTTAGATTTTATCTTGGATCTACACTCATGAGCTCTATGTCCATATTTTTGACAATTATAGCAATGTCATTCAAATCTAGATGTAGTGGGTGGATCTCTTTTCTTTAATATGCATTCATGTTCTTGGTGTCCTACCTTCTTACAATCAATTACCAATAGAATTAGGTTTAGAAGTGTGCATATCATTCTTTTTTCTACAAATGTTGGTTATATTTCCAAGTTTACCAAAATGATGACATGTGGGCTTGCCTTTGGATTTTACATTTCTTTCTTCTCCACTCTTGGATGATTCACCTTCCTCATTAGATGAAAAGTGCTTGTTGTATCAAAGTCCAAAAGAATCTCTTGTTGAACTTGGTGATCTCATTATTTTTTCAAATTATTTAACAACTTCACTTGGTTTGTTCATTCTTTCCAAAAGTTCCTTTTTTGTCCTCAACTCATTTCTCAGCTGCTCATTTTGTAACCTTAAACTTGTGATCTCTATGTCCTTCTTGTTTACTTCCTGAGTTGCAATTATCAACTGATTCATTGTATCCAACTAATTATTTATGTGTTTTTGTACTTCAAATGATCTTTCTTCAATTTTGGTTGCCACTTATCTTTTATCTTTTTTGGCCATGATTTTGTCTTCTTCAACTTTCTTCTTTTTCTTTGTCACTTCAAATAGTCTTACTGATTGGGTTTCATGTTCTCTCTTCAGTCCTTTTTAACTCTTTTCTAAGAACATTCTTCTTCTCTAGTAGTGTTGTTATTACTTCATCATTGTTACTAGTTTTTATACTATCAAGTAGTCCTTCTGTATCAATTTTCTTGTATAATGTGTCTTTTTGTTGTATTGCCATGTCTTTCCTTTTTCTGAAGGATTTTATTAACTCTTCCCTTTCCCCTTCAAGTTGTTGCAATAAAATCTAGATTTCAATCATCTAGTTCTTAATGATTTTTCCCATCTTGTATTGCTCCATCTCCAAGATCTGATCCTTTCAAGCTAACTATACTCTGATACCAATTTTTGGAAGGATTTAATGGGAAAAAATATATTGAGAGGGGGGTGAATTAGGGTCTTAAACTTTTACTTGCAAAAACAAATTACTAAGTTCACACATATTTCATCTTAGATCTAACATCAAAACGATAATGTTGAAATGAAATTAAAACATAACATCCATGAAAAGTTTCTACACATAATAAAAATGATTTGGTTACCCTTAAACCCTTCAATGTGAAGGTAAAATTGGGGTGGGGATGAAACCCACAAACCTTCACTGTTGCAATAGTAAAGTTAACTGGAAAGGGTTACAATGTTGATCATTATAAATGATCTACTCGATGAAGGTTCTAGCCTATTAAAATCTTAAAGACTAATAGATCTTACTCTGTTATAAGATTTTACACTTACAACCAAGTAAGGACTCTATTAGGAGATTTTGAATAGATCTGTTAGGATCACTCTGTTAGGAGATTTTCTCCTACTCAAATTGTTAAAATTGATTTAATACCTAACCCTTGGTTTGCTTTGAAAGATAATTTTGGATCTCCTCTATTCAATGTCTCAATTTGATCTCTTAATCTTATATCTCTATTATTTACTTCACTTCTTAGATTGATCTATCTAATCTCCTTTTAGACTCAGTCTTTCTTGCTTTGTTATGTCCTTATTTGCTTCATCACTTGCGCATTCACCCATTCATTAATAGTCACTTATTTACCATTCCTTCTTACATCCCCCTAATCCTAGGGTTAGAGCCCTCATTAAATAGATGATATTCAAAAATTCTAGATCATAATCAATTGTTCGTAATTCATCATTTTTTTTGTTCCCTTCTAATTTTCTAATTGGTTGATCTACTTTCCTCAAGATCAATACCTTCTATAAAGATGTGTAAACTCCATCTTAACTATCTCTACAATCATTAAATTTTGTATAGAAGTCAATGAAAAAATAGTTTACTTAGGTGTCTGTGCAGTTAAAAACTCACATGACAAAGCTAGTTTACTCGGCACCTGATTGTTCTGATGCTTGGTCATAACTAACATTTATGATGGCACTTGGCTTCTACATCAGTTAGCAAAAACTATCTTATAATGTACTTGGTCTCAACTATGTAATGTCGACTTATATATGCACTCAACCTCAACTAGAGTGCTTGGAAATCTCTAACTTTCTTGGCAAAATAAACAAGTCCTTATGTACTCGGCCTTTACTAGATGACTCAATCTTAGTGATGATAGTCCAACCTTGCCTAGTAAATGACTAAGTGTTTGAACACTAATAGGAAATTTTGGTGTACAGATCAACATGAAGAAGAAAAGCTTGAAGGTTGTGATAAGAATCATAAATATGTATTCATGTTTAATATGCTTGCAAAAGAAGTGCTATTGTCAGCTCTTTCCTAAACTGCATTTACTTAGGTAAAATCTCTAAGACTTGCTCATGAAATTTGGATTGCTTTGCAAAATATATTTGAAGATGATAATCATGATAAGAAGGTTAGATTATAGAATTGGATATGCTTGTATCAAGATGCCAAAATGATGGACGATCAATCTATAAAAATTTATTTTGGTAGAATAGTAGAAATTATTGCAAGAATTAAGACTTGTCAAGGAGAAAAATATGAAGATGAGGTTATATGGAAGATATTGAAAACTTTAACATCTGAATATAGACAAACAACATAAATGATTGAACAATTTATTTCCCTTTTAACAAATTTTGTAAGAGAGACACTTCTAGGAAGATTACACTCAGCAAAAATGTGGATGAGACAGAGTGGAGAATCGCCTTATGTTGAAACTAATTTTAGTGAATTGAGTGTTCAACCTATGTTGAAAAGGAGTGTAAGTACAAGTGGAGACTATTCTAATAGTAGCCAAACAAGAGTGGAAGAAGAAAAGAATATTGAGGAAGGACTTCCCCTACTTATGAAGAGACAACCTAAAGGTAACAAAATCTTTAAATGTTGGACTTGTATGAATATGGTCTTTATTTTTCTAAATGTTGCAAGAGTGTAAGAAAGACTAGAAATATCTACAAATAAAGAAAGCCTAAGGAATGTCTTTTTGTTGATGAGGATGAATTAAACGATGAAGTGGAAGAAATATTGAGTGAAAGTGATGATGGAATAGGATTTGTTGTTATTAAGGAAGAAAGCTCTGAAAAATAAGTTAGAGAAGAAAAAGCATTAGTATCACAAATTGAAAAGAAGAAATCTAATTGGATTAATTATAGTGGTTGTTCTCATCACATGACCAGAGATATGAATAAGTTTGTTGAATTTCATAGCTATAATGGAGGAATTGTTAGAGTTGGAAATAATGCAGCTTTCCATCTAAAAGGAAAAGGATCTATTACACTTGATGGAAAGACTAATATTGATTATTTTTAATGTGTTGATGGTTTGAATTTGAAACATAATATTTTGAGTGTTGGAAAACTAGTGGACAAGGGATATCAATTACAATTTACAGAGAAGACCTACATTATCAAAGAAAAAGATGGCACATTGATTAGTACTCATAAATGGACAAGAGATAATGCAATTAAGTTGAATCCTACTCAGATAAAATGTTTAGTTGCTAAGGTCGATGATAGTTGGTTGTGGCATAAGAGATTTTATCATTTCAACTTTGATAACATTTTGAAGGTCAATACTACACTTGCAGTTAGAGATTTGCCTTAAATTGTGAAACTTGCTTACATGGTATGTAAAGAACGTGTAATAGAAAAATAGAGGAAATATTCATTTCCAAGCAAGAAATTCACTACAATTGCAAAGTTAAAGATTACGTAAACATATTTGAGTGGTCCTACAAGGACAAAAAACATTCTATGGTCAAAGGTACTTTATGATTCTTGTTTATGATTTCACTAGAATGATGTGGGTAGCATTTCTTTAAGAAAAATGTGAAGTTTTTGAGAAATTCAAGGTATTTAAGAGTAGTTTTGAAAAAGAATCTAGTTTGAAGATTAAATGTTTGAGATCTGATAGAGGTGGAGAGTTTACTTCAAATGATTTTTAAAAAAATTGTAAAGAAAATGGTATTAAAAGATGGCTTTCAACCCCTAAGAAACCTAAACACAATGGGATAGCAAAAAGGAGAAACAAAAATGTGATAGAGGTAGCAAGAGTGATGATGCTTGAGAACATTATATCTAAGATCTTTTGTAGAGAAGCATTAAATACAATAGTGTACACTATGAACATAGTACAAATCAAACAAAACATTAGGAACGCACCTTATGAACTTAGATTTGGACATACACCCTCAGTTAAGTATTTTAGAATCTTTGGAAGTAAATGTTACATCAAGAGAGATGATGATATTGGACAATTTTATTCAAGAAGTGATGAAGGTGTGTTTCTTGGATATTCATTGAAAAGGAAGGCATATAATGTTTTAATGAAAGAAATAAGATTATTGTTGAGAGCACAAATGTAAGAGTTGGTGAGAAGATTAGAATTTAGGAAAGGATACTTGATTATAATTATGATGAAGAAATTAATCCAAGGTCTGACAAAGAAAATGTTGATCAAGAATTATTTTATGAGATTGAGATTGATTTGTAGACTACAATTTATAGAGAAGAACCAAGATGTGAACCTAGAATTGAAATTAGAGTTGAAGCGATGACACCTAACATAAATTTGATAAAGAATCACCCTATTGATCATATTATTAGAAGCAAAGATAGAGGAGTTATGACAAGAAACAAGGTACAAGAAGAACTTTATTTGATTTTTCAAGTTTAACCTAATAATTTTGATGAAGTATGCAAAGATAATTATTGGATTAAAGCTAAGAAAGAAGAAATTGAGAAAATTGAGAAGAGTAATGCATGGGAATTGGTTCCTAGACCTAAGGATAAGAATATTATTAGAATTAAATGGATATTTAGAAATAAGATGAATAAACAAGGTGAAGTTGTGAGAAATAAAGCAATATTGGTATGTAAAGGTTATTCATAGCAAATTGATTTTGAGGAAATATTTGCACCTGTTGTTTTTGGCATATGTAGCTAAAAAATATTTCAAAGTGTATCAAATGGATGTCAAATCAGATTTTCTAAATGGTGAACTAGAAGAAGAGTTATATATTGAGTAGCCTAATGGTTTTCCTTTGACATATGAAAGAGACGTGGTTTGAAAATTGAAGAAATCATTGTATGGATTGAAACAAGCACCTAGAGCCTAGTATGCAAGATTGGATGAGTATCTAATAAGATTGGGATTTGAAAAAGGTAATATTGATAGTAACTTGTATTTGAAGAATATTCACAATGGCTTACTAATTATTGAGGTATTTATGGATGACATAATCTTTGGAGGAGATGATGAATCAAGTGAAGCATTTATAGTAGAGATCAAGAAGGAATTTGATATGTGTATGATTGGTGAGATGAAGTATTTCTTAGGATTGAAGATTGTTCAGAACAAAGATGATATCTTCATATCACAAGCTAAGTATCTTAAAGGCTTGTTGAAAGGATTTGGTTTGGAACACCTATGGTAACTGGTCATAATTTATCTAGCAAAGATGAAACCCATATTGTTGAGCATAAAAACTACAAATCTATGATTGGTCGATTGCACTATTTGACACACACTAGACTTGATATATCTAAAATAGTTGGAATAGTGATTATTAGAGTAAAAGGTTAATTCCATTTTATTTATTAAATTACCTTTACTCCCTTCTTAATATTTCACTTTATACACCTTGAGTTTCCATTTAATAATTAATTAGTAATTATTAAATGCCATTTACCTTTTTCCCTTTTAGGGTTTAGATATCCTTCATAAGGATTGATCGGTTGTAAATTCATTCATTCTGTTTTGCACAATTAAATTCAATCTTCTTGTTTATTGAGCAAACCCTTGTCTCTCCCCCCTTTCCTTCTTACTTGTAACAAGTTATTTTCATGCAGGATATCTAGGGATTTATAAATTTGTTTATCATCAAATTCTACATAGTATCAGGGCCTTGCCTGTAGCTGCCTGATCTTGTTTGAAGAAAAAGAAGAACAAGGGTTTCACAGAACAAATCTACTATTTTTCAAGTTTTTTTTTGTGAAAATAGGAAGGTCTCTAATTTTTGGAGCACTTTGAGGCCAAACATACCTCACAATTAGATTCAAAAGGTGTTAAAACCTCCTTTTACATATAAATTTTGTCAATTTTGGATAATATTGACCTAGGAGGCATTTTTTTACATAACAGGGTCATACAACCTCTACACATACTTTGAGGTGGGTTTTTTAACAAAAATTGCAAAAAAATAAAATTAAAATGATGACTTTTTTTACCACTACAGTTAGTTAACTGTTGTGGTCATCGCTAGCAGCTAGTCGTCGTGCAAATGTTTTGCGGCCCGCGCACCACCTTCACCTGCAGCACCGCTCTCCTACCACCTCTTGTAGTGCCACCCTCTGACCACCAATGATCCACCAATGCACTGTCAGGGTGCCTCCACAATAGTGGTGAATTTTTTTTATTTATAAAAAATAAATATTTTCTTCTCATTCTGGAGGCCCTGTTAGTTTTTTTGCGATATCTTTAGCATATGAGGGTATTTTTTCGATCCAAAAGAAGTGCCAAAAATATGATTCAGAGATGAAGACAATGTTGTAGGTATTTTTTGGCATTTTTTCAACTCGATACCTATTTTTTTTGCTTGAAGTCAATTGATGTCTTCAATCTTCCAAGGGGTGTAACTTGTCCATTATAGCTCTGTTTTTCAATCTGAAAAGCTCTTCTCGAGCCCTATCCAAATTCTCTACTATCTTCATCATTATTTCTCAAAGGTACATTTGATACCCAAGCTGAATATTTTTCTCTCTCTTCTTATTTACACATTTCTTCTAGCAGTTGGGGTTCAATTTTTTGTATTGTGGGAGATGTTTTGTATTATTGTTTTTGTTATTTACATCAGTAAACCAAAAAAAATAAAAAAATAGCCCAAAACCTTCTAAAACAATGGTTGAGACCTCTTCTTGTCTAGAGCTTTTGACCCCTCATAACTATCACACACAGAAGACCATGATGACATAGCTTCTCCGGTCAAAAGTTTTAGCCTTGTTTAGATACAATACAACCAATATTTCAGAGTCAATATCAAACTTTGTAGCATAGGAACAAGATGGATGAGGCAATGGGATTGATTTCTTTATAGGTATCCAATAGTCTATAGTTTCATCTTGATGGATGCAATGCCCCTTTAGCTATGTGGACCAAGCTTGAAGGCTTGTTGAGTACAATGAATGAGTTTAGGGCACTTCATATTGAGGCAGAGCTTACCTCTCTCATCCTAGATTCTTTTCTTCCATTAAGGACTTCTTGATGAAGTTCAATCAATATAGATCTTTATTGTAGGGTTGTGGAAAAACCAAGAATAGCACTGAGTGCATCTATCTAATTCTTTCTAAGCTTCATGGAAACTTTCAAATTTTTGCTTCTACCTTCTATTCCACCAAAGATGATTTGGGTAATAGATTTACCATACCATCCTTTGAGGCATTTTGTGATTGTTTGACTCAAGAGTAGGCTAAGTTCTCTTAGTTGGATTCTCTCACAGGCTCATAAACTTATGCATTGGTAGCTCGACCATCTTTAGGGACAAAGGAAAAGACATAAAAATCTCATTCTACAAAGTCTCAGACTAATTCCAGCATTCACAATTCATCAGGGCCACCTCCTCCTAAGGGGGATAAACCAAAGCCAGAAAAACTATATTGTCCTTATCATAATAAGCCTAATCATGATGAGCCACATTTCTATGAGAAGAAGCTAGATGGCTATGCCAAATAGGTTTCAAATTTGACTGATTTCTTTCAGAAGAGCAACATTGATATTCCTTCTACTTCTCACAAATCATCTTAATTAGCATCATTTTAGTCAGATGGAAAAGATATAGGAAAGGGTCATACACTATGTGAAACTACTATTCCACCCTCTTCTAGATGGTTATTGGATTCAAGTGCTTCACACTATATGGCACCTTATCAGGATTTGTTCTCTTCTTTTTAGGATTCTCCTACTCCACACATTTTGATGGGGAACAACATTGTTATGAATGTATGTGGGATAGGTTCTATTGGCATTGATGATGGTACATTTCATGATGTACTTTTTGTTCCATCTTTATCCTCTAACCTTCTCTCTATCTATCAAATTACAAATAGTGGGACAAGGAAGATAGTCAAATTTGTACAAGATTTAGTGCACATCAGAGATAGTGAGATAGGCAATATAATTGCTACATGGATTTTTTATCACTCTTCCCACCTATATTCCTTCTCACATTTTGGTCTACCATCTCCACTATTGGAGTCCTTCTTCACGAGAGACTATTGAAGTGAAGTCAGGTTGCTTGAACTTATGTGTTACTCTTGAGACTAGTATTGTGACTTCTACAACTCCACCTCCTATTCAAATTCCATCTCTCACACAAGATTACTCTTTTGCATTACCTACTATTGTAGCTCCATTCATCGAGCCACCTACTGCAATTTTTGATGATATATCAAAGGAGATACATCTCCTCTCAAATGACAGATTTAGCACACCTGTTATCCCACCTCCATTGGAGATTCTATTTCAAGAAGATCCTAAAGAGTCACATTATGCAACAATAAAGATAATTTTTAGATATTTGAAGGATACACCTTATTATGGACTATGGTATGACAGATCAAATGATTTTACTTTGTGTATACAACTACGCAAATTGGGAAGGAAGTGTAGATGACAAAGAAAAATCACTAGTGGTGAAGTATTCTTAGGAGAAAGATTGGTTTCTTGGCTAAGAAAGAAATAAGATTGTATTTCACAAAGTATGGTAGAAATAGAGTATATAGCAGCAACAAATAGTTATAATCAGATTATACAAATGAAATAAATGTTGAAAGATATTGGAATTAAGTTTATAGAGCTTGTTATCATACATTATGATAACAAAAATATAGTGAGTATGTCAAATAATCCTATTTTAAATTCAAATACAAAGCATAGGTCTATTAAATATCACTTTTTGAGAGAGAAAGTTGAAGAGAAAGATATCAAATTAGAGTATGTCATCACAAAAGAGAAGAAGGTAGACATATTTACAAAACCTTTGGTGAAGGACATATTTGAGTACTTGAGAGACATGCTTGGGGTTATGCAGCAACCTACTTTTGAGTAGTTGATGCAAAGATTGCATCATTCTAGTGGTAACAATGCACTATTTCTTTTATCTAAATTGGATGCTTGATGTTTCCTCTATGGGAGAGTATCTGTGTTTGAGCTAAGTCATGAAGGACTCTTGGTAACTGGTATTTAATAATGTCTTTGGACACTTGAACTTATTGAAGATCTTATGACGATTGACATAATGATACATTTTTCATTGATTTCAATGGAGGGGGGGGGGGGGGAGTAATACATGAAAAACATCATTCTATATTGATTGATATCAATGGGGAAGAGATACAAATGAATAATCCTTCAACTAATGTCAATGTGGGAGATTTTCTTAAAGAAGAGATTTGATTGATGAAGAAGATTTGAAAACAAATATTGATGAAGAGGTTTTGAAGTTTTCATTTATGAAGAGCATTTAAAAATATGTTGATGTATTTGGAAGATTAACACATTCCTTATGCATGCTAGTTGTAATACAATGGACATTCATGGTAAACATGTCACGCAGTGCAAGGTAAGAGAATCCCCAGAGGAGATTTTCTAGCCCCTAGAAAATAACCACACAATGGAAACACAACACAAGATACACAATCTAATACCAAATGCAACTCTTTATTCATAAAATAAGTATTTACATGCAATGTGCCTAGCTATAAGGCCTTTCGAGTTATGGCCAAATATAATAGAAATTATAATAACAATTATGCAAGATCCCTTAAGATCTAACCCGTACCCCTAGCTAGTCTAAATTTGAACTCTGGTAGAAACCTCCAAGGAAGACCTAAACTTGTGCTCACAAGCCCACTAAGCAATCACCTTGTTTCCCAAGCCTCGGCTACTAGCTCTTCTCAAGCTCACAACTCCACCACAATCCTACTATAAACTACTTCACATTTAGTGGTCGGTTCACATACTCAAGAAAACTCACCCTTTAGCTACTCTCTAGTTCCCATTCTAAATTAAATTCCATTCCACCCTACCTAAGATGCTACCCAATCCCTCTACTTATACCCAACTAAGCCACAAGTCAACCTATCACAATACAAATTTTTTTAAAAACCCTTACATTAAATGCCTATGCAACCCACAAGTTGGTTGCAACACATATTAAATACCCACAACCCAAATTAAATTCTCAAGTCAATTCACAAACAACTTGGTTAACACAAAACCAAGACCAGATCGAGAATTAGAGAAACCATGTTGAGTATCAGCATTTCACCAAGCATAATCAAGCTCCTACAGTATATGTTGAGCAACACCTTTACAGATCAAGTTCCTCTAGCAACCAAACTCCTTTAAAGAATGAGCAACTTGAGAAATACTATAACAAAAATTTTCACCAAGCTCGCAATGTGTGTCAAGTTCTCACAAACATCATCAAGTTCCTTCAACAATAAAGTGCCCCAAGCTATGTCAAGCTCCTTCAACAACCAAGCACCTCCAAGATCACTCAATCCATTCCTTCACTGAGTTCTCAACCGAGAGCTACCAAGAGATGATCGAGTAACCTTTACCAAGCACCTCTTCTTCAACTAAGTACTAGTCCAAGCACCCTCCAAAGCAACTACCAAGCCTCCTCTCATGAACTCCAAATTAGTCACTAAGAAAACCCATGATGGTCCTGCATTAGACTCCCTAGGTAAATAGAAAATTATGTCCCACACTTTGATGTCCAAAGAAAGATTAACAACCATATTCGTCTTCACCAAAGTCTTCCACTCAAATATGGACAAGAAAATCAACATGCAAATCATCTACATCTGCATCGATCTGTCAAACACCATAATATCAACCATCCAATTAGCATGCTCACTCCCAGGAACAAACTAAACATAATGCTTCATCAACAAATCCTCATCCATAGTAGCCACACCAGCAACAATATGTAGATCTCCATCAACACATGCTAAACTCACAACACCAGTGGTCTCATTGCTCACAACAAGATGCTCTACAATTTCCATGTTAGACACAACAGATTGATCATGAAAACCAATTTCAACCTCGCATCAACAAGATTAGGAATTTCCCTAGTAAGCTCAGATATTTCAGAAACAACCACCAATTTCTCTAAAGGTTTCACATCAGACTCCACAAATTGATCAAAACTTGCCTCACATACTCTTTTTACCTCCTCTACAACCTTGCTATGTCATCTTCTCTCATGGACAAGTCTTTTAACTAGCCAAACAACTCTCTTCTTGATTAGCAGACTCCAACTCCATAAACATCTACAAAATTCAACCATCCCTTCCTTAACTCAATCAACCAAACTAGCTTCCAACAAAGTAGACATCTATGAAAGCCTCCTCTCCACCACATAATAGAGATTCACAATTTTCCCAAGGTCTAATCTTCTCAGATACATCTTCCAAGATCTTCCCAAACCCTCTGCAATAAATCCTTCTCACACTCCTTGTGACAATTTTGAGTTGTTTGCAAGTCAAATCATAACCTACCACCTTAGATGAATAGCCAAGAACAAATCACAAGTCCAGGAACACATATCTGCAACATAAATCACACAAACCCTCTATGATCATGTTATAATATATAGTCCACCAATATAATTGAGAGGGGGGAGGTGAATTAGTTATCCAACAATTATCACAATTATCAACCTTAATCAAACTTAACCATATGAAAAATATAATCAGATACCACAACAAGACACTCATGCACAATAACACAAGATATGTTAACTAGGAAAACCCTCAATTAGAGGGAAAACCCTAGTGGGGAATGTACCCACAAGATAATGTTCTAATATAAATATTCCTTGTTAGAGTATGGACCCTATTAGGATTCTATAACAAAATTCATTATATATTAGTCCCTAATAGGAGACTTTGAATCCCTATTAGGAGTTGTAGAAGGCAGATGGACCCACCGTCCAAACATCTTCAAGGGCAAGACCAATGAACCCACTATCCAAATGATCTCTATATTAATATTTATAGAATAATAGAATTAAATTGTACTTCCTTCCTCTTTCTCTATCCTATCAACTAGACCTCTTATTCTTCTAATCTTGTAGCTAGATCATAAATCTTACATCCAATATTCCCTTGGATTGCTTACTCACATTCACCAAACACTCTGCTCCTTTTTGCACTTCATATAGAACATACACTTGATACCTTTTGTAAATAAGGAAAACATCTTTCCTTTATATTTTATCTTCAAAATAATTCCTTGAGTCAACCTCGAGGCCTTCCCAATTAATTATAATAGAATAATTAATTAATTTGTAATTACAATAGCATTGTCAGCTCATAGTATATACAAAACTTCACACTTACAACTCCAGGACTTGTGCACTTACTGTGGTCACCATTACACTGTCTTAAATCACTAGCTAATTGCACATCACTATATTATATCTCTATTAGAAGATATAATAGGGTCATTAGAAACTACTTTCCATGCACTTTGTCTCTGCACTACTCTCTTCAAATCACTTATAGCTTACATACATCTTTGACTTAGGATCTGCTCATTTAACCTCATCACCAAGACACAAGGTAAAACATGTCCTTAAACATGCTTCACTTATCAATACCCTCCAATTCTTAAGATACACCCCTAAAGGAATACCATCAACATTCATGCTAACAAATCATGCTCCCATCTTTGTAACCATCGATCCATCTGTAAGTATTTTGCAATTGTAAGTCAAAACCATGATCTAACACCTCACAACATAGGACTCTAGAAAGAAAAATCCACCACTAGATCAAGATCTTCTCAAATCAATTCCTCTCAACTCAAGGTCCTAGTGCAAACTACCTCAACTTTGGCAATATGTCTACATAGTCAGGAACAACTATGCTCTAATACCATCTGACGCAATTCAAGGTAGGAGAATCCCCAAAGGAGATGTCCTAGCCCCCAAAAAATAACCACACAATAGAAACAACACAATAATGTAAGATCTGATACCAATTCACAACACTCGATTCATAAAATAATTTTTTACATGCAATGTATTGGGTTGTAAGGCCTTCCCAGTTGCGGCCAAATATAATAGCAATTACAATAAAAGTTCTACAAGATCCCTTAAGATCCAACCCCAAACCCTAGCTAGTCTAGATTTGTACTCTAGTAGAAACCTCCAAGGAAGATCTAAACTTGTGCTTGCAATCCCACCAAGAAATCTCCTTATTTCCCAAGCCTCAGCTACTAGCTCTTCTCAAACTCGCAACTCCACCAAAATATTGCTATAAACTGCCTCACATTTGGCAGTCAGTTCACATACTCAGGGAAACTCACCCTTCTGCTACTCTCCAGTTCCCACTCTAAACTAAATTCTACACCACCCTACCTAAGATGCTACCCAAGCCCTCTACTTATACCCAACTAAGCCACATGTTGGACTAGACCAATAAAAATTAAAATAAACCCTTACATTAAATGTCCATGCAAACCACAAGTCTACTGCAATGCATTATATTAAATACCCACAACCCAAATTAAATTCTCAAGTTGTCCCACAAACAAATTGGTCAACACAGAACCAAGACCAAACCAAGCATCAGAGAAACCATGCCAAGTATCAGCATTTCACCAAGCATAACTAAGCTCCCAAAGTAAATGTTGAGCAACACCTTCATAGGTTGAGTTCCTCCAGAAACTAAACTTCTTCAAAGATCGAGCAATTTAGGAAACATTGTAACCAAGCTTTATCAAGCTCCCAATATGTGATGAGTTCCCACAAGCATCGTCAAGTGTCTTTGATGACTAAGTTCTCCAAGCTATGTTGAGTTCCTTCAACAATCAAACACCTCCAGGATTGTCGAGTTCATTCATCCATTAAGTTCTCAACCAAGAACTGTCAAGAGATGACTAAGTAACCTCTACCGAGTACCTCTTCTACAATTGGATACTAGTCCAAGAACCCTCCAAAGAAAATATCAAGCCTCCTCCCATGAACTCCAAAGTAGTCATCGATCAAACCCACGATGCTCCTACATCAACATGAATGGGGGAGCAATTACAATAGAGACATTTGGTATTCATGGAACTTAGATTTTTTTCATCTATGTTGTCATCAATGCCAAAGGGGGAGATTGTTAGCATAAATGTTGATATTACTCCTATGTGAGAGTATCCTAGTATTGCTAGAGACATGATTGAGAGGTTGTGCATTGCATTCATGATAGAGTTTGTCATTAATGTCAACATATTGGTTATTCTGTGAAGAGTGGCAAAGTAGTAGACATAGATTGGCTTCATGAGATTCAAGGAATGAAGATGAGGTTACGTAGACTTGGAATAATGTTCATAGAGTCTCTAGATATTGTAGTTAAGAGTGAGTATAGAAATACAAAGACTGGATAGAATTATGATGATTTTGGTGAAGGCAGCATTGAGACAAAGTTATTGGCAAGTAGTTATTGTTGTTTGGATTTTATCTCCTAACAAAGATATAATTTGGTTAAGTGGACTTGGATATAGGTATGAGATATGATGAAGATGATGTGGTTAATCACACACATCTATTTAAGCAATGAATAAACAGTTATGAAGACTATAAGCCAATAGTTTGAGTATAATCATGAAAAGTTGCAATATTGTAATATAACATATAAATGTAATATCTTAAGTTGGTCCTTACTCCTATATCATTATTATAAATTGAGAAAACCTCAAGGAAAAATCAATAACTTATTCTAGGACTTGGTATAAAAGAGGGATGATTTTCTTGGTTGTAATAATCCAGTGTGGATATTGTGTAATTAGGGAAATATTGTATTGCATGAACTTACATGCGAATAACTTTTGATCAGAGAAGTTTTTGGTGTTATTGAGGCATGGTGAGCTGACAAAGAACTATATATGGCAAAGAAGTTGTTATTTGATAGTGTTCATGTACAATTGTATTATTTAGTGAGGATAGTACAAAGGATTTTTGGATAGTGAGTTCAGTGATCTTCCTAATCAACTATTAATGGGGTTGGAATCTGCTAACAAGGATTCAAAGTTTCCTAACATGGACTGATATGTACTAAATGACTCCTAACAAGGTTCATTTCACAAGGAACATTTATATTAGTACATCATTTTATGGGTACCATCCCCATCGAGGTTTTCCCTCTGATCAAGGGTTTCCCTAGTTAACAAATCTAGTGTTGTTGTGTTTGGTTATCTTTACACGGTTATTGCATCTACTATTTACATACTTTCAAATTAATAAGGATATTGAGAGTTGTTTTAATTTCATAACTAATTTATACCCCCCCCCCCCCAGCTATCTTGGT
This sequence comes from Cupressus sempervirens, assembly GCA_028749045.1. Taxonomy (NCBI): domain Eukaryota; kingdom Viridiplantae; phylum Streptophyta; class Pinopsida; order Cupressales; family Cupressaceae; genus Cupressus; species Cupressus sempervirens. Next base: position 820,058,571 of record CM053786.1, read on the forward strand.
GGACTTTATTGTCTAACAGTTTAGACTTGGATTTCATGCTTAAATGGATTTACTTCATAAATATAAGGCACTAGTGTGATTAAACAATAAGTTCTAGAGTTCTCAAATGCAAGACATTTGCCTAGTCGAGTTGCCATTTTTTATGGCCTACATACCCATCCCTACTTTTGGTAAGAAAAAATTGACTCCCCTCTTTTCTCTTCTTGTCTCATCTTGTTTGAGACAAGTCCTTTGTGTTTTCTTCAGTTTTTGGTGTTCAAGTCCCCACCTCCTTGTCCAAGTTGTTGATCCCTCTAGTATGGGAGATGAAAGTAAGGATCCTTGATATCGTGCCAAGGCTCTGCGATTGTTAAGAAAAGTAATTTCTAGACCTGTGAGGAACCCTTTCCCCCATGTCTTCCATAATGGGAAAAGGCTTATGTGGTCTTGGGTTGGACATGTGGTAACATTTATTAAAGAGGAATAAGTAGAGTTAACGTGTCTTTTAATTACCATGATTGATATATTATTTAAGATGCCTGAAGGGGTAATTTGTCACTTTGTTTGATAATCACAATTGTGCTCTTCAAGAAAAATTATTTGTTTAGGTTGTCACCCCACCTGTGAGTGATTATCTTTTAATTCTACAAGTGCTTTGGTGGGTCTGGCTAGGTCTGGTTTGTGTTTGGATAGGGACAGTAACTAGTGTAGTGGTACCTTTGCAAGTCAATATTAGGTTTTTTATTGTCCTTTTCTTTTCTTTTTATTCATATTTCGTGTTTTTATTTACTTTTTTATCGTATTTCCTTTTCTTTCTTCATCCTTTTGATATTATTTCTTTCTCATTTCACTTCCTTGGGCATTTTTTGATTATTTTTATTTTCTTTCATCTATTTGTACATTGTAGGATGGAACTTTTTTTACTCCATCCTCTTTGTGTGTAGGAAAAGTTAATGTTTCTCCCATGGAATACTCTCAGTGGTTTAAATTTTGACCATTGGTTGGTGTTTTAAATATATGGGACAATATATGTTCTATCATAGGAAGGTGGGCTTTGTTATGTAGTTTTCTTTTTTGCATTGTGTAGTTTGGTGGTGTTAGTTTTCTTATTTTAGTGTCTTTGGGTGTTGGCCCTATTGAGAGGGTGGTTTACATCTTGGATGCCCTTTGGTGTCTATTTTTGCCCTTTTTTCTACATGGGGTTAGATCCCATAGGTCGAGTTGGTTTGTTTGGTTCAGCCAGATGGTTGTAGGTATGCTTTCATGGGTGTCTTGTTGGTGGCTTCAACTCTGAAAGATAGCATGTGAGATATATTTTTACTATCAAAAGCACTTGTGCGACCTCAATATTGGTGGGTTAGTAGTGGCTCGCTAGTGTTGCATTGGCAGTGCTTTTTGTGATCTTAGGTGACCATAAGGGGTTGGTTTTGGCTTTGATTGTCCACCAAGATATATCAATCATCCTTGAGCTAAGTGTCTTGCATCATTAATAATAAGTTGGCTAGTATTTTTAATTCTAATGGTTCCCACATCCAAAGTACACAACATTTATTGATTCTTGTTTCATGGGAGTGAATATTGAATAGTGGTCTTGTCAATCATGTAAGGAAAACTCAATGCTATAAGCCACATCATTAGAGTTCAGTCGAGGCAATGTAATTTGGGATTTTGGTAAAGAATATGTAATGGATATTGTACTAGTTTGAAACTATCTATTTTGTGCTTACAAGTTTAAATATTATAGATCTTCATGGTTTAGAGATTTCATCTCTTATGATGGGTGAGAGTTAGTTTTCATTCTTCCAATGTATGGCCTCTAGAAACCATCTTTTCTCTTTTACTAGAAATTACTTTACTTATTTTAGCTTCTAGAATTTATGTTCCCTTCCAAATAGCATATTCATCTTCAAGAAAAGGATGTGAGGGTATAGTGTCTCGAGAACCATAAATCTTAAGCCTGGTAAAAATAATGTATTTCAAAAGGATCATGGTATTAATTCATGTCTCATCCTTATAGGTGCTAATGGATATTGGCTTCAGAGGATTCAAAAAATTGTTCAAGTATCTAGGTAGGGTAAGAATTAGTGTAAATTTGAGATGGTTATTTCCTTGCAAAATAGGCATATCTGACAAAAGATCGAAAGATGATTCCCCCATGGTTCTAGGCCAGCTAGGTCTTGAGATCCTAATCATGGAAGGACTAGTTGCCAACACAAGATGAGAGGCATCCAAGAAAGGGAATCTAGGGAAAAAATGTGTTAACAAATAGAAGGGTGCTCATATTTTTGGAATATCATGATAGGGAGTCTGAAATGTTTATCTTCCAAGATTGATGAGGCTTTCCCTTCTATGTATGATGCACCTTGTATCATGACATAGGAGGATAGAATACAACCACTCTACTACATGTAACATTTTTAGCATCAGAGGATCCTTTTGGTTTGCTTCAATACCTACTCAAAAGGATCTCTACTTGCTTTCAAAAGCAACACAACTCTATAAGGTAAAGTTTTAGGTCTGAGATTCCTTCTTCCCTTTGACTCAGTTAGGTGAGCTTGCATTCTGTGGTATCCAACACTCAAGGCTCCAAACACAAAAACCTTGGAACTCAAATCCTTCTAGAACATGATTAGATGTGTTGGGATTCCATTCAAACCCAATCATCCACTGTGGTTGTTAGCTGATAGACATATTAATGATGTGGTGAGCAGTTAATGATGGTAAATAAAAACATTTTTTGACTATGCTTCCCTTGAATACCTAGTGCATTTAAGGTTGTCAGAGAAGTGGAGTGTTCTTATCAATTACTAGGCATCTTGAGGAGATAATTGACAGAGGTTTGATAGGAAAAGTGTGTAAAGATCACCATTTAAGATTAGATTTCCCTCAAGAATTCCCCGCTTCCTATTTCATGGCTATGATTTAACTTATTCTATTCTACAAATGTTCTTGCATGAAGATAACAATAGATTGTTGAGATAATGGGTGTTGCATACATTGCATAATATTGTTATATTGTATTATTTTATTATATTATGTAATGTTTCACCTAGGACCACCTAAATGGATTTGCAACATGTGGAGATACCAATGGGATATACTTAATGAGTCGCATTGAAGCATTGTGATAATATTTGATCTAATTATTTAATATTGGGTAAAATAATTGAATTTCCAATATTAAATGTGGGGCAATAGGGGTTTAGTAGTACATGGCTTTAGCACATGGTTTATGTAATACCACTTGGTGGTTTTGTGTGAGCTTGATACTATATAAGAAATCACAAGGGTAGTTGTTGTATGAGAAGGGAGAAAGGCAAAAAAGAATGTTGAGCAAGACAAGGCTTGACAGGTTAGCCAAGGGAGAATGTGTGAAGGTTGAAAGCATGACATGAGATGTGTAGAATCATGCTTATTCACATGGATTGTTTGGTTGTGGCTATGACTTTGAAGGCTTCCATGGTTTTATTGCAATGATATTTTGTTGAATAATGCATGGTGATGGAAGCTTTTGGAGGCTGGTTTTTTTTCCCTCAATGAGGGTTTCCCAGGATATATCTTGTGTGACATTTTTATTGGTATGTTGTCTATTCTCTTGCATGTGGATTTAAGTGCTTTTTTTTAGATCTATTATGAGTTATGTGGAAATGATCATATTTTTTGTTGCAAGTTTCCTTGCAAGTGGTATCAAAGCTATAGTTTTATTGTTGTAACCCTGAATCGAATACATGGGAATGCATGAAAGAATAAAAGAGAGGGCAAGTTGTATGGCTTTTATAGGTTGGCTATTGCAAATCTAAGGGTTTTAATTATTGTTATGATGAGATGTTGTCATATTTTTGGCATGTGAAATTATTGGTGAAAAGGGTTTTTTGGATGTTTCATTTAAATAAGGATTTAGGAGGGAACTTACATGAATGAACTCTTCAAAAAAACTAGACCTCACCATTGGATCTGGCTTGGTTATTCCATAAAATTTTGATATATGATATGCCCTAGTTTGGCCATGTTGATAGAAAATGCCAAAAAAATAGTTTCATGTCATGATGGCTATCAAATTTAATCCCGTAAAAAATTTTGTCACAATTTTTCAAAAAAATAATCTCTTTGAAAGTGGTAAAAAGATTGTCTTGGTAAAACGACCATAATTTTCACTTAGGATGTTGATTTCAAACTTCTTATAGTCATTGGAAATATAATTTAGAGCACTAAAACTTGGTATAGGTTTGATCATGTGATTAGGATATTTTGTCAAATTTTAAGAGCCCAAAACGTTGATGTTATTTATTTTGAGTACAAATTTGGGTATAAATTGGGCATACAATGTCAGATTTTAGACTTTGAATAGTTAATAAAAAGCTCTTGAAGAGCTCTATACATTGGTTTAGATTGGTATAGGTTTAACATGATTTATTTGTTGATATAGTGATCTAAACAGTTGATGATATATATTGATTGTGGTAACATTATGATTTTATGACATTTTATATTTTGGAGATTTGACATTATATGTCATTGTATACTTAACTTATATTTCAAATTGGTATCATGATGATATGGTTATCAATGTTTCATTTGGATATGTATGATGACTTTTTAGGTCTACAAGTTGTGTAGTGTTGTAAGCAGTCTATACTTACAGGTTGCATTTATGGGTTAGATATGGGTTGTCTTTGCCTATTGATCTTTCATTATTGATGCATTTTCATATTTCTATCTTGGATTTGGGTTGTAGGTGCCCTTAGTTACATGATTTCTTGATTTTTCTTCATGTAAAAGGGATGAGATGTTGTTACTAGGTATAGTCATGGTGGAGAATTGTAGTTGACTATTTTATGCTGACAAGTTGAACACTTTGAGACTTAGATGCTCGGTTTATGAATGTGATCATGGTGCCATGGATTTTGGCATGATTTGATTGGGTATACAGGTATTTAATTGGTTTTCACTAGTTTGGATTCATGATTTGGTTATGGCGGTATATATATTCTTGGTTAAGGATCATGTTTATTTAGAGCTCATACTGTGTACTTTGAATTATTTGATGGTTTGATGCCTTGGTTGATTCTCATGGTTATAGAATTATTTATCATCATGATGTCATGGAAAACTTGGATACATGTTTTAGTAGGATCTTGTGACAGTGATGAGGTAGCAGTATAGGATTAGTTCCTAGTTTAGTTTCTATCTTTTTGGTTTGGAGATCTCAATTTCACTTGGTGCTAACACTTTTCATGTTTGTGTAGACCTAAAGGATCTTCATGTAGGATATGGATGTTATATGGGTGACTTTTCCATGGTTGAGTGGGAGTTTTTGGTATTGATATATTTATTGAGTGTTTCCATATGTTTGAGGATGTCTTAGATCCAATTATTGTAAAAGCATCTTCGATATTTTCATGGTGCACTTGGTTCTTCATGGTATATGGAGATGGATCTCCATGGTGTGTGGATATTGTTCTTCATGGTGTGTGGAGATGATTGCATCTTGAGGACCCATGGGGCTCTTGCCAAAGGTGTGGTTTATGCTTTCATTTGACATGTTATCCTTAGTGTTAGGATTATTTCATTATTATGCCAAGGAATAATCTTGATACACTTTTAGAATTTTGACATGTTATGGTATATTCATATGGAGAATGTTATCTCTTTGGTTGAGATGGTTTACATAATGTTGTCATGTTTATGTTCTTGAGGCCATGGTTGGAACTTTGATGTTGGTCTTGGTTTAGTTTCTTTGTACTAAGTACATTGATTATTTTTTGGATACTTCATGATATTTCTATGTTGTATTTGGATTTGACATGAATTGATTTGCTATAGGTGCTCATGGGTACCTAGTGTAGACACCTAAAAATCCTTTAGAAAATAATATTTTTATTTTTTGAAAAAAAGTTCTTGATGACATCATCATTTATTTAATTAATTTATTTATTTTTATGCCATTAAATCCCTTTATCTTAATTAAAAATATTTAATTAAGGAATCCTCTCCCAAGCCATTTCAACACAATCCATGAAGTAAAGTCATAATGCCATTTTGAGAAGCCATTTTACATCAAAACCATACACTCACACCCAAATTCCAACTCCGAAGCCCTTTTTGAAGCATAAAGCTTGAGCATACATCCTATCTATTTAGACAAAGCTACTCAACAAGAGAGCTTCTCATTGAGAGAGCCCATTAATGGCTCATATTCTCAATTGAGAGCTCGTCTTAGTCTATCTTGAAGTTTATGAATTTTTTTTAGTTTGTAGAAGCTTTATTTAAATTTGGTTTCTATTAGCATACTAACATTGCTCATATACATTTTGGCACGCCCGGTGGGACCCCGCATGGGTCATCTTCATTAGCTTTTTTAGTCAAGTTTTGTATGTCATTTGCTGATTTTGGCTAATTTTTCTTGTTTTTGTGATTTGTAGGATTGTATAAATTGGTTTTGTAGGTCCACATGAGCATAAAGAAGACAAAGGAACTCATAGTCTATCTCATAGTATTTGCAGATTTTTCAAGCTTATAGGTGGACAAAGCACTTGGAATTCTTCTTCCTCTTCTTGTCTATATTCTTCTTATTCCATCTACTTCTTCTTCTTCTTCTTGTGGGAGATCTTGGCCATTTTTTTTTAAGGAAGAAAAATCATACACACTTTTTTTTAGTGCTTAAAATGAACCCCCAAATCATACTTAAATCCATTAAAAAATTAAAAATTTTCAAAAAAGAAAAAATCTTTTAACAAGTGAAACTAAACCAATCCAATCATTTGCATCCTTGCAACATCAAGGTTTTAGATGCATTCATGCAAAGTTAGGAACACTTCATTTTTGGAAATTTAAAAAGAACTTCAAGTTTCCATTTCAAAAGGTTGAAAATCAACACTAAGTGCACACTAAAATCTAAATCAAACTCAAAGCATCAATCAAGGATAAAATGAACCTCATTTGCAAATATTTTAAAGTCCTTTTAAAAATCTCATGAAAACTAAGAGTCCTAAATGGTTGCCAAAAATTGTCCTAAAAGCTTTGTTATTTGTTCCAAACAAATGTCTTGTTGCAAAATCTTGAATGTTTCTTAGGTTTTTCATGCATCAAAACAATCTAAGAATATCATTTTTGGGCTTAAAACATGCAAACTAGAACACAAAATCTTGAATGAAAAGCAAAGTCCAAAGAGTCATTTTCACTTTTGAGTCCAAAAAAATCTTGAATGATCTAAGGTTAAAACAAAGCACTTCAAAGTTCTTAAAACAACACACAAAATCTCAATCTTGAATGCTCAAAGGAAAAAACTTGAATGTTTAATCAATTGTATTTGAATGCATGTTGCTAAAATCACTCTTGAGTGCCATGGATTAAAATCAAGTTTTTTTTTTTTATGAATGCATGATTAAAACAAAAAATCCAATCTTGAATGCCATAGATCAAATAATCATCTTTTGGAGCATAAAAAGAATCTACATTTTTGTAAATCTTTTAAGTTATAAAAACAAATAAAAATGCTTTCAGTGAGTTTGTCGTTGGACTCACCCTCTTTAATCACCCATCAATTTGACCATTGGTTGCGATCTCAGTGCCATTTATGGGGATGGGTCCACCTAAGAGGGTGTTAAGTGCTCCACGAAAATTAAACTCCACTCACTTGGGTTTTTAGTGGTTTTTCTAAGTTAGAAAATTCCTTGAATGCGCATTAGTCTCGCTAACACTTCATTTGGGCATAAAAATTGAACAACTCTTGACGTGGAGGGCCTCCAGGTGCGCGCTTGACAAATCAAGTTTCACATATCTTTGTTTTGGGGCTTAAAACAAACTCACACTCAATCTTGAATTCCTAACAATCAATGAACATCGCATGGTTTTGACACATTTTCAATGACGCTCGCATTTCTTATGTTGATGATCTCTCAACTTCCATTATGCTGACGATGCTATCAAATTGGAATGAACATTGTATGCAATAAGCACAAGTGTCTTCAATCATAGCTTACAAAATCTAAATCATCAATTGGAATAAATGCGTGTCTTTTAAAGCCCAAGATCATGTATGTGGTCTTGTTTTACACTTTTTAGGAGGCCTTCTTGGGGATTTCATCACCCCTTGAGACGACCTCAACTCCAGCGTTTCGGCAGAGTATAAAAATTGGGAGGTGAATCCAAAGACACCTCTCTTGGAATCAAGATTTTGTCACTCAGGCTAAGCCTCAAGGAACTTTATACCCTTGAGAAGTGAAAGAGGAGAAGTGGGTTACCGCTCCTCTCGGCTATGTGACATCTTTTTGGTTTCATCTACGGATTTGGGCCTCATGTACCTTGCGTATATCGAGGACTCCCTAGCTATAACAAATTTCATCCTTGTAGAAAGCTTCCTAGGATGTTGGTGTGTTTGACGTGCTTGCTCCAAAATTTTGTTTGCTTGTTTGTTCATAGCTTTTGAATGAATGTTTGTCAACTTTGGTCAAAATCCCAAAAAAATAGAAATCTTCTAGCTCAAGGCATACTTAGCGTAGTCCCTGCCTCATTAGAAAATCATCCAAGCTCCCCCGCTGCAACCGAATCTATCTAGTTCCTTGCTTTAGAACAATCCCAAATCCAAAGTCTCTCCAAATCATCCCCCCCAGCCAGCTAGCAACCCAATCCAAAAATCAAACCCAAGCCTTTAGAGATTTGTTGTCATTCTACTAGAATTCGCTATCCAATCAATCTGACCAATCCACCAGCCTCACCAAGGTTATCCCTTTGACAGAGCTTTGTCTAGGGTAATCTAGCTTTGTCACTTGTTAGCCCTTATCACCTTGAGCTAAAGGTTGGGATCCACAAGTGGTCAATCTTGTGTCATGCCCATAGGATCATTAGTCTATCCTTAATTTGACACAATCTCCACCAATCCAGCGCACAGGAAAGCAAAACTCTCACTTTTTGATAACATGCCCTTGAAGTCTTCCATCCACAGGAAAGCCAAAAATCTCTAGCCAATCCTCCTTACGTCTGTCATACAGCTTTGACTCTCCCTAGGAAATCCTTCATCAGCCAATCCAAAATATGTGCTTAATCCAAATCCAACCATGAGCTTCCGTGTTCATCCATATGCAAGACCCCATCCCCATCCGACTCATCATCAAAACATGAAATCCCAAACCTATCATGATGTGTTCGGTCGTATTTTCCTTGCTCCCACCACCTCCTATTCCAATGATGATGAAAATCTTGTTGACTATGACGGGTATATTGAAAGCCTTAGAGGCCTTCCACCAACCATCCCCCAAAATCCAAGAGTTATTCCAAACTATCTAGTCATGCCATCTGATATCCCAGCTTCTCCTCCATCACCCAATCAACCTAGCTTCCAATCTTCCACCCTCATCACACCAACTATTCCTATCAATCCACCACCTCCACCTCTGACACACGAGTCTCCAAGGAATCTCCTAGAGGAAATACAAGAAAAGCTACCTCCAATAGTCGATAAGCCATGTCATCTAATCCAACCATGTGAGGTAGTCAGGTATGAAGCTTCCCCATCTATAATATCACCCCCATCTCCCATAGCTATCATCCCCATACCATCCATCAAATTTCTTAAAATCCTTCCACTTCCTGCAAGCATCAAATTCCCACCACCCATCGAATCACTCCAAATCCCATCCACATCTCCTCCTCCAAGCATTATCCAAATCTCATATAATGAACCTCATGCATCCACTCCCATCCATTCCTATCAAGATCTTGTCCAAAAGCATGTTGAAATATCCTCCGACAGAACAGCAGATCTCGCCATCCCACTTATTCTCGTACATGATCCACTTTTATCATCCCCTCCATATCTAAATCCTACCATCTTACTTACTCCATCTCAAGATCCCTTTCCCTCAGCCCACCCAACTCAAGATCCTATCCTCCCATCTCCTCTGCTTCATGATCATACATATCCCATAATCCATGATGATAGATCCATCAAAAAAGAACTAATTATCATATCTGAAGCTCCAACACCTTTAGCTAGTAATGGACTCACATCTTGTGTTCCAAATAATGAACATCATATTGAAAAAAAAAATGAAAATGTATTTCTAGATGTTGGTATCCCAGTTATTCCTGCATGGTCCCAAGTCCTTCGATCTCCACCCCAAAGTTCCCATCCATCTTATTCTGCATCTATTTTGGGCCCTCATCCTACTCCTTATCTCCAACCCTCCATTTTGGGTCCATATATCCCTTATCTAAATCCCACACCCTTTCCATCCATTTTGGGTCCTTACATACCTAATATGAATCCTTTATCCCCTCCATCTATTTTGGGACCTACACCTTCCCCGTTTCCATCTATTTTGGGCCCATATCCTTCCTTCCCTCCATCCATTTTGGGCAATTATATCCATCCATATCCTATGTTCCAATCTATCCTTCCATCCCCTCAAATCCACCAGCTAGATCATCAAAGGCACTCACCCTTGAATCCCTTCCAACCTTTAAACCCTATCACTCCATCAATTATCCCTCCATCTCCTCCATGCTCTTGTTCCCATCCCATGGCTAATAGAAGCATATTGGATGCCAAAATACAAAAGCATAAATCCAAAGATCCACAAAAATCCAAGTCTCAACATGTCCCCTCTAAAATACATGTTCAAAACAAGAAACATTTAATCCCAATCAAAGAAAAAGCCAAGAAGCCACAAAAGCCCAAGCTAAAAAAGTCAAAAATCATGTGGATACCCAAGATGCTCATAAAAGAAATGCATCTCAAAGAAAAATATCAATTGGCATCCATTCATGCTACTGAAAAAGCCTCATCCATCCATCCTTCATCCAAATCCCCATATAAGCATCCTTCATCCTCTTAATCCACTTTTAGTTCATATGCTTCTTATCCTAAATTTCCCATCCTCCATCTTCCAACTCTACTTTTAGTCCTTATCTTTCTCTTCCTCCATTTTCTCCTCAACCTTGCTCAAAACCATCTTTCCCACTACTTTATCACCTCTCATGGTGTGTGCCAATGATGATCTTTCCATTTTCCTCATCCATTTACCCACAAGCCTTATGTCTTCGTATCCATTATCTGTCAAACTCCCACCCACCATTCCACTTGTTCAATCCAATCCTTTTTCATCCATCCTACCAACATCTATGAGCCAAAAATAGCTAAAGAAAGCCAAAATCATTCCAGCTAAGTCCAAAGTCAAAAAGTCAAAAAGTCAAAATAAAATAAAATAAAGAAAAATAAAGTGTCCACTGGTGAAAACTTGGCAATTCAAGCGCCTTGGACAAGTACCATGATGAAATCTTGGCAAACAAGCGTCATGCGTAATCTCGCCATCCCTAGCTTAGCCTATCACTCTCATGCTTTTGGTCATCTCTTGAATTCCAACTCCATCTTCCAATCTATCCACCTGTCCTCCACCCTCCATCTTCCATCTCACACCATCCACTTATCTCCTACAGCTTCAGCCAACCATCCCAGCTATCATCCATCTCCCTAGCCCCTCCAGCTTTTTCCATCCTAGCTTCAATCCTATCACGTCCATCATAAGACCTCCTTCCACATGTTATCTTTTGATTGGGGGCACTATATTCCTTGGAGATCTTGTCTTGTCAATCCCCCCTTGTCATTGGTATCTAGCTCTAGGCTATCCTCGTGCAAAGCCAATGTCATCTCTTTATTTCCATCATAATCCTAGCTATCTACCATCCTATCCAGCCATCTCATCCTACTCCTCTAGCTATCCTTGGTCACAAAATCTCTCATCATCATTGGATGCATCCTGCCAAATCCATATCTTTCACTATCACCCCACCCTTAGCTTCTGCATCTTACACTAACTTGAGCCATCTCGCTATCCTCTCATTCGAAGCTTTTTATCCATCTGTATCATACCTATCATTGGTTCGCTAGCTTGTACCATATCTTGATTAGCTCGCTTGTAAATATCTTGGTCCGTCAGCTTGTACATCCTCTTTAGCTTAGTACCATTGTATCTATCCAACTTTTGTGTCAACTCATCCTTGATCAGCATCTTGCACACATCGCACAACCCTTGGTTAGCTATTCCAATGCATCCTTTAGCTAGATCTCATGTCACCAAAGTGTTATCCTTCTTAGTTCAGCTTGCCAGATGCATCACTCATCTAGATCCATCAGCTTAGGTGCTCTCCGATAGATCCTTGCAGGATATAGCTTTCCTCATGTCTAATCTTGGTCCGTTAGTACCTCGTCCTACCCATCTCGTTGGCAAATGGTTCTCTTTTGGATTTTCACTTTCTTTTGATTTGGAATCTTCCCTTTTGGGTCTTGAAGTATCTTTTCCAAACAATTTTTTTGTTCCCTCCTCAAGGTTGCCACAATCTTCCATATCATGGTATGCTACGAATGGGGCACTCTGCGCATACGGTTTTGATCAAGTCTTTCGTTTGTTTCTTTTTTGCTTGTGGGTTACCCAATGTTGGTTCCACACTGTTTCCTCCGGGTTTCATGTGTGATGCTGAGGCAATCCTTGTGTGTTTGTTTTGAGTTAGTCAGTTAGTCCTCTGGATGCTTGGTGACACGGCCTTGATGTTCTTGGTAACCTTGGCAATTAACCAATAGTCCTATAGCAAATCTAGTGCTCAACTACATGGTGGTACTTCTCTTTGAAGTATCCCCCTGCTCAAAAAAGCTTCAATGGAATCTCTTCATCTCCATTATCCCCCATCTATATCCAACATCTGACTCTCCTACACTAGCTTATACATCAGTATCTCTTTGAATCACTCCTCACCTTTAGCTTTAGGGATCCACAATCCTAGTCTTAGGGATCCACCAATCCAAATCAATCCACCAAGCCTCATCTTTCGAGATCCACAATCCTAGTCCTAGGGATCTCTAAAACCCATCTTTCGCCAATCTGACTCTTTGAAATCCTATTGCATCAGCTTTATAATCCCCTCATCAATCTCCCTATCATGGATTCCTTTTTATAGCGCTCCGCTCCTTCATCCTCCACCTTCCCTAAAGTCTTAAGCTTGCTTCCTCTTGTGCATCTGATTCTCCTTTATCATTCTCCCATAGTGAGAGTTTGAGCTAATTTAGCGCCTTCTCTTTGCCAATCTGAGTCTTCTTCCTCATCTCAGATTCTTGTACTTTTCAAGAAGTCATCAAGCCTCGCTTTCTCTCCCCGTGACCTTCTTGAGGGGGAATCTTGTAGTCCATTCTCTCCTCTTCTGCTCTAGCCTTGGGCATCTTATTTTCTTATCTTTGATGCCATGCCACTTGCGGCATCACATCAAAGAGGGGAAAAATGTAGACACCTAAAAATCCTTTAGAAAATAATATTTTTATTTTTTGAAAAAAAGTTCTTGATGACATCATCATTTATTAATTAATTATTTATTTAATTTATTTATTTATTTTTATGCCATTAAATCCCTTTATCTTAATTAAAAATATTTAATTAAGGAATCCTCTCCCAAGCCATTTCAACGCAATCCATGAAGTAAAGTCATAATGCCATTTTGAGAAGCCATTTTACATCAAAACCATACACTCACACCCAAATTCCAACTCCATTTGAAGCCCTTTTTGAAGCATAAAGCTTGAGCATACATCCTATCTATTTAGACGAAGCTACTCAACAAGAGAGCTTCTCATTGAGAGAGTCCATTAATGGCTCATATTCTCAATTGAGAGCTCATCTTAGTCTATCTTGAAGTTTATGAATTTTGTTTAGTTTTTAGAAGCTTTATTTAAATTTGGTTTCTATTAGCATACTAACATTGCTCATACACACCTAGAGATAGTGGTGATGTTGATTTCTCTTATGATTAGAGATGTATTTGTTGAGACAATTGTTTGGTTTCAATGGGAAGTGGGAGGGGTATTCACATAATATGGACTTGAGAGGAGATTGTTCTTAGATTAGTCTTGGTTGGAGACTTGGATATCTTAATGAGTATTTCCATTCCCCACTATTGGACTACTCAACAATTTACTACTTGACAATTATAGCCCATTATTTCTCTCATGTGCATTATGTTTATATTTATATTTCATTTATATGGATCTTGAGATATGGTACATAAGTTAGTTCTAGAGGGTTCATTTGAGAGATGATTTACCATTGGTTATCTCCTTGTGTGCATATGTTGTTATGATGGTTGAGTTTGGGAGATGGTTTTATAGTGGGCATATTTCTTGGATTAGTAATGATTATTCCTTGGTTTAGGAATGGCTTATGAAATGATCTTTTTGTTAAAGGGTTACAACCATGATTAGTTATATGGTATGGTTTGGTTATTATTGTGGCCACTTGGTTGGGATTTTATGGAGATCTTACTTGGTACACTTTACATATAGAGGTGTGTGTAGAAGGACATGATAAAGGTTATGATTTGCATGGTTTTCTCTTTAGTCTTGGTGATTTTCCTAGATGTTTGGCTTCACTTAGAGATTGGTTGGAGATTGTGATCACTGGTTTGTGTTCATGTTTTTCATGTGAAAGATGATATGGTTATTCCTTTATCTCTTTCCTTTATTGGTTGTGGAGAACTTGGAAGAGCATTAGAGAGTTGTTATGATAGTTGTTCTTGTAGATGATTGGTTTATATGGTGTGGATGTCCTTGATAATACATGGATTCACTTCTCTGATATGTTATGAGTGGATTGGTTACAAATTTGACATTATCTTTTGTGATGGGAGCTTCTTGGTGTATATATATGTGATAGGTATTTCTCTTAAGGCTTGTGATTACAATTTTTAGATTAGATATAATGATGATGTGAGATTCAATTAGTATACCTTTGGAGGTATGGATAGTTGTATGGGTTGGCACTTGTTATGGGTGTAATTTTAGCTATGGATTTGGACAACTACAATTTAATGTGATTTCCTTTGGATCATGTTTTTGTGCTTGAAATTTTAGTTAGTGCAAGATTTTTTGATTCTTATGTAATAGGTTGGGTGGATTTCCCTTTAGATGGCTTATATGTATGTCTGGTGGTAGTGGCATAATAAGAGGTGGCACCATTCATGTTTGAGAATCTAAAAACTTTTATTTTTTTGTGGGTACCATAATGGGGCACATGGTGTATTTCAATCTATGATGGTGGATGCAGTAGGAGGGATTGTTTTATTATTCATTTATGTGGCTATAGATTGACCCTATGAAATCTATACAAGTGGGAGATTGTTGACATAACGGGTATTACACACAGTGTATAATATTGTTATATTATTTTATTTTATTTTATTATATAATATTGCACCTAGATTGGCATGCAACATATAGAGATTCCCATGGGATATATTTGATGAGTTGCACTGTAACATTGTGATAATATTTGATCTAATTATTTAATATTGGAGAAAAGAATTAAATGTCCAATATTAAATGTGGTTCGATAGGATTTTAATAGAACATGGTTTTAGCACATGATTTACGTAATACCACTTGGTGGTTTTGTGGGAGCTTTCTACTATATAAGCAATCACAAGGGTAGTTGTTGTCTAGGAAGGGTAAAAGAAAAAGAGGAAAGTTGAGCAAGACAAGGCTTGATAGGTTAGCCAAGGGAGTATTTGTGAAGGTTGGAAGCATGACATGGGATGTGTAGATTCACGCTTGTTCACATGGATCACTTGGTTTTGGCTATGGCTTTGAAGGCTTCTATGACTATATTGCAATGGTATTTTGTTGGATAATACATCGTGATGGATGCTCTTGGAGGTTGGGTTTTTTCTCTCAATGAGGGTTTCCCAGGCTATATCTCGTGTCACATTTTTGTGGGTATGTTGTCTATTCTCTTGCATGTGGAATTTAAGTGCTTATTTGTTTCAAATCTATTGTGGGTTATGTGGAAATGGTTATATTTTTTGTTGCAAGTTTCCTTACATATATTGTGTTAATTAAGATGGCAGATGAGTTAGTTAGGGTAGGAAATTTTTTTCCAACTTGAATTGTAAATACATGTCTATAAATAAGAGCAAGACTCACTATTCTAAGATCAGTAAAGTTGGTGATTTTATCATCCATACTATTGTAACACTTTACTTCATGAATGAAAGCAATATAATATTTTTTTGAAGTATCTTTGTCTCACCCACTACTTGTCGGTATTTATAGGTTGTGTTTTAAGTAAAGCGATCTTGGAGTTATTATTATGGGATTCATTTACCCTCTAAAATAGT
This sequence comes from Cupressus sempervirens, assembly GCA_028749045.1. NCBI lineage: Eukaryota > Viridiplantae > Streptophyta > Pinopsida > Cupressales > Cupressaceae > Cupressus > Cupressus sempervirens. The sequence continues at coordinate 820,074,702 of CM053786.1, forward strand.
GATATATTTCTATTTTTTTCTTAACAATTTCATTTGCATCACTTGTATGTGTTAGATTGATTGATTGAGCATATGTTTATCTTACCATTCAAGCATGTATTGTTGATAATAATAGTGAAAAAGCATACTTTAGGTAGATTAAATTAATAGGTTTGTAGGCTCTTTAATTTATGTTATTTACTTTCCTTGCTTTCCCTAATTTTGCCTTGAGATATTTTCCCAACTCCCTTCAAATGATCCATTGCTTAACCAAACGCAGGGGGAAACAATCAAGCTTCACCCTACCTTATTATAAATCTATTCTTGTATGACTAAGACTCAGTCTACACAGAGCTTGGGGGTGGAAAGTTTTTTCTTCCAATTTTTTTAGGTGATATTGTTCAAACATTCCTATCTAATGACAATTGTTACTATATTGGTTAGACATTAAACAAAGTCCCATCAACAATACCTAGATACCAAATGCAAACATAAAAATAAACTCGCCTCTACAATGTTGCATCTAAATATTAATCTAGGGCAAGCTGACTCTATCAGATCCTGAACAAAACTCCATGACCCATTAACATCTGTATTGCCTGATCAATTGCCACATCTTGAGTTGTAAGCACCTATATCCCTTAGATAGGCACATGAAAGATCTTGTAAACATCATCCAATGCAACAATCATCTCCCATGTTAGGAAATGGAATGTGGTAGTCTCTAAATGCCATCTCTCATACAATGTTATAACGATGGCAAGATAAGTGCACCTATGGGGCATCCACACAAGATACCCTAGCCTAATAGTGTCAACCTAGGCCCACTCTACTAGTCTAAAGTGTTGTACAACTCACAACATAGTTGTATGTCTCTCTTGTTATACTAATGTATTAATTGATCACTACATCCACAATTTGAACCACTGGCAATCCTTGTCTATGTTGTAAAGAATCACCTAACTAGCTACCCCAAATCCTTCAATCTAAGAGTATAAACCTTTCCTCCAAAAACTCACATAATCATTTTGACGCCCTTACCCAATCCCTAACCTCACAAATTAAAGCTCTACTTCTATTTCTATAACCCAAAAATTATGATCTTGCAAACATCAAAACATATGGCATTCTCATTAGTGCAAGAGCACATTCTCCAACCCTAATCCATCTTAGTCAACCTAGACTCTAAACTCACATTGACTAGAAACCCCTAACCCACTTTACATGTGGGAGCACATTCCCCCAAGCAGGAACACCTTCCCTTGAAAAATATGATTCAGAATGTAACACCACAAATCATTCATGTGGGATTGCCTTTTTGCAAACCATTCAAAAATGCCCTATTTTTACCCATCCTCCCTCGACTCTTTGTTGGTATTATAATCCCTTCAGACTCAAGCCTGTGAGAATGAAAATTTAACAATTTGAGAATGCTAAAAGTACAAAAAGACAAAAGGAAAAAGTGTGATTTAGGGCCTACCACTCTATTTGTTGTCCCCTACAACTGCATGCATCACACATCTGTTTGATAATCTGGTTGTCCCTATGCAACTATCTCGCCAATCAAATATAGATCAATAAACAATAAGGTCTCTATAAGAAAATTGAAAGAAATTGGCCAATTTCAGCCCTTGCATTAGATCCCTCTTCTCTGTCTCCCTTCTCGGATGCCCCTTTTTCACCCTCTCTCTATTATTTTTGCATCTTGATCATAAAAGTAAGCCTTTAAAACCTTCCTGCAATCTCCTTTTCACCTAGGTTTTGGAGATGTTGTTGGGTTTAATTTTCTCTCTCAATTACCTTCTCAAGGGGGACCATTCTATTTAGTCTCTCTCTCTCTCTCTCTCCCCTTCTTGTTTGAGACTGTGGCTAGATTGTTACTTTAAAAATCTTTTTCACGTCGTTTATCTGTATAAAACTTCTTCAAAATAGTATTTTCCCAACACTATGTTGAAGAGGGGAAAAATGTAGACACCAAAGATGATCACACAAATACTTCATCATATTTAGTCATCTTCAAAGATATTTTTAATTTAATATTTAATATTTAATGTTTAATTAATTAATGTTATCCCCTAGTTAATTAATTTAATTAATTGACTATAGTCCAATTAATAATTAAATGACAACCAATAGTTTGATTTGTTAATTAAATGCGTATTCCTCTATTAAATTAAATATATAGCACAAATCTTTAATTTAATTCCAAATTTCCCATATTTATTTTAATTAATTCAATTAAATAATACCCTCAAACCTTAACTAACCCTTGACCCAACAATTAGCATAAATCCAACCCATGCACCAATTATTAAACCTTTAATTAAAGAATTCCATTTATTTAATTAATTCCTTCACCTTTCATTTCTCTAAAAAATCCATACACCAGACACATCACCCCTTATCTTAGCCACATCACCCCTTTATCTAAGTCTAATCACCTCCCCCATATCACTTACACAATTTAGGGCATGAATTAAGACTTCTTGACTCAAGTCCAAGTCTACTCTCCTACCACATCTCCCTCTTTCACCTCATAGTACTACTATATCACACCTCCTTCACTTAACTATCCCTCTAGAATTCCTATCCCCTCACACTCACTATCATTGTGACACTTATTGCAAGGCTATAGATTTGAGAAAACACAATCTATGTGCTAATATTTCCTTACATCATAGCCCTCCCTCACAATATTTTTGCTTTTCATCTTTGTCATCCATTTCCTTCACCCTTGGCCTATAAAGTGAACCTTGTATCCTTCACAATTCATCCACCTTTTGAGTAAAGTTATTATGCTATTTTTAGAGCAAAAAATTATCAAAGCACCATTTCTATACTCAAATTTCCATTCATGCATCCATCATTAAAACCACATTTAAAGCTTGAAGCAATCATTGAGCACACATTCCATCTTGAAAAAATCATCTACACATTAGAGGCATTTTAGAGGACAAGATTTGCTTATTCTTCATTTTCATTAGTTTCCAATTTATAGGTCTTCTCATATTTGTTGCTATGGTTTTGAATTTGTGGATGTTTAGCTTCAGTTTCATGTTCTTTGCATTATGATTTCATAGCATACATGCATAAGTTTCCAAGCATGCACCCACATTGTTAAATTGATGAAAAAATTTCAATGGACCTAATCAATGAGCACTTCAACATACAATATAGAGGCAACATTATTGCAAAGTTATTTGGAATTTTTAATGGATTCCTTAAGGAAACGAAGCAAAGGTTTAGAAACTATAGATCTATTATACGTAAATATGCATACACAATGTATTTCATGGTAGAAAAATATGTAACTTTCATGGAGGCAATGGAACCTAGAGAAATATTCATCTATTCTATGTGCTATGAAGTTGATGAAGAGGTACTTGAGCAGTGTGTAGATGTGATGCTTGCATAAACTAGAGAAAGAGTGTGAAAGATGGGGCACTTACAAAGATAAATTTATCCAAGTAAGAGAACAATTATATAAGGGTACAAGGAAAAGAGGTATAAAATTTGGTTGAGAAAATTGTTATACAAGAAGGGATAACAAAGGAAGAGTGGGATGAGATTAAAAGGACTCGTGAAGTTCCCTCTAGGACCAAGCTAGAAGAAACAAGTAGTGATTTTACAAAAGAAACTATTACACAAGTAGTTGATACACGAGATGTTCAATAAATTGAGATCACAATAGTTGAGGTTACACCTACACTTCATAATTCACCTAGGAGATCTACAAGGACTCCTTCATGATTGAAGTTAGAACAACTTGTGATGAGTAAGCCTAAAAGGACTACAAGGTAGAAGGAAAAGGCCAAAGGTCCTAACCCTACAAAGCCTACGGTTGCATAAAGTAAAAAGGCACAAAAAGGAAATAATGTAGAGAAATTTTAAGAAACACAAAAAGAAACTATTGCTACTATCACATCTAGAGAACCAAAAATTGATATTGAACCTGAGAGAAAGAAATTGAACCTAATTTGAAATATATCACAACTAGAATAAAGCATGATGGAAAGCTTGATCAAATTCAAAAAAAAATTCAGAGGTTCAATAAAGATGAATGAGGTATTATTGAGAACTCTATCATTAAGTATTTATTGAATTTCATGTAAAACTCAATAAAGATCAAGGGTAGTATCCTTCATCATATATTTGATATGCTAGATGAGAAATAATTGAGAGTATTAGAGGAAGATGGTAAAATTAGAGAGAATAAGTTTTGCAAACTTTGCACACTCATTAGGTGTGATGAAATGCATGATGTTTTGGAGAGAGCAAGATTGAAGATGAGGGAAAAGATGAGACTAGTCAAAATTATGGCTAGTATGTATGAAGATGTGGGAGAGGAAACATAAAAGGCACTTATAAATGTGCTAAATGATCCAAGTTTTAAGAAGACATATGCTACCCAACCTATGCAAAGATCAATGGGTATAACAATCAAAGCCCCTAAAGTTAAAGCTACTGATGAGGCAGATGATGTGAGCCAATTTCATTTATATTGGAAGCTATACCAGAAGAACAAGAGTGAGAGACGGATACTCTTGAGGATAACTTAACCAACACAACAAACATTAGAGATATTATGACAAAAGAAGTGGATATGGAAGGTCAAATTGATGATATTGATGATGAAGATCATAATCAAGAAAAGGATCAAGGACAAAAATTTATGGATGTTGATTAGATATAGATGAATTCTATGGAAAATGAATATACATCTTCATTTCCCATACTACATTATAATAAAGTGAAAATTCAATCCACTTCACTAATTCAAAAGGCAAATATGCAAAAGATTGGTACTGTTGAGAAGGAAAAGGTGATTTTCATACTTGTTACACCTAACACATCATTACCAAGATAGTGAATGAAGATATGGACAAAGATGCATTTTTACAAATATCCTTGTTTGCATATGTTCAGGCCAAAGAGAAGTCAGGAAGAAATTTAAAAAATATGTGAAGATTTTAGAGAAAGTTTTAGATAGACTATAGAAGGCATTACCTTCTTCCAAACCACTTCAAAGTAATTATATCATGAAAAATAATGTGAGCAAATTTACTGGAAAACTTTGACTCTCACTATTATTTATTGTAAAAAATGGTGCAAGAGCATAAGGTCTACATTGCCTGCACAAGGTCAACAAAGTATGTTGAGGATAATAAAAAATGTATAAATGAGGATGAGGAGAAGCTAAGAATAACTAGAAACTAAATTTGAGTAGAAATATTTAAGTGTCACTGATATCGACAAGGTAGTAAATAAGAATTATGATGCTATAAATATACTACACACATGCACACACATACAGGGGGGGATTACCTTACTGCAAAGTTTATTGACCCCCAAACTTGATATGTTACAAAAAGAACTTGAGCTTTTGGATTCTTCAAGGAAGACTTTTGAGTATTTTAGTCCACTTGACCTAAATAGAGTAGAGATAGAAGCCCATGCTATATGTGCAGTCATCCAAGTGGCATAGATGATAAATAAGACATGGGATACAAATTTTGAGACTCTAAGAAGAAATTTTGTAGATGTCATGAGGTATGTAAATTAAAGAGGTTGGAATTACAAATTTGACTCATAACTAGATCACTCACCTTTGTCATTGATTTTAAAGGGGGAGCAATAATCAATGAAAAATATATACAAAGAGGGAGAAAATATATACTAAGGAATGTAACGTGTAAAAGAATTTAGTCAGATATGTATAGAAAGATTTAAAAAAAAAATTGGTATAAAGTTTTTGGTGTTAATTTGAAGTTTTTTAAAACTTTGACACGTAGCCAAACTTTCATGAAGTGTTTCCATCAATGCCAAAGGGGGAGATTGTTGGCAAGTTGGATAATGTGAATAGATGAATGTTATCATGTATGGAAACACAATTATCAGATACAATTGCTTATGCTAAGGATAAAGTTTTGGTATAATATGATAAATAATTTTCTAAAAATTATAAGAAAAATTGTTAATAATCATAGAATTTTAGCCAGCGAGCTTCACTGGAAGCATAAATATGGCCACAGTTTCAGTATTGTTAGAAAGTAAAGCCCACCAAGATAATTGAGATGGGGATGGGGGGGCGAATCAATTATCCAACTAACCTTATTAATCCTTAACCATGTGAACAATATAATCAGCAACCATAAGAAGATATACATACACAATAACACCAAATATGCTAACTAGGGAAACCCTTGATCAAAGGGAAAACCCCAGGGATGGTACTCAAAAAATGATGTACTAATATAAAAGTTCCTTGTAAGAGAATAGACTTTATTAGGAGCTAATGAAATATATTCAATACATATCAGTCCCTATTATGAGACTCTGAAGCCCTGTTAGGAGAACCCAACACATTAGGAATTGTTTCAACTCTTTTAGGAGTTGTGCCAACCCTATTAAGAATTCTAGAAGGTAGATGGACCCACTGTCCAAATAGCTTCAAGGGAAAGATCACTGAACTTGCTATCCAACTAATCTATGTATTATTCCTTTTAGAATAATATAATATGAATGATATTTGAACTTCTCTATCCTCTTAACCTGGACTAGTCCTCTTCTAATCTCAATACAAGATCACCAAATTTTCATCCAAATAATCCCTCGGATCACTTACACACATTTATCAACTTTGCATATCACTTGTACAATTCGCACACTTGCTTACATGTTACACACTTCATCACAAGAAAAATAACATACCTTTATACCATATCCTCAAAATAATTTCTTGATTTGGCCTTGAGGGTTTCCCAATTAATTATAATAGAACCTCATTAAAATATTACAAAACATTACATCTTTTTGTAATTACAAGTCACTGTCGACTCATAGTCATTAAAACTCCTCATACATGTGACTTCTGACCTTGTAAACTTATTGACATCATCATTATATCATCATCATTCATGCTAGCAATATCCCCCTTTGGTATTGATGGCAAAATAGATGAAAAACATCTAAGTTCCAACAATCCCAAATCCAACTCTATTGATGCTAGTGCTCTCTTCTTTTCAAGTCCTCTTCATCAGTCAAATATGAAACTTATTGGGATAGTACTATGTCTATGGTTTTTCTTTCTTAGGATCGACATCAATTGTTCACACTCTAGCTCACAAGAATAGCTCTTTATTCTTATTTATCATACATGGATGGTCAATAGTTTTCAAACTTCTCCCCCATTGATGAGCAATTCTCCCCCATATATTTCATGTACACTTCTCTTTCATGTGATCATCTCCCCCAATATGCTAGAGCATTGACATCAATGACAAAGGCTTCATTATGTCAATCATTTCTCAAAATCTTTAACTAGATATTGTGTCTAAAGAAACTATTCTATACCAACTACCAAGAGTCCTTGATGACTCTTCTCATCACAGATACTCTCCCATACAGGAAGCATCGACATTTAGTCTAGAGTAACAATAGTGCTCTATACCACTGGACTAATGCATCTATTCTACGTAAGCAAAGGCATAACCCCATTCTTACCTCACAAATACTCAAATGTATCTTTAGGAAAGGGTTTCATAAAGATATATGTAATCTATTCTTTTGTACTTACATACTCTAATCTGATCTCTTTCTTTGCAACTTTTTCTCTCAAAACATGATACTTAATATATACTTAGTCTTAGGATGCAACACATGATTCTTAGACATACTCACTATAATTGTGTTCACAATGTATAATAGGTTCTAATAATTCTATCCCAATATAATTCAACATCTGCTTCATCCACATGATGTGATTGCAATTGTTTGCAGCTACTACATACTGTGCTTTTTTTGTACTTTTTTGAAATATGGTCTTGTTTCTCTCTTAGCCAAGAAACCAATCTTTCTCCAAAGAAAATTACTCCACCAGTTGGTGCTCTTTCTTTCATCCATACTATATCAATATATGCACATAAAGTAAAATCACTTGATCTTTCATACCACAATCCAATATCAAGCGTACCCTTCAAATATATGAATATTCTCTTTACTGCTACATAATGTGACTCTCTAGGATCTACTTGAAATCTTGCCACCATAAAAACTACATTTGTTATATTTGGTCAGGTGTGAGTTAGATATTACAAACCTCCAATCATAGATCTATACTTCTTTTGCTCAATTGTAGGTGTCTCATCTTTCCTAGATAACTTGTGACTAGTTATCATAGGTGTACCAACATGCTTGCAACTTTAGAAGCCAAATATTTTCAAAAAGTCTTTCAAATACTTATCTTGTGATACGAAGATTTCATCACTATTTTGTACAATTTTTAAACCTAAAAATATTTCATCTCACCAATCATGCTCATCTCAAGCTCATTCTTCATTTCATCAACAAATTTGTCACTTGCTTCATCATTACCTCCAAATATTATGTCATCCACAAATATTATAATAATCAACAATCCACTCTCAATTTCTTTGAAATACAAATTTCTATATGTCATACCTTTAGCAAATCCTAGCTTTTACAAATATTTGTCCAATCTTGCATACTAGGGTCTAGGTGCTTGATTTAGACCATACAATGCTTTCTTTAATCTACATACCATATCCTTTTCTTCTATCAAATGAAATCCTTTAGGCTACTCAATGTAAATTTGTTCTTCAAGTTCTCCATTTAGAAATGTTGACTTTACATCTATCTAATATAATTTAAACTTCTTACTTGTTGCATAAGCCAAGCACATTCTTACTGCTTCAAGTCTAGCAACATGGAAAATTGTTTCTTCATAATCTATGCCTTCTTGTTGGGAATATCCTTTGGATACCAATCTTACTTTACTCATCAAAACCTCACCTTGTTCATTCATCTTATTTCTAAATACTCATTTAGTTCCAATAACATTCTTGTCTTTAGGTCTAGGAACCAATTCCCATGTCTCACTGTTTACAATATTCTCTAGTTCTTCCTTCATTACTTGAATCCAATGATCATTCATGCATGCCTCATCTATACTCTTTGGTTCAACTTGAGAAATAAAATACAATTCTTCATGTATTATGTTTCTTGTCATAACTCCTTTATCTTTGCTTCCATGTCTTTGCTTCCAATAATTTGATCAACGGGGTGATTCTTTGTCAAATTTTTGTTAGGAGTTGTTGTTACAAGTCTTGCTTCTTCTCTAGGTTCAGATCTTTGTTCTTCTCCTTTTCAACAATTTGAACATCATTCTATGAATCATTGTTAGTCTCAAGGAAACCTTCAATATTCTCTCTAATAGGTTTGGGATTATTTTCTTTGCTTCCATGTCTTTGCTCAACAGGGTTTTGTTAGGAGTTGTTGTTACAAGTCTTGCTTCTTCTCTAGGTTTAGATCTTTGTTCTTCTCCTTTTCAACAATTTGAACATCATTCTATGAATCATTTTTAGTCTCAAAGAAACCTTCAATATTCTCTCTAATAGGTTTGGGATTATCTTCTTCATCATTAGAATTATAATCCAATGTTCTTTCTTTAACTCCAAACTTTTCATCCACTTTGACATTTGCGCACTCAACATAGTCTTAGTTCTTTGATTAAAACATATATAAGCTTTTCCTTTCAATGAATAACCAAGGAAAATACCTTCATTTCTTCTTGCATCAAACTTACTGATACCATCGTCTCTTTTTATGTAACACTTACTTCCAAAAATTCATAAATATTTTACTAAGGGTGCATGTCCAAAACATAATTCATAGGGAGTCTTGTTTGTACCTTATATGATCTGCACTCGGTTCATAGTGTATATTTTTATGTTTATTGCTTCTCTCCAAAATTTGTTGGATACATCATTCTCAAACATCATGGCTCTTGTTGCTTCTGTTATAGACATATTTCTTCTTTCAGCAATACCATTTTTCTCAAGAGTCTTAAGTGTTGGTAGTTGTCTCTTAATACCATTTTCTTCACAAAAGGTGTTAACCTCTCTTGAGGTAAACTATCCACCTCTATCTGATCCCAAAAAAATTATCTTTACTCTGGACTCATTCACAACTCTATTCTTGAACAACTTAAATTTTCCAAATGCCTCATACTTTTCTTTAAGAAAAGCTACCCACATCATTCTAGTGAAATCATCAACAAAAATCATAAAATGCATTTCACCATAGAATCCTCTTGTTCTAGTAGGACCACTCAAATCTATATGAACAAAATCTCCAATTTTGCTGTAGTAGTGAACTTATTGTTAGGAAAATAAACTTTTTTCTAGTTAGCCATAACACATTCTTTACAAAAAACATTAGTAGGTTTCACAATTCTAGGTAAATCTCTAAAAAGTAGATGTACTAATAGCCTTCATAATATTATCAAAGTTTATATGATAAAATCTTCTATGCAATAACCAACTACTATCGACCTTTGCAACCAAACAAGTCATGTATGTACGGTTCAATTGAAACACATTGCCTTTGGATCTTCTACCAATGCCAATCAACTTGCCATCTTTATCCTTCATAATGCACTTCTCGATGAATTGCAACTGATAACCTTTATCAACCAATTGTCCAACACTCAATAGGTTATACTTCAATCCATCAACAAAATAGACATCATCAATGTTAGTATTTTCATAAAGAGTAATAGGTCATATTCCCTTGATATGACAAACTATATTTCTACCAACTCTGACAATTCCTCCATTGTGATTACTAAACTTAACAAACATATTCATGTCTCCAATCATATGATGCAAACATCCACTATCTATAATCCAATCAGGTTTCTTTTCAACTTGTGAAACTAGCGCTTTTTCTTCTCTCACTTCTTTTTTAGTATTTTCTTTTTTTTATAGCTACAAATCCTAATTCGTTGTCACTTTCACTATGAACTATTTCTTCAAACTCATCATCTTCATTTACATACAAACAATCTCCAGGTCTTCTAGACTTGAAATTCTTTTTATACTTTTTTCTCTTTTTTAGGAAACTTAGAAGCATAATGACCAAATTCATTACAAGTCCAACATTTAAAAATTATCTTACCATCTGGTTCTCTTCTTACAAGCAGGGAAATTCCTTCTTTAATTCTTCTATCCTCCTCAGATATGGATCTACTACTGCTAGCATAGTCTCCATGTTGAAAGGAGAATTTTGAAGTGAAGAAGATTGATGAAACCTATCATGGAACAATCATTATTTTATCACTGATGTCAAACCTACTACTTATTGGTGAGACAAATTCTTACTTTGGTCTGAATGTTATCATTAGTTTGATTAATGAAGAGGATTTGAAAAGAAAGGATAACAAGAGAACCTAGAGAAAGGTTGAGTTATTTGGTGTATAAAAGGAGCACTAAGACCAAGCAAGAAATTTATGATATAGTGTATTGTTTATCTACTTAAGGCTATAATGAAAGGACAGTTGAGCAAAGACTAGAAGAAGGCTAAGTAAAAAAATGTGTCTATCAAGCTGACCAAGAAATAAATGCAAGCCGAGAAAAGTCAATATAAGTCTAGTAGAAAATAGTGGAAGTTGAGTGAAGAAAGTTAGTATGAGCCCAGCAAGAGAAATCTAGTTGGTGTCAAGTGAAGAAAGTTAGTATGTTCTGAGCAACAGTGAAGACTTAGTGGATTATAAGCAACACAGTGTTGGCCAAGCATCAAAACACAGTGTTTTTTGAGCAAACAAAGTGCTATTGTTGAGTGCCACTAAAATGAGTTAGATCAAAGATTTAATGAATCTAAGCCGACAAAGTTAATTTCTTGAATTGTGTGAAGTGTGTGGAAGATTACTATGATGATTTGGTGGCACAAAATTCAAGATAAACCATTTTGAGGTGAGTTCAAAGAGGATTATAGAGGAAGTTTCTAGAAGTGATAAAATGGAAAATTGGGTAGATTCAATGAATCTTACCTAACTGTAGAATGGATGATTGTGTTTAAGCGGAAAAAGACCTAAATTCTCTATTTAAGGAGATAGTAGGCTAGAAGCAACAATTGTCATGTGCAAGAACCAAAGGAAGACAAGAAGTCTAGGGTGTTGCTTCATATGGTGGCTGAATAAAAGAGTCTGCAATTGGCATACAAAGGAAGAAGGCTTAAGAGGATGAATTCTTAAGGTGTGAACAAGCTATCAAAGATGAAGAGGATAAATGCCAAGTAGAATGGAGGATTGAATGTGAAATCTATAATTTGCAAGTGAGTTGTTATTGTTATTAGATCAAGTCCTATTGTTACTCTCTAATAGTTGTATTAGTCTGGATAAATCTTTTGGATTAAGGTTGACCTAATAGTCATTAGTAAATCTTTTAACATGGTGACATTCTAATGGAATGTTCTAAAGTCCTCTAACAAGGCTCCCTCCTAACAGGGTGATTGAAATCCTTTAATCAGGTCACATTTAACAATGTCCATTGTAACCTTTAACAAGGTTGACTCCCCACAAAGCTCACTTCAGAAGAGTGAAAATTGGTAGCATGTTACTGGTAGTTTTTTCCAAATTGGGTTTACACATTAAAAAATCCTTTTGTCAAAATGTGTGATTGATTTTTTGGTATTGCATGTTTACATTTCTTCAAAGTTATTTTGACATAGGACAACAATATGCATATGTTTAAGATATTGAATGCCCCCCCCCCCCCCCCCCACCCACTCTCAATTATTCTAAAGTATTCCAACACTCCACTAGTGCTTGCACTTCTTGATAAAGAAGGACAAACACTCAATGTACAAAATTTTGTTTCCACTCTAGGCAATTCTACAAATTAATTTAAGCTCACTTCTGTTTCTTCTAATCTTCCAAGTAGAGTCTCTCTAGTAAACTTCTTAGTACAAGGTATCACTTGCTCAATCATTTGTGATGTCTATCTGAATGATGGTGTCAAGGTTTTCAAAACCTTCCATACAATCTCATCTTCATCTTTAGATCCTTGACAAGACTTCATTCCTGTAAAAAAATCTAATTTCTACCAATATAGCTTCTTACATATTCATCTTCCACCATTTTAGCATCTTGAAACAAACATATCCAATTCTATAGTCTGGTTATTTTAGCATGCTCATTACCTTCAAAAGTAGACTCTAAGGCTTTCCAAATTTCATGAGATGTATCTAAGGATTTTACCTAGTTATATTCATTCTCAGGAAGAACTGGAAATAATGCTTCTTTGGTAAGCATATTACACATATGTGGATCTCTTTTAGCTTCACTACAATCCTCAAGTTTACTTTCTTTCACAATCTTCTTTCCATTTTTTGTCAACAACCAATATTGATGCAAGAGCATCCCTGGTTGGCTTACAATCCTGTAGGATGGTGTGGTTTAGCTTTAGAGTTTGGGAACTCGATCGAAGAAGGAAGTGTGACTCGATTAATACTGAGTTGGTTTGGTTTTCATATTAACCAAGTGACTCGATTAATGAAGATGTTTGGTAATGCTTGCAGCAGCTTAGCACACACTAGAAGCTCAGTGAAGCTTGGTTTTAGTGTTGCTCGAGTTGCTCGGTTGCTTCTGGAAGACTTGGCGTATTCTTTGGCTTGATTTTCACTAGCAAGCTTGGCTTGGTCTGTATAGTTTGGGTTGCAGTAATGCCTGAGTTAGTTCAGTCAGTGAAGGAACTCAATTATGTCTAGTAGAATGCTAACACTTAGCTTGATCTTTCTGACACTCTGCTTGGTCTCGGTTCCTGTTGATACCAAGTTGTGAGTTTACTTTTGGCATTTAATTTATGTATGGGTATTTAATTTTTTTTGTAGCCGACTTGTGGCTTGACATATATTTAAGGTAAGGGACTTAATTTAATTTGTAGTGAATTGGGCCAACTTGTGGCTTGTTTGGGTATAAGGAGGGGGTTTTTATGGAGTCTTTAGGCATTATTTTCATCCAGGTTGGAGAAGAGGATGAAGGGTAGATGCAAACTTTGAAGAGCTAGTAGTTGCGGCACGAGAACTAGAGGATTGCTTGGTGGACCTGAGGGTACAAGTGTGGATTCTTTGTGGTGTTCTTATCTAGTTGTGGTTCTGGACTAGTTGCAATTAGGTTTGTAAGTTGGATCTTGCAGAACTATTATTGTAATTGTGGTTGTATTTGGCCCTAACCTAAAAGGCCTGACAGTCAAATATATTGCATGTAATTATTTATTTTATGAATATAGAGTTGTGATTTGGTATCAGATCTTACGTCTGTGTTACATTGTTGTTGTGTTTCCATTGTGTGGTTATTTGTTGGGGGTTTGGACATCTCCTTTAGGGAATCTCCTACCTTGTATTGTATCAATACCCTAGACCCATACATAGAAAATGAGTCTTCATCTTCTCCTTCTAGCTGTCATAGTTAACTCCATCAAATCTCAAATTTTATTTTATTAAGTGACCCGCCATTAATATCCTTAAATAGTTAATCTTTTTCTTCAAGGACCTGATGCTTTGATACCAATTGTTAGAAAGTATAGTCCACCAAGATAACTGGGGGGGTGAATCATTTATCCAACTATTTAAACATTTATCAACCTTGTTAATATTTAACCATGTAAACAATATAATCAACAAGTATAAGAAGATATACATACACAATAACACTAAATATGTTAACAAGGGAAACCCTTGATTAGGGGGAAAACCCCAGTGGGGATGGTACCCAAAAAATGATGTACATATTAAAAATTTACTTGTAAGAGGATAGACTCTGTTAGGAGCCAATGAAATACATTCAGTACATATTAGTCTCTGTTAGGAGACTTTGAATCCCTATTAGGAGATTCCAACCCTGTTAGGAGTTCTAGAAGGTAGATGGACCCATTGTCCAAACAACTTCAAGGCAAGATCATTGAACTCACTGTCCAACTAATCTCTTTATTATTCCATACACAATAATAGAATATGAATGATATTCAAAGTTTTTTGTCCTCTTGATTGGACCAGTCCTCTTATGATCTCAATACTAGATCACCAACTTCACATCCAAATAATCCCTTGGATTTCTTACATGCATTTACCAACTCCGTATATCACTTTTACAATTCACACACTTGCTTACATGTTACATACTTCATCAAAAGGAAAATAACCTTCCTTTATACCATATCCTCAAAATAATTCCTTCTATCAACCTTGAGGCTTTCCCAATTAATTATAATAGGACCTCATTAAAATATTACAAAATATTACATCTTTTTCATAATTATTAGTCACTATTAGCTCGTAGTCTTTAAAACTTGTCATACATGTGACTATTGACCTTACACACTTACTGACACCATCATCAAGCTATCTATTATCACTATGTATATGTTATCATCATGATTATATCCTAGTTTAGAGATACAAATCAATCATCAGAAACCACTTATTAGGTAATCTGTGTAACATATTTTGTTATTCAAGTTGACTATATAGAATTAAGGGAAAGGGTATATAAGAGGATCTCTTTTCTAATGGAAGATAGACATGATTATGCTATGGTATGACTCTGTTATGCAATTATTATTTTTGTTGGTGTGTGTATGATTTGATGGTCAAACAAGACCATAGATTATATGGAATTGATCAGATGTTTGGGACACACAAGGGTTAATCAAATATTGAAGATATCAATATAGTTAGTTTTGGTCCAATTTTGATTATTTTATTCCACTTGACCTAAATGGAGTAGAGATAGAAGCCCGTGCTATATGTATAGTCATCAAAGTGGAAGAGATAATGAATAAAACATGAGATACAAAGTTTGAGACTCTAAGAAGAAATTATGTAGATGACACGAGGTATGTAAATTAAAGAGGTTGGAATTACAATTTTGACTTGTCACTAGATCACTCACCTTAGCCATTGATTTTAAAGGGTGAGTAATAATTAGTAAAAAATATATACAAAGAGGGAGTAAATACATACTAAGGAATGCAATAAATAAATGAGGATAGTCAGATATGAATAGAAAGATAGAGTTTTTATGGTATAAAGTTTTTGGAGTCAGTTGGAAGCTTTTGAAAAGTTTGACATAGCCAAACTTTAATGAAGTGTTGCCATCAATGCCAAAGGGGGAGATTTTTGGCAAGTTGGCTAATGTAATTTATGAAAACACTATTATCAAATTTCTTATGTTTAAAAAAAAATTGGTATAATATGATGAAGAAACTGTCTAAGCATAATAGGGAAAATTGTTAGTGGTCATACAATTTTTGTCAGCGAGCTTCACTGGAAGCATATATATGACCATAATTTTGGTATATGGTAGAAAAATAAGCATACATGATATGTTTATGTTCTATGATATTATTATATCAGTTGGGGTGAGTTTTGGATAAATAATATGAAGTCAATCTATCATCTCAAAATCAAAATATATGGTAACGAATGGATAATTGGGCTAAGGAATTGAATTGTCTTGACAATTCAAGAACTTAGCAATGTAGGGACAAAATTCGTAGAATTTTTCCCTCACTTAGCATATTGTGATAAATTTTTTTGGAAATGTGTAACATATTTTTTTATTTAGGCTGACTAGACAAAATTAAGGGAAAGGGTATATAAGAAGATCTTTTTTCTACTGGAAGATACACATGATTATGCTATGGTATGACTATGTTATGCAAGCTTTGTTTATGTTGGTATGTGTATGATTTGATGGTTGTTGAAAAAATTTCTCTCCCTTTTATGAATTTGAAACAACCGACTCTATACCCCAATTTGAGAAACAATAAGAGTTCAAAATAGTTGGGTAAATGTATGCTAATCATTTCCCTCTGAATTTTGAGAGTTACAACTCCCTCTTAATAGATTTTCAACAAATTTGTATTTTAATAAGTGCATACATGTGTACCTTTTTCAAAAAGTACCTAAGGATCTCTCACATACTCTTAGGTATGGAGGAAAAATCTAGAAGTTACCAAAAGTTAAAGTAAATTAAGAAACACAATGTAGTGCCTACTCCTAGTTTACTTTTCATGTTATATTGCCAAATTCTTTTAGGCTAGTTTTATGGTTATGTGTAATGATTTAGTGGTACTTGGTTACCTAATTTGATCAATGTTATTTCATACTTAATTTATATATTTGATTAGCTACTTAATACTTGGTTATTTCATGTGTTCATGTTTATTCTTTTCATGATGATGCTTTGTATGTTCATATAGTGATTTTAGTTATTTCATGATGATAGTTACATGGATTATTTATATACTATTTTCTATGGTTACTTACCCTATACTTGCATGTGTATGGTGTATATGTACCTTTTACTTTATGTTTCACATTTCTGATGTGGTTGAGAGAGGGAGTCGTAGTCACCTGCTAGTCAAGATCTACACAATGCACCACTCCCCGTCATTGCCTGTTTAGTCTAGATATATATGCATATGTGCATGTTCGACTTTTATGTAGATCGCAGGTATTGGGCATCAACTTCCTTGAATTGCTAGGATAAGTGTGCCCTATCATAGTATCTCAATGATAAAGAGGGGATATAGTTATCGAGTCCAAATCCTAAACCTAAGCGAATTATCCTAGAATATAGGACAAGTATTTGAGTTATTCACTCTTCTAAATTCATCAAAGTGACATGAATTCAAGATTTTGACCCTTAAGTTTGAATCTGTACTTTTTTTTATAGATAGGTTTTCTTATTCATATTTAGTTATTATTAAATCAACTAAAGATATTATTAAATGATTTGATTTAATGAAAAAATATAAAGAAAAATCAAAAAAATAATTATATTTAATTAATTAAGAAATTAATTAAATAGAAGAATTAAATGTAAAAGACTTAATTAAAGTTCTAAATTTGGCATATTATATTTATATAATTTAATAATAATTAATTAGGAGTTTCATTTTATAATGAACTCTAAATATTATTATTAGTTAAATTAATAAATATACTTTTAAATACGTCTTATTATTTAATAAAAGTAAGTGAAAATAAATTAAATAAATTTTATTTTAATTAAAACGCAAAAATTTTGCACATAAAATTAAAATAATAAAGGAAAGGCTTTGCATGTCCATAAAACCAAAACCCTAGAGGAGAAAGTTCTTTATTACGAAATTAGAGCTCATTTCTCCATCACACATAGGTTTGGAGGAGCAAATTTTCAAAAAGGGTTTCAAGAGATGAGAATTCTTGCAATCTTCGAGCATGCATCTGGTTAGCATAAGATCATGGTAGAAACTTTGTTGAGATTATTGCAGTAAATTACTTTGAATTTTTCCTCTATCTTCTTTCTGTTTGTTTATGAATCTTGTTTTAGAAATGGTTTTGGATTGAAACCCTTGTTTTCTTTTGAAAACCTTTGTTCTTTGTTATTGAAATGTTTACAAATGAAAATCTAATTGGAAACACTCATGTTGTGAATTTATGCTTGAATTACAACATAGCTAGGGTTATTTTAAAAAATCAAATATGTGTTAAATTGGTAATTGAATTTGAAAAAATCATTTTTATCTTTATTTTATAAAAAAACAAAGAACTCGCTCGAAAAAGTTCCATACCAGGCCTGTACTGGTAGATTGTTAAAAATATATATAATATAAATTATGGGCGTTTTATTTTTATTTTTTTTTAAATATATTTTTTTAAAAATGAGGAGGGGCAATGACCTCCACCCTCCCTTACCTAGCACACAGCCAATGTAGCAACTAGCAAAGTAGTGGATGGTGCTCTTGGCAGTGCGGGCTACTCACACAGTCATGTCGCTATGCGGCCACCCCATAATTTAGGGATTTTTATTTATAATTAAATTTTTTTTTTTTATTATAATAATTATAAATTAATATTATTATTATATTTAGTAATTATTATTATTAATAGGCAAGAGCCTACAGCGCATTGGTAAATTGCGAGCCTCTTGTCGAGGAGGTCTTGGGTTCGAACCTACTCACGATTAACACATGATAATAATTAATTTTAATAATAATAATAAATATCCTAGGCTTTGGTCGTTTACCTATCAAAAAAAAAAATTTAATATATATATTATTATTAATAAATTAATAAATATTATTTTATTAATAATTTAATAATTATTATTATTAAATTTTAATAATATTTAATTAAGGATTTTATTTTATAGTTTATTAATTAAGATATTTAAAAAAAATTGGTAATTGTAATCCGAGTTGAGGAAATTTTAATGAAATTCTGATTTTGTTAAATGGTATTTCATTTATATGAAAATGGGTTTATATACTACGGTGTGTTTTAATGGAATGTTGGGTCTCTTGAAATACTTGTGTATTCGGAAAACTTTATCAACTGTGACATTTGGAAAATGAAAACTCGAACCCATGTTGTGAATCAAATTTTTATGATAATGTATTGACAAACCTTATTAACTACTTTAGTACACTTGTTTAAATACTTGATGAGATGTATGATTTACTTCCTGTTGGGGTTGGGTTTAAATTAGTACATTGACCAATTAGGATGTTTACTAGAGGCTTGGGAGATCTTGTTTTATGATGTGTGAATGTCATGATTTTTTGGTGATTAGACCTTTAAGGTTTTTGGTCAATTATATATTAGTATTTTCTAGTTGCTTGTATAGGTCTGAGGTGAATATTATGATTCTCTTGGTGTAACCTATGAGTTTTCAACCAGTTATATTTTGGTGCTTTCCAGTTGCTTGTATATGATTGAGATGAATTTTGTGATTTTATGAGTTATACTTTTGTGAGCTTAGGGTAGGTTATCTATGTGTATGCTAGGAAGTGGCTTGCAATGGAGGTTGGATCCCTAAAGAGTTTGCTTGGGTAACGCATTGTAAGTTGTATTAATAAGTAATAACATTTCATTAATGGGGTTAAAATGAATTAACAAGCATCAATGCTTTACCTCACCCATGCCTCGAGTCTAGTATAGGATAGGATGGGAGTAGAGAGGATGTTTGGCTGCGACCTTGCCTGATTAGTATGCCTTGTCTATAAGAAAGCATACTGATGTCGCATAGAATCACTAGGAGGTTAGAGTCCAGAGAGGCTACCAGGGTAACTTTAGAGTTGGCTCATGTGATGAAACTTTCCCACATGCATATTAGGTTTCCTATGTGTCTTTGTTTCCTCTAGGATTAGATGTTACTATTATACTTGGTACCTTTGAGATAGATTGCTATCAAGATTCCTTGACTTAGATTCTTGTTACGATTTTGGATTGTTATCCATTTGGGACTTGATTATCTCCTCGGCACAGTGGGACTGGTCCATTTAGCTTCCACAAGGTCGAGTGGTAGTGTTTCTTATACCATTGAGATCTAACAGTTGGATATCATTATTGGATGTACTTGTGTAGTTGTTTTATTCTTATGATCTTGTGATTACGTTCTTTGTTCATATTGACGTAGTATAGAGTAGGAGTATTCCCAAAGGAGATGTCCTAGCCCCCAGCAATATAACCATGTAGTGGAACACAACAAGAAGAAGCAATAACACAAGATTTGATACCAAATTACAACTCTTTATTTATAAAATAATTGTTACATGCAATGTGCCAGACTGTAAGGTCTTCTTAGTTACAGCCACATACAATAGCAATTATAATAACAGTTTTACAAGATCCCTCAAGATCCAATCCAAACCCTAGCTAGTCCAGATCCACACTTTGGTAGAAACCCCCAAGGAAGATCTCAACTTGTGCTCACAAGCCCACCAAGCAATCTCCTTGTTTTTCAAGCCGCAGCTACTAGCTCTTCTCCAAATTTTCTCTTCCAAGCTCCTCCTCTTCTCCATGATGGATGAATAATCACAATCCTACTGTAAATTGCCTCACATTCGGCGCTCTGTCCATAGACTTAGGAAAACTTGCTCTCCAGCTACTTTCCACGCTCACTCCTCTTCTGAGTGAATGAATAATGACTAAAGACAGCCTCCCAACCCCTACTTATACCAATCCAAGCCACAAGTCAGCCTAGAACACAAACTAAATACAAATACATAAATTAAATGCCACAAGTGTGCCAACAACAATAATTAAATGCCCAAAATTGATGTCTTAGTAAAATTACAATATCTCCTAGCTCTGAATGAATTAGAACTTGAGCTTCGAACTGTAGTTATTAATATAGGCCCTCTTCAATCCTTGAAATTTTCATTCTCTAATTAATTGTGGAAAATTACTTATATGACATGCAACAAGCACCAAATTCTTAATCAAGGCCAAGCTCCTGCCAGACCATGTCGAGCAACCAAAGACCATGCCTAGTAACCAAAGACCATGCTGAGAAATCATAGACCATGCTAAGAAACCAAAGACCATGCTCAGTCCCAAGACCATGCTAGGCTCTAAGACCATGTCAAGATCCATAGACTATGTCGAGTTCCCAGACCATGCTGAGCTCCATAGACTATGCCAAGCTCCAAGACCATACCGTCCTCCAAAGACCATGCCAATCTCCATAGACCATGCCAAACTCCCAGAGCATGTCAAGAACCAAGACTTATTTGACCAAGGACTAGTATAAGCACCCTCCAAAGCAACTATCAAGCCTCCTCCCATGAACTCCAAAGTAGTCACTAAGCAAGCCCAAGATGCTCCTGCATCAGACTCCCCAGGTAAATAGAAAAGTGTGTCCCACACTTTGATGCCCAAAGAAAGATCAACAACCATCTTCATCTTCACCAAAGGCTTCCACTCTAACAAGGATAAGAAAACCAATCTGCACATCATCCACATCTGCATCATTATGTCACACACCATAATCTCAACCACCCAATCAAGATACTCACTCCCAGGAACAAACTGGATATAATGCCTCATCAGAAAATCCTCATCCACATCAACAACTAGTGAATCCACACCAGCAGCAACAAACCCCATATCAGCAACAATATGTAACTCCTTAGTAACATATGCCAAACTCACAACACTAGCAATCTCATTGGTCACAACAAGATGCTCTGCAATATATAGCTCACCACCAACAACAACTAGATCATCCACAACCAAGTGCTTTACAATTTCCATGTCAGACTCAACCAGCTGATCATGAAAACCAACCTTTATCCTAGCAACAACAAGGTTAGGAATATCTTCAGCAACAACCTCCAGATTTTTCTACAAGTTATGTATCAAATTCCACAATCTAATCAACAAAACCAACCTCAACCTTGTTATGCCATCTTCTTTCACGAACAAGTCTCTTAACTGGCCAAACAACTCTCTTCCAGATTGGTAGACTCCAGCTCCATAAGTAGCTATAGAATTCTTTCCTCACCCCATCCTTAACTCAATCAGCCAAGCTAGCTTCAAACTAAGAAACCACCTTCTTAGTTCGATTAGCCAAACTAGCTTCAAACTGAGCAAACATCTTAGAAAAATTCCTCTCCACCACATCATGGAGATTCAAAATCATCTCAGGGTCTAATCCTCTTGGAGACATCTCCCAAGATCTTTGTAAACCCTCTATAACAAATCCTTCCCACACTCCTTGTGACAACCTTGATTTTTTTGTAAGTCAAATCACAACTTGCCACCTCACATGAACAATCAGAAACCACATCACAAGTCTAGGACAACGGATCTGCAATCCACAAACTCTCTATGATCATGCCTCAATAAGATCAGTCTTCCATCTTCGCATCCATTGATCCATCTGTAAGCCCTCTGCAATTATAAGTCAAAACCATGATCTACCACCTCACAACCAAAAGATTTAGGACTTCAAAAAGAAAATTCACCACCAGATCAAGACCAACTCAGATCTACTTCTCCAACCCAAGTCCTGGTGCAAATTGCCTCAACTTCAGCAATCTTTCTACATGCTCAGAAACAACCTTCACTCTAATACCACCTGATGTAGTGCAGAGCAAGAGTATTGCTAAAGGAGATGTCCTAGCCCCCAACAATATAACCATGCAGCAAAAACACAACAAGAAGCAATAACACAAGATCTGATACCAAATTATAACTCTTTATTTATAAAATAACTATTGCATGCAATGTGTTAGGCTATAAGGTCTTCTTGATTATGACCAAATATAATAGCAATTACAATAACAGTTCTACAAGATCCCTCAAGATCCAATCCAAACCCTAGCTAGTCCAGATCCACACTCTAGTAGAAACCCCCAAGGAAGATCTCAACTTGTGTTCGCAAGCCCACCAAGCAATCTCCTTGTTTTCCAAGCCGCAGCTACTAGTTCTTCTCCAAATTTTCTCTTCCAAGCTCCTCCTCTTCTCCACGATGGATGAATAATCACAATCCTACTATAAACTACCTCACATTCGGCGCTCTATCCATAGACTTAGGAAAACTTGCTCTCCAGCTACTTCCCACACTCACTCCTCTTCTGAGTGAATGAATAATGACTAAAGACTTCCCCCCAACCACTACTTATACCAATCTAAGCCACAATTCAGCCTAGAACACAAATTAAATACAAATAAATACATAAATTAAATGCCACAAGTCGGCCAACAACAACAATTAAATGCCCAAAATTGATGTATTAGTAAAATTACAATATCTCCTAGCTCCAAATGAATTAGAACTTGAGCTTCGAACCATAGTTAATACTCTAGGCCCTCTTAAATCTTCAAACTTTTCATCCTCTAACTCATTTTGGAAAACTACTTATATGACCTGCAACAAGCACCAAATTCCTAAGCAAGGCCAAACTCCTCCCAGACCATGTCGAGCAACCAAAGACCATGCCAAGTCCCAAGACCATGCTGAGAAATCATAGACCATGTCAAGCAACCAAAGACCATGGTAAGTCCCAAGGCCATCCTAACCTCCAAGACCATGTTGAGTGCCATAGACCATGTCGAGTTCCTAGACCATGCCGAGCTCCATAGACCATGCCAAGCTCCAAGACCATACCGACCTCCAAAGACCATGCCGATCTCCATAGACCATACCGAGCTCCTAGAGCATGCCAAGCACCAGGCCTTCTTTAACCAAGTACTAGTCCAAGAACCCTCCAAAGAAACTATCAAGCCTCCTCCCATGAACTCTAAAGTAGTCACCAAGCAAACCCAAGATGCTCCTGCATCAAACTCCCCAGGTAAATAGGAAAGTGTGTCCCACACTTTGATGCCCAAAGAAATATCAACAACCATCTTCATCTTCACCAAAGGATTCCACTCTAACAGGGATAAGAAAACCAATCTGCACATCATCCACATCTGTATCATTATGTCACACACCATAATCTCAACCACCCAATCAAAATACTCACTCCCAGGAATAAACTGGATATAATGCCTCATCAGCAAATCCTCATCCACATCAACAACTAGTGAATCCACACCAACAGCAACAAACCCCATATCAGCAACAATATGTAACTCCTCAGTAATGTATGTCAAAATCACAAGACCAACAATCTCATTGGTCACAACAAGATGCTCTGTAATATATAGCTCACCGCCAATAGCAACTGGATCATCCATGACCAAGTGCTTTACAATTTCCATGTCAGACTCAACTAATTGATAATGAAAACCAACCTCTATCCTAGCATCAAAAAGGTTAGAAATATCTTTAGAAACAACCTCTAGATGTTCTACAAGTTCTCTATCACACTTCACAATCTAATCAACAAAACCAACCTCAACCTTGCTATGCCATCTTCTTTCATGAACAAGTCTCTTAATTGGCCAAACAACTCTCTTCTGGATTGGTAGACTCTAGCTCCACAAATAGCTATGGAATTCCTTCCTCACCCCATCCTTAACTCGATCAACCAAGCTAGCTTCAAACTGAGCAACCACCTTCTTAGTTTGATCAGCCAAACTAGCTTCAAACCAATCAAACATCTTAGAAAAATTCCTCTCCACCACTTCATGGAGATTTGTAATCATCTTAGGGTCCAATCCTCTTGGAGCCATCTCACAAGATCTTTGTAAACCCTCTGTAACAAATCCTTCCCACACTCCTTTGGACAACCTTGAATTGTTTGTAAGTTAGATCACAACCTGCCACCTCACATGAACAATCAGGAACCACATCACAAGTCTAAGACCACGGATCTGCAATCCACAAACTCTCTATGATCATGCCTCAACAAGATCAGTCTTCCATCTTTGCATCCATTGATCCATCTATAAGCCCTTTGTAATTACAAGTTAAAAACATGATCTACCACCTCACAACCAAAATATCTAGGACTCCAGAAAGAAAATTCACCACTAGGTCAAGACCAACTTAGATCTACTTCTCCAACCCAAGTCTTGGTGCAAACTGCCTCAGCTTCGACGATCTGTCCACATGCTCAGAAACAACCTTCGCTCTGATACCACCTGACACAGTGCAGAGTAGGAGTATTCCCAAAGGAGATATCCTAGCCCCCAATAATATAACCACGCAGTGGAAACACAACAATAAGAAATAATAACACAAGATCTAATACCAAATTACAACTCTTTATTTATAAAATAACTGTTACATGCAATGTGTCGAGCGGTAAGGTATTCCCAGTTATGACCAAATACAATAGAAATACAATAATAGTTCTACAAGATCCCTCAAGATCCAATCCAAACCCTACCTAGTCCAAATCCACACTCTAGTAGAAACCCCCAAGGAAGATCTCAACTTGTGCTCGCAAGCCCACCAAGCAATCTCCTTGTTTTCTAAGCCGCACCTACTAGCTCTTCTCCAAATTTTCTCTTCCATGCTCCTCCTCTTCTCCACAATGGATGAATAATCACAATCTGACTATAAAATGCCTCACATTTGGTGCTCTATCCACAGACTCATGAAAACTCGCTCTCCAACTACTTCCCACACTCACTCCTCTTCTGAGTGAATGAATAATGACTAAAGACTTCCCCCCAACCCCTACTTATACCAATCTAAGCCACAAGTCATCTTAGAACACAAATTAAATACAAATACATAAATTAAATGCCACAAGTCGACCAACAACAATAATTAAATGCCCAAAATTGATGTATTAGTAAAATTGCAATATCTCCTAGCTTCGAATGAATTATAACTCCATATTTGAACCGTAGTTAGTACTATAGGCCCTCTTCAATCCTTGAAATTTTTATCCTCTAACTCATTGTGTAAAATTACTTATATGACATACAAAAAGCACCAAATTCCTAAGCAAGGTCGAGCTCCTCCCAGACCATGTTGAGCAACCAAAGACCATGCTAAGTAACCAAAGACCATGCCGAGTCCCAAGACCATGCCAAGAAATCATAGACCATGTCAAGAAACCAAAGGCCATGCTGATTCCCAAGACCATGTCGACGTCCAAGACCATGTCGAGCTCCTAGAGTATACCGAGCTCCATAGACCATGTCGAGCTCCAAGACCATGTCGGCCTCCAAAGACCATGTCAATCTCTATAGACCATGCTGAGATCCTAGAGTATGCTGAGCACTAGGCCTTCTTTGACCAAGAACTAGTCTAAGCACCCTCCAAAGGAACTATCAAGCCTCCTCCCGTGAACTCCAAAGTAGTCACCAAGCAAACCCAAGATGCTCCTGCATCACATACTTTGATGTATTGTACTTGTTTATTGGAGATTTTATGAGATGTTGTATATGTTCATGATGTATATTCTTTTAGCATTTCATACCTTGTGACTTGTACAAAGGATGATGTGCATTCTTTTTATGCCATGTGGCATCTTATATAATTTTTTATATTATTTCATTTGATTCATACTTATGGTTATTCTATGATGTCAATTTTGTTATGTATTAGATTTGATATTAATGAAACTTATGTATGTGATTAAACATCATGGAACCCTTAAGAGATGTAACTATCTTTATATTGATTTGCATGTATGTGAGTTATTGCTTTCGGTATGTTATCTCTTATTATTTTAATCTCTCAAACAAAACAAAAATGTTTGGCAAACTTAGTGACATAATAGGTTAATTTGTTTTGGGTTACCTATCAGGGCATTACACACAAAATTTTCTTAAATCATCCAATGCTTGAAAAATAAAGAGAATTCAGAGATGATAAATAAAACACTGAAAGAATGATAACTTGAGATAAATCACAGCTAGTATCACAAAGAAATTAATATAACAATCTACAAAGTAACTATTATATCAAAGTTCAAACACATAGTTTTAAATTGTGCTATGTATTGATAGATGCATATATGTATATCTTCAAGCTCAAAGTCTTAAAATAGATATTTAGATTACCAAACTTTCCTTTTAGGAAAAACCCAAAAAAAAAAAGTGTTAAAACTACTATTAAGATATGTTTTTTTATCTAAACTATAGCCCTTAATTAATTATATGCTCCAGCATTTATAGTATCAATTACGAGAGGCCTCCATCAAAACCCAACTCTCTCGATTACAAAGTAGTTATGATGACTAACTAAAGATTATCATTTTAAACAAAAGCCATTAGAAAGAAAACTAGTTCAAAAACCATCATGTCATTCAACTATTTTGCTTCATTTGGCTTATCTTCTCCTCATGTGGCTTGCTTGACTAGTCCACAACTCTTGAAAAAACTCAAGATCTCTTAAGCAATGTAAGAATGTGGGTTCCTCAAACTCAATAGTTTTGCTCTGCAAGAATATTTTTCCATTTGAGCTCTTTGATCCTTCTACTCTATCTAGGCAAGTGTTCCCAGTTCAAGTACAACATAGATTTGACATTAGCCATTGTGGTAAAGCCTTGGGGCATAGGATTATCATTGTCCTTAATCTCAGTCATAGCATCTTGGAAAATTTTCATCAAACCTTATTGAATCAGTGTTTCCTTCTTCAAACTATAGTATGTCGGTGGGGTTTATTACCTGCATGTCTTTCAGAACTTCTTTGTGCATTTCCTTTATTTTTTTCTCAATTGCTCGCACCTCTTCTATGGTGGCTTTAAATAAGGAATTCTTCCAATTCATATTGATTTTAAATATAAAAAGCATGCAAGCATTCACGACCTTCATAGCATTTTCAACAAGGAACTTAATCACTTGTATTTTTCAACTTCTTGCACTTGAAAAACTATCGTTTGATATCTACCTTCATCAACTTCCCATAATGGTATGAGGGTTTAGATCTCTCCAAACAACACCTCTCCTTTTGTATAGGTGGCAATGAACTCTTGGATAAACCTATTTACTTCTTCTATGACATCTCTTATCAAGGTGTTCATCGCTTCCAAGAAGAGTTTTCCACTTTTCATTTGCTTTAATAGTTGCTTCTTGTTATAGGAGTTAGGATCAAATGATTGGGGAGCTTGGATCAAGGGAAGTGCCCCAACATTCATTACAAAATCAATGTACTCGGCCATAGTGACAACTAATTATTTCAATTCCCTCTTTTCTTGGCCATCTTTCTCAAACTGGTTCAACATGTGATAAGCTGAGAACTTAAGAAAATGATTATTGGTATCCTGACTCAAAACTCCTAATTCCATTTGTGTAACCTCATAATCTTTAGCCTCCACCTCATGCATACCCTCTTTAGGTTTATAAGTGGCAATCTCCATAGTCACCTTCCCCATGATAGGGTCTTTTGTCAAGCAGGCATTGTTCTTCACCTTTTTGGCTTTAGGAGCACAAGTGACATACTTAGTAACTATGTCCTTGAATGGAAAAGTAACAGGTCTCAAGCTACGCTTTTTGTTTACTGAGTTAGATAGCCAAAGGGGAATAACACTTGTAGTTGTTTTCCCTTCGTCATGTTTAGTATGAGTCATGAAGCCTTATGAAATCACATTATATTGTCACACACTTCTGTGTCCATCCCTTGATTTTCAAGTAGTGCACGGTTGTCTTCTTTGTCTAGTTCCAAATCCATGAAGGTGGGTTCTTAAACCACTATCTGAACCAGTGCCATGGACTTAGTTTTAGACCTCATTCTAGGAGTCATCGAATGGACTGGTGGCGCCTTGGTTGTTGATTTAAGTGAGGTCACCACCTTTTTCTTCTTGATTGAGGGAATGTTACCTACATCATTCGACAAAAGATGGACATCAAAAGGTGAGGATTGTGATAAAGTAGCACCCCTTTTAGCTTTTTCTATATGCATGGCATTGGTCGGTTTGTGCTTCTTCTCCTACAACCAATTGTCAGTATATTCTAGTGTGAACCTTGACCTAAGATTTATATCACCTTTTTTCATCTCGACTCCAATCAATTTCAGGGAGGGCTTGTTCACTTGTTTCTATATATCCTAGTTCAATAATATTTGAACCATCGTCAACGAGTCCTTCTACATTGAGTTTCAACTACAATGCTTTAATTTGGGGAATAGTTAGCCTTGAGTAATCCCTCTTCATGACATCATGTTCATTATTGCAATCTTCCCATAGGTCTTCAATATGAGGCAACTACTACATTCGATCTCCTAGGCCAAGCACTAGTTTTGCAAAGTTTTTGTTACCAAAACTTTTCCTTTCATGATAGAACCCTAAATGTAATTTCAACAATTCACTCCCAATCGTTGAGGTATTAATCATAGTGTTACAAATCAAGGAACCTAGCTTAATGCGGAACAAATCTTCCCATTTTCCTTCAGGGAGATTATCATTTATCATATAAAAAATTTGTCTACAAATTTTGGCAAGAAAAAAATAGTCTAGTACATACCTTGGCAACCTGAGTGGTTCCTCTTCAAATCCTCCCACTCTTATGTAAGTAAACTTGGGAAATTGTATGTAGAAGCTTCCATAGTTTTCAACCAAATTTTGGGCTTCTGGGGACATCATTTGCATTGAGATTTTAGTGAGGTTGAGGTACAATTTCTCTAAGAAGACATCATGTACTTTTTGGAAATCCTACAACACTCTATCTTTTCTTAGCAAAGGGCAATATTGGTACAGTATGATATCTTCACTCCATGGTTCAAGAGGAATTACAGTGAGATTACACATGCATGCAAGATAATAGGTTAAATAGGAGGACATGTATAATTCTTTTCTAATAGCTTGTGAATGTTTGAGTTGATTCCTTAATGAACTAGATTCCAATTCAGCCTAATCAAGGAATTTCTTACCATTCAAAATGATATCTATGTAGTGAAACATCCACTCTTCAAAAACAAGGACATTAGCTAAACCTTTAATACTATGCAACAAAACTACCAGGTTATGTATGTGAGGCTTCATGTCATCTTTAATTAACACAATTAGGAGCCTTGAACATCCTCTATAAAAGGTCATAGTCTACATTCTAGCTATCTCATTGTGATTCTTTTGAGAGTTCTCTCAAAATTGAACCAAGGATTGAGTAGGACTAAAACTAGCAAAGGATGACTTAGGTAATTTTAAGATTGACATTGTTGAAAATAATTACACAATTGTATATTGTCTTTGATGTTACACAAAATATCAAGCCTTACTAAGCAAGTCAATGATTGTCAAGATCACTCAAGAATTGAAGATAGTCTCCTATGTATGTTGAGTGTTCCAGTTCTAAGTTAGTTCTTACTGAGCTCACTCAGCATCGAAGGAAGATCATGTGTTAACCAAGTTCACTCTGTTACCAAAGGAGAGTTGGCATGGATCCTAAGTTGACTAAATTCACTCAATTACCAAAAGGAAATTCAATTCAAAATCAACATTGACCGAGTTGGGTCGGTTAACAAAGAGTTTCTCTGAGTTGACCAATTACTCAATTATGTGTTAGCCAACTGATAGCATATTGAGTTTGATTGATTTATTGGTTAATGCTAGCAGACTTAAGGGATGAAAATTGTTTGTTCAAAAGTATATTCAAGTTGACTTGATAAGTCTATTCATATAAGTATAAGGTCAATTTTAGGATTGAAGAGTGAGAAGCATGAGATTGAAGAAGGTAAATTAAGGAAGCAAATTGGAAGGATATCAGAGTATCCGAGTTGATCGAGATGCAAAGAACATTATGATCAAGGAGGATCAAGTATTAGCTAGAATAGAGATCTGAATTCAAAAAAGATAGTTGCATTAGTAATAAGGTCAAGTCATTGTTACTCTAATAATTATAGCAGTGAATCAAATCTCCTAATAGAGTTATCCCAACAGTGATTTACCAAATTCTATAACAAGGGCACATTTCTAGATTGAAGTGTCTAAAGACTTATAAAATGGCCACTCTTAATAGGGTGAATTAAATCCTTTAACAGGATCACACCTAACAGTGTGTTATGTAACCTTTAACCAAGTTGGCTCCTAATAGGGCTCACTTCAGAAGAGTGAAAAATAGTAACTAGTCGCAATTGGTGGTTTTCCCAAATTGAGTTTCCACGTTAAATCTTGTTGTCTCATGTGTTCATGTTATTTGCTTTATGCTTTTGCAACTAAGTTAATAAAGGTTAATCACATTTAATATCTTAAGATCTGCATGTTCAATGTTAACCGAGTGACAGTAATATATTCAATATTAACCAAGTTACAACAAGTTATTGGTTTTATATTGTGTTGATGTCTTAAAGGGACTTTTGGATTTGTTTTGTAGTAACTGATTCACGCCTCTCATATTAGTTACTCCTTTATATTTCCAACAAATGGTATCAAATATTTTGTTGTTTGTAGATAAGGTCTCAAGGACCTAAGCTAAAGATCAAGATGTCTTATAGAAGGGAGATTCCTAAGCTTAATAGAGATAACTTCCAAGCATGACAAGAACTCGCGAAGCTACATTTGGCAACCATTGGAGAAATAGGCCTGAAATATCTGGATAAAAAATATGTGACACCTGCTAGACCTTTGTCTTTGGATCAAATTGTTGGAAAGAAGAATCATAACATAATGATGATTGGCATTGCCTCTACTCTCAATTATGTTGAATTTTATGAAGTCAAAGATTGTCCCATTGCTCATGAAATGTGGAACAATCAAGGCAAGTATAAGTGCAATCAAAACCTCAAGAGGGAAAGTAGATGATGTGATAGTAGTCAGCAAGGTACTCATAACTCTTCTTCCTATTTATGCAATTAGAGTGTCAGTTATTCAAGAGATGAGATGTGATCCTAAAAATGATATAACTTTGGAT
Source organism: Cupressus sempervirens (assembly GCA_028749045.1). Taxonomy (NCBI): domain Eukaryota; kingdom Viridiplantae; phylum Streptophyta; class Pinopsida; order Cupressales; family Cupressaceae; genus Cupressus; species Cupressus sempervirens. Next base: position 820,106,502 of record CM053786.1, read on the forward strand.
GAACTAGTGGGAAGGTTGATAGCCTTTGAGTTAGATCACTTTGATAATTATGTTCCTAACTCTAGTAGCATTGAGTCTACATCTCAAGCTAAACTATCACTCAAGAAGAAAGGTAGAAAGTCCAAAATCAAAAAGTCTGACAGTGAAGATGAACATAATTCTAATGATGACCTTAAAGTCATTGAAGCCCTAATTGCAAGAAGATTCCCTAAAGGCAAAGGAAAGTACAAAGGTAAAATACCTCTAATATGTTTTTCTTGTGAAGAAGTTGATCACATTATTGCAAGGTCTCCAAAAAAAGAAGGCAAAGAAGAAAAGAAGAATGACAAGTAAAAAAGTAAGAAAGATTTTTAAATCTACAAAGACTACAAGGATAAAGGTAAGAAATCTTGTTACATAGCTAGAGATTATGATAGTAGTGATGCAGATGAAATGGTTTACATTGTTGTCAAAAATGAATCAGATGATGAAAATGATAAGATGACCCTCATTTCTCATATTAGCAAGAATGACACATGAATTATTGATAGGGGTTGTTCTCACCACATGTCTGGTGATAAATGTAAGTTTGAGCACTTGGAATACTATGATGATGGGAGTGTCAGATTTGGAAATGATGAACCTTGCTATATAAAAGGAAAAGGTTGCATTACATTGACTGATGAACTCAGGTGTAAAAATGCTTACTAGGTTAAAGGACTCAAGCACAATCTACTTAGTGTGGCACAGTTAAACAACATTGGATTCAAGGTAGAAGTCATGAATGGCAAGGCCAAGCTACTAGATGGGAAATGAAATCTAGTTGGGATTGGCAATCAAACCAAAGGTAATATATTCTATCTAGATTTAACTAAAAGTTCATGTTTCCTACCTCAAGTAGAGGAAAGTTGGTTATGGCATAAAAGGTTATGCCATATGAATCTTGATAACCTGGTCAACATAAGCAAGAACAAAAGAGTGAAAGGCATTCCTAGTCTAAAGAAACCTGATATGGGCATGTGCAAAAATTGTCAAATTGGAAAGATGGGAAAGGTAAGCTTAAAAAGCAAGAATTATCATTCTGAAGAAGTTATGGAGCTAGTTCATACAGATCTCTGTGGACCCATTGGCATAGAAAGCTACTATGGAGATAAGTACTTTATTTTATTTGTTGATGATTATTCTAGAATGATGACAGTTATGTACCTAAAAGATAAATCTGATGCATTTCAAAATTTCAAGTGGTATCTGGCAAGAGTAGAGAAAGAAATAGGAAAGAAACTAAGGTCTCTAATGTTAGATAGAGGAGGAGAATTCATCTCAAATGAATTTAATGAATTATGCAATGAAAGAGGAATCAAAAGACATGTATCTACACCTAGTACACCTCAGTAGAATGGCATAGCAAAAAGAAGAAAAAGGTCCATTATGGATTGTGCAAGAACAGTGATGATAGAGAAATATGTTGCAATCAAATACTAGAAGGAAGCAATTAGCACAACAATTCATACCTTGAACCAAGTTCAACTAAAGAAGGACTCGGATCAAACACCTTATGAATTATGGTATGGCTATAAACATAATGTTTGTTATTTCAAAGTATTTGGAAACAAATGGTATATCTTGAAAGAATCCAGGAAAGTAAAATTTGATCTAAAAAGTGATGAAGGAATAGTCTTGGGATACTCCAACAAGAGCAAAGCATATAAATGTCTCAATCTTTCTACTCACAAAGTCATAGAAAGTGCACATGTGAAAATTGATGAGTTTGCTAAAAAGAGTGAAGAACAAAGCAAAAAAAAACCTAAAAACTACATAAACTTTGTTTACTATTGTAACACCCCACCAGGGAACCCAAAAGAAATTAACCTAAAGTTTCACTAAGTTTTCCAAAAAAAAAATTAAAGATAATAAATTAACAACAATAGATATAATATAGCGGAAGCAATAACATACACATAAACACATACCATAAAACATTACAATTCTTAAGGGTCCCATGACATTGAATCACATTTATGTTTAATTAATACTAAAACCAATATATAACTCATCCACATTAAAGAATAACTACAAGTACAAATCCATTTAAATAATATACAATTATCTCGAATGCCACTTGGCAATAATTAGAATTCACAATCATCCATTGTACAGGTCATAGGGTATGCAAGGTTGAAAGAATATACATCATAAAATAGATTACATCATCTCTTAAGATCCATGAAATAAAATATAATACAATAGGTATAACCATCCAGGGAACTCCAGCCACGATATTGAACTGTCGGATCTCAATGGTAAAAGTAAAAAGCACTACCACCCGACCTCGTGGTAATCCAAAAGGGTCCAATCCCACTGCGTTGAGGAGATACTCTCAAGTCCCTGATAGGATAACAAACTCAAAAGTCAAATCTAACATCTAGGTCAAGGAAATTCTAAAAGCAATCTAACTCAAGCTACCAAGACATAAATGACATCTAAACCCAAAGGCAACAATGACATGTAGGAAATCTACTATGTAAGAGGGCAAGTGTCATCGCATGAGTCAACTCTAAGGTTATCTTAACAGTCTCACTAGATTCCAGCCCCCTAGTGACTCTATGGTGCACTAGTATCATTTCATACTGACAAGACATACTAACAAAGCAAGGTCGCAACCAAGAATCCTCTCTACTCCCATCCTAGCATGTACTAGCACTCGAGGCATAGGCAAGGAAAAACAATGACTCTTATTAATTCATTTTACTCTCTTTTAATGAAATGTTATCACTTATTAACATAACCTACAATGGGTTACTTAGGCAACCTCTTTAGGGCTCTGGCCTCCATTGCAAGCCACTTCCCAACATAACATACAAATAACCTACCCTAATCTTAGTAAAACAAAAAGACGCATGCAACCATAAACAACACATCAGTTTTTAAACAAGCAACTGGAAGGTACTCAAATATCACTGATCAAAATAACAAATTTTACCAATAAAATCATCCTAACATGACTTATCTAAAATCAAGTAAACATATATACAAAACCATGATATCACATCACATCACCAAAACAATAAATTTTGACTTCTGGTAGACATCCCAAAATTGGTCAACACTCTAAGTCAACCCCAAACCCAACATATAAGGGAACATACAACTAGCAGTGTAGTTTCATAGTTTTGTTTGGTTTTGAAAACATACAGTTTGATAAAACAATAAGGTTCAAGTTTACATTTCGTTGTAAGTTTGATTTGATAAAGTTTACAATTTTCTTGTATATATTGAACCTATTTTCTTTTTCTTAAATTTGATCACACAATAACCACTAACTTCTCCAAATAATACTACCTCTATTAAACATTATAAAATAATTTAAATAATACTTATTAAGTTATTAAAATAATAATTATTGATTTATTAATAAAATGCTACAATTAGTAATAACCATAATTATCAAATAATAATATAATAACAACTTAATCTAAATATTTTGATAATATTTAATATTAATTAAAATAGTTAATAATGATAATCATAAAACTAAATTAAATTAAATTAACAAAAACTATATTAATTAACATTTATTAACATGTATTAAAAATTTAATAAAGCTTTAAAAACCTTAATATTTAACAAAAATACTTATCAAGGCCCATCGACCTGCATATCTACAGATGTCACAACTATGATCGCAGCAGAGTATTGTTGCATTAGCAGCAGTACTTGTTGCGTTCACATCAGCTTTGTTGTCGATTGTTGCAGGTAAGGAGAAAGGTGGGTGGGGGGTTAGTGGCCCCACCCACTAAATTAATTTTATTTTTTTAATATTTTGTTTATAAAAAACAAAACAACTTGCCCCCACCCCCCTTCAGTGTTATTTATTTATTTTTTATATTTTGTAAAAAAATTGTGAAATTAAATCTAATAGGGAAAACCCAGGTAAACAATCAAATTTTGTAGTTTATAAATAGATTTCTTTCCCAAAACCCTACCTGATTAAAATACCATTCTATTAAATAAACAGAACGAGGGTTTCTAAATTCTCAATTCTCATGTACAAATAATCTCATAACGAAGGACAATTAAAATTTACAATAAGGGTTTCAATTTAAATAATTCATTCATAGATGTAATCAAGAATAGAAAATAGTAAATTTCAACATAAGGGTTTCAACAAAATCTAAAATTCTGAAAATAGATTCATTCAGACATGGAGAAGATAGGAAATTGAAGAATGGAAAACTACTATGCAAATAAGCCACAAGATTTTACCTAAATCTGATTCTAATACAACAATGCACGAAGCATGCAAGTATTTCCCTTTTTCTTTTGAAACCCTTCTTCTCGAAAATTGCCCCTCCAAATCCCAATTATCGAGAAATGAAATCTAAATCTCTACAAAAGAGTTTTTCCCCAATTTAGGGCTTTGAGTGTGCAATCATATAAAAAGCCCTTTATCTTTTATTATTTTAATATATTTTAATTTTCATGCACAACCTTTTTGCAATTAATTTAAATCTTTTTATAAAATTAATTTCTTTTCTTCTCTTTAATTAACTCTTGAGACATTTTAATAAAATATTTATGAATTTAACTAATAATAATATTTAGAGTTTATTTTGAAAATGAAACTCCTAAATATTTTATTATTAAATTAAATAAATATGATTATGTCAAAATTAGAATTTTAACTACATCTTTAAATTTATTCTTTTACTTAATTAATTTCTCAATTAATTAAATAGAATTAAATTTTGAATTTTCTTAATAAAATTTCTATTAAATTAAATCATTAAATACTCTTTTAATTTGATTTAATTATAATAGAAAATAATCACAAACCCACAAGACCGGATATGAAAACCCATAATAAAGTACAGAAAACTAGATCAAACTCAAGGGTTATAATCACAAACTTACATCACTTGACAAATTCGAAAGGTAAACAACTCAGATACTTGCCCTACTTTTTAGGACAAATGGTTTAAGGTTAGGATTTAGACTCAAGAATTTATCTTCCCTCTCTTACCATTGAGATATTGTGATAGGGTATGCTCATCCTAGCAATTCAGGGAAGTCGATACCCAATACTTGCAATTTGCATAAAATCCACGCATATACAGATACATATAATCGAAACTAAATAGGTAATGGAGGGAAGTGGTACATCGTGTAGATCTCAACTATCAGGTGACTATGAATCCCTCCCTCAACCATATCAAAAACATCATACATAAAGTGAAACATACAGGTACACTATACACATGCAAGTATGGGATAATTATTCATAGAAAACACATATAAATAATCCATCTAACTAACATCATGAAATAATTGAAATCACTGTATACAATCCTCATGATCAAAGAATAATCATGCATACATGAAATAACTAGTACCAAAGTATTCTCATCATATAATCAACAAAGTATGAAACAACATCCAACAATTTGGAAATCAAATACCACTAATCATCAAACATAATCATAAAGTTGGCCTAAAAGAGTTCAATAATACAACATGAAAGTCAACTAGGGGTAGGCATTACAATTATGAACCTGATACCTTACCTAAAGTTCAAGCAAATACAATTGGCAGTCAGCAGTCTTCACCATTGACGCAGTGCAAGGCAGGAGAATCCCCAAAGGAGATGTCCTAGCCCCCAGCTATACAGCCATACAACGAAAACACAACAACAAGAAACAAAAATGCAAGATTTGATACCAAATTACAATAATATATTCATAAAATATAACTGATTTCATGCAATGTGTCAGGCTGTAAGGCCTTCCTGGTTATGGCCAAATATAAAGCAAGTAATAGTTCTGCAAGATCCCTCAAGATCCAATCCAGACCCTAGCTAGTCTAGATCCACACTTTGGTAAAAACCTCCAAGGAAGATCTCAACTTATGCTCACGAGCACACCAAGCAATCTCCTTGTTTTCTAAGTCACAACCACTAGCTCTTCTCCAAATTCACTCTTCAAGCTCCTCCTCTTCTCCACAACGGATGAATAATAACTAAAGACTTCCCCACAACCCTTACTTATACCAATATAAGCCACAAGTTGGCCCAAAACACAAATTAAATACAAATACATAAATTAAATGCCACAAGTCAGCCAACAACAGTAATTAAATGCCCAAAATTGATATCCAAGTAAAATTGTGATATCTCCTAGCTCCTAATGAATTAGAACTCTTGCTTCAAACCATAGTTAGTACTCTAGGCCCTCTTCAATCCATAAAATTTTTATCCTCTAACTCATTATAAAAAAATAGTTACATGGCCTACAATAGGCACCAAATTCCTAAGCAAGGTTGAGCTCCTCCCAGACCATGCCGAGCAACCAAAGACCATTTTGAGTAACCAAAGACCATGTCAAGCTCCAATACCATGCTGAGCTCCATAGAACATGCTAAGCTCCAAGACCATGTCAAGTCCCATAGACCATGCTGAGGGCCCAGACTATGATGAGTCCCATAGACCATGTCGAGCTCCTAGACCATGCCGAGCTCCATAGAACATGCTAAGCTCCTAGAGCATGTCGAGCACTAGTCCTTCTTCAATAGAGTACTAGTCCAAGCACCCTCCAAAGAAACTATTGAGCCTTCTCCCATGAACTCCAAATTAGTCACCAAGAAAACCCAAGATGCTCCTACATCAACCACCCAAGTCCTCTAAATCTCCAATTCAACTCGAGTTGCAGCCAATGCAACCCAAGTCATAGTCAAAAGTACCTAAGTCACAGTTAGGAGATCTCGAGTTTTAGCAAACTGAGTCATAGTTTGAAGGACCCAAGTCATAGACAGTGGAACCCAAGCATGACTTAGAAGATCATTTTGAGCATGGTGAACCAAGTGAATTTAGAAAGAAGGTACGCGTACGTGCTAGAAACATTAGAAGGCATCGTACACCCAAGAAAATCAATGGAGATCAATCCAAAGGCACAATAATAAGGAATAAATTAAAACGTACATATTTGCTTACTAAGTTTGAACCTATAACTGTTAAAGATGCATTAGAAAATGAAATTTGTATTGAGGCAATGAATGAAGAGATTGATCAGATTGAAAGGAACAAAACTTGGACTCTTGTTCCTAGACCCAAGGACAAAAATGTAATTGGTACAAAATGGGTATTCAGAAACAAGTTGAATGAAAATGGAGAGGTTTCAAGAAACAAAGCAAGGTTAGTTTGCAAAGGTTATGTTCAAAAATAAGATATTGATTATGGAGAGCCTTTTGCTCCTATTGCAAGACTAGAAGGTGTTAGAACACTACTTGCTTATGATGCTCATAAAGGATTCAAAGTTTATTAGATAGATGTGAAGTTAGATTTCTTGAATAGAACACTAGAAGAAGAAGTCTACATTGACCAACCTAAAGGTTTCATAGATCCTAGCAAAAGAGATATGGTTTGCAGACTACACAAAGCTTTATATGGTCTCAAACAAGCCCCTTGAGCTTGGTATGAAAGATTGCACAATCATCTAGTAAATATTGGTTTTCAAAGAACAAATGACAACAACAATCTATACATCATGGAAGGACTGTATAAGAAGACTATGCTTGCAGAAATATTTGTAGATGATACATTATTTATTGGACATGATGATTCATGCAACTATTTTTCTAAGGAGATGAGCAAAGAATTTGAAATGTCAATGTTTGGAGAGATTAAATTCTTTGTTGGCTTGCAAATTCAATAGAAGAAAGATGGTATATGCATTACTCAGTCGAAGTACATCAAGGAGATATTGAAGAAATTTAGAATGGAAGAATCCAAACTAGTTGGAACACCTATGTCTACTAGACATACGCTTTCCAAAAATGATGATTCCAAAGAGCTAGATTAGACTACATATAGATCAATGATTGGAAAACTTCAATATGTGGTACACACAAGACCTGATATTGCACTAGCAATTGGTATGGTGGCAAGATTCTCTGCTAGTCCAAAGGAAAACCATGTGATGGAAATAAAATGAATTATGAGGTATCTAAAAGGTACTGAAGATTATGGTTTATAGTATAAGAAAGGAGGAAACTTTGAATTGAAAACCTTCATTGATGCTGATTGGGTAGGAAGTATTAATGATAGGAAAAGCACTAGTGGTGGAGCATTCTTTTTTGGAAAGAGGCTAGTGTCTTGAATGAGCAAGAAACAAAATTGCGTCTCTCAGTCTACAATAGAAGTAGAATATGTTGCAGCAATAGTTAATTGTTTCAACATCATTTGGTTTAAGCAATTGATGGTAGGTATGAAGGAAGAAATCAAGGATCCAATAGTTATGTTTTGTGATAACACCAGTGTAATTAACATTTCCAAGAATCCTATGGTGCATACCAAGACTAAGTACACTGTAATAAATTATCATTTTCTAAGAGAATTAGTGCAAGAAAAGGAGGTGAGATTGGAATATGTAAATATAAAGAAACAAATTACAGACATATTCACCAAGTCATTACCTAAGGATGCATTTTTGTATCTAAGAGGCAAGCTAGGGGTAATTCCCCTATATGAAGCTAATGCAAGAGCATCTTGTGTTTTCTCGGTGACTACTTTGGAGTCCATGAGAGGAGGCTTAACAATTACTTTGGAAGGTTCTCAGACTAGCACTCAGTCAAAGGAATGGTGCTCAATCACTATTGGGTTTAGTGTTGGCTGAGTAGCTCAGTCATTAAAGGGAGCTCAAAATTCACTATGGAGCTCGACATATGCTGTGGTGCTTGGCATGAACTAGGAGCTTAACATTCACTATGGAGCTTGTCATTTACTATGGTACTCGACATGCACTGGGATCTCGACATGTGTTGGTTACTTGGTAATGCTTGGGATTTTGCTGACGCTCGGTAGTGCAGCTTGTAGGATGGAGTTCTTGCAGATTGGATCTGCCAACTTGGTGCATTTAATGCATGTAGTGTATGATCATGATGTGGATTGATTTGGGATTTTGCATGGACCTATTTGTGGTCTTGGTTATCTCTCCTATGTGTATTTAATTTTGGTTGTAAACATGGGGGTTGTCCTAAGTATTTTTGTGTGTTTATTGTGTGCTAACTATGAGTTAACATGAGGGTTAATGTTTGTTGCGAGCCAAATTATGGTTTAAATATGCATTTAATGCAAGGGGTTTTATTTAATTTTTCATTTCTAGGCTGACTTGTGGCTTAGTTGGGTATAAGTAGGGGGTCTTATGGAGTCTTTTATTCATTCATTTGAAGAGGGAATGGATCTTGAGTTCAACGTGGAGTAGTTGAAGGGAAAGTTTTCTTGAGTCTATGGAAAGAGTGCCAAATGTGAGGTAGTTTACAATAGGATTTGGTAGAGCACTGAGTTTGTGAAAAGGGCAAGTGGTTGTAGTTTTAAAACAAGGAGGTTGCTTGGTGGCTTGCAAGCACAATTTGAGATCTTGGGGGGTTTCTACCAAAGTGTTGCTGTGTTACAGATCTAGACTAGACAAGATTAGCATAGAGTTGGATCTTGAGGGATCTTGAAGAACTATTATTTTAATTATTTTTGTATTAGTCATAACCTGGAAGGCCTTATAGCTGGACATATTGCATGTAAATAGTTTTATTTATGAATAAAGTGTTGTGATTTGGTATCAAATCTTGTTTTATTGTTGTGTTTCCATTTTGTGGTTATTTGTTGGGGGCTAGGACATCTCCTTTGGGGATTCCCCTGCCTTACACTACATTAGGGGGTATTCGAGTGAAGGTTGTTCCTGAGCATGTAGGTAGATCACCAAAGTTGAGGCAATTTGCACCAAGACTTGGGTTGATAGAAGTTGATCCAAGAATATCTTGATCTGGTGGTGGATTGTTCTTTCTGGAGTCCTAGATCTCTTGGTTGTGAGGTGACAGATTGTGGTTCTAACTTGTAATTCTAGAGGACTTACAGATGGATCGATGGATGCAAAGATAGAAGATTGATTTTGTTGAGACATGGTTGGAGAGGGTTTGTGTATTGTAGATTTGTGTTCCTAGACTTGTGATTTGGTTCCTAATTGTTCATGTGAGGTGGTAGGTTGTGATGTAACTTGAAAATAATTTGGGTTTATCACAAGGAGTGTGGGAAGGATTTTTTGCAGAGGGTTTAAGAAGATCTTGGGAGATGGCTCCAAGAGGATTGGACCCTAGGATGATTGTGAATCTTCATGATATGGTGGAGAGAAGGCTTTTTGAGATGTTTGCTCAATTTGAAGCTAGTTTGGTTGATCGAGCTAAGGAGAAGTCTGCTTAGTTTGAAGCTATTTCAATTGTTCAAGACAAGGATAGGATGAGGAAGGAATTTTGTAGGTATTTGTGGAGTTGGAGTCTACCAATTCAGAAGAGAGTTGTCTAGCTAGTTAGAAGACTTGTTTGAGAGAGAAGATGGCATAACAAGGTCAAGGTGGAAGAGGTTGGTTTTGTTGATTAGTTTGAGGACGTTGATGTAGAACTTGTAGAGAAAGTAGAGGTTGTTACTAAGGATATTCCTAACCTTTTTGATGTTGGGATGGAGATTGGTTTTTAAGATCAGTTGGTTGAGTCTGACATGGAGAATGCAGAGCACTTGGTTGTGGATGATCCAGTTGTTGTTGGTGGTGAGTTGTGTGTTGCAGAGCATCTTGTTGTGAGCAATGAGATGGTTGGTGTTGAGAGTTTGGAATATGTTGATGCAACTCTACATATTTTTGTTGATGTGGAGTTTGTTATTGGTGGTATGGATTCACTAGTTGAGGATTTGTTGATGAAGCATTATGTTCAGTTTATTCCTAGGAGTGCGCATGCTGATTGGATGGTTGAGATTTGATGTTTGACAAATGGATGCAAATATGGATGATTTTTGTGGTTATTTTCTTGTCCCTATTGGAGTGGAAGCCTTTGGTAAAGATGAAGATGGTTATTGATCTTTCTTTGGGCATCAAATTGTGGGACACACTTTTCTATTTACTTGGGGAGTTTGATGTAGGAGCATCTTGGGTTTTCTTGGTGACTACTTTGGAGTTCATGCAAGGAGGCTTAGTGGTTTCTTTGGAAGGTTCTTGGATTGGCACTTGGTTGAAGGAGTTGTGTTCGATCGCTATTGGGTTTAGTGTTGGCTGAGTAGCTTGGTCATTGAAGGGTGCTCGACACTCACTGTGGAGTTCAGCATATACTATGGTGCTTGGCATGCACTAGGAGATCAACATTCATTGTGGAGCTAGGCATATACTATGGTGCTTGGCATGCACTAGAAGCTTAGTATGTGTTGGTTGCTCAACAATGGTTAGGATTTTGTTGATGCTCAATAGTGTGGCTTGCAAGATGGAGTTCTTGTGGATTATATTTGTTGGCTTGGTGTATTTAATGCATGTAGCATGTGATCATGACGTGGATCAATTTGGAAGTTTTTGTGGTATTGGTTATCTCTCCTATGTGCATTTAATCATGGTTGTAAACTTGGGGCCTATCCTAAGTATTTTCATGTGGTTATTGTGTGTTAACTACATGTTAACACGAGGGTTAACATTTTGTATTTAATGTTTTTTGTGAGCTGACTTTTATTTAATTTGTAATTGCTAGGTCGACTTGTGGCTTATTTGGGTATAATTCGAGGGGATTATGGAGTCTTTTATTCATTCATTTAAAGAGGGAGTGGATCCTGAGTTCAGCGTGGAGTAGTTGAAGGGTGAGTTTTCTTGAGTCTATGGACAAAGCATCAAATGTGAGGTAGTTTACAATAGGATTGTGGTAGAGTTACAAGTTTGTGAGAAGGGCTAGTAATTGCAATTTAGAAACAAGGAGGTTACTTGGTGGCTTGTGAGAACAAGTTGAGATCTTGGGGGTTTCTACCAGATTACTATTGTGTTAGATATTTGGACTAGCTGGGATAAGCATGGAGTTGGATCTTGAGGGATCTTGAAGAACTATTATTGTAATTGCTTTTGTATTGGTCACAACCTAGAAGGCCTTACAAACAGGCATATTACATGTAAACAATTATATTTATGCATAAATTATTGTGATTTGGTATCAAATCTTGCTTTATTATTATGTTTCTATTGTGTGGTTATTTGTTGGGGGCTAGGACATCTCCTTTGGGGATTCTCCTACCTTGCACTGTGTTAGAAGCTCACTAATCAAATTTTAGTGATGCATCAACCAATATCTTTGAAGATTAGATAAGTTGATGTAGTATTACGAAAGCAAATTGCATATGAATTAGTACATCAAGTACATGAAAAACACATTGATTATTGTCTTTGGCATGAGATGTTAAAGAGGGAGAGTTTGCTATCATATCAGAGAAATTTTGTGTATCAGTAAAGAAGGAAAGTTTATTGCCAGAGGGAGAAATTATAATCAGAGGAAGAGATTGATGTCAAAGGGAGTTCTCATGGATGAGAATTAGAATGAAACTAAGGATATTATTCGTACTTCTATTTTGCTCTAAAATTTCATTGCACTATGACATGTTATGTTGCCATCAATGCCAAAGAGGGAGATTGTTGAAAATAATTATGCAATTGTATATTCTCTTTGATGTTACACAAAATGTCAAGCCTTATTAAGCAAGTCAGTTATTGCTGAGCTCACTTGGGCATTAAAGATAAATTCTTGTGTATGTCGAGCATTCTAGTTCTAAGTTGATTCTTACCGAGCTCACCCAAGCATCGAAGGAAGATCATGTGTTAACCGAGTTCACTCCATTACCAAAGGAAAGTTAGCGTGGATCCCAAGTTGAGTGAGTTTACTTGGTTACCAAATGAAAGTTAGTTCAAAATTAACATTGACCAACTTGGGTCGATTACCAAAGAGTTTCTCTGAATTGACCGAGTACTCAATTCTGTATTAGCCTACTAATAACATGTTGAGTTTGATTGATTTATTAGTTAATGCTAGCCAACTTAAGGGATAAAAATTGTTTGTTCAAAAGCATATCCAAGCTGACTTGACAAGTCTATTCATATAAGTATAAGGTCAAGTTGAGGATTGAAGAGTGAGAAGCATGGGATTAAAGAAGATAAAATTAAGGAAGTGAATTGGAAGGATATCAAAGTATCTAAGTTGACCAAATTGCCAAGAACATTCTGATCAAGTAGGATCAAGTATTCAAGCCAGAATAGAGATCAAAAATCAATAAAGATAATTGCATCAAGAATCAGGTCAAGTCATTGCTAGTCTCTAACAAGTGTAGCAATGAATCAAATCTCCTAATATAATTAGCCTAACATCTATTTGCCAAATCCTCTAATAAGGAAGCATTTCTAGATTGAAGTCTCTGAAGACCTCTAACAAGGCCACTCCTAACAAGGTGAATTAAATGCTTTAATAGGGTCACACCTAATAGTGTGTTTTGTAACCTTTAATTGGGTTGGCTCCTAACAAGATTCATTTCAAAAGAGTGAAAAATAGTAACTAGTTGCAATTGGTGGTTTTTCCAAATTGGATTTCCATATTAGATCTAGTTCTATACACCTAGGATGACACAAGACCTCTAAAGGGAATCAATATAACTCATGAAAGGTACACTCAGTAGGGTGAGACAAAAAAGAGATGAGATGATATAATGAAAGGAGGGATGTGAACAAATAGGGCTAGAGGCACACCTAACTATCCAATCACCTTGTTGAATTACACACGAAAAAAAACAATAGAGAGAACAACACCAAGGAGAGAGAGAACAATAAACACTTTACTAATTCATCAATTATCAACATACATGCTCAGCTATAAGGCCTTCTGGGTTACAGCCAAGAAGATTTCATGAAATCCTTAATTCAGATTTCTAGTTCTTCTACTTCGCATTCCCATCCAGAATCTCCAACTGATTACCTAACCTAAACCAAATACCCCTATTTATACTTGCTAAAATTGCTTATAGAAGATTCTAGATCTTTACATAATAGAAGACAGACCTTAAAACATTTTGCACACATCCCAAGGAAAGATCCTTACATTAAATTAACAATCCAAATTAAATACATAAGTCGACTCAAACTACAATCCAAATTAAATACATAAGTCAACTCAAACTAAGAACCAATCAAAGACAAACTTGGTCAAAGAAGGAACTAAACATCGGGTTCACTTGGCACACAAAGGAATGCTCAACCAATACTATACAACTCGACATATACAAAAATACTCAGCCAACACTGGACAACTCAGTCAACACTGAACAACTCAGCCAACATTGAACAATTGTAGCTTGGCAGCCACTAGAACTCAGCACTAACATGCAAAATGAACAAAGACAAGCAAGATATCAAGGCAACCCAAGATGCTCCTGCATCATGATAATGCTCGAAAAAGGTGGAACTTTTATGAGAGAGATGAAAAGAGAAGATGTATACAATGGTGACTCAAAATTTAGACTAACAATGGTTAAAGAAAATCAAAGGTTATATGGGATTGATTATAAGCTAGGGACACACAAGGGCTAATCATATATTGAATATATTAATATATTTAGTCTTGGTCGAATATCTATATCACTTGTATTGATTGTATACCATTGTATAAAAGGTGAACTCCTTTTGTAATACAACACCTAACAAGGTTAAGGTCTCTAACAAGGGAAAATGTACTTAAATGTATGTAATAGAGTCCTAATAGGGTCAACACACTTTATAGAGTACTTTTGATTAGTGCATCATTTTGTGGGTATCATCCCCACTAGGGTTTTCCTAGTTAAGAAAATTTGGTGCTATGAGTTACTTTTTTCATATGCTCTTTAATTTTGAATTTATATATTTATGTAATTATATGGTTAATTGTTGAAATCCAAAGTTGGGAAAAAAAATTTGGATAACTAATTCCCTCTGCCTACCACCTTAGTATTCCCTATTTCTAACAAGGGATACAAGATATATGTTGAGACTGCAACAAAAAGACAACTCAAAATAGGTAATGGTTGATTAAAACAAAGAAAAATATACTTCCAATTTCTATCTCCATTTCTCATAGTTATTTATTTTATTACAAAGTTGTATTTATAATACTATGAGAGAATATTTATAAGTCACAGCATAATAAAGGAAATCCTCAAAGAGAAAATTATTGGGAAGATAATGAAAGATAATTAGGATGGAAAGACATGGTTAGGTGCTTATTTTAACATGAAGTGGCTTGTGATGTAAGTTACAAGTTAGACTTATGTTGGAAATGAAGAGAGTAACTAAGAGGGGAGGGGTAAATCAATTACCACAAAAATAATTCCCTATCCCTAGATGTCAAATCAAACTTTTCACTGATAATGCAATTCTCTATCTAGCTTGGTTAAAACTAAGTTCTTGTTGTAATTCAGTTAATAAAGTAGTATTATGAATATTAATATGTTTCTTTAGTAACTTAGTTTCAAAAACATTAAGCATAAAGGAAATAATGTGAACATAGATGACACCAAGATTTAATGTGGAAACCCAATTTGGGAAAATCACCATGAAACTAGTTATAATATTTTCACTCTTTTGAAATGAGCTCTATTAGGAGCCAACCCTATTAAAGGTTATAGTATATATTGTTAAGTATGACCTTGTTAGAGGATTTAGATCAACCTATTAGAAGTGGCCTGGTTAGAGGTCTTTAAACACTTCAATCTTGAAATGTCACCATGTTAGAAGATTCAACTCCATTAAGAGATTTCTTCACTGCTGCAGTGGTTAGAAGGTACCAGTAATTTGACTTGATTTATGAAACAACTTCTTTTGTAGATTTAGATCTCTGTTTTGGCTTGATCTCTAGATCCTTATTGATTAGGATATTCTTTGTATCTTATCTTCTATAATTGCCTGCTCTTCCTTTTTCTTCGATCACATAGTCATCTTATTCCACATCTCTCACTTTACATTACACTTCTTGATCTTTCTTATATATCATAAGCTTTGTCAAGTTGACTTGAATACCTTTTCAAATAATCATCAAACATCCAACAAGTCGGCCTCAATTATACTCCGTCAATACTGGAAGTCCTTTGATGCCCAACCACTCTATTAACACTAGAAGTTGGGGATACTTCATTGCCTGATTGCTCGGTTAATACTAGAAGCTAGATATCCTTCATTGCTCGACTGCTTGGTTAATACTGGAAGCTAGATATCCTTCATTTCTCGACTGCTCAATTAATAATGACTACCTTTTATTGCTCGACTACTCTGTTAATATTCACATTAATGGCAACATACAATTTGAAGAATTGTTTCCAACAATCTCCCTCTTTGGCATTGATGGTAACACACAATGTCAACATATAATGATAAAAGTATGAGAAATTAAAAAATATCCTTAGTTTGATTTTAATTCTCATCCATACCTGTAGACACCTAAATTTGATTACATCGCTTTGGTAATCCTATTTAGTTATCTCTAAAGGCATCATAAATTAAATTTCTATTTAATTAATCCTTTGTCATCTCCTAGCTGATTAATTTAATTAATCATCTATAGTCCTAATTGATAAATCAAATAACCTATCATTTATCAATTAAATCCTATTCTTCTATCTAATTCCAAAATCCCCATTTATTAAATAAATTTATTTGATAAATAAAACCCTCAAATCTAATAAGCCCCTAACCTATCCTAAATCCCCCTTTTTAGCCTAATCCACCCCATCCACCCATACTAACCAAGCTTAGCCACTAACTCACCCACCCTCATGAATGCCATCCACTTGCAAATCTCTAACATCCCTAATCTAATCCTAAACCATCCTAATCCACCTCCTAATGTTGTCACATTTCGTAAGCAAGCTTAAGACTTTCCTAAGTCAAGGAAAGTCAACAATC
Organism: Cupressus sempervirens; assembly: GCA_028749045.1. Classification (NCBI taxonomy): domain Eukaryota; kingdom Viridiplantae; phylum Streptophyta; class Pinopsida; order Cupressales; family Cupressaceae; genus Cupressus; species Cupressus sempervirens. Next base: position 820,123,232 of record CM053786.1, read on the forward strand.
TCAACTCCCCTCAAAATATCCCAACCACTTAGCAATGAATGCTCTTACAAAAGCCATAAAGACTCTTACAAGCTCTTACAAGCCATAATGAAGGGTCTTTATAAAGATATTATCCCTTGAGCCTCTTTTGTTGACTCATCCATCCTCTTTCCTCCATCCACTCACCTTGTGACATGTGTCACTCCCTGATTGGTGCTAAACAAGCACAATCCATGTGCTCCCCTTTGAGTGCATCCTAGCCCTCCTTAAGCTTTTCCCCATCCTTGCATCTTAGCCCTCCATCCCTCAAGCCCTTAGCCTATAAATTGAATCCCCTCCCAAGCCATATTAATCACAATCCATCAAGTAAAGTTATAATGCCATTTTGAAGCCAAATCCATACTTTTGCATGCATCCACACCAAAAATTCCAAAAATCTCCATTGAAGCTAGTTTGAAGCTTGAGCATACATCCCAAATCCTATCAAATAGACTCATCCCTAAATCAAGTGACTATACTCATTGGGAGAGCCATTCCATGGCTCATATTATCATTTGAGGGTTTCACTTTGTCTCTCATATATGTTATGTCTTTTATGCTAGTTAATGCTTTTGTTTTTTAATAGATTAGTATTACTTGCTAACATATTTCTCATATACATTTTGGCACGCCCGGTGGGACCCCACTATGGGTCATTTAATCATCAATTTCTATCTATATGTTGTTTTTCTAACAAACTAATGTTTCTTGTTGGTTGAGTGAGTTGTAGGGTGTTTCACTTGTTTTTACAGGTTGAAGGGCGCATTTGGGAAGAAGACATAACCTCAAAAATTTGAAAATAACAAAAAAATTTTAAAATTTGGAAAAAATTTGCATTTTTTAGTTTTTTTTCGTGCAGTGTCGTCTCCATAGTTTGGTGTCTGCGCCTGCAAACTGTCGTCTCCGCCAGCTACTCTGTCGTCTTCGCAACCAAATTGTCATCTCTGCAGTTTGGCGTCTCCAACTATCGTCTACGCATCTTGGACTGTCGTCTTCGCAAATCAGCGTCTCTGCCAGCTACTATGTCATCTCTACAACCTGAACTGTCGTCTCCGTCGTCGCCAACCTAGACTGTCATCTCCGCTTGTCTCCTATTTTTTTGCGCCGCAAACCTAATCTGTCATCTCTGCTTCTTTCTCTGTCATCTTCACAGATTAGCATCTCCGCAGTTTGGCGTCTGCACTTGATGAACTGTCATCTTCGCCTGTCTCTGTTGCACTTCTATTTTAAAATCTTTATTTCTGCACTTTGTAGTTTTTAAAAATTAAAAAAAAAAGAGTATAAATCAAAATTTGACTTTTAGTGGTTCTGTAGGATTTAGACCATTTTAAGCATTTTTACGCATAGGAAAAAAACAACAAAAAAAGTTTTAAATTTTTTTTTTTCCATAATTAAGCTTTCCTTTTGGAAGATTTTGGGTGACTAATCAATTTTCTTTTTTGTCTTATTGCAAGTTGGAGCAACAAACTCAATCATGTTTTTTAGATTTTTCGTGGAATGAACTTGCATGTTTAAACATGTTTTTCCTTTGAATGTATGTTGCTCAAAACACACTCTTGAATGCCATGGATTAAAATCAACCTTTTATTGGAATGCATGCTTAAAACAATGAACACAATCTTGAATGCCAAGAATCAACTAACCATTGCAATATCTCACACTTCCAATTTGGGCTTAAAACACTCTAACACAATCTTGAATGCCTAACAATCAATGAACATTGCATGGTTTTGATGCATCTCAATGACGCTCACATTTCTTACATTGACAATTTCTCGATTTGCATTATGTTGACGATGCTATCAAGTTGGAATGAACATTGTATGCCATAATCACGAGTGTCTTCAATCATAGCTTACAAAATCTAAATCATCAATTGGAAAAGAACTCTGCTTTTTAGTCCAAGGTCATCCAAGTCTTCTCTCCCCTTGTCATCTTTCGAGGCCATCTTGGGTGCATAAGATTAAGATCCAAAACCTTGTTTTCTTTTTTTAGGAGGCCTGCTTGGGGATTTCATCACCCCTTGGGACGACCTCAACTCAAGCGTTTTGGCGGAGTATAAAAATCGAGAGGTGAATCCAAAGACACCTCTCTTGGAATCAAGATTTTGTCACTCGGGCTAAGCCTCAAGGAATTTTATACCCTTGAGAAGTGAAAGAGGAGAAGTGGGTTACCGCTCCTCTCAGCTGTGTGACATCTTTTTGGTTTCATCTACGGATTTGGGCCTCACATACCTTGGGTATATCGAGCACTCCCTAGCTAAACCAACTGTCAGCCTTGTAGACCACCATCTAGGATGTTAATGTGTTTGAGGTGACTGATCAAAACATTTGTAGAACATACACACTCCTCGGCGTAAGTATCACATTCTGAGAATCAAAAACTTCTATCTGGTTGTTTCTATCTATTGCTTAATTTTTTATTTGTTGAATGAATGTTTGCCAAACTTGGTCAATCCCAACTTAGGGCATACTTAGCATAGTCACTGCCTATTCCAGAAGTTGAACAAGTTGAAGAAAAACAACCAAGATCTCTCAAAGCTAAGCAAATTCAGGAATTGATGTCAGAGCAACCCAAACCCAAACAAAAGTTTCACAAAGTTAAACTCAAGCCATCTGAGGCATACCAAGAACTTTCAGCCAAGAGAAAGGAACTAACACCAAGTCCTCCAATTGCAGAGGACAAAACTACTGATGAAGCCCTTCAAGAGGCCTGGTTAGAGCGCACCATCAAATTTAGCCAAAATCCAGGAGTTAATCCTGCTTATGCCTTACCAACTAGGCATGATTTCTATGATTAGACCCCCTTGTTTCTCCACATCTTCTTGGATAAGCTTCACTTTAGAGTCATATTTGTAGAAAAGCCAACCATCTTAGGTTATCCCCTTAAGCATTATTAGCTCATCCATCTCATTTAGGACCAAACCATCTAGCCAGCAATCCAAAATCTTCACATCCAAGCCTTCAAAAATTGTTGTCACTTTGCCAAAAGTTTGCCATTCCTAACATCTTCCAAATCCACCAATCTTACCAAGGTTATCCCTTTGACAGAGCTTTGTCTAGGGTAATCTAGCTTTGTCACTTGTCATCCCTCATCACCTTGGGCTAAACGTTGAGATCCACAAGTGGTCAATCTCGTGTTCTTCCTAAAGGATCATCAGTCTATCCTTAAGTTGACACAATCACCACCAAGCTTGCACATAGGAAAGTAGACCTTTCGTGCTTTGGCAATATATCTTTGAAGTTAGAATCCCCAACCCAATCCTCCTTAGGTTTTGTCATATAGCTTTGCCTCAACCTGAGAAATCATTTGCATAGAAAAGCCTTCCCCCTTTTGCATCCATCAGCATTATTGCATCTCATCCCTAGGAACATTCTGCATCTTCATGCCACCCGTCACTCACTTAGCCAAGAAGAAAGAAACAATGGAGCCCTATCATTTGGATCGAACAACATCACCCACCTTGAGCACTCGGCCATCATTCAGCCCAGAGAAAGCTATGTCATCACCTACTGACATTGAAGCTTTCATGAACCAACTAGGAAATGCAGTACTGGTAAACGCCATTATAGACAAGAACAAAGAGACAATCATGGCTAATTTTCAAAGGGACAATGTAGGAACCTTTGACTTTGGAAGACCCCCTCCATTATCAGATCCATCTCACCCGTTGTTTGGGAAGCTGCCACCACCCATCATCTCTTATGATCCAAATTATCCTCAATATATACCAAAAGAAGAGCCTCAACCCACTCCATTTGATCCAACAGACCCAAACATACCATCCTCCACCCAAGTTGAAATCTCCCTTCCACAAGCCAATCCAGCCACCACCACTCTAGCATTGGTCCATACCTCTCCACTCCAAACCCCCTTTACCCAAAACACCTCACCGTTCACTCCCTTCACTATTGCTGTTGTTGTTCCCCAACCCAGCCTTCCAAATCCACCCATCTCCCAAATCAATGCTAGCATCTTTGGCCAACCTCAGCAATATACAACAGGGATGCCACCCATGGGGCCAAGTAATCAACCTTTCATCACCCCCAGCTTGTTCACCACAGCCCAAAGCATAATCCCATCATTTCCATTAGGTCTTGGGAGCTCAATACCATCAGCCACAATTCCACAAGCTACTACCTCCACTCCATAAAGCTATCAAATCCCACAAGCTACTGCCAATTTTCTTCCAAGCTCTCAAGTGGCCCAAGCTCCTGCCACCACTCTACCAAGCTTTCAAATCCAGCCACCAAGCTATCAAACCCCATCAATTCCATTTCCTAGCTTTCAATTCCCACCACCTCCACCACCAACTAATCCATTACCTCCTATTACCAACTACTTTTCAATGCCACTTCTAGGAGGTAATCCACCACCCCAGCCAACCACCAATTATTTGCAGATGCCATCCCAAATGGGGGCACAACCCACATATATTGGTCAAGCCCCCCGATCCTTTCCCCAAGCTTCACAACCATCTTATACCTTACCTCCACAAAGAAATCCATTTATCCCATAGCTAGCTTATGTTCCTCAATCCCAACCTCAAATCCCATATCAACAGCAAGCCTCGTAGCACATGCAGCAATATGTGCCACCTCCCCCTCAACAACTCATCATCCACCATGCAGCTGCCCAAACAATGTACAATCCTTATCAGCAAATCCCTCACAGCCATCCATATTCAGTGGCCCCATCTAGCGCATACCTACCTCAAGGCACTCCTACATTGGGGGCACCCCAACCATCACCCATTAATTCAGAATGGGAAGCCATGAAAACAACTTTGAAGAACATCCAAGAGGGAAATGATCCAAAAACCTTCAAGTTTGAGAATGTGTGTCCTTACCCATTTGACAGAGCCATTACCATGACACCATTTCCCAAGCATTTTGAGACACCCAAGTTTGACAAATTTAGAGGAAAAGGAGACCCTGTCACACATATCAAAGAATTTTACATGCACTTCCAAGAAGTGGCATACAATGACATCTTCCTCTTGCGTCTCTTTCCCAAAGCTTGGCCGGACCAGCTCTTGAATGGTTTTATAGAATCCCCTATGGCACAATTAAAAAATTTTCTGGATTATCTAAGGCATTTGTAGCCCAATATGCCCATCTTGTTGAAACAGAGCTATCAGTAGTTGATCTTGTCCACACTAAGCAGAAAGGTGGAGAAATCCTTCCCGAATATCTACAAAGATGGCAAACCCTTACCACCCGCATATCTTGTACCTTGCCAGAGCGCCATTTGGTGAAAATGTTTATTGATAATGCCCATCCCAGCTTGGCTCACCACATGACCATGAACTGTTTGCAGACCTACAAAGATATCAAAGAGAAAGGATTGATCCTTGAGAAAGGACTCATTAAAGATGGTGTGGTAAAGATTTACAAGAAAGCCAACCAAAATCAATCACATTCCAATGACAAGTCTAGGTATTGGAACAAAAACAAGCATGTTGCAACAGATGGCGTCACTAACACTAGACATGTGAATATTGTTGGTCCTTCTCAAAACCAGTCCAATCGACCATATCAACCAAAAAATCAACAAGCTCTCAACTACCAACAGCGGAATCACCAAAGCTATCAAAACCACAATCCAAGACCCAGCTTTCAAGGGTCTAGCAATCAAGCTAATGCCATCAATGTAGCTGCAGGACAAAAGCCCAGATTCCAACTTGCACCTAGAAATTATACACCCCTTGGTGAACCTTTGGATGTCATTTTTGAGAAATTAGTCAAGGAAAACCTCATCAAATTTCCTCCTACCCAAAAAATTGACCCAAGCCAATCCAAAGTTGCATGGTACAAAGACAATGAGTACTGCAAATTTCATAGGGTAAAAGGTCACACCACCCTCAGATGCATGAAATTGAAAGACTATGTGCAGGACCTCATTGATCGGAAGGAAATCACTGTTGGTGCCCAAACCTCTCCCAATGGAGGCTTACAGATCTATCAAAATGCTTTTCCTCCTCACAACAATCAAAATCCTGGAAAAGCACCTATCCAAACAAACAAAAACAACACCAACAACCGTTAGCCAAACCAACAGCATGGGAAGAACAATGACCACACTTCATCCTATATAGACTATGGTAGCCTTATAAGTTGTATATCTGAGAAAGAGCCTTTTGTCAATGTTATCAATATCCAAGGACCAAACAATGAGTGTGCAGTCACCACTCGAAGAGCCTGATTTAACATCGCAGGCCCACCCGTTTTGCTAGCACCATCAGCTCCATCAAAAAGCCAGTACAATATATTGGAACACCTTGGGAACATGCCAGCCCGAATCTCCATTTTAGACCTTCTCCGCACTAGTCTTGTGTACAAGAACATCCTTGACAGTGCTCTCATAGAATCTCGTGTCCCTTCTCATATCAATGCTACTAATTTTCGTAATCTTGTTGGACACCTTTCATCCTCATGTGCCCTATCATTCAAACCCACCGAAATACCTATGGTCGACCCAGATCACACCCTTCCACTTCGCATAGCCATCATGGTATCCAATTTTGCTGTGAAAAGAGTAATGATAGATAATGGATCAGCCTTGAATATTTGCACCCTAAAATTCATAAAACAAGCTGGGTATACTGAGGCAGATATCATCAGTGAGGTTATCACCATCAAAGCTTATGACAACTTGGAAAGAACCACAAAAGGAACTATTTTGCTGCCAATCAAGGTTGGGCCAGTCATCCAAGAAACACTTTGCCATGTTATTGATCTAAACCTACCATTCAACATCCTCCTCGGTCGCCCATGGATTCATGCCATGAAAGTCGTTCCATCCACTTACCATCAGTGCGTCAAATTTCCACATCAAGGCACTAAGGTATCCATCCATGCCGATCCAGAACCCTTTGCTTACTGCAATGCGATTGAAGCTTCATATACAAACCATTTCCGTGGAATTGATATCAACACATTCATCGCCAACTCATCCCACACTTGTAATGACCTAGAAACCATCCTCACCTCCACCCTGTCTACCGTGAAGATCAATAACAAAGGCTGTGGAGAGTATAGTCTGTCAGATGCATTTGTTGTCAGGGCACTCCCACTTGATCCACATGCCCATGGACGACCGACATATCACAAAGCCAAGGAGATTCCACCTCCTCGATACAAACAGTTTGGCCCAACAACCTTTGTATCTTCGAAAATCCCTCTTCATGAGGAGCTCACTCCAGATATCAACAATTGGTTACATAAGGATGCACCTCAAAGAAATCAAGCATGCCTTGACCACTTTAGCTAGAAGTATCCCCAAGAAAATAAGCTCATCACTGACAAATGGAACTATCAAGGTGGTGGTCTAGAACCAGAAGAAAGAGGCATGCAGTGCCCCATCGACGCACATAAGTGGGAATCGAAGTCAGGTCTTGGCTTTGGCATACCCACAACTAAGGGCACCAATACAAATGGTCACACTTTTTCGAACATTCATCGCGACTTTGTCAAAATCGAAGACATTCCTAAGGAAGTTGAAAAGAGAGCCTACGACAATATCCTAGACCAAATCTCCCTCAGAGACTTTGTTCTCCAAGAACTATCCATCCACCTCATTGACCTACCACTTGCCCATCCATAACTCATAGATTGGTACCAACCAAGCATCATACACATTGATGAGTTCACATCAGAGGAAGCACTTCTGAGATTCATGGGAGCTGAAACACCTCACAAGAAAACAAAGCCAGACTCGACATATATCTACAAGCTAGATCCCAAGGGGTATTTTGGAGAAAATCCCCAACCTAGTTCCGATACACCCAAAACTAGAACTAAGGTGAATCTGAGACAAGCTAAGGCAACGAAGAGAACCCAACAGCAAGAACATCCAGAGCCACAAGTAGAACATGAGGATTTAGCATTACCTCCTCAAGATAATCAACCAAAGATATCTTCTATTCTAATTGAAGATACTAGAGAAGTCAACATCGGTTCTTCAGAGATCCCTAGGCTTGTTCACATTGCTGCATCCCTATCACAAGACCAAGCTGACCTCCTCTTTGAGGTCTTAAGAGAGAACATTGGTTGATTTGCATGGTCATATCAGGACATGCCAGGGCTTGATCCAAAGCTTGTAGTTCATCATCTTGCAGTCGATCCAAAGATCAAGCCCGTTAGACAAAAGCTTAGAAAAATGCACCCCAAGATGGCATTATTGGTCAAAGCTAAATTAGAAAGAATGTTAGCTGCTAAGGTTATCTGACCTATCGACTACTCAGAGTGGATCTCCAACATGGTCCCCGTCACTAAACCTTCTGGTGACGTCAGAATCTGCACTGATTTCAGAGATCTTAACAAAGCTTGTCCAAAAGAAGATTTTCCCTTGCCCAACATAGATATAATTGTAGATCTTATAGCTGGACATGAAATTTTGTCCCTCATGGATGGATTTTTCGGATATGATCAAATCAAGATTGCAGAAGAGAATCAGCATAAGACTGCATTCACTACCTCTTGGGGAACCTTTTGTTACAACATGATGCCTTTTGGCCTAAAGAATGTTGGGGCTACCTATCAAAGAGCTATGACAGCCATTTTTCATGATCTCATCCATAGCATTTTGGAAGATTATGTGGATGATATCTTGGTCAAGTCCCATACCTTCATGGATCATCTTGCTGACCTGGAGAAAGTCTTTGATAGGTTAGCCCAATATCATCTCATGCTAAATCCCAAGAAGTGTGTCTTTGGGGTCACATCTGGCAAGCTTCTAGGCTTCATAGTTTCTAAACAAGGTATAGAGATCAACCCCAAGAAGGTCAAGGCTATCTTAGACATGCCTCCTCCCCAGACACTGCGACAACTTCGCTCTCTTCAGGGAAAGCTTCAATCCGTTTGGCTCTTCATCTCCCAGCTTGCAAATAAGTGTACACCATTTTCACATTTACTAAAGAAGGATGAGAACTTCAAGTGGGATCCTTTATGTCAGCATAGCTTTGACCAGCTCAAGCAGTATCTCACCAATCCCCCTATCTTGGTTCCACCGGTTCCTGGTCGTCCCCTGATTTTGTACATATCAGCAACACCTACTGCTCTAGGGGCACTTCTATGAAATGTCCCTTTACTGATTTTTTATGATATTTCCAGCCTCAAATCAGAACTTTAAAATCAAACAACCAATATTACAAAGATCTACCAATTTCCCAATAAAACCCAAATCGGGTATGTCCAAATTAGTGCCAAAAACTTCACAACTTCACAAATTATTAATAAATCTGAAAATGGACATTTTTACAGAAATTTCAGCAGTATAACAGCCTACAAAATGATATTTCCATATTTGTATAACTTTTACACAACAGCTCACAAATGTAGGGCAAAACTATGCTCAATCGGGCTCCCGAAATTAACACAAAAATGCCCGAAAACACCACAAAACACTCATAAACTATCTCAGAAGTTTAATCATGACCCAATACATATATTCAAATCTATTTTAACATCATAAAGTCTGAAATACAGCAAAAAACCAAACTGATATGAAACATTCAACTGAAAACCCAAACTCAAACCAAAAACAACCCCGAAAACACCCAAATCGGCACTATTCAGCACAAAGGCAAACTCTGTATGAGCATGCACATGGAATGGCTTCAAACTCCCATCCTAAGCCTTCTTGGAAACCTACAAACTCCCGTTCTTGGGTCTCCTTCTCCACAGGTTTGGCAGCCTCTGAAGAACAACAAGAAAATTAGCAAGAATCAAGATGTAGAATGAGCCCAAAATGCCTCCAAACCCCTTTTAAAGAGGGCATAACCCTAACTCACGTCCAAGAGGGGTTAATAAAATATAATTTAATAATAATTTTTATTTATTAGTCCATTGGTTTCCAAAGATTAACCCCTTTTTCCGAAATTTCACCTTTTTGGAGCCTGCCTGCCTTAACAAAGTTTATTTATTTTTTAATTATTTGAATAGGGGACATGACAAGTCCTCCCCTCCCAAATATTGCTTGTCCTCAAGCAATGAAGGTTGGAATTCTCAAGAATATGTTCTCCTTCCCAAGTTGCATCCTCTAGTGGTAATCCTTTCCATTTGACCAAATGCTCTATGATGCTCCTATTTCTCAACCTTTTCTCTCTTGTATCCAAAATCTCTTCTGGTATCAAAACTAATTTCCCTTCATCATCAAGAGGTGGTAATTTTGTAGATACTATGGTTTGCTGGTCTAGAACCTTCTTTAAGCAAGATACATGAAAAATATTATGTATTTTGTTGTTTGGTGGGAGCTCCAATTCATAAGCTACCTCTCCTACCTTCTTGATGATTTTATAAGGCCCATAGAACCTTGGCTTGAGTTTCTCTGCCCCACTTCTCTTCAAGGTGCTTTGCTTATATGGCTGCAACCTAACAAATACCAAATCTCCCACCTCAAAAGATCTTTCAATCCTTTTCCTATCAGCATATATCTTTTGTTGGTTTTGTACATGTTGTAGATTATCCTTGAGGGACCTTATTATGTCTTGGCTTTGCTTGATGAAACCACTTGCTGCGGGTACTCTGCTATCGAAAAGTATTAGATCAACAAAGGAAAGGGCATCATAACCATAAAGAGCACAAAAAGGAGGCATACCAATAAACATGTGATGAGATGTATTGTAACAATACTCCCCTAGGTGTAACCATTTCACCCAAGCATGTTGTTGATTTGAAACATAGTTCCTCAAATATCCTTCTATCCATTTATTAACTATCTCTGTTTGTCCATCTGTTTGAGGGTGATAGCTAGTACTGAGAGTGAGTTCAGTTCCTGCCAAATGAAAGAGCTCCTTCCAAAAAGCGCTGAGGAATCTACTGTCCCGGTCACTAACAATGTTTCTAGGCAAACCATGTAATCTAAAAATTTCCTTGAAGAACAATTCGGCCACTTGTGATGCCTTGAAATCAGATGTGATAGGAAATAAATGTGCATACTTAGTTAGTCTATCTACCACCACATATATGCAATCCTTACCTTGAACCTTGGGCAACCCAGTGATGAAATCCATGGAAATACTTTCCCATTTTTGTTCGGGAATAGGAAGTGGCTGCAACAACCCTGCAGGAAAATTTTGCTCACTCTTGCTTTGTTGGCATACCATACATTCCTTAATGTGTTTAAGGACATCCTCCTTCATACCCTTCCATGAAAACCGCTCTCAAATTTGCCTGTATGTCTTGAAGTATCCCTGGTGACCAGCGAAAGGTGTGTCATGAAAGGCCCTCAATATCCTCTCCTTAGTTTTTGACCCTGGCACTAAGAAGATCTTGTTCTTGTAATAAATCAATTCATCAACAACCTTGTACCTGTTATCATCCACTAACTTATCCAAAATCTTGGTGGCAAATGAATCTTTAGCATACTCTAAAATTATGGAGACTTTCCAATCAGCAGAGATAGATGATAAGGAACACAAAGTGGGCTTTCTTGAGAGAGCATCAGCAACCACATTATTCTTTCCTTTCATGTATTCAATATCAAAATCATAAGCTTGCAATTTGCTTACCCATTTTTGTTGACGATCATTCAAATCCCTTTGGTTCAAGAAGAACCTGAGGCTATTATGGTCTGTCTTTACAATGAATCTCCCACATACCAAATATTGTCTAAACTTATGAAGTGCATGCATGATTGCCAACATTTCCTTATCATAGATGGAGTACCCTTTCTCTGATTGATTTAATTTTTGACTCTCAAATGCTATTGGATGTCCCCTTTGAGTTAGGACAGCCCCTATACCTTCTCCCAAAGCATCACATTCAACAACAAAAGGTAAAGAGAAATCTGGAATTGCAAGCACAGGGCATGAACTCATTACCTCCTTAAGCTTATCAAATGTTTTTTGTGCCTCTTCTGTCAAAACAAAAGCTCATTTCTTTGTCAAATCAGTCAAGGGGGCAGCAAGCTGAGAAAATCCCTTGGCAAATCTCCTATAGTAGCTACACAACCCGAAGAAACCTCTCAACTGTGTAAGATTAGTGGGTGGAGGCCAATCCAAAATTGCCTGGATTTTTTGTTGATCAACCTGTACTCCTTTAGAGCTTATAATATGTCCCAAATATAGGATCTCTGTCAAACCAAACTCACATTTAGATAGCTTAGCATAGAAGGATTGCTGCTCCAAGATTCCCAAAACAGTGTCTATGTGCTTTAGATGCTCTTCCCATGTTTTACTGTATATCAAGATATCATCAAAAAATACCAAAAAAAAAATTCGAAGATGCTGACTGAATACCTTATTCATACAAGATTGGAATGTTGCAGGTGCATTAGTGAGTCCAAATGGCATAACAAGAAATTCAAAGTGCCCATAGTGACATCTGAAAGTAGTCTTTTCCACATCTTCACTCCTCATTCAGATTTGATGGTAGCCTGATCTTAAGTCAATTTTTGAGAAGTATACAGCACCATGTAACTCATCGATGAGTTCATCTATGCGTGGTATGGGATACCTATTTTTTATGGTCTTCTTGTTTAGAGCCCTGTAGTCTATACACATTCTCATTGTACCATCCTTTTTCTTGACAAGTACCACAGATGATGCAAATGGACTAGAGCTAGGCCTTATGAATCCCATGTCCAGGAGTTCTTTAATAGTTTTTTCAATTTCTTCCTTATAACCTCTTGGATGGCAGTATGGGGTTGTTATAACTGGTTTGGCACCCTGTTCTAACTCTATAACATGCTCAAAACCTCTATCTGGTGGTAATCCTGGAGGCAAATCATTGAAAACTATACTATGCTTATCAAGAATATTTTGAATTTCAAAATGGAAATTACCTTGATTCTTTGGAGAGCTTGTTGGTTGGATTATGACTCCTGCTGCCCATGTTACTTGTCCTCTTCGAAAAGTCCTCTCCATCCTCTTTGCAGAGACCGCCTTAGGTGCTCCATTCGATAACCCTCTCAATATGACTTCTTTCCCATTGGAATGAAATTTAAACTCCATAGTTTGATGGTTCATGTAATAGCCTCTGATAGAGTGCAACCATTGAACACCCAATACAAGATCTGTCTCCCCAATACCAACCACATAGAAGTCATCACATAACTCATAATCTCCTAAGGTCATCTTGAGTTGTTTCACCACCCGTGTGTAAGGCATAGTGAATCCATCAGCTACAGTAACATTGAATCTCTCAAAATCTTCTGCTTTAAGCCCTCTTTTCATGACAAATCCCTCATCAATAAAATTGTGAGTTGCCCCACTATCAAGAAGAACAGTCAACCTTTGCCCCGCTAGTACCCCTCGAATTCGGAAGGGATGGTATCTTGGGACTCCTGATAATGCTACTAAAGTGCCATCCTTGCTGATTTCTTTTACTTTCTCTTCTTCTACCTCCTCCTTAGTATCATGAAATTCCTCATGCTCATCTGAATCAGATTATGAAGCAACTTCAATATAGTGCACTTGACCTTTCCCCAAACATCTGTGTCCTGGAACCCATGGTTCTCTACAAGTAAAACAAAGCTTTTTCCTTCGTAATTCACTCCTAGTCTCTTCATCTACCTTCTTTTTTGCCACATTTGTCACATCTTTTGGTGGTAGTGTTGGGAAAGTCTTTTTCTGAAAATTTCCCTTATGTTGCCAAAGATTTGGGGGTTTTTGATTAGTGATTGATTTCATAGGCACGCAAGTTTCAAGTTGCAAGCTTCTTTTGATAGCTTCTTGTAAGGTTGAGGGTGAGAAAGCCTTAACCAAACCCTTAACAGAATCTTTTAAACCATCAAGAAAAAGATAAACGATCCTCTTTTCACTCATATCAGGTACCATAACAGCCACTTTTTAAAATTCTTCTATATACTCATTAACGGATTTGGTTTGCTTCAACTTTGACAATTCTTTAAAGTACTCTTCATCATCCTTGAGGTCAAATCTATCTATCACCCTTTGACTGAAATCTTCAAATGTAGTTACCTGATTGTGACCTTGAGTAGTCATTCCATGATAGCACCAATCATAGGCTGCATCTTCCAAGTGTAGACTTGCAAATTGAATAGCATCACTCTCTTTCATGGGGTTAAGTGTGAAGAAAGTTTGTAATTTTTGTAGCCATGCTCTAGCTGAAATTTTATTTGTTCCATCAAAAGTAGGTGCTGTAAACTTGCTTATTTTATTTTTGAGCTCTCTTCCACTTGTGTCATGCTCCCTCCTGTTCTCTTTCTTGGGCATCAAAGCATTCATCATATCCACATATTCTCTAAAAGGAACTGAACTACAAAAGTCATCATCTAAGCCATTGTAAGTAGCTCTTAATGTAATCAAATTACCTGTAACCTGTTCCACTGGATTAATGGCTGGACTTGGTACTGGTGGCTCATCTACAGGCAAGAAAATAGATTTGGTTGATTTAGATGGTGTGGATCTCCCATTTCTTGGCTCCTCTGAAGTGCTCCCTTTCTCATTAATAGATGCAATTCCTTGTAATTTTTCTGTCAATATTCGCAAAGCCTCTCTAGTTTCCGCCAAACCATCCACTGTTTGCTTCTGAGTATTTTGGATATCTTGGAAGAATTTCTTTGCCATCTCATCTGGATCAGCCATACTTTTTTCTTCCTTGGATTTTGTACTTTTGCTTTCAACTGGGGGTTTGATCAAAATTTCTTTATTCTTTTCTCGCTACAAATATCTTTTTTCTCTTTCACTTAGTTGCATGCAATCATAAAATATGACATGCAAGATCTGGGTAGTTATCAAAACTTGACATGCAAGATCTGGGTAGTTGTTAAAACTGACATGCAACTTCTACAAACCCTCAGGTTGGCAAGATCACGGCTCTGATACCACTGAAATGTCCCTTTACTGATTTTTTATGATATTTCCAGCCTCAAATCAGAACTTTAAAATCAAACAACCAATATTACAAAGATCTACCAATTTCCCAATAAAACCCAAATCGGGTATGTCCAAATTAGTGCCAAAAACTTCACAACTTCACAAATTATTAATAAATCTGAAAATGGACATTTTTACAGAAATTTCAGCAGCATAACAGCCTACAAAATGACATTTTCAGATTTGTATAACCTTTACACAACAACTCACAAATGTAGGGCAAAACTATGCTCAATCGGGCTCCCGAAATTAACACAAAAATGTCCGAAAACACCACAAAACACTCATAAACTATCTCAGAAGTTTAATCATGACCCAATACATATATTCAGCTCTATTTTAACATCATAAAGTCTGAAATACAGCAGCAAACCAAATTGATATGAAACACTCAATTGAAAACCCAAACTCAAACCAAAAACAACCCCGAAAACACCCAAATCGGCACTATTCAGCACAAAGGCAAACTCTGTATGAGCATGCACATGGAATGGCTTCAAACTCCCGTCCTTAGCCTTCCTGGAAACCTGCAAACTCTCGTTCTTGGGTCTCCTTCTCCACAGGTTTGGCAGCCTCTGAAGAACAACAAGAAAATTAGCAAGAATCAAGATGTAGAATGAGCCCAAAATGCCTCCAAACCCCTTTTAAAGAGGGCATAACCCTAACTCACGTCCAAGAGGGGTTAATAAAATATAATTTAATAATAATTTTTATTTATTAGTCCATTGGTTTCCAAAGATTAACCCCTTTTTCCAAAATTTCACCTTTTTGGAGCCTGCCTGCCTTAACAAAGTTTTTTTTTTTTTTAATTATTTGAATAGGGGACATGACATTCTAGCACAGCTCAATGACTAGAACAAAGAAAGAGCCATCTACTACATTAGTAGAACCCTAGTTGGTTATGAACTCAATTACACTCCTATGGAAAAAGCTTGTTTGGCAATTATTTTCTCAACTCAAAAGCTTCACCACTACATGCTAAGTCATACCATCCAACTAGTCTCCAAGATCGACCCTCTCAAGTATATGCTCTCCAGAACAGCACTTATAGGCCCTTTGGCCAAATGGGTTATGCTCCTTAGCGAATGTGACATCTAGTATGTGGACAGAAAGGCAATCAAAGGGCAAGCTATAGCAGATCACCTAGCTGATGCACCTCTAATAGATGCATATCCTTTGATCACAGAATTTCCAGATGAGCATATCTACCTAATTGAAGAACATCCCCCATAGAAGCTTTATTTTGATGGTTCATACACCTCTCGTGGATTAGGGGCAGGAATATTGTTGATCACACCTCAAGGGGATTACATTCCAAAAACCTTCAAGCTACAATTCCCTAGCACCAACAATATAGCTGAGTATGAAGCTCTTGTAGCAGGATTAAAGATAGCTGTAGAATGGAATATCACTGAGTTACAAATCTTTGACGATTCTTAGCTCATCATCAAGCAAGCCCTAAATGAATATCAAACCAAAGATGAAAAGCTATTACCCTACAAAGAGCTAGTTGATCAGCTAACCCAACATTTTACAAAGCTTTAGTTTACACAAGTGCCTCAAATATAGAACAAAGTAGCAGATGCTATGGCTACTATTAGCTCGCTCTTGGAAATTCCCCAAGCAGCTACACAGTATGAGTTTTTAGTGGAGCAGCTCCTCACACCTGCCTATGCGAATGAGGATTCAAATCGTGTTTGTATCTTGGTTGGTCCCCAATCCCCTTGGTACCATGAGATTCATGCTTACCTTAACGATGGTATCATATCCCCTCACCTCACACGTACCCAATGCCAAAACCTCATCCAAAAATCATCCCGCTATGTTATCATAGCCAATACCCTATATCGTCAGGGTTATCACGATACTCTCTCTTGATGTTTAGACCAAAAAGAGGTTGCGATAGTGTTAAAAGAAGTACACTCCAGACTTTGTGGTACCCACACGAGTGGTATTGTCCTAGCGCGACAAATCCTTAGAGCAGGCTACTATTGGCCTACCATTGAAGAAGACTCCTATGACTTTGTTAGAAAGTGTCTCCCATGTCAGCAGCATGCAAATCTTGTGCACGCTCCAGCACAGGATCTACAGCCTATTGCACCACCTTGGCCTTTCGCTTGTTGGGGCCTTGATCTAGTTGGAACTATCACACCTCTCTCATATGATGGACATAAATGGATAATAACAGCTACAAACTATTTCACTAAGTGGGTGGAAGCAGTCCCCCTAGTCTCAGCTACAGGAGTTCAGGTCTCCAAGTTCATCTTGTACCACATTGTTTGTCGCTTCAGCATCCCATCCACCATCTTCACCGACCACGGAGGTAACTTTGAAAATCTCAACATGGAAGAATTATGCACTTCCCTCCACATCCAACACCACTTTTCTAGCCCATATTTCCCACAAGGTAACGGCTAGGTAGAGGCAACTAACAAAACCCTCCTCAAAATCCTAAAGAAAGTTGTCAATGATTCCGGCCGCGATTGGCACCTACAAATAAATCCAGCCCTATGGGCCTATAGAACCTCCTTTCGTACATCCACAGGCACAACTCCATACTTCGTAGTCTATGGTGCCGAAGTGATCCTACCTATAGAGGTTGAACTTCCCTCCTTGCGCATATCTTTGCAAGGGCAAATATCAGATGAAGAATACAGAGTAGCTCAGCTCACCCAGCTAGATCTCTTAGACGAGAAGCAACAATAAGCCTATGATCATCTCACAGTCTATCAAACTCGTCTCAAAAGGAATTTCAACAAGAAGGTGCTTCCATGACACTTTCAACCAAGTGACATGGTCCTCAAAGAAAACATGAAAGTCCAAGCAGATCGAGAAAAGAAAGGCAAGTTTGAACCTACATGGTTTGGTCCTTATGTTGTCACTGCTTTCTTTGGCTCCAGAGCCTATCAGCTATCTACATTGGAAGGAGAACTCTTGAATGATCCTACTAACATCATTCATCTTAAGAAGTTCTATGCTTGAAGATCCTTGGTATACCTAGCTTTTGAAAAATACAACAAAAAAATAGTAAAGAGAAATAAGCGTCCAATGGTGAAAACTTGGCAATTCAAGCACCTTGTATAGGTACCTTGGTGAAAACCTGGTAATTCAGGTGCCTTGTGTACTAAGACTAATCCATTATCTATCACTATCCTATCCCTCATCCATTCACCCACCATCCCATAAAACACCTGCTTGGTGTTCCAACCAAATATCCAAAATCTATTGGAGCTTGTAAATACCTCCTGTACATCTTGTAAATCTAGTACCAAAGCTTGTAAATCTTGTCCCCCAGCTTGTAAATCTTGTATCATCCCTTGTATCATAGCTTGTATATCCAAATCTTGACCAAATCTTTTCCAAAGCTTGTACCATATTCCAGTTTGTAAATAATCTTGTATCCTAGCTTGTATCCTATCACATGCACACAAAGAATTCCATTTTCCTTAAGCTTTTCGCAAACCACCTACCTATCCACCTATCAACTATTGCATACATCCCACCCTTCATAAACATTTCCATCTCACAAAACCCAAACATGAACACAACCTTATACATTTGTAACATATCTTGGTCAGTCAGCTTGTACATCCTCTTTAGTTTAGTACCATTGTATCTATCCAGCTCTCGTGTCAGTTCCTCCTTGATCAACATCTTGCACACATAGCACAACCCTTGGTTAGCTATTCCAATGCATCCTTTAGCTAGATCTCCTATCACCAAAGTGTTATCCTTCTTAGTTCAGCTTGCCAGACGCATCACTCATCCCGATCCACCAGCTTAGGTGCTCTCTGATAGATCCTTGTAGGATATAGCTTTCCTCATGTCTGATCCGAGTCTGTTAGTACCTCGTCCTACCTATCTCATTGGCAAATGGTTCTCTTTTGGATTTTCACTTTCTTTTGATTTGGAATCTTCCCTTTTGGGTCTTGAAGTATCTTTTCCAAGCAATCTTTTTTGTTCCCTCCTCAAGGTTGCCATGATCTTCCATATCATGGTATGTTGCGAATGGGGCAATCTGAGCGTAAGGTCTTGATCATGTCTTTTGCTTGTTTTATTTTCTGCTTGTGGGTTACCCAATGTCGTTTCCACACTGCTTCCTCTGGGATTCATGTGTGATACTGGGGCAATCCTTGCGTGTTTGTTTTGAGTCAGTTCGTCAGTCCTCTGGACAATTGGTGAAAAGGCCTTGATGTTCTTGGTAACCTTGGCAATTAACCAACAGTCCTATAGCAAATCTAGTGCTCAAATACATGGTGGTACTTCTCTTTGAAGTATCCCCCTGCTCAAAAAAAAGCTTCAATGGAATCCCTTCATCTCCATTATCCCCCATCCATATCTTGCATCTGTCTCTCCTACCCCAGCTTGTGCAATTGTATCTCTTTGAATCACTCCATCACTCTTAGCTTTAGGGATCCATAATCCTAGTCTTAGGGATCCACCAATCCAATCAATCCACCAAGCCTCATCTTTCAAGATCCACAATCCTAGTCCTAGGGATCTTCGAAACCTATCTTCCGCCAATCTGACTCTTTGAAATCCTGTTGCATCAGCTTTTGCCATCCCCTCATCCATCTCCCCATCCAAGGTTCCTTTTATAGTGCTCTGCTCCTGCATCCTCCCCCCAATCCTGAAAGTCTTAAGCTTATTTACTCTTGTACCTCTAATTTTCTCCCTTTATCATTCTCCCGTAGTGAGAGTTTGAGCTAATTCAGCTCCTCCTCTTTGCCACTCTGTGTCTCTGCTCATCTCAATTTCTTGTACTTTTCAAGAAGCCGTCAAGCCTCATTTCTCTCTCTGTCGCCTTCTTGAGGGGGCATCATCTAAGTCTAGTCTCTCCTCTTCTTATCCGAGACTGGGGCAACCTTGTTGCTAAAACATCTTCCTCGTGTCGTCTTCATTTGAACTTCTTTGAAATAGTGTTGTCTCAACACTATGTCAAAGAGGGGCAAAATGTAGACACCTAAATTTGATTACATCACTTTGGTAATCCTATTTAGTTATCTCTAAAGGCATCATTAATTAAATTTCTATTTAATTAATCCTTTGCCATCCCCTAGCTGATTAATTTAATTAATCATCTATAGTCCTAGTTGATAAATCAAATAACCTATCATTTATCAATTAAATCCTATTCTTCTATCTAATTCCAAAATCCCCATTTATTAAATAAATCTATTTGATAAATAAAACCCTCAAATCTAATAAGCCCCTAACCTATCCTAAATCCCCCTTTTTAGCCTAATCCACCCCATCCACCCATACTAACCAAGCTTAGCCACTAACTCACCCACCCTCATGAATGCCATCCACTTGCAAATCTCTAACATCCCTAATCTAATCCTAAACCATCCTAATCCACCCCCTAATGTTGTCACATTCCTTAAGCAAGCTTAAGACTTTCCTAAGCCAAGGAAAGTCAACAATCTCAACTCCCCTCAAAATATCCCAACCACTTAGCAATGAATGCTCTTACAAAAGCCATAAAGACTCTTACAAGCTCTTACAAGCCATAATGAAGGTTCTTTATAAAGATATTATCCCTTGAGCCTCCTTTGTTGACTCATCCATCCCCTTTCCTCCATCCACTCACCTTGTGACATGTGTCACTCCCTGATTGGTGCTAAACAAGCACAATCCATGTGCTCCCCTTTGAGTGCATCCTAGCCCTCCTTAAGCTTTTCCCCATCCTTGCATCTTAGCCCTCCATCCCTCAAGCCCTTAGCCTATAAATTAAATCCCCTCCCAAGCCATATTAATCACAATCCATCAAGTAAAGTTATAATGCCATTTTGAAGCCAAATCCATACTTTTGCATGCATCCACACCAAAAATCCCAAAAATCTCCATTGAAGCTAGTTTGAAGCTTGAGCATACATCCCAAATCCTATCAAATAGACTCATCCCTAAATCGAGTGACTATCCTCATTGGGAGAGCCATTCCATGGTTCATATTCTCATTTGAGGGTTTCACTTTGTCTCTCATATATGTTATGTCTTTTATGCTAGTTAATGCTTTTGTTTTTTAATAGATTAGTATTACTTGCTAACATATTTCTCATATACAATACCAACTCCCTCTGTGATTCTGCCTGGATTTGTCTCAACTGCTTCCAAATGAATTCTCCCTCTTATATTTGTCATTGCTTTGCTTTGTACTTTTGTCATTATTCTTCCTCTTTGTTGTATATTCTCATCATCTGTATACTTTCCTTGCGAAATAATAAACTCTCTCTCTTTGATATCAAATGCCAAAGAATACACACTTTGAAGTTACTATGTACCTTTTGTACTAATTCATATGCAATATGAATTTGACACTTGAAGTGTGACAATGTACATAAACTTGATAGATCTTCAATGAAACTTGGTTGATGCATCACTATTTTGTACTTTAGTGAGCATGAGATGGGGGAATAACCCCTAGTTTACCTCTTAGGTACATAAATGCATCCTTGGGTAATACCTTAGTAAGTATGTCTGCTATCTACTCCTTGGTGTTCACATATTCTAGTCTTACCTCTTTGTCTTGAATCAATTCCCTTAGGTAATGATACTTGATTGCAATGTGTTTTGTCTCTATGTGCATCACTGGGTTTTTGGATATATTTATTGCACTTGCGTTACCACAATAGATAACCATTGGTTCCTTGATTTCCTCCTTCATTCCTAACAATAATTTCTTGATCCATATTATGTTAGAATAATTAACTGTTGTAGCGACATACTTTGTCTCTCTTATTGATTGAGAGATACAATTCTACTTCTTGCTTGTCCAAGATACTAATCTCTTTCCAAGAAATAATGCTCATACACTATTGTTTTTTCTATCATCAATGCTCCCTGCCCAATCTACATCAGTAAAGGTTCTTAACTCAATATTTCCTCCTTCCTTATACAATAAACCATGTTCTTCAATTCCTTTTAGGTACCCCAGAATCCCTTTTACTACCATCATGTGATTTTCTTTAGGATTTGCAAAAAACCTTACAACTATGCCAACTGCCAATGCAATATTAGGTTTGTTGGGTACCACACACTGAAGTTTCCCGATCATTGATCTATAGGTATTATGATTTACCTCCTTTGAATCATCGTCCTTTGACAATTTATGTCCAATAGATATATGTGTTCCAACTGGTTTGGAATCTTACATTATAAATGATTTCAATGTTTCCTTGGTGTACTTTGCCTGAGTGATGTATATGTCATCCTTTATTTGATGAACTTGTAGGCCAACAAATAATTTTATCTCTCCAAACATATACATTTCAAATTATATCCTCATTTCTTTAGCAAATGATTTGCATAACATCTCATGTCCTCCAAATATGATATCATCCACAAATATTTTTGCTATCAATATCTTGTCCTGTGGTCCTTCCTTTATATACAAATTACTATTATCATTTGTCTTTTCAAAACTAATTCTTACCAGATATTCATGCAACCTTTCATACTATGCTCTAGGAGCTTGCTTCGATCCATAAAGAGCTTTGTGTAGTTTGCATACCATATCTCTTTTGTTTGGATCAATGAAATCTTCAAGTTGTTTAATGTAGACTTCTTCTTCCAAGATTCCATTTTAAAAGTTTGATTTTACATTCATCTGATATACTTTGGTTCCCTTTTGTGCAACATATGCTATTAGTACTCTAACTCCTTCAAGTCTTGCAATAGGGGCAAATTTTTCTCCATAGTCAATACCTTCTTCTTGTGCATATCATTTTCATACTAGCCTTGCCTTGTTCCTTGTTACTTCCCCTTTCTCATTTAACTTATTTCTTAATGCCCATTTTGTACCAATGACATTCTTATCCTTAGCTCTAAGTACAAGAGATCAGGTATTATTCTTTTCTATTTTTTCAATTTCTTCATTCATTGCCCCTATCCAACCTTCATTTTCTAAATCATGTTTTATAGATCTAGGTTCAAATTCACTAAGCAAGCATGTACCTTTTAATTTGTTCCTGGTTAGTATGCCATATGTCTCTCCTCCAATTATTTGTTCAGGTGCATGATGTCTTCTGACATATTTTACAAGTTTTGGTTCTTTCCTTCTTGTTTTGAACTAGGTTCACTTGGTTCTTCATGCTTATGATCTTCTATCTTCTACTCGGGCTCCTCTATTTGTGACTCAGGTTCCTCTGGCTAATCTAACTATAACTCAGGTTGTACTACTTATGACTCTGGTTGCACTACTTATGACTTAGGTTGCACTATCTATGACTTGTTATGCTCACTTTGTTGTTGCTTGGCTTTAACAGTTTGTGGTAAAGTCTAAAGTCCTTCCTCATATTAAACAAACTTTATGTAGTCTTCAGGTTTCTTGTTGCTCTATTCTTCACTTCTTCTTGCAAACTCATCAATGTTCACACATGCACTTTCTATAACTCAGAGAGTAACAAGATTCAAACATTTGTATGCCTTAATTTTATTGGAGTAACCTAGGAATATACCTTCATCACTTTTTGCATCAATGTTTCCTTTCCTTATATCTTTTAAGATATAACATTTGATTCCAAAAAAATTGAGATAAAAAAACATTAGGCTTATATCCATACCATAATTCATAGGGTGTTTTGTGTATACCTTTCTTCAGTTGAACTTGATTTAATATATGAACTATTGTGTTGATTGCTTCTCTTCAGTATTTTGTTGTAACATTTTTATCAATCATCAGTGTTCTTGCACATTCCATGATGTCATCCATTCCTTCTTTCTGCTATACCATTTTTCTATGGTGTCCTAGGAGCTGATACATGTCTTTTGATTCCTCTTTCATTGCAAATTTCATTGAATTCATTTGAGATGAATTCACCTCCTCTATTTGATCTTAGGCATTTCAGATCCTTTCCTATCACCTTTTCAACTCTATCCAAATACCATTTGAACTTTTGAAAGAGCATAAGATTTATCTTTTAAGAACATTACAGTCATCATCCTAGAATATTCATCAACAAATAGAATGAAGTATATGTGTTCACAGTAGCTTTCTATACCTAATGGTCCACAAAGATCTATATGAATTAGTTCCAAAACTCCTTCAAAATTGAAAGAGTTACTTCTTAGACTTCTTCTACCCATCTTTCCAATTTGACATTGTTTACATATGGCCATCTCAGGTTCCTTCAAATTTGGTATGCCTCCTACTCTTTTATTCTTGCTTATGATAACCAGGTTATCAAAGTTAGCATGACATATCCTTTTATGCCATGGCCATATTTCTTCTATTTTTTCCAATAAACGTGTATTTTCAGTGAGATCTAAGTAAAACAAGTTACCTTTTGTTTGACTGCTAGTCCCAACTAGGTTTCCTTTACCATCTAGTAGCTTAGCTTTGCCATTCATGAATTCTACCTTATATCCTATATTGTTCAGCTATGCCACACTAAGTAGATTGTATCTTAGTCCTTCAACCCAGTAGACATTATCACATTTGATTCCTTTAGTTAATGCAACAAATCCTTTTCCTTTTACATAACATGGTTCACTATTTCCAAACCTAACACTTCCACCATCATAGTATTCTAAAAGTTCAAACTTAGATTTTTCACCAATCATGTGACGAGAACATCCACTATCTATTGTCCATGTATTATTTTGCTAACATGAGAAATAAGTGCCATCTTTTCATTTTCCTCATTGTCAGAGTCATTCTTAACAACAATAAAAATTACTTCTTCTTCATTATCATCACTATCAAAATCTTTTGCAATGTAAGAGGATTTCTTACCTTTGACTTTATAATCCTTGTAGTTCTTGAAGTCCTTCTTGCCTTTGAACATGTTATTTATTCTTTGGGTGATCGCAAGAAGTTGGGTTGCAATTTCGCGGAAGTCAAATCCGCAGAATTGTACTTCTCATAAACGGGTACCTGATTTTTCTAGAATTGAGTACCCGTTTCTAAATTCATGCTTCAGGCACTTGAGTTGAGATTTAAAAATCGGGTACCCAATTTTTAAAACTCGGATCGGGTGCCCAAGGCGCTTAAAAATCGGGCACCCCATTGCTTTATAATTTGGGTACCCAATTTTCTTCAAATTAGGTACCCGATTTTTTTAAAATGAGTACCTGATTTTAAAAATAATATAACCCCCAATTTTGGCATTTTTGAAGTCATTTTCATGACTTCAAAAATGAGAGCCCGATTTTCAGCTTTATTGACCACCCCCTATTGCTAGTCTTCGATATACCGAGTATTTTAATAAGTTTTGTACTATTTTAATTTTTTTTTTTTCAGTTTTACATTTTATATGTACATTAATTTATTTTATTTTTTTCAATTTTAATATACATAAAGTTTTAAATTTACATTTATTTTTTTTTGTTCTCGGAGGGTATCCTCGCGATCCAAGCCCAGCGGGTTCCCTTTACGAGGCAAGCTTGGAGCGAGACTAATCCCTTCGACCACGGGATAACCAGCACTTCCCCAAGTGTTCGTGGCAGGGTAATGACGGGCAGGAGAGTCAAACCTGAGACCATGGGGATCACCCACAAACCTCAGACCAACTCACCTAACCCGTGGGGGCTTAAATTTACATTGTTAATGAGTATATGTTTAGATTATTGTATCTGTTAATTAAAATATAGTTTCGTAAATGTTCGTTTAAAAATTTATTATTTTAGATGTTTTGAAATGTATTTAATTTATGTATTTATTACAATGTTGAATGATTAGATTAGATGTAAATTCATTGTTTAAACATGTAATTACAAATAAATATAACCTTGACCTAGAATCATATAACCTCGACCTAAATTCATTGTTTAAACTATAACCTCGACCTAACCATATATAGTTATGTACAATAAAACCCTAAACATATATAACTAAGTACTTAATCATGTAACACCCTGCCAAGGGATCCAAACACAAAACTTAGTATTTAATGATTTTACTTAAATTGTATTGTACTTTGTTTCATGGATAAAAAATGGATGATGTAAACTATTTTATAAATGTATATTCTTTCAGTCTTTCATACCCTGTGACATGTACAGTGGATGATTCTGCATTCTGAATTATTTTGCCAAGTGGCATTCGGAACAAATGGATTGAACTCAAGTAATTATTCTTTCATGTGCATGTGTTATTTATTTTACTTTTAGTACTTATAATTATTTAAAAATGAAATGTAAATGTGTGTAGTGCCTGCCCCTAAGTCGCATTTCAGTCATCCTTGCCAAACTCTTTTAGGCCAATTTTATGTTTGATGATTAGTATTATTATTTTAGAGATTATCAGATGTTTTTTTGCACTCAGTTTATTATATGATGAGATTACTTGGTACTCTATATTTCATGCATGTATGATGATTATTCATTGTTTTCAGTTATCGATGATGATTAGTTAGATGGTTTATTATCACATGTGCTTTCTTATGGATACTTACCCCATACTGCATGTGTATGGTGTGTGTGTTTGTTTTCTTTATGTATGGTGTTTCTGATGTGGTTAAGGAAGGGAGTCGTAGTCACCTACTAGTCAGGATCTACACGATGCACCACTTCCTGCCATTGTCTGTTTAGCTTAGAATATTGTATCTATACATGCGTGGATTTTATGCAGGTTGTAGGTACCGGGTATCGACTTCCCTGAAGTGTCAGGATGAGCATACCCTGTCGCATTATCTCAATGGTAAGAGAGGGGAGATAAATCTTAAGTTCAAATCCTAAACCTTTTAGCCATTTGTCCTAATTGATAATTAGGACAAGTATCCGAGTTAAGTACCCTCTGAATGCATCAAATGATGTTATTTCATGATTATAACCCTTTTGTTTGATTTAGTATGTGTTTTTCTATGATGGGTTTTTGTATGTTTCTTTATGAGTCCTTGATGTATTTTCTATTAATTAAGTCTAATTAAAAAGATTAATTAATGATTTAATTTAATGGACAATTAATATGATATATTTAATATTTAATTATTTAAGAAATTAATTAAATAAAAAGAATTAAAATTGGAGATAAAAGTTTAAGGATAAATTTAGAACATGATAATATTTAATTTAATAATAATATATTTAGAGTACATTTTTAAATAAATGCTAAATATTATTGTTATTTAAATTAATTAAATATTTTATCAATTAAGTTTCTAAAATAAATTAAAAGTTGAAAAATATTAAATTATTAAAGTTTCTAGATCTCATGATGTGAGCTTGAGGTGAAAATAAAAGAAATAAATTAAAAGATAAAATAAGTGGAAACAATAATGTTATTTTAATTTCATAAAGTGTGCATGGGATTAAAAGTAATAAAGATTAAAATAGAAGTTAAGTGGAATATTAAATAAAATTATTTAATAATTCATTTAATGTGCATTAAAAAGATAAAGCAAAGATAAATTAAGTTAATTTTAGAGTTAACTCAGTTGAGCAAGGAGTCCTCTCAGGTGAACGCACAATTAGTGCCCCGATTTGAGGAGAAAACTCCTTATCACAACTTTGGGGGTTCATTTTTTAGGGACAGTGAATTTTGGGGATACAGAAATTTTGGGAGACAACTTTTGGAAGCAAATTTCATAAGGCGAATTCTAAGAAACATTTGCAGAAGAAGGTTGTTGAAGAGGAGAAAATTCTCTTATAGTTTTTGGGGATTGCATAATAGCATCAGGCTCAGGTAGGGTCTTGTGTTTTGATCATCGATTAATTACGCAATTATCCTTTCCTGTCTTCTTCCTGCCTGTGGATTGTATATCTAAATTATCTGTGATGAAAGCTTAAATATTTCAATATTGTAAATTATTAAATGCTTGTCAATATATTCGGCATACGAAAAAATTAGAAGAGTGATCAGGAATTCTTTTTGATAGATTAAAGAAATCTGGATTTAATCGGGGAAGGGTTAAATTTTTAACTTAAAAATAAAAAAATTGTAGATTGAAATTCGAATGGTTAATATCATTTTCTCTATCAGATTATATTTGTGAATGTTTAAAAAAATATATATTAAAATAAAATAAAATAACTATAAATAATTTTTTATAAAATATATATATAATAATAATAAACATATATTATTAAATTTTAATATTAATTGAGGAGGCGATTTTTATTAAATTGAAAAGTTTGCATAAAAACAAATGTATATACAATATAATGGGGAGGGGTCTTACCTTTTTGCCCCCCCCAAGTGATTTGAAATCGCCAGCGGCGACCTGCGTCAGCAGGGGACCGCACGGCCTTTAGAGCCTGCAGTACCCTATGACGAGGGTCGCACGGCTCTTTATAAAAAAAGGCGCCAGTATATCAGACATGACCTTTTTTTAAATTTATTTTATTTTATTTTATCAATGTTTAAAAAGTATGAATTTGTTAATAGGTATTAATAAGGTTAAAGTTTGCTTTAATAAATTTTTTAATTATTAAAAATTGTTAATAATTTTATTATAATAAATGTTTTTTTTTAATATTTAAATTAAATATTAATTTATTTAATCAAATATGGTTAGAGTAATTTCTGTTAATAGTAAAATAGTTATTATCAAATGAAGATTAAATAATTGATTTTAATAAAATCGTAGTGATTTTATTTAAAATCATTATTGATTATTTTTATAACTTAATAAAATAAAGATTTTCTAGATTGATTTATCTTAGGGAATTTGACTTTAAATTTGAGAATACTTGTATATTCATGAATAAATAATTGGGTTAAATTATAAGGGTAATAGTGAGAAACCTTTACATTAAAAATGTTCATTGAAACTCAAACTGAAAATTTCAACTTAAACCTTAGTGTGTATTATGGAAACAAACCCAAACTATGAACTGTATTGTATTATTCTGTTTTCTTTATGCTATTATGGTTGGGGTTTTGGGGTTGATTAAGTTGATCAGTTTAGGTTGTTACAAGAGGCTCGGGGATTATGCGATTGTGGTATTATGATGATTTGTTCTTGATCTTTTAAACCCAACCATGATGATGTGATTAGAGTGCTCTTTGATGGATGTTTTTACTGTCTGTTATTGCTTTCCAGTTTCCTTGTGTGAAGCTGAGGTGTTTTAAGTGATTGTTTTGATGATGTCATGTTGTGACATGTTTTGACTTGACCATTTGGAGTCTTCGATCAGTATTGTGTTTTATTTTGGGATAGTTTTTTTGGTTGCTTGCTAAGAACTGATGGATATTGTGACTTATCATTGATGCCTTCAGTTGCTGATAGAGAATTGTTGTGATCATTATTTGATGCTTTCCAGTTTCTCGTGGAGAACTGATGTGACTATTCTAGTTTATCTTTTGATGCTTTCCAGTCGCTTGTATAGGACTAAGGTGATTTTGTGTTTTGTGATTTCATGAGCCTAGGGTAGGTTATCTATGTGTAGTGTCGGGAAGTGGCTTGCAATGAGGGATGGGAGACCCAAAGTGGCTCTGGGGATGACTCATTGTAAGTTATTTGTTTTAATAAGTGAAAACATCTCACCTAAATACTGACTTAAATGAACCTAATAAGATAATTGTATGTTCTCTCCCATGCCTTGAGTGCTAGTACATACTAGGATGGGGTAGAGAGAACGCTTGGTTGCAACCTTGCATTCCATAGTATGCCTCGTCAGTATGAGAGGATACTAGTGGTTGCAGGATTACTGGGGACCCAAGATTCCTAAGGGATTGCTCGAGTAAATTCCAATGTGATTCATGTGATGACACTTTCCCGCTTGCATAGTAGGTTTCCTACGTGTGTCTTGTGTGCCTCTGGGTCTAGATGTCTATCTATGTTGGAACCTTTGAGTTAGTATACTTTTAGGATTTCTCAGACTTAGAGAGTACTTGTGTTTTGTGTTTTGATATCATGTTTGTTGACTTGAGACTATCTCCTCAGCGCGGTGGAAGTGGACCATTTAGGTTCCACGCGGTCAGGTGGTAGTGCTTTTACTCTTACCATTGAGATTCGTCCGTAGTCGTCGTGGTTGGAGCTTTCTTGGTTGGCATTTACCTTCACTATGTTCCTAGATCATTATGATGTATGGTTAGATTTTATGATGAATGTTTTATCATTATGGATGATTTCATTTATTTTACTATACTTTGTATCATGGATTTGAGGGTGATGTATCTTTATTTTTACATATGTATATTCTTTTAAGCCTTTCATACCCTATGACATGTACAGTGGATGATTGAGCATTCCGAATTAATTTGCCAAGAGGCATTCGGAACAAATGTATATTGTGGACATTGAACTTTATTATTATTCTTTCATGTGGATGTGGTAGTTGGTAGACTTAGAATTAATTAAATTTAAATGTGACTCAACGTCTTGGGATCCTTAAGGAATGTAACCTGTTATGAATGTTTGTTGATGATTACATGTTATTGCTTCCACTACTATGTGTTTGATGTGTATGTTATACATTGTTACTTTTTAAAAAAAAATGTTTAGCAAACTTAGTAAAACTTTAGGTTAATACTTTTTGATCCCTTGGCGGGGTGTTACAATGTGCTCGTTAAGGAATGTAATCTCTTATGTTTTTTATAAATGTAAATTATTGTATGTATGTTATTGCTTTCTTAGTAAAACTTTTGATTAGTTCTTTGGATCCCTTGGCTAGGCGTCATTTAGGATTAACTATAATCCCAATTTTGACCAAAACTCTAGATCATAACCCTTACTGTCATCCTAACCATAATCTTAATTTGCTAAAACCTACACCGGGTAAAATATAAATAATTAAATAACTAGATCCTAAGAACCAAGTACTAATTTTATAAATGTCAAACCATAATCGTAACCTTATTTATGGTAAACTAAATTATCCTAGAAGAGCATCATATCTACATCTACATGTCATACATGTGAATCTAAAAATATTTACATATCTAATTACATCATTTATTGCATAGGAAGGATTTTAAAATTTCATTATATTATCCACGCATATCATATCAAAATAATCATATATAGATATGGCATTTACTACATCCATCATAGATAATCAAGAAGGGTACTTAGGTAAATTTATATATAACACTATATTATAAGAAAAGAAAAACACCACATAGGAGCATCTCATGTATAAACTAAAAAAATTTACCATGACACATGTAATGAGATCAAATAATATTTGTAAGATTCATCGCATATACTATCAATGTATGGGGGTGATATAATCAAAATATCAAAAAATGAGTGATATCGAAGCATTATATCTTAATATAACACTAAAATAAACTAACCCTTGGGTAACCCTAAACCAAATTGAATATCAAACTAGATTGAAAACTAACCCTGGCCCTTAACTAATTAATATTATACTTATAAACCAAATTAAATTAAACCATGATCATAAACCTAATTATATATCCCAACAAGTTAACAATACAAACCAAATTTAACCTTGAATCCTTTCCCCAACCATTAACCAAATTGAACCCTTACCCTAAGATTGAACCAAGTTAAACGTTGACCTTAAGACTAAACCAAATCACCCTAAACTTAAACCTAACTCAATAATATATTCAACACTTTAAAACAAAATTTAAACCTAACATTTTTGAATTAATGTTGGTTTTTAATCTAAAAGCTCTAACTATAATTCTATATCTAAAACCAAATTTAGCACTTTAAAACTTAATTCAATTTATTAACTCTTGTCCTAATTGAAACCTAAGAATAAACCTAATCAAACAGTAAACCAAATTGAACCCTAATCCTAAAACTAATTAAACATTTCTATCAAGGTCTCAAAATGATACATCATAAAAAAATTAGAAGAGATGAATGAATCAAGCATCTAATTAAATAACCCTCCCTCACCATCAAGAGGTGGAGGTGGAACATTAGTGCGAGTAGGAGGGACTACACCCTTGGATGCCTAAGAATATATCTAGAGAAGTGAATAACTTGTCTTTCCACTAGATGCCTAAACATTTATATCCTAAGCGAGTATTCATCATAATAGTAAACCTTGCTAGCTCAGATAACCACCTATGTCTAGACTATCACCTAGTACTGTGCTACTCTCAATATTCTCTAGAGTCCCCTAATGACATCTTCTTATGTGGGCTCGCCTTTGGCTTCCTGCTCCAGAGGCCCATGACAAAACATCAATAATTTAATATTAAAAAAAATAAAATTTAAAAAGGGGCATTGATTCATTAATTAATCGTAACATGATTAATCAAATCAAGTTTTTAAATCCTATGGCTAGAACTATTAATTAAAATGATTAATTATCCATATCATCACTAATGGAAAATGAAATTAATTCCCAACAATAAAGCTTAATCATGTATTGATCAATCAAGGATTCAACCTCCACCACTCGTGGAGAATGAATCCAAACCATTGAACTCCCAAAGATTTCTATAAATGTGCCATCAACTCAAGCTTTTGAGATATCTACATTTTTTGTAATAGGGTTATGCAAATCATTCTAGGTGATTTGCAAGTGCTTCTGAGTGAATTATGGCCATTTTCAAGAGCTAATCCATATTACAAGATCATAATCTCATTACACTTTATAGCTTTCTAGCATCATGTAGGGTTTATTTAGTGTGACTTGAGTTCACATGATTACATCAATTTTATGATTGCATGCGCCTAATTTACAAAATAATAAACCTTGACATTAACTTTTAAATTCTAATTATGTCAAGTCATAACCCTTATCCTAAACCTTTATATCCTAAATTCTTAACCCTTAGACTAACTAAGTTATCCTAAATGGTAAACCTTTATCCTAAAAAAATCATAAATGCTAAGCCCTTCTCCTAATTCTAAATAAAAATATTAAACTTAAACGTTAAACCCTAATCTTTACCTTAACTATGATTTACGAGAATAAGGTTAGGGTTTAAAATTTAACATTTAATCTATTAGGATCTAGTATTAAGATTTGTATTCAATTCTAGAATATAAATAAGATCTAAACTATTATAATTTAGATTTTATAAGTATATTTAGATTTATGATTAAGGTTTATAATTAAGGTTTATGATTAAGGTTTATATCTAGCAACTCATTAAAACACCTTAAGAAAAATGATAATTTATGAAGTTTAGGTATTTATGACTAGAATTAGGATTATTATATGGTTAGGGATAGGGTTTATGTATTAGTTCATTAGGAAATGATCTAGACTTACAGTTTGCATTAAAAAGCGGATAATATTTAGGATTCAAACTATAATCATAAATAATTTAATCAAATCATAATTCTATCTCTAAGCTTTCATTCTTATTGTAACCTTAACTCTCATCCTAACACCATCTATTATATATCATTTAAACAATAGAACCATAATAAATATCCGAAACCTAAATATAATTCTAACTAAAACCATAATCCTAGGTAAGTTCCCTAACATTAAAGGACCATAATCATTATAATAATCTTAAGCTTAGCCATCATGAAATTCGTAAACATAACAAAATTGTAAACCATAACCTTGGCATAATCTTAACTTTGTTTGATCCTGAGATGAACATATAATCCATAATGAGAATACAATCCCCCAGTGTCACAAAATAAGTGTACATAAAAGCAAAATTAGCTAGGTGGCTCCTGTTTTAAGAAAAGAAACCTTGAACTAACCTAGATATAGTTTTTTGGAGTATTATTTTATGATCAGACTTAAATTCAATATTTAATGTTCAATTTGACTTAACTGTTTAACTTTATTTATTTAATTGATATGATTTTAATAAAGATATGCACATTTATATCTAGTTGATATTATAGATTTAAATTTTATTAATAGTAATTTTATCATTTTTTATGTTGTTTAAACATATATGCAGATTATATTTGATGGACCCGCCACCACCCCCTCCCCGTCCCACACCCCCGCCTCCACTCACTCCATCTCCACCTCCACCTCCACCTCCACCCCCACCTCCACCACCCACTACAAATGAACTCTGTGAGAGCATGAGGCGTAACCTTAATGACCTCATGCGTGATATAGAGGCTATTCGACATGAGACCCACCCCCCTCCTCACCTACTACATCTTGCAGATAGCATACAAGTTGTGATTCACTCCATACATCATTTAGATTATGACATTGATTCATTTAGATCGTGGAGGGAAAGCATGTGTGCCTTCTATTCCGACAGCTTATCATACAGACAGGTTCATAACCTCAATATAGGTAAAGGGATTTTTAAAAGTTATTTTTTAAACCCTAAGACGAGTGAGAAAATTAATGAGAAGAAGCCTCACATTTTCATTAGGTGGTGTACACATCCACGTATAGCAACACATTTTTGGGAGCGGTGGTGGATGGTATTTGACCATCCACCACATGCTAACCATGAGGTGCCCATGTACTTCCTTAGGAAGCTATGGGTTGAGTTTGAATTGGGTTTGAAACCCAATTATTTTGATATGAAAGCATTACAGGGGGTTGGTGGAGGGATGCCTTAGGATAGGCTTGGGGCAAAGTTGAGTGATAGAACGAGAAATCATAGGCAAGCTCGACCCCTTGTACCTCTTCCTGTGCCTGTTGTGCCTACTTCTCACCATCATCAAGCAATTTCATCTACTCTTACCCATTTGAGTGCCCTTTCAGGCAATTCAGTACAACAGTGGATGCAAGTGACACATGCTCCTCCACTTGGACATATTTGTAATAACTGTGGAGGCATATGCATAGGCCCCCAGAGCGAGGCTAGTGCAGCACATGATGACCATTATGCTGAGGGTGTTGATTTTGATGATGATGTATACATTGCCCATGGTGATGGTAGTGACGAGATAGATGTGTCATCATTTGTTGACCTCGTGCAACATGGAGAGCCTGGAGAGAGTCAAGAGCAGCAAGTAAAATTTTAATTTTAATTTAAATATAAAGTACACATAATTATTTACTTTCTACATACATGTGTAATTGTATTAACCATATTAATTTGTACTTTTGAAATAACAGAGGACGGATGATACTACTCCTCCTAGGAGGTAGTATACTCTTTTTTTCGAAACCTACAGACGTTGGCGTCCCTTATACGGTATGCACTTTGAATTACACTATAAAAATGTACATTCGAACTCAAATTTAATAACATGTGCTCATATGTTCTTTTTATCTGATTTTGTAGGGATTGTCCGCAACTACACAGTTTGATGTTAGTACAGGCCCTGCTCCAGTTACCACTGAGGCACAACCTCAAATACATACGGTATGAACTTTTGATTGAAGACAAATAATTTGTACTATTTTTATGTATGTACATTGTTATTAACTTATAATCTGAACAATTTTGACTCACATGTACATATATATTTTATGTGTTTTGATTTTACGAATAGGAGCCATATCGTACTCATCCATACAGGCCTCGAAATAGTCTATTTTTGACTCCATCTTATGATCATTGTGCTAGCATACCTGTAGACACATCTGTGACATTGGCTACTACTCAAGTATCATATATATACATGTTAAATTTATAGTGTATAAAAAATGTAGTGTACAAATTATGTACTTTTTAGTTTTCATACTTTGTAATTAGTCATGTATATATAATTTTGACTAAACGTTTATGTATCCATAATTTTAGGACTATGTCACCATGAGTGTTGTTGAGAGCACAAGACTTAGCTAGATGGAGGTTCCTACATCGTCCTTTGAGGTCAGAATTGTGATTTATGTACATAATGTATAGTTCATTATGCTCTAAAATCAAATTTTAAAAATGTATGTATTGTAAATTACAGGACCTCACCATTGCTACATTTGGTAGTTTTCACAATGCACCTCCTCCCATTACTGAGGGACACCCATCTCATGTGGTATTTATTTTATTATGTAGTGAATATTTAATTTATTTGCAAGCTAGATTTTGAAACCCATTTCAATTAAGCATGTACATAATGAGACGTGCCTCATGTTACACAGGGTGATCCATCTACCTCACAAGGTGTCCCACATGACGAGACGACTCATATTACACATGACGATCCATCTGAGTCCTCTTCGCGTGGAGTAAAGAGGACATTTGATTAGATAGATTAGGTCTTGTTGGCACCCATAGATTGTGTTTTTATGATGTATATTGTTTATGATGTATACACTTTGTGTTAGGACAGTTAAAAATATATTATATATGTATTTTCTAACTTCATAGATCATGTTATGATGTATGTTAGACCATGTACTTTTTTTTATGACTTCTTATCATGCTTGTGTATGTAGTATATATTATTATGTTTCATCATGTTTTAAGTATTCAAACCATTTTCTTTATTCCGACATATTTTATTCATGAACATATGACACATTTTGTAAGTATATTAGTACCGATATAAAAAAGATTATTAGATAAATATCACATCAAATTTATGCTTTGAGATTCATACAAATAAAATTGACCTACTAGATTAAAAAATGTATGGATAACATACCTAACAATGTATCATAAGTGATCTTAATGTGTTGTTTGGTAATGTAAGACTCATTATTACCTACCATTACCTATTATGTTCTAGTAAACATATCAATACCTATTAGAACCTATAATAGACATAATGACCTATTAGGACTCGTATGTCCCCTTGAGACACACATGCATGGGTAACATACCTAAAAATGTATCATAAGTGATCTTAATGCGTTGTTTGGTAATGTAAGACTCATTATTAACTAACAATACCTATTATGTGCTAGTAATTATATCAATACCTATTATAACCTATAACAAACATAATGAACTAGTAGGACTTCCTAGGTCCCCTTAACATATATATGGACAAAAATACCTAGAAATGTATCATAAGAGGTCCTTATGTGTCATTTGGTAATGTAAGACTCATTATTACCTAATAAGGCCTTTTCACCCTACTAAGATATATTAAGACCTATTATTTAACCTATAACACACATTATGACTTGGTAGGACTCCCCATCTCCCCTTAAGACCTGTTAGGAACCCTTATAATCCATCAAAACCTCTTAGAAACCTCTTGGAAACCTCTTGGACTCTCTCATTGTCTTCATCCTTCCCTCCCTCTCACTTAACATGGTTAACATGGTTAAACATACATGTCAATTATCAACATAACAATAATGGAGGATGACTCCGCAAAGGACAACACCATTCCCGATCAGGACCAGGGGAACCAAAGGGCGCAACAGCTGGAAGCGGAGGAGAACCAACTAGCCTTCAAGGTTGCTCAGGTTATGCAAGAACTGGAGCGAAAGAGCGAGGAATAACTCTCACCCGTTCTTTTGTTTTTCTTTGTCTTTTGGCTTTTGGTCTAGCTTTAGGCCATGGTTTTACTTGTCTTTTTTTCCTAGTCTTTTCTCATAACTCTCCTTTTTGGCTGGGCTTTCACACTTATTATCAACCTTATATGTTTTAACTATTGGGTTTCAGGATCCCTGTAAAACCTATTTATCTAATAAAAAATAATAACATATAACCAATACAATGAGTAATGATGTTTAAATTATCATGTACAAGTGACTTTTTTTTAATATTACATTCAATAGTAATTTGAAACTTCAAACAAACATTAATTTAAACATGCTTGACTGTAAAAGCAATGGAACAAAATAGGAGGTCATTACTTAAACTGACAATTAATTTATAATTTATTAAGTGCATACCTTTAACTTTCAAATAGAAGTAAAATCTAATTTTAAAATTAGTTTGTACAACATATTTCACAAGATATGTAAGACAATGTCAATGATATACTTATAGAAGTGAACTCAAAATATAAAATTGGTTCAACACATCTCTTCAAACGAGGTCCTGTAAAATAAAATTGTAAAACAAAAAAACATGTTAATAAACACATAAATTAATATGAGGTATCTAAACTATGTAAATATATGTGTAGTTTGTATGTACTTACTATGTGAAATTGCACAAGATGTTGATGTTCGATCCACTTTAACATTTAAATTTGCATATATTGTCATTGAGACCTGGATAAGAGGTATATATAAGTTCTCTAAATTGGTATTAACAACACAAACATACATGTAATTAAATTATACAAGTATATATATATATATATATATATATATATATATATATATATATATATATACAATAATGAAAAAACTTACATGTGTTTGATTTAAATGTAGTCATCCCACTGTACCATTTGCATCCTCTCTCTTTTGCAATGCATCTATGATTGTCTCGTGCTCGTCCATTGAAATTGTCCATAATACCTTATTGGCAGATCTCCCTTTGCATCTTTCTAATTTGATATTTGTTGCCACGACCAAATGAGAATAGTGTAAAATCTTCTTTTGAGTTTGGTAGTCTTCAAATGCTGGCAAACCATTTCTTCTTGTTAGGTATCTATGTAGCCAAGTGCCAACTACAACCACAAACCCAATTGGATACTCAAAACCATCATCCTCTACTTGATGACATGTCAATTTTTTCTTAGGTTCCACACATCTAGCTAGCCAATACTCAATTTGTTCATCGTTATCACTAGGTGCAATAACATCATAAACATGTCCTACAAGATAAGATAAAGTACATAAACACTTTAATCACATGAGTGTACATATGCAGATTATATAAACTGAAGCATGAGATCACAAAAAAATCTAATTAAATTGTGCATACCAGGTTCTATGAGGTCTGAAATATGATCATAGTCTTCTGATGCAAAAGTAACATTTTGGCCTTCATTTACTATATCATCTTCAAAATTCATGCCAGTAGGTGCTAATGATCTTTGTTGCCAATCTTCAACCCATTCTGTATTCTCACATTCTTCCCATTCACCTGCAAGACAAAATTGACAAAAACAAGCAAGCTCCCTAGTCCATATAGTCCAAGTGTTAGAATTTAAACTCCTAAATGAATGCCATTTAGCTAACCCACTAATTGTATCACAGTCATATCTTGAAGGGATATTATTTTCTTCAACTAGGTAGAAGAAACGTTTGATTGTAGAGTTCTGACTTGATCCCGTGTATAAATATTTGTTACACCATTCGACAATCTCATGTGCATTTTTGAATTTAGCTTTTTCCTCAAATTTTAATTGCTCTCTACTAAGGGCTCTCTTCACACATGCACCAACACCATCATGTTCTCCTTTACCATTTCCAACGTCAAAAAAACTCCACACATGTTGGATGTTAGTTTGCCTATGTGTCCTACTCAACCAATAGGACATTCTAGCATTCTTGAATTATCCTGTACAATTATCTGACCATATCCAATGTTGCGTCATTTGAATTTGTCTCTCTTTTAAATTATCATAAAAGACCTTGAAACAATATTGGACAAACTCAAATGAATGGAGTTTATTATCACTTATATAAAAATGGTATTCTCTCAATATTTTTCGATCCTCCTTTATATTATCAGGTGCATGCCTATAAACTATATGAACATAAATTGTTACTTGCACTGAATTGTAATATTGTGGTTGTACCTCTTCTTGCGGTGCAAGCGTGTAGTTCTCTGCAGAGTCAACAACTGAAAGTATAGTACCAACTGGAAATGCATTCTTACATATGTGAAATTGTCCAGCAAGCCATCTAGAATATTGAGAGTGTTTAACATATTTTGGTATGATCACATTCTTAAACTCATCCATAAATGCATGACAACTAACTTTATCTATAACTAGATCACACCTTCTTCCAATCTTCCCATCCTTCAATGGATATTCAATAGTTTTGAATCTTTTTACCTCAACTAATTGTTGTCCAAAAGTAGTAAAAGCATTTGCATGCAAACATTCATCTAACAAAGAAAGATTGCCGCACATATCACATGTACTAGAAAGACATGCATTGAAAAGAAAGTATTGATCATTGGGTGGCTTACAAAACAAACCTAATATAAATCTTTTATAGTTTGAGGTGGTATTTTTATACCACATTCCTGCAACATTTCTTTACTATGCATGGTACCATGTATAGATCGAAATACATCATAATGGTAACGAATTTGAATATGAGTTTTACAAAAACATGTGATTCTTTCCTTGTTAATCCTCACATACCATGGTTTACACTTTTCAAAAGATCTTTGACTAATGGTAATATTTAATACCTTACCGTCTACAAATTTTTTAAACAATTCAGTTTGAGTCATGTCCAAAAGGTGTTTAGGATGTGGATCACATATTTTTGACCCAATTCTCAATTTAAGAACATCTCTTGAATTAGGTGATACTCTTGTATTATCATGCCAAAAATTTTCAATCAAACTTTTGACTTCACTAGTAAGTTTCATATCACATCTAAGGAGTCTACCACTAGAAGTCCATAAAATATTTACTGGATCACATTCAAAGTTAACCCTTCTCTTTACAGCTCTTTCTAAAGTCTTACGATTCACATTAAGATATCCACTTATGTTGCTAAACAATCTTTTTTCATATGTTGATTTGTTAACTAAAGCTGTTGTTATTGCTCGTCGTGCTGCATTCTTATCTTTAGACCAACTTCTCTTTCTGATAACATCAAAGGCACTAGCAACAGTGGATACAACTTGTTTTAAAGACTCATTTTTATTCTTGGGTTTTGCATACATTCCCAACCTTCTCATTACTTTTCGCATTTTAGACATTTTAATTAGTTGCAAAATTAACTGACATTGAAACCCAAATTTCTTATTATAAAAAAAAATGCCTATACAATCCATTAGCATGTGTCCTATTTTGTCTCCATGAAACCAATCCCTCAAGATTATCTAACATATCATTAGGAATATGAAAATTATGTTTAGACACTTTACTATCATTCTGACATGTTTGTTCAGTAGTTGGTGTTTCTATGTCTACATTCATGCAATTTTAATTTTCAGACACTTTACTATTTTCACTGTTATTTGGGATTTGAATATCATTTTCAAATTTTCTTGGTATTTCTTTCAGGGCATGCATTTCAATTGGAGTTTTTTGTGCATGATCATTTGACAATTGCTTCTCATAAAAAAAATCTAAATCGTTTAAATTGTAACCTGCTTCTAAAAAATCACCAATTTCATCACGAGAGAAAATTCGAGGGTTTGGAGACACACCTGTATTGAATGCATGATTAGAATGTGCACCTGAATTTTCTTGTATTGGGTTCTCTTCTTTGACCTCTTCATCCATCATGGTATCCTCAATGTCTTTCTCCTTTGAAACATTGTTCAAGTCTCTAATTCTATGTCTTCTCTCTCATTGACGTCATGCTTCATTCTCTTTATTTGCTACAATCTCCTCATTTGTTAGAACTTTTACTTTCTTCTTTCTTCGTTTTTTTGATCCCATGTTTGCACCAATTTTGAATTTGAATTAGTAGCTTGCAAATTGTATAAGAGGACAAGAAAACAGAATAAGCATGACAAAATTCACTTTTGCAGATCGAAACTGTTATTCAATCATTGAAACTCGGTTTGTGGGGCAGCTTTTGGGGCCCAACAGGTACATTAGAAACGGGTACCTGATTGCTTAAAAATTGGGTACCCGATTCTTTAAAAATTGGGTACCTATTTACAAATCGGGTATCTGATTTTAAAAAGAATCGGGTACTTGATTTTTAAATAATCGGGTACAATGGTTGAAAGTAATCAGGCACCCAATTTTTGAATTACAAATCAAGTGCCCAATTCTTGAGACATGAGCAGGAATTTGGTATGGCACCCGACTTTTGCATGGGGTTTTCCCTTGGGGAAAGGCATGGCATAGGCTTGGTCCCACCACGCCATGCCTTTATGATCTATTTTTTTTCTAAGGCATTTAATCAACAATTTCGGGTATTGTCATAATTTTTTTATAGTCGTCCCCATTGAATTTTTTGATGAGACAAAAATCCATTATAGGTCTTACTATTTTGATTCCAAAAATGTAAATGTTATAGTGTTATTAGTTTATTTGCTATTTTTCCATTATTTATTAATCAAAACTATCTCCTAAACATTGAAAAGTGACATTCACTAAAACTTTAATAACTTTTTAATCTTATAATTTTTTTAAAATTAATTTATATGTCATCAATCTACATACAATTTTTTGATGTTAAATTTTTTTTTTTTTTTGAAAAAAGTGAGATTTTGATCGAATTATGTGGTTCGTACATGAGAGGTTTTAAAATTTACCTTTATAGCCAATTAATAATTAATAAAAAATATATATTCAATAAAAAATTAAGAAAAAATATTGTCATCAATCTTATGTGTATTAGGTAATTCCCTTTAAAAGGATTTGTGAAAATTTATTTATTTGTGTCAAATTATGGTGTCCGTACACAAGCGTGGTATGGTCTTGAAATAGGCATTTTGAAAAAGTGGTTTTTAAAGATCCATACCAAAAAAACAATCTATCATATGGGTACACATATAAATTACATATTAAAAAACTAGATTCTGAACACTAAAAATTTTATTGCTGGAGTTTTTTTATATTCAATCTCTAAATATCTCAAATTTTGACATCAATTGACAAAAAATTTCAAAAATAGGAAAAACACTTTGACTTTTTGGCCAAAAGTGAGACCCAACTTCTTGCACTAATCGCTCTTGTCTTTATCTTCTTTGTTTAGACATCTTGCAACAATATGACCAACCTCTTCACATAAGAAACAAATTAATAAAAATTTTCCTCTAAATTTTCCT
Organism: Cupressus sempervirens; assembly: GCA_028749045.1. Classification (NCBI taxonomy): domain Eukaryota; kingdom Viridiplantae; phylum Streptophyta; class Pinopsida; order Cupressales; family Cupressaceae; genus Cupressus; species Cupressus sempervirens. Next base: position 820,165,630 of record CM053786.1, read on the forward strand.
TTCCTTTTGATACTCTTTTTGCAAGTCAGGCTTCAATGACTTCAAGGTCTTCATCTGTTTCATCTTCTTCTTCGTTATCAACCCATTTGCCTTTTGAGTTTCCTCCCTTTCTGCCAAGAGTTAGTTTGGCTTTAAATACAGATTCAAAGTTGCTAGGATTAGGAGCATAATTATCAACGTTATCGAATTCAAAAGCAATCAATCTTCCCACAAGTGCATCCAAGGTTATATCATTTTTTGGATTGTATCTCATCTCTTGAATTGTTGAAACTCTGATTACATAAATAGGAAGAAGAGTTCTTAATACCTTGTTGACCATTGTTTCATTAGTTATCTTTCCTCCTGAAACTCTGATTGCACTCACACTTTCTTTGATTCTTTCATTGTATTGGACAATGTTTTCACCTTCCTTCATTTTCATTTGATCAAACTTGCCTCTTGAACTTTTTGCCTTGTCTCTTTGCACATTTTTATCATCTCCATAGACATTCTACAATTTTTCCCACATTTCAAATGCAGTAGGACAATCTTTAACCTCATCAAATTCATAATAGTTGAGAGAGGAAGCTATATCAATCATCATTATATTGTGATCTTTTGCCTCTTTCATATGTTCTACAGTCATAGGTTTATGTGCTAGCACATATATGTTTTCCAAGTAGAACAACTAGTGTCTCCAATGCTTGATAGATCTATCTTTATCAATTCCTACCATGCTAAAAAAAATTCTCTGTTGAGCTTGGGAATCTCCCTTCTAAATGACATCTTGATCTTTAACTTAGGTCCTTGAAACCTTTCTTGCAAGCACCAAATGCTCTGATACCAATTGTTGGAAATGAAGAGAGTAACTAAGAGAGGAGGGGTGAATCAATTACCACAAAAAAAGTTCCCTGTCCCTAGATGTGAAATCAAAGTTTTCACTGATAATGCAATTCTTTATCCAGCTCAGTTAAAACTAAGTTCTTGTTGTAACTCTGTTAACAAATAAGTCTTATGAATATTAATCTATTTTAACCTTTATTAACTTAGTTGTATAAACATAAAGCGTAAAGAAAATAACACGAACACATATGACACAAGATTTAACGTGGAAACCCAATTTGGAAAAACCACCATGCAACTAGTTACAATATTTTCACTCTTCCAAAGTGAGCCTTGTTAGGAGCCAACCTTCTTAAAGGTTACAATACATATTGTTAAGTATGACCTTGTTAGAGGATTTAGATCACCCTATTAGGAGTGGCCTAGTTAGAGGTCTTTAAACACTTTAATCTTGAAATGTCAAATTGTTAGAGGATTTACAATCTGACGATTAAGTCAACTTTGTTAAGAGATTTCTTCACTACTACAATGTTTATAAGGTAATAGTAATTTGACCTAATTTATGAAGCAACTTCTTTTGCATATTCAAATCTTTGTTCTGGCTTGACCTCTGAATCCTTACTGATCATAATATTCTCTATAGCTTATCTTCCACACTTACCTGCTCTTCCTTTTTCTTTGATCACATATCCACCTTATTCCACATCTTGCACATCTCTCACTTTATATTACACTTCTTGATCTTTCTTATATATCATAAGCTTTATCAAGTCGACTTGAATACCTTTTCAAATAATCATCAAACATCCAACAAGTCACCCTCAATTGTACTTGGTCAATACTGGAAGTCCTTTAATGCCTGACCACTTGGTTACTACTGGAAGTTGGATATCCTTCATTGCTTGATTGCTCAGTTAACACTGACTACCCTTCATTGCCTGACTGCTCGGTTAATACTGGAAGTTGGATACCCTTTATTGCCCGATTGCTCTATTAACATTGACTACCTTTCATTGCCTAACTATTCGAGTAATATTGACATTTGTGCAACATCAATGGTAACATGCAGTTTGAATAATTATTTCCAACAACTTGATGTGTGTATTCTATGGGCACTTTATATGGTTGTTTTATAATGCCTCATTAGTGTTCCAATACAAGGTTAGAGCTTGGAAATCCAAAGGATGTAAGGGGAGCCTCTTTGGACTCCATCAACAATATTAGTTTAGGGATTGCACTTTGCACATTTTATATATAATAGGTAACAAATAAGGGTTTTCTTTTTGGTTCTTTCCCTTGGGTGTTGTTTTGAGCCAAAATATTTTTTATATTATACAATGGTATTCCACTTTTGCCAAAAAAAAAAGATGGAAATAAAATATTAATTGATAATATTTCAAAGATTCAGTTATGTAACTAAATATGGATTTTGTAGAACTGTTTAATGTAAATGGATTAAGGAGCATGTGTTATTTTTTTAAGAAACTTGTCGGTTATACATAAGAGATAAAATCTTGATTTTTCACCGTAACAGAGGAGAGGAGAAAAATGCAATGCTCCCAATAATTTTTATTTTAGGGAGTAAGGGCAACATGGTATGTGAATCATTTATCATGCATTAGTTATGGGAATTTAAATATTTTATTTCTGATTGGTTCTAGTCTGTAAGCTATTTCAATCATCTTTGATGTTGTTTTGTCCACTTTCATTTTGCATATGATTTTTATAAAGTATGTGAATTTTGTTCATTTATTTATCTGGAAATGAGACATTTGATCTTCCTCTTGTCCCTCTATAGTGGAAAGATTGAATAGATTGACTGTGTGTCATCTCTTTTCTTTCTTTCTCTTAATTACTCAACCTAAAACTGCGTTCACTCCATATTGATGGGTGAATGTTAGCACACCTTTGTGTCTTCTATTTAAATACACAACTAGTAATTTATTCATTGCATTTTAAACAAAGGGAGTTGCACCTTCATGTTATAATTAGAGAGCACTTGTCATAATAAGTGACTCAACTATTAGTTGTAGGTTATCTCTTCCCACTTGGGCATCTAAGAGTTATTTTGAAAGGGTTTTGTGAAAAGACAAATCTGTTAACCAACACCATCCAAAATATCAAACAAATGCACAAAGATTAGGAGTTCTTGATGACACATATAGATAGCCAACTTACATCAAGTGAGGAACTATTTGATAGGTTGATGCATTTGTTTTCCTCTAGTGATTTGGTAAAACTATACAAGATCAAAGAAAGTTTAAAATGTTGAACCACCCAATAATGTAACAAGTACTACCTAAGTACAATGTGCAATGTAGATCTTCATGAACAACTTAAGACAATACTACTACTTTGTGCCAGCCTATTAAACCTTTTTCCCTCGTAGATGCAAAAACATTTCAACCTTGAATAATTTCAACAACTTGTTCAAGGTATCCTAATCAATGCAACTTCTTCACTTCTTGAAGTCATTTATACATAAAAGATATTATGTCCACATGTTGTTTTCATAGATGGATAACTATGAAGAAACCAAAATAAATTAGAGGAAATTAGATAATTATTGCTTCAATCCAATTATTATTTTTACAACATTTGTTATCCTCCACTTCTCTGAGAGAAGTTGAATTTGAATAACTTGCGTTGTTTATTTGTGTCTCTCATTGCTTCAATCCATTCATTATCATTTTGAAACCAAACTTAAGAGTTAATGAGATAAGTTTGCATACAGGGAATGGAGATCCTTTGTCATCAATATTGCAGTTATGATTTTTGTTGCAAAAGTAGTAATAGGTCATTTGAGATGGTGAAAATACTAATAGTTAATTAACTTTTTTTAAAGGTAATATGTTCTATATAATAGTGTTTCCTATTAGTTTTAAACTTAAAATATTATAAGGTGATAAAGTAAAAACTAAACTTAAAAAAATTTGAAAAATAGTTATTTAAATAATATTATTAAATAAGATAATAAGACCACTACTTAACAATCACATCAATGTTCGAACATAAAATAAAATCTTAATCCATGTAATAGGTTAAGATTTATTAAATTTACTTTTATCTTGCCCTAAATTTTAATTTATTGAAATGATTTATAAAAAATTTAAAAGATAACATGTTAAAAAAATGATAATATTTATTATTAATTCAAAACCAAATATATTAAACACAATTAATTTTTTTTTATCGGTAAACGATTGAAGCCTAATGTTTTATATTAGCAAGGTAAATTGAAAAGTTCTCCGTTCAAATAGACACTAGTAGGAAAGAACGAAGAAGAAAACCTCTAGTCTAGACTGAGACCTATACAACCGTAAAAGGGGCATACCCCAGTCTTTATTTAATACATTAATAAATTTGCAGATTTACTTAATAATAACTATTACACAAATGGATAGGCAATCACTTCCCAATTCTGTAGGGTTGTTAGAGGCATTCCTTTCATTAAAAGACAATGAAGGGTAATGTGCGATCTTGGAATACCATAAGATAGTTATGAGGCTATACTTGCCTTTTGGTAAAAGTTCCTTGCTCAATCCCTGCAACTAAGATCGCTTGAAATCTTTAGATAAATGTTAGCCTTCTTATATCATACATTACCATGAATTCCATCCATTTATCCTTATTTGTTTAATAAAAAATTGTAAAATCTAGATCAGATCATTATATACACTTTTTCATAATCCTGTGCTCTAATACTGTTAAAAAATAAAAATAAAAATAAATTTTTAAAAGTAAACCTTGAAGAAATAATTATTTAAATAATACGTGTTTAATAAATTCTAAATGACCAAAAAAAATCATCAAACATGCGAGGAAATGTTAACGGACAAGGTAATGATGTTTATGTTTCAAATTATTAAAATTGATTTGAATAAATTAAATGTATCTTAACCTTAAGTTCTACTGCTTTGCTTTTGACACAACATGTGTGTCTAAACAAAAAAGGCATGTCTCCTAGACTTATGGTGGCGAAAGAACAAGTATGCTAGGTCTGCGATCTGTTAACTTTTATTTATGTACATGTCTGACCTCAAAGTACACATGACCATAGGCATGCACAGGTTGACTGGACCTAGGCATAGCACTGGTTGGGTGCAAATATTTAGCTAGAGAGCTAGTGTCGAAGTGGTTTGTGTGTTATCTAGTTTTGTTTTGTTTTGCATCCACTCTATTTATATTATTTTTGTAGTAACATTGCATGTAAACACAATAAGCAAACAAGAGAGAGCAGAAAAAATAGTAGTGTATACTATCTGACACACTTGTTGGAAATGAAGACTTGTGCTCCATGTGTTCCTTATGAACCTGATACAATGTTGAGATGGGTCCTGACAACCCAATTTGATGTTTGCACCCTAGTTTTTGTTGATGCAATCTTTGATAAACCCTAGTCTTTGCCATATAATATCTGATAACCTTGCAATCTCTACGAAGCCCTGATCTTCACATAAATCCTAATTCCAAGAGAAGCTTTCCCACGAGTAAGAAAACTTTCCAAACAAGGAAGAAACAAAGCACCCAATAATATGTACTATATCCCATTAAAAAAAATTATTTGCTGATAGACTTTCCTTCTGGAGTTACCTCCAGCCGGAAGTTGACTCACGCCAAGAAACCTCTGCTGAAAAACAATTTTCAGAGCATGGTTTACATATTTCAGACAATGTTTTGTAGGCTTCAGGTACATCTCTGCAAATACAACTGGTAGAGGAGACTACTTGCTCATTCCAATGTAGGCCTCTTTGGCCACCTAGCATGAATCTTAATGATGGACATCATGAAGTTGCACGCTATTCCACTCCTTCCCACTCTGATTTACAACTGCCTTTCCTTAATCATGGAACCCATTCTCCATGCTAATTTGTGTACATCTGCCTCCTATTTTCATTATTAGTGTATAGATTCATGGTTGCTTCCAAGGAAATATTTTAATAAAGGTAATAGAGATTAAATGACTGCTCCACAGTTTACTTCTGTGTTAGTCTTTGATTCATGGAAACATGGTTTTGCCCTTGTCAGATCCTCTCTGTAATGCTTCATTCAATTTTTCTTTGAGCTCCACCAAAATGTAGTCTAGACAGTTGACAATCCATAAAATTGTGTTAGACTATGTATAAAGCATCAATTCCTACCCGTTAAATAGGTGATTTTCTTGTTAATCTTCTTTAATTCGTTCCTTCTGCTCTCTTTAAATAGTTTTCCTTTTTTTTTTCATGCAATACTATAGAACTGGGCTTAAACAAAAGAATAAGCCTTTGACTGCTTAGGTGGTTGTTTTAGGCCCATTACCATTGGCAAAGTCTGCTTTGTTCATTCCCATTTCCGTTAATACTTATATTCAAAAAAATTCTCCTTAAACAAACTTTAGCAAATGTCTGTAAATCCTTGATTGCAGCTTGTTGGTAGTTTTTATTTCTTAGTCTCCTGGCCTCTGCCAACTAGGAGCTTGAGAACAGGGCATCGACATTCAAGAGCCTTGAACTCTTCCTCAGAAGCTGACCTTGTCTCCAACAAAGTGAACAGGGCATTTTCTGTTCCCCATTAGAGGGAATCAACAACAATGATCCCTGACTAATGAGGCATATTCCCCATTCCAGGACCTCCTCGCTACCTTCCCATGGACTCAACAATGGTTGTGCCAGGCTGCCTTAGCAGCAAATTGGTTGTGATATTTTATCATGATTGCAAATTTGCAAGACATACACAAAGTATGTTACTTGAGAAGGATTGAGAAACTTTCAGCTAAATGTGATTTGCGGCTGTCAAGCCAAATTCTGTAACCTCTGTTAGCATTCTCACAGCTTGTGCGTTAATGGGAGTTTTTCGAACAGGGTATAGAGATCTGTCACACAATAAATGGGAAAAGACATTCATAAATATTGTAGTTTGAAACTGCCCTGACAGTCGTGTATACAAAATGTCAAGTATGAACGGTTTGATATTATGCCTTTGTAAATTGTTTCCCACAAGGATATGTAAAAGCTACTTTTCCATTAGAGGTTGAGTTACCTTTCTTGTGGTCTTAGTGCAGAATATCATTATACATAAAGGCTACTTAGTATCCTGGCTACAAAATCTTCAAATACTTAATGAGAAATGTAATGCTCTTAATCATTTTATAATACTATTGGAATCGTCGTCAAAGAAGCTACAACAAGAAGGTCCATATCCATCTCAGAATCTTTGGATAGTTCTTTATTGATTTTATAGAATTTTATACAAATTATTTTGAAGGAAGATTTTATGGAAATCTATAAAAGGTTGAAAGCAAGCAATATTAGGAATTAGTATACTAAATATATAGTTAAGCTATTTTAGGTCTTTTGAATCTTTGGTATTTCCTACAAGTCATTCAAACTAATTTTTCAATCATGTGCCAACATTTTTAAAGGGAAGAATGAAAATTCATTAGGCCTTTGAGCTTTTTGGAGTTCACTTCAAATGAATCTAAATTCATTTCCCTTTTAATGAAATATGCCACTAAAAATTGATCATAATCACTTGTGATTTAATAAAGAAAATGAATCAAAATTTTGATGCATTTTATGGGGAATAGGTTGGCTTGGCCAACCCATTCTCACTAATGAGTCAGCCTACCGGACATATTCTCCAAGGTTTGTCGCAAAATTCAAATCAAGGGCCTACCTCAACAATAAGTGAAAAATTTTAAATCTCATTGACTTTCTTTGATTTTTGAGCTCCAAAATATTATGAGAGATATATAAACAACCCACCTTTCCTCACTTGGACAATGGTGAAGTTCAAATTCAAAAACTCTCATACAAATTTACAATTAAGCATTCTTAAGAAAGATTTCAACTGGACAAGGCATCCTTTAAAGGCAATCTTCTCCATTGTAACAACTTCTCTCTCATAAAGGCCAAGTAGACCTTAGTCAAACAAGAAGATCCTTTATATATTCATGTCTGTTGATGGTCTCCTCATCTTGCATTGTTGGTGAATCTTATTGTGGCTCTATTATGTTTTCCACATTTAGTCTATCTTTTGTAGCCTTCGTGACTGTTGGTGGATTGTTGGATGGACTGGCATGGGTTTTTCAATGTGTTCTAGTGTCTAGTTCAATCCCTATTCTATCTAATAACTCTCTTAGTGTTTGGATGGCATTTTGTGGGCATTAATAGATGTTTCTATGATACTTTTTGGGGCCTATGTTCTTAGTGCCTCACCTTCAACCCAACATTTCAACTTTCAACCCAACATTTCAACTCTTTTGCAGTGATTAGGAAGTTGATTGCTTCATCCCTGATCTTGGGTTTTGATAGTCTTCTTTCTAAATGACCTTCTTTTGGTGGATGTCACTAAAGGGGTTGTTTTCTTTGTTCTAGGGAGTATTGGTGCTTAGATTTTTCCACATGTTCTAGGGCCTTCTATTCAACCTCTTGTAGTTCTTTTCATCCTCTCCCTCATGGTTACCCCTCCTATGGTGGCATTTGGTCAAGATGCAGTGGAGAACACAAATTCTACTATAATACAACTTTGGTGGGTAGACTTTTTGGTCAATGACCTATGGGTCTTCATTGTTGGGTTGTAAGTTCCTAGTTGATTCTTAAAATTGGTAAGATTGAGCATTTTTCTTGCACTAAAGGTTTTTTTATTTTTTGTCTTTTCTTCTTTGGATGACAATAATTTGATCTCAAGGAATTTATGAGTTGTAGGAGAGAATGCTCTCTTCCAAGCCTTGAACTTATTCTCTCACCCTTATTACCAAACCTCATAAGGTAGTTTAGTGTGGGTGCAACTTTTGAATCCCCCTCAATTGTGGGAGACCATTTGTTATGTTCAATTATTAAAATTCTATTAGATGGTTTTATAATTAATTAATGTCAAATTTGAGTTAGGAGAGAAAATTAAACAATTAAAAAATATTACTCGAACTCAAATAGTACTACACACTCAAGTTAGAGAAAGAATCAAAGTATAATAAAAATATATATAATACAAGACAAGGACATTATACCTCCATTGGATCATTATAATGAAATCCAATGGTTGAAGTATTGGGATGCATATGCTCTTTACTTTGATGTCACTAAATCTTAAATCATCTAAGTATGATGAGTGATGGATCCCCATGTAGTTTTGATAAGCTTTCTTAAATCTAGGACTAGAGGATAAAATCAATGACTAGGATTGGTTTGCGAGTATGTGCATTATAGTCTATTGACAAGTGGTAGAAGGAGGTGAGAGATTCTCGATCAGTGAATGATATTTCCTTATGAATTTGAGATGACACAGAGATATATGATATTAAAGATTTTAAAATAGTTACAATGACAGAAAATTTGAATGAATTCATGCACAAACTATTTGCAATTTTGTAGCTTTTGTACTTACCTCAAGGAAATATATGTGGATGCATATTATAAAGAAGGAAATGCTCCAAACATTCAACATTCATTCCAAGCCTATCTAAATCGTACATAGTACATACTCCACTTGTGTAGCCCTACATTATTGTTTTATCAATGGCTTCTCTTATACTACTCTTACAAAAATAGAGGTTGTGTAGTTTTGGATCTCTTGTAATCATTGATTTATCTTGATCCTTGTTCCTTTGGTGCACCCAATATTGATATGGGTTTAGTTTGTACAAATCTAGTTCTATTTTGAATACAATATACATCATTTATATTTTCAACAATTTCACATTTGTCTTCTCTCTTCACTTCTACATTTCTATATTAAAAAGAGAGGGCATGTCCATTTAACCATTATGATTTTTTATATATAACAACTATTTCAAGCCAATATGCTTCTCCTCAACAAATAAAACTCTCTTAGAATAAAACATCATACAAAATACTTATTCATGATATACAATTCCTCTCAATTGAGAATTAGAAAAAAGTGCCACACCAAATGAATGCCATGAGTTACAAAACATTAAAGAAACTTTACATATAGGAAAGGACGTTGACGAGATGGTTGTATGTCCACCTATAAGTTCAACCCACATTGACAAGTACAATATTGAGGGTTTGTTTAACATGTCATTTACCACTTTCTTCCCAAATAGAAATGCACTAGCCCTCCAATCTCAATCTAGAGGTGTACAACTCCATGAATATGCATCACATCTTATGCATCTCCATGATACCAAATTTGGTTAACATCTACGATTTAGATACTTTCTTTTGAACCTTATGGTGAGTCATCATAGCTATTCACTTGCATCCACTTTTATTAAATGAAAAGTTGAAGGAAATATACTAACCACTATTGAAGAAATACACTCTCACTTAACTCACCTCTGAGAAAATAAACTAGTTGAAGATGTCAAACATAAAATACAATATTCTACTATTGTAATTTAAGGTCACGCTTAAAGGTTTCTACTATAGACATATTATAATTCTACAATTCAATATGTTCATAAGATGACACTTCTATATGATTTCTGGTTTCTACTATAGACATATTATAATTCTACAATTCAATATGTTCATAAGATGACACTTCTATATGATTTCTTACATTACATAAATCTTTAGCTCTACTTCCAAATCAAAAACCTATCAGCTACACCTTGCACCTTTTTTTGGTGCAAGCGCTAGTTATAAAATATTCTTAAAAGCAAAAGGAAACTTAACTTTCAAGCCACAAGGGGAACAAAAGTACCAAACAAAATGTGCTAAAAGAAGGTTGAAGATTGAAAATAGAGAAAAACAAGAAAATCCACATGACAAAGGCAAGGACACCCTTGTTGGGTTATGGGTCACGGTGTCACCCCATTAACATGATTCTCGCACTCCAAGTCAAACTTTCCAATGGGGAGAAAGTTGTCATCTAAATTTTAAGGAAAAAAAAAATTATAGCAATAAAAAAAGCTAATTCTGGTTGAAGACTTGTCTAAAATCGTTCTCTACATAACTAATGCGTCCCTGACATCATTGATTATTCTGCAGTTTCTGCAGACTCTCCGCTCTAAACGGAACACAGGCGAGAAGAAATTATATTCTTGTCAATTTATTTTACCGGGGGAAACCCAAACGTTAACAACCCAATAAAAATATTCTCCAAAATTAAAAAGTTACACGGCAGGCTATAGAATGAATGTCTATAAATAGAGCCTAACGCTGAACGAGTATGTCTAATTTCTCTCTTAGATCTGAGGGAGAAACGGCAGCTTGGTTAGACTTAGTGGAGGCGCTTGGATCAGAAGCGATCCTACATTCTTATTTACAGGTTTAAATTTAAATGTTTGGATTGAAGCCCTGGTTTAAATTTGCAGGGTTTCATTAGAATTTATTTTCTCGAGAGGGTTTTGACTCGTGAAAAGAAAGAATCACAAATTGTGTTGTGATGGGCGCTGTTTACTTGTTAGGGTTTTGAGTCTTGAAGAGAAGAAGCACGACTTATGTGATCATGACTGTAGATTGTATTTTTATGCCGGTCATGGCCGATCAGGTAGCAGGACAACCGTATTATGTTCCGCCATTGATAAGCAATTCCATGCCGGCAGTTAACGTGGCTTCTTATTCAGAATATCATCCTCAGGTAAAATTTTTAACACTTCTTACGGATTCTTAATCGAATTGGGGTTTTTAATGTGGATTAGGTTCACCTTAGGGTTTCGATGTTCTAGGATTTTTTTTTTTTAATGAGAATTGTTAGGCAGCGAATTAAACATAATGGAAATATTACGAGATATTTCTTGGGAAATACCTTTAAAATTATAAACATATCAGCGTTTTCCCCCTCCATGATTAAGTGGACTATTGTGAATCGCTGATTAGCTAATTGAAGTTACATTTCTTCAAAAATATACTCAGGAGACGATCTAGAAAACTTAATATAACAACGTTTTTTAGTTTGATTGTGGACGATGTAAGTAAAAGGTTCACTTATGTGATTTTTTTGATGCTATTTCTGTTTAATATTCTACACTATTAATCAATTGCTTAATCTTCTGTGCTTGAAACCTACTATTCTGTGGTTGGGAGTTTTAGATCGTAATGCGATTTTCAGTTTGTGCTTTCTGTTTGTAATTTCATTTATCTGAGCAGCCTCGAACTTTGCTTGTCAGGGTAGGACTTGTGTGTCAGTGTCAATGTGTTTAAAAATCAGTATGGGTAGCTTCCTTAACTAAATTTTTTAAAAAAAGATAGATAATAGTTGTGGGGCTTAATGATATAGGTACTGTGCCCAATATCCAAAAGACTTTAAGAGACAGTAATCTATTATTTGCATGTACACAGAAATGAAATCATTGAGATTCTGTTTCTTCTCACGTCCTCCTTGTACAGATTCCATGCCTTAGTCATCTTATTTTTTTCAAGCAGCATTTAGGTCAATGAGGCTTAACATCACCATGAATAGAGGCATTGTTAGGATAATATTGTTATGATAATATCGATGTTCTCACACACCTCCTCCTGGTAGTCTTGATTAACTATACACTGTGCCATACACATTGCCTCTAGAGTATCTCCTAGGACTTGCATGGTAAATGAAATTTAAAAAAAAAAAAAAACCCTCATAATCGTGCTTGCCATTCTAGAAATGAAATTCAAAAACCTTAATACATATTTGGAAGTCTCCTTTGATTTCAATGTTGTTCAAATTTCTTGCATTACATAGTTTCAGACCACGAAAAAGTATCTCCATTTCTGTTTCACTATTGGTAGTAATACCAATATTTTTTGATAGAGCCCAATCACATTTTCTATTATAATCTCTGATGATACATGCATCCCTTCCTTCCGTGGGTTACCCTTTAGCAGCTCCATCAAAATTAAGCTTCCATCTGTTGGATTTTGGTGCTGTTCTCCTTACATTCTCCCTCTTTTGTTTCTTATTGTTTGCTATAATTCTCTGGCATTTGAATTCTTTCCATTTATTTATTCATCCCATTGTGGAGACATTGTATTAACTATCAGGTTTTAATCTGCATTTTGCATTGGCCACGCTTGATTAGTCCAATAATCTCTTCTGCTCTTTTCTGTGTCTCCTTAAAATTCGTTATTCCTTTCTGTTTAGATCTACCAAACCAATATTGAAGGTGTAATAGTCCGTAAATTTGACCACTATGATTTACTTTTAACCCTTGACCAATTTGTAATTACTTCCCCAATATCCTTCTGACAAAGCCTGGACCATCCAAAAGCAGCTGTGAATCCAGTTCCAAGACATTATTGCGAAGGGACAAATTAAAAGGAGATGATTGATGGTTTCTTTGATACATTTGCAAAGAGGGCATCTTGATGGTCACCTTTTTCACATAGGGGATCAGCAGTTAATGTTCATTTATTCAAACCATTTAAAAAATACACCTGCTTTAGGAAGAACTGAGGTGTGCTAGCACAAAACAGACAATCAATTCTGGTTTGTTTGTATTGCATTTTGTCTCAAGTATCCCATCTTTACAAAGTATTCCTAGACTTAGCTCCACACCAAATAATTTTTTCATTTTGATAATTATTATTATTTTCCTCTGGATAATTCTGTTTGTAATGTTCCTTGGAGATGTACATGAATTGGCAGAAGATTGTTGTTTGCCTAGTTAGGAGAGCGACCCATTGCGTCTTGGACCAATTTTACATACTACACTACCTGTAAACCAAGTGCTGTTTTGGTATCCTCTATGAACTTTGCATTTCTATCTATATCCGTTAGAGGCATGTGGCTGATATTGGATTCCACTCAAATGTCAGCATTGCTGATTTTCCATGTTTAATGTTCTGTAAGCAGCTCTGTTTGCCAAAAGGACTTTCAACTGGTGAGCCTTATTCTGTATTGCTAATAGTAATATGCGACTAGGTTCATGGCAATGCACATATTTTATGTAAAAGATTCTGCACCGAAGTTTGTGTGGCTTCTTATACATTTTTGCATCAGAGCTTTGCCCACAATGCCAGATCTTGAGACTTCATTCTTCTTATATCATCACCTCCAACCACCCTTGGAAGATGAACCTTTCCTCAATGAATGGATTTTTCTTTGCTTTTTTTGAGCCTTCCCAAAGGAATTTTTTGAGGAGAGTTGGAACCACCAAGAGGGGTGACTTGATTTTAATAAGCCATCTAACCAGAGTTAACCATTAACTCTTCCATGCTATCATCTTGTTTCTGCAACCATCCACTCTCTTCTCCAAATGATTTGAAGGACATGTTTCGACAAAAATTGGAGCCTCTAAATGTTTGGTTGGTAAAGATGAAATGGGAAAGCCTTAGTATCCTTTTTTTGGTGGCCTTTATGTATTTCAAAAATCTCTGATTTATCTTTGTTCATACTTTGCCCTGATAAATTAGTGTATCTTTCCAAAGCCTCTTCAATAATTTTAATTTTTTGCTTCTCACACGTTTGCCTTTCCAAAGAGAGACATATCATCTACAAACTGTACATGAGTGATAAGTTCCAACCCATCAACTGCCTTAATACCTCTCCGCATCCCGCAATCTCTTCTATTTTTAAAAGCTCTGCCATTGGTTCTGCCATTATCACTAATAGAAATGGAGAAATGAGGTCTCCTGTCTGATTCAGCTTGGTGCTACAAAGAATCTACATAGGGAACCTTTTGCTAGTATGGAATTTTTGACCAAGGAAATACAATAGAAATGGAGAAATTAGGTCTTAGTGTACCTTTCTAAAGTGTCCTCGCATGTTTGCCTTTCCAAAGAGAGACACATCATCTGCAAACTTTGCATGAGTGATAAGTTCCAACCTGTCAACTGCCTTTATAACTCTCCACATCTCACAATCTCTTATATTTTTAAATGCTCTGTACATTGGTTCTGCTATTATCACTATTAGAAATGGAAAAATGAGGTCTCCCTGTCTGATTCAGCTTGATGCTTCAAAGAATCTACATAGGGAACCGTTTTTTAGTATTGAATCTTTGACTGAGGAAAACAAATACTGGATCATTTCTAGCGAATGATTGTTGAAGCAAAATTTCTTCATCATTGCCAATAAGAATTCCCATACAATCATTCCTTCCAGTCTTTCTGATATCATGGTATTCACAGTATTACTTAATGCAATAACGCTGCCAATGATTTCCCTGCCAGGCATAAATCCTTTCTGCTTGTCTGATATGATGAAACTGACTATTGTTTACAAGGACCTTTGTTATTATTTTATAAACTTCATTGCACGACAATATAGGTCTGTTGTCAATAAAAGTTTTTCATCAATCCAGCACATACTTTCTAACTTGAATGCTGTCTTGATAGGTTGTTACTTTGCTTTTATTTTCCAGGCTAAAGGGTAAATGATCAGGAGACCAAAATAGGAGGAATTAATGCTTCAGTTTGAAAATTGCCATTCAACCTAATGGGATATATCAAAAACTTGTCTAGCCTTTCCAGAATGTTTGTTTGTTGGTCCATGTGTATGTCCCATTTGATGTTACCCAGTCAACTAATCAGGTTTCTTCAACAAAATCTCTGAAATTTTGTATATTTTTGTTTAACATTTTTGATTCTCCCCTTTTCTGTTCAAGATCTAACATTGCATTAAAGTCACCTTCTAATATCAGGGGGTAAATGATCAGGAGACCAAAATAGGAGGAATTAATGCTTCAGTTTGAAAATTGCCATTCAACCAAATGGGGTATATCAAAAACTTGTCTAACCTTTCCACAATGTTCGTGAATCCTCATTTTGTTGGTCCATGTGTATGTCCCATTTGATGTTACCCAGTCAACTGATCAGGTTTCTTCAACAAAATCTCTGAAATCTTGTATATATCTGTTAAACTTTTTTGATTCTCCCATTTTTTCTTCAAGATCTAACATTGCATTAAAGTCACCCTCCAATATCAGGGGGTAAATGATCAGGAGACCAAAATAGGAGGAATTAATGCTTCAGTTTGAAATTACCATTCAACCAAATGGGACATATCAAAAACTTGTCTCGCCTTTCCACAATGTTCGTGAATCCTCCTTTTCTTGCTGATCCATGTGTATGTCCCATTTGATGTTACCCAGTCAACTAATCAGGTTTCTCCAACAAAAATCTGAAATTTTGTATATTTCTGTTTAACTTTTTTGATTCTCCCTTTTTTTCTTCAAGATCTAACATTGCATTAAAGTCACCTTCCAATATCAGGGGAAGATCCCTTAATTCATCCATTTCATTTTTTATGGACTTCCAAGTGGAAAATTCTTCCTCTTTTTAAGTAGGCCCAAAATTGAACAGAATGAAATGAATATTTGACTTGATATTGTATACCTGACAGACCATCCATTAGGTATCAAATAACTTAATTGCCATGGATTCCTCCTGTTACAGAATTCCCAATCCTACCATGGTGCCACATGTGTTATGAAACAGACAAGTCCATGGCTTACAGTACTTAGCAAATTTTATAGCCTCCTCAATGGTTATTTTGGTTTCTTTTAATAATTCACCTGACAATTTCTGCAAATGACGATTAAGTGTCTTTTGTCAGGGGCATTTAAGCCTCCGACATTCCAAGTGGTGATATTATTTACTTTCTGAGGGAGGCATTTACTCCCTTGGATTCCATCATATATTTCTTAGTGCTTGCATATCCTTTTTACACTGCATTATCCTCTCTTTTTTGTTTTTCAGATTTCGGCCTTTGCTTTTGCCTGTCTTAGTTCTTCCTAGTTCCCTGGCAGCAGATGAAACTAATTTTTAAAATGTCAATGATGAAATGCAAATATTCTTGTTTTGTCTCATGCATTTTAGTTTTTTGTGTTGTTGATCTAAATCAATAATCTTGATTATGATTTTTGGTTCCCTGTTTTCTTCATTAGGCACTTCCATTTTGTATACAAACCTCTCAAATGGCACTTCCAAATCTTAAACATTGTGATCTCTTTTGGGATTCAACTCTAAAGACCTTGAGCCCTTCCCCTGTGTGTTTGTATGCATTTGATTCATATTGTCAAATTTTGTTGGATATACGTTTCTATGATTATTAACTTCTAATGATGAGTAATAATGTTAAGTTCTCCTAATCTCTGATTTTTGAGTTTCAGAAAACAAATTAATTTATGCGTTATAGAATCTTCGTAAGGCCTTGCTGTTATGAGTGGTGCATTTACCTGTCTTTAACAAGTTGGTTTATGTGGCATAAACTATTTGAAAGATATTGCTATTATAAGTGCTGCATTTACCTTTCCTTATTTGTGGTTTAGCATCAGGTGAGTTGCATTGTTTTTATTGAGTTCCTCTAAAGTAAAATGAAATTTGACATGAAGATAAATTCTTTTAATAATTCATTCAATCTTTACAGATATATCTTTAACTTTACGTACAATTTTTACATCTCTAATATCACTAATTTATACGATACAAATATCACTAATTTATATGATACAAAAATCTTTTCCATACAAGCAATTCTTTGATGTGTTTCTTTTTGTATGAGACCTGTGCCACCTTATTGCACCTTGGAAAGGTGACACATTTTCATATGCCATTCCAATAGATTGCGATACCATATAGTATCTATAATATATGTCAGGGAATATCCATTATGTTTGTTTCAGATCGGTAACATATCTCATTCCTGGATTGACCAGATACAAAGCAGTATTATTTCTAAGACAATCTCTACTTGGCCATAACATCTCTGTATTATTTGGAATATTTATTCATTTTTATTGCCTTTTTTCAGTTCACTTATCGGATTGCAAACAGAGGCTCAAGAGTGGTACATGCAGCTAAAGAAGGTTCTATGGAACAGAAAGCTAATATTAACAGAAGACCAGCTGATATAGAATGTTATGGAGATTCATTTGAGGCCAGAAAGAAACAGAAAATGTTAAATGGTCAGGGTCAGTATTCTACCCAACCAATTATTCACACAGCAGGTGTGGGAGATGGTATTACATATGCAAATAGTCACCATGAAAGCAAGTTATCTCAGCAGTAAGTGGCTTTCTCACTTTTATCCTTCTTTTTTCCTGATGCTTTTACATTTTCATTGCATTTATTCTTGGTTATGCATTTGGGATGTTAATGTTTTATCCAAGCATTATTCTTGACATCTGTTAATTTACTTGTCTGTTTTGTTTGTCCCTGAAGTTTTTTTCTGATTTTTCCATTCATATGTAGAATATTTAGTTATTATTATTTTTTTCATTTTTATTCTAGATATCTCAGAGGTGCACAGTGGGTTCCATTCAAACATGATACATCTGGAACAACAGATTTGAACTCCTTTCAGGATTCAAAAAATACATTTCAAAATGCTGGATGTGCCATACGAGAAGCTTATTTTAATGAAGAAGGTAGTAATAGAAAAGACACACAATTGGTGACTTCAAGGGGCTGGATGTATGTTAATGATCGAGGACAGATGTGTGGACCATATATGAAAGAGCAGCTTTATGAAGGCCTTTCAACTAATTATCTTCCAGCAGAACTTCCTGTCTATGTGGTTTTGGATGGAGTACTTGGTGAAAGTGTACAATTGAAGTCCCTATTTCATTCTAATACAGATTTTGAAATTGGAAAAACAATAGGATGGAGCACAGATGCTGTTCAGGGCAGCCATTTTCAAAATTCATCTATGTTGTCAACTGCTTCATGTAGTGAAGCCATAAAGTCCACCAAGTTGGCGGGGAATGTATTGCATGGTAGTCATTTTTCTCAGATGGTTCCATCAGAAATTAAGTCACAGACAGATACAACTTCTTTTGCCTCCCACGAATTGTCAACTGCTTCATGGAGTGAAACTGTAAAGTCTACCAAGTTGGTCAGTGATGAAATGCGGAGTAATCATTTTTGTCAAACTCCTCCCTCGGAAATCAAATTACAGGCAAATACTACTGCTTGTGGTAGTCACAAATCTCATACCAATCCACAGCAAGGTTCTGATGTAGAATCTATTCACAACTTTTCATTGGCAACCCTCATGCAAGACAAGCAGCAGAATATGCAAGATGTAACGAACGAAGAAAAAACTAGTTTTATTGAGGTGCGCAATTAGCTTGTGAATAATTCTTTAAATCCAAGCACATCCTGTTGTGATATAGTGATTTTTATTTCTAGAAAATGATGTTTTTCTTTCTGTAGGTTCATTCTTTTGATGAGCGATGTTGGGAAGTTAAAGACATGGATGGCAAATTGAACGGTCCATTTACTTTTTCAGAACTTTTGAATTGGCACTGCATGGGCTATGTTTCAGGATTATTAGAGGTTGGTTTTGTACTTTGTAAATATTGTATTGCATGCATAATGCTTATTGATGCAAAATTTATAATCAACAAAAAATAAATGTAGTTAAATTGTGACATGAGAATGCAATTTTTCATTACAATCTGATTAAACATAGATACATGGTTTCAAGTAATTTTTCTAACAAAGATTAATTTAGTTAGTAGACCCTAATACCTGTTGGTATGATAAATCATAATTTGAATAGCAAATGCTTTCCATTTATTGGGGGAGCAATTTGGAGTTCTGCTTGATTAGTTCTTGAGATTGTTTCTAAGTTGCCAACTCGGGATCAAAATTGGAAATTGGTATGGCTATACGAGTTGTCGGTATGACAAATTGTATATTTCTTACCTCTACATGCACTTTTCAAATTGGCTTCACAAGTGGTTATTATAGAGTTCTTAATTTCTTAAGAACAATATTATAATTTAGTTACAAAAATTCTAGTTGCCCCCTAGATAAGATGCCCTCTGGATTACAAAATTTTGTAATGGTCTTTGACAATTTAGTGTCATCTCTCTGATTCGATGGTATGTTGCTTACCTCATAAATGTCCTTTTCAAGACAGCATCATTAGCAGTGTATATAGAATTCTAGATTTTGCAGAAGAAGTGTTATTCTCGTTCTATTACCTATTATCCTCTGTGATACGAGTCTTGCTCTATGAGGTACATGCCTTGGAATAGTTGTGACATAGTTGTATGAAGTCATTCTTACAGAATATACTTTAATTTTCTTCTGGGTGTCCAACATCTTTAGCCTAAGTCAGGGTGGCATCTTCTGTGTTCTCCTGATGGATACACTATTTTATTTACACGCTTGCATGTATGTCTCTAAGTTTTCTAGAATGAGACCTCTGTAGTGTTTTTTTAGACTGAGAAATCGAATAGCAATTATGTTGGCTTCACGGTCAGGGAAAAGGGGCATAAGCATTTTTTGATGCCTCGATGCATCAAAAGGCTTCTTTGATTTTGCAATGGCTGTTAATGCCACATTTCATAAGTTACCTGTACAACAATGCCTCTGTTATAATCTTTCACCTATTAAGTTGATTTTTTTTTTCAATGGAAACATCCTTTTAGGTACAACAACACTTCTGTTATAATCTTTCACCTATTAAGTTCATTTTTTTCAATAAAAAAATCCTTTTAGGCCCTAGAGGTAGCTCCTCCGTATATCTCCTATATTGTGGCATATATTTTTCACTACGTTCAAGCGTTACACTTAAATACCATGTCCATTTTAATATCATTTCTTCAGTCCATTGTAATTTTTCTTTTTCAATAATTAATTGAATACTTATTCAGTTAATCATTCTTGTAATTAATCATTTGTCCCAAAAGAAACAACAAACCCATTTTCATTCATTTAAAAAAAAGAGAGTAAAAAGTCTATCCTCTAATGTTCCATCATATCTCCTTTGGATTGTTTTCTATTTTCAACCAATGAAAATAGTTAAATAAATAAAAGTGGATAAATTATCCTCAACCATTTTATAGCCTTTACTACTTCTAGTTAGTGAGGATACATTATCCACATACTCGTCCACTGCCCCTCATAGAATCTGTAAAATTACTGATCAGAAAGCATAACACCAATTTGATGTTGAATAATGGAACCATCCTTCCCTGGAAACAGAGATACACTGAGAACAGCTGCGGAACCCTCCAAACTATTGCAGACAAGAAAAATGTCCCAAAACTGACTACAAAATACTATGTTTAAAGAGTGCGTAGCATTGTCTTTTGGAGAAAAATAGTAAATACCCTGAATGAACATCCCATATGAACTTAGCATATTACAGAAAACAGAATTTTGATTTTTGAGGAGAAAGCTTGACCAAAACCCAACATGAATTTTTGAAGAGAAAACTCGACCAAAACCCAACATGATTTTTGAGGTGAAAATCAATCAAATGAAATAGAAGATGGAAGATATAGATCGAATAAGATGGATCAGAGAATGCAAAACTCCATTTTTGAGGAAAAACGGTAAAAGGCAACTGCTTTGTTTAGGGGAAAAACTTGTGAAAACCCTCCTGATTTTTTTAAAGGGAATTTTATTTAATGAAACCCATAGATAATATTTTAGAAAAAAATTATTAGAACCCTCCTATAATATGAGTTTGATCAGAAGGCATTGTAAATTCTAGATTCAACAAATAAAATAATGACGAACCCAAAAACAAAAGGCCTAAATTTTTTTGGATTAAGGTTTGCATTTGTATATAGAATTTTTATAAAAGCTGTTTGGAAGTGGACAACGCCAAAATAACTGGCTTAAACAAAAAAATACCAAAAGTCTTGAGCCAACTTACTTGTTTATTTATTAGACTCTTGAGAAGAGCAGAAAAAACCGAAATCAGTGTTGGAACCTGATAAAAATGGAAAAATTGCAGATCATATAAGATCTGGTGGGACTGAAAATTGCAGGGACTTGATGAGCTGAAATATGCCATCATGGGTTTGGAGAAAACTATTGGGTGTTGAAGGTAAAACTATCACTGAGGAAGTCAAATTGGGTAGAAGAAAATTGTTGCAGAGAATTGCTGGGTGCCTAGTTAACAACGTGTCAGGGAAAAACAAAAAAACATTGTTGTCTTTGAAATCTGCGTGTGGTGAAAAATACATTGAAATTGAGCAGAAGAAAGGAATATTTGAAGTAGCCGTAGGTGAGAAATAATGGGCCATTGGCGGAGACAAATAAGAAAACACGGACTCCTCCAAAATAGTGGGCTGCAAAGAAAAATACAGAGGGTACGGCTAAAAATAACGCTGCCTCTGATCAAAGTTTAAGCTTTAAAAACTCTGGAAATTCTAAAAATGTTTCACAAAAAAATTGTTGAAGAAATTTTTATAATTTGAATTTTTTTACAAAATTAAAAGCTTCCAAAATCTTGAGCTCCACCCTAAGGAAATTAGGCTTACCCACTTTGATACCTAGAAATTGTAAACACCGGAATGAACGGAATAAATGGATTGATTGTTTTATTAACAATGAACTCTTAAATAGAGTTGTTTATAGATGCTAATTATAGTGTAGTCTAAAAGTAGACTTAACTGAAAAAACTAAAAAAAAGCCTAAAGGACCATTAACTAAGGTTCTAGAAGAATGGGCTAAATATAGCAAGAACCGAAGATACTAACAATAATGTAATAGTTTTAACAATTAACTTCTATGTATTCTTTTCTTCTTTTTTTCAGAATTCTCATAGCTGATGTGGCTTATGTATTGCTTCGTTCTGAATAGGCAAGAGTATAGAGCCCTCTGTGTATATTTTGGCATCAATCAATTTGGATGATGAATGTATAATTTGCGCCCCTTAAAGAAAAAATTACTGACATGTCCTCCCCCACACCCAAACTGTGGAGTACCCAATTATCCTCACCTCAGCCATGCACATACAGGAGATTCCCAGGAGTCCCTAGAGTGTCTTGTAGATGTCCCCTGTTGCCGACTGACATCAAAGTCATATAAAATGTTATTTTATTTTATTTTTAACCTTTGGTTTTTATAATAGGTTCTATAGGTCCTCAGATTGATGAGGATGAGATTGTAGGAGGTGTGTTTGGTGTTCCTTTGGCGAATCTTGACTGCGAGGAGTCTAGTAGTTTTAATGACAAGGACTTTGGCTTGGGGGATGATTAGAGGCATCCCTTTAGTACATTTTGACATGATTTTGTACTCGTTTTGTATCGATCATGATTCATATGATGCCACTCATTCTAATCATATTTATGATATTTGATAAAGTGATCCAATATAAATCAGAATGCTATGTTTGCTGATAATTCAAATTTTGACTTTGAATATTTCGATTTTGTATGTAGTATGTTACTATGTTGAATTTCCAATGGTTTTGTTTCATGTTGCAGCTTTGCTTTGTTCAAGTATTTCAATTTGGTATGTTATACTGAAACATCATTTCATAACTAGAATTTCAACTTCTACATGTTAAGTATGCCCCCTGCTGCTGCTGTCCCAAAATTGAAGCCCTTCGATGCCCCATCCCTGAAACTAATCCCGATGTCCTCAAGTTAGGGTGTTACATTGGGAAAAATACTAGTGCATGGGTACTTGTATCTATACCCTTGGGAGACATACCAGTTGCTGGTACACGTACCCAACTATTGGGTACTTAGTGGAGCATTGTAGCAAAGGACCTTGATTAAAATTTCTGATTTTTGTTTCAGTTTTTTAGTTCGCGTATCAGCTTGCTGTTTAAATGGCTTATTTCAACATCTAATCACTAATCATTTCGAAACTCACAATGATTATGTGACCTTTCAATTTATGTACCCGAATCCATACCCATCTCCATAGTACCCAAGTACCCCTGTCTCCGTGCAACCTTGGTAATTAATGAGTTGTGCAGAAATCTATACCTTGATGTTGAAATCAATAGTCATAGCCTATAGGTCTTATTGGATATTTAATTTCCACAAAGCAGTCATCAGTTAAAAACTGCTAGAGCATAAAGCTTATTTGACTATTTGTTCCCGACGCTCTTACCAGTAGATCTCCCACCTATGAGTTTGAAAGGTGGTTCACTATGGATTGCAAAGTGTGTCTACCAAGACAAATGCGTCTGTTTCTTTCTTTGTTTTATGTGGACTACAAATCACGCATTGAAAAGTTATTTTGCAAGCTTGATATAAGAATTTCTGTAGATGCTTATTTATTGTTTGACATGTTATCTTATATCAGTTTATACTTTCTGGGCAATAGAATCAGTGTGGAATGAGTTTGATTTAATTGCTGGTTGATACTTATTATCAATTTGAAAATCTTGCATGCAAAAGTTTTACATCTTGAAAGTGAAAAAATACTATAGACTGTAGAGCAATGTTGTAGAAAACTTTAATTCTGTAGTTATACTTTTGTAGACAATAGTGAAAGTAGTAACATTATATAAGATGTTTTGGGACTATAAAATTGCTTACCTTATCATATCATGGATGCTAATGACAGGTTCATCATACTAGCAAGAAGTTTGGCCCAAGCAATCTTGAGCATCTTCTTGTGACTCAGAATGCCGTAGTGAACTCTTCTGGGCCAAATAATGCAAGTAATAATTGTGATTCCATAAAGAAGGTTCTAGATGAGATTGTTGTGAATGTTTGCTCAGAGTTGCATACTCGTACCATGAAGAAGGCCCGTACATTTGTTTTAGATGAACCAATCAGTGGCTGTGTGGAAGGTTTTTTGAATTCCAAGAAGGACTTGCACCGGGAGAAACTTAAAAAAGATAGTCAAAGACAAGCTATTAGGGAACAGTCTGCAGAGAAGCAGTCAATGGTTTGTTGAAATCTAGTTCAGTATAGTCATTATTTGTTTTAGTTTTTCACTGTAAGATAGTGATATGCTGTTTCCATGTCCCTACCATCTTGAATTACATACCTAAAGTCTTTTTTTACCATGGAGTCTAATTTTGAGGTTTATAGGTTGGCACTGGGGATTTGTCTGTTCTGCTTCCTTTTGAGCAAATTGCCAGTGCAGACCTATTTAAAAGGAGCTGTGGTAGACATGAAAGTAGTACGGAAACTTCTCAAATGATCAGGACATCTGGGGAGGTAATTAATGCTAAGGAACTGCGTTCAACAACACACAAGCATTTACATTCAGCTTGTATGGAAGTTCTATGGCGGGAGCTCTTTACTGAGCCTTTGAAAGACTATATTGGGAGGTGGACTAGGACAAAGAGGTCATCAGGTTCTTCACAATTAACAAATATTTCTGCTGGTCGTGTGTCTCTACCTGCTCATCGGGTAGATATACTGAACTTAAGTTTTGATGACTTCTCAATACTTTGTAGTGTAATTTACTAATTTGTCTATGTTCAGGTTTATGTCCAGTTTTTAAAATTTATTCATCTTTTTAACAGGCTGAATCACATCAATTTTGTGACTTGACCGACTACCCCCCTGGGTTTGGGCCCTGTTCTTCAAACTATAGGCGCGATTTGAGACAAAATTATAGTCCAGATAGCATGAGAGGAGGTCATGATGATTCACTTTTGCCTAAGTCAGACTACCCCCCTGGGTTTGGGCCGTCTTCGGATTGTAAACGTGATGTGATAGAAAATTATAGTCCAGATTCGAGGGTAGGTCATGATGATTCACTTTTGCCTTTCCAAAAGCACAGTTCTCACATCTCTGAGAAGGGGAATGGGCAGACTAACTTGGGCTTACACAAAATTCTGTGTAAAGAAGTACAGAAGACTGTCAAAAAAGAAATGCATACTGTAGCACTGAAATCAATTTCAAGTCATCTTGGAGATGTTGTAGCGACTGAGCTGAAAAAATGGGTCGTTTCTCACAAGAAAAGTGAAGAGATTAAGGTACCGAATATCATCTTTTGCCAGCTGTTCTAGAAAACTACAAGTTATTCGTTTCTCCCTGTTGGAAAAGTAGTTTCTTGCTAGGATATAATAATTAGTTATTATTTTGGGATGAGTTCAAACAGGATTGGTGTTTACGTGAAATATTTCATTATGTGACTGCATAAAATCCAAAGCACTGCTGACATATAAGACAAAGTAATAAAACTATACAATTTAAAATATAGCCACCAGAATGACAGAGAGAAATAATGGATATCAACAGAGAACAAAACAATTATATTTATTTTTACACTTTATCAACAATAAGAAATAAAAACTTTATTATTTGAAGATTTATTATTTATTTTTTAAATTTAGGCACATTAAAATTTTAAGATGTAAATCAATACCTACAAATGAAAGTATTAGAAATAAGTATATAATATTTACAACACAATCATTTTAAATTAAAAGTGAAGGAAACATTTATTGAAATAATGCATGGTGTCTTTGCCAAAAATAAAATTGAAGTTCAGATATAAAAGTAAAATACAGATACCTCTTAAAGTAAAAGTACAAAAAAAACTTAAAAACCTAAAACAATTTGTCAATCAATGTATTCGGTACATAAAGTAAGTTTGAAAAAAAAGAAGAAGTAATTCTGAAGTAAAACAAATTGCCTGAATGTTCGAATCTGATATTTCCCAGTGTTTATGACAAATGTATTTAAGATGTGTATCTTAGTTTATATTTCCAAATGTTGATACCAGGTTGGCAATGGCTCGAAACATGTAGAGAAGGTTGACAATGGCTTGAAAGCTTCTGAAGTTTGCATATTGTCTTCCAAAGAGTCTAACGCATCTGTTACAGCAGCTGATTTGGGAACAGGCAGAACTTGCACAGTTGAACCTGCTATATGCAGTCTCACGGATGCAGTAGGAAATTCAAAGACACGTGGTACTTGTAAGCAGGATATAGATAACACTTATCACTGTAGACTGGAGGGAAGTTCAAAACATTCAAAGGGAACAAATATTTGCAAGCCCACTTCTGAAAGATCTCATTTATGGGAAAACAAAAATTATGAGGAGCCACCTCCACCTGGACTTGAAGAGGTGCTGAAGCCAGTTGAGTATCGTCATAGAGATGGATGTCACCAGGTAAAGCCATCTAGAGACTTGTCGAAAATGGACGAGTATGTTGCTCGGACACTTTTCCGACAGGAGTTGCATAAGGCTGTGGTCAAAGCATCCCGCGCAGCTATTCTTGATGATGCTATCCATGAATATTTAGGAGCGTGGCTTGCACCCAATAAACAAAATTCTGTTCAGCTGCTGAATGCCACATCTGGTATTGAGATTGGCAGGGTTTCTCAGGTAGTAGTTTATTGTTTATCCTAACTAGTTTCCCACTAATTTGGAATTGCAAGGTTTGCTTTGCTTTTATTTAAAACAATATGTTTCTGTGGTTCCTCTTCTTTTTAATTGATAAAAGGCTTGAAGTCATTTATCTCTTAGTTTAATGAGACTTCTATTCAGGAATCAGGATTAACAGGACTTTTGTTGAGGAACTTATAGGTTCAGTTTAGTTATTCTTGCATGCTTATGGATTTAGTTTTACTTATACTTGCATGCTTTTGTAGGAATCAAGCAGTCAAGATTCAAGCTCTATTATCAAGATGGAACAAGCACATGCTTGTTTGAAGAAAGATACAATGTTGTATCAAGAAAAATCAGAGAAATGCCTGCAGTCAAGAATTCCATCTAAATGTCATGCAGTAGTTAGTACGAAATCAATTATAGTAAGTGATAAAACAACTCAAAAGCGATCATGGGGTGTATCAGTCGACAGGAAGTCTTCTCTGGTTAAAAAGAGAAGTGCACTATTAAATCAGTGCCCAGTGAAACCGAAAAAGCAAGACAAATTAAAACCATCTATGCATCATTTGCAGGCCAGTGTCTCTACAAATTTGAGTTGTACTGGAAGCTCTGTGGGCTGCAGCTCTTCAGATGGTTTTACACAAAAAGTGCACAGTGTTAATATTGAGGAACAGATAAAGGATGCCAAAAAATCTGTGCATTGTAGGGATAATGTGAAATGTTCTGTTGAGAAACCACTTAAAAAGGTTTTGAATCCTCACAAGTCTCGCACTGTTTCTATGGATCTCTTATTATCCAAGGCACAATATGGCTCTCTGGAAAATTTGGGAGGTGATGGTATAAATGGTAGTGGAAATATTTCCTGTTGCAGTCCTGGTGTAACGTATTCTAATAAGGCTAAGACACAGGATGTAGCCACTGGAAGTTCATCTTTACAAGGCAAGTGTACATTATTGGATAAATCAATTTGTATGGCATTTCATGTTCTTTTGTTGGCTGACCCATAGACGAATTGTAATCTTCATTTGATTTCATTTTCTGTGCAGTGCCTAGCTTTAAAAGAAGAAGTTTGAAAAAGAAATATGTAGCAGAATTGGCAGAGAAATCTATTAACTGCGATGACAATTGGAATGTACCCTTCCTGGCTGGTATAAGTGAGGATTTGCCTAAGCAGTTGAGAAAAAGGAAAGAGAAATCTGAATCTCTGAAGGCCTTTGTGAAGTATAATAATCCTTTGTCAGATGGTTGTGCCCGTTCTTCTATCAGTGGCTGGGCATGGCACAAATGGTCACACAATGCTTCTCCTGCAGAGAGAGCGCTGGTGAGAGGTTTTCGAGCTCTTGCTATTGATCAGACTGGTGGTTCACGAGACAAGCCTTCAAAATTGGTAAATAAGAGTCAGTCAGCCCGTACAAATCGAGCAAAGCTTCGGAATCTAGCTGCTGCTGCAGAGGGTGCTGAGCTACTCAAAATCACCCAATTGAAGGTTTAAGAAATAATGAATTCATCTTCAGTTTATATAGTTCTCACTCTCAGTTTTAATCAATCCATTAATTATATCTGTCCTACTTTGTTCTCTAGGCTCGAAAAAAACGGCTGAAGTTTCAGCAAAGCAAGATACATGACTGGGGCTTGGTTGCTTTGGAGCCTATTGAGGCAGATGACTTTGTGATAGAATATGTTGGGGAGCTGATTCGACCTAAGGTTAAATACTTGACTCATGTTTGTTAGATTAAACAGGGATAATTATGCTCTGAGGTGCCTTATTTGTGTGGGTAATGGTGTCCTTTCCTTTTTCAGATATGCCTGGGCTGTGAAACAATAATAGGGTTTTCAAATGCTTTATTTTTTGGAGATGATTCGGATGATTGTATTTTTTGCCTTAATCTTATAGGTATCTGATATTCGAGAGAAAAACTATGAGAAAATGGGTATTGGCAGTAGCTACCTGTTCCGAATAGATAATGAGTATGTGGTGAGTTATCTTTCCTGCATTTGAAAGGTTCTCTGCATGTTTAATATGTATTCTTTATAGATTTTATATTTTATATCTTGTGGATGTTGTTACTGCACCCAATATTGGAAGAATTGTTAGATGCTATTTCCGTGTGTTTATGAAATCTATCATGATGATTTGTAATAAATACATTCATATGTAGTTGCCTGGTAACCTTGCATATATCTTATAGCCGAATGACAAACTATATTGGAAATAATGTAAATGTATGCCATTTGCATGCCGACTCTATTTTGGCAGCTGTGCTATGTGCCTGTATGATTGTTTTGATCTATTCTGTAGTCAGTGGCATGCACCAAATGATAATCTTTTCTTTATATCAGACATTATTAAGCATCGCACATGAGGTGATATGTAGTGACATCATTATATGAAATAAGATTGCTCCTTTTTAAATATCTGCATTTCAAAAGACTTCATCAAGTTATAATTCAAACGAAGTAGCAAACCTTGTCTTTGTGTACCTTCTTTTTGTTGATGTTAATCTTCTATTTACTGGCATTCTTCTTTTAAATTAATCTTGGTTTATCTTTTAAATCAATTTAGCTTTATTGCATCTGGTTAGATTTACTGAAGTCTGCTTTCTCAGCTTAGTTATCCAAAATTTGTTGTATATGGTATGTGTGCTTCTGTTTTCAGACAAAATAATATATGAAGATTAGCTCCAGTATGGTTTGGAAATTTTTAATCTTAAAGGATGTATTTGGTATTTAAAACTACCTGTAGCACAAGTACATGACTTAAGCAATAGTGACTAGAATATATGCAAATCATTTTCGTGGATTAAATCAAATAAGATATTATTAATTCTAGTTTGCAACAAAAGTTGATAAGATATGGAATGACGACACTTCAAGAGCAAATATGTCTGGTCAAAATAATTTGGTACAATGACACTTGAAGTTAAGTTGAATGATTTGTTCAAGGAAATTTTAACATAATATTCATATGCAATGTTATGCTATGCATTGTAGTGGTTGCTAACTATGATTGTCCAGATGATCTGGTTGTAGTCAAAACTTTGTTTTCTGAACTTTTGGCTGATGATACGAGCTCCAAATGACAGGTTGATGCAACTAAACGTGGTGGGTTAGCAAGATTTATAAATCATTCATGTGAGGTAAGAAGTACAAGTTGGTACTGAGTTGGTTTTCCTTTTTCTTGAATTTATGTATGGTTGACTAGACTTGTTGGTTTCTTTATGTACTTTCATCTTGTTTATCAATATTATAGATCCGTCTTAACTATATGGGCAATTTACTATTGAAATTTTGTTGTTTCAGCCAAACTGCTACACAAAAATTATAACTGTGGAGGGCCATAAGAAAATATTCATATATGCAAAGAGGCTTATAACTGCAGGCGAAGAGCTAACATATAATTATAAATTTCCACTCGAAGAAAAGAAGATTCCTTGCAATTGTGGCTCAAAAAGGTGAATCAAGTTTTCTCAGAGGAGCTATCATATAATTTATCATTTTATATGTATTGAATCTTGATGTCTTAAAGAGTATTTGTCTATTGGCTTTTCAGTTGGATTTGAAAATGACATTTATTTTAGTTCTCCTTATACAAACATTAGCCAAATTATCTGTGGTTCACGTACAGGTCAATTATATAATAGATTTAAACAGCATGGGCATTTCTCTCATGCAATTTCCTTGGAAATGGTAAAGGGTTCCTGTGGTTTAAATATTTGATAGGGTATTAATATTCAGCCAAGTGATTTCTATTTCATGGTTATGTTGGCCAAATTCCTACTTCCAGCAGCAAGCTGGAAAATTAAAGCAGGCAATAAAGATTCATGGTTTCTTGTTCTGAGATTTTTTCTGCTATTGAGGTTACTCGTTTTAACTACTTGGTATTATAATTGAACTGTCAAATCCAAAATTGAAATCACTCTATAGTTCTTAGTTACATAACTGCAATGAGGCAGGGAATCCTGAAATTCACTCTCTTTATAGTTCCCGGTTACGTGGTTTATTGTTATAGGCATGGTCAATACAAATTCTTTTGGTAAGGCAAAGGTTGTTCTGCATCTGAATATTTCTGCAGCTAAAATACTACATGCAATTATTGTATGGGTATCATCAAATATTAATAAAAATATTGTTTTTACCTGGTAAGGAATTCTATTCCACTTCATAGAGTTCCTTATTTAATTTTCTCTTGTTTGCATGTGGGATGGTGTAACAGTCTCTAGTGAACTTGAATAGCCTTTTAACTTGTCTTCAACTTTATTAAGTTATAGCTTCAGTATTGCCCATTCTTAATTTAAAATATTTTAAGGCTAAATATTAGCTTTACTGCCTGTATTGGTATTATTGCTCTTATTTTAGGTCAGTTCAAAGCTGTCCATAATTCTTTGGTATAGTAATAGGGCCCTTCACTTGAGTTGCTACACCACAAACCTACTGAATTCTTTATACCAAAGCAGATTTAAATTAGCTTAACCCCAGTGGAACTCTTTCAAGAGACATCTTTAACATGATGTTTGCCTATGCTGTGTGCTCAAATCAGTCTATTATGAAAAATAGTGTCTGTTTTCGGTGTCATTAGAGGATATAAATTTGAAATGCTTGTTGTGGGCTTGTATCAAAAGTACCATTAGATAGGATTTTTTGTTCTACTATGCAAGATTTATATTCTTTTCCCAATCATGGTAGATTACTTCTGGGGTATGTTTTTATTGCCTATGGGTCCATGGTAGTGTCTGCCTTTTAAATCAAGAGGCTGTTTAAAACATGTGGGCGTGTGTGTGTATTTATATTGATTTATATGCTGGGGTGTGTGTGTGTCTGTCCATCACAGCTTGTGTATTATTGATATTGATTTATATGCTGGGCATGCTGCTTCTTACCTGAAACCTCCTAATATCATTTAAGCCTCTTCAGTTTTCTTTGATTTTTATCGAACTCAATTCAATCTGTATTGTTCGAAGAGTATCTTTTCCCACTCTTGTCTCCTTTGCTTCAATCCTTTTGGAGTTCTTTTTCTTTAAACATGTAGATAGGGCGATTGTGATTGCTGCATATGTTATTTCTTTGTCTATTACAATATTACTCGTCAGAGCAAATTGACACCTTGTGTAGCATAATTATTTCCTGATTGTGCTTTTATCCATACTTTAGTATATCACTAATTATTTGTAGTGAAAGTTCACTGGTTGATTGTGGTGGAGATTTGTAGTTTAGGATAGCAAGATAGCATGAATTGAACCTTTACTGTTTTCTAAATTTGTTAATCTTCTGTTTCTCATAGTTTTTAATTGGTTCACAGGTGTCGTGGATCATTAAACTAAAAACCTATAAAATGATGCTACAAGGTAGTGTATGCAGCAGGCCCTCTTATTCTTGTTATATTAACTTGTGATGTGTTTCTTGTAGTGTGTGCCATAACACTTTATTGACTGACTATTTATGAATAAATTATCCAACTGTTATAGGATATTGTTGAATCGGTACATGATTCAGATCTATTGATGGTTGCTTGCACTTCCTAAACAGGAGGAAAGGTCTGCACATATTTTCTAAGGTCAGTAAAGGTATAGTACTCATGAAGATAATATTATACATTAATTTTCATAGTAATTTGCTCGTACGGAAAATATATGCAAGGTGTACTAAAATAACTACAGATGCTACGTGAGAATTTACTTATATTGATTCATTGAAGTCTAAGAATAACTATGGACTATACTGTAGCGCAAGATAATGCTTCGTTCCAGTTGATTGAGTGCTTGATTAGAATAGTTTGTCTATTTGGTTAAGAGATGGAATATTTAAAATTTTCCACTTTTTTCATGAATGCTTGCAGGTGAAAGACGTGGAAAGCATGTCTTTTGCGCATTACAGGAATTGCTCCCTGGAATGCTTCGTTTTCTGCATGCTGGCTATTTCGACATTGAGACAAATGACAGATGATTGTAATGCAAGTACTTCTCTCGTCCTCTTCTTGTCAAAGTGTATAGCAATAAGGCTAATTTGGATTTTTTATTTGTATGCACTACTTTTCTGTATTTGACAGCACATGCTGGGGGTTTTTTTTATCGAAATATAGCATAAAAATAAATTCAGTTGATAAATGTCCATGGAATAGAGAGTTACTTTCTCGCCTGCATATTATTATGCTGCATAATATATACATTTATGTTCATTAAAATGAACATTTATAAAGATGATGGTTTGTTGCTTAGAAATCTGTTAATAGTGATAGTAAAGAAAGTATGTCTTGTTTTTTGTCTCATTTTTTCCGGTGGATATCTCTTGAAACTAGATGCATATAAAATTATTTGTCTTGCACTTAAGGAATCTTAAATGATTTTACAAGTATTTACAGAAAGTGTATGATGTTGATATATAGTAATGTTCAAATACCAAATACTGATTACCATAATGAAAACAAGGGTTTGCTGTTAATGCTAAATTTAGAGATACAGGCAAATTAACGAAGCGTGAAAGTTTGGTGTGTATTGTGATACATATTTTTATTGAAGCTCTTTTTGCAGTTCCCTTTTATAGGGGTATGGTAAACCAAGAAAACAACTGGTTTGTGTAATTAAGAAACTAAAATAAAAATTAAAAATTCATTATTTATGTTTCTTAATGGTAGAATATATATTTTGCGAGCATGTGCCATTTTCTCAATTGTCAATTTAATTGGCACAACCTCTAATTCTGAGCTAATAGCGATTTGATATTTGAGGGTTCTTATTTAGGTGTACAATAAGCCAGAAAAGCTGATTATAAAGTATTGATGTTATACTTGTAATCTTGTAGCAATATAACATGATGCAGAGAAGGTATATAGTTACTCTGGTTGCATGTTTATGTGCATAGTCTCTTTGCATAAAAATTGACAAACATTAAAACATCTGTTCGGTGGGGAGGTTATGGCTAGAAATACTTGGGATATATATCTCAATGTTTAAAAGTCCTGAATTCTTCTTTAGTGCATGGGGATGACAAAATTTGAAAAAAAATCACAATGTTTCTCCAAGTTTGCACAATAAGCGAATGCAGCAAAGTGGGGTATGGTTTCAGGGATGGCAAGTTTTCTCGAATTTTGCGCAAAGTGAGGGGACTGCAATTGAGTTTATTCTAAGTTGCTGGCTTGTGTATGGATACGGGTACAGGTATCCGGTATGTGGGTTACATGGAATTCTTTTGGGGGGTTTGGGTACACCTGTGTGTAATGGTATATATATATAAATTAAAGAAATTTACAGAATTGTAAAATCAAATCATTTGATAGTATGATACTTAATTATTGATCAATGCCCAACACCTAACATAAATATTATATGCCAATTGATAGCTCAAAAATATTGAAATAAGCCTCATCATATATGTCCAAGATCACGATTCAAATGAAGATCGTTAAAATTACAAAATCGACAATAAATATGGTAATTGCCTTCTATCTTAACTGTAGTACATTGAACATCAAATGGATTATAAAACAAATCATCATATATTGCATTTTCAGCTGCTGCAAGTTCAAGATCATATGAACCAAAAGTGGTGCCATTAACACTAGATGCACCATGTGTAGGTATGCCATCATCATCATCATCATCCACATCATCCACAGCGAGTCTAGCAAGTATATACACTTAGTGGCCGCAGATGCGCTCGAGCACACCCCAGATGTGTTCAGGATGCACATCTTGGCTTGTAAATGCATGCTGAATGCACTGTTTGTGCATCTGGGTACTTCTACAGTCTGGGACAGTCTGGGATGCACCATGCATCTGGAGTTGATTCATACCTTAAGGAGGTGAATTCGGTAACTTAGTATTAATTTAAGTAAATTTGAAGTACCTTGAAATTTTAAAATGTAAATACAGTTTTCTGAATTTGCCAATGAAAATTCTCCTATCTCTTTGGCTTAGTTCCTCATTAACTAAAAAAGAAAAAATATACACAATGGAGCAGCCTGTACTATCCAGGAAAAAAAGTATGGCCCCTCCATGTCAGCCAGGACATTTGTGATGTTGCCAAGATTCCTGGAGAATTGCCCCTGTGGAATGGCTCAAATACACTGATTTTTTGGCTGTGAGTTTACCAAATGAAAATTCATATAAGGTTTTCTAGACTAATGTTTATGGAATGTGATATATTGATGAAAGCATCTCAGAAATTTCTATTGGTGAAGATGATATGGAATAAGGTGGAGATTATGTTGCATGACGAGGGGGTTAAGATGGTGCTATAGATTTTGTTACACATTTTAATCTGTCAATATGATAGGCAATGCTTGACAATTATTGTTAATAAGAAATTTGGCATTTTAACTCCTCAGTGATATTCCTTTTGGACAGGATTTCAAGTATTTTGTTGCATATAATATTAGAAACAGGAAATGATAATAATTTTGACAAAAGAGTTGAAAACAGTAAATAAGAATTCAAAGATTTTAGGTTGAAGAAACATTTGTCCAAAGCTTCTAGGTTAAAGAAACATGGGTCTTTATGATTTTTTTAATGGGAACCTGAATATTTTGTTACCTATATTGTTAGAAACAGGAGATGAGAATGAGAATGGGAAGAGAGTTGGAAACAAGAAATTGGGACTCTCAAGGTTTTAGGGTGAAGAAATTATAGTTGGATTTTTTTTTTTGGATCAGAATTTGAGTATGCTGTTGGCTATATTATTATAATTGGGATGATAAATCACAATTGGATAAGATTTTGGAACACGAATCAGGGTCTCAATGGTTTTGGTATGAAGAAACATTTGTCTCAAGACTTGACAAAGGAAATTGATGCATCATATTGGTATGAATTATTGCAAACCAAAATTGGGCTGCCCTTGATAATGCATTTGATTGTTTTTGCACAAACCATTGACAATTACATTCATTTTGTTATCATGATTTTAGGAGATATCTTTGCATCTTGTAAATGTCTTTTGAGGTATTCATTTTTCTAAGAATTCCAATAAGTATCCGTCTCTTGAATCCATATACAATATCTTTGCTAAATAAATTTCCCATAGATATATAACCAGTTACATCCTTGTCCCATCATAGAAGGGACCGATGAATTTAATCAAAATCCAAGCATTCTCAACTTAACCAAAACACCGGGAACACAATAGCTATCATGGGTGATAACATGTCATCAATTAAGGAAGAGAGTCTCATGTGAGAAAGTAATAGATATGATATACATTAAATACTCTCCATATTATAGGGAGGAAATAATATAATGTCTCAATAATAATTTCATAGCTCACAACTTACTTAATAGTACTTCGGCCATTAAATTTTGTAACCATTTTGTATTGTGCTTCCCATATATCCCGACTTGTAAATCTATGCTACTGATTATTTGAAATCTCTAGCCCTAGCACCATGAGATGCTTAGATGTCCTTCGTCTCTTGATTTTGTTCCTTAGAAATTTGAAGTAGGGCTTATTTTAAAAATTTCCTATAGAAGTGCATGCCTCAAGGTTGGCATTTCATCACTATAATTCTATTGATGAGAAATTTACATAGGAAACCATAATGAATATCAAAATTATTTTGATTTCAAAAAGCCTTTATAAAGGCTCTTTACAAAGGGACCTTTTGTGGAACTTTCTCTTCAATTGCATGAATGTCAATTGTAATAAATTACCATTATTAAATTAATACCGATAAATGTGGTATGATGGATAAAAGAGGCACACCCTTTATCTTATTGAAATAATTTGAGAACTAAAATTTGGTTCATGCGACCTAACATCATAGAGCTTGTTATGTACTATGCTGCAATAAAAAGGTTGTAGCGATCCCCTAAAAAAAGGTGAAATGTTGTAAAATGGACCGCTCTATCATCTTGATGTTTGTTTTGGTTTTTTGAATTAATCGACCATAAATAGACATTACTTGCTTCAAGTAGAATTCAACTATTGCAGCGCTTAGAACTAGAATGATGTAAACACTGATAGTATTCATTGGGATGGTAAATATTGATTCATGCTTTTCTACTAATTTATTTCGAGCAATACACATTGGTAGAGAGCAACGATGTTTATTGGCTAGGCTTTCAGTCGTATAATTTTATGAAGATAATCAATTGTCATTTTGTAAATGACATTTCAATCCTTCATTTCGTTGGTTAGCCAAGTGTTCTAATTCATCACACATTTTCGAGCAATACACATTGGTAGAGAACAGTGGTGTTTATTGGCTAGTCTTTTCAGTCGTACAATTTTATGAAGATAATCAGTTGTCATTTTGTAAATGACATTTCTTTGGTTAGCCAGTGTTCTAATTCATCACACATTTTCAATTGCTATTTGGAATAGAAGTATACATGAATTGGTATTGAAACATAAGTTTCTCGAGTCTTGTAGGAATTCTTGGGTGATACAATTCTTCTTTAGAATGATTTAAGTGACAATTCTTTCAAGATGTGTAGTTCGTAATAGTGCTGAAATGGTAAAATCTCATAAGTAATAACTTGAGCCATCCAAGAAAGCATGCAACAAATATTGGAGAGAACAAAACTCTTTGGGCAAAAGTTTTTTATTTTAAGGAAAACATTGAAGAGTTTGCAAGTAGACAAGGAAGGCTAATTCTAATGGTTGGTTGGTACCCTTGAGCATTTGTATCAAGAGTTGATAGATCATAGCATGATCCAAAAGTATTTTTGTTAAGTGTTGATAACAAATGATGAACTGGGCTGGAAGCTTGGAGAATAGAAATGGGATTTTATAAGGAAGAGGGGACTATGCAAGAGTATATGATAAAGTTTTCTTCAAAGATTTGAAGCCTATTGATTTCAATTCCATTTTTGAATGCATTCCAAAGATATGGGTTGCAAATTGCTAGTCAGGATGAGATATGATTTAGAGTTCTTGCAAATTAGAACTATTCTTAGAAGATTAGTTGCTAGTATGCTTTATACAAATATAAGAGAAGTATTTTTGGTGTTTTTAAGGTGTCAACCTTTTTAAGAACATTGCTCGACTAATGAAATTCATGGTAGACTTCTCCATCACAACCTCAATATGAATGCATAACAAGAGTGCGTTGGAAATAAATTAACACTCTTGCTATGAACTTTTTACATTGAATAACTAAATGTGATTATTACAATGCTCATAATAAAATAACAATGTAATCATATAATGGTCCTAATGTTACATCCTTATTATCCCTTTGCAAATCTTTATCACCAAGTCTTCAAACGTGCAATTTTTTGATTAAGTTGGTTGAAATGCTTTGAGGTGGCATGTTTATGAAGCTTGTGTGAATGGTGGTACAAAATGGTATTGCACTTGAAGTTTGATGCCCTTGTCCAAAGACCTTTCAACAAGAGATGAAAAACACAATGCATTTTGGAAGATTAAGGGAGAGAACTTTACCAACTTCATTGTGGTGTTCAGTGAAGTTCATAGAGTCTTGTTGTTGGATTCTGTTTGCTTGTAAATTTAATGAATGTTTCTTTGTGGCAAAAAAATAGGAATATCAAATTTTGTCAAGTGAATGCGTGGTATGAAAGATGTTGATTTAAATATTTTTTCATGTGGTTTTGTGGCAATGGAAGACAATAGGAGAGACAAATATATCAACTTCATTGTGGTGTAGTGAGGTTCATAGAATTTTGTTGTTTGATTTTATTTCCTTGCAAGTTTAGTGAATGTTTGTTTGTGGCAAAAAACCATAGGAGTGTCAAATCTCATCAAGTGAATGTGTGCTATGAAAGATGTTGATCTAATTATTGTTTCATGCAGTCTTGTGCGAATGCTGATTTGTACTTGATAAAGTGGAGGAGATTCTCTTGATGGTTGAGAATAGAGTCAAGAATTTGTATTTTAGAAGTGCATGAGATGTAGGATTTGAATGATAACAAAGATTAGCTATACAAAAGTTAATATGGAAAATGCAATTGACTAGGAGTAGGCATAGACACAAACAATTGTAGTGGGCATACCTAAGAGATGATCAACCAACATAAAAGTGACTTATAAGTTGCAACTAGAATTTAATAATTCCATAATTATAATGAATTTGTTATGTGTAATTATGTAATGGGGATTTTCTTTGAGGGCCTTTGTTTTTTGTCAAATAGGAGTTTAGAGAGAGCTCAATGGGGTGTGCACTATGGAGAAATCAAGATCAATCAATGTCAGGTAAAAAAACTCACCTCACATTGGCTTTGCAAAGCCTTGAATTTATTGTATGTTGCATGCAAGACATGAGGAACAATGTAACACAAGGACTTGCACCCACTCCTAAACCTCGAAGTACCTGTCCCCAAGGCTTCCCCACACTAGTTAATTGAGTACCCAAGTACCCCACCTTTGCCATTCTACAACCATGCTACCATTGGGATGGGTATTTGAGATTCTATTTGATTTTTGATTTTGAATGTTTGTAATATGTTACTATGTTGAATGCTCAATGGTTCTACTTCATGTTGCAATTTTGCAATGTGCAAGTATTTTAATTTGGTATGCTTTATTGAAACATCATTTCATCACTAGCATTTCAAGTTCTATATGTATACTATAAAATACCCCTCCTTGCTCCGTCCTCACCTTCTCGTTGTCCCTTGGCCGTCCCTACGTTGTCATGAAAATGAGGCCTAGTTTCCTCACGTCTCAGAAACTCGACTTGGCATACCCCAGTACTAGTGTTACATTGCTAAGGAATATTGTCATGTCCCTATTGAAAACACTAATGATAATACATCCTTTTAGAAATAGTTTGTAAGAATAATAAAATATATTAAAACTAGTGAATGAGTTATATTATAATATGTCATTTTTTTGATGGAGGTTTAGACCTACGAGCGAGGATGATCAACAAAGGCATGAAGCTTGTGAGCAAGCTAGTCCCAACGAGGGTTAACATGGAGAATTTTCGCTGCTTGATATGGGAACACGAGCCTATAGGCTGAAACCTCTTAGAGTAAGAGCTAGGGATTGAGGGGTATCCATTCCGCCAAACCCGCATGTGGCATGATCTTGGACTTATCCTTTATGATGTCAAAGCTTTGCACTTAACAAGATTTGATCCCTAGTGGGCTCATTTGGAGCCATTCAACTTCATGAGTACACTAAGGGCCCCCGATGATGACTTATCATTAATATATTATCAATAAAATAGTAAAAAAGTAAAATTACATTATAATATTATTATATTGCATTTGTGTTATCATTGTTGACCTTAACAAATGAGTCAGTGGAAATACATGAGACTGAGTGACTCTAGAGATGAGCATATCGATGCTTGTTGAAATATAATTGATGTAAGGAACATAATTATGAATTGTAGCCATAGTTCGTAAGCATTAAAAAACTTACATGTATTAGTGACAACAACCATTAAACGAGGTCAAATTAAGTTAGTGAACAAGAAACTCATAGTTGAAAATCTCTAATCAACTATTTAGCAACATTGACAAACATTTATACAAACCTATCGAAGATGCATATTTGGGTTACTAGATAAATAATTAAACATAGGCAAATCATTGCCCATAGTAGTAAATTAGTAAACATGTTATTTGGTCTCCATGTTGCTATTTTCTGAAGGGGCATGCTACATGAATAAGTGTGTCTATTTGAGGAGAGCCACCTTTGATAAGATTAATTCTATTTAGGTAGTTTCAAGTGGTTAGTACAAAAAGTAAGATACAATGGGAAGATATGTTGTGGAGAATGTATAGTCCCTTTAGGATACCAAGGATAATTTGCCTACAACTAGAAATATATATCATAAAGTCTCAAATCATTGTAGAGAAGGAAAACCATTATATATGAAGATTATTGTATTATTTAATATCATTATATCATGAAATCTAAATAGGGACAAATCATTAGAAACATTAATATTTATAATTACCCATTCCTTAGGAATTCAAATAGTTAAAATCAAAATTGAAAGATTGATAAGATGACATATATGTATATCAATCACAACAAAAGTTCTTAGATAATCCAATATAACTTATTGATCGACGAGTGGAATCAATATATTGATATTGAATGATTGATATTTGTGGATAACATCTCCTTCTGTCTTTGAGTTGTGTTAATAATACGGTTGGATATCGTTGTTAAAGATAAATCTAATAAGATGAATAACTAATCATATTAGGGAACATTACAATCCAAACTCTAATCGAGAAATATCAGATAATTTAAGTAGGGTGCTAACATGGGACATTACAAGTGGTATCAAAGCATGGTCTCACAATCTTGTAGGGTACAAATTTATGCTAATGAAAATGAGTCCTACATATAAATAATATCAATAAGACTAGAATAATAATTTAAAGCAGTATATCATATGAATATATACTTATGGTATTGTAATATAAGTGATATTGATATACAGTAGCCTTGAGAGTTGATCATTGGTGTTGCATAGGGAAACACAAAATAAATCCTTATAAGATAGGTGGATACCAAGATGGTGAAGGACATGTATTTCCAATGCCTTGAAGGAAAATCCTAACATGAGTATGAACATGTAGTCTCAACGCTTTGAGGAAGCCTATTTGTGTCGATCGCCCTATGATAAGTAATTCCACACTTTCCTTAGGGTTGAGATAGGACAAACTTAAGGAATTAGGCCTTAAATATGTTAACTATCTTGAATGTATTATGAAATTATTCTTCAATTTTTTAAGTTGAATGGGCATATGTTGCATATACTTTATGTATGCTTTTGTCCTCGCGCACTTATATGTATACTCTATGCATGCTTCATCTATTCATTCATTAATGTACATACATTGTGTCTCCTATGTGTCTTCAAGCATTAGTGCGTATTCTTTGTGTCTTCACATATTCATGCATATGTTTTCATGCGTATACTTTATGATGTTTTACTTGGTTTATCGACAACAATAGAATAATTTAAGAGAGATGACTCTGAGACATATTATCATGCAAGTAAGATTTTGGCAAATTCGATTGGCAACAAGAGGGCTTAAGATCATCTATAGATAAGATAAGATAAATTTATTAATGTTTAACAAGAGACCAACGAGGGTCTAAGGGACTGGAAATAGTATAAAGGGCAAACACCAATAGGGGGAGCACCAAATGGTGTCTGTAGAAAGAATGTGAAAGCAAAACAAAAAAAGAACCAAGAAAAAGAAATAACAATAGCTAAGAACTCCTCATAGGCGAGTAGTAGTCCACAATGGAAAGGTGGACATTAGGGCAATCAGGTACACTGGAAGGTCGCCTCTGAGGTCTACTAGAGGGGCGTTGTTGAGTGTAATCTCTGTGGGGTCTCACAGATCTGATGTGAACCAAGATAGTGCAAAGAGGCCGCTTCGATCCTCGAGCAGGAATTGTAGGACTGAAGAAAGAGGTGATCAGTTGCGTAGGAGTCGATGTCGAGCAAAGCTGGAGCTGTAAAGTGTGCTTGTGAAGCCCCATGGTCTCCTGAAGGTCGAGTGCAAGATAGTGCTGGTCAATATATTTGAAGAATGAGGGAAGAGATCGACACTCTCTGAACAAACAGTAGAGTCTCCCTAGGATCTTATAGTAAATGGGACAACGAAAAATAAAGTGAGACTTGGTCTCAATCTCCCTGAGGGGACAAAGTCGACAGATCCTGTCCTCCCTACCAATTTGGTGACAAAGCCGATGAGATCCCACCCTAAAGGATCCCAAGGAGATGCGAGGAGTGTGAGTCCAACGATGAGTGAGGTACCAGGGATGTAAGATGAAGCTTGAGATAAAACTTGTCTTAAGTTACCAAGTGTTACTATTAAATAAAGAAGAAACATTTAATTGCTTGAAAACAAGGGACTATCGTGTCCCCATTGACAATACAAATGATAATAAATCATTTTAGAAATAACATTTGATAACAGTAAATGCTTATAATAAAATTATTGAGCGAGTTATATTATAATATGACTTATTACTAATATTTACTTATATACCAATAAAAAATAAAAATTCTATTATAACACCATTACTATGCATCTATGTTATCACTGTTGACCTCTAACAAATGAATTAGTGGTAATACACAAGACTAAGTGACTCCAAAGACGAGTATATCATTGCTTGCTGAAATACTTTTGATGCAAGGAAAATAATTATGAATTGTAGTATGCAAATGATGCATAGTTCATAAGCATTTCGAAACTTTTATGTATTAATGAAAAAGATCATTAAAGATGGTAAGTAAGTTAATAAGTGCATATAAAAGACTAAATTCCATAATGAGATATTCACCATTAGAGTATTATGATAATAGATAGTTTCTATTATTATTTATTATTTAATGGGTGTCTATTGTAATCTCTTGTAAATATTAGACTGTTCCTAATATTTAGTTTCATGTGTCTATAATAGAATGTTTCTATTCTTTATGATTGTTTCATAAGGAAATATTGTCCATTCTTTTGTATATATTGATCTCTCGATCGTTGTTAATATCAAACAAATATTTACCAATTACTTCGTAATATGGTATTAGAGCCAATTCTTTTGAATATTATTGAATAATATTATAATTTCTTGGTTGAAATTATTAATTATATTTTTCAAAATTGTTTTCTATGATATTTGCAT
Organism: Cupressus sempervirens; assembly: GCA_028749045.1. Lineage (NCBI taxonomy): Eukaryota > Viridiplantae > Streptophyta > Pinopsida > Cupressales > Cupressaceae > Cupressus > Cupressus sempervirens. The sequence continues at coordinate 820,208,877 of CM053786.1, forward strand.
CATGTGAGGCATTTTTTTGTCTACAACTTATGACCATTTTTTTGCAATTGTCGTCTATAATTTTCTTGTAAAATTGGACCCAATTTTCATGCATTTTTGCAACCTGTTTGTGGTTTTTTTTTTTGAAAAAAAGTGGCCTATTTTGCTTATTTTATGGTTGGTTGCTATATTTTGTGACTTATAGGTTTTCCAAACCCTTAAACTCAAATCCACAACTAGGAATTGTGTTTTTTCTTCACATTTTCGCCATTTTTTTGGGTTTTTGTAGCCCCAATTTTTTTGTAGCGGATTAATTTTTATATAGATTCTTGGTGGGTGTTTTGAGATCTCAACTTGGTAGTTGTTCGTTTGTCTTCGTGCCCCAATTTTTTAGCAACTGGATCCAGAGTTTGACAGCATATTCTTTTTGGGTTTTTCGAGCTCTTCTTGGCACCACTTCATTTTTTGGGTCTTCTGCTCTTTTTCCTTGAAGTACGTACCTTCACAGATTTTCACGCTTTTCATTGAAAAATGTGTTGTAGGGAAACCAGAAGTTCAACATTCACGATTATGGCACATGGAAACAACAGATGCAAACCATCTTCAAATATTGCAACACCAATCAGCCGGTTTTGGGTACTACAACTCGACCTACTTACGCTAGTCTTGATTAGGTTACGTGGGATCAGAATAGTCAGGAGGGGGTGATGCTTCTCAAGTTATTCATAGTTGATGATCAACTCCCATAGATTCCATCTTGCAAAATAACTGCCAAGATATGGGAGCATCTCAAGAAATTTTATGAGACTTCAGACAAAAGTGAAGCCTTATTTCTCAAGAGAACTCTGTTTTCTATTATCATGGATGAGTGGAAATCACTCTAGGAAGACCTGAATGAGATTTAAGAAATCCATGATCAATTGCTTGTTATGGATGCAAGATGGAGGAAGAGGACATTGTGGTCATAACTCTTAGGAGTTTATCCAAGTGCTATGAGCATTTTATCGAGAGTCTCAACATCACTTCTACTAGTGTTGATATGAAGTTCACAGATCTCTGTATACTTATGCTTCATTAAGATGGGCGAAAACAACAATTCGGTAGCAATTCCAACTACACCTCCACAGAGCATGCCTTTGCTACTAAATCCTTTCAAAAGGATATAGGCAAGTCTCATTCACAAGAGTCTTCTTAGAAAAAGTCCTTTGCTCTAGCTTCAGAAGACTCCAGGGAAAAGAAAATTCAATGCAACTATTACCACAAGTTTGGTCACATGATGGTTCAATGTCGAAAATGCTTAGCTGCCCCATCTAAGTAATTTGGTTCACAACCCAAAGCGAATAGTGCAAAGCACATTGAGTAGACATAATTTGCCTTTAACACCTTCATGGCTAAAAGACCTACAAATCATATGAGGTCGTCTGCTTGGTATATTGATTCAAGTGCCTCCTGTCATTTCACCCAATGTAGAGATTGGTTCACTAACTACCAGTCTTATTCAGATTTTGTTATTTTTAGTGGAGGGGAAGAGTAGACCATTGTCGGCAAAGACAACATTTGGATTTAGTCTTCTATATGAGGAAACTCTGAATAGACCCAAAGGCACTACTGGCTTAGGGTACACAAATCAAGAAAAGGAGCACAAGAGAACAAAAGGCCTACCTACAACACTTGTTGAAAAATAGGTCATGCTTCAAATGTTTGTTGGAACAATACCATGTAGTCCAAGTTTAAAGGTCAGTGCTACAATTGCAATAAGTATGGTCACAAGGCAAATGAATGTAGAACCAAATCAAAAATTGAAGGGAATTGTTTTACATGTCATAAGCAAGGCCACAAATCTTTAGAGTGTAGATCAAATCTAAACATTCAGCACAATGGAACTAGACAAAGAGCTTTTATTGGTTGACAGTACAATACATGGGGAAGATGTCATTATTGTGGAGGATATGGGCACATTGGTATAAATTGCGTAGAAACTCACATCAAAAAAAGAAATCCCAATATAAGATGCTATGTCACTTGGCAAGAAACTGCACGAAGAGAGATACAACAAATAATGATGAAGGAAACAAAGGTAAGTCAAAAGATTGAAGAGGTTAGAACTCAAAAAAATAAGAAATGTGTAAGGAAAATAGAGGAAAGCCCAAATCAAGAAGCTATCATCATCAAATCTAATGAGTTGGGTGAAGCATCCACATCCAACTAGGCAGAACATGAAGATGGCTAGAACTGAGAAATCAAGAAGACCTCACATCAGTTCTAGATGCTGAATAAGGAAGCAATTCAAATCAGCATAGAAAGATGGACAAGGTAAATTAACTAGATTATGTTCTAACCGAGTTACAACTTCATTGTAACCGAGTTGCTTGATGTCACCAAGCAAAGTTAGAACCTAGTTCTAACCGAGTTATGGAAGGATTAGTTCATGCCGAGTTTGAATGACTTAACCAAGTTGTCTCACCTACCATTGTACGATACATTTAAGAGGCCCTAAATTTTTGATTTTTTTTGATAAAAGGCGAAATCAAAGGTTTTATTGTTACCTTGCATTCAGTTTTCAGAGCGATTTCGAGCACTAGAGCAATCTATAGGGGAATTGGTGTTGGAGAAGGAAGTTGCAATGGAAGTTTTAGTAACTATGAATTTCATTGTTCACCGAGTACAATGGCATCCAACTCCAACACAAAGGTGGAAAAGGGTTTGGAAATGCTAGTGAAGAATGTGGTTTGCAAGGCATCAAATTTCAAGCTACATCCAACAATTGCTAAGCAAAAGGATCTAGTCGGAGCACATTCGGCCATACCACCAAAGGTATTGTTAATCAATGATATCAGGTCGTTCTACCATTGCACTATTGAAGAATTAGACACGTTTGAGATGAATGAAGCATACAATGCCCTGTGTGACAATGGAGTACTCAAGCTTGATCATAGACACTTGAGATAAAGGGTTTGACACATGCCCTATACATGTCAAAGGATTTCAAGATAAAGTGGATCAGGTTTGTTTTGAGCAGAGTGCACGACATGTCCTTCTGGCTCGAGCAACTTGTGAAGATTATGAAGATGGTTCATCGAGTAACATGAAGACCGACCTATGAAGGCTTCCATTTGGTCCACCTAATGGGAGGGCTCCAACACCTCTTGCAGCTCTAGTTATACCAATGATTCATGTACAGACACCTCTGGCTTCTCCTAGAGGATCACCTAGATATGAAGATGCTTTACCTGAGCTTGATCCTGATTCTTCTGATGAGGAAAATGATCATAAAGCATCTCTTGATAGTAATGTTTGTCATTGTCCTCTTTGGCCTAAGTGGTGGGCTAAGACACTTGCTTATCTTCGAGATGACGAGCTCATTTATGGGAGAACTACTCGGAAAAAGAGGAAACCTATAGAGTTCGTTAACTTTTCTGTCTTGGCCAACTTTAATAATGTGTTTGAACCTCAAACATATTCTAAGGCAAAAAGAATTCCAGAGTGGGAACAAGCCATGCCATCTGAACACTAGAGCCTGCTGAAGAATAACACTTGGGTCCTTTCTGATCTTCCACTAGGGAAGAAACCCATTGGCTGAAAATGGGTTTTTAAAATCAAATACAATTCTAATGGTACTTTGGATAAGTACAAAGCTCATTCAGTTGCAAAGGGCTTTTCTTAGCGTCAAGGCATTGATTGTGAGGAGACCTTTGCGCCTATTGCAAAAAATGAGCACAATCAGATTAGTCCTAGCCATGACAACACAATTTGGCTAGGGAAGGTGCATCATATAGATGTCAAGAGTGCTTTCTTGAATGGTGAAGAGGTCTACATGACGCAACCTTCTAGTTTTAAGGTTGTTGGTAAATAACACCAGGTTCTTAGATTGGTGAAAGCTCTCTATGGTTCGAAGAAAGCCCCTAGGGCATGGTACATGAAAATTGATAAGTACCTCATTGGTCAAGGCTTCAAGGGGAGTTCTTCAGACAAGAATTTGTACATCAAGACTATTGACAGTGACATCATTGTCCTAGTCATTTATGTGGATGATTTGATCATCACTGGAAGTTCAACATCTTTGATTCAAAGAATCAAACAAAGTTTATGCCAGACTTTTGATATGACTGACCTTGGGCTCATGCATTATTGCCTAGGTGTTGAGGTTTGGCAACAGTCTATTGGTATATTCATTTCTCAGTCTAAATATGCCAGGGCTCTGTTAGACAAGTTTGGTATATAGGATTTCAAGCCCCCATCTACACCCATGGAGAAAGGTTCGAAGTTATCAACCAAGTATGATTCTTCTCCAGTGGATGATACTACATACAAGCAACTAGTAGGCAACCTTATCTACCTCTTTGTTACTAGACCTGATATTTGCTTGGAATAGGATCACCTCCATTTGGGTTTCATTCGGTTGTGCACTGCGTTAGGTGGTATTAGAGCTAAAGGTCGATCTGGTGGCGATTTGCTATTTTGGGTGTATGAAGATATTGGAAGATGCCTTTGAGAAGATTGTACCCTAGGGAAATTGCAGATCTTTGTGATGCCGTGGAGACTAAGATTACAGAGAAGGCTAATGTAGATTTCAGATATGAGATGGAGCTAATGAAGAATGTAATGGCCATTGAGATTATGAGGGCTATAGTTGGTGTACTTAGGAATGTGGGTATTGAAGATGGTTATGAGGAAGCTGTTGAGGACTTTGAGTTTGTTGGATCTAGTGGAGACAATATAATTGATCGAGTTGAGAGATCTGTGTTGTGTTTACAGATTCAAACTGGGCAGGTTTTGTTGATGATAAAAAGTCAACTTCTGAATATGTGTTTAGTTTGGGTTTCGGTGGAGTCACATGGACCAGTAAGAAGCAATAGGTAATTTCTCTGCCCTCTACATAGGTTGAATATAGAGAGACATTCTAGGTAGGATGTGAAGCTGTTTGGCTTTGTCAGATGCTTGGGGATATGCATATGTCACAAGTAGGTTCGACAACTTTGTTGGTTGATAACCGAGGTGTTATCAAGTTAGCTCGAAATCCAGTCTTCTATGAATGAGCCAAACATGTGGATGTTCACTGTCACTACATATGACAACTAGTTGAAGACGAGACAATTGACTTGCAGTGGATTCCTACAACAAATCAGATTGTACAAATTCTCACCAAGCCTCTTGGTCCAAATAAGTTTGTCCAATTTTTTGAACAACTTGGAGTTGTGTATAGATTAATCATTAAGGGAGGGTATTACGATAATAGATAGTTTCTATTATTATTATTTAATGGATATCTATTGTAATCTCTTGTAAATATTAGAATGTTTATAATATTTAGTTTCATGTGTCTAGAATAGAGCGTTTCTATTTTGTACGATTGTTTCCTAAGGAAACATTGTCCATTCTTTTGTATATATTGATTCCTTGATCATTGTTAATAAGAAGTAAATATTTACCAAATTCTTTGTAGTATAAAGATTGTGAACATCCATCTCTATGAAGTTGACAAGCATCCAATCAACTTTCAAGCAATGTTAGCAAACATTTGTATTATCCTGGATAAATAATTGAACAAGGAAAATCACCGCCCATAGTAGTACATAATGCATGTTAATTGATCTCCATGTTGTTATTTTTGGAAGGGGATGCAAATAAAGGGGCATGCCATTTGAACAAGTATATTTGAGGAGAGACACCTTTGAAAAGATAAATCCTAGTTAGGTAGTTTCAAAAGTGTTGACTAGAAAAAGGTAGATAAGATGGGAAGATGCATGGACACAAAGGATAATCTGCCTACAAATAGAAATATAGATATCATGGAGTCTTAGCTTATTGTAGAGAAGGAAACACATCATCTACTAAGATAAAAGCATAGTATTATTTGATATCATCATATTACATAGCCTAAATGGGAAAAAACATTGGAAACCTTAATATTTATAAAAGCCCATTCCTTAGCAATCAAATATTAAAATTTGAATGGAAATTGATAACATGACATATATGTATACCAATCAGAACAAAAGTTCTTGGATTATACAATATAATCGTATTGATCTATGAGTGGAATCGAGCCAAAAATTGTTAAAATACTGATACTAATCGATTGAGATTTGTAATCAAATAGGTAGAAGTGAGGCAAAATATTACTTATTAATTTTCTTTATATGAATTGTATTATTGACAAGCGTTCAACAAGTAATCTTGGTTGCTAAACATCATATCTAATCTTTGTTACGGGCAAAGGACCCATATACGGTCTTATATATATTGAATTGATAAAAAAATCAGAATTGAATATAATAAATATATTCATTACAGTACCAAGATTGTAATATCAATTATAATAGAAAATTTAGAAATAAATATGTATGCTCAATCCTATTATTGTTCAACTTACAAAATAGAAGTTGTAATGTTATCAAGGAGGGGCTTGTATATTTTCCAAGCTATGGATCTTTATCCCAAGATAGGGTGGGGAACAACCACTTTGATTGCCTTGCAAGCGTCAACTAAAGAAAAGCTTAAGTGCTTGGATTTGCAAACTTTGAGGGAATCCATTGCAAGTTTGTGTCTAGGCAACTTGGATAACATCTACTCCTTCATCTTTGAGTTGAATTTGTAAAGGTTGGATTTGAGTGTTAAGGATAACTTAAACATAATAATTTATAGTAGAAATTATGTGGAGCATTTGTTGAAGTTCTGAGATTTATTCTAGGAAAGTGTACATTCAAAGAACACTACTATTTTCTACCTTAGGATACTTGCATGCGAAATATCACTTTGTTTTCACCAGTATCATGTGATAAAGCATTGATAAAGTAGTTATAAGCCTTTGGGATATTAAGGTGCGATCATTTATACTAGTATGTCCATGTTGTATGCTTATCTTTTCATAGCAATGTTTTGACTGTAACATGTAATGTGTACAACTCGTGTGTATCTAGCAAGGAGTATCTTCACAGTCCTCATTGCAGTATCAAAATGTGATAAAGTTTTTCAAACTTGAAACCAAGAAGGATTGCCTTGCTTGGAGGATGAATTAGGGATATATGGAGGAATTCTTCTAATATTGATAAGTTAGGATGACCACTTGATAAGGGGTGACTAGAGTATCTCTAAGCATCTCTAGGTAGGCAGACAAAATTTAAATTTAAGAAAATAACCCTTCTTAAAAAAACTTTTAACACAAGCACGATGTATGACAAAAAAACACCATCTAAGATGGCTCTTTGATTAAGTCCATATGCAAAAATTATGGCTTCTAGAAAATATAGGATTAAAATTCATAGGAGTTAGGTAGGTTTTGTCCTTTGAATCTTGTTAATGTTTGGTCTCTTCACTTTCCATTTGAAGGTTTTGTGTCCAAATTATAAATTTTCTAGCAAATAGGAGTCCAAAGTAAAGGGTTGGAGGATAACTAGTTTATTGTATCCCTTGGAAGTGCGAGGATGATTTATAGTTATAAGGTTAACTAAGATTCTATTACATTTTCTATTTTTATAGTTACAACAATACACCCTTTGTGTACTAATATTCAAATTCCTCACATTGTTTACCATCATTTTGAATTGCTAGTAGAATAGTCTTATTGTAGGGAGAATTCTAGATTTGTAATAAATAATGCAAATACGATAGAGAGCAACAACGATGTGAAGTAGGAAAGACTCACGATATAAGAAATTCTACAATGGTAGTGATGTTTGTGAGGAATTGTTTATTATAAGTAATTATAAGTGAATTATTCTCCGCGAGGATTTTGAGAGGTGATAATGACCAATGGTTAATGGTGATGAGTAGTGATGAGGACTTGTGATGAATCTAAATTTTAAAAAATCCTAGAAACATCCATATTTCATGGTTTTGTAGCAATGGCTTATGTGTCTAATTAATGTATATGAAAATTTCAAGTTGTTTCTCGGATATGGTACTAAGTCCTTTGCACGTGATGCCCTAATGAAATATTTAATTAAATTAATTAATAATGGCTGTGTACAACTACATATATATTTAGATTCAAACTACAAAAAAAGTGTTCAAATGCCAAGTATTAATATATACATAATACATAACATGTTATGTGAGGTCTTTTTGGAAATTGGCACATTTATTAGGAAATAGATGGTTGTGGAGGAAATCTTGTCTCCTAGCAAAAGCTTCATTAGTCATTTTGTTCTTCTAATCTATATACATTCTAATTCATGTTAAGATTATCTAAGTCTAGTATGTGTAACACATCATTTTTGTATACAGTATCCCTTTTATGAATGCGAGGAGTTAATTTACGCAAATCTTTTGTATACAGTATCCCTTTTATGAAAGCGAGGAGTTAATTTACGCAAATAATTATTTTTTAGATTTTTTTGAGTTATTATTAATGACAAATCATACAAGCAAACTTTTGTCCACTTATAAAAAACAATTATGTGGATGCTTGCTATCTCTTGTTTTTATTTTTAGGTTGTATGCTATGGTGCAAAAAAATAATAACAATCTCATCAGTGTAATGTATTTTTGGGGTCATCTTTGGTATGTTGGGCTTCCTTTACAAAATCAACATTCTCCGAAGTTTCTTTTTTGTATTTGAAGATTAAAAAAAAACCTGTTAGGATATGCTCGTTTTATTATGCAGCTAGATTCAAAGGTATTTCTTATATTAATTCCACATATCTCTTATATTCAAACCCTTTTTACTATTTTCATTTTTTGATTTGTCTCTATTAAAGTATTTGATGGCTTTGCATGCTTTTTTTAAAAATTTTTTTAACTTTTTACCGAGGTTGGGTATGCTTGTGTTGTTTTGGTAGTTTTACTACAGTCTTGTAAGCAATGGAATCTTACAACATTGTTTTTATATATTTATATTTAATCAAACTTCATTATTTAGATAATAGTTCAAAAGAGTTAATGTTCTTTTGGAAAACAAATTTTATGTGAAATTCAATTGCACAAAATATTATATGATTGTAGCATGTTTTCTATTGGATTTGAGTACAGTAGGACACAAATTTACATTCAACATAGAAACACAACTCATAAATGATATGATTAAAAATCATAATAAAAATTTACATCTCCGTACAAAGATTTACAATGATTGAAACTCAACATGATGTCATCCAATTCATCTTTTGTTGTTTCTATTGCCCTTACTTTGCTTCTTTCCCAAATAAATGATCTCATCTTTGGGTGGTTGTCATCTTGTACGATATAGTACTATATAGATTAATCTTATTAGAGACAAGTGACTCCTTAGGAGTTGTCTCCACCTTTTAGTACAAGATGAAGGTTGTAATCCACAATGATGAGGTCATTGATGTGTTTTGTTTCAACTTGCTCAACTTCTTTGTGAGAGTAATTGAGAACGAATTTTGCACACTCATAGAAGTGCTGCATGGTTGAGACAAAAATGTAAGGTGCTAGCTTTGGAACATTTGGGGTATTTTTGTACTCTTCTTCCTAGAAGTATTAATACAAGTGGCATTTAGAACTCCGTAACAATTGCAACTTGTAAGCAATACTAGTGAGTCAGAAGACAATTTTATTTTTTAATTGATTGTTACTTGTATAATAGGTTAGAATAGTTGATTGTTCCATCTTCAATCAATGGTCTTCTATATGAATTCAGTTTGATTTTGTATATATCTATAAATGTAATTGATTAGAATTTACTCCCTATTCATCAAGTACAAAACCACCACCAGGAATTTAAACATTTTACTAGCTAATTTAAGTTACAATTAAAATCAGGCACTTTAAAAAGATGATATGAATTTCAAATGATATTTTAAAATTTCAAATTAAAAAAAATTCATTTTTTATTACCGGCTGTTTATCTAAGCCTCTATTTGAATAAGAGTTTTTGTTTTTAAGGAAAACCGGATGCAATATAGCACAGTATTGTACGTTACTAATTTGGTAATCATCAAATTTGACGAGGGATGAGATTATCATAGTCCAATTTGAATATAAAGTGTGGATTGGTGAAGGAACTTGGTTGCTGTCAAATAATATTGGAGATTGACGTTCTGCCATTTCCCTCGCAAGAAATTATTCCATACCCGTAACGAGAAATTATCGATACCCCTTGCAAGAAACTTCTCAATAAATTTTATTTAAATTGTTATCTTTGAGGCCTTAAGTAGATGTGATATTTTTGTAATTTAATATAGTCGGGAAGCATCATACTAAGGATTATATAACTGGTTGACAAAGTTGGTTGATGCTTTCCATGAATGTTTAGGTACATTACAACACCTCTTCTCATATGACATTTCTATTTGCCCTTGTTGGCACATCTTACATAATAGTGTGCACATTATTTGATTTCCAAAGACTTAGGTATATACTCTCTCCACTTAGCTTTTAATACTTCTGTATAGATATATGGAATTTACAATGGAAATTGTTGATTTCTTTACTCTTCAATGGCAATTATTGATGCAGATTTGATGGGCAATTCACTCAGCAATACATTAAATTGCAGAAAATTAATGTATCATGAAAGCGAAGAAAAGGATGATCAACTCAATAATATTTATGATATTGCATTATAATCTAAAACCTTATTGATTGATGGAAAGGTCTCAATCTTTAGGAAGAAATCAGAATATTCAACGGGCTGATTATTAATGAGGTTTCAATGAGAATTCGTTTCTGCTTATATCATCTACTTTGGATTATTGGCGAGTATGGCGAGTAGAGGAATTTCTAAGTATAAGAGCGATTATTTTCACATAACGGTTTAATCAATCCAAAATCCCATTATAATTGATTAACTTGGTTGTATTTTCCTTGGGCTGATAATGGGTATTGTAAGTTTGAGAATATTAGTTTTGTTTGAAGGAGATATGATAGTTAGCTAATCACAGTTCCTCATCCGTCATTTCCTTTTTATTTTCATGGGAGAATTATGCTTTCTTTTGTGACATTGAAAACATATTTTTTTTTTGATTGATTGGAGATATTCCATTTCTTCGCATTATCTAGAATTTTTAAGAAGCCATGTACTAAGAAAATCAATTAGGCCGATGATTATATATCTTTTGGTGCAATCATCAAAATATCTTCATATTAGCCTCTTTAGTTTTGTGTTACAGTAATCTTTGGGCATAACTCTTCATTGGCTTTCAAGCTATTTCAAATACAAAATGATTCCCATTGATTTTTACATTGGAAGAAGTATTTGAAAGTGCATATGTTTTTCTCTTCGAGGGATCTAGGTTAGTTCAATATAAGTTTGAATAAATAAAAATCTGTCTAATAATATTAGTACTTGCGATTAAATCTTGAATAGAGACATACTTGTAATGTAAATTTATTTTAATATTAATATAAATATCATTGTAAATCTCCATTTTTTTGGTTCCTTGTTTGGTGAATAGTTGATGTCCTTATTTCTTTGTTTGATCTTTAATAATGTCATTGTTTGTCGTCTCAAGACAAAAAGGAAAATAGATTAAATTTTCACATTTGTTATTGAGCAATTAAATGTTCATAATGTTTGGATCGCTTTTTGAGGGTTCATCTAAGATCGAATTCTAATAGTGCTAGTCATGAATGTCATATTTCTGGCTTTGGTTTATGGGGCATATTGAAGTACGTCTCCTAAAAGACATGGACTTCCAACTACTCTTAACACAAGGAGGAATTTTAGTTTCCTTGAAAATGAAATGATAGGACATTCGCAAATTTGTGACGAGGCCTTTAAATGAATATCTTGTAGGCCTTGACCTTCTAAACTCCCTCCTTGTTTTGAATGCTTCTAATTAACTAAGATTTTTCTGGTTGTTCTACAGTCCAACTTGCCACATAAGCCATTCTATGGATCCATTCTTTTCATATGATATCTTTAGTGGCAGTGATATATTCATTTAGTAGATAAGAAGGGAAGCCAAGCTCTAGTGTTTTAGTTAAGGTGGTTAGCTAACTATTAGATTAGTTGTTGATTTTTATATTTATTTAAGAATGTTTTTCAATTGGTATGATTTGGGATACGAGGAAGAGGTAGAGATTTCCATTAAGTAGAAAGCACAATCATTGCTAGCCTAGATCTCTTGAGATTCTGTAGCTTCATAGGTGAAAGTTAAGTTGCATCATAAACCTTAAAAATTTCATTGAAACTAGATGCTAATCTTCTACAAGTGAAAGTTAAGTTGCATCAAAAACCTTAAAAAATTAATTGCAAATAGATGCTAATCTTTTGACATACTGAGGAGGCCCTACCAAACATTTGTTTATTATTGGGTATAATTTAATTGCTTTCCTATTTGACGAGTTAGTATTGGACAATATAGTTGTCTTTTGTTGTTTTTGATCTAGTTTTCCCCATAAGAGTGGAATTCTAGTTGTGCACATGAAAGGAGATACAAAACAACCTTATATACACGAATCAAATTTGCAAACCTACAATTAAGTAGAGGGAATCTAGTCAACCAAAATCTTCAACAACACCCAATTTCAATGAAAGGAGATGGGTGACATTATGTAGAAGGCATTTGTTGAGGTACTTTCGATTGAGGAGAGAATTGACTCTTAAATTATTTGTGTAGATGGGACAAAACTGTTTTGCTCCATTGAATCAATATTAGATAATACACTCTTTAGCTGTTTGGAGATAATTAGCACTTGGGAGTAGGCTTTTGCTTAGGAGGCTATAGTTAGGAAAGAATCCTCTATGTTTTTGGATTAATCATGCAACCTAATAAGGGGGCTGACCCTTACATAGACAAAGCTTGAAAGCAATACAAAGCATTTACAACACTTAGACAACACAACAAATGTTGACTAAAAGGGTAAAATACATAGCATAGAGGCTGCGAGCCCTCCAAAGGTATGGCCAAACTCACATGGCAAGATATGATGAGCGATAATTTGAAGAATAGTTCTCCCTACATTGTTGGATAAAAGTCTAGGTGATGCTATCCTTAGACATCCCAATTAAGGTAAAGCGTTAGGACAACCATTAGCATAGCAACCAAAGTGCTGAAGTTGAGCAAAGTAAACAAAACCTTGATGCAAAATGCTAATGTTGTTATGTTTTTTGTTAATATTATAGAAATCTATTTCTTCTTTGCTTACAAACGTAAGAAAATGATAGGATCAATTCCATTGTTGTAGGGTTAATTCATATTTATGCCCTCTATAATTTGCTTTTGAATAGTTCTTTCATGTGGTTTAAGTTCATTTGCATTTTATTAATTTGAGTTAGAAGCCAACTCCTATTGTATATTTGAGATGTTGAATCTGATTCATATATTCTATTAGTGAGATGGATGTACAAGAGACTCTGGCCATACTTGCTTGACTAGATTCTCTTAAATATTTCCTTATTTAACAAGATAAAGGAGAACTTGAAATGAATTTGGAAGATTTATGAGTTTGTAAGAAAGTTTTGACACTACCTTGAGATTTACTTCTATAGCATTTGAGGCCCTCTAGATTAGTGAAGGACCTATAAAAATTAAAGAAGCTCTTTTTATTCTTGATAAGGAAACCACCCTTTCTCCTTGTTATAACAACAAACAAGTTTAATATTCCATCTGTGGATTAAATTTTGTCATAGAATTGGGTTTTATGAAAATTGTGTGCCAATTTTTTGTTTGTTATTTGATTTGGGGAATGCACATTGTTGATGTTTTCCAGAATGTGTGAATAGTGTTGAGTACCTAGCAAGGTGTTGCCCCAAGTTTTTATGGGTTCCTCGGTAGGGACTTATTCACATGTCTTATGTTTTCTTAGGTCCTAGGTGGCATTCTAGAAGGTTGGTTGGTTGTTACATTATCAGATAACAACTACTTCTAGTTATCTAAGTGAGCACTTTAGTTGTCCCATTGTATAGGATTATGACACATGCTAGTACCTTGTTTGATCCTTCTTCTTGCCTTATGCTTATTAACAAGGCCTTGTGTTTGAAGTAAGCTATTCTTTTCCTTTGTATCTTGAGGAAGTTATTTTGGTCTTGTAGAGATCATTGAGTGTTGAGTCACCAATCTCCTCTATCAATCATAAACTTTTGAGGGTTTGATAAATGATGTCCCTATTAGACATTTTAAGATCGATATGTCAAAACACTACATGAGGTTCCTTCAGAAGAAGTGACTAAACTTAAAATATACAACTAGATTTTATTATCATTTTTATGGCTTTTCTGTTTGTTTCTCAAATTTTTAAAATATCATGTGATAAAGGGTGCTCCCCTTAATAGCACAAACACTCAAAGAAATAGAGAAACAACAACAATTTTGCGAGAACAAAATATGGGCTTCATATTATCTTCACAAGTGTGGAGTTACAAAATTCAAAACTACAATATGCAAACCCACATGGGTGCCTTCCTTACAATAATATGCAAGATAGAGTACAAGACCACCCAAAATTGCACTAGAAAACCTGTGGGCTTTCCTTATATAGGCAATTTCCATTGCCTGGGAAGGTTCTTGACACTTAGCCCTAGTTCTTGAGGTCGACTAACCTCATATTATATTATTTTATTACACTTTAATACCTAGATTCGGCTTAAGACAATTTACAAATCACATTTTTAAACAACCCAACTATGGAGACCATGACTTACAAACCATTGTCCCGATTGGCTTTATCACCACTTTTTGGAAACAATAAGCTCCTGCCCTACAATGGCGAAACGCGTTAAGTGTCCATCAGCTAAGGTTTCACCTGTTTTGGAGCCATTTAGGCCTTCATCATTGAGCCTCGAGTTTCATATCAAAAATTCATACCAAAATCTGCAGTAACTTCACTAGTACATATGATAGGGCAGTTAAAATTGTCTGGCATGATAATATATCTAAGATAAAACCACACCTATGAAACTAGAACATTCTGAGCTCAGATGACCTACTTACTAAAAATAGTAAGGTTTCACAAACAACTTTTCCCTTACACCCAAGATGCTCTTGGATCATCATGTCTTTTAATAAACTAGATATGTTAAAGCAATGGTTTCATGTGTTTGTCCCCTAGACATTTTATATTCTAGGCAAGTATCTTCACCTCTATTTGTTTTTATTATATTTGTATATTTAATTTAGTGTGGTTTGCTTTGAGTTGCTTCTTTTGCATTAACCTCAATTATTTTTTTGCTTTTGCTTTTTTTCTCTCTCTCTTAGAGAAGTTGCAATTCTCTTGAAATTATCTTTCTTCACTTGGAAATGGAATTAGTTTGTCATCTTATTCTTTTTTAAGTTGCTTTTTCCTGCTTCCGTGCTTTGGGCAAGGCATTGGATGAATTGAAAGTGGAAGCTTTTTTAATAGAAGTCTAAATATTGGTAATATAGGGAAGTCTCACCTTCATCAACACTATTGAAAGCGTTTCTTTAAGACTACCAAACTTTAAGGGCCAACTGTTTAAATACTTTGTCCTCTTGGTTGTGAAGAAACTTTTCCTAAAGATAGCAATTTTAACTTCACTGTGAGCTTTTGAGTTTCTATTATTTTTCCATCCAATGTTCAAACAATTGAGGAAATGTCCAAGCTACCTTCAAATTATCCACCAAGGTCCACCAAGGTTGCCTCTGCGAGATAAATGAAAATTTCACTACACCTGCAACTTTAATGAGCATTTTAACAACATAAAATGATAGAATTGAATTGATGGAACCCAATCCATGTTTAACAATGTGCAAATCTTCCCTTAACTTAATAGTTTTATGATACAAAACTTCTGATGTAATTTGCTTTAAAAATTACTTAACCTACGTTATAGATATTCTCTAAATAACATGTTTAAAGGAGCAAAATTCAAAATATTTGAGAATCTGGAATCCCTCAATAGAGAGAGAGCGTGGAGGTGGCGAATCTGACATTACTACATACACAACACAAAGGCGATTATAATTGGATGGTAAAGGTATTGAACCTGACTTAATGACCTACACAACACAAAACGATCATAATTTCATCAATCATTAACAATTGAAAGTGCGTATATGATGGCTGCCTAATCATTGCCCCAAGAATTAAAAAGATTTAATAGGTTAGGAACTACGATTCCAGTTGTCAATGTCATATGCATTGATTTTACTTTAAATGTATGAATATTCAAATCCCTTATGCTACAAACAATGTGATAGGCTCTCCCTAGAGAGCTTCTTACTTGAAAGGATATCTAGTGTTCACTTTTTTTGTTTGTCTACTTAAATTATTTGCAGGCCCCTACGCTTGGTCATGTAGTTTATCCCGTTTGATGTTTGCATAAAACAAAATTTAAAAAAGTTAATATCATGGGAGCGATCAAATAGGGATTAACTATAGTTTTAAAGGGAACTCATCATTGAGCATTATAGTTTAAAAAAAAGATATCAACCTCTTCGAAATATGGATTCTCTATGCTCCATATATATATCATTATCTAATGGAGAATGTTAAGTATCAATAAATGGGGGCTACTTATCAATTCATCTCCTACTTTATGAAAATTCTGAAATGCTATGCCGGAAGTTTACTCTAATACTGCATACACCTTTTTGCATGCTGAAACTCGTCAAAACAGATAATTTTGGGTTTGTGTTATTAGTCTTTTTTTTAAATAATCAGGCTTGAGGAGCTCATTTTTCACTTGCAAATTGTGTTGGTACAATTTATAACACCATTATAAAAGTTGTTGTTTGTTAGCATTCTAGTTTATAGTGACTGTCACGATTCTTATTTCTGCGTAGGGGAGTTCTTTTATTAATATGATATGTATTGTCTATTATATAAGAGTTTGTGTAGATTGTATTGCAGTCTTCTTATTAAATAAAAAGATCAAAATGAGATAAATTTTGAAATAAAAATGAAATAAGTTGATAAAAGAATTGAAAAGACAGGTTAAATTATTTCTTTAAGTTCGTATGGTTTGTTACAACTTAAATGCAAGTAAATTGGGCCTATAGTTTGCTAGCTTGAACTAAAATATACGAAAGATGAAGAAAGAAAAAATTCCAAGATACCAATATTCACAATCACATCAATAATCATATCCAATCGGATTCACTTATCTTGGCTATTGTACCTATTGTACTAGTGGGGTTTATTTACTCTCTACATGGAGAAGAATTAATATGATTGAAAATAAAGAAAATTAATTGTGTTGTTTAATCATCCATTTGTCTATTTTGTGCTTAATCTAGCATTTGCATATAACACTTGGTATGCTCGATTGTTTCATATTAAATCATGTTGAAAATCTCCTTTTCAAAAAGGAATAACAAACAATCTAAATACTCTACATATAATTATCAACAAGATAGGAGATGCTCATCTCAATGACCTAAATATAGACAATCATTTCATTGGTATTTAATCATAAAATGCATGAAATGATACATCATACTCAATGGGAGATATGTTCCACACAATCAACTAAAATTTAGCATTTGTGATGTGAAATTAATGTGAAGTTTGATGTTATTCATGCATTTAAGAAAGAATTAGATTGTATAACTTTAATGCATTATTGAAACATCAAGAGCCTAGATATGTGCATAGTTGAAGTTCTTTAAATTAAATGTCATGTTGATTACCATTAATTAACATGTAAACTAAAATACTCTATTCGAACTATTCAAATGAAAACTTCAAATTTATATCGATTGTGTTACAACATGACACACTATTATTCCTTGTTTATACAGTTGGCCATAATATAATGATGTTAATAAATAACGTGCAACCCATGTATTTGCTATTGCAAGTAATTACATGGTAGTTTGGTATCATACATGTATTCATATAAATGACACATGGATGCACTACACAGGTGGGTTGATATCAAGAACAAAACACATGTTCATTTGCTTCGTATTTACCTGCATCGATGCACATGATCAACTTGGATTCCATGTTGCTGCAAAGTATCAGGTATGCTTCTTCCAAGCTTTTGTTTTTGTATTTGAAGTATCATATGATGTTTGTTTTAAGAAACTTATTTCATGCAAAGTGAAATCATAGACTAGATAGTTGTCTTCTAACTTTGAAGGCAAAATGACATAATGGATTGATAATCATTTAAGTTGAAGTTCTTTGGGACATGTGTCTTTGATATTGTCTAGATGCTCTAGTGCTCGATAAGGGAAATGCTTGAACATTTTGTTATGAATTCAAAATACCTCAATTGCTTAGATAACACTTTTTAGTAAAATAACTTTACAAGAATGAGTAAGCCCAGATACATTTTATTGTGAAATATTAGAGAGAGAAAAAGGTAAACAAACATGCACCTTTGGCAACAATATTGTTATGGTTGGGTTTCACTTTACTTCCCCACATACAGTGTTTTAAATATCATACTAAGGGTATACATATGCATGTTTAGTAGCAATGCCATAAAGGTGAGATTTTACCTTTCATGTGTTGTACACAATGTCACAGTGCTAATAGTGGATACATTATAGTGATGTATAATGAATTTTGATTAAAATTATTATCTTTTCATGTGGTATTACCAAAACCCAAGATCTATCTTAAATTTTATATATAGGTGCTTTGCTAATCAAACAACTAGTCCATTGTGTTAAAGCTTTTAAATTAAAGTTTTTGCAAGGTTTCACATGTTACATCTTCACAAGCCTCAAACAAATATGTCTGTGAATGTAAACACATACAAATATTATGTATGTGTGTTTGGATTATGATGTTTGTTGTGAGAGAGCATACACTCACTTGTACAAAGATATGTGTTTATATTTGCATTTGGATTGTGATGTTTAATTCCTTAGACAAATTAGATATGGTAGAACTTAAATTGTCAACCTCCCCAATTTATGTAAATATTGGTATTATGGTTTTGTCACAGTAGCTAGTTTAGACTGGTTGGCACTTAAACTTTAGACCTCACAAACTTCTTGTTAGGCTTTTTGTTAAATTGAACTAAAGTTTAGATCGACCTAGTTTCTTATCAACATTTTTTTAAAGTCTGACTTGTAATTTGAAGATTTGAATTTCCTCTCAAATACTTAATTGCTTAAATTCATAACTTAATTTAACCACATAAGTTTGTGAAAGTTTAGTTGAATCACAATGTTTATTATCTAATTCAAAATATATTTTTTAAGACTTGAATGCATTGCCCCCCCAATGGTTGGACTCGATACTCTTACTAATGTTGAAAGAAAATGATTTTTTCACATTCAAATTATGTATAAGATGTGTAATACATTGTCAAAATGGAATTGATGGGTACAATCTAATACTTGCTAATTTTGGCTACAAGGGTCACAAACTTTACTTATGAAAATAAATATTATTGAACTTAATTATGTAAGCCAACATTTATTTATAATTTACATAAATAATAAATAGTACAAAATTTTCTTAGTATTACTATTTATGTATGTTAAAGTATTTAAAGATTTATGTTGTTATTCTAATATTACATTTAACATATTTGTTTTACATATGTTAAATGATCAAATTTTATAAAAGATGTATCGAAATATATATTCTAAATATTAAGTATATATTTTTATATAAGGTACTTCTTTTTCTTGATATAAGGTACTTTTTATTGTGTGTGCACTTGAGCATGCACAAGTGGAAGTGTGTGAAAACATTCTCATCTAAGCTTTTTAATTGTGTATGTGTGCTTGTGCATGTGTATGTGCATGCATGCACAGACTACTAAGTATCATGTATGTTTTTCCGAAGCTTTTGTTTTTGTATTTTAAGCATCATATGATGTTTGGCTTATGAAACTTATTTCATGCAAAATGAAGTCATAGACTTGATAGTTGTCTCTAATTTGAAAGGTGTGTGAAACTCTTCATCAATTTTTTTTATTGTGCGCATGTGTGCTTGTGTATGTGTGCACGTGCAAGTTTGATAATAAGGAACAATAAAACACGGTTGCCATGACCATTACAAATATAGATTAAAAAGACTATTTACAACAAAGTCGAGAACAAACCATTAATAACAGACTAGCAAAACAACTAGTAACCTACATCAGGAGTGGGTTAACATCTCATTCAAAAGATAGGGAGGAGAATGAGACTCTATAGAATGATGTTTTCGATGTCATTGAAGAACCCTCGATATAACACTATAACTAGGTTCCCACAACAAGGGGGGCAAGTTTAACTATAAAAAGTTTAAGATTTTTTTGTTTTACCACTCTGCTCTTTTACAGATTGTTGCTCATTGCTTTGCGCTGTGGTTTCTCCCTGCTATGCTTCTTCGATGGACCTTGTGGTTGTTGGTGCCGCGTCTGCTTGACTTGTTTCTTTCGGCAGTAGAACGAGGGTTAGGTCTTCTACTTCTGTTGTTGGCGGCAATGTTGCCTCTTTTGTAGTAGCTTTCAAAGTTGATGTCCATGGATTGGGGGTTCTATTTGTGGATCGTCAAATTTTTTCCTCAGTTGTGACTCCTGTCTCGATTAGCACTCCTATCCAGTTGGTGTTGGAGGATGTTATAGTCGAAGAAATTGCTCATACGATTGAGGACTTCTCTGAGAGGGCAACTATTTTTAGATTTTGAGGCTTCTGGCCTTCCCTTTAAGCTCTTCATGCTTGGATATCTAAGCACCGAGACCTGTTGATTTTTGAATCTGTCCAGATTTACCCTATGGCTAGGGGTTTTTTCATAGCAAATTTTGATGCTGTTGATGGTAGGAGGGCTATTTTGTGTAGTCTCTTCAGCTGCAAGGATCGTTACCCTTTGTTGGCCAAACCTTGGCACTAGGGTTTTGACCCTGCATCTAAATCTTTTTCCCATATGCCTCTTTGGGTCAGGCTCTCGAATCTTCCTCTTCACCTATGGCTGGATTTGGTTCTTGAAGCTCTGGGAGATGCCATTGGTGACTTCCAAATGGTGGATTCTAAATCTTCTGATATTTTGCATACTACTTACGCTCGCATCCTCGTGGTGGTTGATACTTCGAAGGGTCTCCCTGAGAAGATCAAACTTGAGGTCCCCAATGGTTCCTAGTTTCAGAGTCTAGATTACGAAGGAATTCCTTTCCGTTGTAGGGTTTGCTATGGGACTGGACATATTGTTGCACACTGTCCTATAGAATTGAGGAAATGAAAAAAAAAGACCTTCTTGGTGGTTTGGGGATTTTGTTCAACAATACTCTGTCCTTAAAGACTTTGCTCTCCTTCCTCAAGCCCCCCTGTCTGTGGTTGTTGTAGGTGCCAGTAGCTCTGCTCTGTCTGACTAAGCTATAGATCCATTGTTGGATGTTGATGCCACAGTAGCCCATCCCTTTGTGGGTCGGGTTCCTGTGGGCAATTTTTCTAGGGTGGTTTTGCTAGTTTCTCTGGTTGGGTTAGATGTCGATTCTTTGGTTTGGGAGAAGGAGGCTTCTCTGGTGGAGAAAGGTTGGACAAAGGTTAAAGGTAAAAATGCAAACGCTCCCAACAGTCTTCTGATTGACTTCTTAGATTCTAGTTGGGTCAGATGTTGATTCTTTGGTTTGGGAGAAGGAGGCTTCTCTAGTGGAGGAAGGTTGGACAAAGGTTAAAGGTAAAACATGCAATCATTCCCAACACTCCTCTGATTAACTTATTAGATTTCACTCTTTTGGGATTAGGGGGTCCTAAATGGTTTTATTGAGTTTTATTTGGTGGCAAAAGTGTATTGTGTTATCTGTGAGGCCACCCTAGTGACGTTTTTTTGGTTGGTGACCTTTTTCACCTTTGGTCTGTTGCATCTTTTATTTGAGCTCCATTGAAAATATTTTGACGTGTAAAGGGTTTTAGGAATCCTTTAAAACCTGTTTCCTTAATAAAAAACAAGGGGGGCAAGTGGAGAAATTCTCATTGTGAGATTATCAACACAGGCGCCGGGGTTGACAAGGTTGCACATCACTAGCTCAAGGTTGCACTTGAACACAAGTTGTAGTTGAGGAAGGGTTCTCGTGGCCTAAGGGATTTATATCGAAAAGAAGAGATGGAGTAGGATCCACAAGGTATGAGGTAGACCAAAGCAATAATATGAGCAACATGATGTGGGGAGTCATTGTTAGCCTAAGAAGAGCCACTAGAGAAAAAGTTGTAGTACTTTACAACACAAGAGAGCACAATCAGTTGCTAATAACCATAAGAGAAGCGTCAACATCCATAATCCAATGATCAAGTTAGTAGCCTACCTCCAATCATGAGAAGCACATATCTAGGAAGAGGTGTGGAGATGCCAATATTAACCAAAATGCATGCAAAAGGTGGAGAGGTCAATGGAGGTTGTGGTATAATCTACCTTTAAGAAATGACCAAGAGTTGCTGAAGACCTCAAAATGAGAATTCTCCCAAAAAGGAAGGCGAAGAATGGGAAGATGAACCTACACTCGACACATTGGACACATTGAGTGTCTTTGTAAGAACGTTGAAGGAGACCATTGTAGGTTTGGCAAAAAGATTGTGAGCTCCTCAAGTCTTATTACATCTTGCTCATCAATATATCTTAGCTATCAATAAAAATAAGTAATAAAACACCCTTAAACACAAGGGAAAACATCAATGTTGCATAATATTAATGCTCTCTTCTAGGCATCTATCTCAAAACGATGAAGCTTTGGTAGAAAAGGCTAGAACTTAACAAAGTTATAGACCAACTCACAATGTTGGTAGTAGTCTACATTATCCGTTATATCAAAGCCATAAACAACCATAGGGGGAGGCTTTGGAACAAAGAAAAAATCAAGAGATTTCCTTAGGAGGAAGGCATCACTAAATTTGGCAATAGGAACAAAGCTTTCTCCACCAACAACAAAAAAAAGGGTTTTGGGGGAGGACCCTCCAAGTTGTCTCCGCTGGTAGAACTAGGAACATATTCACGAAAGAGAAGCTAGTGTGTATTACTTGAACAATAACCTTCTCACCAACATAGACACGATTAGAGGCAACATAGACACGATTAGAGGCAACATCCAATAGATTCCTAGACTACATAGTCCAATCGACTAAGAGAACAATGCTATAGGGGGAAAAATGCTCTGGTAGGAGCCAAGGATAGTGGTATATATACCTATATAGATATATAATTTGCTGTTTTAAATGTTGCTCTCATATATGTTTGTTATCTTAAACGTTGGAACTTTTAATATGATATTGCCGTGATAATTGAGAAGACTAGGTGAGTTATAATTCACAAAAAAAAATCTTTTATATGCAACTTTAGGAAGTGTACTTCATCCAATTCTTTTTTGATTTAGGCAAAAAAGGTTTTGATGGGCTTCAAAATCTCGAGGAATAAAATAACCCGAGACACCCACAAAACCAAAGAGCCACAAAACAACAGTCAAAAGATGAAACCTACTAAGCTTAAAGTTTTTCTATGGGTTTTGAGATTGGCTCCCCACAACCTGACAAAAATAGAGCAAAAGGTACCCGTAAAGATTTCCCTTTGGCATCCTTATGGGAACAAAGGGTCATCTCAAAATAGGATGATGACTTCTTATGGTGTTTACCTAGAACTAGAATCCAATAATCTTTGACCTTAACAACAACATCTATGGTTGGGAGTCCAAAATAGAAGATCCAATACCCATTGAAGGGCTATTACCTCGTAGAAAACCAATAGAGATAGAATTGATATATTGCTAGGCAGACATAGGTGACACACCAAACTTTTTCTATGGGTTTTGAGATTAGCCCCCCACAATCTGACATAAACAAAGAACAAAAGGAACTAGTTAATATTTTCCCCCGACACCCTTATGGGAACAAATGGTCACATCGAAAGATGACAAAGGCTTCTTAGAGGGTTTACCTAGAACTAGAATCCAACCATCTTTGACCTTAGCAACAATATCTTGCCATGGCTGTGAGTCCAAAACAAAATGTCCAATACCCATGTAAGGGCCATCACCCCGTAGAGAACTCGTGGAGAGAGAATTGATACTCTGTTGGACAGACCTAGCTGACACACCAACCTTCTTGTCAATTGGCAAAGTAGGAACTAGAGAGAGTGAGCCAACAAAAATATCCAAAACCTTATCTAAAACAATTGTTAAGCTAGAGGGAATCAAAGCAAAAGCTAGAGCAACAACACTTAATTAACAATAGATGAAAAGCCATGGCTGACACCAACCTAGAAACCACACGATTTTAGTCAACAACATTGACAATAGGGTCCTTCTCAACCACTTGGGGAGAATTTTTATTTACCATTAAATTCAAAATATATTTGTTAATTTCAATAAATGATCAATGATAACATATATATTTTTCTTCGAAAACCATGACATAATTGACATATCTAGAACACAAATTATACTTTAATAAATTAGACACATTTGTCAAATAAAATAAGATAACCCGAGTAAATAAATTATTATAAAATAGCATAGGGTATTAAAATTCAAATTAATTTCATGTAAGAAAAGTAAAATAAAATAAAACAATGTTAAAAAACTAATTTAATCTTGATCTTAAGAAAATAAGTCTAATTGCTCAACAAATTAAATATATGCCAACTATTCTTTAAAACAACAATACGTATTAGTAAAAAAAAAATGCAACAGTTTGTGAGTTCTATTTTGAAAATTTATTTTTAGCCCTAAAATAATTCAAAAAAATTATCTTCAAGGTTTTAAAATACTATTCAGAAGGTAGATTTTTTTTTGCAATATTAAATGTTTGAATTATTAATAACTTTTATTTTGTTGAAGACAATAATTTTATTTAACATTTTTATTTTATTAATATGCCAAAATGATTGCATTCATTATGTTGCCATTGTAGTTATAGCTTCCCTTGCCACCTTCCCTTTTACCAATCTTAGAGAACCTTGAAAGCCCTCTACCTGATTCTAGTCAACTCCAAGAAAAAAATCTCTAAGAAAAAAATGTATTAAGTGTTAGAAAATGAGGGAATTGGGAAGGAATATAGTGAAACCCACCTCAGGAGTCCCACCAAAACAAGGCTTCCACTCCCTTGTTACAAACGAGATTGAGACTTGTTTTACCAACTATGACCCTCTCTTCAGAGTATTCCTATTTATAGAGCCATTGTTTAGAAACATTGCGCTAGAGAACATCTTTACCATCCATTACCCCTAAATATTTTACATAAGGATTCTGACGCAACCCAATTCTTGATTGATGCACCATATCCAAGGAACAATCCTGTTTAGGCTTCCTTGATGTAAATCCAAACCATCACCTTGTTTTGATTTACAACTAGAGTCCCATTAATCCAAAGTCCACTAAAAAGGAAGCAAGTTACATGATGACCATAAGAGTTGTTGAGAAAAGGGCTTCAAAGTCCTTGATGAAGCTTACATGAGACATCTTCGCATAAAATGTATAAATTGGAAGATCCTAGGTCAATAGACTTCAAAGAGTTAGTCTACCCATAGTTGAGGGCCATCTATTAGTCCAATGATTGACTCTATTACAAAGCTTATCCAAAATTCCCTGCGAGAGCTCCCTAGGCAACCAGTGAACTGGGAGAGGAATTATAAGATAAACAAAAGGAAGAGTCCCAATTTGAAAATTAACATATTAGCAATCTTGACTTGTATGAGAGCCATGGTATTAAAAAATAAAATAAACTTTTTCCTTTCATTGATCTTGTTAATGTTTGGTAGCTTTTGTCAGATAACTCTTTTGATATACATGTAATTATATATGAGATATAATTCTATGTGAGATATAAACTTATTATATGTGACATATATATATATATATATATATATATATATAACAATAATTAAGTTTATATAAATTAATTATTTGATTATTGAATAGACATGTCTATTCAATTACTTATGCTCAATATAAATGAGAGGATGTTGCATATGGAAAACATATACAAAATACAGGCAATGCAAGTACATTTGTAGTGATTTGAGAAACATCAACATGGTATTAGAGCAGGTTGCAAGTGTAATTATAGAAGCCTTGGAGAATGCAAGGACAATTCATGTAGTTGAGCAGGATGAGATAAAATTAGTGGGGCTTTGTCAGGCAGGAAAATTGAATTTTACATTATCTACAAAAATGATACTATTGTAGCACCGATTAATATTATGATTGTTTGTGAAGATATATTTCTTTCTCTATATGAAATAAGAGTTTTATTTTGAGTGCTATTAGATCATAGAAGATGCCGTCTCCATCTTTGACATGAGCATATATTGTTTCGTCATATGCAAAATTGTAAAGGCAGCTCGAGACCGCCTGAAATAATTTATTGCACACTATTGGGTTATTTAAACTTTTCCAATCCAGAGTAACCTTCGGTTATTAGAGACGTTTTGTCAAAGATTTGACATACATGTTCCCTTAGTAATGCGCAGAGGTATATTGCATTCAAAGCCTTCTAAGACTTGCGTGTAATGAAATTTTTGTTGACTCCATTCCCACAGTTTGTTGTAGCATGTCGACAATGTGGTGCTGTAGACAATGGCAAGTTGTGGCAAGCATGGATTAGAGATATCTTCTAGCGCAAAATGAGGAGCTCCATACAAACTCCACATTTTCTCTCTCACACCGCACGCCTAAAATTATTCACATACTCTCTATTATGGAAGTCAGATTGCATTGATGCCGCCACCATAGGAAGGCTCTGCGATTGCCACAAATCGAAGGAAGTTTAGCAGAAATAATTTTGAGTGTGCCATCTCATGCACCACAGAAGCATAGAGGACTGAACTCCAATGTGGATCAGAAAACTTGACTCAGACAACTTCAATATTACATGCAGAATATATTCCTAGAAACACGTGTGCTAATGTTTCTTCCTCGTAATATTATCTGTGGTGTTAAAGATTCAAATGTTGATAGATAAATTTCATTAGTGAAATGAAAAACACAATGTCTTATTGGAAGAAGTTTTTGAAGTTAAAAGTGGTGGTCATTATCGTGGACATGAGTGGGGATAGAAAATTAAGGTACAGGCTATGGAGTGAGGAGGTAAGTTGTTTAATTAAACAAATTATATTGTTATGTTTTGATTAAGTAAAAACAGTTTTTGAAAGGACCTGGAACCTTTTACAAAGGGCAAGAAAGATATAACACTGAGGATCAAAATACAACTGTGGAAAGCCACCTAGCCAAACAGAGCGACACACCAAAGTGCCCAACAAGAGGGCAAACAACCCAAGAAGTTACAGACCATCAAAATTTACATTTTGGTCTAGTCTTTTGAGAACGTAAAGACATATCAAAAGAAGGAACAAAAGATTTGCCTTTTTTTCCTTTGACTGATGTCCAACCACGCTCTACCTTCCCAGTAGCCTTTTGCCAATCCCTTTTGACCCCCAAAAATCCCTCATTAGTGTTTTGGACATAGTCAGCAACAGAAAAAGGGACATTAACAACATTCTGATCCAAAGCCATCAAAGGAACAATAGTGGAATCAACAGAGATAACAACAGGCGACGAGTCAGAAACAACCTTCAAATCATCATAAATAGTAAAAGAATCCTCAGCGAAAGAGAGATCAAAATGTGAAGAGCTATCCGAACCATCCACCTCCGTAGAAACCTTATGAACAATATAGTGATCATTCGAAACCCCCAACTACCAAGAAGGTGATTTCCTCGATTTAGCCTTGTCAGAGGAGCAACTTGCAGCAAGATGGCCGATCTTATGGCATTCCCTGCATCTGAAAGGAATACCCTCATAATCAAGTAGTTGAATCCAAGAACCATTTGGAGAAGCCAACCTCATTATAAATAGGAATACTAATTGTACTATTAGAAATATACTTTCTAGTTATAATGAATATTTGAATATTGATGTTTTGGGTATATGTAATATAGGGAACAAGAAAATTCCCAAAACAGGCGACGAGTCAGAAACAACCTTCAAATCATCATAAATAGTAAAAGAATCCTCAGCGAAAGAGAGATCAAAATGTGAAGAGCTATCCGAACCATCCACCTCCGCAGAAACCTTATGAACAGTATAGTGATCATTCGAAACCCCCAACTACCAAGAAGGTGATTTCTTCGATTTAGCCTTGTCAGAGGAGCAACTTGCAGCAAGATGGCCGATCTTATGGCATTCCCTGCATCTGAAAGGAATACCCTCATAATCAAGTAGTTGAATCCAAGAACCATTTGGAGAAGCCAACCTCATTATAAATAGGAATACTAATTGTACTATTAGAAATATACTTTCTAGTTATAATGAATATTTGAATATTGATGTTTTGGGTATATGTAATATAGGGAACAAGAAAATTCCCAAATTAATTAATTTATTAAGTATTATATTTATCATTATTTGAAATGAAATCTATTCAAATAATATTAATGTGAAATTCTATTATTGGTTGGTACATAAGTAAAATATGTTTTATTTATTTATTTGAATAATATATTATCATTATTGAGAACAATTATTCAAGGAAATTTTTTTTTTACTATAAAAAGATTTGTGGCTTGATCTTCTCTTTGAGAATGTTCTTGTTGGACATTGATGACTAATACCAGATTGAAAGGGAGTCTGACACTTCTTCAAAAGCAATATTGAATGAAGAACTTTGAAAATTGATGTTCAAAGGGAGATTGAGATTCGGAGGGAGGTTGACATTTTAGACAACCTTGAAATAGAGGGAGAAGACCGAGGATGCTATTTTGTTAACCTTCAGTGAACCCAATCTTATTGATTAAGAGGAAGTAAACCATGTTGAGATGTTTTCTCTGAAGTTCAATAAGTTGTCACAGTCAAGAGGACTGTGACTATGTATGGGCCTACCCCCTGTGTAAATCATGAGGAAGTGATGACTTCCAAATGATGTCACTTTTGTCTGGGAGAAGTTGTTGTAAGGTGATGATCTTACAATCAACTTGTATTATGAGATCTAATAAATTGAGTAAATGGTGAATGTCTTGTATCTCAACATTTTGGGAGGCCATTACTCTTAGAGTGCTTTGTGAATATCATTGATATTCTGGGAGGCCAATACTATTGATATCTAAATGTTTTGAGTAAGTGGTGAATATCATTGATATTCTGGGAGGCCCATACTATTGATATCTAAATGTTTTGAGTAAGTGGTGAATATCATTGATATTCTGGGAGGCCAATACTCTTGATATCAAATGTGATATCAAAACGTTTTGAGTAAGTGGTGAATATCATTCATATTCTGGGAGACCAATACTCTTGATATCAAATGTGATATCAAACCTTGATTTTGAGTACTTGATAAATATCAGATGTCGATATTCTGGGAGATCAAGACTCTTGATATCAAATGTGATATCATACCCTAGTTAGAGAATTGATGAATATCATATGTTGATATTCTGAAGATCAATACTCTTGATATCGTATGCTATATTAAATGGTGAAAAACTTCTGAGATATCCTTAATATTACCAATGGTGTAATATTTGTCTTGTGTTTATCCTCCCTTGCTAAGAGGGAGTGTTAATGTTTGGTAGCTTTTGTCGGATAACTCTTTGGATATATATATATATATATATATATATATATATATATATATATATATATATATATATATATATATATATATATATATATATATATATATATATATATATATATATATATATATATATATAAAACAATAATTAAGTTTATATAAATTAATTTTTTGATTACTGAATAGACATGTCTATTCAATAACCTATGCTCAATATAAATGAAAGGATGTTGCATATGGAAAACATATACCAATATAGGCAATGCAAGTACATTTGCAACGATCCGAGAAACATCAACATATCTTCTTTTTTGAGGCTTCATAACACATGAAAGGTAAAGGGGGAAATCCATGAACTCAATTCCAACCTCCCAATAAAGAATTACCATCAACAAATGGAAGATAACAGGGAAGTCCATGAACTTAATACCAACCTCCAATCAGACCTTGCCTAAAACTAGACTTGATAAATCTTCCTAACCCCTTAGCCGTTAAAATGAGTAAGTATGAGGAGGAGGTCATCCTAACAAAGGCCTCTTGAAACACCAAAAAACTTAGTGAGCTCACCATTAATAAGAACGACGCATGAGAAGGTAATATACCGCATAACACAATTGATTCATTCAACACTAAATCCAAGTGCAATAAGAACTTTGTGTAAGAAGCTCCTTTTGACCCTTTTATATGCATTGGCCATATCCAACATTATGAACATAACCGACTCCTCAAGAGTGGCCATAAAACACGCTTTCTCTTATACAATGATCTCATCTAGGATTTTCCTTCCAACCATAAAATTGCCTTGCTTTGTAGAGATTAATCTATCTAGCCATAGCTTGAACCTTTCTCTAATCAACTTTGTGATTATTTTATTAAGCATAGTACAAAACATTAAGGGCCTATTTGGTAGTCAAAATTTGATGGGAATAGGAAAATCTGATTGCTAGAATTCGGAAATTCAGCATTTAGTTGTAAACACGAAAAGTAAAATTAGAATTTATTAATTCTAAGTTTATCCCAAAATGAGTATATCAAAATTCTTGCTTAAAAGGTGGAACATGAATAGCCTATTCCTATTCCTTTTTTTTCGAACCAAATTTTATATCTCATCGAGTCCAATCGTAGTTGCATAAGCCAAACTATTGGAGGGAAGCTATTTTTTGGTGAAATGTGGTGAGAGAAGCAACGACAGAGGCATAGTCGGGGAGTTCGAACAAATTTTTCTCAAATGTATTGAGCAAGCCCAACTCGAAAAGGACTCGTTAATGTCGTTTGATTCTCAAATTTATTTAAAAAAAAAAAAAAAAACTTATTCCATTTCCAATTTCGATTTTTTGCAACCAAATGTAAAATATGCATCTTTCGACTATTCTTCCAGTTCAACCAAAGAGGTCCAAATGATATTCTAGAAATTATTTTAAGAATGCGTGAATTCTAGAAGTGGGCTTATTCCAGCATTACTGAATGTTGCATTCGACAATTCCTGCAACCAAATAGACCTTAAACATTAATCGATTTTGAGGAATAGACTTCTTCCCTTTTTGAAATAAGAGCAAAAATGTAGCATTTATTGCCTTGAGCACTTCCTTGTTACTAGATGATTCCTCAACAACTTTGAATAGATCCATCTTAGTGATTTCCTAGAATTATTGATAGAATTCTATAGGGAGTCCATTTTGTTGTAGAGCTTTGCTGTTCTTTATTGCAAGCACTATTGCATCAACTTCAAAGAGTAATATGGGCCTTCTAAGATCTTCATTCATTTAACTAGTAACCATGAAAGGAATACAATCAAGCACTGACCCTTCCTCCAATTCATATATAGTTCTAAAATAAACTAAAAATAATTGATTTGAATAAATAAAATATCTGTAGATAAATAAATTTTTACAAGATTTCTACTTTGATTTTCTAAGATTTTTGTATTTGAAATATTGCATTACCCCAAGAAAGTATCGAGGATGTATAATTTTATAGGTTGGTTTTTAAATTATTTATGCCAAAGTTAATGAATCTCTATCAAATGCAACTTACTTGAAATATTGTCTATATTTTTATAAGTTATTTTCGTGTAGGGAATTATCAAAGTGTTATATACCATGATGAATACAAAATGAAATGTTAACAAACATTGGAGGGGTCACACAAACACAACTATAGTATTCAATATGTCTAATATTTACTTTAGATCTTATAAAGGGCTTGGAGAAAGACACCATATACACACCAACACATCATTGGAGGGTGAATTTCTTGCCCTCTTCCATAATGTATTGGTTTTGAAATCCTTCCTAACTTGTAGTTATTAATTAAATTCAATAAATGATTTTGTTGAGACATTTTCAATCGAATTCCTTATTGCGTTTCGTAATTCAAGATATTGGTTGCTTTAGACTCGCTCCCCCTATCCTGTATTTTGACTACTTTTTGTGCCAAAATTTCTCCTCTCATTGTTTGCAACAAGGACATGACAAATAATAAAGATTCTGCTAGGCATTTTTTAGGTTGCCAGTTATCCTCGCTCTGACATACTCTTGGAGGCATGTGGTGTTTGGTAAGATTGAAATGCTTTCCTTGTGAAAAACTCTTTTATTGCTAAATTTTGTTTATTTGATGATCAAAGTTTTCAATTAATTTAAAAACAAGATTTTAAGGTATCAGGAACCCTTTAAAACTTTAGAGCATAAAGATATTCAACAAAGTCCCAAGATAAAATGCTGTCAATAGACACTGAGTAGCAACCCAAGACAAACCAGACAAATAGTGGAAAATACACCACTATTTAAGAACAAATAAAACCAACATAATAGAAATTATAAATAGAAAGCCCAAACTGCCTAAAGGGTTAAAAAACTAGAAACCCACAACCTGCAAGAAACAAGGAAAAACTAGGATTTTCCTTTGCCTCCCTTCTTCTGGGAGTGCAATGTCATGCCAAAATGAGGAGGGGACTTCTTATCGTGTCTTCTAGTAACTGGGATCAACCCCTCCTCAATTATAGTAGCCTTGTCTTGCCAATCTTGATAATTCAAACCTTGAGACCCCATGATAGAAACAAGACAAGAACCAACCACTATAGATCCAACAATAGAGTTGTGGACATAATCAATGTTGGGGTTTTCCCTGAGGAATGACATCATCTTTTTGTTGAATTGAACCAGTGACAATACTCAGAACATCATAGGAATAGTGCAAATGACAACATTATTCAGACCAAATGAAAACAACATAATAGAAAAATAAATAAAAAGCTAAAATTGCCCAAAGGGTTATAAACTAGGACCCTAAAATCTGCGAGAAACAAGGAAAAACTGGGATTTTCCTTTGCCTCTTTTCTTCCAGGAGTGCAATGTCATGTCAAAATGAGGGGACTTCTTATGGTGTTTTCCAATAACTAGGATCAAACTCTCCCCAAGCATAGTAGCCTTGTCTTGTCAATCTTGAGAAACTAAAGCTTGAGACCCCAAGATAGGAACAAGACAAGAACTAACCAAAATAGATCCAACAAGAGAGTTCTTGACATAACCAACAATGGGGTTCTCCGTTAGAGGAAGGAGATCATCTTTTTGTTCAATGGAACCAGTGACTATAGTGACAACAACATCATGCTTGATCATGCCACTAATAATGATTTTCTTAGCACAACCAAGGTCTGCCTCCTCCAATAAAGGAGAAACGCCAGGCCCAACATCATTGACTAAAGTGGAAAACCCAACAAATTCAATGTCCCTAACCTACATAGAAGAATCCATAGACACATTGACCAACATAGATTTAGCTAGAGAAATAACATGAGAACAACCAAGAGCTTTACCACTAGACACAATAGGAACAATTTCAATAGAAGAGACACAAAACTTTCTCTGGAAGACACAGAATTGGTAGAGCTAGCAAACATAAATCCAACATAATCAACACTAACAACAAGGTTCACTCCCATAGGAGACTCCTAAGGCTTTGGGAAAAGCTCTTCTTAATAATTGTGTAATGGTCAAAAGAGGCACCCTTCCACTGAGATGAAAACTTGGTTGTCTTAGCCCTCTCTAATCTATATTGGGCTGCCAAATGACTCATTTTAAAGCACTTCCTACATTTGAAGGGGAGCCCTTCATAGTCCAAAATTTGAATCCAAAAACCCTTAGAATGCTATAACTTAATCTTTTTTGGCAACTAGGATTTGTGCACAAGTAGAGTGCATAATATCAAATGACTCATCATCC
Source organism: Cupressus sempervirens (assembly GCA_028749045.1). Taxonomy (NCBI): domain Eukaryota; kingdom Viridiplantae; phylum Streptophyta; class Pinopsida; order Cupressales; family Cupressaceae; genus Cupressus; species Cupressus sempervirens. The sequence continues at coordinate 820,242,385 of CM053786.1, forward strand.
ACCATCAAGTAAAGTCAAAGAGCCTTTTCAACCTCTTCCAAAATGGAGCCAACCTAAAGATTAAGTGGAAGATAGGAAGCCTCACCCATATTAGAATCTTGTTAAAGGTTTCAAAAGAGGGGGAACAATCAAGGTACCATATTTTAACCATCAATGTAAAATGATCTTCCCAAGTGAAAGAATGATTGCACAAAATCAACTTTCTATCATCATCATTTTCAAACTTAGCGACGAAAAATCCCCTAGCCATAGGGGAGATGTGAATATTACTAGATAAAATAGGTTCCTGATGAAAAGAGATCCACATGTGAAAATGAGGAAGACTCACCCTCAGATCCTTGAAACGACATATCACCCCATGGTCAGACAAACCAAAGGAGGCAATCTCAATGTTTTTCAATACAACCTCATCCAAAGAGACATAGATAGGGTTTGAAATAGGGAAAGGTCCCTTCACTTTCAAACTCGAGTCACCACTATTCTTTTTACCACTAGGAAGAGGGGTTGAAGACCCAACTTAGAACTTACCAATATACAATAAGGCCCCAATAGACATAGACCTAGTAGATGATGAAGCTCTAACATGCAAATCTCTAGTTGAAGCTTAACCAACACACAACAAAGATCCAAAAGTTGTAAATGACAACTAGGATCCAACAATAACATAACAATGCATCAACTCCTTGGAGTCATAACATTTGACTTGGATATGGGTTTTGGCTAAAATTTTACAAGCAGTTGTGTGAGGAGGAGTTATTTAGATTGCTGATGGAGCTCAACTCAATAGGTGGCCATTTCAACATTTTTTTGGGAGCTTGAAATTTCGTCTTGACCTCTGAAATTAGCTTTTTGTGTTTTTTTCTAGTTTTTTAGAAAGTTGATTTTGTAATAAATTCGAAATCATATTTTTTGATTTCGTTGATTAGTTGGCTATTCATCTTGCTTGAGTTGGGGGCTTTTCTTGGGAGACAATTGAGATTCGTAGGATGGGTTTTGGAAATTACCAAATATGGAAAAATTTGCCAAATATGGTAATTTTCAAAATTGTAATAAGGAGTTGTTTTCTTTCATTGTAGGGGTAGAGTAGAGTTGGAAGAATTGAATGAAGAATCATACATTCTAAAAATTTGTGTTATTGTTTTCTGAGTTATTATCATTGAAGGGGTTTGAGCTACATCATTTGGTATTAGAGTGGGAAGATGGTTGGGAGAGGAAGATAAAGAGGAAGAGGAAGATGAGGTGACACTCCAATGTAGAGATTTATATTGGATATGCAGACGCAAAGTGAATGATTGAATGAGCGAATGAATAGTCAAGGAATACCAGTAGCACAAGGAGAGGACAAATATGATGAAGAGGGAAATCGAAGAGGCACTAATCAAAATGAAAAAAATGAAGAAGACTTGGAAGAGTTGAGTTATGCAGATAGAGTACTTCAAGCTTTAGAAGGTAAAAATGAAGGGATCAAGATTGAAGTTTCAAACTATGCTGGTAGTCTTAAGCCAAAAGAGTTGATAGACTGGCTAATTGAGATGGGTAAATTTTTTGGATGGAAGCCTATAGGCAAGGAAAAGAAGATGAAGCTTGCATGCACAAAATTAAAAGGACATGCAATGATATGGTGGGATCACCTCCATAAGGAACGAACTAGAAAACAAAAGGGAGAGATCAAAATGTGGAGCAAGATGGAGAAAAAGCTTTGGGAAAAGTTCTTACCCTTGGATTCTTCACAAACCCTATTTCGTAAGTTCCATAATTTGAAACAAAATTTGTCTTCCATACAAGAGTACACAAATGAGTTCTATAAGTTATCCATGAGAATACAACATCAAGAAGATGATGAGCAAGTGGCTGCTAGATACATGAATGGTCTTAAATTGTCTATCCAAGATAAACTAAGCATGCATCTTCTTAACAATATGGAGGAAGCCTACCAATTAGCGTGAAGAAAAGTAGAATCGACAGTACAATCAGAGGAATAGAGGAGCAAGAAGGGGTCCCTCAACATCGTTTCGAGGAGGTTCTAAATACGGTCAAGGGGAATCCTCCCAAGGGTTCGAAAGAAATATAGATTCCATATAAGATCCTGCAAAATAGGAAAGAGGAAGGGAATTTCAGCGAGGACGAGGTTATGGTAGTAGAAGAGGATGGGAAAACTAATAGAGGCCCTTTACTTGTTTCAGATGCGGGGAAGAAGGACATAGAGCCTTTGAATGCTCAAATTATAACATGCTAGACATAAATCAAGGAAGACAACCTAGAGTGAATCTGGTTCAACCAGAAGAGGAGGAGCAAGAAGTTTCACCAGATGTGGGAGAAACCCTCATGATGAGGAGATCAGTGATCATTCCAGAGAAAGATGAAGTTCTTGCAAAGAACTTTGATGACTTGTGGCTTCGGACCAACATTTTTAGAACTAGATGCACTTCTGGTGGAAAGGCATGCCAAGTTATTATTGATGGGGGTAGTTGTGAGAATATGGTATCTAGAGAAATGGTAGAGAAATTAAATTTACAATTTGAGAAGCATCCTCGTCCTTACTGTATTGCAGGAAATGAAGTAATAGTTGATAAATGATGTTTAGTCAAATTTACCTTAGGAAAATTTTATAAGGATGAGATTTGGTGTGATGTTATCCCTATGGATGCTTGCCACATGTTGTTGGGAAGACCATTGCAGTATGATAGGAATGTCCTACATGATGGGGAGAAAAATACTTTCACATTTTGGAAGGATGGCTCTAAAGTGGTGTGAAACCATGTTGTCTGCAAAAGAAGTTGTCAAAGAAATGAAAGTAATAGGTTGCTGTTATGCACTAGTACTAAAAAGAGGAGAAGAACGAGAAAACTTGGTGCCACCCAATGCAATGAAGGTGCTGGAGGAGTTTGTTGATGTTGCTCCTGATGAGCTACCTGATGATCTCCCACCCAAAAGAGATATTCAACATCATATTGATCTTATTCCTGAAGCAACTCTTTCCAATGAAGAAACCTATCAGTTGAATCCAACACAACATGCATTGTTGAATAAGCAAGTGACATAACTGATGCAAAAGGGTTTGGTCAGGGAAAGCATGAGTCCTTGTGCAATACCTGCATTGTTGACTTCAAAGAAGGATGGTACATGGAGGATGTGCACTAATAGCAGAGCAATCAATAAGATTACCATTAAGTACCCATTTCCTATTCCTAGGATAGAGGAATTGGTGGATGAATTAGTGGTGGCTAAATACTTTAGCAAGATTGATCTCCGAATTGGCTACCACCAGATTTGAATTCGAAAGGGAGATGAATGAAAGACAACATTTAAGACGAGTTGGTTTGTAATGGATGGTTATGCCTTTTGGGCTATGAAACACACCTAACACATTTATGCAGTTGATGAATACAGTGTTGTGACCTTACATTGGTAAGTTTGTTGTAGTTTACTTTGATGATATTATGATCTATAATAGAAGCAATGAAGAACACTTACAACACTTGAGGATCATCTTGGGTGTCTTAAGGAAGGAGAAGCTCTTTGCAAACTTGAAGAAGTATAGGTTCATGCAAACTAGTTTGACCTTTCTAGGCCTTGTCATTTCTCAAGATGGTGTTCAAATGGATCCAAAAAAGGTAACAACAATCCTAGAATGGTCCAAACCTTCTAGTATAGTAGGAGTACGAAGTTTTCATGGGTTGGCAACTTTCTACCAAAAGTTTATTTGAAATTTTAGCAGTATAGTAGCGCCCATAACAAACTCTACTAGAGGAAGGGAGTTCACATGGACAACAGATGTTGAAAAGAGTTTTAAATTCTTGAAGAAAAAGGCAACTGAATCTCCTATATTGACACTTCCAAAATTTGATAAATTTTTTGAAGTCGAGTATGATGCGTCACATGTTGGGATAGGCGTTGTTCTTAGCCAAGCAAGTAAGCCTGTAGCCTTCTTTAGCAAGAAATTGAATGAAGTAAGAAAGAATTATTCTACCTATGATCTGGAATTTTGTGCAATTGTTCAAGCATTAAGACACTGGAGGCACTATCTAGTCCCACATGAATTTGTGCTATGTACTGATCATATTGTTTTGAAATATCTCAACACACAAAAGAAGTTGAATAGTTGACATGCCATGTGGGTATCTTTCTTATAGGGCTATATCTTTGTTCTGAGACATATGTCTGGAAAAAAAAATCAAGTTGCTGATGACTTGAGCAAGTGTGCTACACTATTAACCACAATGGAAACAAAGGTCACTGGCTTTGATGCTATTAAGGCTTTATATGCAACTGATGATGAGTTTTGGGAAATTGTAGAATAGCTAAAGGATTCATCTTTTGGTAAGTTGGATCATGTGAAAGGTGACTATTCTATGCAGGATGGTTACCTCTTTAAAGGTAACCAACTATGTATACCAGGTGGGTCTATGCGGGAAAACATTATCAGGGAATTTTATAGTGGTGGACTAGCTGGACACTTTGGCAAGGACAAAACAATAAACTTGGTTGAAGATAAGTATCGTTGGCCCAAAATAAAGAGGGTCATCACTAAATATGTGGTAAGGTGCAAAATCTGTTAAGTGGCTAAAGGACATTCACATCATACATGATTATACATGCCTTTTCCAGTACCCACCGAACCATGGATTGACTTGAGTATGGATTTGGTATTGGGTCTCCCACACACTCAATGAGGTAATGATCTATTTTTGTGGTTGTTGATCGATTTTCCAAAATGGTCCACTTTATTGCTTGTAAAAAGACCAACGATGCAACTAGAGTAGCAAAACTATTCTTTTCAGAAGTTGTTCATTTACATGGTCTTCCAAAGACCATTACCTTTGATAGAGACACTAAGTTCTTGAGCCATTTTTGGAGGATTCTCTAGAGGAAATTAGGAACAAAGTTATAGTTTAGTAGTGCTTATTATCCTCAAACTGATGGACAAATATAGGTAGTCAATCAAAGTTTGGGAAATTTGTTACGCTGCATTGTGGGGGAGAAGCCTAAACAGTGGGACTTGGCATTGTCCTAGGCAAAATTTGCCTATAATAGTTCTATTAATAGATCCACCAGAAAATTTCAATTTCAAATTGTCTATGGTTGAAACCCTCAAGGTGTTTTAGATCTTGTGTCACTTCCCTTGGATACAAAATTAGTGATGATGGAGTTGCCTTTGCTAAACACCTTCACCAACTCCAACAAGATGTCAGGCAAAAGTTATAGGATAGTAATGTGAGTTACAAGATTGCTGTAGATGCTACTTAGAGACAACAAATATTTGCTGCTGGTGACTTAGTGATGGTTTACTTGAGGCATGAATGGTTTCCTGTAGGCAAATATCATAACTTGAAGTATAAAAAGGTTGGGCCTTGCAAAATCATCAAAAAGATTAATGATAATGCTTATGAGGTTAGCTTACCAACAAATCTTGACATCTCCCCTGTTTTTAATGTTTTTGATTTATACACATTCCATGGAGATATTCCTAGTGCAGATGACGTTCAGGGAGTGGATTGGCAACATCACCTTCCTAATAAGAAGAAGGAAAAGATTGCCAAAATTCTTGACAAGCAGACTACCTCCACAAGGCATGGCTAGCACAACATATACTTGATACAATGGGATGGGTTACCTGCAACAGAGAGTACATGGTTATCTGAGTGGGTAGTAATGCAGTTAGATCCAATAAAATTGCAGCAATTCACAGGCATCCACTTGCAGGATTTGTGTTTCTTTCGAGAAGGGGAGAATGATGCATCAACTTCTGGGAGTCATAACTTTTGACTCAGATATGGGTTTTGGCTGAAATTTTATAGGCAATTGCGTGAGGAGTTATTTAGATTGCTGATGAGCTTAGCTCGATAGGGGGCTGGTTCGACATTTTTTCGAGAGCCTAAAATTTCATCTTGACCTCTGAAATCGACTTTTTGTGTTTTTTTTCCAGTTTTTTAGAAAGTTGTTTTTGTAGTAAATGTGAAATTAAATTTTTGATTTCATTGATTAGCTGGCAATTCATCTTGCCTTAGTCAGGAGTTGTTCTTGGGAAAAAATTGAGATTTGTAGGATGGGTTTTGGAAATTACCCAAAAATGGAAAAATATGTTTTTTCTAAAAATTTGCCAAATATGGTAATGTTCAAAATTGTAATAAGGAGTTGTTTTCTTTCATTGTAGGGGTAGAGTAGAGTTGGAAGAATTGAATGAAGAATTAGACATTCTGAAAATATGTGGTATTATTTTCTAGATTATTATCATTGAAGGGGTTTGAGCTACATAACGTAACTCTCACATATGCCAAAACCCTAGTCGAATCTCCATCAAATGACAACACTCCAGTAGAAGAGTTGTTAGAAATAGGGTATGCAGAGAACAGGGGGGGTGGGGGGGGGGGGGGATTGAATTAATATTTTATAAACTTTTGCCCAAAATTGGATATCTTTAACAAACTTATAACTTGCATATGAAAGTGCACTAACTATGCTAAACAGTAAACACAAGCATACAATAAAGTAATTCATAACACCATATTTTGTAAACTAGGGAAACCCTACCTAAGGAAAAACCTCGGTGGGGATGACACCCACAAAATGGTCCACTAATCAAAAGTATCTTGTGAAAGATATTGACCCTGTTAGGAGTTTGCTACATCCTTATAGTGTCTCGGCCCTTGTTAGAAGCCTCAACCCTATTAGGAGTTGTTATTACAATTTACAAATGTATGCAAGATGAGCCCATTGCCCAAACATGCAATATATAATGAAATTCAATATACAAAGAGTAGATACAAAAACCTCTGCATACTGTTGCTATCTTTAATATATGGTATTTGCCTTTGCTGCTCTTCACAAACAATTCACACAGCTATGGTCTTACATCAGAATTTGCATCACAAAACATATCATTATAGACCTACTAGTTTGCACATCTTCATATTCAAAAACTTTTCCTTTATACCACATTTCTTTTAACTGTCAGCATTCATCTCTTTCACACTTGCCAAAATGCAAATTGATTCTTGCTAACTTAGGGTTAACATCTATGATGTCAGCCCTAATTAGTTAAGTAATTATTTTGATAAATAAAATCATTCCTTAACCCAAGATATTCATTTCCTCAAGTTGGCCCTGTTCTGCCTTTTCAACACTGTCTTTGTAAAACCAAAATATTTTTGTCCGTATTGTGCTACCCTCTTGTACACTTCATTTGGACAAATTGTACTTCCTCTAGTGAAGTGCACACGTGCCATAAATTCCTCTGCGAACTGCGCTGACCAAAAAGGTCTTGTGCTAACAGATACACTCTATTACACTTGACAGTTTTCTAAGTCTTTGACCCAAAACTTTATCTCTAAGATTTGTTGACTTCATCTACGCTATATGTTTCCATAAATGACAACATCACATTTTGTTAACCTACCAAAATTGCCACCAAGATCACAACGACTCAGCAGATGCTGAAGCTCCAGTGGACGAAAAAACCCTATCCCCAAATGACAAAACCCCAACTGAAGCTAGCAACTTCCCAGTGGATGATAACACCCTAGCTGAAGCACCAATGATCTTGTCATTGATGACCAAAGCTAGTTCTAGATCAATCTTGTGTTTAATAAGAGATTTCTCTTTTTGTCAAAGCTTAAACTTCCTCGTTTAATCTCTCGTTGAACCTTTCTTTGCGTTTGGGTTAGATCACCTAATCATCCCCTTTAGATTTCATGAAGATTCTTATTACAAGGCCCATTAGTAATGTTATTGTTCATTTTTTGAAGGTGGATGATTGTACTTGTCGCTTGGGTAACTCCACCTTTGGTCCATTCTTGTTGAAATAAAAAATATAAGAAACTCTTAATGGGGATGTGGTGTTGATGGTCGGGGACATGCCTTCAATGCTCTTAATAGATTATAAGGGCCTCCTTGTTTGTTGTCAATATTGTTTAGTTGTTGGTCACCTAGCTTTGGATTGTTCTTAGACACTTAGAAAGGTATTCTTACATGGTGAATGGATGCTAAGGTATACCACTTAATTGTCGAGGCTCCCATTGGGATATGCAATTCAATGATACTAGTAAGCATTGTGATTTGGGCTTAATGTTGTTGTGCCCAAATGTGCCTTTTGTGATTTTTCTATTCCTTATCCATGTTTGGATGTGCATGCAACTCCTTGGCTATCATCTTCTTTGGTGGTCATTGATATGCATTTTAATTTTATTGTTCCTCTGGATTTTGGATAATCATGTCTTGTTTTCTGTCATGTCCCCTTTTCAAATAATAAAAAAATAATAATCTTTGCTAAGACAGGCAGACCCAAGAAAGTGAAGTTTCGGAAAAAGGGGGGTTAATCTTTGGAAACTGTTGGACTAATAAATGAAATTATTATTAAAATATGTTTCATTAACCTCTCTTGGACGTGAGTTACGGTTATGGCCTCTTTTAAGGGGTTTGGAGGCATTTTGGGCAGGGGGGAGAACTTGATTTTTGCTCATTCTTTGTTATTCTTCAGAGGCTGCCAAACCTGTGGAGAAGGAGACCCAAGAACGAGAGTTTGCAGGTTTCTAGGAAGGCTAAGGACGGGAGTTTGAAGCCATTCCATGTGCATGCTCATACAGAGTTTTCCTTTGTGCTGAATAGTGTAGATTTGTGGGTTTTTGGGTGTGTTTTTTGCATGAGTTTGGTGTTTTCAGTTGAGCATTTCATATCAGTTTTGGTTGCTGCTGTATTTTAGACTTTAAGCTGTTAAAATAGAGCTGAATATATGTATTGGGATGTGATTAAACTTCTAAGATAGTTTATTAGTGTTTTTGTGGTGTTTTCGGGCATTTTTGTGTTAGTTTCGGGAGCCCGATGAACATAGTTTTTGTCCTACATTTGTGAGCTGTTGTGTAAAGGCTATATAGATCTGAAAATGTCATTTTGTAGGCTGTTATGCTGCTGAAAAATCTGTAAAAATGGCCATTTTCAGATTTATTAATAATAGGTGAAGCTGTGAAGCTTTTGGCACCATTTCTGGCATACCCGATTTGGGGTTTCTTGAGAAATTTGGAGGATCTTTGTGATATGAGTTGTTTGATCTTAAAGATCTGATTAAAGATTGGAAATATCATACAAAATCAGAAACGGGACATTTCATTTTCACTATTATTGGGGTGATGGATTGTAACATCGTTTGGATGGTAGTTCATTGAAGGACATACCCTTTTTCTCTACTTACTCATTATGGGGTGGTGAAAGAGAACTATGTGATATTGGGTTAGAACCCTTGTCTCCCTCTAATTTCTAGCTTTGGTCAAAAGGTCCCTCTCTCTTCATTTTCATCGTTTTCTCAATGCCACCTCTTCATATTCACTCTGTTTGCCTTGATGGTGACTTGTATTAGTTCCATGCCCTTCCTCTACTTATCTTATCAACGAATCACAATGTTTAATCAATAACATATCTTATTATGTGGCCCCTTGTGTATGAATTACAAGACTTTAGGGCTAGACCCATGCTAAGGAATGCAATAAACTATTATCACTAGCCATAAAAGTAGAATAGCTAAGTTTGTAAAGCGTTGGAACTTGGAACTTGTAAGCGTGCGAAAGCTTTTTGTGGATATGCTTCTTTAATGTAATTTTGTAGAATAGTAATGTCTTATCTTTCCTTCTTTGTATTTGTTATCATTGGTCTTTTGATTGTTTGCATCTCACTTTTGAAGAACACATTGCTAGCTCTTTGAATCATTGCTAGCTCTTTGTAACATTTAGATAGAGTGCATCAAATGCTACCTTATCTTTTCCTTATGATATAACTCCATAAAAATGGAAACATGTAAGAAGAAATGTTACAATGATCATAATTTCCATTGTTTGAACATGATGTTTAACATGAAGTAGCTAATGGTGAATTTTGTTTACTTGGATTTTGTATTTCTCAATTGTCACAAAATATGATATTATCCTCTTTTTTGTATTAGAAAATGTGACCATTGGAAATATTAAACATTCGTTTGCTTTTCATCGTTAGAGACACTTCTTAACAACTCCTCTCATAAAAATTGTTACATGGTGTGATGCTAACTCAAGCCCAATCTAAATTTTAATTTTTTTAGAGTACATATAATCATTCAAATTATATATGTGATTACTCGATGTCATGGGTATTCACATGCATAGTTTCTACTCTTCGATGTTGGATCTTTGCATTATTTGTATTTATCTACTTCCTTATAATAACTAATGACCTTAAATATGTTATACCATATGTTACGTTTGTATGGACTTATATTGCTAGTTGGTGCATACTTTTGCTTATTATCTTATTATTCTTTTTAATCTACTAGTGTAGATATCTTAAATAAATCTATCTAAAGAAATGCCGATAGATATCTACTACAAAATAATTATAATTTAATTTACTACATATGAAATTATTTATATTTCCTTTATCTCCATTTATATAGCTTTTTGCTAACTTCCCAGCTTTTTATTTTAATTTCTTAAAAAATTGATGATTTATATTTTCAAATATAATAATTTATATGGATATTTTATGTGGTATTTATTAAATTATTTTTAAAAGTATATTCTATTCATAATAAAATTTAAACTTGTGACATGTAGATGGTTGTCAAATTTAACCTAAAAGAATAAAAGTTAACATTAACACGGTCACACCATCTCACTCCCCCATTTTGCTATTGTAGAATGCCTATTGGCATTAATTATTATTTGTTTTACTTCAACCCATTCTTTCTAGAGTTTAATGTAATGTTTAATTTTTAACATTTATGCTATGAAAGCATGACTATTTTTAACGTTAATCTAATTATTATTGTCAATCTTATAAATAAAATTTGAGACATGGATTAGAGGTTTTCTTTTTGATTCTTTCTTCTATGAGCTCTTGAACTAGTTACAATAAGAATATGTTTCAGTGGCTATGCCCACTTTTCCCTTAAAAAATATAAAAGCAAATATTGAGATATGGAAGCACAATGTGTCTCACTTATTTGAAATATGCCACATGAAATATATCATATGTTATGTTTGTATGAAATATATTGTAAGCCACAAAATCACTTTTATTATTCTTATTATTGATTATTGTTATTTAATTCAATATATGCTTTAATTCGCTCCTATGCTTAACTTTTATAATTAGGACTATTGTGAATATTTATTGAATTGTCATGTACAATTTATTTTGATAACTTTTTCCTAGGAAGTATTTATTATTTTTATCCAAGTGAAATTAAATAATTGGTTTTTCCTATGCAGGTGTTAGTGGAATCATACGTCGAGCGTTATTTGATGACTGGGTTGAGTTTTATCAGGTGTTTTCTACTATATTCTACTATTCTCTTTGCAAGAATTATTGAGGCAATTCCACATCTAGTTATATGATCTAAATGAAAGTTTGTAATTTTTTCAAAATAGTAGTTGGAAAATAACTCTCAAAGACAAATTGATTTGAACTTATTTTTTAAATCAATAGAATTTTTTTTTTTTGATTGCACACTAGTGTACTTCTTTCATGTGAACTGGTTCCTATTGCAAAAAAATACAAAACAAAATTAGTTTTTTTGAAAAAACACCTCATACTTAGTATATAAAATGCTTGTGTATCTAATGTAAAATAGAATAATTTTTTAAAGATGTAAGCTTGGATATGTGTAATGCCATATATAAGATTACACCTAAAATAAGCGTTGAACTTAAATGCATAATATCAGATATGAACTAAGCATTTTGCGAGACGAGTACCGTGTGATCATAAAATTCATAAAGACTAAATTGCATGGCGTTGACCCATTTTTTTAATCGGAGGGTAGTTTAATAATGTTAGATGAAGTGTAAACTTATAATACATAACGAAAAGAAGATTGTATAAAGGACCTTAGTTGTGTTGTTATAAATCTTTCAATTTTTGTTGAGAACCTTAATACATGTATTTTCTTTTTCAACTCTTTTTAGGATGTCGGGTTTTTTTGCGAAGGTGAATATTTTTCACTTATACTTTGTTTTCAATACTAATAATACTAGCAATAGTCATTAGGCTTACACGAATAAGCATATCAAATTGTTATAACTACATCTATTTTTTACATTGACTATTTTTTGGGTTATATCCAATTTCAGTTTTTTTTTTGGTTTTCTTATTCTTTGTTTTGAAATACTAGCCATTGTTTTTTTTTGTTATGATTGTGGAATACTATCTTTTATGATGGGGGGACTTATCAAATTGCTGTTTATAAATAAAATCTGAAAAATATATTCTTTGTGACTTTCATTTGTACATCAATATAACAAAATACCTCAACATTAATGACATCTATTAAGAATTTAACAATAAACATATCTAAGTAATTTTATAAAATTTCTAGGCATTTCATGTGTACAAGTCTTTGAATCTTCATGTCTTACACACATAGACATAGACACACGCACACACACGTGCACACACACAGACACACAGACACAGACACAGCCACAACCACAGACACAGATAGACATGCACGCATGCACGTGTATGCACACACACACACACACACACACACACACACACCCCACAGACACACATGCACACGTGCGCACACACACACACAGACATGCACACGTGCGCACACACACACACACAGACATGCACAGACACACACACATATAGACACACACAGACACAGACATAGACAGACACACCCAGACACGCACATGCACGCACGCAACATGCATACACACACACACACACACCCACAAACACACACACACACACACACACACACACACACACACACACAGACGCACCCAGACACACGCACGCACGCACACACACACACACACACACACACACACACACACACACACCCACCCACCCCTACCTTTCCTTTACTGCTCATTCGAAGCTTGATATTTTTCTTTACCCTACAAATATTACGGCTGCCTTGAGCATTGCACATACAACCACAAATTCACTTTACTGCTCATTCAAAGTTTGATATATATCTTCATCCTACAAATTTTATGGCTACCTTGAACACCACACATACAACCACAAATTCTTTTCTTTTCTATATTTTTCCTATTGGAAAGGTAATTGCTTTCACTATTCCTTTTGTGATTCTTTGGTGCAACTTGTAAGTTCTTTCTCAAATCTTGCTGCCGTTGATTGCTGGTCTTTAACATCATCAAATGCCACATTTCATAGAGGTTAGAACTCTTGTGAGCCATCAAAAAGAGGCACACAAATTTGTTCTTTCATTTCCCTCCAATTGTCTTTTGAAATTCCTATGGATATGCTTAGAATTCCTCATTAAATGCTTTCAAATATAGAAGTCAAGGTTGGTAAGCTATATCAAACAATTTGTTGATTTAAATGAAAAAATGATAAAACTATGGACAAAGTCTTGCTACTTAGAAAATTGACGAGTTGTGTTTATTTTCTAAAAACTCATTAGTTTCTTTGTCCATTTTAGGCACTTATCAAGAATGAAATGTCAAGGATCAATTGCCTTTTTGAACACTCCCCGAAACATCCAAATTGAATAAATTAATTCATTTCTAACATAATACGTCAATTAATCCCTTCAAACTTTAAAATCTTGAAATTATGAAATAAGATATTTTTAAAATGAAATTAAACATTATATTTATCTTTTATTTTTTGAATGAATTGATAAATCTATTATTTTATCCATGAACATTCTAAAAATACACTTGTAGCTGCAATCTATTTAAAAAAGAACAAGAAGAAAAGAAAAGTTAAATATGAAAGCCTTTTTTTGACCTAATTACTTGTGAGCTCAGCTCTGCATCACTCCTTGAATGTCAATATTTGCATTGTTAAGGAAATGCCCTTAAAAGTGTTGGATTGTTCTCGAATTCAAAAGAACAAATCTCAAAGGCCCAAGATAATTAATTGACTCTCTTTTTGGTTTCAGTTGCTTGTTGATCGAAATATAATCCTTGGCTCAAAATAACGACTTGTTGGCAAAAGTGACTTTCAACGAGGGTTCAGGTTTTGGATGCATTAGGATTCTATAGTGTGTTAATTATAATGTTTTTAAAAAAGCTTTAATTATACCCGCTTTCATGGCGCCTAAAGGGAAGCCCTCACTCACTCATTGTATTCTGAGCCTTTTTTAACCTAATATGTTTTTGAGTGTCGATTTTTTATTATTATGAGTTAATTTATCTATTTATAATATAAAATGCAAAGTTCCACGCTTAAATTTCTAATCCATGACCAAATTCTCAGGGTCAGATGTACAGTCATTAAATTGGTAAGAGTGCAAGCTGAATGACATATTCCTTGTACAGGAAGAGCTTGACGCGTTTGCCATCAATATCGTAGTGTACTATTGCACGAATTGAATGGCAAAGGTGCCTTGAGTTGTTTAGTGTTGCATTGCTTTATAGCAAGTCTTGAAGGATTGGGATATATAATTGGCTAGTGTTAATGTCTGGAAATACCTCGCATCTTCGACTAAATGATACAACATTGTTCGCTCCTCTAGGTTTCAATCAGATTTAAAATTTTGAAATGAAAGAGGCAAATTTGTTTTACTTTCTATATAGGAAGTTCATAGAGCATAGGAAATTGAAGGCTACATAACTTAGCTTATCTAACCAAAAAAAACTACCGACACTCACACAAACCTAACAACCACACTAAAAGAGATAAACAAATAAAAAGTAGAAAGATTAAACACCTAATCTGTCTTGAGGGAAAGAAACCCCCCTTCGGTTAAAACGAGGAAAACACTAAGATTTTCCTTTACCTCCCTTTCTCTGGGAGCAAAGCTTTATGTTGAATAGAGGAGATGATTCCTTATGATGTTTTCCAATAATTGGGATCATTCCCTCCTTGACCAATGAAAATGCCTTCTGCAAATTGAGAATTAGCCTAGATCTATTGCACCAGATCCAACAATAGAAACTTGGATAGAGCCAATAACTATAGTTCAAAAAGAAGACAAAACAACATGAACATAACCAACAATGGTAGAACCAACAGAAATAGCCTCTGTTAGCATACAACCCACCATAGCTTCTAGGAAATAGAAGGAAACATTCGAAGACTGAAGATTGACAATGACAACAGGGCAATCGAGAGAAATACTAACAAACCCTGCAATAATAGAAACAATGCCAATACCAACATCATCAACATCCAAACCAACCACCACACCACCCACAACAACACTAGTAGCATTAATCGAAATAGGAACAACATGAACAGGCTCAACAGTGGGGGAAACCTATGCAACCTTTTTAGCAACAATATAATGTTCAGAAGATGCCTCCTTCCACCAAGAGGAAGTCTTTTTAGGCTTAGTCCTCTGTATATGACATTGAGTCACCAAAGGCCTATTGTTGTAGCATTTTCTACATTTGAAGGGAATCCCTTCATAGTCCAAAGTGTGAACCCAACTTCCATTAGGAAGCTCAACATTAATTTTCTTAAGCAAACCCTTAGAAATATCCACCTCAACAAGGATTCTCATGTAAGTGGAATACAAAATATTTGACGAGTCTTCATCAACTATCAAGAAATCACCAATCGCTTCACCTATAACATTCAATAGGAAATTAGATTTAAGATGTCTCTGGCTCACGCTCTCGCTCTGGTTGCATTTCAAAATGATGATGTTCCCACCCACCGTCTTCTTGCTATTGTGCTCCCCGATTCAACTACTGCATGTGGGGGTGTCTTGCCAGCGGTCGCTGTTCTTGGGAACTCTTTTGCCCTTGCTGTTGCATCTGGTGGTGGGTCTTTTGGGCTGTCTCAGATGTTGCTAGGGTCTTCCCAGATGACCCTCTTAGGGTCTCGGGTAGCTACGAGGAGGTCAACGATTTCATATGCGGATGTGGTTGCTTTCGAGGCAGGTATCTGTGGTCTTGTCTCTGTTGGGAGAGGGGGACACTGTCCTTTGGTGTTGCCTGTCTTTGTAAGTAGCCCCATTGTGGTTAATCTTGATTCAGATACTATGGATGAGATCTTCAAAACTGCGGAGGATTTCTCTTCTATTGCTGCTATTTTTCGTTTTAGGGGTTTCTGGCCCTCTCTATTGGATCTACATGTTTGGATTTCCAAACATTGGGAACCAATCATAATTGATACAGTTTAGATTTACCTTATGGCAAGGGGTTTTTTAATTGTGAAATTTGAAAATGCTGCAAATAGGAAAACCGAGCGATTTCCCCTGATGGCCAAACCTTGGTATCATGGGTTTGATCCTCTTAATGAATCCTTTAATAAAATACCTTTATAGGCAAAATTTCCAAGCCTTACCCTTCATCTTTGGCTAGATTTAGTCTTAGAGTCTATGGGGGAGGCTATTGGGGATTTCCAGATGGTTGATTCGGATTCTTCTGATATGTTTAAGACGATGCATGCTCGTATTCTTATGGAGGTTGATGTTTCAAAGGGTCTCCCTGAACAGATTACTTTGGCTTCTCCAAATGGTATTTGGACCTAGAATCTTGATTATGAGGGTATTCCTTTCAGATGCAAGAAATATCACAATACTGGCCATCTCGTTGCACAGTGTTCCTCTGATAAGGTTAGATCGAAGAAATCACCTTCTTGGTGGTTGGGGGTTTCAGACCATCATTATACAGTTCGAAAAATTTCCAAGGAAGGGGGTGTGGCGGATTGCTCACCTCAGATTGATCATTCTTGGGCAGTTGCTATTGCTGTTGTCTTTGATGCTACAAATGCTGTCTCTAGGGCAACTTTTGTCCAGAATGTTAAGGCTGTCCCTTATTTTTCTACTGTCTATATCTAGAACATTGTTGTTGGAGTTGGTTCAGCTGTCTTATCTCTTGGTGATGTGGGTATTAATGCCCATGTTTCTTTTGGGAGGGTTTTGGGGGTTAGCTATGGTGCTACCCCTTTCCCTTCTATGGATACTGTTGCGGTCTGCCCTGGTTCTTTAGGTTTATCTCTGGATTGGCAGATGGCTGCTGAAAGGGTGGAGGATGGATGAACATCAGTTAAAGGAAAAAAAGTCAAATCCTCCAAACCTTCATTTGATGTCTTTATGTTCTCAAAAGAGTGAGCCAAAATGTAAATCTTGACGGTCCTTTGTTGTATTTTACTGGGTTGGTTTAGCCCTCTTGTTGGGAACTATGGCGAGTTACTCTAGTTTGCTGGGTGGTGTTCCACATTTGTGTTAAGATCCTTCATTGCTATATCTTTCTTTTCCCTTTGTACAAGGTTTCAAGTCCTTTCAAAACTTGTTTTTACTTGATCAAAACATTCAACAGGGAATCAACCTAAAGATGAAGAGAAAGGTAGGGAAGCCGAACCCAAATTGGAAACTTGGTAAAAGATTTAGTAGGATGGGAGAAATAAGGGCACCACAGTTTCATCAGCTATAGATGGTGCTATGAAGAACCAAGAGAAAGAAGGACGATAAAGGATCTTCTTTCAATCCTTTGTGTCATCGAACTTAACTATAAAAAACCCCCTTGATCATGGGGAAAATATGGATAGTACCTGATAAAATAGGATCTCGTGGAGATCCACACATGCAAATATGAAAGACTCGGCCATAGGCCTTGAAAGTGACAAATCACAAGATGATCTAAAAGATTTCTGGAAGCATCCACAATGTCTTTTACCATGTCCTCCAAACGAAGCAAGAAAAGATAACATATAGGAAAGGGATCCTTCCCCTTAGAGCCTGATCCATTACTAGGAAGAGGAACTAAAGGTCGTGCAACAACCCTAGCAACATACAAGAAAGAACCTCCAAACACCCTAACGCCATCAACATGCTAGCTCTAGTGCTCACACCAACACCCTGTTAGCTTCAGTGCCAATACCCTTGCCCTAGTGCCTACGAGAAATACAACGTGCCTTGAATTGTTTACTATTGCATTGCTTTATAGAAAATCATGAAGGGTTGGGATAAATAGTTGGCTAGGGTTTATATTTTGAAATACTTCGTAGCTTCAACTTAATGTTACAACATTGTTCACTCTTCTCTAGGTTTCAATAAGATTAAAAATTTTAGAATGAAAGAGGCAAATTTTCTCTACATTCTTAACATGAAGCTCATAGAGCATAGGCAATTGAAGGCTACATAACTAAGCTTATATTTGTTTTAGTTTTTTTATGAGAGAAAAGTTTGAATTCTCAATTTCTCATGACTCTTTTTAAGAAAGCTTGTTTTCTTTGTTGATTTTGATTTGTTTTGTGAACAGTGATTTTTATTATTTGTCTTAAATTTCAATTATCACTATTGAAATTGAGTTCATTTAGGAGGTGAAATTCAATTTTTATAACTGAATTTGTTGAGTTAATTTTTGTTTGATAAACAAATAATGTTTTTAACTAAAGTAAGTGGGAAATGACATTTTGTTAATGCAAACCATTAGAACAAAAAGCTATTGTGGGACTAAGAAACATGGTTATTGGTTACCTATAGGTAGTTAAAGTACAATACTGCAAACTTCAATTTGACCTAAACGGCCAACTAATGAAGATCGGAGTTAAGACGAGTGAAAGGGTCCAATGAAATAATTTGAGATTTATGGGCTGAAAGGGAATGCTCCTTTTATTATTATTATACAATAGTCCATGAAAAAACATTATTTTTTAAGGAAAGAACGAGAACTTTATTGGCAAATCCATTCGAAGCAACATAGAAGTCAAACAAATGAGACATCATATTTGAAGGAGGAAATTCACAATCTAGAGAGAGGGTGTCAAGAGTAATATACAAGATAAGACATGTGCTTGAAAGAACACACATGTTTTGAGGCGAAGGGATATTTAGGAAAATGGATGACCATAGTAAGAAGAACAAATACTGAAGTGATAGTGGCCACATGATGCAAGGAGATATGAACCATTGAAGTAGGAACAATGGTTGGATAGGGGGTCACAACTTCTATAGGAGAATTAGAACCATAGTTTCAGTCTAGCGACAAAATCATAGGATAACATTATTCAACATCTTTTCACTAGGTTGGAGAGGAGTGATGTCTAGAGCCATTGGGACAATAAGAGGCCAGTTGCTAGTGGTAATTTAACATCTACACTTGAATAAGATACTCTGAAGTCTAGGGGATTTTTGCAATAAAACTCACTAATAGTATCATAGAAGCAAGTGGTTTGGAGAGGTTGAAGTTTGCTAAAATCCTCACATAAGAGGGTTAAGAAAAAAAAGATGGTATTATGGTCAACTTTAATGAAACACCCCAACTTATTGCCAATAGATTAGAATTATAAAGGGAGGTGGAGGAGCTTGTGCTAAGTAGGGGAAAACACGATAGGACCCATTGAAGGATTGAAGATGGTGTCCAAGGAAAAAGGGGTAGAAAAAGGGAAAATGAATTGTGCATGTAAATTCCATTTCTACACACCCAATGCCAAATAAGTATCTCTATCATTTGAATGCTTTAACAAAGAAACCATAACCACAAGGAGGAGCGTCCATGCAACTAGGGGACTGCATTAGACAAAAGAGGTGTTGTCATGTTCATTAGGTATAAGGAGGCCAAAACATTAGGAGAATCACCTCATCATCAACATATGGAAAGTGGAAGAATCAGAGTTTGGGATAGTCAAATGACTAGGTGGCAATGTCTTTACAATGTGAGAGAATATTTTGTAGCTAGATGACAATTACAGGAACACTGTCTACATTGAAAGGGGAGGTCCTCATAATTATAATCTAGTAATTGAGTCTAACTCCCGTCCCCAGCCGTGAAAACAACATCCCCCAAAAGGGGTGTGGATATGACAATATCAATTGGAATGCATAGGACGGTAGCAAGGCCCATAGTTGTTCTAGCGTCAACCACCTTTAAGAAACAACCAATATAGTTTCCAATAGCCTTTAAGTAAGAAATTTACCAAAATGGAAGGGGACACACACCAAGAAGTTTAGAAAGAGGGTTAAAGTAGATTGTCTAGGCTTAAGATAAGGTCATATAAAATTTTAATGACTGTTTTTAGGCTTGAGTTTTTGGAATAAAGTAGCTTAATTCAGCCTATCATTTAAAGACTAATTGATGAACAAAGAGAGTTAACCAATTCATTTGGGATTCTATTAAGTAGATTAATTGTATGTATTCAAAGAATGTCTCACCTTGGATGGATTTGTTTATACTTTAGTTTTATTTGGTTGTAGGAATATATTTGTGAGACATTGTAGCACAAGAAATATTGGGTTATTTTTGGATGCAATATTGTTGATTATCTCACTTGTATTGGATTTGACATGATGCATGGAATTAAAGAACAAATAAACTATTCAAATGATGATTCTTGGAAAGAATAGGTTGAAACAAGAAGAGATAGACTCATAAGAACTATGTAATGAGGTTCTCCTAGTTTGGGAATAATTTTTCTTGGAGTTAAAGTGTAGAAGTATTTGAACATGTTTGAAAAACCATGATGCATGAGCATCTTGGGTGTAAGAGCAATCTTGCATCACCCAAAAATATTTCCTGTTTGTTTCTAGAGGATTTCTACTTAATAAGTCAGTCATACGAGCTCAAAACGTCCTAATTTTAGAGGTGTATGTTCATTTTGGATATATTAGTCTACTAGTTGACGACCAATGCCATATCATGAGTATTTGTGAAGTTATTGCAAATTTTTGGCGTGCAATTTTGGTCTAAAAGATTCAAGCTCAACATTGGAGGCCTTAGAGGCCTTGAATTGGTTTTGAAATGGGGTCGATTGGAGCTTGCACATGATGCGCCCTATAGATCAGAAGCTGAGGATTCTTAAAAGTGGTTATAATAGCCAATTAGAGCAATGATTTGAAAGTTACGACCTTCAAAATTTAGGCCAACCAAAATTTCCAAAATAAGTGTCAAAGGTGTATTAGGCCGACTATGTAATTTTAGAGTTATTCGGTCTTAAGGTTTTAGGTTTGATGTCTAGAGACTTCCTGGGCGGTGTAAAAATGCCTATATAAGGAATGCCCATACATTGTCTAGGACAACTCTTCGTAGCTTTGTGTTGCAAATTATTGTAAGGAAGGTGCCCATGTGGGTTTGCATATTGTATTTCAATATTTTGTAATTCCGTATTTGTGGTAATAGTAAGAAGGCATATTTTGTTCTCGCAAATTGCTGCTATTTCTTTGTTTCTTTTATGTGTTTGTGGTAGTAAGGGGAGCACCCTTCAACAATCCAACTTGTTTAGTGTTACATTAAATGAGAGTTTCTCAAAACTGTGAATGTAATCGATCTTGTGAATTCTTGTCTAGCTTTGCGACTAGGTATCTAACATGTGCACATTCTAGTGACATTTTTCTTTTTAATATTTTTGTTAAACTATTGTGGATATATTTCTCATGTTATACATATCCATGCTTTCACAAGTTGTAGACCATTGTGATATTCTAATTGACTGTGTTAAAATCCTTGAACTAGAAGATGGTCTTGCTAAATAAAGAAATAATTTAGTGAAATCTCTAGTAGGCTAGCATGTTGAGTATTGTGCAACTCTGGAGAACCTGTAAGAGATAGTATTATATTCTACACACATAATAATGATCATAACAATAACAAATAATTTAGGGGAAGGGTGTCTTTTGCATTTCATTCTATTACTTGTCAACTTAGTTTAATTTATATCCAAGTAAATTTTGTTTAGTTTGAAATGAAGGCTAATGTATGTATTATAAGTGTTGTTATTGTTTTTATCGCTGATGTTTTGGTTGTTTGGACTATGTAGGAGATGATCTAATTAAAGTGTGAGAAAGTTTCAAGTTTAAAGCACAACAATAAAGAGGATTACACACTTGCACCCTAGAACACGATGTGGTATATTTGGTGATGCATACTTTATTTTACGACTTAAAATTTATTTTCATTTTTATTAAAAATGATGAGATTTATTGCTTTATATTGATTTAATTTTCTAGATTTTACAAGTTTTCTTATTTGATTTGAAGTGAATGTCTTTTATTGCTTGAACAATGATGTAAAGCTATCTACCATCATTTAAAAAAAATTATTTTATTGAATTGCATTTGATTTTGAATTGAATTTACTTATGTTGGACATCACCCTAACAATATTTGTCTTGAGTTGATTAGAAGGTTAGTGGTGAAATGTACTTACCTATTAGCTAATGCAATTGTTTTGTATAAATTAGTGTAGATGCTTAATATTGTCCCTAAGACTATATTAATGTACTTAACATATTATGTAACACAATTTTTAATTATTTAATAATGATTTATATTCGTTATATTCATCTACTTATTTAGTTAAATCTATTCATTTTCCTAAAAGTATTCAAATTAATTTCAAATACTATCCTCTAAAGTATTAAATTGAATTGAATACATGCTTGCTCCATAAATCCCTTTTAAATAAATTCTATTTATTTATTTCCCTCACACGACTTATAATTTCCTAACTGACGATTAAGTTAAATCTTATTTAATTATATCTTAATTGATCCCTAGATCCTATCCTACTAACATCCCTTTCTATCTAATAATCCTACCCACTAATTAGCCGAGGATAATTAGACCAATTTTCATGTTCCTACAAATATTAGTCCTCATATTTTGCTCCAACATGCGAGAAATGAATTCTAAAAAACCAAAATATGACCTTCTCCATCAACTTACCTTATTTTCTCCAAAGAAGGGACTCTTACACCCCTTATGACATCTCTTAAAATTTCTTGAAGTGTTTAATTGACCTTTTCCTCTTACACTTTATTATACACCTCTTACACACACTTACATGTGCACTCATAGTACATTTGACCCATGACATCCCAAGTTGCTCCCACATGTGCGAGCAAACCTTAGAATTTGCATCATTTACATGTCTCTCTTTTGGCACCTATGTGGATGCCACATTGAGGCCACCTCCTCAAACCTCTTTAAAAATCTATAAATAGAACCCTTGTCCCAACCAAATTCATCTCCTATTTTACATTAGAGTTATTATGATAGAATAATTGTAGAACATTTAGTATTTTCTTGATCATTATATTTCTTGCATACTAACCTTGTCGGTAGGTAGATGCATCCACATTTAGTTTAATATAAGTTTTCATTTGATTCATTTTAGATTTGTGTGCAATCTTATACTAGTTTTTGTCACATTTACCCATAGGATCTCATATTTTTATCTTGCATTGAATGCTTTTGAGAATGGTTGCTTTCAGAGTCATCTTGAAAAATTCAATCATCTTCATTCTAGTTGATAAATCTTTGCATTGTATTCTTGGATTTATCATCCATATCTAATCTAGTTTGCGGGATTCATGATTTGTTTTTGCATTTTGGGAGTGCACATCCATAAGCCTCTCCATGATGAAATTAACAAGTTTATATTGGTGTACTTGTTGAGCTGCTTCGAGGTTGTGTGAGGAAGATTGTTTGTTGTCTTTCAACTTTTTTAAAGCTCAAAAGTTTAGTTTAGTTGAATGTTATTGAATCTTGATTTATCTATGTACTTGTTCAACTATCTTTACCTTTTTTGAGCTTGATCTCAACATGTTAGACATACATTTTGGCATGTACGATGAGACCCATCATGTCCCTCAAGTAATCTTAAAATTTTAAAAAAATTGTAACTTGTAGATAAATTTCACATTTTTTTGCTTATTTGAAGGACATAGTGTCGTTTGCACGGGCAACTTTGGCATCTCTGTCCTTAACCACATTTTTTCCTTTAAAAGTTTGTTTCAATTTGATTTTTAGCACGTTTGGAATTTAGTGCTCTTGTGTTTTTTATAGTAGGCAAGTTTAAGAGAATAAAACTTTGACACATTTATTTTCTAACTATTTAACTTGCAATTTTTCTCCAATTTCTAACTCTATCGCCTGCACAGGTCTATTACGGCATTTGCATAACTTGGCATATGAGCTGATAATTTGTCATCTACGACTGACATAATGTTCTTTTTGGTAGGTATAATAATATGTATTTTTAGCAAGTGAATACTTTTCCATCTTTGCTACTAATTTGTTGTCTTTGTGTTTTGGTGTATGTGCCTGGTTTTGGCATATGTGTTGTTTCAATTTCTATTAATAAGGTTAAATTAGTATTGTACTTCAATTTCAGATTTATTTATTTATTTTTTATTTTTTGTGATTTCCTAATTACCTGACTTGCAGATTTCGCCTGCCAAAGGCAATAAAAACACAAACTACTAAAGAATCTTTGATTGTATGTTGCCTTGAAATTTGACTAAACATAGTGTTTTCTAAACGTCAATTTCTAGGAACTTAGTTTTATTATGAACTTTATTGTGATTGTAAGACGAAAAGCTGAGAGAGTTTGCTCTTTTCTCCAAGCAAGAAAATAAAAAAGTATATGATGAAGAAGAGCGAGAATCTAAGGGATTAATCATGTTTCCACTTCTAGTGGGACCTACCTTGATCAACACTAAATGTCATGTCCTTAACTTAGACTTTACAAATAACATTTTGATGCAAGGAGGGGTTGATAATTAGGGCCAAAGGCTCACCTAATCACTAATCCACCTTGTTGAAACAACAACACAAGGAGAGAGAGATAGAACAATAGATCAATGTATTTCATTAATCACACTTCTTACATGCCAGGCTGTAAGGGCTTCACAGTTGCGACCAACTACAATAAGAATTAGATTATTACAATCCTCATACATCCATGCAATATCCCTGATCTGCCAGCTGCCCAACTAGAACTCGCAATTGCTACCTAAAACCCAGAACATGACTCCTTATTTACACTAAGCAAAATGACTTACAAATCTTTGTAGATCTGCATTGGAGAAAGAAATGACCCAAATATAGGACCACATGATTTCCAATGATTGATCCCATTATTAAATCATGACCAAAAATTAAATACACAAGTTGGCCATCCAAATAAATCCCTCAATGAGACCAAGAGTCAGAGAACGTCGAGCAAGATAACAACTCGGTGGACATGACATCACTAAGAAAATACGAAATGATCATAGAAGCCACTCGATGAATACAACACAAACAATATAAACCAAGCCAACTCGGTGAACAAATACATGAACATTGAGAACCACAATGATAACTAAGCACATCTATCGAGCGTGATTGCTGTAAACTCGAGATGCTCCTGCATTAGACACCTAGGGTTGAAAAAAATAATTCTCTGAATCATGAGTATGTTATGACCCGAGTTGAATCCAACTCAGATTGAGAAATCCATGTAGAGTCTTCAATCAACCTGTTCTTCCAATTTACAAAATACTCTATGTAATCTTTACCACTTGTGCTTTTGCCAACTTTTGGCTCCAAAATCTATTCAACTTCTTGTGCTTGCTTCTTAGGACAATCTCTTGATACCGTCACTTCTTCATCAGGTTCATGATACTCATATAATTCAATAATGTTGAATATAGGTGATATGTTTATGTCATCAGGTAACTCAACTTTGTAAGCAATTCCATTGTCAAACTTATTAACTACCTTGCAAGGACCAAATTTCTTCATCTTCAACTTACTATATGTTCCAAGAAGTAATCTCCCTTTCTTCAAATGAACCATTACTTCATCACCAACTTCAAACACCTTATATCTTCTTGACTTATTTATGTTATCCTTGTATTTTTGATTTCTTTGCTCCAACTTATGCTTTACTTCCTCATGCAATGACTTCATATACTCAGCAAATGCTTCTCCATCAACACTTCTCTTTTCTTCTCCAACAATATTCATCAAATTTGATAAACCTCTTGGTTTCATATAGGTAATAAATTGAAAAGTTGTCTTTCCAGTAATCCTGTTCATAGAACTATTGTATTTAAACTCTATTTGTGCCAACATTGAATCCCAATTACTCGCTTATCTCCAACTTAACATCTCAAGAAATTACTAAAACTCTTGTTCACAACCTCTATTTGTTCACTAGTCTGTGGGTGAAATGTAGATAAGATAAGATAATATTAATGTCCAACAAGAGACCACAACACAAGTCTATGGGACTGGGAGCTTACAACCAAGAAGATAACACCAAACGAAACACCAAATGGTGCCGATAGAGTCACCCCGAACAAGATTAGGGTTTAGGGATCCTTCCTCAAAGGGCAGAAGGACAACAATGAATGAGAAGGATGGGGGAAACTAGGGTCTCTATTCTGTCATTGAGTGCTGTAGGAGGAGTGTAATTAGCATGGAGGAACACTACGAGGTTTCACTGATCTAGAGTGGCCAGTGTTCAAGAAAGTATATGGTCGCTTCATACCCCGAGTAGGAGATGAGGGCGAGAAGGACATGATGAGCTATACCTGGGTCTAACTAGTGGGAAAAGATAGCTACAACGTGTGGTTGTGAAGTTGTATGGCTTCACGAAGATAGAGTGCAAGACAATGCTAATCTGTGCACTTGAAGAAGTCTGAGAGGGATCTACACTCTAAACAAACAATAGAATCTCCCTCTAATCTCATAGTATATGGGGCATCTAAAAAGGAAATGGGTCTCATATTCTACCTTCACCATGGTACTAAGTCTACAAACCCAATCCTTTCTATCTATATGGTGATTGATTTGAATCTGGAGTGGGTGAGAGCCTGTTTTGAAGAAGCCAAGAGAGATACGTAGGGCATGGGTCCATTGTCTATGCAAGTGGTTCGAGCACCAAATGATCCTGTCCCAAATATCCAAGAAGTGTTCAACATAGAATGCCATCTTCATGCCTAAACCCCTTGGAGGATTGACCCAGGTTTGGGTAATAAACTAGCTGTAGATGTCAAGTCTGATATATCTATTCAGCTCCTATCAAGAGTGAAGGAGGTGAGCTAGAGTATCTAGTGAGAACTAGTAGAGAGGGAGATGGTTGATGTCTATTCCGACCGATTTAGTAAGATAGTATCCTGAGTCTACCAACAACAAGTCCTAGATGTGGGATCAGAGTCTATAATTGAAACTGAAGAGAAATATGCCAAGTGAGGGTATCTATATTGGCCTTGAGTAGAGTTTGCAAAGCCATGAAGGTGGTGGAGGAACCAAATTAGGTAAAAAATGGCCGCTAGTCTAAAAGGGTAGGCTCCAAACTAAGCCAAAATAACTTTGTGGGGGTGGATCTCTGGCATTTGATAATCTGACAGAGGAGCAAAATTTGGATATGTTCAATCGAGGCCCAATCTGATTCCAAAAGGGAAGGTGCCCATACCACTGAAACATAGAGCACCGCGGGTTTGACTAAGGAATCCAGGAGGGATAACTTAGTCAAGGTGTCCTAAAAGTGATGTGTAAAGCATTTTCTCTCAAGCATGGCAAGGGAACCCAATGCTTTGCAACTTTGAGGCTAAATGGCTGGTCACAAGCTAAAGTAGGGCCTAGAGAACTTAACCTCGAGGTATGTGTAAGATCAAGCAATCTCAACTTCTTGATCTCGGAGGTGGAAATGGAGATGTGAGGTCTTTAGAGTGTTAAAGACGATAACTCAGGTATTCTCTGGGTTCACAAACAACTATCTCAAGTCACAAAAATATGCAAGTCTATCAATGAGCCTTTGGAGCCCCTTAGGACAAAAAGCTAAAAAGGCCACATCATCAGCAAAAAGGAGGACATAGATCAGTACCTAGTGCAGAAAGCAGCCATCATTTGTGGGATAGGAGTCACTGAGAAACATCTCGAGCTCATCAATGTAAATCCCAAATAGGATGGATGAGAGTGGGCAATGGTGCTTTGGATAGGACCGGAGAGGCCCTTGGGTGTCTTGAGTCTACCAACCAGCTTCTCGTGTAAACTCTTGATCATTGTCAGTAGGATCTCAGAAATACCAATATCTCCAAGCCTTTGAAAAAGGGCCGCACAGGGGATGGAGTCGAAAGCCTTATGAAAGTCCACAAAATAGCAGTAGACTTTCATCTTGCGGTGGTGGGCCTCCTCAATAATAGCTCGTAGTGTGAAGATATGGTCCATGGTTTAGTAGTTTGCCCAAAAACCTGCCTAAACCTTAGCCCTACACCCTTTCATTTCTAGCTCTCTAGAAACAATGGTACTCAAAGTTGTGGCATACAATTTGGCAAAGGTATGCCTAATCATGATGGTCTTGTAGTTGCCGGGGTCCAAAACCAACCTAGACTTATGGATCGGGTAGATAGTGTGCATCGACCAAGAGTTTAGAAACCCAGTACAAACCACTCTACTAAGGAGTGTAAAGAAGAAAGGACCCAAGATTGAGGCATCGAGCTTGAAGAGCTCAGCCTAAAAATCCTCCTCATCAGTCGCCCTACTACATCTCATAAGTCTGATGGCCTCATAAATTCTAGAGGTGGAGAACAGGTGACAATGTGGAGGCAGGATGGGACGGGGAGCAAGTTGACTAGGGATGTCATAAAGCATGGAAGCATGGGAGGTGAGGGAGCTAAGGTTTGGGGTGGATGCAGGCTGGGGGCGACAAGGGAACACGATGCATCAAAACAACTTGGGACAATGAGTAAGCATGTCGTGGAGGGACCAACACTGTGAGGTAATGAATAACCACTTCTTATGGCAAAGAAAGCGATAATAAGAGAGTCATAAGTCTGTGAAAGCGGGGGAATGAGCATCAAAGGCTAAGTGCAAGGAGCAGTGGACAATTTTGTAGGTATCATCATACCATTGGTTTATGGGACATGTATTCCACTGCATAGAACTAGGGGTGCAGGAAGAGGGGCGATGGGGGATAGAGAGGAGAGATAACTCCCAAATCGTGAAGGCAAGCATGTGGAATAGGGTGGACAGCTGGCTATTTTTAGTAAAACTATTAGAGCAAAGAAATTTTCTCAGATGGAGGATGAAAAGGTCTTGGTCACTCTCATAGAAGTAGAATCAAGTAGGGGGCCGGAGAAAAGCAATGGGGGAGTGAGAGATGGAAGGTAGAGGGTGGGAAGAAGAAGAGACATGAACTGAGAGATTGAGGAGAGCGTGATCGACCAAGGGGAGGCAGGAGATGGTAAAGCTGTAGATGAGAGGGATGAATGAAGCAAAGCTAAGAATGTAGTCAATGACACTCGCACCCCCACTATGAGGCCAACAGGTAAAAGTCTTTAAGCTCAGAGAACAAGATACACTATTCAGGACCACCAAGTTAGAGGACTCACAGAGATGGAGAAGGTGGTGACCATAATAGGATAGAGGCCCACTGTGATCCTTAGATACATGTTAAAGCCCCATATTGGTAAGATCTCTCTCTGAAGTACAAGTCAAATCAGAATTGCAGTCGTGTTGGGGAGTCTGAAGATCTCTAGTTTGCGCATTGAAGTCCCTTAAGATGATGACATCACCTATAGCTCCAAACTTGGAGATAAAGTCATATAAGTCAGTAAAAGGGCCCTCATCCTCCACACTGTGAAAGGCGTAAGGTGAGGAAACCAACGAGAAGTAACAAGCAATAAGGAAAATATCTCTTTGACGATGGCTAGTATGACCAATGCGGATCCACATAAATCGAGCATAAGTATTAGAATGAACCATTGAGGTATTGCTGAACATATCATATTTAATCAAACAAGCAACACCACTAGAGCCTCATACACCCTTGGAAGCACGAACCTCCTTGCTACAAACTGAAAGCCACTAATATTGAGCATAACTTGGAAGGAGATGAACATGACTCTCATGTGTCTCGTTGACTACCAAGATATCTACAGAACCAACAACATCATGAAAGAGATCCAGGAGGGACCATAGAGAGCCATTACCATTCCAACAATTGATAAGAAGGGAGTCAGGGGTGGGTCCCTCCTTGACCAACTATGTTGAGGGCGTCATGCGATCTTGAGAGCTTGTCTCGATTCCCAACTACTAGGGGGAGAATCTTGAATAACTTCCCTAAGGTTGTGAACAACCATCCACTTACCATTGCACATTTCCTCAACAACAAGGCTCCTAGAATGTTTCAACTCTGTGAACTGGGATTTCGTGAGATCCTTGTCTAAGTAAATCTTAGGGTAAAGAGGGTATAACATCCTCTTTTCCCTAGGAGCCCACAACCTATTAGAGAGGGAGAGAAACTGGATAAAAAGAGTGCCATCGGCCCTATCCATCATTTGTCAAGTGTGATGTCTAAGATGCCAAGCTGGTCCTTGAGGAAGTAGTGCTTAGCCGCTAAGGGGTCAACATTGGAGGAGAGAACACGAACCCTTGGGTCTAATTTACGAGTTTGCCTCACAGACTCATCATCCATCTTCCCTTGGACCGATTTCTCGTCATCTAAAAATGGTGCAACAACAACTGAGTTACACATAGAGGTCCAAGTATTTACCTTAGCATCAATTTCTGTCAACTGGGAGGAGTGCCTCTCCACAACCTTAGATTGCATTTGTTTGATGGTATTCAATCCCTTGAGCTGCTCGATAACTGAGTTTAGGTCTGATCTAAAGGCTGGATTTTCAGTTCCTAGGGATTGCCTAGTATCTTGAAGAGTATGGTTCTCAGCTTCCAGAATTGCCAACTGATCAAGCATTTTCTTAGAGCGTGAGGATGACAAGAGGATTGCATCTTTCAGGATTGCATTCTCAGAATCTACTTTTGTCAAGTGGTCAACAAGATGCTACAAAGTACCCGAGTCAAGTAAGGGTTCATGGTGCATAGGGAGGTGTACAACCAAGCAGAAAAAGTCAAATGCTAAGGACTCCCTACATTAATACAGTTCATGCATTCTATCAAATAGTTTTCCAACCACTTCCTCTTTCAACAGAGACCCATGTCAGATGTTTATTGTTCAAACAAAGTTATAACTATACTTCAACTCGGTGTCTAACTTCTTGCATAACGTATTCCAAAAATAGCCAACAAACTTACTGTCTTGGTAAGAGATGATACTCCTCGATAATCCATTCAATTTGATTAAAAAAAGGTCTTCTGTATGCATTGCATCTAATATTTTCCTACATGGTATGCAATGGGCCATCTTGGAAAATCTACCCACAACCAAAAATATGGAATCATTACCTCTTTATATCTTTAGTAAGCCAAGAAAAATATCCATGTTGATATCACTCCAAGGTGTCTTAGGAACATAAATCAGTGTATACAATCCAATATTATGACTTACTCTCTTTGGAATATGACAAATTCCACAACTCTTCTTAAATTTTTGAACATCCTTATACAACTAAGGATAAAAACAACTTTTCTTTAGTAAACACAATGTCTTATCAATACCAAAATGTCCAAGAAAACCACTACTATGCTTTTCCTATATCAAATTAGTTCTCATTGATCTTGTCAATATACATAATTGAATCCTCTTGAACAACCTACCTTCTTGAAGAAATAGTCCTCCTAGTTTCTTGGTTGATCTAGAATAGTGCTCTACACATCTCCATGGCTTAGAAAAATTAGGGTCATTCACATACAAATTCTTCATACCATCAAAACCAAGAACCTTAATTCTCATTTCAGTCAACAAAGATTTTGGTATACTCAATCCATCAACAACTTGGTTATATACTCCACTTTGATGTTTGATTAGGAATGTGAAAGTTTGGAAAGACTCAACCCATTTCATGTGTCTCTGAATCAAGTTATTTTGACTACACAAATATTGTAAAGCCTTATGATTAGTGCATAACACAAACACATTTGACATCAAATAATGTCTCCAAATCTTCAAGGCTTGAATAAAAGAATAGAATTCTTGATCACACACATAATGCTTCTTTTTAGCATCATTCAACTTCTCACTAAAGAATAGAATTGGTCTACCTTCCCGACTCAACATAGCTCCAATTGCACGACCAAGTGCATCTCCAATTGCATAACATTCCACTTGAAATACCTTATTGAAATCAGGAAAATATAACACAGGCGATTCAACAACCTTCTATTTCCAAGTCTCAAAACTCCTATCATCTCCATGTGTCGACTTGAATTCTCTTTTATCACCTCTCATTGTCTTGGTCATAGCTTTGCAAATTGAACTAATTTTTTTGATAATATTTCAATAAAAACTTGCTAAACCATAAGTGATCTTACCTCACCATCATTGTTAGGTGTAGACGACTCAAGAATTGCTTTAACCTTCTCATGATCCATCTTCAAACCATAAGCTAAAATAAAAAAATTCCAAATACACAATCTCCTCTTTCATGAAAGAAGACTTCTTCAAATTAATCAACAACTTTTCCTCTTTCAATCTTTGCAATACTTGTCTAATGTGCAATAAATTGTCTTCTTTGGTTTTATTGAATGTTAGAATATCATCCAAGTATACAATAAAAAATTTACCCAAGAAATATCTCCAGGACCTCATTCATTAAACTCATAAAAGTACTCAAGGCATTAGTTAAACCAAAAGGTATAACCAACCATTCTTACATTCCTTCCTTTGTCTTAAAAGCAATCTTCCATTCATCTCCTTCTGTATTTCAGACATGATGATATTGACACTTAGGTCAATCTTGGTAAAATATAGTTCTCCACTCAAACAATCCATTATATCATCCATCCTCATCATAAGAAACATAGATTTAATTGTTATTTTGTTAATAGCTCTCGAATCAATACATGTTCACTACTCTCTATTCTTCTTAGGTGCCAAAACAACTAGTACTACACTTGCCCTGATGCTCTCTTCGATCAAACTTTTTGGCAAACTAACTCTAGGAATTACATCCATATAGTGACTAATACCTCTCATCGACAGTAAACCATTAGGTACATTATCTAAAATAATCTTTTTGTATTCAATGACAAACTTCTCACCTTCTAGTGGAACTCGATCTTCTATTTTCTCACTCGATTTATTTTGAATTACCACAAAACATACATCATTCTTCTTTAGATCTTTAACAAACTGTCTGTCTTCTATCAAACAAGCTTTCATAGATGTACATATCTCACCAAAAGATTCTTCAACCAAAGGTAACAAGACCTATCTCTTGCCATTAGCCCAAACAATATATTTATGCAATCTTCCATCATACAAAGTATGTCTATCATATTGCCAAGGTCTTCCCAACAAGATATGACAACAATCTATAGGAATAATATCACACAACACCTTATCATAATTATTTTCAAAATTTAGATTCATTAAACATTGATCACTTATTGTAAGCGTGTACTCATCCTAAATCTATGAAATCTGATATGGTTTTAGGTGCTTCAACCTTTGTAGCTGTAGCTTGGTATCCATTGCCTTAGATGACAAATTCTATGAACTTCCACTATCAATGACCACCTTTCAGACTTTATTTGCAACTTTGCAATTGGTCTTGAATAAGCTCTTTCTCACTGGAATTTTCTTATTCTTTTCACTCCACAATGCTCTTCTTACTACCAGGTTTCTTTCTTTATCAAGTTCATTCAATGATTCCTCTTGCATGAAAGCATTTCTATTGATACCGACCTTATTATCAACATTCTTACATTTAAATGATCTATTCCCTTCTCCATAGTTGTATCAAGTTCCTCAAAATTCACCTTTGCTTTGCTATATCCACCTCGTTGACAATTTCCTCTTCTTCAGGATTGATATTCACCTTTCCACTCTATTTTGCCTATGTCTTGATTTGTCTATCTTGTCTTGTCCTGATTAGGTCTACTATTTTCACCATAAGATCTACCTCTTTCTGTAGGGATGTACCACCTCTCCCTTTTCGTCTTTTCTCATGTCTCTTAATTTTCTTGTCCTCAACTTTTAAGGAAAACTAATAAGCTTCCTGAATAGTCTCCATCCTGAATAAATTGATTTCCTCTAGGATGAAACTTGCCAATCCATTTAGGTATCTTGCAACCCTTTCCACTTCAACTTCAATATGTCCAAATCCAATATCAAACCTGGAGAATTTATTAGTATAATATTTCACTGACCTATCTTTTTGTCTCATGCTTTGCATTTTTCTAACCAAGCTAATATGATAATGACAAGGTAGAAATTTTCCATTTGACTTATTCAACATCTTATCCCATACCTTGCTTCTTTTGATCTAATTGCAAGTGTGCACACCACAAGGATGCATGTCGTTTCAATGTTGTACTTGCAATTTCACCTTCTTTTCTTATGTTATGGTCTTCATTTTGGTGATCCAATTCATCAACTCGTCTTAATCTAGCTTTCTGCTGTATTAAGGAGGATTAATATGCAATGTAGAGTTTAAACTTGTCAATGCTTTTGAGAATATTTCTTCTGGTGGATTTATCATAGGTTCAGATCTGGCAACAACATGCACCCCTTTGGCTTCATCATCACTTACATCGTCAAGATGTTTTCCACGATATTGGGTTGTCTCAACAAATTCCAACTTGGCAGAAACTTGTCTCAACATATTAACTAGTCTTGGTTCTCCATGTCTCCTTCTATGAACCATCTTGAAACCATCTACAATTGCAAGTCAGATCATAATATGATACCCCACAAGAAATAACTAACTAGGGTTTACAAGAAGGAACTCAGATTGAAGGTCTAGATTCACAAACCTAGGTCAACTTGCTTTGATATCTCCTGATGCAAGGAGGGGTTGATAATTACAGGTAGATGCACATGTAATCACCAAGCTAACTCATTGAAACAACACAAGGAGAGAGAGATAGAACAATAGATCAATGAATTTTATTCATTAAACTTCTTACATGCCAGGTTGTAAGGCCTTCCTAGTTGTGGAAAAATATAATAAGAATCATAATAGAACAATCCTCATACATCTATGTAAGATCCTTGATATCCCAACGTACTAACTACTACTCCCAACTGCTACCTAAAACCTAGAACAAGACTCTATTACTCCTATAAGCATTTAAGTATTGTCATTAGTGAAAAAGTATGGTCGATAAATGTTGGAGAGATTGGTTGGTGAACATAGTTACTAACCCAGAGTATAGTTACTGAATATAAGAAGGTACCAAGTGAAGTATGAGTAAACAAAATGATTACCGAGTACAACTTTTATCGAATAGATACATATTGAGCGAGTGAAGGTTTTGTTACAATATATAGTCCATTGATATAATCGAGAGGGGCAGGGGGGGAATCAGTTATCCAACTATTATCACCATTATCAACCTTAAACAAAATTAATAGTATGAGCAATATAAATTAAAACCACAACAATATACTCATACACAATAACACCGGATATGTTAATTAGGAAAATTGTTGATAAGAGGGAAAGCCCTGGTGGGGATGGTACCCACAAGATGATGTACTAATATAAATATTTCTTGTTAGAGGATGAACCTTTTTAGAAGTTAAGGCCTTGTTAGGAGACTTTGAATCCTTGTTAGGAGTTGTGCCAACGTTGTTAGGAGTTGTGGAAAGCTACTGGACCGACTGCCCAAATAGCTTTAAGGATAAGACCAATGAACCCACTATCCAAATGATCTCTGTATTATTCCTTGTAGAATAATATAATTGTACTATATTGTTCCTTCCTCTTTCTCTATCCTATCAACTGGACTTTTTCTCCTTTTGATCTTGTAACTAGATCACAAATGTCACATCCAATAATCCCTTGGGTCGCTTATACGCATTACTCAAGCACTTTGCTTCTTTTCGCACTTCGCAGGTCATGCAACAATGGATACTCCTTAAAATCAAGGAAAACATCTTTCCTCTATACCATATCTTCAAAATAATTCCTTGAGTCAGCCTTGAGGCTTTCCCAATTAATTAAAATAAAGTAATTAATTAATTATATTTATAATAGCACTGTCGACTCATATTCTATGCAAAATGTCACACGTGCGATACTAAGGCTTGCATATTCACTGACATCATCAATTGATTGTCTAACTGCGCATCTTCTCATTGCATCTTAGATGTAAGATAGCAAACAAACGTTAGGAATTGCTTTCCCAATACTCTTTCTCTGAACTGCTCTTTGTAAATCAGGTACAACTTTCATACATCTTCAACTTAGACTTTGTGCACTTGACCATGTCATCAAGATATAATATATAAAATTTCCATGATTGCACATCACTAGATAATCAACTCATTGTTTGTACCATTAAGATCTCTATCTACTGCTCAACTAGTCTTTACAGAAACCATGCTATGTTGACATCAATGACAAACACAGTCATGAATGCAACATGTTAATACTCTCCAATGCTTATAATACTCCCCTAATGTAGTATCATCAATATTCATGCTAATAGGTGTAACCGAGTGAGCTAAGTATGCTAACTGAGCAATGTTATTACCAAATGGCAACATCTTGAGAAAGCATGAGAGGCATTACCAAGCTACACATGAAGAACATAAATGTTTATCGATTCACTAAAATCAATTTATTTCAGTTCTACAAAGCAAGATATCATGTTACCAAGATCAACAAGAATATTTGAAGATATTTATTGGGAAGAGAGATTTGATTGTTGATAATTCCAATGCATAACGCAATCTAATGAAATAAAGGGGTACTATGTATGATAATAAGGATGACTTTGGATCATAGATCTTGATTAGATGTAATGTCCAAAAGTTTCTAAAAGCCTAATTAAGTTATACATTGCGAAGGCAAAATATTCCTATATAAGGACATATCAAGAAAAAATTAAGAGTTGCTCTTGAGATCTTGAGAGGGTTATGAGACAAGGTTATGACATAGTAAAGAATCTACTACAGAGCAAAGTTACATAGCATTAACAAAGGAAGAATTGGTGACACCAATTACAAAATGCAATCTATTGGTGATGAGCATAAAGGAGATATGGATAAGAAATGTAAGTTTGATTTTAATTAGGTCATTGCTATTACTTTCTTACTATTTTAGTAGCAAAATATCCCAACTGAGTGGACTTGATACTTCTTTGTTGTAAATCTTCTAACAAAGTGTACACTTGAAGAGTGCTGGAAAATCCTTGTAAAAGGTAGACTTTAACAGGTGTATTTGTATTAATCCTAATTGAGTAAGTCACCACAAGTGACATCATTGTATGCGCTAATAGGCAAGCTTTATGTTACAATAGGGAAGGATTTGTGAGTCCCATCCCCACCGTAGGTTTCCCTCTAACCGAGGGTTTCTGTGTTACCAAATCATTGTGTCAATTGTATTTATTTGATGATGTGTTTATATGCTAATGATGAATTAGATTAGATATGTTTACTTTAATTTAAGTTTAATAGATAATGGATATGCATGCACATATTAATCAGTGATAAGGAGGTAAATTTTTTTTGTTAAAGGTTAAAAGTTTTCAAAGGTACTAATTCACCCCCAACTCTCAACACCTTACCTTTCCCTGAATTCCAACAATTTGTATCAGAGCTAGTTTTCTTGTTAAAAAGTTTTACCACTCAAGAGTAAACATCAAAAAGATGGAAATGTATAGGCTTGATAAGATGATTGAGAATCATAAGTTGGAACTAAATATTTCCCTCGGTTAGATCAGTGAAATGAGAGTAAAGTTGAAGTAGTTATTTAACAAAATGAAGGAATTAAGACATCAAATGAATGAAAAAGCATATAACGCGGAAGTAATTGAGGAACTATATGATGGTAATATGTCTAATGAATTTGAAGTGGCTATATCAAATCTAGTGGAAAATAATCAAACCCTAATTGGGAAGGTGAAATCATTGAAGAAAGAGGAAGAAGCACAATTAACAAGGATGTGTGAAATCTTGGAACAAAAGAGGCAAGTAGAGGATGGCAAAAGAATGATTGAGGATGATAAAAGGCAGATAAGTGCAAGACTAGATGCAAAGGATGCTGAAATAATAAGGTTAACTCAAAACCACTATGATATGGTAAATCAAATACTCATTGCAAATGGGGAGATTGGCATGAAGTTGGAACAAATTGTTGAGCTGAGATCTTAGAACATAAGATTGAGGAATGAACTAACTTCTAAGGACATAAATGAAAAGCTAAAGAGATCAGAAGAAAGCACGAGGAAACTAGATGAGTAGTTATAAGGCTACATAAGATCGAGGGACACTACTGTTCTAGGCTTTATCAAGCACTTAGCTGCCGAGAAAGACAAGTCATCAAAAAAATCTGAACAAAGGAATGTGTATGCAGTTTAAAAGACAATGAAGCCGACATACTATCATTGTGGAAAGGCTGGATGATGCAAGAGCATCCTGGGTGTAAGAGCAATCTTGCATCACCCAAATTTTTGTTTTTTGTTTTCAACATTTTCTATTTTAATAAGGACTAGTAGTCAGGGGGGTTACTATCTCTAGGAACTTGCTATTTTTAGTAAGTTTGTCATACAAGCTTGGAATGTTCTCATTTTCTACATGAAGGTTCATTTTAGAATTATAAGCCTACCATAAAATTCTCATTGCTCCAACTTAAGTACCAGAGAAGTTATTGTAGATTTTCGGTAGAAAAATTTGGAGAAAAATCTTTGAACTCAGTTTTGAAGGCCTTAGAGGCTCGGATGAGGTTTGAAAACTCAACGAAAGGGTGCTTGCATAGTTTCAAGCTTGTAGATAAGGAGCTAGCATTTTTGAATAATGGTTTTAATAGCTAATTAGAGTAACGATTGGGGAGTTGTGACTTTCTAAAGCTGGGCTACCTGATATTTCTAAAATAATTATCAAAGATGTATTTGACTGACTCTATATGTATTGTTAGGGTCCATCGGCCCTAGGTATTAAGTTTGAATGCCTAGAACTTTCTTGGGTGACATGAAATTGCCTATTTAAGAAAGACTCAAATATTGTCTAGAACAACTTTGGGTGGTAGTTCACAGCTTAGTCTTGCAGATTACTGTAATGAAGACACTCATGTGGGTTATCATATTATACTTGTGAATTTTGTAATTCTACATTTGTGGAAATAATAAGAAGTTCATATTTTGTTCTTGCATTTGTTATTGTTTCTTTGTTTCTTTATGTCTTATGGTATTAAGGGGAATGCCGTTCATCAAGTGGTATCAGAGATAGAGTTCTCAAGTGTGTGGATAGATCACTGATTGTGAGGCAGTTCACACTAGGATCATGGTTTGGGTTGAGTATATAGACAGATTGCCGATTGTGAGACAGTTTGCACTAGGGTTTCAGTAAAAGAACGAAGATGCCTCCATGAAGAGAGTGTGGCGGAAGAGCTATAAGTGTTACACCTAAGGGTTTTAGAGCCCTCCAAAGACAAATGGAAGCATTGGAAGAACAAATGCGTAGAGAAATAAATCTTATAATAAGAGATCAAAGCGAGGAGGAGGATGAAGAAGAAGAAAATGATGAACCAAAGGTAGTTCTAAATCTAGAGGAGGAAAGGCTTTTTAAGGCCATCTCTAAGATTGGAAAAAGACCTATGTTTGAGGGTCCCACATTTTTGGGAAATCTTAACTCATAGGAGTTGATTGATTGGATCAATGAATTGGAGGAGTACTTTGGGTATGAAGATATTGAGGATCCTAATAGGGTCAAGTTTGCAAAGACAAAATTGAAGGGACATGTGAAAATCTGGTGGCAGGAGGTTCAGTTAGAGAGAAATGGAAAGGGAAAGGAAAAAATCATCAGATGGGATCAAATGATAGCTAAACTGAAGGGACAATTCATTCCCATGGATTATGAGCTTAATATATTGAGGAAAATGCAAGGGTTGAAGCAAGCGGGAAAATCTATTCAAGTGTATACCAAAGAGTTCTACTGAGTCCTCATTAGAAGCAGCCATGCAGAAGCTTACAAGGAGAAAGTGGCTTGTTATCTTAATGGGTTAAGGCTAAGTATTCAAGATGAGCTGAGTCTGGTTTGAATGAACAATATTGAGGAGGCATACCAATTTTTTATAAGAGTTGAGGAGAAACTGAGCAAAAAGTTTGACAACAAGAAATGTGGAAGAGGTCATGGTGGATGATTTGGCAGACAATCTTATGGTGGCCATAATGATGATCAAAAGAACAGGGATGAGGCTGGAAGTAGTAGTTAGAACCAGAAAAGATACAATTCCAATCAATTCCATGATAAGAACAATAGAGATAAGAGAGGAAGAGGTAGATGACAAGGATCTGGAAGAGGAGGCTTCCATGGAAAATGGTTTCACTAGAGAGAAGGGCATAGAGCGTTTGAATGTTCCCAACGTCAAGGAATGATAGATCAAAGGACAAAAAGCCACGCTAGAGTTGCACATGTTGATGAAGGTGCCATATCATCACATTTTTAAGATGCTGAAAGAGGAGAAGTCTGAGTTAACAGAAGAGTCACGTTGAGTGGTGAATATGAACTTGATCAAAGAAGGAGCTTGTTTCACACAAAGTGCATATGTGAACATAAGTTTTGTGAGGTGATCATTAATGGTGGAAGTATTGGCAATTTGGTGTTAGAAACAATGGTCACCAAATTAAAGTAGAAAAGACAAATCACCCATGTCCATACCATATTGCTTCGGTGCAAGATGACCACAAGGTCATGGTCAATGAGCAATACTCAGTGAAGTTGAAGATTGAAAGTTACTAGGATGAGGTACTTTGTGATATCATACCTATGGACATATGTCATGTGTTGCTGGGTAGGGCATGGCAGTTTGACAAACATGCTATACATGATGGGCGAACAAATACCTACACTCTAACTAAGGATGGACTGAAGCATAAGTTGAAGTCGTTGAAGGATAAAGAAGAAAATGTATGTAGTGCTACCAAAATATGTTTTTCTGATGGAAAAAAGTTTCTAAAAGGTTTGAATTGTAAGCATATGTGTTTTGGTATAATTCCAAAAGATAGTACAAAAGAAGTAGAGGAGGTACCTGCAAAAGTTGCATATATGTTGGGAAAGTTTTCTGATATTGTGTTTGATAATGTACTTGATGGATTGCCCCACTGAGGAAGACCAGTCAACAGATGGATTTGGTTCCAAGACCCAATTTGCCAAAAAGGGCAATGCACAGAGTGACACCAACAAAAAGCGAAGAGTTGAACAAGATCACAATCAAGTACAAATTTCCATTACCAAGGATGGATGATACTATGGATTGTTTGAGTGGAGTTGAGTATTTCACAAAGATAGATCTGAAGAGTGTGTACCATTACATTTGTATTAGAGAAGGTGATGAGTGGAAGACTACTTTCAAGACAAAAGAAGGACTATACAAGTGGCTAGTAATGCCTTTTGGGCTAACCAATGCACCGAGCACTTTCATGAGGCTCATGAAAGAGGTACTAAAGGAGCTTCTGGTTAAGTTTTTCATTGTTTACCTAGATGATAATTTGATTTTTACTAAGATATTGGAGGAGCATTTGATCCATATTCACAAGGTGTTTGATAAGTTGAGGGAAGAAAAGTTGTTGATAAACTTGAAGAAGTGCAGTTTTGTAAAGGAGTTGGTGTACCTAAGATTTGTAGTCTCAGCAGAAAGTTAAAAAATGGACTCAAAAAAAGTGAAGGCTATTCTTAAATGGCCTACTCCAAAGAGTGTAATAGAAGTAAAATCTTTTCATGAACTAACTAGTTTTTACAAAATGTTCACAAGAGGTTTTAATAGTATTTGTGGACCCTTGATTGAAACAATGAGAGGGGATAAGAAAGAATTTAAGTGGACTATAGGAGTAGATAAGACTTTTAATCTATTGAAATAGAAAGTTACTTAGCAACCTATTTTAGCACTTCTTGATTTTAACAAGGTGTTTCAAGTAGACCGTGATGCTAGTGGTACTGCAATAGGAGTTGTTTTGAGCCAAGAAGGTAGACCTGCTACTTATTGTAGTGAGAACTTGAATGATGCAAAAAGAAAATATTTTTTTTATGATTAGGAATTTTATCCTGTAGTTCAAGCATTGAAGAAGTGGAGACACTATCTATTTCCTAAGGAGTTTGTTTTGTATACTGATCATCAAGCTTTGTAATATTTGAACAGTCAATGAAACTTAAACCAAAGGCATTTGAAGTGGGTTGAGTTTTTGTGGAGTTATACATTTGTTTTGAGACGTAGGAGTGGGAAGTCTAATAGAGTTGTATATGCTCTTAGTAGAAGACAACTTTTGTTGACAAAAATGCAGATAGAGGTGGTTGGGTTTGAGGAACTTAGTACTTTGTATCCACATGATCCTAATTTTGGTGAAGCGTGGAAGGCTTGTTCATAACCTGTTACACTTGATAGGACAAAGTGGTTGGATTTCATGATCTAAGATAGTAAGTTGTTCAAAGGAAGCCAATTGTGCATTCCCAAAAGTTCAATGAGAGAGAATCTCATGAAGGAGAAGCATAGTGGAGGATTGGCTAGACATTTTGGTAGAGATAAGACCATTGCTTTCATTGTTGAAAATTATTACTAGCCACAATTGGAACAAGATGTGAAGA
Organism: Cupressus sempervirens; assembly: GCA_028749045.1. Taxonomy (NCBI): domain Eukaryota; kingdom Viridiplantae; phylum Streptophyta; class Pinopsida; order Cupressales; family Cupressaceae; genus Cupressus; species Cupressus sempervirens. The sequence continues at coordinate 820,284,480 of CM053786.1, forward strand.
AGTTTGTGCAGAGTATATTAGATGGTGAAATGAGTGAAGAAAAATACAGGATTGTATCAACCATTACCTGTACCAAAGAAGCCATGGGAGGATGCCCGTATGGATTTTGTACAAACTTTCTGTTTGGTGGACGTAGCCCAAAGATTGGGTGAGCCACGTTAAATCTTGGTTTCTTGTGTTCTTTTTTGTGTGATCTATTATATTTTGATATTGTTTATATTTGCATGTAATTTTATTTTTGTCCGTGGTTTAATCCTAACAAGTGGTATCAGAGCAAGGTTTTTTTTCAGTTATCCTCTGCAAGAAAGTCTCACAGTTGAGTGAGAGCGATGACAGACGAGGGTAAGCTAAGGGATGATAGGTTTAATGGGCAGAACTTTTAGTTATGGAAGATGCAAATGGAAGACTATCTTTATCAGAATCATTTATTGTAGCCGTTAGAAGACAAAACTAAAAATCAAGGATCTATGTTAAATGACGACTAAGATCTTTTGAACAGAAAGACACTTGGAAGCATTCAATTATGCTTGGCACCATTAGTGGCATTTAATATTACAAAAGCGAAGACAATAGAAGAGTTGATGCAAACCCTAGCAAAATTGTATGAAAAGCCCTCCACTTCAAAGAAGGTATTCCTCATGGAGCGCTTATTTAATATGACAATGACAGAAGGTGGATCGATTGTAGATCATTTAAATGAATTTAATATTATTACTAGTCAGTTATCTTCTGTGGGTATCAATTTTGATGAAGAAATTAGGGCTCTCTTGATTTTGTGTTCTTTTTCTGAAAGTTGGAATGGCTTGGTAATGGCTGTGAGTAATTCTGTTTCTGGATCTAGTACCCTAAAATATGATGTTGTGATCGATGTTATTTCGAGTGAGAAAACTTGTAGGAAATTCTTAGGTGGATCTACATCAAGAAGTGCTTTGAATATACAAAGTAGGGGTAGAATGACTGAGAGATGAAGTAATTCCAGAAATCGTGGGGAATCAAGAGGAAAGTCAAAGGGGACGAGGTCTCAATCGAGAGGACCAAACAACTGCTGGTACAATGAGAAACTAGGGCATCAAAAGAAAGATTTTTGGACCCGAAAGAAAAATGAAGGAGATAAAGCAAATGGAGACAAGAAGGAAAATGTGGTAAGTAACAAATCCGAAGAGGATGGTTTGCTTTTGTCTTTAGAAAATGTTGAGGATTCATGGGTTTTAGATTCTGGTACTTCATTTTATGTTACATCTCATAGAGGTTATTTAATTGATTATGTCCAAGGGGGATTTTGGACTTGTTTATTTGGGGGATAATGAACTCTGTCAAATTATTGGAAAGGGAAAAGTTAAGATTAAGTTGTAGAATGAGAAGCATTGGCTACTAGATGAGGTAAGGCATGTTCCAAAGTTGAGTAGGAATTTAATGTTAGCAAGGGCAACTTAGTGATGAGGGTTGTGTAGTTACTTTTAATGAGAAAAATTGGAAGGTTTTAAAAGGTTACCTTGTAGTAGCGAAAGGTGTGAAAGTAGGCACCTTATATCTTTGCACATGTCATATTGTTTCATCTACTTTAATTGTTTCAGAAAAAATGAATGTAAGCTAAGTCAAAGAAATATGTATTTGTTGGATATGACATTAATGAATTTGGTTATAGGCTTTTGGATTTTGAAAATCATAAAATTGTAAGAAGCAGGGATACCATATTCAACGAGAAATTGTTGTACAAAGATCTATTGAAACAACATGAGAAGAAAGAAGATGATTATGCAGAGCTGGATGATGCTCCAAAAGATGATGTTCCAACCATTCCTCATGATGTGCAACAACTGCAACAACAAATACCAAACACACTAGTGAATGTTAGATGGTTAGCATGGATGAGCGGACCTCTAGAAAGATTTTCTCCCTCTTTGTATTCTATTTTACTTACTGATGCTGGTTAACCTGAGTGTTATGATGAAGCTGTATAGGTGCATACTAAACTTTATTGGGAGTCTGCAATGAACGAAGAAATGGACTCTTTGTTGAAAAATAAGACTTGGGATTTATGCAAATTTCCTGCAGGTAAAAGGGCTTTACAGAATAAGTGGGTTCGCAGGTTAAAAGAAGAGGATGAAGGTAAGAAAAGATTTAAAGCCAGGTTAGTTGTAAAAGGATTTGCAAAGAAAAAGGGCATTGATTTTGGTGAGATATTTTCTCCTGTTGTTAAGATGACTTCTATCCGTACTATTTTAAGTATTATGGCTACTGAAGATTTGCATTTCGAGCAGCTTGATGTTAAAAGAACCTTCCTTCATGGTGATTTGCATGAAGAGATATAGATGACTCAACCAGAGGGATTTGAGGTCAAAGGTAAGGAGAGCTTAGTGTGCAACTTGAAGAAAAGTTTATATGGCTTGAAGCAAACACCTCGGCAATGGTATCTGAAATTTGATAGTTTTATTCATGAGCATAGATATAGTAGGTGTTATTCAGACGATTATGTTTACTTTAAGAGGTGTGATGATGATAGCTACATTATTTTATGTTTATATGCTGATGATATGCTTGTAGTTGGGTCTAACATGGATCACATTAAGGGGTTGAAATGCCAGTTAGCACATGCATTTGCTATGAAGGATTTGGGAGCAGCAAAATGAAGGATTTGGGAGCAGCAAAACAAATCCTTGGTATGAAGATTTTCAAAGATAGGAAGAATAAAAAATTGATGCTATCTCAAGCTGATTATGTTGAGAAGGTGTTGGAACGTTTCTTTGTGGAGAATGCTAAAGCTGTCAGCACATCTTTACTTGGTCATTTGAAGTTGACTAAGGAGATGTGTCCCAATACACAAGAAGAGGAGGAGAAGATGTGAAAGGTACCCTATACTTCAGTTAGAGGAAGCTTGATGTATGTAATGGTATGTACAAGACTAGATATTGTACATGCAGTGGGAGTCGTTAGCAGGTATATGAGTCGTTTACGAATTGCGCATTGGAATGCAATCAAATAGATTCTCAGATATTTGAGAGGAACATCCAATAAGTGTTTACACTTTGGGGGCTCTACTAATTATTTACAAGGCTATGTTGACTCAGATTTGGCAAGGGATATTGATACCAGGCAGAGTACTACAAGTTATGTCTTTACTGTTGGTGGGGTAGCTGTGAGCTGGGTTTTTAGGTTACAGAAAGTTAATGCTTTATCTACTACAGAGGTAGAGTATGTTGTTGCTACAGAGGCAGTGAAGGAGATGATATGGCTTCAGTTCTTCTTGGAAGAATTGGGACACCCTCAGAGGCATAATTATTTGTTTAAAGATAGTTAGAGTGCCATTCATCTTGCAAATAATTCAACTCTACATTCAAAGACCAAACACATATAGTTGTGGTACAATTTCATTCGGTCAGTTTTGGATGATGGACGGTTAAAACTAGACAAGATACATACAGATGATAATCCAATCGAAAGGTAGTGACAAGGGAGAAGCTGAATTCCTCTTCAGCTTCAGTTGGTCTTCTAGAATAAACATGAATAAAATAATAGCAAAGTCCAGGGTGGTTTTATCCAGTGGGAGCCCCATGTGGTAGCGTTATTGCTATAGGATCAGTCTCCAAGTGGGAAATTGTTGTCTAGTGTGGAGTCTGATCAATCCCCAAGTGGGAGATTGTTAGTTTGTGGTGACTAATCAGGAAAGTACTATACATGCAATTATTAATTATAAACCTAAAGTGGTAAAAATACTTGTATTAAAGGCCTTAGGGTTAGGGATTATTTCATTGTTGTGATGCAAAAATTTGTTCTTATGGTGGTATTGAGCTATAAGGAATTACATATTGTAATTAGGTTGTAATCACTGGATCATAATAATATCAAACTTTCTTTTTGGCGGACGTAGCCTAGGGATTGGGTGAACCACATTAAATCTTGGTGTCAGGTGTTTTTTTCTATGTAATCTATTATTTTCTGATATTGTTTTTGTTTGCATGTAATTGTTATTTTTGACCATGGTTTAATCCTAACATGATGATGTTCATGTGGCAGAGTGGTTTTTTAGAGAAGTGGTGAGGCTACATGGTCTGGCAAAGAGTATAGTTTCCGATTGAGATACCAAATTTGGTTGGTATTTCCCACTTACATTGTGGAAGAAATTGAAGACAGAGTTGAAGTTTAGTTCTTCACATCATCAACAGATAGATGGACAAACAAAAGTTGTGAATTGTAGTTTGAAAAATTTGCTTAGATGTTTGGTTGGAGACAAACCAAAACTATGGGATATGGTTTTACCACAGGCAGAGTTTGCATATAACAATTCTATAAATAGGTGTACTGGTAAATCATCATTTTAGATTATATAAGGGAGTAGTCCTAGAAATGCTTCTAAATTGCGACAGTTGAATAAAAGGAGAGATGAGCAGTGTTGAAGCGGAAGGTTTTGCTAAACATTTGAAGAACATCCATAAGGAGGTGAGAAAGCACATTATAAAGATGAAAACACAATACAAAGCTAAGGAAGATGTGCAATGAAGGTATAAGGAATTTCAAATTGGAGATATAGTCATGGTTCATTTGAGAAAGAAGTATTTTCCAGTGTGTACATATAATAAGCTGAAGATGAAGAAGTTTGGACCATGTAAGATATTTAAAAGACATGATTTTGGAAATGCTTATGAAGTGGAGTTTCCCGTTGCATTGAATATTTCATTAGTACTTAATATTTAAGGTTTACAAGAGTATTATGAAGGATGTGATGGAGATGAAGTTATAGAAGTGTAGTGGAGTATTTCAATAGCTAGTTGTGCCACAAAGGAGATTGAGGAGATACTAGATAGTCATGTTAGAAAAAGTACAAGGAACAAAATTTATGAAGAATACCTGGTCAAATGGAAAGGGAGGCCAGTAGAGGTTTCATCATGGGTAGCAAGGGAGGAGGTTAACCATCTTGGTTTTCCTCTGAACACCTAAGATGTGATTAAGTCACTTTTCAAATTACCCTAGGTGTCTGATGTAGGAGCATCCTGGATGTAAGAGCAATTTTGTATTACCCATTTTTTAATTTTGATTTCAACCTTTTCTATTTTAATAAGGACTAGTAGATAGGGGGGTTACTATTTCTGAAAACTTGCTATTTTTATTAAATTTTTCATACGTGCTCAGAATGTTCTCATTTTCTACATGAAGGCTCATTTTAGAATTATAAGCCTACCATAAAAATCTCATTGCTCTAGCTTAAGTATCATAAAAGTTAGTGGGGATTTTCAGTGGAAAATTTGGGAGAAAAATCTTTGAACTCAGTTTTGAAGACCTTAGAGGCCCTGGATGAGTTCCGAAAACTTGATGGAAGCGTGTTTTTGTGGTTTTGAGCTTGTAGATTAGAAGCTAACATTTCCAAAAACTGGTAATAATAGCCAATCAAAGCAAAGTTCGAGAGCTATGGCCTTCCAAGGTTGGACCACCCAAAATTTCTAAAATAATTGTCAAAAATGTATTTGGTTGACTCTATATGTATCGTTAGGGTTTGTTGGCCTTAGGTATTAAGTTTGAATGTCTAGAACCTTCCTAGGCGGCATACAATTGCGTATTTAAGAAAGACTCGAAAGTTGTCTATAACAACTCTGGATGGTAGTTCGTAGCTTAGTCTTGCAAATTACTATAATGAAGGCACCCATGTGGGTTTGCATATTGTACTCGTAAATTCTGTAATTTTGCATTTGCAACAATAATAAGAAGTCCATAGTTTATTCTCGCATTTGCTGTTTTTTTTTGTTTATGTATCTGTTATGATATTAAGTGGAGCACCCTTGATCACTGAACACATGGCTAATGTTTGTAGGAGAAAGGTTAGTGAGATTAGTATTACTATTAAGTTTGATGGTTATTTTTATAACTGTAATAAGTATGGTCACCAAGCATATGAGTGTAGACCCAAGTTCGATCAATCTTCTAGGTAGAATGAGTTCAATAGTGATTTTTACACATATTAAGTATGAATACAAGTCAGAAAATTGCAGATCATAGAAAAAGTCTAACTAGATACCAAGAAAACAATTCAACACTATCAATTGGGACTAAAATACTAGGATTACCTGCACACCATGTGGAAGTTTTGGTCACATTACAACCAACTGCATGAGGTTTCACTTTGGAGGAATATTTATCAATTGGAGGAATTGTGATATTTCTATTAGGATTTAATGGTGTGATTTTTAGTCAAACTCATTGACCCATGTTTCATGAATAGTGATTCAACATGAATCCATCTCTCGTGAGAATAAATGGAACACTTATCACTCATTGGATCTAGGTGATGCTCACAAGGGTGAAGCACTGGGACTTCCTAGGAGGTCACCCATCCTAGTACTACTCCAACCTGAGCATGCTTAACTATAGAGTTTCCTCCATAGTTAAACCCAAAGCTTGCAATCCCATTTGAAAAACCTTCACCTAGTGCTATGCCTTATGAACCATTCATTAGAAAGACCCTTAAGCTCATTAATTGATAAGTAGGAGATAATTTCCACAACAAGTCAAATTGTGATATTGCTATCAGGATTTAATTGTGTGATTTTGAGTCAAACTCATTGACCCATGTTTCATGAGTAGTGATTCAACATGAATCCATCTCTCATGAGAATAAATGGAACACTTAGCACTTGTTGGATCTAGGTGATGCTTACAGGGGTGAAGCACCGAGACTTCCCGGGAGGTCACCCATCCCAATACTACTCTAGCCTGAGTGCACTTAACTGCAAAGTTTTCTCCATGGTTAAACCCAAAGCTTGCAACCCCATTTGCAAAACCTTCACCATGGAGGAAACTCCATATTTAAGCGCGATCAGGCTAGAGTAGTACTGGAATGGGTGACCTCCTAGGAAGTCCCAATACTTCACCCTTGTGAGCATCACCTAGATCCAATTAGTGCTAAGTGTTCCATTTATTCTCATGAGAGATGGACTCATGTTGAATCACTACTCATGAAACATGGGTCAATGAGTTTGACTCAAAATCACATAGTTAAATCCTGATAGCAATATCACAATTTGACTTGCTGTGGAAATTATCTCCTAGTTATCAACTAGAGGAATACTAACATGGTATGTTTTCATTGTAATAATGTCAGTCACTTAAGAAGAGATTGTATGTACCAAGCATCAACACCCAATGAAGGTGATACCAAAGGAAAAGGAAAAGTTGATGTTGATGAGATTCATACTCAGATGGGTAAGATGTGGAAAAAGAAGACTGAAGATAGTGAACCATCGAATGCATTAGTGGGTGAGATCTTGTCCAATGGATTAGGTGACTTCACCAAATCCAACTAATCTAGACAAAAAAGTATTGAAATTGTATTGAAATTGCTACATGTTACACCATTTCCTTATAATCTTGGAATGAAGTCCATTTCAACATATTGCAAGATGCATTAGGAAAACTAATGAAATGTTGAAGGATAGTATGGTCAAAAGACATGATCATGAATTGTAGTTGGTTGGTGGCAAAGAAGTGTTAACCAAGTTGAGAAGTGAATTGGTTATGAGTTTTTATGCAACTGAGCATAGTGATACAACCGAGTTAAGTGTATGTTGTGGGTATAAAAATTGATTTTGGGCTATGTAACATTTATTGCGCCCTACCTACCACAATAGATAAATTTACCTATAAATAAGGGATCAAACGATTAATTTCCCACTTTGCATACTAGGAGTGAACCCAAGCAAATTTAAGAAATTGAGAAGAGCAATAGGAATCCGAGCTAGAATCAACAGAATTGTGAGCAATGCAAGTAATTTGTTGAAGGATTTATGAGATATTGAATGAGTTTAACAATTGTATGATAAAAATGACAACCAGTGTTGCACCTACAATTGCATCAAGCTTCATTCATACCAAATTACATAAGGTTGCGAAGATCGAGTTGGTAAAGTCAAAAGACTATGAGGAAACACATTACAAGTTATAACTTGAAGTGGTAGTACAAATTGATGAGAAAGGGGAATTATCATTTGTACCCTCTAGGCTTCTTTTGGTCTGTGACATGAGTTCATATATACATAGAAAAATTGGATAGGTTAGAGATTATGAGTTGGAATTGGTATATGATGATCTATGTGAGAACGAGAAATTGAAGGAAGATCATAAACCTATGGTGACCAAGGATTTGATCCACATACTACATTTTCCTTATCATTCATTTGTTTCATGGAAGATGATACGAATTTGCTTTATCAAAATCTAGATTTGAATTTTTTTGCATTTGTTTCAAAGTTGGCAAAATGGGATTTGAATACCTGACTTCTAATTTCTGTCTCAAATTTAGGTTTTTCTGAGTTCCTACTAGCAAGTAGCAATTGAAAATCAAAACCTGGTTATGTTTTTTGAGGAGTGTAAAAACAATAGATTATACTACTTTTTGGAGTCTGCTTGAAACTCCAAGGTTACACATAAAAATGTGTCTTCACACTCATCTTCCAAGTGAAACAAATGGTTCAAATACAATCTATATAATAGGAATGAAGATTTGCAGACCTTTATTTGGCTAAATTGAGATTTGTAGAAATCTCAATATCTACAATTCCATGAACTAAACAGATCCTTAGGTTCGCAAAATGGAATGGATTCGAATATTATTGAGCCGAGTGCATTAGACAACCATGTGGTTGGATGGACCAATAAGAATCACAATGATGTAATTCATATGGTGACAAGATACCATGTAACTAAGAAACCTAAGGCCATTAGGTAAGCATCAAGAAAGGAAATTGAAGAGAAAATTGGAGTTGTATGGGACAATAGAGGATAAAAAGTGGCTAGAATTTTTGATCTTGAGACGAACTTATGTTGTGACCTATAAGATTCTCCAATCAAGTAAACCAAGTAGTGTACTTTGTGGAGCAATGGATTTGGCTTATAAAATTGTGAAGAAAGGTTTGAAGCTAGATCTAGCCGATTTCTTGTTGAGGTAGTTGGAAGAGAACACGAGAACGATTCGAGTTGCAAGGACTAATACTTGAAAATTTGGATCTCTATTAGTATGTTTATTTTTCATCTTTAGAATTACTTTCCCACTATTTCTAATGTAGAATAAGATGGTAAGAGGCCGATTATTTATATATAAAATGAATTTATTAATTGTTTTAGTGATGCTTTTGAAAGAGTGATGGATGAATATATTAATCAGTTCAAGGAAAGAATGCCCAAAAGGTACAAAATTTCCCAAAAGTTAGTTGAAAAAGATTCAGTGATATATGTTTCTTGTTAGACATAAAAACCACATTGATTAAAGCAATGGATCCAAGAATTTCCTGGATGGAGCTCATGGAGTATGAGTTGGATACTGACCAATCATCTAGGTTAATTAAGGATTTATTAGATCAACCTAAGGATTTGAAAGCTAAATGTTTTGGTACTTATGAGCGAGCCAAAATAAGAATTAAAATGGAAATTGTTGGACCAAATATCGTCAAGAAATCAAGAAAAATGATCAACACATTGGAAGGTAAATTTCGTGGAAAAGATTATATAGGAAAGTCGGTTGATGTGGCAATTCAGAGAAATGAAGAAGTACCAATGAAGATGAGATGGAAGAACTGGAGGCTAAGAAAGGGAAAATAAAACAAATTGCTGCACCTAAGAGTTCTATAGCTACTCATTCTAGGACTAGAGCTGCTACCCTTTCTACCCCACTTGTTAAGAAAGGCGTTGTAAAAATTCTCGAACCTATGCAATAAAAAAAAAAATCTTTTAGAAGAGAAATAATGGTCAATCATCCACCAACCTACAGACAAGTAGGAGAAGGAAACTAATTGTCGAGGATGATAGTGAAAAAACTGAGTTAGATGATATAAGTCAATTCATAATGGTAAGGAATAAAGTGTCCAATATAATCAATGAGATTGTAGCTGAAGGATCAACCGTGTTTAGACATTTTAAGTACCCTGTATTGAATGAGGAAAATAAAATCAATCTTGAAGAAAAAATTATTCATATGATGTATAAGTTTAAGTATTTGACCATTGAATTTGCCAATATGATCCTTGAAGATTTGTAGAATAAGATTGTTACCAGACGAAGATATGCATTAGATACCAGGTGAACAATGAGAGAGAGTACACTTGCAATCACAATGCTACACTTGTTAGTACCAGAAGTGAATGAGGCAATGCAAAAGTATCAGGACAAATTCATGCACAAGTATAGAGCATTAAAGGTATTAATTGGAAGACTTTGTGAAGTTGATGAAGATGGTATCAAGATATGGATGAGAATATTGAACATTAAGGATAATGAGGAGGCTATTCATGTATTTGATATTGAGCCAACACAATAAATAGAGTTGAATGATAGAGAAGAGGATTTGAAGGTACATTAGTTCAAAATGTTATGGATGATGTACGTAATATGGTAATGGACATAGAAGAGACAATGTTTGTTTAAGAAATGATGAGTAAAGATCTAGAAGAAAAAGTTAATGAAGATCAATATGTTATGGCTACTACCAAGAAAAATCTTGAAGATCAACAACATGCCATATCACCCACAATATAGATACTTGGATATGCACCTGTAATTGAGAAAGTACAAGATTATCAAGAACTTGTAGCACAAAATGAAATACTAGATGTAAATATGAATGTAAATAATTCTTTTAAATATTTAACCACTTACATTCCTATTGATGTAGACATGACATACAATCAACAAATCGAGCAAAAAGGTGGTACAAAAAAAATGAAGGAACAATAAAAACTGAACAATCTACTAAATGAAATGATGAAACAATATAAGCAAAGGAGATAAGAATGAAAATACAAAAGGTACTTCTTCTATTGGAACTAGTTCAAGGCTAGATGCATAAGTACCTCAGCTCAAGGGAAGAAAGGAGAGAGATCAACAATGAGAGAAGGAGAAGGTAAAATAAAAGCCAATTGAGCGACAACCTCAAGTTCAAACGGAGAAAAATGTACCACAAGGAGCTCCTAAGTAGATGAGAGATTTAGAAAAGAAGGAACTATCTCCTAAGAATGTTCAAACTAAGGTAAATAAGGAGAAAAAGGCTCCTAAGCCATCTAAAGCATCCTTGAGCATTAGCTCATATCAGTCTAAAGATAAGAAGAAGAAGAAGGAGAGGACCAGACTTGATCCTATTACTTTGGAATAAGTAATTATGATTCCTAAGTGTGACTCCTATGCACTCGATCTAGAATTGACTACTCAAGAAGAAGAAGCCTAACTTGAGCCAGAACAAGCTCAAACTGAGAAAGAATAGGCTTAGCTGACATAGGAAGGAGCTCCAACACCTCAAGCCATGACAGAAGAAGCCTCCCCTTATCAGTAGCCAAAAGAGCTAGCACATAAATGACATTGGTAGATGTAAAAAGGAGACTGAAGAAAAAGAGCACTACATCACCCCAGTTATTGGAAACCATCTCCAAAGTGGAAGAGGAGGAAGGGGAACAAATATACTTTATCCCTTTGAATAAAAGGACTCACTCAACTACTGCAACAAAAGAAGGGAGTAGAATAAATTTCACTCATACGCCACCTTCTTCACCATGAGAGCCTATTCATGTTGAGACCTTAGAAGAAAAACAATAAAAGTGTATTAAAGAGATGGAAGGTCAAGGAGTAGATATTTTTGACATCTCAGATTTTGATTTCATGCCAGTGGGAATTGAGATGGTAGGAGAGAGGATAAAAGATACTCCTTGAAATGAGCCACTAGGAGAAGATTGGAATAAACTACCTCCTCTACCATAAGAGCCTCTTGGTATTCCTCCTCCACCATCATAGGATACACCATCAATAATGGATCAAGGATCAGTGGCCCTACTTTCTTCGATGGTTGAGCCTGAGAGCCAAACTCTAGAGGAAGAAGAATATGTGCAAATACATGCTAATGAAGTATTAGAGGAAGGAAATATTGTAGAAGAAAGACAACAAGTTCCTCCTAATACAGAGGCTATGTCCCCAGCCCAACATGACAGAAAAGCTCACTCTAAAGTTCTTCCTTGACCCGAGAAAACTCTAGAGAGGAGTGATAAGGGAAAGGAACTTGCATCAGAATCTACTTCTTCAACAGAATACATGTCATCGATAGGGAAATCACTATCATGGCTAAAAAGGTAAGTCTTGTTTAGGTAGAAGAGACAAATTGAATTGACAACAGAGGAAGGCATGATCAAGTTAATAAAAGAAATCAAGAAGCCCGAGTCACCTTAGCGTGATGCGAAAATATTGGCCTTCATAATGAAGAATCTGGATTAGGATCTTCTGGCACATATTTCCAGTCCACTCCCTCACACAGATGCAAAGGAATTGACTCCTAAGGACTACCAAATAAAGGAGGTGGTATTAAGGAAGCCCATAGTAGACACAAAAAAGTTGCTAATTACTACAAGTCTCAAACAGGTGTTCACACTTTTAGACAAAGATGAGTCAAATCTTTTAATGCTAAGGAAACATAATGAGCTATTGATAAGGTCTCTGATTGAGGTAGTAGGTCTTATAAACCTAGATAATCTTGAGATTGTTTTGTGAGCTGCATTATAAAGAAAAGAGATGGGGAAACCTTTGGTTTCATTTTTGAACGCTTTCCAGAGATGGTGTCACAGTTTTGAGGAAAGAGGAGTGCAAATAATATGAGGTAATTTGAACTTTCTGCACAACATCCAAACTAATTTTGACAAATTGGTCACCGTTATAAACCAAGATTTTGGGCTGATGGATGAAGTGCATACTTGGGCCACTAATTTGCAAGCATTGAAATCCATAAAAGTTCAAAGATATTGGATGCTAATGGAAATTTATTCGGCGAAGGAGTTAGATAAGTTGGATGATTGAATAGAGAATATATCTTTGGGAAATAAAGTTATGCAAGGGCTATACGAGGATATTCAACAAATAAAGAATAAGGCCCAAGATAAATTTTTGGATGCGGACAAATACTTCAACATCGCTAGCCTTGAGAGCTTTGAAGATGAGTCAAGGACTAAACTTTTGTCAGTGCAAAGAATAGTTCAACAATTTTGGGATTCATTCAAAACAACTTCATTTGAAGATGACGTTAACCAAGCATTTAATATAGAAGAAGCATTGTTGGAACTAGATTCTAAGCTTGAGGATTTTGTTAATGCAAGGATAGAAGTGAGTAACTATTGGCAAGTAGTTCAAAATAAGTATGAGTCACTGGATTTATCGAAGGCTAAGGAAGTAGCGAAGATAATTGAGAAATTCAAAGAAAGCATCTAGTCATCATTTTGGTATAAAAGGGAAGAAAACCTAGATGGTGGAAATCAAGTTTTGACACTTCCAAGAATTTTTGGATTTTTGGGGTCTTATCACGAAGGTGCGCTTTTTGAAGGTGTGATTCACGAAGGTGCACTTTTTGCAAGGTTTGCCAAATGAAGAGGTGCGCCAACAATTTTGAAGAAGCATTATACTGATAGTTGATTGTCATTTTCTATTTTAGAGCATTCCATGGATTGGAAACAATTTTTTACGATAGTTCAACTCCCATAGACACCTAGAGAAGGCCAAGCTTCCATTTTTAGAGCTCTTATTGACTTCTAGATCATCACATGGCTTCTATCTTCTTCTATTCTTCTTTTATTGTTTTAAGTCATGTAAAGGTTCATGCACCCATTAATTGATATAAACAATGGTCGAGACCTACTTAGCACTATTTAGAGAGTCAGTTTATATGTGAATAGCTTTATTTTATTAGTTTTTAAACATGAGTTACATTAGAAGAGCTCTCATTCCTAACACAGAAGGCGGAGAGGATTTCTTTTAAATACGTGGACATAATATGTATTCAGGGCCGATATTTTGATGCAATACTATATGCTATTGATGCTCTCATTCTGAGTGTAGTAATCCTTGCCGGAGTGTGTTATTTTTGTGAATGCATGTTCATGAATAATAATATAGCTAATGGTTTTATTGCATTTTTATAATTGTGCGATCTTTTAATTTTTGTGTTTGCCTTATGTTAACGAATTTTGCTTTTGTGAGAAATTGGAGAAAGGATCATTATTGTTTTTACATAGTGTTTTGTCTCATGTGAGCACACTTTCCGTATTTGATGAAATGTGAAACATCTTTCGGTTATAATTAAAGTTCCTATCAATGATTGCATTAGTGCAGGTGAGGAAGCATTGGTCCTAATTTCATTAGTTTCTTACCAGATCCTTTTGATAATTTAATTTGTAGATGTGTTGTTACTTTGGCTTATGTCCATTAGGAATTTCCATTTTAGTAATATTCTTTAATCTCTTGTTACTCTATCTTCATTATTTGCTTTTCAAAACACTTGGTCAAAATATAAATTTATATAGGTTTACTGATAAATTGCATTCATCATAAAATAGAAAATATAAAAATCTATCTCTTGTGGTTATATTTCAACAAAGTTGTGCAGATTGGTGAGTACCAATAAAGGCCTCCTTATGAACAATCACATTTATCTTCAATTGAGTTAACAAGCTCCAATTCCTCTGCCAAGTTACTTATTTTTTGACACTTGTAAGAGATGACATCTCATTTTTGATGAACAAGGAGTAGAGATTATTGAGGTGAATATGAATTTATTGCACGACATACAAGATAATGCAAATAAGATGACATCCGTAATCAACCAAGATTTTTGGTTTCTAGATGAATTATCCACCAAAACTAATGATCTGGTTGCATTGTAGAAGATTAAGGGGTAGTGATATATGATATTGCTCAATGTTTTCATATGGAAAGAGTTGGATAAGAATGATGATTGGATAGAGAAGATAGAGTTTGGGAATAAGGTCATGTTATCTATGTATGAAGACATTTAAGATATGAAGGGAAGAACTCATGCCCAAATATTAGAAGTAGATAATTATTATAGTGAAAAAATCCTAGAGATTATTTATGATGACTCTAGAGGACACTTTTACTCGACGAAAGTAGTAGTACAACAATTCTGAGCATCTTTTGAGGAAGTGTCTTCCAAAGATTATATTCCACATGTATTCAAGGCCAAGGAGACACTAAAGGAGTTGGATTTAAAGACAGATGATTTGGTTGAAGTGCAATCAAAGTTCCTTGATTTTTATGGGGAAGTGAGGTCCAAGTATTAGGCATTAGATTTGTTGGATCCGCAAGAAATCACTATAGTTATACACAAGTTCAAGGTAGCTCATCTAGCCATCATTTTGGTCGAAGATCAACAATACCAAGATGTCAAAAATTTATATTATGACTTAGAGAAAATCCTACAACTTTTGACCCTGAGACCTCCGAAGGTATGTAACTCCATAAATCTATATTTTAAAGATTTTGGTGAAGGAATAAAGTTGTCTCCAAAGGTGCGCAACTTCACAACTTTGCATTTTGAATATTTTGGTGAAAGAACAAATTTTGTCTCCAAAGGTGCACAACTCCGCAACTTTGCATTTTGAAGGTTATGGTGAAGGAATAAATTTTTTCTCAAAAGGTGCACAACTTTGCAACTTTGCAACTCCATAGGTGTGATGATTTTTGATGACTTGCGGTTGCGCCAATGAGTAACTTCCAATTCCTAGTTCTGAATGTTTTCTAAAGCATGCAAGTGGTTAACTGATACTTATACATGTAGGAGGATGAATATCTATTTTTGGAAGGCTGTTAAGCTCTGGCTACCACTTGAAGATGTCTATCTTCTATCTTCTATCTTGCTTTTCTCTTTATTGTTTCAAGTCATGTAAAGGCTCACACACCATTTAATTGATAAAAACAAGTGTGCAGGCCTACTTAACACCATATTAGGGGTCAGTTTATATATAATATTCTTAGTTTTAATAGTTTCAACATACTCTTTGCATGAGAAAAACCCTATCTCCAAAATTCATATAAAGGAGAGGGATCATTATAAATATAGGGTTGTAACATGCATTCAAGTTTGACGTTTTATGCAATAAAGTATGTTATTGGTGCTCTCATTTTGTGTGTAGTGATTCTTGCTGGAATGTGCATTCTCTTTGTGAATTAATAGTTTGTAAATAATGAAGGAGCTAATAGTCTTTTTGTGTTGAACGTTGTGCAATATTTAGTATTCCAGGAGTTTGTGAGAAATAGTTGCAAAATACCAATGTTATGAATTATTGGAGAAGAGGATTTCTAACTTATGTTCATAGCAATTTGTCTCATGTGCACACACTTGCTATGGTTACACGATTTGATCAATTGTGTAAAAACATATTAACTTACAAGGTTTTATTGATGATAGCATTAGGGAGATTGTTGTTGCATTGCTCTTAATTTTGTTTCTTTCCTACCATCCCCTTTGAAGATTTAATTCACAGACACATTTGCCATTGTAGCTTATGTCCTTTTAGATTTTAATTTTAGCAATATATATATATATATATATATATATATATATATATATATATTCTTGTTACCTCATTGCTTTCTAATTTGCTTTTCACAAAAATCTAGTTAATTTAGAAATTCATGTTAATATAGACTTTAATGCATCACTATAACATTTAGAAAATAATAAAAATACTATTTTCTACTAATTTTTTTCGAAGTGCCACCGAGTTATAGATTAGAGTTCTGGGGATGAGCAAATGCCACCTCGTTAAACATAAACATTTATCTTCAATTTAATTACCTAGTCAGTTGAAAAACAACCTCCTGAAACCTTAGAGTTGATATTTTATCGACTTTTCAAGAGAGAGATTCTCATGAACTTTTATCGTTGTCATCACAGAATTACAACAGTCAACAATATGTTTTCTTTCATTTTTTTTTTAATGAGATAATGGATATGCAGGCAAATATTAATCAGTCATAAGGAGGGAAACAAATTGTTAAAGGTTAAAGTTTTAGGCAGTCCAAAGGGTCCATCTCTAGCTCTAGTTTTTTTTTGTTTAAGTGTGAAAATGGCCCCTCCTTGGGCCCTTGAAGGGATTATACAGGCCCCTTGGGCCCTATTGTTCATCTCGACCCCCCTTTGTCCACCTTGTCAGTCATACAATTGTTCAAAATCTTGGTTTTTCTAGTAATTCTCTTCGTAGTCCTTTTTAAGAGAAAAATGTGCAAAGTTATAGGTTTTGACCTATTTTCTCGAGAGGGCAACCTCCTCCCCTATTGTTGCTATGACACAACACATATTATTCTATCCTCTTTGAGGCATCTTATGTTTTCTTTTCCTTGACACAATGCCTGGTCCAACACTGCATCAAAGATGGACAAAATGTAGATGCTTAATCATCCATAAGATTATATTAATATATTTAATATATCATGTAACACTATAGTTAATTATTTAATAATTAATTATATTTTCTATATTCATCTGCTTATTTATTTAAATTTACTTCATCAAATTTATGAACATTTTCCAAAAGTATTAAATTAAATCCAAATACTATCCCCCAATGTATCAAAACAAATTTAATACATGTTATCTCAATAAAGACCTTTTAAATAAATTTGATTTATTTATTTCTCTTACATGACTTAATGATTCCTAACCCACCATTGAGTTAAATGTTATTTAATTTAATTCTAATTGATTTCTATATCCTACGCTGCAAACATACCTTTCTATCTAATAACCCTACAAACATTTATTTTACTATGATATTAGTCCTATCTATTTGCTCCAACATGTGACAAATAAATTTAAAGAAATGTAAATATGACATCTCTTATGCTTTCTAAAAGTATTTAGTTGGACTTTTCCTCTTACACTTTCTTACATACCTCTTACACACACTTACATACATACTTGGAGTACCCTTGACCTGCCACATCCCATGTTGCTCACATATGTGTGATCAAATCTTGGACTTTTCATGACTTATGTGTCCCCATTATAACATCTATGTTGATGCCACATAGACGCCATCTCCTCAAGCCTCAAAAAATCTATAGATAGAACCCTTGTCTCAAGTAAATTCATCTCCCGTTTTGCATTTGAGTTATTATGCTAGAATAATTATGGAGCATTTATTATTTTATTGAGCATTAAACTTATTGCATACTAACCTTGTCTTGGGAGGTAGATGCATTCATGTTTGGTTTAATGTTAGTTTGCATTAAACTCGTGGTAGATTTGCATTTAATCCTATAATGTTGTTTGTTACATTTACCAACTTAGATCCTAGTTTCATACATTTTTCCATCTTGCATTGATTTCTCTCGCAAATGATTGCTTCCATAATCATCTCTTGAAATATTTAATCATCTTTATTCTAAGTAGGAGATAATTTCCACAGCTAGTCAAATTGTGATATGAATATCAGGATTTAACTGTGTGATTTTGAGTCAAACTCGATGACCCATATTTCATGAGTAGTGATTCAACATGAATCCATCTCTCATGGGAATAAATGGAACACTTAGCACTCATTGGATCTAGGTGATGCTCACAGGGGTGAAGCACCGGGACTTCCCGGGAGGTCACCCATCCCAGTACTACTCCAGCCTGAGCGCGCTTAACTACGAAGTTTCCTCCTTAGTTAAACCCAAAGCTTGCAACCCCATTTGCAAAACCTTCACCAAGGCACAACACTTGGTGAAGGTTTTGCAAATGGGGTTGCAAGCTTTGGGTTTAACTAAGGAGGAAACTTCGTAGTTAAGCGCGCTCAGGCTGGAGTAGTACTGGGATGGGTGACCTCCCGGGAAGTCCCGGTGCTTCACCCCTATGAGCATCACCTAGATCCAATGAGTGCTAAGTGTTCCATTTATTCCCATGAGAGATGGATTCATGTTGAATCACTACTCATGAAATATGGGTCATCGAGTTTGACTCAAAATCACACAGTTAAATCCTGATATTCATATCACAATCTTTATTCTAGTTGACTATTCTTTGTATTTCATTCTTGCATTTATCATTCATATCTAATTTAATTTGTGTTATTCATAAAATCTTTGTGTTTTGGGAGAGTACGTCCACAAACCTCTCCATGAGTCAACCAAAAAGTTCAGTTTGGTATATTTGTTGAGATTTTGTAAGGTTTAGTGAGAAAGTTGGTTTGTTGTCTTTGAAGTTATTTAAAAATCAATGTTTTACTTTAGTTGAATGTTATTGAATCTTGATTTATCTATATAGTTGTTCAACTAACTTTGCCTGATTTCAACCCGATCTTGTATGCTTAGATCATTGCTTTACTCTTGATTTGAAGTTGATTGAATTTATTACATATCAATTCTCATAACTTCTTGGTATACTCAACTTATGAAGATTGAGGTTGTGGCAAACTATTTGTTTTGATACTAATGTTTTTGTTTTTGTTTTGAATAGTATTAAAAAAATATTATAGAATTGCAATTTGATTAGTGCTTCCTAGAGAACATTTATCTTTCTTTTTTCTTTTTGTATTTTGAAGTCTTTAAAAAATTAAAAAATGCTAAAGTAAAATTAACTATTAATAAATTTTTAAGACCAACACATTTAGAAAAGTATAGTAAGATGATAGCTAACATTTTTTTTTTTTTTTTTTTTTTTGAGGAGAGTTGTTTTATAAACAATTGTGATGTTTTAAAATAGTTTGGTATGTTTTTATATTTATAAATCTGTAATTTTTTATAATAGGTTTTAAAAAAATTTAATGGTCAAATAAGATCTAATAAACTTTTAGTAATAGTTAATTTGCTTAATTCATAATAAATAATTTGAAACCACGCTTCAAAAAATAAAAAATGTATGTGGAAGTAAAAAAATTATTCAAAGAAATAAGGGATTAGCTCTTGTGACTTGTAGATTAAAGTTAATAAATATCTGCACAAAATTTACACTCAAGTCCACCATGATTGTAGATTTAATTTGATACTAATATTAATCACCAAATCACCTATAATTCTAATCGAGTGCAATGACTATATTTATTTAATTCATTTTTTTAAATAAATGACATTATACTAGGGATGATTTGCCAATTTGAATGCTTTGAATGTAGTGGTTCTCTAGCAACTCATTAAAAGCTTGTTGTTATCTTTGCCTAATAGGACACTAGTAATGACACAAATCAATACCCAAAGGGAAGTTTTACCACATGCAACACCAATTTTGTTTTTCCAACATCGTATACTTAGCTAGCCAATTAATTATTTTTTAAAAACTCCAGGTGAAAAGGCCCAATTACTGATAAACGATTTGATAATCGTTATGGTTGCTACAGATAACCCCAAATAGTACTTTGAAAAAAGCCCAAAAAATGAAAATACATACTAATAGAAATCACACATGTACTAATAATCAATCATTTTTAGCTCTTTTGGTTGGTGATTGGCCCATTTGATAACATTATTGGTACATTTCATAAAGACTACTAAGATATTTAGCCACAAGTACTCACATTTTTGAGTGACTATTGGTGTACATACATAGCATATATAGTGCAAGCAATTTGAAATAACACTTTTGGACCACTTTGTGCTCCACAATCGCTACAAAGGGATCCCTTAATATGAAAACTTAGTCCAAACCTTACCTTTAAGAAGTTCACTCACCCACATAGTTACAACAATAGAATTGGGAAAATTTGAGTTATAGTTTAAGAGTTCTAGGTGTGTGAAGTTAAAGCCATGGCTTCCTAAACCAGAGAACATAGTATTATGTTTACTCCTTAGTCAGGTTAGCTATATCATTTAAAGCTATTTTTCAACGCCAATCAATTAAGTATAAAACTAAATATAATAATAACAATAAATATATAAGTAAATTGGATGTTGAATTTTGAAACATGGGACATAGTTCGACTAGTTTACATTGGGGAAAAATATATTTAATTTTAGATAACCTATTGTAGATAGAGTCAATTCATCAAACATTAATTTTAATTTATTACTTAAGTGTCAATATTATGGAGATTTGGTATGATTTTTAAGTGATTTCTTTAAATTGTTAAGTTGGGATGAAAATCGTCGTTGCAACTCAGGCGAAGTGAGAAACCTTGAGTCAAAGTCTTTCCTAGTCTTGTAACTTAATTCATAATCAGTCAAGGAAATTGTATGTTATGTTTGCTTATCTAATATGTTCAACACAAATCTATTTAGGAGTATAGAAGATAATTTTAAGTGGGTTGCACTTTCCTAACCTATGCACAACACTTGTCGTAGATCAAAATTACCATTTCAAAGACATAGGGAAAATTTCTTTATTTTTGTATATTGTAAGATACCTTTAATAGCTCTCATTTTTCAAGTTGGTAGACCTAAAACACTTGTCTTATATATAGTCTTTTAAATAAATATGAAGGAAATAAACATATATTAGAGCCATTGAGTGGATCCTCTATGGAGTTCACCATTTTAAAAAAGTGTTTCTACTTGTATGTAGTAATAGGATTTGGGTACCAAAATTCCCTAAATCCAAGAAAAATAAAATATTTTTGGGTTGTAAGTGAATTCAAACTTAAAATCCTAACCTATCTTTCAGAGAAAGGAAACACAACTTAAATGTAATGTGCACGAGGGGTGCACAACATGTTGTTGATTACTCATTCATAGGTGCATTGTATAAACATAATTATGTTTTTTTAATTCTCAATGAGTTTGATCATTTTGGTTTGGTTATAATGACCTACATGTTGTCAAAATTTCTAAATGGTTGCATCTATGATAGGTGTTACAATTGTTTCTTATTGTTTTATTTATTTGTGGTGAGTTATTCTTAAATTCTATTTTTTTAGGAGTTATTTAATTTTGTTGGAAATATTAAGCTATAAAAATTGCAATACTAGTCCATGCAAAAAATTGAGGGAAATCAACTAGTTTTGAAGGAAAAAATAAGAAGCTCTCGATGAAGGAAGAGATGATATCAAAATCCATGATGTCTTTAGAATTGATAAACAAATAGCTAACCATATAATTTCAACCCACGGGGTAGTCTTAGGAGGTCTAACCTTAATAACATTAAATGATATCACTCAAAGGCTTAGCCGGGAAAGAACTAGGAAGAAAACCCGGTGTCATTGCCATTACAACAAAGTTTTGGAAAACAAATTACATAGGATTTCAATCCCAAATTTTCAACAATCAAATAAATTTCCTTCAAGTCCCTTATCAAGGGATCAATATCATTTTTTGCAACACATCGCTAAGATCAAGGAGGGAACAAAATTTGATAGGGTTACAACCAAGCATAACGAAGAGACAAAATCAAACATGCATATTCATACTAGGTTTGCACGACAGGATTCACAATGAATCAAAACTAGGGAAAGGTGGATTTTTCCAATAGGAGATGTCAGACACAACACCAAACTAGGTGCCCAATCAGGGCTATAACTCAAGAACTTCCGTTCTTCCATTGTTACATGCCAAAACTCATACGTGGTTTGTGCTGACAGGTAGGGGCCCATAACACCCTACTCTCTCTCCCTCTTCTCATTGTGAGAAGAGACTCTACACTGTTGGAGTCCAACTAAAAGGACCTTTCCTGAAATTGGCCACTTCTGCCCTCTCCAAGGGTGAGTAATGCCAAAACACCCATACAAGAAAACTTCAAAAGAAAATCAAACATAAACATGAAAGAAAAAGCATTCAAGAAACATGGTTGCAATCCTTCCCAACATACCCAACATATATACAAGCATCCAAATAACAACACAATAGCACAAGCGTGAAAAAAGCATGAAAATCTGAACAAGGGACATGAAGAACTCCTACCTTCACAAAGAGGTAATGGCAAATGAACAATTTGAGTAGAGTTTTTCCCTTCCTTGCCTTCAATTTTCCAAGACTCCTCTCTAAAAGTAGAGATTGGGTAACAACCCAAAACTACTCCAAGAAGGACCTCTAAATAAGTCTCAAACTCAACCACCAAAAAGGGCAATAACTTCCACCACCCACTTACAAATCTAGAAGTTTCTAACTCAACCCATACTAAGGTTAACCACTAAGTGGAGTTGAGGTGATGTAACTCATGGTAGCCACTTGCAATTTTCGCACAAAGGCAAAAATAGGCTTTTTGAGTGACCTCAAAAGTCAACAAAAGGGGCTTAGGGGGTGGAAAATGCTCCCAACCCATACCCATACCCCTTGGGTATAAAAAAATCATGTTTTAAAGGTCTTAGGAATAGATTTGGGACAATACAAATGCTAGAAATATTTAGGAACATCTAACAACTCCAAAATGCAGATTAAGCACTAATTCGGAATAGGGGTGACTAAACTCGATTAAGAGCCAAATTAGAAAAAAGGTCACTAAGTTAGTCTGACTTTGGTCCAAAGGTTACATAGATAACCCTAACTAGCATGCTGGAATGCATATGCAAATTCACGAGTGTCAAGCGACACTAAAGAACACAATTACGAATCATAACATTTATTGATCTCGGAAAGATACATTTATATATCTCACAATAAAATTAAGTTATGAATAACAAGGTTTCCACAATGGCACATAGGGATCAATTTCATTCCTCCGTCGAGTTTGTTGGCTAAATATCCTGCACACTCATTGCACACATCAGTTGCCCCATAAAATCACATGCACATATGTATATACGTATCAAGAACTCACATAAATTAAAACATACGTCTATAAAATAATCAGGGTTTCTCTCATCCTATTCAATTCTTAAACATTCAAATCTCTTAAATCAAAGTGTTAATCCTACATTTACTTATTTCATCAACATATATATACATAAAACATTAAATGACAAACATCAAATATCTGAAAATAACATCACACAACATGAAATAATTTACTATGTTCAAAGCATTAGATAATGTCCCAACATCTCGAGTCGTGAGTATCAAAATAATAATAAGGTATCACTATGCTATGATGGGTTGGGGCGAGGCCTCACATACTCCCCCACTAGGCATGGACTTCCTCTTGGAGTTCATCAAAAGATAAGGGTACTGAGATCGAATCCCTGGCACATCCTCCCATAAAGCCGTAACCTCCTCATAGCAATCCCATGGGACCCTACCTGGTCTAGCTCTCGATCTCGAAGTGCTAGGGTCCATCAGGCAATAATACAGATAGGCTCCGACGCTAACTGGCTGACCAACTCCACCTGTAGCCTCAATAAGTGTAGCCTGATGCTTATTCTAGCAGTTGTCAATCGCTGTAAAAACTCTATGGGACCTGCCCATGTCTCCAACTGTCGGCTCTGAAAAAGCCCTTCTCTGACCACTGGATGACTATCCCTGTGGACACTCTCTAGCTATGTGACCCATGCCACCACAAGTGTAGCATGGTCATCGAGTATAAGATCGTGCATCCTGTGATCCAGACTACTGTGGGCCTCCTTACCAGCTAGACCCACTATATCCACCCCTGGTAGACTACTGAGTTTGCACTGACTGTGGCTGTGGGCTATGTACTTTCTGATCTTGCTGTAACTGCCACTACTTGGGCTCGGAGCCCTGGTAACCCTGTGAGAGTTCCTGCTGCTGCTACTGAGACTATTGGCCCTTAGAGGACCCTAGTGTATAGTTCTGATTCCCTTTCCAAGGGGGTTTCTGCCAGGTAGAGTTTCAGTTCTGAGATCAATCCCATGACGCTTGCCTACCTCGAGTATCCTCTATAACTATTATCCTTTGCCTATCTCCACTACCTATCTGAAGGTGGTAGGGAAGGCCATCCGAACGAGACCCTGAAGTGAAAAATTCAATCCCATGATGAAGCGATGAGCTCGCAATTTCTCATCCTTCATGTATTCAACATAAGGGAGGAGCTCGAGAAATCTACTCTCATACTGAGGTACTATAAGACCCCTCTGATAAAGAGAATGAAACTCCTCTATCTGCCTCTATTTGAAGTACTCTGACAAGCACGTCTCTCGGAATCTCTCCAAGAATGATTCCCATGTGAGGGTATCCATCCTCACTCCTCCTATAGTCTCCTCCTGATGCCACCAGTCGGAGGCATCTCCTCTCAATTGATGGACTGCTAGACGTGCCTTTAGATTACTCCCATAAGGGCATAATCCAGAGCACTGTTGTAGGCTCTGCAACCATGCCTCTGCTACTATCCCCTCAGTGGAACTGATAAATAATGTTGGCCCAAGTCGAATCAATTCCTTGATATCATCACTTATATGTCTAGGAGGTCTGTTAAGTGGGGGTCCTCTCTGATGTATTGACTCACCTTCATGCTCACCCTGCCCCTCTAACTGTCTCGATGGGGGACTCCTAGTCCTCTCTCTGCCTCCAAGCCCATCTCCTCCGGGTCCCTCTGCCCCTATTACTGAAATCTGCTGACTTGGCTGAACTATGGGTACTACCCTCTGCTGAAGTACATCGATCAATGTCGGAAGTGCATCAATAATGTCCTGATTCAGGTTAGGTGGTGGTGGTGGAGGTGGTCCATCCTCCTGTCTCGCTCTAACACCTCTCGCCCTATGACCTTTGCCTCGTCGATTGCTTCGAGTAACAGGAGGCATCCTACACAATTTAATGTTCAGTTTTAAGTTTTTAGAAGCGTAAGGGTTTAAGGTTCCTAGTGTTGAAACATGGGCTCTGATACCAAAATTTCATGCCCAAAAACACGAGGGAAAAAGCACACAATTTTTTTATTTTTAGAGTTAATAATTAGAATTCACTAAGTTGAAATGTTTGTGTCCATAGTTAAAGTATAGGTCCTCTACGTTTCATCTTAAGTTTGAAATCTTGAGGAGGAATAATACATTAAATTCGAACTCTTGTTATTAATTTAATAACAACATTTGTTTCGATATTTCATAAATTTTACCGCAATACATCTAAAATAATTGAATGACCATTTAAATGGACGTGGGTATAATTAACTTAAAAATATTAAATCAAGGAACTAACGAAAAATAAGTGTTACATCTAACCATACACCTAATTATACTTAAATTAACTTTAATCTCAATTTTATTTAAATCTATAATGCTATTAAAATTAAGCATTTCTAAAGATATTAACAATATAAATTACACTTAAATTTGACTAATTGAAAAAGAAAAAGAAATTAACATTTTCTATTTGTCTAACATATACTAACGTACTAAAACAAGATAATAGCTCACAATAAGTTTACTAAAACCTTATATGTATATAATTACTACCAAATTTAAAACTAATTTCCAAATTTACCTTACACTCTAAACACTTAAAATGAATACCATTGAATAATTTAACTATCTTAAATTTAAAACTTAACACAATAAAACATAGTAACACTAATTATACTTACTAAAACTAAATACATTAAAAATTTTAAGAACTATTCTAACATAACGATGACATTAATCATATAACGAAAGTTGAATAAATTAAAGTCCAAACTAGATTTCATTAGTAAAACCTTACTAACTTAAACTAAACTACTAAATATATTTTAAAATTTGAAACAAATATCAACTAAACAACCATAATTAATAACTAACTTTTAAACAAAAACCTTTAAAATAACAAAACAAACTAACCTAAAAATGTAACTAACATTCTAGTTTAAATCTAAAGTTAACTAAATTCAATAAAATCTAACTACAAAGAATATAAACTAACCACTCACTAATCTAAACTAAAACTGAAATTGAAAAGGAACACAATAATTAAATTATATGCAACAATTAATCCAACTAATTAATGACTAACTATCATTCACTAATTTAAAACTATCTTAAAACTAAATTAAACTTAAGTTAAGAACTTAAATGATACAAACTATACTAAAACTAACCCTAACACTAACCCCCTACCTAAACTCCCGCTACACCCTACCATGGGCTTCCCAAGCGCTGGCCAGGGTACAACACTCTGTCCCAGACTTCAAGTCATGCGCAGGCCCATCACATACAAGGTGGTGACCAAGGTAATGTGGGGGTGAAAAAAAGACTTAAACATGTTATAACCAAATCAATATTCAACCGTGATAAGAGGGCCAGTGCATTCCAATAAAACCTTACCACTATACAAAGACAAGGTGAAGGTACAGTGACGTCACTGTGGCAGCTAAAATTGACTTGGATACTAAACCTTTTCAAACACATCATCAAGGGTGGCACCAAGTAGGAGAAGGTTAAATGCATAAAGTAAAGTGGGTAAGAATATATTAGCCCAAATGTTTTCATATAGATTTATTCCTTTGTTTATTTATTTAAATATTGAAAGCACATTTATATATTTCATTTATGGATATTAAAGATTCTCCAAGATTCTTTGTCACAAGGGAGAAACTTTAAATTTGGTTCCCATACAAAAACCAGAGAGTTTTTACTCTCTTGAGACACATTTTTTTTGCCTTTATTTTTCTAAGTATACGTTTTGAAGTTGATCTATTAATCAAGAGGGATTTAAAAAAAAAAAGTAAATCTAATAGAACTTATTACAACTAAATAAACTAAGAAATCCAATTATCCATTTTAGCCACAATGCAAGAATTGTCTTGTTTCCAATAATCTCGAAAACTGAACCCTCATTCAAGAAAATGATACACCCTACCAAGAAGTAGAAAACTAAGGACTATTTGAAAGTGAAAATTTTAGTGAAAGTGATGCAGCAATAGAAGACCTATTAGAGAAAAACAACATTATGAATGAAGAAGTTAGAGGATTGAAGAGAAAACATAAAATACAATTAGTAAGAAAATGTGAAGTGACTAAACAAAAAAATGAAAGCTAAAGAAGACAAAGCCATGGTTGTAGAAGAATAGAGACAAATGACTACCAGACTTGAAGAAAGGTCATTTGACGTGTAGAAGCTTACAAATTATTAGCAAGACATGATGAATCAATTGTTAGCATGAATGGTAATGATATTCCTTTGGGGGAGTATCCTAAGTATTGAAGAGCATTTGAAAATATTAATATGTTGTATTCATGACTATATTTGTCATTGATGTCAACATAGTAGTAATTCTATGAAGACTGGTATAGTAGTAGACATAGATCATGATCATACAGATAGAGTTTTGGTGATCAAGTGACAGAAAGTTAAGGACATGTTCCACATTGTGTCCTGATGATGAAGTTAAGTTTGCATAGCTTAGGCCGAGGAGATACATAAGTCATAAGTGATATACAAAGAGTAGTATAGAAACAAAGTACTTGAGAAACAATTTTTGATGATTGCATTATATCTTCTAACAAAGATATAATATGGATATGAAAAATTATACATTGATAAAGGATAGTCTATAGATGATGTCATCAAGTGTGGAAATCCTAAAGTTGCATGTATGAGAAGTTGTATAGACTGCGAGTTGACAATGCTATTGTAATTGTGAAATAGTTAATAATCTTATTATAATTAATTGGGAAAGCCTCAAGGTGGACTCAAGTAATTATTTTGAGGACTTGGTATACAGGAAAGTGTTTTCCTTGTTTGAGAGTGTAAGTATGGAATATGAAGTTTTCAAGGAAGTGCCAACAAGAGTACATTATTTGAAAAATGTGAGTAAGTGATCCAAGGGATTATTCGATGTGAAGTTTGTGATATGGTATCGAGATCAAAAGGAGAAGAATTCTGGTTGATAGGATAGAGAAAGAGGAAGGACTAGTACAACTCAATTCTATTATTATAGAAGGAATAATACAAAGATCATTTGGGCAGTGGGTCCACTTGCCTTCAACTCCTAACAGGGTTGGCACAATTCCTAGCATAGTTGGAATCTCCTAACACGGACTAATATGTATTGAATGTTTTTGTAGACTCCTAACATGGTCCATTCTCTAACAGGGAATATTTATATTAGTACAACATCTTGTGGATATCATTGCCATAGAGGTTTTCCCTCTAATCAACAGTTTCCCTAGTTGACATATCTGGTCTTATTGTGCATGAGTATATTGTTGTGGTTTTTGATTATATTTCTCATATGGTTAAGATTTAATAAAGTTGATTATTGTGATAATAGTTGGATAACTAATTATCCCCCTTCTTAGTTCTATTGGTGGACTATATATTTTAACAATTGGTATCAGAGTTTAGGTCCTTGAAGGGAAATCTTAACACTTTTGGAAGATAAATGACAAGACATTTCAAAAAAGATAGTCCCAAGTCAAATAGAGGAAATTTTGGCACCTAAAAAATGGAGATTCTTGTGAGTTATCTGATTTGTGTAAAGAACAAAGCATTGAGTTTCTAGATCTAGAATCCTTTTGTTGCATACAAAAGAATACAAGCACAAGTAAAGACAGATCTAGATCTGAAGAAGACATGAAGATCAAAGAAGGTATTGATCTACTTATGAAAAGAGAGCTAGAAGGTATGAAATTTTTCATTTGTTGGACATGCAAAGAGTTTGGTCATTTTTCATTAAGATGTCCTAAGAGAGTAAGAAGAACTAGAAAGAGTTCGCTTTCTAAAGAAGATGAAGAATTTAAAGAAACTATGGAAATATTATTGAATGACTATGATGATAAAGATAATGGGCTTGAATTGGTTAAGAAAGAGGAAGTATTATAAGAGATAGCTTTGGTGACTATTGTTGATTCAAATACTAACCATACAAATGTGGAAGTTATCATTGAGACTAATAATGATTTACAAAATGAAAATTAGATTGAAGAGAAAAGATTTGAGCCTAGAGAAGAAGAAAGAGTTGAGTTGACAACTCGTAGCAGAAGAATATCAAAGAATTACTCTCCTGAATAGATCATTGGGAGTAGAAATAAAGGAATTCAGACAAGAAATATGGTAAATGAAGAAGTATGTGAATTATGTTTTATTTCTCAAGTTGAACCTAAGAGTATAGATGCAGTATGCAAAGATGATCATTTGATTCAAGAAATGAAGGAAGAATTAGATTACACTGTGAAAAATGACACATGGAAATTAGTTCTAAGACCTAAAGACAAGAATGTTATTGGAACCAAATGGGTATTCAAAAACAAGATGAATGAACAAGGTGAAGATGTAATAAACATGGCTAGACTTGTATGCAAAGGATATTCATAGCAAGAAGGAATAGATTATGAGGAGACATATTCGTCTGTAGCTAGAATGGAAGTAGTGAGAATGTTCTTAGCTTATGCAAAAAATAAAAATTTCAAAGTGTATGAGATGGATGTTGAATCAACCTTCCTAAATGGAGAACTTGAAGAAGAGGTATATATTGAAAAACCTAAAGGTTTCCTTTTTACAGAAGAAAAATATATGGTATGTAGATTAAAGAAATTTTTATATGATCTAAAGAAAGCACCTAGTACTTGGTATGCAAGATTAGACAAGTATTTGGCAAAGCTTGGATTTTCTAAAGGTAAAATAGATAGTAACTTGTACTTGAAAGAAATTGAGAATGGTTTGTTGATAAAAGTAATATTTGTTGATGATATAATATTTGGAGGTAATGATGAAGCAAGTGATAAGGTTGTTGAAGAAATGAAGAATGAGTTTGAAATGAGTATGATAGTAGAGATGAAGTTCTTTCTAGTGTTGTTCATTGTGCAAAATAGTGATGACAGTTTCATGTCACAAGAAAAGTATTTGAAAGACTTGTTGAAGACATTTGGCTTGGAAAGTTGTGGGCCTATTGGTACACCAATGATAAATGGTCATAAGTTATCTAACAAAGATTAGACACCTACAGTTGAGTAGAAGAAGTGTAGATCCGTGATTAGAGGTTTTCAACATCTAACTCACTCTAGACTAAATATAGAAAATGCTATTGGGATTGTAACTAGATTACAAGCCTATCCTATGGAGTATCACTATGTAGCAATAAAGAGGATATTTAGATATTTGAAGGGAACATCTGATTATGAGATATGGTATGACAAATCAAGTGATTTCACTCTATGTGGTTATACTGATGTGGATTGGACAAGTAATATTGATGACAGAAAAGCCGCTGGTGGTGGAGCATTCTTTCTTGGAGGAAAATTGGTTTCTTGATTAAGCAAGAAACAATATAGTGTTTCACAGAGTTCAACTGAGGTAGAGTATGTGGCAACAACAAATAACTACAATCAAGTTATGTGGATGAAGTAGATGATGAAAGATATTGGGATAGAATTTTTAGACCATGTTATCATAAACTGTGATAATACAAGAACAATAAGTATGTCTAAGGATCGTATATTATATTATGAGACTAAGCATATATCTATTAAGTATCATGTTTTGATAGAGAAGGTAGCAGAGAAAGAAATCAGACTGGAGTATGTTAGTATTAAAAATAAGATTGAATATATCTTTGCAAAGCCCTTACCTAAAGATACATTTGTGTACTTGAAAGGTATGATTGGCGTTATGTGCTTGCTTACTTCAGAGTAGATGATGGAAAGATTGCATTAGTCTACTGGTACAAAGCACTATTGTTTGACTCAATTGAATGTTGAGGCTTCTTGTATTGGAGAGTGTCTATGATGAGAAAACTCATTAAATAACTCTTGGTAATTGGTATTGAACAATTTCTTTGGACACTTGATCTGGTTGAAGTATTGAAGTAATTGATTGACATAATGAGGTTTTTGTCATTGGTGTCAATGGGGGAGATATGTATATGAAAAAAATCCCCTAAGTAAATGGAGGAGAGATAGTTGAATTAATGAGGAGAGGCATGAGCACAACCTTATTCTTCATTAGGGAGATTTGAAAAGATTCAAGTAAGATCTCTATGGGGGAGAATACAACATGAAGAATTTTTACATATGGGGGAGAAGATGAGAGTTGTTTAGCGTGTGAACAATTGATGCTAATCCAAAAAAGATGCAGAGCATAGCAGTGCTCCGAAGGATCTTAGATTTGATTGATGAAGAGGATTTGGATAGATGAGAGTAGGAACAACAACAGATTATTGTTTGGCATTCTTGGAACCTATATGTTTCTCATCTATCTTGGCATCAATGCCAAAGGGGGGAGATTGTTATCATGAATGCTAATGATATTCCTTTGCGTGAGTATCCTAAGGATTGAAGAGCATGTAGCTATTGGAATACAAAAAGCAATCAGAGGTGGGGGTATGGAGGGGGCATGGGGATGAATTAGTGGTTTAAAATACATTTCAAAACTTGAAACAGTCACAAGTTATAAAATAACACACAAGTAAGATAGGTAGTGCATAAAAAAGTAACACAATATTTTAACATGGAAAACCCCTTAGGTTAAAAAAACCACTTTGAATATGAAACTTTATTGGGCTCTTGGGAAAATATTTTAGAGCTACAACTTTGGGAAGCACCAACACCCTATTTTAGAAACACCAATTTTAAGGAACACCAATTCCTTATGCCTGAAGAACCAACTTCATGAATACAAGAAGCACCAACTTCCAAAATGAAAAAAATGAGAAATAAAATCAGAGGATCATCTCTATTACAACACAAACCATGAATCACTAGTTCCAACTTCTTTTTTAAAACATAATGCTGGATATACTTCTATTCTCCTCAAAACATCCATTATCCAAATATGTTTTCTTTTTCCATTAAAAGATCTGATCAAATATTGATATGATTGAATGAAGAAGAAATGTATAATCCTTCTTCTACCTCTAATAAACTTCTAGAAAGAAAATAAAATCACAAATAAGAAAATAGTAGCATAAAACATTACTCT
The DNA here is from genome assembly GCA_028749045.1 of Cupressus sempervirens. Taxonomy (NCBI): domain Eukaryota; kingdom Viridiplantae; phylum Streptophyta; class Pinopsida; order Cupressales; family Cupressaceae; genus Cupressus; species Cupressus sempervirens. The sequence continues at coordinate 820,316,907 of CM053786.1, forward strand.
TCTTTGTTGTTAAAAATCCGCCTACAAATTTTTCAGTCTACAAAGAATTTCACACAAATCCTGAAACTTTTGTCAAAACCACCTATTGGAAATTTTATAGGAATATATCCTCTACTTATAAAACAAAAAAGTCCACATTTTTGAGGCATGTACATACCCTAAACTTCAATTAGACCAAAACTATTCAAAAATGTTAAAACTGTCATAACGATTTGGTATATGCTTCTGCTAAACAAACTTTTTCTCTTCCGATACAAGTGTTATGTAAACATTAACGAAGACCTATTTTACCTAACTCAATGACCTTTCTAAAAGTTATGATGATTTGGGTCTAAGAAATAAAAAAGCTTGTCAACTTTCTAATAGACCAAAACTATTTTTTTATAACTATTTTCCTAACAAATGTGAACATTAAGTGTTGATTTTTTAACACTTAAGTCTTTGTCTTGAATATGTTTTGAACAATATTGAAAGGCATCAAATAAGATAATTACGTGAATTTCACCATAACATATGGTTATTATAATTGCATTGTTGACATTAGTGACAATAATGTTCAATAGTGGCAATATTGACATTTTGCATTGATGACAATGTTTGTCATTGATGTCAATATAGCTGTAATTTTGTGAAGACTGGCGAAGTACCATACATAGATTGTGATCATACAGACAAAGTTTGATGATCAGGTGATGTGAAGTTAAGACATGTTCCACATTATGTCCAGATGATGAGGTTAAGTTCATATAGCTTAAGTCGAAGTGATACAAAAGTTATAAGTGATTTACAAAGAGTAATAGAAACAAAGTACCCAATAAACAATTTCTTATGATTGCATTATATATTCTAATAGAGATATACTTTGGAAATGTGAAGTTATATAGTGATAAAGATCAGTCTAAGGATGATGTCAGCAAGTGCATAAGTCTTGAAGTTGCACATGTGAGAAATTGTATAGTCTGTGAGCCAACAATGCTATTGTAAATGTGAAATAATTAACTATCTTATTGTGGTCCTATTATAATTAATTGGGAAAGCCTTATTGCTGACTCAAGCAATTATTTTGAGGACTTGGTATAAAGGAAAGTGTTTTGCTTCTTTGAGAGTGTAAATGTGGAATGTGAAGTGTTCAAGGAAGTGAAAATAAGAGTGATGCATTTGGTAATGTGAGTAAGCGATCAAAAGGATTATTGGATTTGAAGTTTGTGATCTTGTATAAAGATCAGAGGGAGCATAAGTCTGGTTGATATGACAGAGAAAGAGGAAGGAGCAATACAATTCAATTCTATTATTCTACAAGGAACAATACAAAGATCATTTAGATAGTGCGTTTATTGGTCTTGTCAGTGAAGCTATTTAGACAGTGGGTCCATCTGCCTTCTACAACTCTTAACATGGTTGCCACAACTCCTAATAGGGTTAAAATCTCCTAATAGAGATTCAAAGTCTCCTAATAGGGACTGATATGTACTGAATATTTTTATAGACTCCTAATAGGGTTCATCCTCTATCAAGGAAGATTTATATTAGTACATCATTTTGTGGGTACCATCCTCACTGGGGTTTCCCTAGTTAACATATTTAATGTTATTGTGAATTAGTATATTGTCGTGGTTTTTGATTATATTTCTCACATTGTTAAGATTTAATACAGTTGGTTATTGTGATTATAGTCGAATAATTGATTCACCTCCCTCTCGGTTATATTGGTGGACTATATATTTTAACATCAATTGCTACTTGCAAATCAAGAGCTGAACTGAAAAGACAGAGATTGCAATTTGAGATCGCAAAGTGACCAAGGCATGAGTTAAGATCTAAGAAGGAATTTCTGTAAATGATGAATAAACTAAGTGAAGCTATAAGATATTTTGAAGAACTGATGAGATCACCAAGCACACCAATTGACACCTCTGGTTTAGGTCATGTCAAGCACCATTCATCTACTAAAGAAGGAGAATCATGCAAGAGTGGAGAGAAAAGCAATACAAAACCTAAAGGAAAACCTACATGCTATTATTGTGGAAAACCTGGACACACAACAGACATTTGCAAAAGAAAATTTGGTATGCATAATGCTAAACCTAAGGTTAATGGGAACTATTCTAATTGCAACAAACAAGGTCACCAAGCACATGAATGTGTTAGGATTAACCTTAGAGAGAAATAAGAGTTACATGCAAATATAACCAATATTAGAAAATAATAGATAACACATAAGAGAACACAAGACACCAAGATTTAATGTGGTTCACCCAATCTTGGGCGACGTTCACTGACAACAAGTCCAATATTATCATTATTCACCAATTACAATCCATAATCCCTTACATCTCAATACCACTATGAGAAGCTACAATATCACCATTATATTATGCAATCGCTAACCCTAACCCTTTTTATACAAGCTTTTTGCCACTTACAAAATTAGGGCTAGAATAATAGAAAATAGTAGCTGATGCGTTTTACAATATAAAGGAATTTTTGGCTTTGAGGACGCTTCCGTCGAAAACCCTCGCAGGGGCGTTTCCCCTTGACTCCACCAGTATTGCGATAGGGAGTGCATCAGACCCTGCAGTGGTGCTTTCCCTTGACCTCATCTTGTGGGCACTACCCCTAAACCCTCATAGAAATAATACGGGGAGAAAACTATGCTGAATAAACCTTCAATTTTGATTAGGCTTCACGTTACAAGAAAATGTAGGTCAAAGGCAAGTGTTACACCTATTGCACCTAGGTTTGAAAGTCACTGTTACAAATGTGGACAGAGAGCTCAAGAATGTAGATCCAAGGAAAAATCCAACTAGACATTCAATAAGAAAGCACATGCACCTAAGCAAGGTAATTCTTATAATTTGGGTTGTAACACATGGTATAATTGTCACTATTATGGAGGATATGGTCACATTACAAAAAAATGCATTAAGACACATTTCACTATTTGTTTGCTACCCTTTACCACTCTTTTTCTCTTATTCTTGTCTTTATCTTCCTTAAAGTACTCAAGCTCCCTCTCATGTTGATGCATTGTTTCTAGCCTCACTGGAGAATTTGCAGGGAAGGTTGGTACTATGACTTTTGCACCTTTACCCTTAGTTGGGCATGTTGTAGCTTGTAGAGGAACAACCTCCAGAACTAGATCAAGTTTAAATGGTTTCTTGATCCATTCCCTTATCAACTAGACAATGTATCAGGCTCTGTAATTGATATCTACATTCTTATCTCTGTCAAGTTTTGTATTCATTATAGGTCTGTCATATATCTTATCTCTATTGTATAGTGGATCTAAGACATCTTCTATGTCTTTCTCGACAATCTTGAGGGGAATTTTCATCTTAACCGCCTTTTTTGCTAAATATAGAGTCATCCTATAATAGTCTTTAATTTAGACATTATAGTTACCTATGACATTCATCCAATAATCCTCTATTACATCCTTGTGTACAAACTACTTTCTTGCTAGATAGTGCACCCTTCCAATATTATCAAAGTATGGATGAGGGGAGTTGTACTCTTTTAAGGGATACTGATCCCATTTTGAATCAAAGGTCATTATATCCTATTTGTGCTTGATCTCGGAGGCACCTATGGTGATTGGCCACACCTATCCCTTGTGTTGTTTCCTCACTCTGTCATATGTAGATGTGAGTTGCATGGTGATCTCCAACAAAATGAGCCTGTCAGAAGGATACGTTGGGAACTTCTTTAGGTTCATTGTTGTGCTTGCTACCCTCATGTACATGAATGTTTTGAATTGAATGTAGTAGGCACCAATTTTTGTGATCCTTACTACTGCATCTACTAACATTCTTTTAGCATAATCAACCTTTATAAATTGGATGATTGCAAATATGAAACCGTCATTCACTATCCTATATTCCTTACTCTAATTTGAGAGATTCTCCTTTACCAATGGAGGATACACCACATAGGGCCAGGTATTTACATCTTGCATGCTTCCCCTTTTGTAAAGTCCTGGGTAGTCAGTTGTCCTTCCTACCAATAAGTACACCAAATATGATTTCATATAGAACTTGGGGTTGATCTTGCTCCCACCATCTGCTCATGTAAATTCTCACTAAGGATAGTAGCACAATCTATTAGCACTTTTGTCATCTTGATGGTCTGTATGGAGAGCACCATTGAAATATTAAGGTGTCCTACTGCAGGGAGTCCCATGGCTCTACTCAAAAGTATAATTGCGTAGCCAATATCATCCCTCATGTACCCTTCTGTCATATCTACCTTCCCCATTCTATGACCTATTGGTGTTCTATCTATTAAGAAGGAAGATTGAATTATTTCCTTGGCTTGCTTTTCATTCTCTCTATATTATATTTCTATCTGTTCATAGGTCAATTTTACATATTGATCAACCCTTGGGAGATGAAACACCTTCTCAATATTCCTTGGTCTGAGGTCCAGAACTATCTCCCCTGTGATGAACTTGACAAACTTTTCTTTAGGCACATAATGTTTCGCCAAGGTCATTATCAACTCAGAGGATTGTACAAAAGTTGAATGTGATGCTATATTCACCAACCTAGATCTGATCATAGCTGATACCATTGCAAATCTTTATTTCAGCTTGTTGCATATGGTTAGGAATGCATTCTAGTCTATATGTCTGAGATCAGTGTCTCTGATTTCTACATGTCCATCTTGGAAGTGGGATTTCTTTGGCACACCTTAGTATTTGAACACTACTAGTTTAGGAGCCATCATTTCTATGAGTGTGGATGATGAGGATGCTATTTTATCTACATATAAGAGAAAAACATTAGTCCAAAGAGTGGCCATTAAACCTAAACACAAACCCTAATTGTTAGAAAACCTTCCCTAAGGCAAAAAATAGTGAAAAACTAGCTTCAATCTCCCTTTGAAGTCTCAACATTCAAAACAACGCACCTTGCACACCCTTAAAGGTGCTATAGGTGTGCTTTATAACCCTTATTTGGTCATATTATGCATAGTTGTGCACCTTCATAGGTGCACACCCTGATGGGGTGTGCACATGCACATGTGCACTACTACACACATGCATTAGCAAGTACTAGTGGGCAGCCTTGGTCTTCAAAAATTTGTGAAAGGGTGCACACATACGCACCCTCATTATTTCTATAAGTTTTCTTATAAAAGGTAAAAGTGGAATGCATATGTGCAACTTGACAAAGTGCACATTTGTGCACCATTCTCTTAGGTAATTTTCTTGTTTTTAATCCAAAACAATGCATATGTATGCACCTTTAATAGGTTTGCACATGTGCAACTTTCAACATAGATTCATTAGGTTTTCTAAGTTCTTTGTGTGGACAAAGGTACTTATATGCGCACCTTGGACAGGTGTGCATGTGCACATCTTTGGTGTCTTATGTTTGTTATTTTGCAGGTTAGTGGTGCACCTTTGGAGGTACGAAGGTGTGGTCCAAGAAGTGATGTTGAGAATAATGAAGAAGGGGGGAGGGGGTCCTAGGCTTATTAGGTCCGTGCTTGATACACCCCATCTGGAGGTGTGCAAGTGTGCATCTCCAAAGGAGAAAAGTGCACACTTAGTGCATTTAGTACATTTGTACACCCTGAATGGGTGCACATTTGCACTAGGTGTGCTAGTGTGCCTTTTAGCACAAATGACCCTTAATCACCAATTTTTTTTCTAGTTTGGCACCAAATTATCCTCAATTAGAGACAAAGGATTGATCTAGACTCTAGGAGGAGCCCCAAAATGAACCAGGCCCTGGAGTAGGGGTTTGGAAGACAAAACATTTACTAGGGGATCCCCATCTCTAGGAGAAGTGGGGCGTACATTGTGAAACCACAACACATATAAGCTCCTAACAGGTGATATGATTAAAAAGCCATATCTACATGAACTAAGATGCACTAGGACATATTTGAGAGAAAAAATGAAAAAAATAATTCATATGCATGATAGATACTGAGTAGTAGTGTTATTATTTGTAGCGATCGAATAAAGTCATATGAGTTGAGTGTTCCTATAGAACCAAGTTGATATGTTGGCCAAACAAAGCATGAAAAGGCAATAAAGACCATGAATAAAATGATACGTGAAGGTTGAGATAATTAAAATGCACCTAATATAATATATCACATTTATTACAAACCTAATTCAATAGATTGAAGGTATATATCAAATATTTGAAGATCAGTTTCACTTACCAAGTGATCGTAGTGCACATAGGTAATTTCAGTGAAAGTGTGAGCAAATCTTAGTGTGTCATCAACAAAATTGCAGAATGAAGTAAATAAAACTTGAATTGTCGAGCTTAGTAATTTTTGAATATTCCTGAAGTAAAGTTTTAAAACCCTACTTACGAAATGACATCTTCTGTGTCTGCATTTGGAAAATAGATGTTGAAGAAAGTAACACAAATTATGAGGAATTATCAATATCCTCCATCTAAATTCAAGGCTTACCCTAACATTGCAATGACTAGAGATGCATTTGGTGCACTATCATTGATTCCACCTAGAGTTTTGATGGTTTCATGATGTTTGATCATATTACATGTGTAAGGTTGAAAAAATTAGAGATTATGACTTGCGAGCTACTTATGATAATCTATGTGACAATGAAATTTTGAAAGACAAGAACAAGGTTATTTTCGAGAAAGGGCTTATGTGTGCCCTAACATTCTCAAAAGTATTGAAAGTGGAATGGATAAAGTGTTAATCTCAGATTGGTTTTGACAAGGTAGTGACACAATACTTAGTCATTATTTAGTAGAATTAATGTGCAAGCCGAGTGATCAAAGCAAGCTGAGCAATCAGTGCGAGCTGAGTTATCAAGGCATATCGAGCATTAGTTGCCAAATAATACATGTCGAGTAATACACATAGTCAGTTTGGAGCACTAGTATGTATCAAGCAGATAGTGCATAGTCACTTAGGGGTCGAGTAAAAAGAGTATGTTGAGTCATTTAGAAGACGAGTTACAACATTGAAGATATAGTGAGTGCCAAGCATCAGTGACTGCGATTACTGAGTGAACAATTTTGGACATAGTTGTTTGTAATGACACAAACTTCTATGTAAACCATTTTTGGGCCAACTTAATGATCATTTTATGATTCTGGAAGATATTTAGAGATGTATATTATGAATCCCTATGCAATACATGCAAACAATCAAATTGAGGGATGTTCTAAGTGAGAAAATGGATCAACCTAAGCTGTTGATTCTAACCTAAACCTAGCCAACTTGTAACTTGTGTTTACTTAAGGAGACAAACCCTAAACAATTTGTATTGTGTGAAAGAAGAGGAGACACAAGAGAGACAAATGCTAAGTGCATAGGACATTCATGGTGGGTATGAAGGTTGTGATAATGTTATGAATTAAAGAATCAGTTAGAGGGAATAAAGGAAATCAGAGAGAGGACAAAAGATACATATATGATTAGAAGGATCAAGTACACACCAGGAAGAAGATATGACATCTAGCAATAGAGTGCTAACTGAAGGACCATGGTGTTGAATAATTCTAACAAGTGATGCAGATTAAATCTCATAACAAAGTACTCTTAATAGGCTTGTTTAAATCTCTTAACTGAGTGGTTATTTTATTATAAGTTTAAGTCCTCTAACAAGGCACACTTTTAGCTAGGTGTTTAAATCCTTTAACAGGGTGAGACTTAATAGTCTTTGTAAGCCTTTAATAGGGCAGACCTTTCATAGGGTAGATCATATTTTATGGTCAAACTTCTTGTAACCTTAGTATGCTACACTTTATAGCTGCAGTAGTAAAGATTTATGGGTGTCATCCCCACCCTTGTTTTACTTTCTCATTGGAGGGTTTCTGGGTAACAAATTTATTATGTTGTGTGTTATTTGTTTTATGATATGGATGAGCATGTGTAGTTAGCTATTTCAATTTACATGCTAAATTGTGAGATGGATGTGTGGTTAATGTTTTATGGTTAAGGTTTTGAAGCATTGATTTAGCCTTCCTTCTCAGACTTTACTTGCCCATTATTATTTCCAACAATTGGTATCAGAGCTTTTTTTTTCTAGAAAGGAAAGCTTTATAGCTTTGAGGAAAGATTTTGAAGATGGATGTCTGCAAGTTGGGAAAGACTATTGAGAACCAAAAGATTGAAATCCAACTTGCCCTACACCAACTCATGGAAGCAAGCACAAAACTGCATCATTCATTGAGTATAAGGAAAGAGATAGCTATTGAGCAAAATGAAACTCATTTACAAAAGGAAGACACCACTAAATTGTTTTCAAATGGAGACTCAAGTGAGTTTCATGTGCTATTGTAGATCTAATGGAAAAGAATGGTTCCCTAACTAAAGAGGTCAATAATCCTAAGATAGAACAAGAAGTTCAATAAGGATTTGTATGTGAGGTGACCAAGCAGGAAAAAAAGTTGAAGAAGACAAAGTCATGATTGAAGATGACAAAAGAACACTGACCAACATATTGGAAGAGAAGACATCAGATGTGCAAAGTATTGCTAATATGTAATTGCATACAATGAATCAATTAATGATTGCTAGTCATGAATTGAATGGAAAAAGACATTGAGATCACAACTATGAAGTTACAAAATGAACAACTGAGGAATTAACTGAGAAAAGAAATGGAATTTGCTGAAAGTTTCAACAAACCCAGTGAAGCTATCAAATACTTTGAGAAACTGATGAGATCTCCCAGATGTAACAATGATACTACTAGATTGGCGTACACCAGTACCAAGGAAGGAGAATCATCTAAAACTGGTGATCAAAGAAACAAAAAAGGTCATACAACAAATTTTTGTAGAAGCAACAATGCAAATCAGAACCCTAAGCAAAAATTCAATGGTTATTGTCATAAGTGTAATAAGCAAGGACATAAGGCACATTAATGCATAACCAAGACCTTAAGCACATAGAGATTTGAAGTATATTACCACAATCTTTAGAAGTATGGACACAAGGATATGAATGCATGTTTAATTCCAAGTGGACATTAAACAAGTAGACAAAGGTACAACAAAATGTAAAATCCTCTAATTGGGATTACAACACAAGGTACAATTGCCATTATTGTCAAGAATATGAACATTTTCCTAATAATTGTATTAGAACACATTTCAGAGGCAACTACAATAGATGGTTGAGTGAGACTACACGGTTTAGGTGTTTGAAGATTGATCATATTAGATAAAACTTTCCAACTAGATCACCACTGCCATGTAATGGAAACAATAAAGGAAAAGAAAAGGTCAATGTTGAGAAGGTCAAAGTGTAGATGAACAAGACATGTAAGAAAAAAAAATATTGCAACACATCAAGTTCAGATGAGATGACTTCATCCAATGGTTTAGGTGATCACATCACCTCCAACGAGGCAATTAAAAGGTATGTACAAGACTGATATTTCAATGATATATTTTACATTAGTTCTAAGAATCTAAGTTTTGAAAAGATAAAATATGCATCAATTAAGATGCAATGGATTGGTAAGAACCTGAAGGAAATCTATAGTTTTGTTAGTTTTCATGTTGTGGCTGAGCGTGAAAGGTTTCATAGTTAGTACTAAGCTTTAATGGAATTTCAATTGTTATCGAGTTATGAAGGAATGGTAGAATTGGTCAAGTTTGTTATGTGAACCGAGCATAGTGGAAATCATGTGTAAGCCAAGTGAGTTGAAAACCTTATGATGACTTAGATTACAACTGTGTAAGCATTAAGCATGTATTACAGAATTTTAAGGGTTATATAGCCGTTTCTCGACTCATTTGCATTCACTAGCGATCGAGGAGCATGAAGGCGAATTGCAACAGGAGATTTTTGTGCTTGCAAACTTATTTCAACTACAACTTGACATATTAACCAGATTGGAAAGGTATTTTACTGGTACTGAGTTTCACTATTTGAATTTTCTTGAACCCTAAGTATCAAATATGGTAGTTAGCTCTCTACAAGTGTTATGAAGGAAGCAAAGGAAGTTTTTAATATGCAATTGTTTAGTAATGATGTAAGGAAACCATATTTTTCAAAAAAACCTAAAATTGTTTATAAAGGAGACCTGTCTAGTGCGTTATCAATGATACTACCAAAAGTCCTTATGATTTAGGATGTCAGTTGTTGTTATACATGCAAAGTTGGAAGCATAGGAGAGATGGTGATAAGGGATTTGTACAATCAAGTTTGTGATGATGAAGTCATAAGGGAAGATAAAAAAATTGTAGAAAAGGAAGGGTTTACCAATGCCCTAGATTTCTCTAATGTATTCAAGACTGAATAGATAAAGATTGTGCTCAGTAGAATACATGATGAATTCATACGGTTAGAAAATGGATTGATTAATATCACTAAAAGGATCATTGATTGAGTGATAGGGTATCCAACACTAGACAAACCTAAAAACATGCAAAGTAATTCCAAAGAGATAATTGAGAAGAACATAGGTGCAATATTGAACAAGAGGGGAATGTTTATAAGTTCTATCTCAAACCCCCTAATTGCTATTGTAGTGAGAGTGATAGCTCATAAGTTCTTTCAATCTAGCATAGTGAACATTGTCTCTTGCATTGCTATAGATTTGGGATACAAAAAAGTGAAGAAAGACCACACCTATGACCTTGCCGAGTTGCAACTTCAACAACTATCTAAAAACCTGGAGGCCATAAGGAAAAAAAAGAGTGCATCTTGAAAATATGGCTCTTTACTAGTTTGTGTATTCTTTTATGTGCATAACGCATTTCCTACATTTGGAAAAGTTGCTTGGAAGACAAATAGGTCTATCACAGTTTAATTTATAGAGAAACTTGGAGACAACTTTGAGTCAGTGATGATTAGTTATTTTGAGGATTATAAAAAATCCATGAAATAGAGACTGAGGATTCCTATGTCATTAGTGGAGAAAAATTATAGTAATGTTTTCTTCTTTGTGGGTGTAGATTATACATAAGTGTAGACAACTATTCCTAGGGTCAAATGGCTTAAGCCCTTACCATATGAGATTAATGTTGATGAGGCATCTGTGACTATTATAGCTCTATTGGTAGAAGAAATTGAAAAAAGTGCCACCTTATTTGGAAACTATGAGGAAACCAAGTCTAGAATTACAATTGACTTGAAGACAACTTCTGTGTTAAGGAAAAAGAAAAAACTTGTACATAAGCTGAAATATAGATTTGGCGAAGGAGGAGAAGATGAAGATGATGAAGAGGATGAATGAGTCCAAGCCCTTTTGGCACTAGCCCAAGGACAAGGAGAAGATCAGGAAGTCAATAAAGAGGGTGTCGAGGGAGAAGATGCTAATGAAGCAACCAAACCGGCTTAGAAGAAGAAGAGAAAGGCTAAGGAGCCTAAAGTATAGAAACCCAAGAAGAATCTTGTAAAAATTTCACAACAGAAGCCATCAATACTTGATACCATGTCTAGCACAAGGGAAACCACCAAGTCAAGGTTGCTAAGAAACCTAAAGGAAAGAGAACTATTGCCTAAGCGAAGCTGAGCCATCTAGCCAAGAAGACATATATGAGGAGAAAATACACTCCAGTGGCCAAGTCAGATGAGGAGAAGACAAAATCTAATGACATGAGTCAATTCAAGGTAGTAAGCCACAATCCCTCCTTCGACTTAGATGATTTTTGCGACAATATTAAACCAAATGCAAATTTATCTGGTTTTGCATTCATAAATTTTGATAAGTTAGGAAAGGTTGAACAAAATACTATTGACGAAGTCATATATGTGATGATGGCTACATTCAAAATAAATCCTATTGAGATTTCCAACTCCCTACCTAAGAGTCTTTATGAGCGAGTTGAGCAGAAATGACAATACAATTTACAAAAATAGGGACAAATTAGGGAATCCACTCTAGCCCAAGTAATGCCAGAATTGGATAAGAGTAAGATTACCAAGTCTATGGAAAAGAACAAGTCTGAATTTTCCCCAGAATATAGAGCTTTCCATTTACTAAATAAGAACATTGAGGATGTGTTGACCAAGAGTAGACAAATTTGGAGATCTATCTAGGGGTCATCCACTCTTGAAATGAAAGCCAAAGGTGAGAAAGAAATGTAAGATCCAAAGAAAGATAAAAAGAGACAAAATTAACAACACAAGACATACTAGTAAAGGATGGTAGTGTGAGAGGCATTGAGGAAAAAACAACAACAAAAAAGGTTACAACTAAATAAGATCAACAAGATGAACAAAATGTACAAGATGTACAAGTGCCAAATGATAGTCCTCCACATGTAGACCAAGTGAGTCAACAAGGCTCAATACAAATCAAGAATTTTCCTAACAATTCTAGTCGAAACATCAATCCTTTGACTAATGATGACTTGAAGAAGATATTGAAGGATTCCACCATGGAAACACAATTATGCACAAACCCTGAATTGGTAAGAATAGATTAAATTCAAAAGGAAGAAGTGGTAGTAGTAGGGGAGAAACAAATTGACACATCCAGTTTTCTCCCTACAACTACAAAGTTTGAAGAGATAGAAAATCAAAGTGCAAGCACTAAAAAACTAAGTGTTATTACTACAACATAAGTAGCATTACCTCTAATGCAGCTCATTTCAACTAAGAAAGCCTTTTTTATAATTGAGAAAGATGGAACTAAAGTCAAATTAGGTTATTAGTTCAATCTTGCACCCACTTCACAAACTCAAGGTGAAGCTCAACATGAAGTGAGACAAGATGACAAGTCTGAAGAGTTGAAGGTGACTACTACTCCAGAGGAAAAAATTTCCATCCAAACTCTGGTTATCTTACTAGTTTTATGACTCCTACTAGTAGTCATGTTCTTTAGAGGCCAAGAACTCATTCCAGACCATTGTAGATATCAAGGCCAAGTTCAGAAACATCAAGGAGCTCAGAAGAAATATCTTATGGAGATATAAGCCTAGATAAGGTGATTGAATGACCAAAGTTTGATCTTAACACATCACAATTGAGTGGATGAGCATTCTATAGGAAGCTCTATAGAGGAAGAAACAACAAGAGTTGCTAAGAAGGGAGCATAAGCAGAAGATAGTGCTTCATGACATCAAAGACATATTTTTTGATGCTTTCACTCTTCTAGCTACTAATGAAGACAAAAATATTATTGAGCAACTAATACATATTGTTGATGAACACCTAGATGAAAATACTAAACTATTAGAATGATTTGAAAGAAATTTCACAGTAAGGTACTTGAAATGATATCTAGTGCCCTTGCACGATGACAACTAGATTAGCAACCAAGATGGAAAGTGTGAAGAAGGTGTTGGAGAACATTTTCTCTCTTTACACCAAGTTACATGATGTGAATCTCACACATGAGATTCATAGACATGTTGACCAACTAGAGGGAGATCTAAAGACTATAGGAAATACCTAAAAACTATCTCTTGGTCAAAGTTAGTCAAATTTTCAGAGATTGCTATCCACTCAACTTTGGCTTGCGGAGCTAAAAGCACAAGATGCTAACATTAGAGCTACCTTGATCAACATCCAATCAATGTTGATCCCACACATGGAAGTTTTGCACAAGGAACTAGCCTATGCTAAAACATTGATGAGGAAAGATTCTCATCTTTCTACTCATAATGGCTTAGTTAACTTTGTTAGGAAGCTAGAAATCTAGTATTAATATTTAGAGGTAGTGTGCAACAATTGGGATGTAGCATTAAAAGTTATAATGGAGATCTATAAATCATTTTTGGATAAACATAGTATTAGTGTACCACCCATGACAGAAGTGTCAAAAAAGGGGGATAATGAGTATTAGGGATATAGTACAAAAAGGGATATAGTGAAAGTGAAGGGGAGTAATGTAGAAACATGATACACCAAATATACTTAGTAGGAGTATCAGATTCATATACAAAAATGAAAAATTTACTTAGGGGGAGTAATGGAGTAATGGAGGAATGAAGTATGACAACTAGTCATCAATTTTGCAAAATTTTGAAGTGTTGAAAGTTTGTATGAGAACTGAGTCACACATATATATTGGTTGAGTTATGCTCATAATAAGGATTGTATATGCATGCCAACATGTTTTTACCACTCATGTCAAAGGAGGAAATTTTTAATATTAGATTGTTTTTGAAAAGGTAGTGAAAAAAAACTTAGTCATGATTTAGTAAAATCATAATGCAAGCCCAGTGATCAGAGCAAGCCAAGCAATCAGTGCAAGCCGAGTGATCAACGCATGCCGAGCATTTGTTGCCAGACAATACATGCTAAGTACCAAGCACTAGTATGTAGTGAGCAAATAGTTAGTGCTGAGTTGCTTAGGACTCAGTAAACAAAGTATGTTGAGTCATTTAGAAGACAAGTTACAAAATTGAAGATATAGTGAATATTGAGCATCGGGGACTTTAATTGCTGAGTGAATAGTTTTGGACATAGTTGTTTGTAATGGCCCAAACTTCTATGTAAACCATTTTTGGACTAACTTAACAATTTTTTTATGATTCTAGAAGATGTATATTATGAATCCCTATGCAGTACATGCAACCAATCAAATTGAGGGATGATCTAGGTAGAAAAATGGATCAACCTAAGTTGTTGATTCTAAAATACCCCTAGCCAACTTATGTTTACTTAAGGAGAAAAACTCTAAACAATTTGTACTGCATGAAAGAAGAGAAGCAGACACAAGAGAGACAAATGATAAGTGTAGAGAGAATTCATGGTGGCTATGAAGGTTGTGATAATATTACGAATTGTAGGATTAGTTAGAGAGAATAGAGGAAATCAGAGAGAGGACAAAGGAGACATATCTAAGTAGAAGGATGAAGTACACACCAAGAAAGAGAAGATCTGACATCTAGCAACAAAGTTCCTAGTGAAGGATCATGGCATTGAATCATTCTAACAAGTGATGCAGAGAAAACCTCCCAACAAAGTAGTCTTAACAGGCTTGTGTAAATCTCTTAATCAAGTGCTTGTTTTATTGCAAGTTTAAGTCCTCTAATAAGGAACACTTTTACCAAGGTGTTTAAATCCTTTAATAGGGTGAGATTTAACAGTCTTTGTATGCATTTAACATGGCATAGCTTTCACATGGTAGACCATAGTTTATGGTCAAACTTCTCGTAACCTTAATTAGCTACACTTTACAGTTGTAATAGTGAAGATTTGTGGGTGTCATCCCCACTCCAGTTTTACCTTCTCATTGGAGGGTTTCTGGGTAACAAATTTATTGTGTTATGTGTTATTTGTCTCATAATATGGATGAACTTGTGCAGTTAGCTATTTTAGTTTACATGCTAAATTTTGAGATGAATATGTGGTAAGTGTTTTATGGTTAAAGTTTTGAAGCCCTAATCCATCCCCCCTCCCTCTTAGAGTTTCCTTTCCCATTGTTATTTCCAACATAAAGATTGTATTGAGCTGAGTACATGATAGAAAATTATGGTTAGAAAGTGAACTAGTCAATATTAACAAAGCAATTATTTACCGAGTTACTGGTTATCAAACCCTGGATAGGGTAAAAACTATGAGATGTGCAGTGAAGAAATCCATTTAAGATCAAACGAAGGCCAAATGGAGGAAATGGAATCTCATTTGATGGAATTGAATATCTAATTATTGAATTTATAGTGCATGTAATTGCACACAAGCTATATCAATCAAGTTGACTGAACAATGCATTAAAGTCAAACTAGGTTATAAAATTTTGTAGAAAGACCATAGCTATGACTTGGTTGTGCTACAACTACAACAACTATCAGAAAATATAGGAGCAATTCAGAAAGCCAAGAACACATCTTGTAAGTTTGGATCTTTGCTAGTTTATATATATGTTTATGTACAAAGTACTTTTCCTACTATTGACACTATTGTATTGGATAAAACAAGACTTGTCATCGATAAAATCGATATTTTATTGAACAATTGGGTGAAGATTTTGAGACTATAATGGATAATGATTTTGAGGAGTCAAAGGGAAAGATGACTAATAGAATGAGGATCCCACAGACAGTAATACATCACTACTATGAAGCTATTTGTTTTATGGTAGACGCAAATTTCACTTATGCATAGGCAGTTTTACCAAGGGTTGTATGGTTGAGACCATTGAAAAATGAAGTAAATTTGATGAAGTCACCGCAATAGTCACTACATTCTTATCAAAAGATATTGACAAGAATGCCTAGCCCTTCGACAATTATGAGTCAGCTAAGATCAAAATTATGATGCAAACCAAAGTGCCCAAGATGAATAGAAAAAGGAAAAAGATGATAGCAGATCTGGAGGGTAAACTTTTTGAAGGACCACTTCAAATAACACAGGGCAAAGGTGAAGATGATAAAGTTGATGAAGAAGAAGAAGAAGAGGAGGCATTAAAGGTTAAAGAACTAGTTGTTTCCAAGCCCATGACAACCAAGTAGAAGAAAATTGTGATTGTTGATCTTAAGGCAAAGAGGGATCTTAAGAAGAATGCAAAGAAAACAATGAAACCTCCTGTACCTGAGCCTAAGAGGAGGATACTTATAAGATCAGAGGAAACACAACCCCCAACTGCTAAGACAAAGAAAAGCCCAAAAAAAAGAAAACAAGTAAATGGGATCAAATAGAGTCCACAAAAGAGGTCAAGAAGAAAGTTGTTTTTTGCACCTGATGAGGAGGAGGATGAAGGAGAATAAACTAAGTTTGACAATATGAGAAAGCTTCAGATTGTACCCATACAAGCTCTTATGAAAATTGATTAGGTATGTGAGAACATAAAAAACTTAGCTGGCTTAGAAGGATTTAAACAAATTAAATTTGATTCTTTGAACAAGGAAGATTAGGAGAAAATTTAGAAGGCCATGCTCGATATGATGGAAAAATTCAAATCTACACCTATAGAATTAGGCTTAGGCATTCATGAAGATTTATTTAATAAATTAGATGCAAAATGGAAGTGGGCATTGTTTTTTGAAAGGAAAATAAGGGAAACCACATTGGCCCAAACAATTCCTAACTTAGGGAAGACACGCATGTCTAATTTCCTAAGAGATTTTGGTAAGAAGTTTGTGCCAAAAGTAAAGGCATAGAAAATTTCAAACAATGAAGTAGATGAGGTTGAACATGAGAGTAGTTTGATATGGAAGAAAGTATTTGGATTGCTACTTCCATTGAAAAAAGAGGAGAATTAAGAAGGATGAGATGCTATTGAATTGTATAATTAGGAAGACTACAATGAACCTAAGAGATTGGAAGAACAAGGAAGATAGTAGCGGGGAGTGAACAAAAATATGTCTCTATAGAGGATATTCCTGATTCATCACATTTGAATCAAAATATCTTAAGTGAGGAAGATTTGATGAATGCATAAACAAACACCTTAGGCACCCCTCTCCCATGCACCAATCTAGTATTGCTACAAATACAAGATTACCCATAGATTAAAAGTGCAAGTTACACTAGTCATAGTTGTCCTAGTCATGAGTGTTGAGAAACAAGGAAAACTATCATTGTGCTACCCAAGTTCACTCATGCAATTGAAGGGAAAGAGAAAGAAAAAGGTAAATCAAAACAATCTTCTCAAGATGCCTTAGGACCTCATGCTGAGGGAATTAAGAAGGCTAAACCATCTTAGCTATTAGAAGCATAAAATTCCAAGGAGAAAGAGGTCATTTAAGGCTTCATTCAATGATTGAGTGTTTCTCTAGTATAAATTGATGCATCTAATGTTACACCTATTCAAAAGGTTATGCCTACTCAGGAGAGAGACACTTCTATTGATCAACAGACATCTGGATTGAGTGCTACAAGGACACACTAACATATGAAATTGCCAAGTGTCAGCACACCATGGTCATAGTTAATGGTGTAAAGACTTTAGTTACCTGAGACTCTAGCTAGTTTAGATGAGTCATCACATCACCCAAATATGATTCTAATAATATGACATTAGAACATATGCATAATCTACAAGTTTTGCTAAATTGTAAGACAAGAGAAGAAAAATTGAGAACAACGTTTAAGCACTAATATGTACTGTTTTCACAAAAGTTTGCACCCTTGTCCAAATTTTTTACCTAAGGAAAACCTTGTGAAACATGGAAACAACCTCCAAGCTGTGGAACTTGAACTGTGAGGTTGAGTCTCTAGAGAAGGCCGACTTCCTTTACTATCAGGGTGCACCTAACTACTCTTGGAGAGGAAAAGGGAGAAGGAATGCTTGAAAGAAAATCTACCTACTCTAACCTAAAGGGTTGATGCACCAAAATAGAGTGTTCAAACCAATCTATGCCCAGACATGCACTATTGAACCATCATGACACCGAAAGATATACACATTCAGAGTTGCTTTAATCTAGTAATCACATGCAGATTAGAAAACCGAGATAAATGACACAAGGAAAGGGAAGATTCATTTATATACCATTCATAGGCCAAAAGAGATACAGTCATGCAAGATTGTAGATATCCACAATACATCAATGGGAGGCAAGTAATTCTTGCACTTTACATCAATGTCTGGAAGAGATAAGGAAAAATGTCATACAGTTCAGAGGCAAAAGAAATTTACTTTGAAGTTATAGAACAATATCAATGAAAAATAGAGAAGAGTCCTACCTTAACAAAATCTACAAAAATTTCCTTTATAGCTTAGGTATAACTGAGATATTTCCTGATTGAAGTCACTCCACAACCATTGCCATTAAGTCTTACAGAGACTAATCATATAGATCTAGGGAAAATCTAACCTTGGCACAGACTCAAATATGATGAATTCCAAAATCTTGTCGAAACAGGGCCTTGAGAAGATAGAAATAATGCTATTATACCATTCTAACCAAGTAGATGGATAGGATCAGAGTTCATGGACTGTTTCCTTCATTCAGTAGGCCCAACATTCATTCAAGAGTGGTTGGAATCAATCATGAAGATTAAATTGTGCAAGAAAACTTGATTCCCTTCATTTCTAGCTTATGAGTTAGCAAAGTTAGCAAGTCAAACAAGTTTTGTAACCAAAATGAGCCACGTGGGCCAATGGTTTTATTCTAGTTTACAACCTTGCAAAAGTATCCACATGGTTGACCACCGTGCAACTAAGTGAGCCACCTTCTAAGATCCTGACTGTGGCGGCGTCACAACTGTCAGCCTTAATTGTCAATGTCTTCTTGTACTATTTTCTTAGCCGGGCCCATAGGGACATATGTCCTTCAAGAACTTTCACACATTGTTTAAATACCTTGCATCTTCATAAAGTGGGGGAGCACTAATCATTGATCTCTGTAAAATCAATGATCGTGAAAGATCCTTATTATACTATGGTTGCCCTCCAAAATTTTTGGGCCCACGAACCACTAAGCAGTCACCTTAGCAACTTTGTCTCCATTTGGCATCACCCTATGAATTATAAAATATAACCTAACCCCACAAATACACGTGGTAGCAAGGTGCTTGCCCGCATTCTTTAACATCCTTGCATCTTCATAAAGCGAGGAAGTGTTGATCGTCGATCTTGGGAGATCTGATGGTCAATGAGAATCAACAAGCCTACTGACGATCTATGTCAGTACCTAACCAATGAAGTGTCTTCCATATGCCAACTTGACTGAAAATCCCTTTCCCTCTCTATGGCTCACAAGAGAACACACTTGACCCCACCGATCCATGTGGCGCAAAGGTGCTTGCTTGCATTGTCAGGAAGTTTGACAAAGTGCAGAATGTAGGAAAGTGCTCGCCAATCATATTGGCAGCTCACCCGGTAGCTTCCCCCTTTGCAGCCCACAAGAGGGAATAGACGCATCTACCATACAATAGTAGGGTGCTTGCCCAAATTATGTAAAGGTAGTGCATTTTGATAAAGAGGGAAAGCACTTGCTGTAGATCTATGTAAAGATTTGATGGCGAGGAAAGTTGCAGACCCATGGAAACAAACTTAGGGAAAAGGAAATATGATAAGTTTTTTATTCGTGTATTTTTTGTATTTCTAGTGGTATTTAAATATTTAATGGTTGGAAGTGACCATTGGGTGGGTTCAGACATTTGAATTCAAATTTTTGGTGGGAGGCAAAAAATGGCTAACATG
This sequence comes from Cupressus sempervirens, assembly GCA_028749045.1. Taxonomy (NCBI): domain Eukaryota; kingdom Viridiplantae; phylum Streptophyta; class Pinopsida; order Cupressales; family Cupressaceae; genus Cupressus; species Cupressus sempervirens. The sequence goes on from CM053786.1 coordinate 820,336,906, forward strand.
TCTGGTAACTTAGAGGGGACGCAAGCCAACTATGCATATGCCTAGTGACTTTATGCATCCATTGGGCCATAGAGTCATAAAAAATGTGGATTAGTGCATTATGAAAGCCTAAGCCTACCTCTGTGAGAGTAAAAAACCTTGGAAAGCCTGCCCTCTGCAACTAGAACTAGAGACCAAAACTCCTGCAACCTTCAAAACTTGAAAAAATTGGCTACCTCACAAAGAGAAGCTTGTGCTCACGCAATTCTTGGAAAGTAGGAAACCAACAGAAAAAAAACTACTCTACTTATATGCATGAAACCTTAACCCTCATCAGAAGCATGGTTTGAGATAGAACCCATTGACTGGGATAGGCAAAGTTTTACCATCAGGTCTGCTTAATTCAAAAGCATTGGCCTGCTTACAACTGACAATTACATAGGGACCACTCCATAGTGTATCAAATTTTGAGTGCCTCCCTAGTTTTGCCTTGTTCGCATCCCATTTCAATACTAGATCACCCTCCTTGAAGATTTTGACCCTGGCCCTCCTATCAAAACTCATTTTCACCTGTTGCTAATGCATTTCTAGGTTCTGCATGACCTGATTTCTTTTCTCTTCCAGCTCCATTAGCTCTACCATTCTTACTGTCATGGCATCATCTTCAATTAGCTCTAGCTAATGAGATAGTTTTAGGGATGAAAATTCTAATGAAATTGGAAGCCTTCCTTCTCTGCCATAGACCAACATTAATGGAAAATTTCCTACTAACCTCTTAGGTGTTATCCTATCAGCCCATAGGGCTGTCTTCAGCACATGATGCCAACACCTCTGGTTATCTTCTATTGTCCTTTTCATAATCCTAATTAATTTTTTATTGGATGACTCAACCAAACCATTGCCTTGAGGATAGTAGTTTGAAGATGTGCTAGAGTAGATATTATGGTCAACTGCCCATGCATAGATCTGAGCTCCTACAAAAGATTTTGCATTATCTGAAATGATGGTTGAAGGGGCACCAGACCTGGTCACAATTCCATCAAGGAATTCAATAATTGAAGATTCAGTGGCCTGCTTCATTGCAATTGCCTCCATCCATCTAGTGAAGTAACCAGTAGCAACTAGAATCCATTTATGACCAGAACTAGAAGAAGGATTTATAGGGCCTATGAAATCCAATCCCCATTGAGAAAAAGGATGGTCCACCTGAATGGGGCAAAGGGGAAGATTTTTGAAACATTTTTCATACTTCCTCATATACTTATGACAATCATGAAACAGGGATGGCCAGTAGTAACCAGCCCTCATGATCGTTATTGTAGTTGTCCTTGCTGAGAAGTGACCACCATCGGGGCCATCATGAAGCTCTTTGACCATTCTTTTAGCTTGGTCTATGTCAATGCATCTTAATAGGGCTCCATTAAAATCTTTCTTTAAAAGGATACCATCAACTATGACATAAGGAATTGATTGCAATCTATACTATCTCATTTTAGTTCTATCCAATCCCTGAGGATATCCATTGCCTAATAAGAAATTTTTCATATCATCCATCCAATTCCTTGGGTCATCATTTCTTGTCTCTTCCGTTAGTATCATAGTGACTTCCTCATATGATTTCGAAGATGATATCATCTATTTACACAACCCCCTCCCTCTTACCTACTTGGTGATTTGAATGTCAACATCATATTCCATTACTTTAATAATCCAACCAACTCTCTTCTCACTAAAAGCTTTGCTCAAAAGGAAATCCTTCACATTGGCAAGGGTACTAACAAATGAATCTTATTATGAGACAGAAGGTGTCTAAATTTCTTTAAAGCTCTGATGACTGCAAGTGCTTGCTTCTCTACATAGCTGTATTTGTCTTCATACTCTTTAAGCCCTTCACTAAAGAAGGCTATGGGCTCCTCTTCATCTTTATCATTTGTTTGAGTCAAGAAAATGAAATGCTTGACTCATCACCTAGGGCATAAAGGATGAAATCCTTTTCAAAATTTGGATTAATGAGAGTAGGAGCTAAGGCTATGGCTACCTTGATCTCTTCAAAACTGTCCTTCCCTTCCTTGGTCCATGTAAAGACCATATTTTTCCTGAGCATAGCTGTAAGGGGTTTTACCATGGTAGCAAGATTAGGGATAAATCTTCTTACAAAATTTATCCTACCAAGGTTTCTTGTGTTTAGGAAGAGAGAGAGAGCAAGTATTGGTTTTTTTCTCTCAGGATCAATGGTTAAACCATCCTTAGATACAATGTGTCCTAATAATTTTCCTTGATTGGTAGCAAAGACACACTTTCTTGGGTTGAGGGATACCCCAAACTCTCTACTCCTTATGAACACTTGTCTGAGATGATAAAAAATTTCTATCACATTCTTTGAATATACTGTGATATCATCAAGGTAAACCAATACAAACTTTTCAATCATGTTTTTGAAGGCCATCTCCATTGCCTTCTGAAATGTAGCACTTGCATTGGTTAGTCCAAATGACATCTTACAATAAGCATAGTTACCCCATTTGGTGGTGAATTTAGTCTTGTACCTATCAGACTCTTTGCCTAGCACTTGATTGTTACTAGAGAATCCATAAAGAAATGAAAACCTCTTTGAACCACCGACCTTGGACAAAATATGCTCCATGGAAGGGCGAGGATGGTGATCTTTAAGGGAAGCTTTGTTAAGGTCCCTAAAGTCCACACACAATCTAATTTCTCCATTCTTCTTCCTAACAGGGACAAGGTTTGCTACCCATGATGAGTGCTTGATAGGGAAAATTATATTGGCCTCAATCAATTTGGATAGCTCTTTTCTCATTAAGGGCTTAATTTTAGGATTCACTAGCCTCTATTTTTGTCTGACTAGTTTGACATTATCATTTAAATCTATGGTATGCTGAAACAACCTCGAGTCAAAGCCCTTTAAATCATCATACGACTAGGCAAATACATCATTAAATTCTTGACATAGATGAATAAAACTTTCTTGCTCAATTTTAGAACATACCTTACCCATGTTTAAGGATTTTCCATTAGCAACCTTGACTGGGATGTGATCATCTTTGTAAGTAGCTAGGTTCATGGCTTTGCCTCTTGCTTGGTCATCAGGATTGAAAACAATCTCTAAGGTAATGAGACCTTTAGGCAATTTTTTGGAATTGAGATTAATGATCTGATCACCATACCGATCTTGTAGTCTCGACTAGTTTCTATTTGAAAACTTTGCCTCATTCTATAAGAAGCTTACAATTTGTTTGTTAGATTCAAACACTTACTAATGGATGTTGTTGTTAGGGATGGTAGGCCTTTCTATCATTTTGATTTGTTATTTCTTCTTCTCATCAAGATTACCTAGTACATAATAAGATGCACCTATTGCTACAAGTCTATCAACATATCTATTTTCTTTTCTAGGGATGCTCTAAATATTAAATGCATTGTGTTGGTGAACATATTTTCTTTTGAACTATTTAACAAATTTAGTTTATGCCCAAGGTATGGAAGACACAAAATATTCACGATAGTTGAGAAAATCTCATGTTATTTGATTTTCTCTCTATATTTTAAAGGTATAGCTTCCTTATGAAATTTGCAATGAATTCAAAATTATCTTTGCACTTTTACCAGAAAGTGCATAAGGATCTCTAAAATACTCCTAGGTAGTGAGGTAAGAATCAATTCAAACAACAAAAAGAAACATTCATCGAAACATGCTTCTACAAAACATCTATTTCAAAGGAATGAATAACACCATAAATTTATATCAATCATTCGAGCACCTTAATTGAAATGAACTTATAGTAAGAACAACAATCAAATATCTTGACCAATAAACTAGAGTTCACAAAGTAATAGTGATCTAAACACTTCGAATGCCAAGTTTCTAAGCTGAATCCAAGATGATATATATAAATATTAAACTTTCTTCATGTACATAGTCATTCAAAAAGAAAAACATCCATATACTATCTTTCTATTACTGTTTAAAAGTATCTACTTATCAGAGTTTCCAACTATCTATTTTTCTAACCTTAATTAGTTCAATGCCCCAACGTTTATAGTTTTCAATACAAATCTGAGAGGCCTCCATCAAATCCCAGTGGTTTTGGTTAAAACAAGAAACAATTATGAAAAAGAAAGCAGTTATAAAACTGGTGTCAAAATGTAGCTGAAAACAACTATCTTGTTGAAGCCTCGTAGCCATTCTTCTCTTCCTAGCCCATGGTATGACGCACCAACTTCCAATTTCTGAAAGTGTTCATGAACTCCTACATTGCATGGGAATGTGGATTGTTTAGACTCAACAACCTAGCCCTACATGCATCCTTCTGCCATTTGAACTCCTTTATCTTCAGGTTCTGATGTGGCATGAGGTTCTTGTTGAGACAGCATTGATTTAATATTCGCCAGTGTAGTGAAGTCGTTGGCACTTGGGGATTCATTATCTTTAATCTGCTAAACAACTTCATTGAAGCTCTTAGTCAGTGTCTCAGAATCCATATTCCTATCATCAAACTACATAATCCCTATAGGATTTACTATCTTCATATCTTTAAGGAGTTCTTCATGCATTACAGTAATTTTGTTCTTGATGCCCTGCACTTCTTTAATTACCTCCTTATAAATTGACTCCTTCCAACCCATGTAATTTTTCATGATGAACATCATGTAGGGATCTACATTCTTCATTGGATTCTAATTCAGAAACTTAAGCACCCGAAACTTCTCAACTTTAGTTACTTGAAATAGAACTGGTTGGCACTGAGTTTGCTCTATTTTCCATCTTGGAATTAAAGTTTGAATTTCTCCCAATAGCGATTCCCCTTCAATATACATTGGTGAATTCCAAAATAAACTTATTACCTTCTTTAATGATGGCATCCACCCAATCTTTCATAGCATCTGCTAGCAGCTTGCCCTTTTGCATTTTCTTCACCAACTATTGGCTTCCTACGTAATTTGGGTCAAAGGCTTAAGGGGCTTGAATAGCTGGCAATGCACCAAGATTCAACAAAGAATTGATATACGTGGCAATAGTCATCACTATGCCCTTAAGTTCCTTTTTCTCTCTACTATCTTTCTTAGATTGAGTTAACATATGGTTGGCAAAAAATTTGAAAACATGATTACCAGTGCTTCTATTAATGGTCCCCAATTTGATTGAGGTGACTTTGAAATCTTCATTATCAATCTCCTTGAACTCTGTTTTGTACTTGTAAGTGGCTATTTTAGCCGTTATCTTTCCAGTCATTGGGTCTTTGGTTAGATGGGCATCTATTTTCAATTTCTTAACCTTTGAACCCCAAGCAACATATTTGGTTACAATATCCTTCACAGGTGTTGAAATCGATTGCAGGTTTCTTTTCTTGCTGATTGTATTGGATAACTGGGAAGGGATAGTAGGGCTTACAAAGGTTTCCTGAGCATCTCTAGTGGGTATGATGAATATTGGCTGATCCACTTTAGGGGCCTCGATGAACTGCACATCACGATCAACACCATCTGAAAAATTGAGACCATCATTTGAATTCTGCCCCTGAGTTGACATCTTTTCTTTTTGAACCTTGTGTTGCTTAAGGGCCTTAGATTTAACCTTAGACCTGGCCCTAGGAGCCATATTTTTTATATAGATGGTTGTCCTCTTCTTTTTACCTTGAGCCAAGTTACTACTTGCAATAGGAGACAAAAGTTGAATGTCAGATGGTGATGGTTCAAAAAAAGAAACCACCCTTGAATAGGGTTTATTGACGACTTTCTTGTTCTATTTCTTTAGCCAATCATCTATGTAAGTAAATATAAATATAGCTCTTAGATTTATATCTTCTTCCTCATCTTGATTCCAATCTACTACCAATGACTTTGATTCATTGGATTCTTCCCTGCCTGGTTCAACCATATCTGAGCCATCTTCAATCACCCCCTCTGTTTTGAACTTCAACTTCAGGGAATTGATTTGCTGTAATGTTAACCTTGAATGGTCTCTTCTCAAAACTTCCTCCTCATCTTTATGATCTTGCTATAGATCTTCTAACTGTGGAGTTACTGATGGGTGACCTACAAGGCCAAGAATCTGAATTGCATATTCTTTACTATCAAAATTTCTTCTGCTATGATAAGAACCAAAATTAAATCCAAGCTAATTGCTTCCAATAACAGAAGCATTAATGATACTGTTACAAACTAGAGAACCCAACTTAATCGGGAAGGCTATCTCCCAATCCTCCTATGGTAAATTATCCTTAATGATAGAGAATAGTTGCTTGCAAATCTTAGCCAAAACAAAGCAATTCAAAGCATATCGCTGAAGGTTTACAGGTTTCTCTTCGAATTTGCCTATTTTCAAGTAAGTGAATTTGGGAAACTATATGAAATAACTTCCATAATGTTGAAGCAACCTTTGAGCTTCAGAAGACAACCTAGGCATTGGTGCTTTCTTCAAGGTTGTATGCACATTTTTAATTAACACATCATCAACCTTCCTAAAATTCTCTAGCACTTTATCTTTTTGTAGCAGAGGGCAATACTGGTACATCATTATTTCTTTATTCTAGACTCCATGAGGAAGAGGGGTAAGGTCACAAACATAGGCAATGCAATAAGTCAAATAGGAAGCCATATAGAAATTTTTGACAGATTCTTTGGCATGCTTGAGTTGCGTCTTTAGTGAACTAGCGATAATCTATGCCTAGTCCATCCATTTTTCTCCCTTCAAAATGATTTCTATATATTTGTATATCCATTCTTTAAAGAGAAAAAATCAGCCAAACCTTTGACTCTATGCAACATAACCACAAGGTCATGAATATGAGGTTTAAGGGGATCTTCGGTGACAACTTTAGGTAACCTAGAGCCCCGATCGTAATTGGTTTCGGTCCATTTCCTAGCCAGAGTATTATGAAATGTGCTAGGAGTTTCTATATATTTAGCTAGGGATTGAATGTGGGAGAATGTGGCAAATGTGCTCTCTGGCAGATGCAATATGGAGGCAATAGTTTCTCTTAAAATTGAGAGCACTATTTCACCATCTTTGCTTACAATAATTTTGCTCCTAACATCATAATGGTCAATACACATTTTGAGCAACTCAGGACTTAGAAGGGATGGGGGAAAAGCTATGGCTTCAACTAGTCCATTGGTTAGAACTTTCATGCACCCATTCGATTCATCAGTATACTCAAGGAAATTTGCTTACAAATTCTCCAACCTAACACCCTCTAAGTTCTTATCACTTATGAAAAGCCTTTTACATTCCAAACTTGAGACATTGCCAAAGAAATGTAAAACAAACTTTATCCTTAATCAAAACAGCAAGGCTTCAAATTGATTTTCTTGGAAAACGCAGAGATTGTAGAACAAGAACAAGAATTTCTATGTTTCTCACCTGTGATTTGGTAAAAAACAATGATTTTCCCTTCCTTCCCTCTTTAATAGCTTCTCCTTCAAACTTTCAATTCTTCGCACAATAAACAAAAATGGAAAGTCGAGTTTATTTTAAGAAGGAAAAGTACTTACGTGTGAATGTACAACCTCATTATGAGGCATTTATGAAAAATCACTCTTCATTAAGGTTTACATGTTCAAAAGTCTTGTGACATAATATTCTCATTTAATAAACTCATTTGTAGCTGTATTAATATTGATTAGCCTTATTATGACATCCAATCCCCTTTTCAACTAAAGATTTTCCACTTTTCCTCATAATGATGATCTTTCACATTGGGAATAAAAACATCCTTTTAATTATTACTCTCTAATAGAGCAATCAATGCCTTGCAAAATGACGGTACCTCTATTGTTGAACAACTTTGAATCGAGTTTCAAAGTGATTCAAAGTAATTCAAAAGAACACCTCACTGCTTTTGCACGTGTTTCCTGCTGAAAAAAATGTTAGTGCAAAAACCTTTGGTTGAACTACTTTGAACTACTTTGAATCAGAGTTCAAAGTGGTTTAAAAGAAGAAACAATAACAGGGAGTGTTAGGGACTTTGGATCAGTGATGTGATCAACAAGTTTATCCCTTTCATCTTCCAGCTTGTGTAGATACATTATCCTTTTCTCTAGAGAATGTTTAAAGAATTGATCTTCAATAACAGATTGTAATTTAGTAGTAGACAACTCTTAAGGCAATGACACTTGAACTCTGATTCTGTACACCAATTCAAATGGAGTCATACTTATAGCTCTCTTTGGGGTAATCTAGTCAGCCCATAATGCTTCATACAATTTCTTATGCCAATTCTGGAGATTATCAGACACTAGTTTTTTAATTATAGCAACTAGATTCTTGTTGCTGGACTCTATCTATCCATTCCCTTGTGGAAAATAATTTGAGGAATGAGCTAGTGATATACTATGTTCATAGTAGAAAAGAGAGATTTCCTCAAATGAAAAATAATTTGCATTGTCTAAGACTATCTTTTGGGGAACTCCAAACCTAACAAAAATATATTCCATTAAGAAGTCACACACTACTATAGAATTGGCCCTTTTGGTTGGGATAGCCTCCACCCACTCGGTGAAATAATTAGTTGCTGTTAATATATATGTATGTCCAATACTTGATGGAGGATTTAAGGGTCCAATAAAATCAATACCCGACTAGTGGAAAGGCTCATCAATGACTACTGGCCTAAGAGTTAAGGCTGCTAATTGAGGGTGACTAGTAAAAAGTTGACATTTCTCACAATTCTTAACAAATTTATAAGCATATTGAAGATACTAGCTAGTAGAAGCAGTTCTTGAGAATTTTGAAAGCAGTTACTATAGATGAGAAGTGTCCCCCAAACACATCTTAATGATATGCCTTTAACAACTTTTCTTGCTGTTATGCATCTACACACCTTGAAAAGGTCCCATCAATTCCTCTTTTATATAGAATACCATTTAAAATCACATATTTAGCAGCCTTCAATCTAAGGTTTAGCCTTTCTTTGTAACTCATATTCGGGGGACATTCAACATACGTTAAAAAATGTGCAATATGGGAGAACCAGGGGTTTGTAAGACTAACTAACAAAATAGTATGTGTTTATCTAGTGTTGTCAATAGGCACTTCTTTTCTTTCAGCCATCAATTTACACAAACCACACCCTCTCACCAAAGAAGTAGGCTTAATGGTTAAGTCATATTCCTAAACTTTAGTTACCCATACAACCCTTTTATTCATCCCAACTTCTTGTTGAGTTAATATACTTTTAACTACCTGTTTCTGGCACATACACAACTGAATGGGAATGCAAGATGTAATACCTGAATTGTTTTAATGCTTTCACCATAGAAAATGCATGTTTCCTTGTTTGAATATAATTTAACTCATGATTCTTTAATGGAACGCAAATGAAAGTGATTGGAGCTTCATTATCCTAATCGTCCTTTTGAGTCAAATTACTAGACAACGAATGTTTAGAGGCATAGCAATAAATAATAAAATCTTTTTCAAAGTTTAGGCTTATTAGAATTGGGGCATTTGAAATAGCTATTTTATTATCCTCAAAAGCTTTTTTACCTTCTTCTTGCCATCTGAAGGGATGTTTTTCACTCATCATATCTAACATATGTCTCACCTTTTTAGAGAATTCAGGAACAAAACTTCTTAAAAAGTTGATTTGACCAAAAAAAGACTTCAAATTGCTCCTGTTGGTGGTTAAAGCCAATTTTTGTATTGCCTTCACTCTTTCTGGATCAATCTTTATGCCATTCCTTGAGATAATATGTTTGAGTAGTTTGCCTTCTTCCACAAAGAACACATATTTTTTAGGATTTAGAGATATAACATGTTGTCTGCATGTATCAAGCTCCTTTTCTAGGTCCCTTAAAAGGTGTTTTCTTCTCTTAGAGTAAATGGTCAAATCATCAAGATATATCACAATTATCTTGTCCCTCAAATCCTTAAAGGATGAATTCATCGCTCTTTGACAGGTCACTCCTGCCTTAGTTAAACTGAATGACATTCAATTATAAGAAAAGGTACCCCATGGAGTAATGAAGGCTATTTTATGTTGATCTTCTGGTGCAACACTGATTTGGTTGTATCTTGAATAGCCATCAAGCATTGACATGACCTCTGATCCAACAACTGTCTGCAAAATATGATCCATAGTGGGAAGTGCATAGTTGCCTTTGAGACTCACTAGGTTCAGGTTCCTGAAATCTACACAAATCCTTATTTCACCATTTTTCTTTCTCACAGGAACAATGTTTGTTACCCACATTGAATGATGAATGGGGTATATTATGTGAGCCTTTAATATTTTCTCAACCTCTCTAAAAATTGCTTCAGATACTTTGGGATTATAATTTCTAAGCTTTTGCCTGAAAGTGGTTCCCTCTGGTTCCAAAGGTATATGATTGAAAAACTCTCCATTTCTAAAGTTCTTTAAGTCTTCATAACCCCAAGCAAAAATGTCCTAATACTGAGTAAGAAGCTTAGTCAAACTATCTTTCTCCGTCTTAGAACAGGTCTTACCAAAAGAAATCCATCTGGGATTTTCCTCATTTCCAATATTAATTTTATCGTGTTCTTTTACATTTTTATCAGAATCAACATTCCTTTTTAGGGCACTATCATCCTTTCTTCCAAATAGGTGTTCCAGAGAAATTAATCCCTTGGGAATCTAATTATCCTTGAGTTGAATAATTTCCCCAGATTTAGCTAATTTCTCTCCAATTGATTTACCATCATGATCAGATCCTTCAAAGAAGGTTTCAACAAAATTACTAGCACATTCAATGAACTCTTTCAATTGTGTATTGTCATTAGAAACCTGCCAATGATTAACATTGTCTAGAACTCTAGGCCTATAAATCATCTGAATTCTATAGATATCATTTTTAAATTTTGGATGTGGTAATAACAATGATGCTGAAATAGCTAAAGAATCATCTTTAGTGTTTTGGGAGCAAGGTGTGAATTCAATAGACAATGTTTCAAAGGACTCAATTTCATCCCAAAAATTTTTTCTATAATGCTTCAGCCTATCATTTTTAACAGAAAATTACTTTCTTACCTATTTCACAATAAGTTTAGCATCACCCTTCACCTTTAACTACTTCACTCCTTTCACTTTGGCTTCTTGCAAACCTAGAAGCAACGCTTCATATTCTGTAGTGTTATTGGTATTGTGAATGTCTAATTTTAAAGAGAAAGGAAAAATGTCCCCTGAAGGTGAAATGAGAACAACGCTTGCGCCTAAACTTGAATTTGAACAACTTCCATCAAATTCTAGAGTCTAGAGGGCTTCTTCCCCACTTACCATCTCACTTCCCTTACATTGTTCATCAGGCAATATAACATAATTTCCAAATTGACACTCCTTGTACAGTATCTGTGCTTTAGGATTATCTGAAGGCACAATTGTATATATATTTTTTTGTCTCAGGTTCCAATTTTATTCTCTTCTTCCCTACTAGAATATAAGCTTCAAACCAATCCATTTTATTTTCTCCACCCATATCTTTACAGAAAGTTCTACTAAGCAGCATTCCATAGCTGGCAAGTATATCAGCTACAAGAATGGTGAGCTTCAATCTTTCCTCTAGGCAAGCATAGAGGATAGCATGTGCATCTTTCACTTGACCAACCAGGGGTACTTGTTTCCCGTCCATAGAATAGTAACATCTAAAGGTTTTTGTGAGCTCCAGATGAATTGCCTTTGTGACAGGCTGGGGCATAATATTATCTGATGCTCCAGAATCAATGATGCAGTTACTAAGTTTTTGGGCATTTATCTACAATGATATATAAAATGGGTTGGGCTTTTTCTCTTTTGTTTCCTTTTTAATAGAATTAACAACTGCTTCTTCATAAGGGACATCTTTTTTGCACTTTTCAGACACAAAAATAGGTTCATTCGAAACCTTTGAGTTTTCAGTCATACCATTAGCAACTTGTGCATTATTAGTAGATCATCCTTTCACATATTGAACTAATTTGTCTAACTCCTTAGGATTAAGTTTCAAATATTTGACTGGAGAAATAGATATAGAAGAAGATTTGCAAAATTTTACAACATCAAAAGCCGAAGTACTGGCCACTGATTCTATTCTAGAAAAAATTCTTGGTTCTGTAGTTTTTTTTGGATCAACATGTATATGTTCCTTTCCTTTAGAAGTTGACATATTTGGGCTAGCTCCTAGATAAGACTTTTGATTTCTTTGACCTCTAGTCATCATTTTGCAAGTAGGATCTTGATGTGTCATAAAAAAATTACCCCCTCTTTCTAAATTAGATTCATACTCAAGAAAATAATTTCCACCTTCTACATTCTCATTTTCGGGCATCTGCTCTCCTGTAAGGGCACTTTTCACTAATTGAACACAATTGAGCCAATTAGGACAATTTCGTTCATCATGGCCTGAAGTCATATGAAAAGAACACATTGCTTCTTTATGAGCTTCTTCAAATTGTAATCTTGTTTAAGGGGCAATCAATGTAGTAGCTTTACCAAAATTTTGAGGTTGTTGCCGCCTATGAATGTCTAGCTAAGGAGTTTGATAAGAGCCATGCATTTTATTTTGCTGTCTCTTCATCATTGCTACATCATTCATCAATTTTTGCAAAACAAGGTCTGTAGAGGTAGAAGATGAAGTGGTTCTAGGTGTTTGAACTTCTCTTTTCCATTTACCAACATTGATAAATGCATCTTCTAATTGAACAACTAACCTCTTAGTAGCAGCCAAATTAGCGCAAGCATCTTTAATGAGATGAAAACTTATATCTGGGGGAACAACATTAATAAAGAATGATTTTGGTTCTCTACATTAGGTCTAGATGTTGTGGGAATTCTTTGAATCAACCTATTAAATTTAGCAATGAACTCTCTCATAGGTTCATGCATCTCCTTTTTCATCTAACTAAGTTGAGAAAATAGAGAACATTCATTTTCAGGAGCCTTGAATTTATCTTCGAATCCATTTTTCATATCATCCCAGCTAGTGATGGAATGATGGGGTAGGTGATTGAACCAGTTAGTAGCGACATTAATTAATGTCCAAACAAACAATCTTACAATGACTTCTTGAGTAGGAATGCTTATAACAACACAAATTGAATGAAAGACACTCAAATGATCATCTGTTAAAACTTTACCATCTCTACTGAACTTAGGTAAAATTTTAGTAGCTCCTTTAGGTAATGGTACAAGATTGAAAACTAGATTTAAAGGCCCTATGTTTTGCCCCCAAGGTTGATTGATAGCCATGTTAGGTGGTACAACTTGCAAAGGTTGGATGGTTATATAAGCTGGGACAAGAGTATTTAATGGAAGCAAGGATTGTACTAATGGTGAAAGAGGAGATTATTTTGGTGGTGAACTAGGTCAACTTCAAGATTTGATCTTCTTCTTTTTTAGGGTTGTTGAAATCTAACAAGAACTTCAGATTCTTCAGTCACTCAAAGTTCTCATCAAGGATCCCCTTTTCTCTTTCCCCCTTGTATATCTACGAGTAGCCAGCTCTATTTCCTAGTTCTAAGTTTAAGGCCTTGTAGGTGCTTGAGCAAGTCTATTAACAATCACTTCTTCTTGAACTTTTGGTACCCCTCTTAATAACTCAGCCCTTTCCTTTTCTCTTTCTAAAATAATAAATACTTATTGATATTATTGGTTACTTTGGCATAATGCCCAGGCAGTTGAATTCATGTTTGAGATTATATCTTCTTGGGTAGCCTCAAATCTGAGATTAGGTGATAATACAGGGAAAAACTCATTATGAAGGAGAACCATTGTTATACATAGTTTTTCAAAGACCATGTTCTCTTCAAAAGGGACTCTCCCCAGTAGAGTTGCCAAAAATTTGTTGATGAATAGATTGTATTTTAAACTATTTAACAAATCCACTCTATGCCCAAGGTATGGAAGACATAAAATGTTCACAATAGTTGAGAAAATCTCATGTTATTTGATTTTCTCTCTATATTTTAAAGGTACAACTTCCTTATGAAATTTGCAATGAATTCAAAATTATCTTTGCAATTTTACCAGAAAGGGCATAAGGATCTCTCACGTACTCCTAGGTAGTGAGGTAAGAATCAATTCAAACAACAAAAAGAAATGTTCATCGAAACATGCTTCTACAAAACATCTATTTCAAAGGAATGAATAACACCATAAATTGATATCAATCATTCGAGCACCTTAATTGAAACAAAATTACAGTAAGAACAACAATTAAATATCTTGAACCAATAAACCAGAGTTCACAAAGTAAGAGTGATCTAAATACTTTGGTAAGAGTGATCTAAACACTTTGAATACCAAGTTTCCAAGTCGAATCCAAGATGATATATATAAATATTAAACTTTTTTCGTGCACACAGTCATTTAAAAAGAAAAACATCCATATACTATCTTTCGATTATTGTTTAAAAGTATCTACTTATCAGAGTTTCTAACTATCTATTTTTCTAACCTTAATCAATTTAATGCCCCAACATTTATAGTTTTCAATACAAATCCAAAAGGCCTCCGTCAAAACCCAACCATTTTGGTTAAAACAAGAAACATTTATGAACAAGAAAGTAGTTATAAAACATATGTCAAAATGTAATTGAAAAAAACTATCTTGTTCAAGCCTTGCCACCAGTCTTCTCTTCCTTGCCCATCGTCTGACGCACCAACTTCCAGCTTCTGAAAGTGTTCATGAACTCTTGCATTGTGTGGGAATTTAGATTCTTCAAACTTAACAATCTAGCCCTACACACATCCTTCTACCATTTGAACTCCTTTATCTTCAGGTTCTAATGTGGCATGAGGTTCTTGTTGAGACATAACATTGATTTAATATTTGCCAGTGCAATGAAGTCATTGGCGCTTGGTGATTCATTATCTCTAATTTGCTCAACGGATTCATTGAAGCGCTTAGTCAGTGTCTTAGAATCCATATTCCCATCATCGAACTGCAGAGTCCTTGTAGGATTTACTATCTTCATATCTTTAAGGAGTTCTTCGTGCATTCCAATAATTTTGTTCTTGATGCCCTGCACTTCTTTAATTGCCTCCTTATAAACTAACTCCTTCCAACCAGTGTTGTTTTTTATGATGAACAACATGCAAGGATCTACATTCTTTATTGGATTCTCATTCAGAAACTTAAGCACCCCAAACTTTTCAACTTCAATTACTTGAAATACAATCACTTGACACTGACTTTGCTCTATTTCTGATCCTAGAATCAAAGTTTGAATTTCTCCCAACAACAATTCCCCTTCAGCATATACATTGGTGAATTCCAAAATAAACTTATTACCTTCTTGTATCAATATGTTTTCTGACTTTATTGCTATGTCATAAGCATTAGGCAAGGTATCTCTTGCATAGTTTGGATTATAGTGGCAATGTCACTATTAAAAGCTCTAAGGTAATGAAAGAAGGCATTACCAGGGGTAGGCTTTATTGAAGTAGGTATTCTATCCCATGTCTTTTGAAATCTATAATTAAAATTGGTCATACATTCACGGGGGGCTCTTTTTGTAGTAGTCAACTATTCTAAAAGTGACAAATGGTCACTTTTGTTGTCAAAGTGTTTACATGTCCTTCTCCTAATCCATCCCAATCTGTTATAGAACCATGAGCCAAACCTATATACCATTGTAGTGCTTTTCCTTTCAAGGATGAGGCTAGAAGCCTAACTACAACATCATCTTCTATAATACCATGGATATTCCAGACATTTTCAACTTCTTGAATGTGTTCTAAGGGAGAGATTGAAGTTTCAGCAGTAAATTTTGGTATACTTTTGAGTGCAACTATTGGTCTATCATGTCTTTGGGCCAATAAAAGAGGACTTCCACCTTTATAGGTGGCAAAAGCATGAGCTCTAGGCTATGCCATATAGACAAGTGATCTATTGATATGTGTTGATGGAAATCTAGGTTGAGATGTAATAGTAGGAGGAGTAGAGATGGATCTTGCAAGTTTATTGGTTACTGTTGCACTCATAACTGGTGATAAAGATACTCTAGTCTTTCTTTTTCTAGGATTTAAAAATGAAAGCTCTTGATATTGAAATTTACCTCTAGAAGACGCCCTTGTCTCAGCTTTGGGCATGAATTATTGCAACTTTGGTCTATAAATAGATGTATTTGAAACTCAGAGTCACCAAGTACTTGAAGAATGAACCTCTTGAAGGCTTGAATACCGAAGCCAGCACTATCTCTTTAGTATTAATCTTGAATCCTTCTAAATATTAGTCCCACTGGGCGTGCCAAAAATTGTTGTCACAAAAGTTTGCACCCTTGTCCAAAGTTTTTACCTAAGGACAACCTTGTGAAATATGGAAACAACCTCAAAGTTGTGGGGCTTGAACTGTGAGGTTGAGTCTCTGGAGAAGGCCGACTTCCTTTACTATCAGGGTGCACCTAACTCTTCTTGGAGAGGAAAAGGGAGAAGGAATTCGTGAAGAAAATTTACCTACTCTAACCTAAATTGGTAATGCAAAAAAATAGAGTGTTCGAACCAATCTCTACTCATACATGCACTATTGAACCATCATGACATTGAAAGATATATACATTCAAACTTTCTTTAATCTAGTAATCACATGCAGATCAAAAAACCTAGATAAATGACACAAGGAAAGGGAAGATTCACTTATATACCATTCATAGGCCAAAAGAGATATAGTCATGCAAAAATGCAGATATCCACTATACATCAATGGGAGGCAATTAATTCTTGCACTTTACATCAATGGTTGGAAGAGATAAGGTAGAATTTTATACAGTTCAGAGGCAGAAGGAATTTACATTGAAGTTACTGAGCAATATCAGAGAGAAATAGAGAAGAGTCCTACCTTAACAAAATTGACAAAAAATGCCTTTATAGCGTAGGCATAACTGGATGTTTCATAACTAAAGTCGCTCCACAACCAATGGAATTAAGTCTTACATAGACTAATCATGCATATCTAGGGAAAATCTAACCTTGGCATAGAATCGAATATAATGAAATCCGAAATCTTGCCAAGACAGGGCATCAAGAAGACATAAACGAGGCCATTAAACCATTCTGACCAAGTAGATGGATAGGATCAAAGATAGTGGACCGTTTCCTTAGTTAATTGAGTGCAACATTCACTTGAGAGTGGTTGAAATCAATCATGAAGATCAGATTGTGCAAGAAAACCTGATTCCCTTCATTTCTAGCTTATGAGTTAACAAAGTTATCAAGTCAAACAAGTTCTATAACCAAAATGAGCCACATGGGCCAATGATTTTATTCCATTTTTCCACCCCACAAAAGTCTCCACATGGTTGACCACCTTGCAACTAATTGAGCTACCTTCTAAGACCCTGACCGTGGCGGCCTCACAACTTTCAGCCTTAACTTTCAATGTCTTCCTCTACTATTTCCTTAGCTGGGCCCATAGGGACACATGTCCTTCAGGAACTTGCATACATTATTTAAATACCTTGCATCTTCTTAAATTAGGGAAGCACTGATCGTTGATCTCCATAAGAACAACGATCATGAAAGATCCTTATTATACTATGCTTGCCCTCCAAAATTTTTGGGCTCACAGACCACTTAGCAGCCACCTCAACAACTTGGCCTCCATCTGGCATCACCCTATGGCTTATACAATATAACCTGACCCCACAAAGACACACGATAATAAGGCACTTTCCCGCATTCCTTAACATCCTTGCATCTTCATAAAGCAGGGAAGCATTGATTGTCGATCTTGGGAGATCTAACAGTTGATGAGAATCCGTAGCCTACTAATGATCTATGTCAGTACCTAACCAATGAAGTGTCTTCTATATGCCAACTCAACTAACAATCCCTTTCCCTCTCTGCGGCTCACAAGAGAACACACTTGACCCCACCGATCCACGTGGCATGAAGGCACTTGCTCGCATTGTTAAGAAGTCTGAAAAAAAATAGAATGTAGGAGAGAACCCACCAATCATATTGCCAGTGCACCCAGTAGCTTCCCACTTTGTAGCCCACAAGAGGGAACATGCCCACCTTCCACGTAGCAGCGAGGCACTTGCCCACATTATGTAAAGGTAGTGTATTTTGATAAATCAAGAAAGTTCTTGCCGTAGATCTATGTAAGTTTGGACGATGAGGAAAGTTGTGGACCCATGGAAACAAATTTAGTAAAAAGGAAATACTATAAGTTTTTTATTTGTTTATTTTTTGTATTTCCAGTGATATTTAAATATTTAAAAGTGGGAAGTGACCATTGGGTGGGTTCAGGCATTCAAATTCAAATTTTTGATGGGAGGAAAAAAATGGCTAACATGTACTTGATGACATAAAATACATTTTTGTAGATGCATTTGATATTCATGATGTAAATGTGCGAAAACCAATTTTGGAACAATTAGTTCATATAGATGAGAAGGTAATATATGAGGATATAGAGACCAATGAGAAAATGATGAGATGGTTTGAAAAAAGTATGAGCAAAAAGTTTTGGAGAAAGTCTAAATAGAGATTGCAATAAGATATATTGATAATTCTAACCTTGCAAATAATTTGGAAGAAAATTTTGCAGATTATTCATTCTTTGCATATAAAACTTTGTGATGTTGATTTCTTCACCATGGAGAATCAACACTCCATTGATAAACTACAAACATATTTGAAGGCTAGTGCTAATTATTTGAGAAAGCACACAAGTTCAAGCTCCCATTTATTTAATAAGTTTACATTTGGTCAAGTGAGATTAACTGAGTTGATGGATAAAGATAACAATATTAGAACTAATTTTTTTTTTCAATTCAAACCATGTTGCTACCTCATGTGGAGGTAATGCAGAAGGAACTATCTATTGCAAAAGACTAGTTAAGAGAGATCCACATCTCTCAATTGCAGATAGTTTAGTTGATCTAGCTAATCAACTAGAAATCCAAATCTAAATTTTGGAATCTAGAAAATCAAGCTGGAATCATGCATTATAGGTAATTTTACTATATGATTTTTTTAAAATAGAAAAGTACCAGTTGACCCCTATGAACCCCAAGCCATAAGTGTCAAAAACAAGGAAAAATTAGATTCACAATAAAGAATAAAGGGGAAAATACCATTCATGACACATCCAAAAGGAGAAATTAGAATAAAATATCATAGATCACATGTATGAAGGGACATGCACATATATTGTGTATAATGAAGTCAAGTTTTTGATCACAAACAAAGGGGGAGTGTTCTTGTTTGTTATTTTGAAATTTAGAAAGGATTGCTAAGTCATGACAAAGTGTTTTTGCCACTAATCAAAGGGGGAGATTGCTGATCTCTAAGCCTTGTTTTCTATAAGTTTCCAACACTTAGTCCTTTTCTAGGCACCATTGGTTAGTCATAACTACAATGAAGCCACCTAATGAAGGCTGAGCTACATGGACTTGTTTATTTTTTTATTACATATCGAGCAAGTCTAAGGTTTCTTTGCACCCCAGTATAGGCCAAGTCATAATATATGCCGAGTAAAAGAGAAGGAGGCTAAGAAAATATTTTGTCTGACAGAATTGTAATATGCAGAGGTCATCATACTTTGAGCAACGAGAACTAGCATGATTTGCAAGTTCATAGAATATATGATGATAATAAATATGAAGGAACATTATGGATTTGTTAACCTTTTCATCATAGAAAAGGAGATCCATTTTAATGTTTTTCTAATTATACCAAAAAGGTGTTGCAATTATGATTTTGACAAGGGTAGGTGGATGCTTTGATGATACATAATAGCACATACATTGTATTACCAACGACAATGAGGTATGTAAATGGTTGCATGAGAGAAATATGACACAAGAACAAGTAAGTTGCCAAAAGTTGCAAAGAACCTTTGGAACCAGTCATTTTTCTTGTGCTTAAATTATACTACTTGTGAAAGTTACTATAATTGTGTTAAAACAATAGATAAAAAATTCCCCTAATAAGTGCTATGAGAGTTTTGTAATGTGGAATCCAAATTAGTTCAAAAAAAAAGATTTAACTTTGGCTCTTTGAGTAGCATTCATATTTTACTCCATTGTATCTTTTTCCTGGTAGACTTTCAATCCCGCTTTACTTGTAACAAGTCATTTTGAAATTATTCTTCCACAATGAGTTTCAAACATAAACATAATGTTAAGGTGATGTTGTTGAAACATTTTCCTTCCATTTAACATTCTAAGTTATTATCTCATGCCATATGTCTATTTTATTTCGAGGACTATGTCAAGTAAAGCAACACATGTAAGCTAATTTGATAAGACCAACGACATTTCATAAGACTTACAAATGAATATGTAAGATGATTTAAAAATTACAATATAATTGGTTGAATATTTGAAGACAAACATATAAGAATTCCAAAAAAAAATGTATTTTGGATTTCCTTTATCATCTGTTCCTCATGGATCCTTGTGTAGACAATCAACAACAAAGACTTGAGATTCTATTTAAGAGGATAGATGGAAAATCCATGGGAACAATGCCCATTACAAGTATATTGATGCATATATTTTTCTCTCTCATTCTATAATATAAGAGAATCGCAGAATAAAAAAAAACTATTGTGGAATCTACTCATTTGTAGTGTTTGCAAATAATAGTTGCAAGTGATAAATTTATATACCTTTAATTTTGGGTGCACAAAAAATAGATGCAAATAATTTATTGACTAGAATAGTACAAAAGTTGAAGCCAAAACAATCATGAGTCTATAATAGTCATCCATATGAAAGATCAATTTCATCAAATGATAAACCAAGAAAGTCTAAAATTCATAATAAAGAGATGTAAAATATCAATAATGAGGAGAGAAACATATCTTAAACTGATAAAGTTCAATGGAAAATAAGTTGTCAAAATGAGGCGAGTGTAGAGTCTACTACATTAGAGGGAAGAAGACAAGGAGGACTAAAAAATGAATATTTTCTAGTAAAGAGAAGTATAGTAGGAATGCAATATTTTGTAGCAGGATTATTTGAAACAATACTATCTTACTAAATTATAGCGGAACAAATGTAAACATTCTTATACTCTTCATATATATGAATTAGAGATGTATGCTTTGGTTCAAGCCATTGATAGATGGAGACATTAATTATTACCAAAGGAGATCCTTGTATATTGGACAACCTAACACTTAGTTTCCTTAGTAGCTAAGACAAACTAAGTCATAGGGATATGAAATGGGTAAAGTCTTTGTAGGCCTATACCTTCATGATCAAGCACAAGAAGGGTATAGCCAACAATGTTTCCAATGCACTTAGTAGAAGGAACACGACTGTTTCTTTGATCAACTAGAAAGTGTAGGAATTGAAAGCACTCAAAGACATGTATGCTATGTATTGATTTTGGTGATAGGTATCATGTTGAATTATTTGATTTTATGATTTAGGACAAACTTCTCTTCAAAGTAGGAAAACTTTACACTGATGTTAGAAAATTTGTGGAAATATGCATGATTTTTCAAAGACCTAAAGGGAGGACTACAAATTTAGGGCTCTAGCAACCTTTGCCAGTACCATCTAGGCCATGGGAAAACATAACAATGGATTCTATGATGAGATTGCCAAGGACACAAACAAGACATGATATTGTGTTTGTGGTAGTTGATAGGTTCAACAAGATGGCTCACATCTTGCTATGCAAATTGAGCAATAATGTTTCCCATGTAGTGTATTTATTTTTCAAAGAAGTTATAAGGATTCATGGGTTACTACTCAACATAGTTTCAGAATGTGATGTAAAGTTTGTGGGACACTTTTTAAAGTTTGGAATAAATGCTTATGAGATTATATTTCCACCCAAGGTTTGGATCTTTCCCATATTAAATATAGAATACCTCACATCATTCAAAGGAGCTAATGAATAAGTTGTTTTAGGGAAGACTGCATATGTACAAAACATCAATGACCTACAATTGCAAGAATATCCAAAACTAGAGAAGATACTTGACACTAAAGTTGTGAAGAAGACTAGATGAAAGGAGCATAAGAAGTACCTATTCTAAATAACAGTCTATTAAGATGTATATTTTGTGTGGACGTTAGAGGAATACATAAAGAAGAAGGGTACCATGCTACAAGAGCTCATATCAAGTGGGTTTGAGATAAATTTATCCAGGGTGTATGGTGTAGGGGCACCTACATGAAAAAAATTTATTTGTATTTCACCTCCATATGTAAATAACTCTATCATCCATATTAGAATAGGCAATTTCATGATTTCAAGTGATTTGGTTTCTTTATGTTGTAATAAAGGCCTATTTTGTAAGGCATTGGCATAACTTCGCAAACCTATAAGCCATAATGATCAAGTTTCCAAATTGTCCTATGGGCATGTAATTAGATAAATTAGTTCATAAGTAGGGTCATCTAGATGTCTTAAAAGGACCACACAAGAAGGAATGCATATTGGCTCAATAATGTTGGCATATTGCAAAAGTTGCAATTTTGCAACCATGCAACTTTGGCAATAAAAGAAGACTTAGAATCTTTTGGCTTTATGAGATCATGAAAATCGATGAGACACATGTATTTATGCCCAAAATGATCGGATGGGATCAATGTTGAAGTTTTTTTGATTGGTTGTATGTTAAGGAATACCAAAAGCCCAAGAACTCTATTTTTCCTATGTAATTTTGTTGATCACAACCTTAATACAGAGGTGTACAAATTGCAACAACATTGGAACCATGATGCATATTTGAAGAGTCAAGTTAGCTCTGATTTGAAAATAAAATTGAGATCTTGAAACAACAATATATGAGAGAAAGGTCAAGATGTTGACAGGTTGTATATAGGGAAGTTGGAAAATGATCTTGGAAGGCAAGATGACATTGACATGATGTTGGTAGAGGGTTGGCATGATTGTGATATGATCATGATGTAGAATGGTTAGATGTAGTATATTATCGATATTTACTTTGTTTTGAGAATAGATTACTATTCTCTAATTAATAGGGCTAACCACAAGAAGGTGGAAGCTCAACTTCCACCCCCATCCCCTCTTTAACATAACTCTAAATTCCCCATTAAAATAAAAGATCCATTCATTATTTCATCCATTAATAAAATATAAGGTTCATTCATTGTCAGATGAAGTAAATTTTTTTATGAGCATCCATAAAGTAATCTCATAATACCCAAAATTAACATCTAACATTCATTCATTCTTTAACACACATTAACACTCGTACATAAAACCATAACATTCAATAATACATAACATTAAATAACATTCAATAACATAAGTAGCACCGCATAATTTAACATTCATTAACATTCAATAAAATTTATTAACATTAAATTATGTAAAAAATTTAGTAGAAAATGATTACTTGCACTCCTCAAGGATTGGCGTAGGTTTCTTTCCTTTTCCTCAAGCATCTATTTGTGACAATAATATTATTAACAATATCAAACTTACTCCAATGCACTTGAGAAAAGAACATAATAAAAAAACATATTTCTTCTATCTAATTTAAAAAATTAAAATGAGGTATACTTGTCAGGAAGAAGAGTTGGGAATATCAATATTCCTTTCTGTGCCATGTTGCTGTCAATTGATGTGGCCTTGAGACAAAGATCAAATATAGAATGTTAGCATAGAAACTTAACAATAAAATGTTGTAGCAAAAATCTCACTTTTCATATTTGTATTAAATAAACTATATTTATATGGTGTATTGAATTATACCTATTGATCCATGAGATTGTGAGGGATGCTTGGGAAATGGGATTAGGTTCCTGCATATGTTAGCTAAGAAATTGAAGCATTAAAAAATGGAGTTCACACACATTCATTTATATATAAATATAGCACTATGTTTTCATTTCTATATTAAGGTCAAATGAATGTATGGGAGGGGGGAAATAGTGTCTGTTGGGAATAAAGTGACTTGTAAGGGTCTTAAATAGGGTATATTAGCCTTAGAGTACATTTGGAAGAAATTTGAATGAGTTTTAAATCCATTAAAGAAAAGAAATATAAGTTATAAATTCACATTCTTGAATTCTAATGGTTAGCAGGTTTTTGGAGGGAAAGCTAATTTAGAACTTTAAAAATATTTTTAATTCCTTCCAACTAACTTGGATTGGTTGGGGAAGTTTTTTTCCACACTATATAGCCCGGTCAAGGCATAGGAGCCACACAGAGTGTAAATTGGACAACATTTGGTATAGACTGTTTGAGGAAAAGTAATAAAAGTTAAATATTTTTGATTTTTTTTTCTCTTTGATTGAGTCCCATTCCTTTTGTTTTTGTAATAATCTAGGAACATCTAATAATCCTTGTTGAATCATTTTTTAACATGCTAAAGTTAGTACTGTTGGTTTCACACAAAAATTGCTAAGAGGGCTTGGGAAATTGCTTGATTTCTAATTAGTATGTAAAAATACATGCACATATATATCCAAAAGAACGTGAGTATATAAAAGTGAATACTTTTTCATCTCCATTTTAGATTCACTTTTATATGTACATTTTTTTACTTGTGAGTGTGTGCCTTATGTTATTCATATCCCTTGTCTATGTTTCCATAGTTTGCATCATTTTTTACTTGAAATTTTGCAACTACAACATCTCACAAAATTACTCTATCCTTTATACTTTGATGGAATTATATAACCTATTCCATAGTTTCCATGTTAAGGTAGGAAGGATATATGCTAGTAAAGTTCCCATATCAACATTTCAAATTAACTAGTTTGAGAAATTAGAAAGATATTATGTATAGATTAAGGTATGAAATGGACTATTTTGGAGTACTTAGTACAAACACTCAACATTTAGTATGCACATATCATCTTTCAAGATCAAATGGGTGTGTGGTATTATTTACATAGTGAATGATAAATGAGGGAATCAAGCATAACATGAAGGTCCCAATGCCCACACTTTTTGAGGTCCACTTTAACAATGGCTCTTCCTATGAAATTTTTGTCTAAAACCTTTCTCATGAGATAATGTGTAATGAGCTCTTCATCAGTGAGATGTAACCTTGAATTGAGGAGGCAGTTGTGCATCACCCTTATCATGACTATTATGTTCACTTCTTATATGGGCATTAGGAGAGATGAGAAAACACGAAGGGAATATGGGATGTGTGGAGAAGCACATATCAAATATGAATACATATGAATCCTTTTGCTAGTTTGAAATGAATTCCCTCATCCTTGTGTGTACATGTGTAAGAACAAGATCACCATAGGCATGCTTTCTTGTTGTTGGAAGAGTATGTGTATATATTATTATCATTAAATGAGGGGAGGGGGAGGTGCTAATAAAATAAATGATTCATACTGCATCAAACATCGGTTGAAGTATGCTATTTACACACAATATATATGACAATATGAAATGAAATAGGTGGGTTAAGGTTATGCATATAATTTTTGTATCAAACCAAGGTTATACTATAGTATATAATATGAGTAAATATATACTTATAATTATCCATATAATTCTTGTATATATATATATATATATATATATAAATATAAATATAAAGTGTATATACTCATATTATATACTATAGTATAACCCTAATTTGATACAAAAATTATATGCATAATCTTGACCCACCCATTTCATTTTTTATATATGGGAAAAAAGTGTGCGCAAGATTATGCAAGGACAATTTGTGCATCCAACAAGGGCTATAGTATATACAAACAATATAGATGATGATATGATAATAAATGGTTGTGTGAGATTATCCGAACACAATTTGTGTATGAAAAAAAGATAGGAGGTAGTGTATGCACACAATATATATGATACCATGAGAAGAAATGAGTGTGTGAGATTATCTAGACATAATTTGTGCATAAGGATATGTGGGTGCAAGACTACATAGATAATTTTTGAGATGATCAAATGAGAGCACACAATTAAGAGCTTTTATTGACACAATTTTCAGATGATACTATGAAATGTAATGGGTGTGTAAGTAGAAAGAAACTATGAAGGTATGAAATGGAAGGGGTTGTAGTACTTAGTATAAACACTTAGTATTTAGTATATTGCACATATAATGAATTGAGATCTAATGGGTGTGTGGAATCATACACACAATGAACACAAAAAGAAGGAATTGAATATACCACGGAGGTCCCAAGACTCACACTTGTTGAGGTCCACTTCAACATGACCCTTTCTAGTGAAACTATTGTCCAAAACCTTTCTCATGAGATAATGTGTAATGAAATATTCATTAGTCGGATAGAACCCAAATCCAAGAGGTAGTTGTGCATCGCCCTTATCATGACTATAACCAAAGTTAAGACCCTCTATTACATCCCAATTTTTTTGACCTAATTAAATTTAATTTATAGCCGTTGAGATGATAAGTCTAAACCATAATGTGAAAAGGAAGTTATAATTAACTGTTTATTTGATGTGAACTTGATTGTTTACAATTATGTTGTATAATTGCTTATTGATAATTGTAGTTAACCATTTCTTAGTATTTGATAATGATACAATTAATCATTTCTCGTCATGTATTTGATCATGGTAGTTAACCGTTTCTTGTTATGTTTATTGGATCATTGTAGTTAGCCATTGCTAAAATAATATGTGTTACATTTTGGTAGTGATTTAAAATGGGAAGAACTTTTTATTATTGTGGAAATATTGCATGAGTGGTTGTAGGAGTAAATGAAGGGGATAAAGCATTACTAAATAAGATTTAAGGAATGAGGCACTACTCTAGTCCATTTGTCTGATCGTTAGGTATGACCTCTACCTATCTTGGCAAGAATCTAGCAACTTGATAATAGGGTACATACGTTGGACACACATGAGCTACTTGGAAAACATATAAAATGTTTATATATTTAAACATAATCAAAATTCATATCTTTGTTGTTCTATGTTGGCATCTCCATTTTCTTCATCATATATATACCTTTATATATATATATGTATGTATGTATGTATATAAAGGTATGATGCTACCATGGTTATAAATCTCGTAGCCCATCTCTATTAACATATGTATAAATATATACATCCATATATATACATTAGGAGGATACGAGTTTAAGATAAATGATAATACTTCGAATTATGCATGTATATAGATATACACATTTTAATAGGTACAACCTTGGACATAATAATAGTATGATGACATGATTTTGAAAATTATACACACACACACACACACACACATACATACATACATATATATCTATATATATTTATGTATATATGTGTGTGTGTGTGTGTGTGTGTGTGTGTGTGTGTGTGTGTGTGTGTGTGTGTGTATAATCATAGATTTCCTTCTTTTAATGACTCTTCAAAGGATCCTATTGATATTTTCTTCAAAATTACAAATCTCAATGAGAGACATTGAGTACATTTGGCACCTCTTCGTTTTTTAGTGAATTCAAGAAGAACCAAGGATCATATTCTTAAAAACTACTGGCTTGTTCCACGAATTATATTTAAAACTTCTCACATTGCTGAGAATGATATTTAGACTTTTCTTCCCTCTCAAACTTCCTTACATTAAAAGATTGAACTTCATCCATCTCACGAGATTTTACATACCAGACTTCTAACATTTTTCTCTACAATTCAGACGGCTTGAGCCACTTGGTCTAGACTCCCTGAGTCTCACTGATCAATAATCAAGTTATGTTTACTTCCATTCTTCTTATTTAGAAATTGATGCCAGTAATTATCTTGATAAATCTAAACGTGCCATTGTTCCTCAATATTTTTACATTTTAATGTTACAAGTGAAGTATAGGTACTTGGCTCATGTCTGTCAACCCTTCTAGTTCTTTCTTCATAATTAAATACCAACTGTTTAGCATCTGAACTAAGTCAGAATACATAAGCATAACTCTCATAAAGAACATTTCTATGTACATCTATGAAACATCTTATTTTATGATTCCTGATTCATCATAAAGACTTACTTCTAGAGTTGTTTTATCTCATGTTTTTAGTTTAGTGTTAATAATATACTGCCAATAGAGGAATTCCATGCTTAGCAACATAACCAATCACTAAGGATTCACCTTGGTCAGAGGGACCAATGAAAGAGGATGATGAGGTGGAGAGGTGTAGAGCCCCAAGCTATCTGGTTTAAAACACTCTTCTTAGCCTTATAATGGTTAAAATAATCACAATGATATCTTAGACCAAATGAGGCTCTAAAAACTAGACCATTCCCACAACTTCTCTTTGTTTTTGGTTACAGGGACCAAATTAGGAAGATGAGTCTTCAAGGATTATATCCCTTTTCCAAGTTTAAAGCACAATTGACAATTATGTCCTATTAAAAGGGCTACAAGGAAAATTCTTAGCAAGTTGATCTCCAGGGCTTCCAAGGGCTTGACCAAACCCAACTCTAGGTTCACATGGTGATGCAAGAGCATCCAGAGGTATAAGGGCAATCCTGTGTCACCCAAAAAAAAAATCTAGACATAGTTTCTATTTTACGTGTTTTCATTTTTGGATTCCCATTTGGGTCAAATAAAGGTTCCAACTCTCACAGTTCCACTATTGGTGTTCTAGGTTAGAGTTTTTAAGCACCTTGGGATATGTGTAAATGCCAAAAAAATAGGACTATGTAATTGATCCATAATTATGGTGAGTTAGAAGATGTAAATTGGTAGGATGATGATAATTGTAATTTAGAACATTCTAGAAAAATAATCAAGTGAAAAGGCCCCATGGTTTGAAACTTATTGTAGTTTTTTCAATTTTTGGAGACCTCCTAAGAATGCTTCAAAGTTAGGTCAGTGGAATTAAATGAACTTTTATAGGTCCAAAAAATGGGGGATGAGCAAAGCTGGTCCATGGGGCTATAGAGCACTCCGAGAGCTTTCCAAAAATGTAAATGGTTCGTCAATCGGAGCTACGGTTCAAAAGTTATGCCTCTTGGAAGTTCGGCTACCATTTCTGTATTCTTCTAATTTTGCGCTGACTTCTAATGCAACTTCTTGATCCTTCTATTTTGGCGGTGGTTGCCAACTGACACTTTCTAGAATGTATTCCTAATCCTTAACCCTTTGGGGTCTATTTAAGAACATTTCTAGCATTGTAAAAGGCAGTTCAGAGTGGAGTTTGAGAGGAGGTACTGGAAGGAGAAATTATCTCTAGAATTATACTATTGTAAGCCCAAAGGGCATGTTTTGGAGTCAATTTTTCTTTGTACTAAGTGTATTAGCATATTTTCATAGTTAATAAATTTTTCCTTTCCTGTTGTGTCCATTCTATTCTTTGGCTTGACTCCATCAAGTGGTATCAAAGTAGGTTTTCCTGAGTGTGTAGATAGAGCGCCGATTGAGAGGCAGTTTGCACCAGGATTGTGTGGTTGTGGGTTTGAGTTAAGAAGATGTCTCCATGAAGAGAGAATGGTGGAAGGGTTGGAGCTATTAATCTTGAAGAGGTTAGAGCCCTCCAAAGGCAAGTTCAAACATTGCAGGGGGAGCTCCGTAGAGGAACAAATGTTGCCACAGGTGACGAAAGTGAGGACAAAAATGAAGAAGAAGAAATTGGACAGGAAGGGGAAGTTGAAGGGGAAATTCTGAATTAGGTAGAGGAGAGGCTTTTTAGGGCCATTACTAAGTTTGGAAAAATACCTACAATTGATGTGGGTGTATTTTTAGGAAATCTGAAACTGAATGAGTTGATTGACTATATCAATGAACTGGAGGAGTACTTTGAGTATGAGGATATTAGGGACTCAGATAGGGGTAAGTTTGCAAAGGCCAAACTAAAAGGCCATGCTAAAATTTGGTGGCAAGAGGCTCAATTGGAAAGAAATAGAAGAGGAAAGGAGAAGATCACAAGGTGGGATCGCATGGTGGACAAACTAAAGAAGTAGTTCATTCTTGTTGACTACGAGCTTGATTTGTTTAAGAAGATGCATGGGTTAAAGAAAGTAAGAAAATTAGTCCAGGAATATATGGAGGAGTTTTACTAACTTTTGATTAGAGCAAGGCATGCAAAAGAAAATAAGGAGAAGGTTGCTTGTTATATCAGTGGGTTGCGACCTAGCATCCAGGAGGAATTAAGTATGGTAAGAATGACCAGTGTTGAGGAGGCATACCAGTTTGCCCTGCAAGTTGAAGAGAAGATAAATAAAAGGTTTGAAGGGAAACAAAGAGGGCACGGTCAAGGACGAAGGGGTAGTGGTAGGTCATCTGGAGGCCGAAATGAGACCCAAAAGAAAAATGAAGATGTGGGTACTAGTAGGAACTAGAGGAAGGAGGATTTCAACCACTCCCATGATCAAAAATTTAGAGGAAGAGGTAGAGGACATGGACAAGGAAGAGGAGACTTTCGTGGTACCTTTTTCCATTGCAATGAAGAAGGTCATCATGCCTTTGAATGCCCTCAATGAAAAGGAAGGACAGATAGGAGAGTTGAGGATCAAGCTAGGGTTGCTCATGTGGTAAGGATGCACAATCATCACATTTAGAGGATGCAAAAAAGGAGAGACTTTAGTAAATGAAAGGGTCCTACTAAGTGGTGTGATTGAACTAGGACAAAGGAGGAGTCTATTTCATACCAGATGCAAGTGTGAGGATAAATGTTGTGATGTGATCATTGATATTGGTAGCACTGACAACTTGATGTTAGAGTAGATGGTCTCTAAGTTGAAGCTCAAGAGGGAGAAACACCCCCAGCCCTATCGGATCGCTTGGGTGAAGGATGATCGTATGGTCTTGGTAAGTGAACAATGTTTAGTGAAGTTCAAAATTGGGAGTTACCATGATGTAGTTCTCTGTGATATTATTCCAATGGATGTCTACCATCTATTTTTGGGAAGATCGTGGCAGTTTGATAGGCACACAGTACATGATGGGCATGCAAACACATACTCTTTGACAAAGGATGGAGTTCGCCACAAACTGAAGCCCATGATAAAGGAAGGCAAAAATGTATACAATAGTGCTAGGATATGTCTTGTTGATGGAAGAAAGTCTTTGACAAAGGATGGAGTTCGCCACAAACTGAAGCCCATGATAAAGGAAGGCAAAAAGGTATACAATAGTGCTAGGATATGTCTTGTTGATGGAAGAAAGTTTTTAGATGGCATGAAACATCAACATATGTGTTATGCTTTGATTCCTAGAAAAGATAAGGAAGGTAGTAGTGAAATACCACTTGAAGTTTCAGATTTATTAAGTGAGTTTGGAGATATCATCTTTGATAATGTTCCAGAAGGATTGCCACTAGTAAGGAAAATCAATCATCAGATAGATTTAATCCCTGTAGCTAGTTTGTCTAACAAGGCTACTCACAGGATGACTCCTACTAAAATTGAGGAGCTAAACATATAGGTTTAGGAGTTATTGAGGAAGGGTTTGATTCAAGAGAGCTTGAGTTCATGTGCAGTACCTATAGTACTAGCACCAAAGAAGGATAGAGAGTGGAGAATGTGTATAGACTCTTGAGCTATAAACAGGATAACGATCAAGTATCAGTTTTCTTTGCCAAGAATGGATGATCTTATGGACTGCTTGAGTGGAGCCCAATACTTCACAAAGATAGATCTCAAGAGTGGCTATCACCAGATATGAATACAAAAAGGATATGAGTGGAAAACTACCTTCAAGACCAAGGAGGGCCTTTATGAGTGCCTAGTCATGCCCTTCGGATTGAGGAGCACCCCAAGCACCTTCATGCAGCTTATGAATGAGGTACTTAAGAAGTTCTTGGGAAAATTTGTTATTGTTTATTTGGATGATATTTTAATTTTTAGCAAGACTTTGGAAGAACATTTATTTCATACTTGTAGTTTCCTTGAAAGGTTGAGGGAAGAGAAACTGTTAATTAATCTGAAGAAGTGTAGCTTTTCTAAAAAGGAGTTAGTATACTTGGGGTTTTTTGTATCACCTAAAGGTCTCAAAATGGATCCAGAGAAGGTAAAATCCATCTTGGAATGGCTTACTCCAAGGTCTGCTATTGAGGTAGGTCGAAAGCCCTCTAATTTCTCTTTATGTGCATACGCGAGCAAGTTTTCTTTACACTCTCACGACTTGAACGTATCCTCGAAAGCATCTAAAAATTGGTTTACGACTACACGTGTCTCAATCTTTGCAAAACTGTAGAAGCTTGGAAAGAAATTCTCCATTGATACTCAATTTACGCTTGTATGTAGGCAAGTCAAAATATATATCTTCAACCTTGTGGGCACGACAGGTGGGCCCCTCCAGCACGCGCTGGCTTTAAAAGCCATTTTTCTTTTAAGACACAATGACTATCGAGTGCATTAGTATATAAAAACTTGAAAAACTTTTCACACTCCCAATGTGGGATAATATAGTGGAACTCTCCTACTTAATTATCACCATTGATTGTTGTGGATGGAGCTTTAAATCTGATGGAAACTTTCCTTTTCCTTCTGCTATAGACGCCCCATTCTCATGCAACCTTTGTCCTCACGGATTTCTTGATGGTGTGTTCCTTGAATGCGTTAATGCTCATGGTGCCTTTGGCTTGGCACTTTCCTTCTCTTATCACATGGGCAGCTTGCCCCCTCTTGCATGAGCTCTACGCTTAGCGGCTCCCAACCTAAAAAAGCCATGGACTCCATTTGAAGTTGTCCCCTACTTTATACTTCAACTCCCCTTGTTGTAGCTATGGGTTCCTCTTTTTGTCAAGGCACGAGCTTGTTTTGATTAGCTCTTGGATGTTTCTCCTTTGTTTGACTATGGCTAGCTCCCTCCAATGGCGCCTCCTTCTTTATTTACCGACGACTTCCTCCTTATTTAGCACAGGCTTCCTCTTGGCACTTTGGAGTATGGGCAGCTTCTTGCTCCTTTAACATGTGTGGGGATCCTTATATCTCTGGCTTCCCCTTGCTTGGGCAAGTTCTTCTTTCTTAGCATGTGTTTTTTCTTACTTTCCATAGGCTATGACTGTGGCTTCCATGCTCATTGTACCTGCATGGGTAGTTCTTGAATTGGCATGTTCTTCTATCCTCACATAGCAGATTCCTTTGAAATGGAAACTTCTCTCTGATGCCTTCCATATTGCTCATAGCTCCCCTCAAATCTTCTGCGTGCTCTTCCTTTAAGCATGGAGGATCTGCCTTGTATGTGTGAGCTGCTCCTCACACAAGACATGTTCTTAATGAATCGATGCCAGCGGCTTGAGGTGGAGGTCTTCCCTTCTACTTGCTACACATGACATCTTCTCTTGTTATTATATATATAAATTCCTTTTAGCATATTCATGGGCTCTCCCTAAAAATGCTCTGTTTCTTTGATGGTGTCTACATCTGCTACAAACGTTGGATATCTCCTACTGTTGACTCCCCTACCTAGTGTGTTTTGCATTATTTGAAGGAACTCTAACATGATTAAAATTCTCCTTTTTAATTCTTTTGTTGCTCTTCTAAAAGTCAGCTCCATGGTGTCCTCTTTGGAGGATCTTTTGAACCACTTGGAAACTTCCTCATCTCAGATTCAACTCCCTAACTTCCTCTCTTTTCATACTGACTGTCCTTTGCTGCAGTAGCTTGTTTCACTAGTCAGCCCCTACTTTTGTGTATGGTCTATTCTTCTTTGATGAATCTGGCTTTTTGTTGACCCATAGCGTTTCTTTATCTTACTCAATCATTACATCTGGGCTTGGACCACACTGCATGGAAAAGCTTTGGGACCACAATGCATTGATGTAACAATTCAGAAAAGGTCATTCACTTGTTAAAGACATTGAAGTCTTTGATATAGACATAGGTCATTTTGTATGTCAAAACATTTACCAGTGTGATCTTTCATCACTGCCTTGTCTTCAAACACTGCCACTTCTCTAGATAATCGGGCTCCAGGCATATTCTCAACTCTACCACTGAATTCACTAATTGTAGCTCGTTGATGATTGGTAAGAAGATGGTCCATTTTTGGAAATGATGCAAATTGAAGAAGCGAGTCACACTGATCATTGTAACCTACAATTAATGCAGATGGAGGGGTGGGAGAGAAACTGTGCCAAGCTTTCTAAACTACTATTTTATTTTCATGGACATGCACCTCTATGGTTGCACTATAGTTGCTCTGCAAAAGCTTCACTAATATTTTGAGCTTCATCATCTATCTAGAATGAGGACATAAGAAAATTGAAGTGCACACCACATGCTTCACATGCAATAGTATCACAAGGCACATTGAAAATCCTCTACATCACATGTGAAGAAGAAAACTACCATCTCGCAAGAAGATTCTCCTGTGTATTGAGATTGTAAGAGAGCCAACAAGTCTACCAGCCTCATACTGCAAAGCACTTTCATGTAGCTTTGAATTAACTGCGCTTTAAATTTATATTCTGCTTTTCGAATTACTCAAATCAAATTAAGCACCTTTGATAGTTTCTATTTCTGTAGCTATACTAGAACAAACCTCAGCCTTGCCATGAAAAGATCTACTCATTTCCAATCCCAATGTTGACTGGATCATGCAAGCTAATTTTTGCAAGATTATTGACTTGGTCATTTAAAATTATAGACAATAACAGGTTCTGATGCCGTTAGTCAGGCACCCCAAAATGGGTCTGATAAAAAAAAAATTTGTTTTCATACAATTGAACTTCTTTGAAATGGTCCATTGAGATCTTCAAAAAGTTTGGCATGAAATTTGATCACAAATTGATCATTTAAAATTCATTTGATCACTTTCTACCAATTGTTAAATTTGCGCCAGGAGGTCCATTGACTACCCTTAAAATTTGACCCGAACCTTTGACCAGGCTCTAAAAACTGGAGCATTGATTCTCTGTTCCACACACTTCTACCCCGTCAAATCTTGTCTCATGAAAAATTCAAGGTCAAAACATATTCATTTTCAAAGTTGCATTCTCAGAACTACCTGCAAGTAAACAAGTTAGAAAGCAATAAATTAGGTTTGGATTTGGCTTGGAAAATTGGGCAAACTAACACTTGAGGGTATGAAAACTGAGGTGTTGATTCACTATCATGGGAAGAATATAAATCTATGATTAGGGCTCATGATGAATAACTGGGTACAAATGGAAAATGGTTAAAGTGGGCTACTCATAATTGCTAACTGGAAACAATGGCAGAAAAACATTTTTTGCCAATGGATTCGTCACGGCTTGCAAACTAGCACACTTGAAGTATTTTCAAAGGAAAACACAGAGGTGTAATCCATTTCACTTGACCTATCACGAATAAGGAGGTATAACATCACGAACAGGGCTTTTGACAAATTTTCATATGTTGACATCAGTAAAAAATTATAAATTCCATTTGGAATCGCATTTGAAAACTGATCAAATGGATTCGTCATAATTTGAAACTCAAAACATAGCAAGTCTCTGATGCCTAAAATATAACACAGAAGGAATTTCATCATTTTAGTCAACTAGTCAAAAGTTATAGCACGTCAAACAGGGCTTCCTAGAATTATGTGCAAAGTTCATCACCATGAAAACAGTAAACTACGAACTTTGAGGGATTCAAAACCTATTCAAACTGATTCAAAATGACTCAAAATATGAGACATAGGTTCTCAAGTATGGACACTAGATACTCCCAAAGGAGTAGGTCATGACACATTTTTGGGTGCAAGATATTCATCGGCAAACATGGCCTCTTATCGCTGTTTGACACTCGAAATTGACAATTGCTCAAAACAAGACTTCACGAAATGGCTCGGAATGGAAATTTAACATCATGGGACATGTGGACACACTAAATGCAAGGTGTTAGAAACATTAAACACCTTAGGGGTCTCAAAGGTATAGCCGGGTACATAGGTATTTAAAAGCATTTATAGGGCTCAATTTTTTCAATGGTGCTCAAAACCAGGGCTACAATTTTGAGCGCCAACAGTGTTCATGGGAAAAGACCAAATCTGAAGCAAGAAACCCCTTAGAAAAATGTGGAAGAGATTACTAAGTCTGATAAATTAGATAATAATGAAGAGAAAAATGTGGATGAGGAGGAAAACACAGATGTGGGAGATTTCAGCTCTAATTTAGAAGGTTACCTGGGTGGCAAGGGTGAATCTGGTAAGGAGGAAATGGATGAAAGCAATGAAAAAAATACAAGGTTAGGTAATATGTGTAATACCCCAAAATTGGCTCATTGCCATTATACCAATTCTAGTCTATTTCTGATAATTTCAAAGTCCTATTCTAATAGGCAATTCTCATTCTGCTATTCGCTACTTGACTTAATTGTCAGATGCAGAAAAACCCTAATTTGCATTCATCATATTTCTTATTTAATTCCTATAGTACGTACTCATATTGGTTACATTAAACCTACTTGATTAATATTTAATTTAATTATTAAGTATTTATACTTTAATTAAATTAAATTATATCCTAAGGCTAATGTACTATGGAATTAAATTTATTTAATTTAATAAATACGCCTATCTTAATTAATTAAATGTAATTATTTAATTAAATGGGAACGGTATTTTTAATTAATTAAAAGAAATTATTTAATTAAATGGAGTACTTACTTCTAAATAATTAAACAAAGTTATTTAATTAAATGAGAAGACATTCCTAATTAATTAAATAAAGTTATTTAATTAAAAAAAAGTGTCTCTAATCAATTAAAGATTATTTAATTAAATAGAAAAAGTAATTATGAGAGCATATTTCATTTTATTAAATTAAATATCTCAACAAAATCTCTCTTCAGTTCAAAAAGGGGAATTTCCAGTTCACTATTGATCAAAAATGAGTTAACACAGTTAACTCCTTTTTCTACTCAAATTAAAATAGTTAACTCCTTATTTATCTCAAATTAAGTCTGTTAACTCCCTTTAATTTGGGAATCTCCCTTTATGACTGAAACTCATCTTCAATCTTAACCGTTGATCTGAATCGATCTCAACCGTTGATGGATTCCAAGAAACTCTATTTAAGAGACCCTCATCTCTTCATTTGGGGAGGATGAATTGATTTGCTATCGAATTGCTGTTGAAATTCATGCTCATATTTACTTGCATTTCTTGCATATATTCTCATCTTTTAGTTTAATCATGCATATGCTTAATCTAGTTTGCTCCATTTGTTCTTAGATTACATTGCATCTTTCATTTCTTAGATTACTCTGTATACTCATTCTTAGCTTAATTCCATTGTCAAATCCTTCATTCTTAGAGGGTCTGGTTGCCTATACCTCAATTCTGAAGATATTAACAGGCAAAATCCCTTTAGATAGAAGGCAACAGGTCGCTTTGCAGGGCAAATTTCAGATGAACAGTTCAATGTTCATTCCGCGATGAATCCGCAAATAAGGACCGTGTTGAAGTGTGTGTGTTAGCATAGGCCGCATTTTCACGCAATACATTTCTGGCGCCCACCGTGGGGCTCGAAAATCAATTTTATTGGCCTCTTTCTGTATTTTTTAAATCATTTTTTTGTGCTCTGTCCGTACTGTTCCGTACAGGTTCGAATCTTCGCGCGAAACTATTCATTTTCACGTGAGGATTTAGAATCTTCGCGCGAAGATTCTTTTCGCGTCGCGCGAGAAAGTTCTTTGGCGTGCGAATCTTCGTGCGAGACTTTATTTTTTTCGCGTGAGCCAAATTTAATTTCGCGCGAGCCGGATTTGATTTCGCGCGAGCCGTAAAACTTCTTCGCGCGGACTGTCAGAAATTTTGTGTGAAACTCTGCTGACAGAGGCAAATTTTTTTGCATTGATTTGTGTGTTTTTTGATTTTTTTGCTGACTATTAGCAGTTTCTAGTGTTTCTGTATTTTTTTTTTATTTTTTTGAACAACATAGTAGCGGTTTGTGGAATAATGAGGAAAGCGTGCTAAAGTTGTCAGAAACAGGTAAGAATCTACTAAGCGCGTTGCGAGGATCACCAGGTAATTTTCATCAGCTGATAACATTTCATTTGGATGTAAAACAAACATCTTTCGTGTTGAGCTTGTGTGTTTCCTTCTGTACTTCCATTTTACAACACATGCATAAACTCATACTAGGGTGTAATCTCTATTAGTATTCATTTGGCAGGCTTAGTCTTTAGTGATAGATCTGATTAACTATCTTGGGTTATTGGACTCGCTAATCCGCCGGCCCCTTGTTCCACCCTGTGGTTGCAAGCTCAGCACCACGTTAAATAGGGGAGGGGTCTATAGGACATAAGCGTTAAAGGCTCCACAAGGCAACCCTTTTGTGTTTTTTTAGAACTCACTAATTTCTGAGTTGTGGACTCATTTTGGCTTGTGTGAGGGGTTAAATGTTCCACATCTTTGGACTCACCTCACATTAGTTAAAGCGTTAAGTGTACCACTTTGTGCTTTTTGATTACTTTTAGATAGATTTTCTTTCAGGAATTAACATCTGTACACACATAGTAATTAAGCCCCCATGAACACTATTCGTGGATCTTGAGGGAGTGGGTTCCTAGTGAAACTCCTCTCTAAGATGGATTCCTTATGGGCGGGGAGGATACTTTGAGCATCTCGTAGATAGATGAATCTTTGACTTGTTGATTAAGGCATCCTTTCTCCGGAGAGGTTGATAGATCACAGGAAGATGATATCATAGATCTTTAAGGGATAATCTTAGTCTAGCGTGTTGGATTAATCTGTTTTCTTTGATTGGGCTAAAGGTGAAAAGGTGTCAGAACCTTGAATCTGGAAGCTAAGTCCCCTTGTGGTATACTATTGTGAGTCGGTCACCTTTAGAGAGGGTTAACCATAGCAGACAATCCCTCTATAGGGAAAACTGTGATGATGGAACCTCAAGCGGTAATAGCCATTTTCACCATGGTAGTGACAACCGCTATATAAATGTCCTTGTGGAAGAAATCTCCATGGGTGTGGTTCATTGTGGGTTGTCAGATCTCCCTAGCAGCTCTTGAAGATTAAGTTCTCGGATTGTGTCAAAACCTCGGTGTGTCAGGATTGGAGGTCACCCCTGTGAGCCATAAAAGTTGTAGAGTCAAACCATTATTAATTACCTTAGAGAAGCCAACTTTTATTTTTCTAAGGAATGTGTGCGATGATTGCAAAACTCTTTGAAGATGTACACAAATAGCTCTCTTAGGGATTAACACAAACTAAGTCACTTGATTGTTCATGCGCAAGGTTGCTTTTGCCCTTGCTCATTGTTTTCAGACGTGCTTGAAATCACTTGCTTGCTTTTCTACGTGCCTGTTTATCTGCCTGGTTATTGGATTGATCAAAATTTTTTTGTCAAAATTAGTCGCTGTTGTGAAACTGTTCTGTCCGTTCGCGCGAAATCATTTTGGTCTCGTGCGAAATCATTTTGCTCTCGTGCGAAATCATTTGGCTCTCACGCGAATCCATTTTGCCCTCGTGTGAAATTAAAGTTCTATTGCGCATCTTCGCGTAATCCAGAAACATTCTCGCATGAAATTAAAAACTGTTACTAATCTTCGCACGAGATAGAAACATCTTCGCACGGCCCATAAAACTTCTTCGCGCGACCCGTAAAGGTTTTTCGCGCGAAATTTTGTATCAGCATTTACAATCTGGGTCTGTTCTAGCTATTTGCGGCCTGCACGCTGTCTTTTTTTTGCGTCCGTTTATTGCTCTCTGTTTGCAAACAGTCCTGGAACAGCGACACTTCGCTTAATTGAAAACTTGTGTCTTATACCTTGACTAGTCTTGTCTCATACATTCTGATCTTAATGCTTGCCATACTTTGTGCTGCAGTGGTCATAATCTCTGGCTGTTCTAGCCTTTAAATCAGACCATTTGTGCCTTAGTGAACAACATTCTTGTTACTATCTTTTCCTTTTTGAGACTCAGTCTTAGTATAGTCCTTGTCTAGGTTCTAGCTTGTCCTTGCCTATGACTATCACAACCAGAAGCGGCAACGTGTTTTATCCTGATAACATTCGACGTGGTCGTGCTAGGGGTCATAATCACAGCAGACATAGCTTACCTTTCACTACGCAATCCATATCCAGTTTGGCTAGTGAGGCGTCTTCACGGTCTTCCTCACTTGCAAGGTCATCTCGAGATCAATGAACATTTTCCAATTTGCAACAAATTGGGAATCTTTTTTACCAAAATGATACTGAGATAGGTAGGAGTCCTACATTCTCAAACAGAATGTATGACCCTTTCTCCACGGACCCTTTTCAAACACAACGTACAGAAACTGAACAAGTTCCTATAATGACTAATCGTGAGCCTGAACGGGGTAGCCATAGTCGACATCAAGAACAACCTAGGGATGACAAGGAGAAAGAAAAAGAAAATGATACTGATGAAGAACAAGAAGAGGTGGAAATCCTTCCTGAACACATAGCAAGATGTCGAAGAGACAAAAACTTTTAGAAGGTCATGGGAATCCTAATCAACGAAGAGAAAGAAAAGTACTTTCTCAAACTCGCCCAAGAGGGAGCTAAACTACCCACACATTTCGATGTGGAGACCATTATCACACGTGAAGAGGAAACTGAGACCACTAAACTCCAAAAAAAACTAAAAATTATGCAAGACCAATTGGCTCAGATGATGCATCAGAAAGAGAAACCCAAAAAGACATACACATTGGACGCTCTTTGTTCATTTCCGTTTGACACAAGTATAAACATGCCGCCTTTCCCAAGAGGTGTAGAACTACCCAAATATGACAAGTACTTTGGTACTACTGATCCCCAAGATCACTTGCAGGAATTTGGTGCTTTATCTATGGAGTTTATACACAATCAAACGTACCTCATGCGTTTATTCCCTAGAAGCCTAGGTGGTCAAGCTTTGGAGTGGTTTTCACATTTACCTCCTGGTATCAAGACGTTTGACGAAATTGCTAATTCATTTGTTCAGCAATATTCTCATAACATTCAACATCCTGTAAATATTCGAGATCTATGCAACCTTAAATAGAAGGTTGGTGAGCCTTTTCTCACTTTCCTCCAACGGTGGAGACAGCTTTATACCAAGTACTCCCGTAAAATCCCAGAAACGGAGAAGCTCAACATTTTCATCGATAACCTCTTATTTGGTTTCAGGTATAGAGTCCAACTACAAGGTCTGCGTACCTTTAAAGACATGATTACACAAGCTATCCGTATCGAAGAATTTATGATCAAGAAAGGTGAGCTCACTCTTCAGAGAGACTCAAAACAAGGTTCCACTTCCAACAAGGATAAAACCAAACATGTCAACAAGAACCGAGAAATTGTACATGATGGGGTTGTTGATAATGTCACACCAAAACCCGCTAAAGCAACATTTAATCTCACAAACTACTTCAAAGCGGCCAAAAGTGCTGAGAAGCCTCCTCCTAACAATAAAATGTCTGGGAATAAACCGAGAAACTCATGGGCAACACGACCCAAGCGAGAGTATATGCCTTTAGGAGAACCTTTGGATGTGGTTTACAAAACATTGCTATAACACAAGCTTATCTCACCAATGGATAACCCTCGTCCCTATGATCCACAACCACGTCCACCATGGTGGAATGAGACCTCATTTTGTGAGTATCACCAAAACAAGGGTCATAAAACCATCAACTGTATAAACTTACGTCATAAAGTCCAGGACATGATTGATGCTGGTGAACTTGTGGTAGATGGACATAACAAAAACTTGGACAACAAGGCGTTCAAAGAGCCTTTCCCACCTTATGAAAAAGGAGAGATTTCGAAACCAGAGCCCTACAATAAGGTCAACTATATGTATTCCAATGATGACAATGTCATTCACATGGTTGAACCTATAGATTTTGAATACTGTGACGTTATTACCATAAAGGGGAAACAAGACAACAATAAACCCAAGACACCATTCGTCTTGAGAGGCTCTACTTCCAATAACATGGATAATACGTCTTCGCAACACTGTGCTAATGCTGTTACTCGCTCTCATGCAAAATTGGTGCTCAAAGGCCCTACACCTCCTACTTCAAATCTCGAACAACACAAGGACAAAGCCTTTGCTGGTCCATCCGATAAAGGTGCAAAACACACGACGAACTTGACTACAACCAGTTATACTATTCTAGATCAATTG
The DNA here is from genome assembly GCA_028749045.1 of Cupressus sempervirens. NCBI lineage: Eukaryota > Viridiplantae > Streptophyta > Pinopsida > Cupressales > Cupressaceae > Cupressus > Cupressus sempervirens. Next base: position 820,378,784 of record CM053786.1, read on the forward strand.
AAATGAACCAATGCTCACATTTCTATATTTGAGCTGCTTAAAATTTCGCCCGCTCATAGGAAAATTCTGGACAAATCCCTCATTGAGACAAACGTTCCTCAGGATCTTGATCTTGAATGATTTCAATCCATGGTAGGTCACTTGACCTCACCTCATCTTATGACCTTCTCCGAGGAGGATGACAACTCATTGAATCACCCACACAATTAGCCTCTACACATTGAGGTTATGATCCACCAGACACGTGTTCGTCGGGTACTAATTGACAATGGCGCTGGCCTAAATATTGTTTCTGCGGCTCTGCTTAGACAATTGGGTTATTCTGAGGACTCTATTGATCCTCGACGAAAGATCACTATTAAAGTATACGATGAAGTAGAACGAAAGGCACTAGGTCTTGTGACTTTACCAATTCGCGTCAGTCCTGTCGAAAGGGGTGTCACCTGTCAGGTGCTTGACATTCCCTTAGCCTACAACATTCTGTTAGGACGACCATGGATACATGAGATGCGTGCTATACCATCCACATACCATCAATGCATTAAATTCCCATTTCATGGTTCTGAAGTTACTATTCCTACAACTACTAGCTACACTTGCAATATGCTCAAAGCTGCTGAATCTTTCGTCCCTGCTAACCGTGAGTCTACTGATTGTCACAACAATAAGCTGAAACAAATTGAGCAGTCATTTAAATTGAAAGAAACTGGTATGGGAGAGTACCACATGGAACTAGTGTTATCATTAACATCAATTCCAGAATCTCCTTGACATTTTGGGAGACCCTCACTAGCAAAGAAGCCATTCGTGTTGACACCTCATACCAAGTTTAATGGTTCTTTTGTCAAAGCTATAGTTCCCTTTGAAGAGCTCAAGAGAGCCCTCATGAGTGCACCAATTCTTGCAGTACCAGATCCTGTTGTAGATTTTGTGGTGTGCACCGATGCATCTTTAGATGGTTTAGGAGCAGTCCTTATGCAGGAAGGACGACCTATTTCCTTTGAGTCTAGGAAGTTGAAGACTCATGAACTCAATTATCCTACTCATGACCTAGAACTAGCGGCAGTGGTTCATGCCTTGGTGAGATGGCGACATTTCCTTCTGGGTCATAGATTCGAGCTTCATTCCGATCACTAGAGCTTGCAGTAGATATTTTTTCAGCCGAACCTTAATGCTAGGCAAAGAAGGTGGATGGAGTTCCTGTGTGAGTATGATTTTGATGTTCATTACATCAAGGGAAAGGAGAATGTGGTTGTAGATGCCTTAAGCAGAAAGCGCCATGAACTTTCATCTGTGACTACTTGCACCGACTTGAGAGAGCAGATCTTGCAACACTTACCAGTTGATGAGCTTTATGTAGAAGTAAGTCAGTTAGTACATTCTCAGAGACCCTTGGAAGGGAAGTTTGTAGAGTATTCCTTGGAGTCTGATGGACTTTTGCAGCATAGGGGACATATGTATGTACCTTCAATTGGGGGTTTGCGCAAGCTCATTGTACTTGAGGCTCACAGAGCACCTTATGCAGCACACCCCGGTGTTAAGAAGTTACATGCAGATTTGAGGCAGTTGTATCATTGGCTAGGCATGAGAGTGCAGATTGCTAGCATAGTTGCGAGATGCCTCGAGTGCTAGAGGGTGAAGCCGGAGCACCGTCATCCTGGCGAGCTTCTCCAGCCGCATGAGATTGCAGTATGGAAATGGGACACTATATCTATGGATTTTATTGTTGGTCTTCCTATGTCATCTCGTCGCCATGATGCCATTTTGGTGATAGTTGACACATTGACCAAGCTTGCCCATTTCTCACCCATGCGTACTACATTTACAGCATGAGACATAGCTCAGGTGTTCTTGCAGGACATTGTTAGACTTCATGGTGTTCCTCGTAAGATCATATCTGACAGAGACTCTTTGTTCACTTCTTCATTTTGGAGAGAGTTGCAGTTGGCTTTGGGCACCAGGCTCAATTTTAGTATAGCGTACCATCCTCAGATCGATGGCTAGACCGAGCGAGTGAATCAGGTTTTGGAGGACATGCTACGTATGTACGTAATGGACCATTAGGTCAAATGGGAGGAATACCTTCATCTTGTCGAGTTTGCCTATAATAATGGGCATCATTCTTCCATAGGTATGCCGCCATATGAGGCCTTGTATGGGAGACCGTGCAGGACACCCTTGAGTTGGGATAGGATCGAGGATCGAGTATCTATTGGTCCCCAGTTAGTAAAGGAGATGGAGCAGCAGGTGACCCTGATTAGAGAACGCCTGAGAGAGGCATAGGATAGGCAGAAAAAGTATGCAGATGCGAAGAGGACAGATCAAGAGTATTAGGTTGGTGATAAAGTGTTCTTGAGGGTACGACCACACAAGAGTCCAATTTGTTTCAGAAAGGGCCCTAAGTTGGCACCCCGGTTTGTTGGGCCGTTCGAGATCCTTGAGAGGATAGGACCTGTTGCATACCGTTTAGCTTTGCCACCTAGCCTGTCATGCATCCACGATGTGTTTCATATTTCTGTACTTAGAGGATACATTTATGATGAGTCTCATATTATAGATTGGGATGCTTTACAGGTGGAGTCAGACGGACAGCTGGCACTGGAGCCTATCCGCATTATTGCCCGACGAACCCTAGCACTTCGAGGCCGAGAGCTGGACCAGGTTAGGGTCCAATGGGATTGTTACGATGAGGTCATGGCTTCATGGGAGGATGCAACACAGATGCGATCTCAGTACCCATACCTTTTTGATGAATTCCAGGAGGAAGTTCATGCCTAGTGGGGGAGGATGTGAGACCTCGCCCCGACCCATCATAGCATAGTGATGCATTACTCTTATTTTTGTTATTCGTGACTCGAGATGTCGAGACATTATCTGATGCTTAGAACATATTTTATTATTTCATGTTGTGTGATGTTATTTCCAGATATATTTGATGATTGTCATTTAAAGTTCATGTATATGTATGTTGACAAAATCAATAGATGTAGGATTGAGATTTGATTTACGATATTTCAAATGGTTAAGAATTATGAAGGGAGAAGAAATTGTATTAATGTATGTTTTAAATTATGAAAATTTCTAATACGTATACATATGCACATGTGATTTTATGGGACTACTGATGTGTGCAATGAGTGTGCAGATATTTAGCCAAGAAACCCTACGGAGGAACAAAACTGATCTCCATGTGCTAAAATTTGGAAACCCTGTTGTTCGTAATTATGTTCTTTTAGTGTCGCTTGACACTCGTAAAATGTTATGTGCTTCGGTATGCTGGTTAGGGTTAATTGTTTAACCTTTGGTTTCAAGTTAGTGTCAATTTTCTATTAGATTCTTAATGAGGGTTAGTCATCCCTAATTCGATTTTGTGCTAGATTGCAAGTTAGAGTTGTTAGATAGACCTATTTTATCTCTAGATTTTTTATTTGACTCTAACCTCTTCCCTAAGGCTTTAAAACATGTTTTTATTCTAACCATAGGGTATGGGTATGGGGTAGGGGTCTTTTCCAACCCCTAAGCCCCTAGCTTTGACTTTTGAGGGCACTCAAAAAGTCCGTTTTTGCCTTTGTGCGAAAATTGCAAGCGGTTGTCATGAGTTGTCTTACCCCACCTCCTTTTAAGGTTTAACCATGGTGTAGGTTGAGTTAAGAGTTTCTAGTGTGGCTAGTGGGTGGAAATAGTTATTGCTCCTTTTTGGGTGGTTGAGTTGGAGGCTTATTTAGAGGCCTTCCTTGGTCTAGTGGGGGGGGGGGGGGTTAACCAATCTCTACTTTTAGAGAAGATTTCTTGAAGCTTGAAGGAAGGAGGGATACTCTACTCAAATTGGTTCAGTGCCATTACCTCTTTGTGAAGGTAGGAAACTCCCATCTCCCTTATTAAATTTTTATGTTTTGTTTCATGTTCTTGTTACCTTGTTGTTGTTTTACTGTTGTATGGTTGTGGGTATGTTGGGAAGATTTGTAGACCTTGTTATTTTGATTGTTTTCCTTTCTTGTTTATGTTTGCAATTTTGAGTTTCCTTGCATGGGTGTTTTGGTATTACTCACCCTAGGAGAGGGTAGAAGTGACCAATTTTGGGAGAGGTCTGTTTAGTTGGACTCCAACCTGTGTAGAGTCTCTTCTCAGGATGAGAAGAGGGATAAAGGGTAGGGTGTTATGGGCCCCTACCCGTCAGCACAAACCTGGTATGAGTATGGCAAGTTCAAATGGAAGAATGGAAGTTCTTAGTTATTGGCCTCGATTGGGCATCTGAATTGGTGTTGTGCTTGACTTCTCCAGTTGGAATAATCCACCTCTCCCTAGTCTTGATTCATTGTGAATCTTACTGTGGAAACCATGTGTGACTATGCATGCTTGATGTTCTTTTGGTTCTGCTTGGTTGTCACCCGATTAGTTATTGGTGTCCTCCATGGTTCTTGAAATGAGATTTAGAAGACATTACAAACTCCTTGATTTGATCATGAAGAAAATTTGATAAAATTATTGAAAATTGGGATTGAGATCCTATTGTAAATTGTATTTTTTAAACCTTATTATATATGGCAACGAAGCCGAGTTTTCTTCTTGATTCTTTCCTGGCTGAGCCTTGAATTAGGTTGATAATAAAATAAGTGATTGAGTAAATTTACTTCTCTTAAATTTTTTGTATTCTATGTTGTCATATGAATGTGTATCAAAGATAAGATGCAACAATGATGTTCAATTATACAAGATTTAATTTGTGATGTGTGGTGATGCCTCTATTCATATGGACTGTAGAGAGAGATGTTGCTAATCCATGTAAATGTATGGTGTCTTTATCAAGTTTGAAATGATTTAGTTTATGTAAGGTTGTGTTGAAAGTGAATTTGCAAGAACATGAAGGAAAGAATTACGTCAAGAGATCCAAGCTAAAATTGAAACATGATAGAGAAATAACTTTGTGTATTTTGATACTCCCTTCAAAAGGAATGGAGCATTATCATTTTGATCTCTTATTTTCTCAATTGCCTTAAGACCAGTTTAGCCATTATGTTGTTCCAATGTTGATCCATCAGTTTTATTAGATAGTTAAATGAATATGTAGATGGTTATTTCATGAAATATGGTTCCATTGAAATGCATGGCCATTTGAGGTTCATGGAAATAATATTAGAAATTCATAAGAGAATGTATACACATATTGCTATAATATAGTTGCAAAGAATATACAATGAGTTTCAAGAGAGAAAGAGAAGACAAATTATCAAATATCCACTTACAGGATGCTGAAAATTGTATGGGAAATAATTTACTCTCTTGATTGAACAGAGAATATTCCCCTTTGGATCCCTTGTTTCAAATTAAATTTTCAAAATTAATAATCAATAAAAAGGATTATGATTAACTAAATAAGCATTATACTAATAAATTAAATATCTATTTGTTTTTTGGCTACCTATAAAACTTTATCCAATGAATGCTTTGTGCAAGTCAAACTGTCATCACAGGTGATGATGTCATCCTTGTCCCATCCCCATCTTCCTCCTATAATGGGTGCTCAACTTGGATGCAAGAAATTAAAGTTTGTGGTTCAAATCAAGGAAGCAAATATTCTAACCTTGCTTTTCTCCCACATGGAACGCAGGTTTTGGAAAATGCATAGCAAAGGTTATTGTTTTTTTTGAGATTTGGATTGCTGATGGGAGGGTGACGTCATCTGTCCCCCCCCATCCCATCACCCCCTTTTTTCTCCTAACCTTTCCAAGCTCTCACTTCATTCCATGGGAGGCTTAAAGCATGGGTCTATTTTGTGCTTTAATTTAAGCCTGTGTTTCCTTTCCTTGGGGAACAAGACCTGACGTGGGCCAGCTGTTTAGGACAGCGCGTAGGCCTAGGATAGGTTTGGGGAAAGGAGGGAGTAGGGGAAGTAGGATGTTGGGAGGGGTAGTTAGTTTGGGTGCCTAGTAGAGTTAGTTTTAAGGTAGGTTAGTAGGTAGTTTAGTAAGTAGGTTAGTTCTATTCTTTTAATAGTATAGCTTGTTTAAAATAGTATTAGTTGTTAGAATTAGTGTTCAATTTAGTTATGTTATATATGTTAGTTTTATTTTTGGTTATTAGTCTTTAGTTTATTGTTACATTCTTATAGGGTTATTTTTTTAATTTTTTTATGTAAATTAATTTGGTTGTAAAGTAAGTATAGTTAGATATTAATTTAATTTGTAAGATATTTTAGATTAATTAGTTTAGTTTTAAATTAATTTAGTTATTCAATAAACTTTAGAAAGTTTCGATATTATATGTTTTTACTTAAATTCGTTGTTATCATGTTATTGATTGTTAGTTTTAGTGTATATCATTTTTTTAGTATGGTTTAACATTAGACTTATATTATGATTAGTTAGGGCGTTTTGATAGTTAAATTTGATAGTCTAGTATTTATATTAAAGTTCTTAATTTTTGGTTAAAATGAATGCCTAAAGGACTAAATTGTTCTATAGTCAGATATTGATTGATAGTAAGCATTTATTAAGTAAGTAAATATATAAGTTGTTTTTCTTCTTTCTATTATTAGCATGTATTCAAATTTTAAAATCTTAGTAAAATTAATGTTAGTTGAGTAGATTTTGATATTTGATTGTTTTATTTCCTAGCCTTAATTAATATAAATTGTTTTCTTAACAATTTCAAAATATCGTTGTAACCTTAATGTAATAACGAAATCAAAGGTTAATACCATTTATTAACGAATAAGTAGCTATTGAAATGGAATTCTTCTCATCATTATAAACTTAAGATGTACGTAGTTAAACTGTTCTGGCTCTTGTGAATTTGACTCTTAAACTTTTGTGAACCTTATTATTAATTATTAAATTTTTTTTTTTTTTTTTTGGTGTGTTTGCCCTCATAGTTTGGGCATGACATAGTGATTCTTCTGAGGACAATACTGAGCAACTCGAATATCATTTAGAAAAGGGAGAATCTAGTTAGTCATGTCATATTGAATATTTGTGTAAGAATCTAGAGGCTGAAGGAGAGTATGTCCCTATCACTATTGGGGAGTTCTATAGTCTCTCACCATGTAGCACCGATTCTCATGAATATGAATTTGACAATCTTTCAGAAGCAACTACTGATAAAGACATTGACCAAGTGCATGTCTATGAAAATCAAATCGAAGTGAGTGAAACGGCTAGGGATAGGTCACAGGGGTCTGATCCAACTAGTGTCTTAGAGCCATCAATTACTAACGTTTGTACTCCGAGACGTTTGAATACACCTGTGGGTGAGGTCGCCGTAGGTCTCAAATTGCTGGTCCACACATTTAATAACTATACTGTGAATGCAATTGAATCAGCCACTACTCTCTCACTCGCACATCTTGAGCTTATAGACTGGAACCCCAATGCATCTAACGAAGTCCCCACATTCTAGAATGACTATACTCTTGCATGTTACCTAAATGCTATCGAACCTGTAACATCTTCCACCAATGAGCAGAGCATCAACATGACTGAGGCCAACATCAAATATCTCAGTCACATAATTAAAAAGAAAAAATGCAAGAGGTCCGATGGTGAAAACCACATTGTGGCAGTATCGGATCCAAAAATAGTAAAAACAAAAGACGTATCCAAGGGTGAAAACCTTTCTGAGGTGCCTACGGATGAGATATTTGATATCCTTCCCAGTCACTTTTAGGAGAGATCATCAATATTAATAGAGCCAACACAGCCGATTAACTTAGACACAGAAGAACATCCTCATGTGATACATTTGGCTCAGTCATTGTCAACTGAAGAAAAGGCACAATTCATTACCTTTTTCAAGGGAAAGAAAATAAATTTTGCCTGGACATATTCTAACATGCTAGGATTGGATCCTGATCTTATTATGCATCACTTGTCCATAATGCCAGGCATAAAACCAGTTAAATAGAAGCTCCGCAAAATGCATCCTCATGTTGCATTGCTAGTCAAAGCCGAATTGGAAAAACTTCTGAAGGCTGGTTTCATTCATGCAATTGATTATGCTGAATGGATATCCAATATTGTCCCTGTGTCCAAGCATGATAAGTCTATCAGAGTTTGTACAGATTTCTATGATCTTAACTTGGCATGCCCTAAAGATGACTTCCCACTCCCTAATATTGATATGATTGTGGACATGACAGCTGGCTATGAGATGTACTCACTTATGGATGGTTTTTCTGGATACAATTAGATAAAAATTGCACCAGAAGATCAAGAGAAAACAACCTTCACATGTGCATGGGGAACCTTTTGTTGGCATGTGATGCCATTTGGTTTAAAGAATGCTGGAGCTACATATTAGCGGGCTGTTACTACAATCTTTCATGACATGATGCATAAAACTATGGAGGACTATGTTGATGATACTTTGGTCAAAAGCACTAAACGCAATACCCATTTGCATGATTTGGGACCAATTCTAGATCATATGGAAAAGTTTAGTCTTCGGCTCAATCCTAAGAAGTGTGCATTTTGTGTCACATCAGGAAAACTGCTAGGATATATTTTTTCTGCAAAGGGAATTGAAGTAGATCCAAAAAAAGTACAAACAATAATGGACATGCCACCACCTCGAAACATCAGTCAGATGAGAGGACTACAGGGAAGGCTTCAATCTATTCGCAAATTTATTTCACAATTGGCGGATAAATCACAACCCTTCACAAAGACTTTACATAAGGGTGTGAAATTTAATTAGAACCACGATTGTGAGCAAAGCTTAACACAGATTAAACAATATCTTGTCAATCCACCAATCCTGATGCCTCCCATGCATGGGAAACCTTTGCTTTATAAATTTCAGCTACTAAAACATCTTTGGGAATCCTGTTGGCTCAGGAAGACAATGTTAACAAAGAAAGAGCTATTTATTACTTGAGCCGAACATTGGTCTCTTATGAGAAAAACTACAGTATTATTGAGAAAGCTTGCTTGACAGTTGTCTTTGCTTCCCAAAAGTTGAGACACTACATGCTTGCCCACACTACATGGCTTGTGGCTAAAATAGATCCATTAAAGTATTTGCTCAGTAAGGCAGCTCTCACAGGAAGATTGGCTAAATGGGTCATGATACTAAGTGAGTTCAACATCCAATATGTTGAACGCAAAGCTATAAAGGGACAGGCAATTGCAGACCAGCTAGCTGAGGCACCCATACCGAGTCTCCTGCCAATAAACATTGATTTTCCAGATGAGTCAATTCTAACACTCACTCATCATACATGGGTTATGTTCTTCGATGGATCCTTCACACAACAAGGATCAGGTGCTAGATTACTTTTCATCACACCACAGAAATACTCATTGCCCAAAGCATACAAGATTCTGTTTCCTTGTACAAATAAAATTGCTGAATATGAAGCTTTTATCAATGGTATGAAAATTATAGCTGAATGGAGAGTAGATCAATTGGATATCTTCGGTGACTCTCAGCTTGTCATCAACCAAGTAAATGATGTGTATCAAAAAAAGGATGAAAAACTAATTCCTTATAAGCACATGGTTGATGACTTGATGAAATATTTTGCAAACATCACCTTCCAATAGGTTCCACGTGTAGATAATAAAGCAGCTGATGCCATGGCCACTCTGGCCTCCCTTCTACAAATGCCAGAAAATGATCTCCGACACAAGTTCTTGGTGGAAGCGTTACACTACCCAGCCTATGACACACCTGATTCCAAGATGATCTATTCTATTATAGGACAAGAATCATCCCGCTACCATCACATCTATTCCTACCTTCGTAATCAAACCATTTCGAAAGGTCTGACCCGGAATGAGAAACGTTACCTAATCTGCAACGCTTCACATTATGTCATTATTGCTGATGATCTATATAGGAGAGGTCTCGACGAAACACTCCTTAGGTGCTTAGAACCCGACGAGTCCAAACGTGCACTAATTGATGTTCACGAAGGCATTTGTGGATCTCATTCCAATGGCCTAACACTAGCTCGCAAACTCCTTCGTGCTGGTTACTACTGGCCTAAAATGGAGCAAGAAGCTATTAAATATGCTAGGTCCTGCAAACAGTGTCAACTACACGAGAATCTCATTCACGCTCCACCTAGAGAGTTGATTCCCTCTACTTCAACATGGCCATTTCAACAATGGGCCTTTGACTTGGTGGGATAGATTCACCCAACCTCTTCTAATGGACATATGTTCATTATCACCGCTATAGATTATTTCACGAAATGAGTAGAGGCAGTCCCTCTCACAATTGCTGATGGCAAAGCTGTAGCACTTTTTATCACAAACTACATCATCTGTAGATATGGTATACCGTCCTCAATCATTACTGATAATGGAGGACAATTCAAAAATAAAGACCTTAAGGAACTATGCAAGAAATTTAAAATTACACAACATTGGTCTTCCATTTATTACCCCCAGGGTAATGGGCAAGTTGAGGCATCCAATAAGGCAATCTTCAAAATTATTCATCGCACAGTAAGTCAGGGCTAGACTGGCATCTCCAGATCAATCCAGCCCTATGGGCATATAGAACAAGCATTAGAACTCCAACGGGCATGACTCCTTTTGCGTTGGTATATGGGGCAGATGCTGTGCTTCCGATAGAGGTCGAGATTCCTACCTTGAGAATCTCTATGAAAGGCCTTATCACAGATGATGACTATAGGATAGCCCAGCTTCAAGAACTTGTGTTGCTGGATGAACGACGACAAGTGGCCTATGATCATCTACGAGCATATCAACAAAGAATAGCGTGAAGCTACAATAGGAGGATTAGGCCACGTGACTTCCATCTTGGTGATCTCGTCCTAAGAGAGAATCCTAAGAATCAACAACAACGAATGCAAAAGGGAAAGTTTGAACTAGACTGGCTAGGTCCTTACATCATTACTATAGTATATGGATCTGTCGCCTATCAACTTTCCACAACTAAAGGAGAAGTGCTTAAAGAGCCTATGAACACTCTCCACCTGAAGCAGTTTTTCAGTTGATTCAATCTCAGCAAGCTATCTGTACATATCTGAATGTCCTAAAAAAATCCTAAAAATCAGAAAATGTCCTGAAAAAATCCTAAAAATTAGAAAATGTCCTGAAAAAATCTTAAAAATCAGAAAATGTCCTGAAAAAATCCTAAAAATCAGAAAATGTCCTAAAAAAAAAATCCTAAAAATCAGAAAAAGTCCTGAAAAAGTTATTACTCTGGTAAAAACCTAGCAATAGGTACCTTTGTAATATCAAAAAAGAAAAAGCAAAAAGAAAAAAGAAAAAACCTGCCAAGAAGGTGAAAACCTGGTAAACAGGCGCCTCTTGTTAGTCACTTTCATGCTTTTGCTTTCCTGCTTTTCCTGCTCATGTATCCATGGATTGAGTCTTGTCATAGGTCGGGAGCATTCCCTTCTAGTGTCACTCTTTTTGAGATTCTCCTCATAGAACCTCCTTCGTGACAGTCACCAGTTGTTCTAACTGCGTCTTCCTACTGTCACCAGTGTCACTCTTTTCAAGATTCTCCTTATAAAATCTCCTTTGTGACAGTCACCAGTTGTTCTAACTACGTCTGCCTACTGTCACCAGTGTCACTCTTTTCGAGATTCTCCTTATAGAATCTCCTTCGTGACAGTCACCAGTTGTTCTAACTGCATCTGCCTACTGTCACTAGTGTCACTCTTTTTGAGATTCTCCTCATAGAATCTCCTTCATGACAGTCACCAGTTGTTCTAATTGCGTCTGCCTACTGTCACTCTTTTCGAGATTCTCCTTATAGAATCTCCTTTGTGACAGTCACCAGTTGTTCTAACTGCGTCTGCCTACTATCACCAGTGTCACTCTTTTCAAGATTCTCCTTATAGAATCTCCTTCGTGATAGTCACCAGTTGTTCTAACTGTGTCTGCCTACTGTCACTAGTGTCACTCTTTTCGAGATTCTCCTTATAGAATCTCCTTCGTGACAGTCACTAGTTGTTCTAACTGCATCTGCCTACTGTTGTCACCCTACTGAAGAGATTTCTTTCTTACATATTCTGGACATTGATACTTGACATCATCCCAAAAACATTAAACTCAATGATATACTAGTTTAGATATGCTAAGCATTTTCTCTTATTGCTTTGTTTTGCTTTATCATATCTCCTCGAGCAACATCGATGATGTCATCTCCGACTAGAGAAGTAATGACTGGGGGCATGATCTTTTCATATGTTTTTTGTTTGCGGATTAGTTCCAATAAGTTGATACATTCCTATAAGAGGGGTGTCCACTATAAGAGCCTCCATTTTGTATTGGATGGCCATGTGTACCTCGACTCCTTTTATACAGATATGTCAATGATATTGGTTCTTCTCCTTGTTTGTTGGAGTGAACTCTTCATGCTATAGTACATACTAATACTCGTCCTATTAAGTGAATGAATGGGTCACCGCGAGTATATTTAGCACACTTTTGTCTCAGGTTACGAACGCAAGGGTCGTTGCAGACAGCATGAATATTGAATACTTTGCATAAGAGGAATCTCCCGTGTGTTTGGTGTGCCTGTCATGCAAGCAACATTCAGGTCATCCTAGCATTCATGCTTTGATGCTTATGTTAACTTGTTACATTAAAAGGGACAAATGTTCTGGTCATTCTGGCTTCTTGTGCCTCGAATGCTTACATTTAATCCTGACATTCCAATAACGTATGTTACATTCATATTTTCATGATTGCAATGTCAGTGGAAATTGTGTAACATACAAGCTTTGTTTTATATCCAATGATGATAAATCATCGAGGCTTGGTGACCAGACCTAAGGTTGCATTTAACATAGTCTTGCATACTTCATTTGCATTAGCACACAATTCGATGGTAATCCTATTCATACTCCACATGCATCAGATTCCTCCACGGCTACACAAGCGTTTGGTTCATCGATTCTCATTCCTCAATGGAATACTTGTGACTGTCAAATAAAAATGCACAACACTATGTCAGATGTCAGTTCATACATATGCGTTCTATCTAAACATACATCAGAGCAAAACAAAATAGAAAATGACATGTACATAGGAATACTTGGCTCAAAATTTCGTATATATATATGTCAAAGAATGGGCTAGTACAAATAAAATGGGCACTACTCGAGCGCAATCAATCAAAAATGATATATCTGGTACTGGCACACCAATCAATACATAGCCAGAGATCAAAATAAAATTTAGGCACAGATACATCTAACTCTGTCCAGAACTCTCGCCTCCGAGAGGAGCAGGAGGAATAGGGGCAACAGGTGGTGGAGGCGGTGGTGGCATATCCGGCCTGACAGGAGGTTGTGCACCTCCGGACTCTCATGCATACCGAGAGAATCGCTGCACCTACAATGTCTCATCAGGTACTACACTAGTGTATGCAACATAATAATATGCAGCTCGAGCAGACTGGAGGCGGATCTCATCTTGGGCCAACTCTAACCTCCGCTCTGCAGCCTCTGTGCACTCTCTCTCTACCAGCTGTGCATCCCTGACTGCCACTACAATCTGCAACTCTCCCAACTGTCAATAGGCTGCACGAACCCGCTCTCGGTACCGCCGTACCATGTCCTGTACCCCACCTACCAGCTGATCCGACATATCCTCATCGACCATCTCTGGTGCATGCTGAGGTGGAGGTGCCTGCTGCGATGGAGGTACCCGCTGCTGTGGGACCTCCTGCTGATGAGCCTACTCCTCTGTCCTCTGCCTCCTTCGCCGACTGTGTCCCGCTCCACTGCCCCCAGCACCTGGGTCTGATCCCATCTCCTGTGGGGGAATATGTATCTGCTGTACCTGGTGCTAGACCTGTGGTGGCACCTGTGGCTGTGCCTGCTGCTGCTGTGATACCTGTCCCTGCCCTGTCATCCTTAATGAATCTGTGAATCATGGGAAAGGATGGCTCATCAAAAATGCCTGATATGCAGGCGTCATCCCGACATCTACTACCTCTTGCAGGTAGTCCAACTGAACTGCAACAAGGCTGTGAATATCTATCATGGATCATCCTGGATCCATTCATGGAGGCCATCCTCACTCTATATCCTTTTGCACCCTGGCATAGGCACAATACTCAGCCGAAATGTCCTGTGGTTGACCATACTGCCGCCACACTCGTGAGATGACAAATCTCTCTATTACTGATGTCGTCCTGCTTGCCAGTGGTCAAGAACAAAACATCCAGGGCAGCTCTCTCGGGGCATCATCCCAGTCTGCTATCTCTCTCCAGGGTCGCCATATAACAGACACTAGGTCATCAAGATGTGTCTACCAATGCTCAGTCTTACCCAGGTGGGCCTAGGTAATATGCCCTCGATATCTGCAAATGTAGGGCTCCATGGGCTCTCGAGAATCCTCAAAAATTTGCCTACATATAGGAAGATGCTCCCAGGCCTAGATCTGTAACACATAAACATCTGCTGCCATGGTCTTCTTCTCGTGGAAGATGACCTCATGCATCTTATGAAAAAGATGGGCCAAAATACACTGACCCCACCCAAAGATCTTAGGTGCCTCAACCATCCTATGGAGCATGACACCCCATCCGCACTCCAACCCATGCTGTCCCCTATCAGGACATAGGAAGCAGCTCAAGAAAATACCCAACACAGATGCTAACCTATGTGTAGATCCATAAGTATGCATCAGCTCATCCCAGTTGATGGCCCTGCCCCTCAGTAGCTCTCTCTCAAAAACAATGGATAGTGCCTCTGTCCCTAATCGAGGCACTGTATCATATACAACCCGAGCATCGTGAAAGGGAATCCTCAAGATCCTCCATATGTCCTCTGGTGTGATGGTCATCTCACCCATCGGCAAATGAAATGTGTTCGTCTCCAAATGGAAACGCTCTACCAATGCAGTCAGTAAATCATGATTCACCATCATAGATGGAATCCGGCATAGTGAAGACAAACCCAATCGGGCAATGTGTGCCCGATCTGCATCATCCAAACTCCACAATAACTCTCCATAGGGCGGATAATGAGATCTAAATGATACATCTCCAAATATCTCCTGCACGCACAATAAAAAAAAAAAAAAAAATGACAAACAAACGATCAGTATCAAGTCAAATCAAAACATCAAAACAAAATAACATGCAATTTCTAAATGCAAAAATCACAAAATTGGCACAGAATTTTGTGCGAGATTGCTGAAATCTTGTGCGAAAACATGTGGTATCGCACAAAATAGTTCTCTCTTTGCGTCAAGAAACTCAACTTCGCATGAAAATAGATCTCCTCGCGCGAAGATAGACCATCTCGCGCGAAAAAAGAGGTTCTCGCGCGAACCAGGAATTGCCTCGCACGAAGAATCTCCATCTTTGTGCGAAGCCAAAATCACCTCACGCGAGGATATTCCAGCCACGTGCGAAGAAACAACACATCCTGTTTCTTCATGCGAAGAAAGAATATCTTCGCGCGAGAAGAGATTGATTTCGCGTGAAGAAAGAATTGAACTCCTAAAACATGCTAAAAACATGCATAAATGAACTCGAAATGCATGTAATCAAAAGTACGAAGATGGGAGATCGATGACTCACCAGTGGTCCGTAGTCTGCTGGCCGGCTGTGTCATCTAGAGCGCTCAAAATGATGATATCTCAAGTTCACTGCCATGTCTATATCAGAGCTCAAAATCACTAAAAGACAAAAGCACAAATGAATTGAAAATGACCCTTCAAGCCATTATATAAGTGTTGACCAAATTTTTCAAAGTGCTCAAATTTGCGCAAAAATTATACCCTTGGCTAATTGGACCATCTTGGATTCATTTTCGAGATCAAATTCAAAATTTGACACACCCAAGAAGCTTAAAAATGCATTTAAAAATTTTTGGGACCGATGTGATCGAACGCTTGTGCAATCAAAATCTTTCTGATTCTTGGAATCCTTTCAACTTTACATTCTCCATATTTTCAAAATTCATTTTGAAAATAGTCAACTTAAGTCAACTTTACATGATATACTGCTTCAAATCATATTTTTGGTGTGTCATCTTTCAATTTTGCTCCCGAGGGGGCATGATGATTACATCATTAAATACTTATTGCTCAGGGCATTTAGTTTCCATCTTATGTCCTAGTCACTTGGGGCATCTCATCACTTGGGGCTTTTTGTTCCCTTCTATCTGACATCTCTTCCATCTATCTTATCTTTTCATCAATTGATCAACCTTATAACAACTCTTCTCAGAGTTCGATGGAAAGGTATGGGGACAGTTTAAACCCTGACTCCTAAGGATCAAACCTCGTTCTGGGGATGATTCTATGACTCATGATGAGACCTTGTTATCTTTTATCAATTTTGGGTATCTAGGTGTTCTATCTGAATCCTTGAAGGTTAAGCTCCGTTCTAGGGATAATCTTCTAAATGCTATCAATTTCAGGTATCTAGGTGTTCTATCTGGATCCTTGAAGGTTAAGCTTCGTTCTGGAGATAACTTTCTAAATGCTATAAATTTCGGGTATCTAGGTGTTCTATCTAGATCCTTGAAGGTTAAGCTTCATTCTGGAGATAATCTTCTAAATGCTATCAATCTCAGGTATCTAGACATTCTGTCTAGATCCTTAAAGATTACGCTTCGTTCTGAAGATAGTCTTTTAAATGCTATCGATCTTAGGTATCTAAGTGCTTTTCTTGAATTCCTTAGGATTAAGCTCTGCTCTAGAGATGGTCCTTAAAAAACTTATCAATTGGTCTCCTTGTCATCACATTCGGAACCAATCTCATGTTCGCATCATGCTTTCTGATTATCTTTGAATTGAACATGTTGCTCGCACATTCATTCAAAGAGGGGAAAAATGTAATACCCCAAAATTGGCTCATTGCCATTATACCAATTCTAGTCTATTTCTGATAATTTCAAAGTCCTATTCTAATAGGCAATTCTCATTCTGCTATTCGCTACTTGACTTAATTGTCAGATGCAGAAAAACCCTAATCTGCATTCATCATATTTCTTATTTAATTCCTATAGTATGTACTCATATTAGTTACATTAAACCTACTTGATTAATATTTAATTTAATTATTAAGTATTTATACTTTAATTAAATTAAATTATATCCTAAGGCTAATGTACTATGGAATTAAATTTATTTAATTTAATAAATATGCCTATCTTAATTAATTAAATGTAATTATTTAATTAAATGGGAAAGGTATTTCTAATTAATTAAAATAAATTATTTCATTAAATGGAGTACTTACTTCTAAATAATTAAACAAAGTTATTTAATTAAATGGGAAGACATTCCTAATTAATTAAATAAAGTTATTTAATTAAACAAAAGTGTCTCTAATTAATTAAAGATTATTTAATTAAATAGAAAAAGTAATTATGAGAGCATATTTCATTTTATTAAATTAAATATCTCAACAAAATCTCTCTTCAGTTCAAAAAGGGGAATTTCCAGTTCACTATTGATCAAAAATGAGTTAACATAGTTAACTCCTTTTTCTACTCAAATTAAAACAGTTAACTCCTTATTTATCTCAAAGTAAGTCTATTAACTCCCTTTAATTTGGGAATCTCCCTTTATCACTGAAACTCATCTTCAATCTTAACCGTTGATCTGAATCGATCTCAACCGTTGATGGATTCCAAGAAACTCTATTTAAGAGACCCTGATCTCTTCATTTGGGGAGGATGAATTGATTTGCTATCGAATTTCTATTGAAATTCATGCTCATATTTACTTGCATTTCTTGCATACATTCTCATGTTTTAGTTTAATCATGCATATGCTTAATCTAGTTTGCTTCATTTGTTCTTCGATTATATTGCATCTTTCATTTCTTAGATTACTCTGTATACTCATTCTTAGCTTAATTTCATTGTCAAATCCTTCATTCTTAGAGGGTTTGGTTGCCTATACCTCAATTCTGAGGATATTAACAGGAAAAATCCCTTTAGATAGAAGGCAACAGGTCGCTTTGCAGGGAAAATTTCGGATGAACAATTCAATGTTCATTCCGTGATGAATCCGCAAATAAGGACCGTGTTGAAGTGTGTGTGTTAGCATAGGCCACATTTTCACGCATTACAATATGTGTGAAGAGGATACTAATTAGAGTGAACATTCCCTAGGAGAGAGGGATGAAGAAGAAGAAGTAATGGAGGAGGGAAAGGAGGAAATCTTAAATAAAGATGCTGAAAATGTGAAAGAAGACATAAGGAAATAGAAAAATGAGTCTAGGGGTAAGGAAGATATGGGAAAGGATAAGGATGACTATGTTGGTAGAGATGCTAGGCTTTCTTTCTTGCATACTGCTAAGCTTAAGGTAGAATCTTCCCTTCAAACCGACTCCTTGGTGTATAAAAAATTAATAAACTTGAAAAGAAAAGTCACCACAATCGAGCAGAACCAAGAAACTGATTGTGCAAAGACCACCCAAATGGAAATTCTAATTGGTAATATACTAGACAAACTAAAGGAATATGAAAACAACCTCTAGTTATTGATATAAGAAAGCGGTAATAAGATGGAGTGTGTTACTTCTAGCATTTGTGCTACTAGTGCCAGCTTAGGGAAGAGAACTAATGAAGAAATCATATCTCTAGGTGGTCCAAGTAAACAAACCAGACAGAGCTCCAGGAAAAACACTGTTGAGGGAACTATGGGATCTGTAGTTAACACCATCCAAAGTACTGCTGAGGCTAGAAAAGAGGTGGTCCAAATGATCAAAGAACTGCAATAACAGTTCTTCTATGTTTCTAATTTCTAGTCTCTATCTTTGTTGTTGTCTTGGTTTCTAGTCGATTGTCTAGGTTTTTTTATCTGGTTTTGTTGTTTTAAAAACTAGGTTCTAGGTCCTTGTAAAACCTAGTCTCATATTATGGTTTTATTTTGTGGTTTCAGGTCCCTGTAAAACTTGATTTTGAGTCTTTTAAAACTATAGGTTTCAGGTCCTTGTAAAACTTAATGGAACTTAATGGTTTATCTTTTGATCTCTTGTTAAGGGTTTCGGGTCCCCTTCAAAACTTGTTTTTACCTTAATCTAAAACATCACAAGTGTAAAGTGACACTATAAAATATATTTTACATTATGAGTGAAAAATCAATTTTCACAAAAATAAATCTAATTTAAACACCTATTCATAGTACATTTGTAAAAATAAATATACTAAACAACAAGGTTAAGATCTCCTCATTAGATGTAGCCTTGGCATTCTTAGTAGATACAAAGGTATAGTGTTGGTCTTCCATTTTACCATGGTTATATTTCTTGCACATCCAAACTACATATCAGTAGTCCAAGATATATAAATCATAAGTATATATAAATCCTAAATAAATTTTATATTTGTAATTGAATCAAAACATAAAATATATCTCAATTGAATTTCAGATACTATTTTTCCATTGCTACCATTGTGCATATATAATACTAGCAAAATCAACTAAGCATGATATGACCATTTGCAACATTTCATGATTTTCAAATATATGATCCATCTAATCTTTGCATTCAAACATAATCTCATACTTCTCAATAAAATAACCAACCAAGTACATGAATGTCAATAATCATCAAGCATCATCAATAAGTTCTAACATCATACATAATCACAATAAAACATAAAGGTCCCCATAGTATCAAATATTTTAAATAGTAGTCCAATATAATCGAACATATAACAAGGTCTCAAAATGTAAAGTATCTGCATTACAAATAAACTGCTATGCTATGTTATACTATGATGGGCCAAGGTGAGGTCTCACATACTCCCCCTAGGAATGAACATCCTCCTGGAGTTCATCAAAGAGGTATGTGTACTATGATCTCATTTAAACTACATCCTCCTACAAAGTAGTTATCATGGCATACTGAGTCAAACCATCTTGTTTTGTTTCCTTATAGAGTGTTTGGGTTGAGATGAACTATGAAGTTGTGCTTGATAGTCTTGGTAATAGATCTCGCTTGTCTTCCATAATTAGTGCCATGTTGACCTTGGCTCTCACCTTGGGAGTCCACTTGTGCCTTTGACGCTTAATCCTCATGAGGGCACTAGCTATAGTTTCATGGTCGGATAAGAGCTTAACTTGAGAATAGTCAAAGTCTTGACTAAGTGCATTCAATATCCTCACTTGGCTTGGGTCATGTGTTCTCTTCCATTTGGTTCGAATGATGATGGAAATCCTGAAAAAAATTCAAAATACCTATATCAATTTTCTAGTAACTTTTTATAAGCCTAGGTCAAGTGTTGAACTCGATGATTTAATTTTACATAAGTTGAAATGTGGTTGGTGTTAGGTTCATAGAACTATAATCTTTATGGTCCAATAATCTCATCATATTAAAGCATATTAATTTAAAATTCCAATTACCAACTTAAAGCCAATAAGCATCTCATTACACTTATGTGTCTAAAGTTTTATGTAACATCTTAGGAATACCAATCTCATCTCAAAATATAAATCTAGTACAAATATCCATTACAATTAATTCAATCTAAATCACAATAATCTCATGAATAGATATATAGAATAACTCCAAGAATAATCAATTGATAGCCTAAATGGATAATTATTAACACATGCAAAGGGATCCTAGCGCTGTCCTAACACTCTAATTGCATCAATCATATTATATACATAATAGTTACATTGTATACAAAGGTGCCTCAGCTATATAGTGTCTAATTCATGATTCCACCTAGTCAATCTAGACTTAACATAACAAAATAGTTAACATCCCAAAATTGCATACGTAATAGACCATTTAGCATCTAACACTCTCTTGTATAGAGAATTAGTAGAAATTTTCATATTTAAAATAAGTAAATGCAAGGAGGGGTGCTATAATGTCCATTCATTGTTGCTGCCAAATGGGTTTATTTCTCAACAAGCTTAATTCTACTTATAAGCTCATCTACTTCCTTTCCATAAACTTTGAATTTACGACTATTACCAAAATAATTTACCGATTCTAGTAGTCTCCTATGAAAATCTTATGGATCAAGAATTCTCCAAAAATTATGATACACAATAGACATGGATTCTATTAGTTCCTCTTGAGGCAATTGAGTTAAGATCTTTGTTGAAACATAATTTTTAATCTTCTAATAATTAGGTTTCACTTAACACATAATATCATTGAAATCATCTAGTGTAATAGGCTCATCTCTCATTTTACTAGACTATATAGTATAACAATTGTCATCATAGAACACTCATATCTAATTTACATGAACAAAGACACACAACTCACCTGTGTCATTGAAATGTAAATAACTATCAATACAACTCAAATCTATAGCATGCTTCCATTTACTAAATTTTTGATCATTCAATGAAACATCATTTATATATAATATCAATGTTCATGATAGTCATTCTATATACCATAGCATATTCTTAAAATTAAATTGTTCATTTTTGGGATTTTTTAATAAGAGAGTTCATTTTGTCAAATAGGTGGAGAATACTAACCAAGGTTAAAAATTTTTCTACATTAGTTAACCTATGCAAAAGGTTAGCACATTAGACATCTTTTTTCCTTGTCCATTAGACCAACCACAAAATTATATTATGAGAAAAATCATTTAGCAGGTCTACAAATGGAGATCCATCTAGTCTTAAAATCCTTATGTAGCATGTTCTCATTCATTATTCCCTCAACAAATTTTTAAAATTCTAAAAAAAATTTAGAAGATCAACAAAAGTATGCATATACCTCGTGAATTAATTCAACTTTGGTGACTTATTCATACTTGGGCATAAATTTTCATGCTAAATTTAGTCTATGGCATTGCACTGAATATGAATAATGTATGATGTAATCCTTGTTTGTATCTTAGTGCATAGACCATTCATATGACCTCACATCACTATAACTCCATCTACTCCTGCATACACCATCTTTTTGGCAAATGTAAAGTTGTCCATATAAGCAATTTCATTTGAATATTTCTTAGCTAGGTCATTTATACTTTTTGTTGTGGTGTTTTCCATCTTAATAATAGAGTAGATGAGGGTGGCGAACAAGGTTATGTACAATATTCACATGCATACACTTCTAGGTAGTATTGTGCATTGTTGTAACTTCATCTAAATATATTATAATATAGTTTAACTCCTTTACTTTTTCTCATAGAATAATTATTTCCACTTCAAAAAGATAACTCACCAAGCATCATCCACTAATTACAAACCAATAAGTTCAGTATATCTTGGAACACTCAAAATATTTAATAATCCAAAAATATCTTAATAGTCTATCATGGGATGACCTATGCTCAAGATATTAAAAATATAAGCCTTTTGGCCACATATGTATCATCCATTGCCTTTTTTAATTGAGCTTCAACTAAAGCCATATGTCTTGGTTTCTCGCGCTACTATTTATTTGCATAAAATTCATTTGCATACTTGGTGTAAAGTTTAAGTGATCTTTATTAGAGGAGAATAAACAATTATATTTTCAATTATGAGATTACTTTGTTCCTTGAGAACCTTGAGTTCCTAATTTGAATGCTTGACTTCTTCCTTCTTATGTGTATCTAATAATCACTACTAAAGTATGTGAGAAGATTTCCTAATATAATGATTCATCTAAGTACAATATATTCAATGTATAATTTGTAGTATTCTAATTTAAGCTAAGATCAATATGCCATTGTTATTGGTAATGATCAACAGATTGAATAGAACATGTGTGTGTGTGTGTGTTTGTTGCTATTTGATTGAAAAGATCATTTGATTAGAAAGATTGTTGAAGAAGGTTATGTGTTTCAATCATTATTTTGTCACTAATGTCAAACTTGCTATTTGTTGGTAAGATAATTTATTATATGTTTCAAGTACTATAACTTAGTTGATTGATGAGGAGGATTTGATTAACAAGATGTAACAAAAGTACCTAGAGGAAAGGTTGAGTTATGATTATGTAATGAAGTATAAGAATCAGTTAAAATAGTAATAACATAATGTACTAATGATATACTTGAGGTTACAAAATGACTTGCTACACTTAGAAAGTTTAGAAGAATAAAGTTAAAAAAAGTTTATATGCCAAGCTTGACCAAGTAGATAGTAAGTGTTGAGCAAAGTTAGTTCAAGCCAAGAAAAAAGTCAGTTTGAGTTGAGTGAAAGAAAATTCTAGTGGATGTCAAGCAAGTTAGTAGATGTTGAGGAACTTTTCAATTGATGTCAAGCACCAATAAAATCTAGTTGATGCCGAGTGATTTTATAGTTGATGTCGAGTAACACAGTATGTGTCAAACATCAAAAGATTGATAATGTCAAGCTATTGCATTATGAAGAAGATCGAAGATTCACCAAATAAAAGTTGACAAGTTTGTTTTCTTGGAACTTTTCAATCCAGAGAAAGATAAGATTGATGATCTGGTGGCACAAAATCTTATGTAAACCATTTTGGAGGTGAATTCAAATGGATTCTAAGATAATTTTCTAGAAAAGACAAGATATAGGGTAGATACATTGTATCCTACCTAATCCATCAAAAACCCTAATTTTGATGATGGATAATGAGCGAGAAAATATTCTAATTTCCTATATATAGGAATGTCTAGTCATGAAGCAAAGAGTTAGAGAGTTTGATGTGAAAACTTGATAAGGAGAAGGAAAGGGGGTTTTGCCTCATCAAGTGACCCAAGTGAAGAAGTCTTCAATGGCGTACTAAGCTAGAAGGCTTAAGGGGATGAATGCTTGAAGGGTGAACAAGCTGTCAGAGCTACAAAGATTCGAAGCTAAGTAGAGTTTAGGACTGAATAGAGATCTGTAATCTACAAATAACGTTGTAAGTTGTATCAAATCAAAGCTCTACTGTTACTTTCTAACAATTGTATCAACCTAGAGTAAATCCTTTGGAGTAAGGTTGACTTAATAGTCATTGGAAAATACTTTAACAGGGTGCCATTCCAAGTGAATGGCCTGAAGTCCTCTAACAAGGCTCACTTTTAGTAGGGTGGAGGAAATCCCTTAATTAGGTCACATTTAATAGTGTGTATTGTAACCTTTAACAAGGTTGGCCTTTAACAGGGCATCACTTCAAAAGAGTGAAAAAGGAGTAGCATGTTATTGGTGGTTTTTTTCAAA
Organism: Cupressus sempervirens; assembly: GCA_028749045.1. Lineage (NCBI taxonomy): Eukaryota > Viridiplantae > Streptophyta > Pinopsida > Cupressales > Cupressaceae > Cupressus > Cupressus sempervirens. The sequence continues at coordinate 820,402,822 of CM053786.1, forward strand.
TTGGGTTTTCACATTAAATCATTGTGCCAAATGCATTGATGAATGTGTTGTGTTTCATGATTTACATTTTTGCAAGTTGATTTGACAATAATATATAAGTTTTAGTTGAAACAAAATGAATGCATGCATAGTTAAGAATGTTTTATGGGTTCATTGAATTGTGAAAAGTTTTATTTGTACATCTAGACCTTGAATAATTGATTTACCACCCCTCCCCCCAGTTATTCTAAAATAATTTCAATTGTGTGTGTGTGTGTTGAAACATATTTATGAAGGGGCATGACCCTACGTGATCATGCCTCAACATAAATCTAAATGTATTGTATCATAACTATTAAAAAAATATCACCTAATACTAATCAGTGTGTAAGACAAGGCAAGACACCTAATACCAATTAGTGTGTGAGAAAAAATATTTGACATAGTTAATACAATCAAGATTCATGATCCTCGAATTTGATATATGATGTATTAATGGTGAGGCATTAATGTTGTGATGTGAAGCCTAATCAGACTCAAAGATTTATTTGGCATAGTTTCCCTCCAAATTATTCCTATAGGGGTTTGGGGTAGCACCCCCAAGATAGGGTTAAGGGGCAGTGCCCCAAGTGCACTCCCTATCATAGTATAGGGTGGAGTTGAGAGGCAACACCCCCATGGGGGTTTTGAGGGGCAATGCCCTTGAAGCCAAAAATGGCCTTATATTGTAAAAGGCATTGGCTGCTATTTTTTCTATTGGATGACTATTAACCCAAATTTTCTAAGTGGTAAAGCTTGTATAAAAAGGCTTAGGGTTAGGGATTGCATTAAATATGATGATATTGTAGCTTCTTGCAGTAGTATAAAGCTATAAGGGATTATGGATTATAATCACTAGACAATAATATTGGACTTGTTGGTGGATGTAACCTAGGGATTGGGTGAACCACGTTAAATCTTTGCATCTTGTGTTCTCTTTTGTGTGATCTATTATTTTTTGATATTGGTTATATTTGCATGTAACAATTATTTTTGTCTGTGGTTAATCCTTACAATTCAAAAAATAGACCCTCACTAATACTCAATATTTTGAAATATAAGGTTATGATATATATATATATATATATATATATATATATATATATATATATATATATATATATATATATATATATATATATATATATATATATATGTGAGTATGAATATGAATAATCAATACTTTATTTTATCATTCATTTTAGATGTTTCAATTCACTAAGAAGCTAATATTCTTAACACTCCCTCTTTAGCAATGAGAGATTTGAAATAGATATATATTCAAGATTTAAATACCACTTAATTGTGGTTAATCAATTATGGTATTCAGAAAGTCCAGCCCAAAGAACCATAACAATAATTTTCATGGTGTTTGGCAAAATTTGTCCTAAAGAACCATGATGGTCATCAAAGCATTTGGAAAGATCTATCCCAAAGAACAATGATAACACTTTACTTCAACACTTTTTGTGTTAGAAGGTAGATCAACTATTGATAATATTGTCAACTTACAATAGTAAAATTATACACATATGAAAGATTTTCACCTTTCATTTTAAAAGTTTGCAAACAATCTAATTTTTAATTACTCATGAATATATAAACTTACAAATGTATTTACAAATTTGTCATACCAAGTTTACCTCTAAAGTACTCTATTTTCATCCTTGCAAGAGGCTTGGTGAAAATGTTAGCATTTTGATCATTAGTGCTTATGTAAATCAACTTGACCAAATTTATGTCAACCATGTCTTTAATATAATTGTATGGAGTTTCTATGTGCTTTGAGCGATTGTGGAAGACCAGATTAGCAAAATTTTTGATGCAGCTCTGGTTATCACAATGAATCACTATGGGATCTAGTTGCTTTCCAAACAGTGCAAATAATAGCTTTCTTAGCCATACCGCTTCACTGGCTCTCATGGAAGTTGTCATATATTCAGCTTCAGTAGAACTCAAGGAAACCATAGGTTATTTTCTACTAAACCATGATATCATTGTTAATGCAAGATTGAAGAAACATCAAGTTGTACTCTTGTGATTTATGGAGCAACCAACTAAATCAAAATTAGTATAACCTTCAAATTTGATCTTAATATTTATGTACTTCAATACAAGTCCAATAGTGCCACATAGATATCTCAAGATATATTTACCAGCCATCAAATGAATCTTCTTTGGTTCACATATGAAATGACTTAAGATATTGGTAGCATAGTAGATATCAGGCCTAGTATTTACTACATACATGAACAATCCAATAATTTGTTTGTAAAGAGTGGGATCAATAGATTTTAAATTTATAGCTTCATCTTTTAGTCTGTGTAGATTATTTCCATCGGAGTTACTAGGGGTTTGTTGGCCATCATTCCAAATCTAGTCAAGATGTCATGCGTGTACTTCCCTTGATTTAGAAAAATATGATCTTTCTTTTGACATACCTCTAGGCCCAAAAATTAGAGCAGTAGGCCTAGATCCATCATCTCAAATTTAGCTACAAGATCTTGTTTGCATATTTCAATTAGCTAATCATTTCCTATTATCAATAGATCATCAACATATAAAACAAGTATTAACATATAATAATTTAAAATTTTGAATTATATGTTAGGATCAGCTTCATTCTTTGAGTATCCTAATTTGGTGAGGTAGATATCTATCCTTTCATACCAAGCTCGAGGTGCTTGTTTGAGGCCTTAAAGAGCTTTCTTGAGTTTACATACATATAGATTCTTATCTTTTATAACAAAACTTTCAAGTTGTTTAATATATACTTCTCCATTAATGACCCCATTCAAGAATGTGGTCTTGACATCCATTATTGGAAATATATATGATAGGTTAAGTTACTGAGAAGGGAGGGGTGAATCAGTAACCAATAAAACTTAATCTTTTCTTACCAATTAATCCTTTATGTGTATTTTGATCTAATTGCATGCATGAAAAACTAAAAGCATTAAAACATTCATAACACTTTGACACACAATATGGTGACCTAGAAACCTTCCAAATAGAAAGTAAAATTGGGGTGGGGATGATACCCACAAGCTTTAGTATTGCAATATAAAGTTGTCCTGCTAAGGCTTGCAATGATCACTTTTGATGATCTACCCTATTAGGAGCAATAAAGACTATTAGTTCCACCTTGTAAAAGGATTTACAAACATATAATGAAGTATGCACTCAGTAAAGAGATTTAGAGAAGATTGTTAAGTCTACCTTATGAAAGGTTTTAACTGATCATCTATTAGGATGAAATAGTGGGTGATCTTTAATATGTAACTTGGTTTGATAAATGAGATTCCTCTGAGTGTAATGATCACCTTATAGTGATATATAAATCTTTGTTTCTCCTTATATTGTTGTACCTTTTGTACTTTGCACTTCTACTCTTCTCTGATTGTTACATTTCATATCATCTATCTATATCAATGGTCATGATAAAATACATTACATATATACCAATCTAAATTACAATTCAACAAAGTTGACTACAATATAAGTTTACACAAAATACACAAAGTTGGCCCAACTGTAGGAACTTGGGTTCCAAAGACTAGCCCAATGAGGTTCTAACACTCGACATCCACTATAAATTCTCAACATCATCATGCATTTGGTAGACATAGAAGCTCGGTCCATACTGATCACTTCCAACTAGTCTAAACTCAATCTACATTGGTGACTCTGTGAATACTATGAAACTTGGCATATAAACTAAATCACTTGATTCAAACTGCATAGCTAGGTTAATGCTATCACTATGAGCTTGATATAAACTAAATCACTTGGTTAACACTGAGTGGCTTGGTCAACACTAGATTAACATCACTATAACTATGAACTCAATAAGCACTACACAACTCAGTTTGCATTGAGAAACTCGGTAAACACTAAGAAGCTCGATTATACTGATAATTACCAACTTGGTAGAAACTACTCAGTGCAAATTGAATACTATTCTTTGAACCCAGTAGCAACTATAGAACTCCATAAAGTGTAAAATGCTTGGTTAATATTGTTAACTTTACAATAAGCTTAGTAGATATTGTTTGTATGAATAAGTGTGTGTCACTAATAACAAACTTGACTATAATGTCAGCAATCTACCCCTTTGGCATTAGTGACAAAAACACTTATCAATAAAAAATAAATTCTCAAAAAATTTAAAACACCTTTTATTCTTCATCTTGTGTCTTTAACTCGGTAGCATACTCTGTTTTTGAAATTTTTAAAAATTGATTTTGTAATAAATGTTTCTATGAATATCCATGCATGTATATAATATGATGCTACTCTCCTATGAATATATATTTAATATTATATACATCTTCTCATCTTTTCCCCTTTATACAAAACATCTCTACCCGCTTTACATATGCTTTACATTTTATATATTTACATCTTCTCCCCTTTTACAATATGCTTTATAAACATCATCTCCCCCTTTTGACATAAATGCTAAAGGTGTAATCTATATAGTAATACCAAAATGTGACAAGAAATTAGAATGTACCTTTAAATCAATGCTATTGTCTTGTCCCAATTTTCTTGCAACACCTTGCTTGTGTGCAATGCAACCTAAAATTCTGCTAAAATTTCTATCATGTGGTCTACAATAGAGAAGTTGTTATCATGGATGAGGGTTTTAGCATGTGCAATATGTTTCTGCAATGCAACTACAGAGCTTCCACAATAGATAAAGATAATTACACTGTTATTCCTCTTGAGGATACTATGTCTATTTTGAGAATTATCTCTTCCATCATGAACTACACTTGAATTGTTAACCCAGGGACATAGCACTTGAAATTGGTTAGCATAATATGTGCACTACATTCCTTTAAGTCTTAACATTTATGCTATAGGAAAGTAAGATGCATGAAATAAATCTATACTACTGATACATAATAGTAAACATGCTTGGACTAACAACATATAACTATAGAAAACTTCGAAAAAGGAATTCTAAGCTAGTTAACAACTCAAACTTCCACTATGACCATTTTCCACAAGTGTTGCAAGAACTTTCACAGTAACTATGTTGCAAGACTAATATGGTAAATCTATTTTAAAATAGGAAACTGCAAGAAATGAGTCTACTGTACCTAAATCTATTCCACCTCCCAAGTGGGCCCCCTTAGTTGGCTTCAACTAACTAAAAACACAATAGGTATTCCAAAATCACTTTCTCGTTAGAATTCTTCTTTTGCTACATGACTGAATAATTCATAGAGAATAGAAAAGAGCAACTTCAAAATCCACCAACTAACTTTCCCCCTTCTTTCTTATATATATAGAGGATTGAAATTTATTACATAACATAAAACCTTGAGCAAACATTATCAAAAGAAAAAGGTAGAATATCAACCATGACTTTTAAAACATTGATTGAACAATAGAATAACAATCTGCAAATAATGTAGCAAGTCGGGTCTCCTGGAAATAACTCTTCTTGCAGTTGCAACTTAATACTCAAAACTAACCTACACTTCTCATACTACAATTGGTCTTCATTACTCCTTTAATATGGTGTTCACCACTCTTTGAACCAGTTTTCCATTTCCTGAAAATTAGAAACATTCAAATAGATATGCACAACAACATTACTACTCTTATTCAAATATTAGAACATAGATTAAAATATTTATATGAAATACTACACTATATATAATATTAAGCAAGGTTTGTCATATCCATTATCCATAGGTTTAATAAGTTCTAGCTACATTCAACATGAGACAAATATGTTGGAAATGTTTTTCACAACACTTAAAGAGTAAGTTCAGACTATATAAATGTATGCATGAATATGTGGCCTATGCTAACACACACACTTCAACACGGTCATTGTATGTGGATTCATCTCAGAATGAACATTGGATTGTTCATCTAAAAATCAGGCTACAAAGCGACCTATTGCCTTCTATCTAAAGGGAATTGCTTGTCAGATATCCTCAAATTTAAGGTGTTTACGCAACCAGACCCTATAAGAACGAAGGATTTGAAATGAAATTAATCTATATGATTATGCAGATTAATCTAGAATGGATTATGCACGTTTAATCTAAGAACATGTAAAAGAAATTATACTAAATGTATGCATATTAAATCTAGATGAGAATTAAACTAGAAAATGAGTATGAAAGTAGCGAGCTCAAATGAATGCACAATCCAGCAGCAATTCGATGCAAATTCTCATTCAACCTCCTCTCAAAATGAAGAGATGAGGGTCTCTTAAATAGACTTTCTTAGAATCCATCAACGGTTGAGATCGATTTCAATCAACAGTCAGGATTAAAGGTGAAGTTTAGTCATAAAGGAAGATTTCCAAATTAAAGGGAGTTAACTAATTTAATTTGAGTAGAAAAAAGAGTTAACTGATTTAATTTGAGTAGAATAAGGAGTTAACTTATTCAATTTAAGTAGAATAAGGAGTTAACTTATTTAATTCCTTTTTGATCAATAGTAAACTGGGAATTTCCCTTTTTAAACTGAAGAAGGATTTTGGAGAGATATTTAATTTAATAAAATGAGATATGCTCTCATAATTACCTTTTTCATTTAATTAAATAATTCTATTTAATTAATTAGAGGCACTTTTCTTATTTAATTAAATAACTTCATTTAATTAATTAGGAATGACTTCCCATTTAATTAAATAACTTTGTTTAATTAATTAGAAGTAAGTTCTCCATTTAATTAAATAATTTCATTTAATTAATTAAAATAGGCATATTTATTAAATTAAATAAATTTAATCCCATAGTACATTAGTCTTAGGATATAATTTGATTTGATAAAATGAGATATGTTCTCATAATTACCTTTTTCATTTAATTAAATAATTCTATTTAATTAATTAGAGGCACTTTTCTTATTTAATTAAATAACTTCATTTAATTAATTAGGAATGACTTCCCATTTAATTAAATAACTTTGTTTAATTAATTAGAAGTAAGTTCTCCATTTAATTAAATAGTTTCATTTAATTAATTAAAATAGGCATATTTATTAAATTAAATAAATTTAATTCCATAGTACATTAGCCTTAGGATATAATTTAATTTAATTAAAGTATAAATACTTATTAATTAAATTAAAATTTTAATCAATAGGTTTAATGTAACTAATATGAGTAAATACTATAGGAATTAAATAATAAGCATGATGAATCTAGATTAGGGCTTTCTGCATCTGACATTTAAGTCAAGTAGCAAGTAGTAGAATAAGAATTTGCCTAGTGAAATAGGACTTAGGATTGATAAGAAATAGACCAGAATTGGTATCATGGCAATGAGCCAATTTTGGGGTATTACATTTTGCCCCTCTTTGAATGAATGTGCGAGAAACACATTCAATTCAAAGAAAAATTAGAAAGCGTGATTTGAAGATGAGATTGGTTCTGAAGGTGATGACACAGAGACCAATTGATAAGCTTTTAAGGACTATCTCTAGAATAGAGCTTAATCCCAGGGAATCCAAGCAGAATGCCTAGATACCTAAAATTGATTCAAAGATGATATTAGTTTTGAAGGTGATGACACAGAGACCAATTGATGAGCTTTTAAGGACTATCTCTAGAACATAGCTTAATCCAAAGGAATCCAAGCAGAATACCTAGATACCTAAATTGAAATAGATAAGCTTTTAAGGATCATCTCCAACACGAAGCTTAATCCTAAGGAATCTAGGTAGAACACCTAGATACCTAACTTGAAACAGATAACCTTTTAAGGATCATCTCTAGCACAAAGCTTAATCCTAAGGAATCTAGGTAGAACACCTAGATACTAAGTTGAAACAGATAAGCTTTTAAGGATCATTTCCAGCACGAAGCTTAATCCTAAGGGATCCAAGTAGAACACCTAGATACCTAAATTGATCAGATCTAATTATGAGTCACAGAATCATCCCCAAAACGAGGCTTGATCCTCAGGAGTCAGGGTTTAGACTGTCCCGATACCTGTCCATCAGACTCAGATCAAAAATGTTATAAGATGTGATCAAATGATGAAAAGATGAAGTAGATGACAAGGATGCCAAAAAGAGGAGGACAAGATGCCCCGAGTAATGAGATGCCCCAAGTGAGAAGGACATAAAATGGGAACCAGATGCCCCAAGCAATGAGACTCAAAATGAGTTGAAATTTAATTCAATGATGTAATCATCCTACCCCCTTGGGAGCGAAATCAAAAGATCACACACCAGAAGTATGATGTAAGTAAAGTGATGAAAGATACAGAAGAAATCCAAGGTTTAGTAGAATATAAAAGAGATTAGAATGATCAGAAGAAATTTAAAGAGATTAGAATGATTAGAAGAAATATAAAGAGATCAGAATGATCTTGAAGAAATGTGAACATATCAGAATGGTTTGAAGAAATTTGGAGAGATCAGAATGATCTGAAGAAATATGAAGAGATCAGAATGATCTGAAGAAATATAAAGAGATCAAAATGATCTGAAGAAATATGAAGAGATCAGAATGATCAGAAGAAATATAAAGAGATCAAAATGATCTTGAAGAAATATGAAGAGATCAGAATGGTCTGAAGAAATTTGGAGAGATTAGAATGATCTAAAGAAATTTGGAGGTTGATCCGAAGTGATTTTGAGATCCAAAAGACCAAGTTTGAGTTGAAAAGATTCCAAGAATTATAAAGTATCAGAAAGATTTGGTTTGCACAAAAAATTTTAAAATGCATTTTGAGCCACTTAAGTGTGTTAGATTTTGAATTTGATCCTGAAAAATGGGTTAAGAGCAACCAAAGTAGCCAAGAGGGTGATTAATCAATACTTTGTGCAGTTCATGAAAGAACATGATACTTTGAAGAGATTAGCAATCCCTCATCAGAGAAGGTGAAACTAGATTTTTAATTGAATCGAATGCTTATGCAAGTGAAGTATGCAATGCAAGACTATGTTAAATGCAACCCTAGGTCTAGTTACCGAGCCTCAATATTTAATCATCACCGAATATAGAACAAAGCTCGTAGGTCATACAATTCCCACTGACATTGCAATCATGGAAATATGAATATAACATACATTATTGGTTTGTCAAGATTAAATGTAAGCATTCGAGGCACAAGAAGCCAAAATGACTAGAACATTTGTCCCTTTTAATGTAGCAAGTTAACATAAGCATAAAAGCATAAACGCTAGGATGACTAGAATGTTGCTTGGATGACAGGCACACCAAACACATGGGAGATCCCTCTTATGCTAAGCATTCAATATTCATTTTTTCCACAATGACCCTTGCATTCGTAACCTGAGATAGAAGTGTGCTAGATATACTCACAGTGACCCGTACGTTCACTTAATAGGACGAGTATTAGTATTTACTATAGCATGAAGAGTTCACTCCAACAAACAAGGAGAAGCACCAACGTTATTGATATATTCTTATAAAAGGAGTCGAGGTACACCCGTCCATGCAATACAAGATGGAGACTCTTATAGTGGACACCCCTTTTATAGGAATGTATCAACTAATTGGAACTAAACCGAAAACAGAAAGCAAAGAAAAAGATCATGCCCCCAGTCATTGCTTCTCTAGTTGAAGATGACATCATCGAGTTGCTTGAGGAGATATGATAAAGCAAAACAAAGAAAAAAAAGAAAATTCTCAACATATCCAAACAATTATATCATTTTTGAGTTCAATGTTTTCGAGATTGATGTCAAGTGTCAATTTCTAGAACATGTTTGAAAGAAATCTCTTCAGTAGGGTGATGACAGTAGGCAGATGCAATCAAAACAACTGGTGATTAAGGTCAAAGAGGACTATTCACGATGAACCTAAAGAGGATTAAGCGACAACAGATAGACACAGCTAGGATGACTGGTGACTGACGCAAAAGAGATCTTCCATAAAGGAATCTTGAGACATGACTCGAGCAACAGTAGGCAGACACAGCTGAAACAATAGGTGATCGTTGCAAAAGAGATTCTATGAGAAGAATCTCAAAAAGTGTGACACTAGCGATAGTAGGAAGATGCAGTTACAATGACTGGTGACTTCTATGAAGGAGAATCTCGAGAAGAGTGACACTAGCTATAGTAGGCAGACACAGTGAGGACCATTGGTGACTATCTCAAAGGATATTCTATGAGGAGAATCTCGAAAAGAGTGACACTAGTGAAAGTAGGCAGACATAGTGAGGACCATTGGTGACTGTCGTGAAGGATATTTTATGAGAATTTCAAAAATAGTGACACTAGCGAGAGTAGGCAGACACAGTGAGGACCACTGGTGACTGTCATGAAGGAGATTCTATGAGAATCTCGAAAATAGTGACACTAAGGGGGAATTCCCCCGAGCTGTGAGAAGACTCAATCCATGGATATATGAGTAGGAAGCAGGAAAGTGAAAGCGACTGTACAAAATAGCCTAAAGATATGCTGCAAGATGAGGCATTGGGAACAAGAGGCACCTATTTACCAAGTTTTCACCTTCTTGGCAAGTTTTCTCTTTTTTTTTTTGGTGTTAACAAGGTGCCTATTGCTAGGTTTTCACCAGGGTAACAATTTTTTTTGCAGGACTTTTTCTGATTTTTAGATTTTTTTCAGGACATACAGATATGTACAAAGAGCTTGCTGAGATTAAATCAACTATAAAACCGCTTCAGGTGGAGAGTGTTGATAGGCTCTTTAAGCACTTATCCTTCAGTTGTGGAAAGCTGATAAGCGTCAGATCCATATACTACAGTAATGATGTACAAACCTAACCAGGTTGGTTCAAACTTTCCCTTTTGCATTTGTTGTTGTTGATTCTTAGGGTTCTATCTTAGGACGAGATCACCCAACTGTAAGTCACGTGGCTTGATTCTCCTATTGTAGCTTCGTGCCATTCTTTTTTGATATGCTAGTAACACAAGCTCTTGAAGCTGTGCTATCCTGTAGTCATCATCAGTGATAAGGCCTTTCATGGAGATTCTCAAGGTAGGAATCTCAACCTCTATTGGAAGCACAACATGTGCCCCATACACCAATGCAAAAGGAGTCGTGCCCGTTGGAGTTCTAATGCTTGTCCTATATGCCCACAGGGTTGGATTGATCTAGAGATGCCAGTCTCTCCCTGACTTACTGACTATGCGATGAAGAATTTTGAGGATCGCCTTATTGGATGCCTCAGCTTGGGCATTACCCTGGGGGTAATAAATGGAAGACCAATGTTGTGTAATCTTGAATTTCTTGCACAGTTCCTTGAGGTCTTTATTTTTGAATTGTCCTCCATTGTCAGTAATGATTGAGGATGGTATACAATATCTACAGATGATGTAGTTTGTGATAAAAAGTGCTACAGTTTTGCCATCAACAATTGTGAGAGGGACTGCCTCTACCCATTTTGTGAAATAATCTCTAGCGGTGATAATGAACTTATGTCCATTGGAAGAGGTTGGGTGAATCTACCCCACCAAGTCAAAGGCCCATTGTTGAAATGGCCATGTTGTAGTAGAGGGAATCAGCTCTCTGGCTGGAGCGTGAATGAAATTTTCGTGTAGCTGACACTGCTTGCAGGACCTAGCATATTTAATAGCTTCTTGCTCCATTTTAGGCCTGTAGTAACCAGCACGAAGGAGTTTGTGAGCTAGTGTTAGGCCATTGGAATGAGATTCACAAATGCCTTCATGAATGTCAATTAGTGCACATTTGGACTCGTCGGGTTCTAAACACCTAAGGAGTGTTTCATTGAGACCTCTCCTATACAGATCATTAGCAATAATGACATAATGTGAAGCATTATGGATTAGGTAATGTTTCTCATTTTGGGTCAGACCTTTCAGAATGGTTTGATTACAAAGGTAGGAATAGATGTGATGGTAGTGGGATGATTCTTTTTCTATAATAGAATAGATCATCCTGGAATCAGGTGTGTCATAGGCTGGGTAGTGTAATGCTTCCTCCAAGAACTCATGTCGGAGATCATTTTCTGGAATTTGTAGCAGGGAGGTTAGAGTGGCCATAGCATCAGCTGCTTTATTATCGGCACGTGGAACTTGTTGGAAGGTGATGTGTGCAAAATACTTTGTCAAGTCATCAACCATGCATTTGTAAGGAATTAGTTTCTCATCCTTTGTTTGATACACATCATTTACTTGGTTGATAACAAGCTGAGAGTCACCAAAGATATCCAACTGATCTACTCTCCATTCAGCTACAATTTTCATACCATTGATCAAAGCTTCATATTCAGCAATGTTATTTGTACAAGGAAATAGAATCTTGTATGCTTTGGGCAATGAGTATCTCTATGGTGTAATGAAAAGTAATCCAACACCTGATCCTTGTTGTGTGAAGGACCCATCGAAGAACATAACCCATGTATGGTGAGTGAGTGTTAGAACTGACTCATTTGAAAAATTAATGTTTATTGGTAGAAGACTCTGTATGGTTGCCTCGGCTAGCTAGTTTGCAATTGCCTGTCCCTTTATAATTGTGTTCAACATATTGGATGTCAAACTCAGTTAGTATCATGACCCATTTAGCTAATCTTCCTGTGAGAGCTGCCTTACTGAGCAAGTACTTTAATGGATCTATTTTAGCCAAAAGCCATGTAGTGTGGGCAAGCATGTAGTGTCTCAAATTTTAGGAAGCAAAGACAACTGCCAAGCAAGCTTTCTCAATAATGCTGTAGTTTTTCTCATAAGAGACCAATGTTCGGCTCAAGTAATAAATAGCTCTTTCTTTGTTGTTATTGTCTTCCTGAGCCAACAGGATTCCCAAAGATGTTTCAGTGGTTGAAATGTATAAAAGCAAAGGCTTCCCATGCATAGGAGGCATCAAGATTGGTGGATTGACAAGATATTGTTTGATCTATGTTAAGCTTTGCTCACAATCCTTGCTCAAATTGAATTTCACACCCTTATGTAAGGTCTTTGTAAAGGGTTGTAATTTATCTGCCAATTGTGAAATAAACCTGCGAATATATTGAAGCCTTCCTTGTAGTCCTCTCATCTGACTGATGTTCTGAGGTGGTGACATGTCCATTATTGATTGTACTTTTTTTGGATCCTTCAATTCCCTTTGTAGAAACAATATATCCTAACAATTTTCCAGATGTGACACCAAATGAGCATTTCTTAAGATTGAGCCGAAGACTGAATTTTTCCATATGATCTAGGATGGGACCCAAATCTTGTAGATGATTATTGCGTTTAGCGCTTTTGACCAAGGTATCATCAACATAGTCCTCCATGGTTCTATGCATCATGTCATGGAAAATTGTAGTAATAGCCCACTAATATGTAGCTCCAGCATTCTTAAAACCAATTGGCATCACATCCCAACAAAAGGTTCCTCGTGCACATGTGAAAGCCATTTTCTCTTGATCTTCTGGCACAATTTGTATATGATTGTATCTAGAAAAACCATCCATAAGTGAGTACATCTCATAGCTAGCCATCATGTCCATGATCATATCAATATTAGGGAGCGGAAAGTCATCTTTAAGACATGCCAAGTTAAGATCACATAATTCTATACAAACTCTGATAGATTTATTGTGCTTGGACACAGGGACAATATTGGATATCCATTCAGTATAATCAATTGCACAAATGAAACCAGCCTTCAGAAGTTTCTACAATTCGGCTTTGACGAGCAATGCAACATGAGGATGCATTTTTTGAAGCTTCTGTTTAACCGGTTTGATGCCTGGTGCTATGGACAAGTGATGCATGATAAGATCAGGATCCAATCCTGGCATGTTAGACTATGTCCAAGAAAAATTTATTTTCTTTCGCTTGAAAAAGGTAATGAATTATTCCTTCTGTTCAGGCGATAATGACTGCGCCAGATGTATCACATGAGGATGTTCTTCTGTGCCCAGGTTAATTGGCTGTGTCGGCTCTATTAACACTGATGATCTCTCCTGAAAGTGACTGGGAAGGACATCAAATATCTCATCCACAGGTGCCTCAGAGAGGTTTTCACCCTTGGATACATCTTTTGTTTTTAATTTTTTGGGATCCGACACTGCCACAATGTGGTTTTCACCATCAGACCTCTTGTAATTTTTCTTTTTAATTATGTGACCAAGATATTTGATGTCAGCCTTAGTCATGTTGATACTTTTCTCATTGGTGGAAGACGTTACAGGTTTGATAGCGTTTAGGTAACAAGCAAGAGCATAGTCATTATGGAATGTGGGGACTTTGTTAGATGCATTGGGGTTTCAGTCTATAAGCTCGGGATGTGCGAGTGAGAGAGTAGTGGCTGGTTCAATTGTGTTCATAGTATAGTCATTAAATGCACGAACCAGCAATTTGAGACCTACGATGACCTCACCCACAGGTGTATTCAAATGCCTCAGAATACTAACATTAGGAATTGACGACTCTAGGACACTAGTTGGATCAGACCCCTGTGACCTAACCCTAGACGTTTCACCCACTTCGATTTGATTTTCATAGACATGCACTTGGTCAATGTCTTTATTAGTAGTTGCTTCTGAAAGATTATCAAACTCATATTCATGAGAATCAGTGCTACATGGTGAGAGACTATAGAACTCCCCAATAGTGACAGGGACATACTCTCCTTTAGCCTTTGGATTCTTATACAAATAATCAATATGGCATGACTGACTAGATTCTCCCTTTTCTGAATGATATTGGAGTTGCTTAGTATTGTCCTCAGAAGAATCACTAGTATCATCCACAATGCTAACACATGGTACAAAGTCATCTAGCTCAGCAAAGAATTTAGCAAGATCATAAGGAATAGGATGAGGTTAGGAATCCTCATCATCAGATTCTTCCTCTCGAGTATCTGACTCAGATTGTGACTCATTTTTAGATGAACTCTTAGGTACGGGTATGAATTTATTGGATCCCAAATAGAAAGGGACCTTCTTAAACCCTAGGCCAGTTGTGTCACTATTGCTTCGACTTGTTTCTTTGATAAAATCTATTAGGCCATTGTTATTGCACCCAATAGGGCTGGTTCCCTTGTAACCAAAATGCTTCATAAGCTTAAGACCAAGTCCATATTTCTTAGGAGTGATTTCTTGAGCTTTTTCTATTAGGTCTACTGCAGCCTCTTCTTTGTAAAGCCATGCAACAATGGCTTTGTTTTCACTTTCTTCTTCTAAGGGGACTGTAGCTTTGACAAAAGAGCCATTAAACTTGGTCTGAGGTGTCAGCATGAATGGCTTCTTTGCTTCTGAGGGTCTCCCAAAATGTCGGGGGGACTCTGGAAGAGATGTTAATGATAGCACTGGTTCCATGTGGTACTCTCCCATACTAGTTTATTTTAGTTTAAATGACTGCTCAATTTTTTTTAGCTTATTGGCATGACAATCGATAGATTCACAGTTAGCAGGGACGAAAGAATCGGCAACTTTGAGCATATTGCAGGTGTAGCTAGTAGTGGCAGGAATAGTAATTTCAAAACCATGAAATGGGAATTTAATGCATTGGTGGTATGTGGATGGCACAGCATGCATCTCATGTATCCACGACCATCCCAAAAGAATGTTGTAGGCTAAGGGAATGTCAAGTACCTGATAGGTGACATCCCTTTCGACAAGACCGACATGAATCGGTAAAGTCACAAGACCTACCGACTTTCATTCTACTTCATCATATGCTTTAATAGTGATCTTTCATCGAGGATCAACAAAGTCCTCAGAATAATCCAATTGTCTAAGCAGAGTAGTAGAAATAATATTTAGGCTAGCGCCATTGTCAATGAGTACCCGACGAACACTCGTTTGGTGGATCATAACCTCAATGAGTAGAGGCTGATTGTGTGGGTGATTCAGTGAGTTGTCATCCTCCTCGGAGAAGGTCATAAGATGAGGTGAGGTCAGGTGACCTACCATGGATTGAAATCGCTCAAGATCAAGATCTTGAGGAACATTTGCCTCAGTGAGGGCTTTGTCCAGAATTTTCCTATGAGCAGGCAAGATTTTAAGTAGCTCAAATATGGCAATGTGAGCATTAGTTCATTTCAACTAATCTAGAACACTATAACTAGTTGTAGTCAAGTTCATTGTGTATTTTGTACCTTTATCGGATGGTATAGCAAGGGCTTTGTCTTTGTGTTGTTCAAGACTTGAAGTAGGAGGTGTAGGGCCTTTGAGTACCAACTTTGCATGAGAGTGAGTAACAGTGTTAGCACAGTGTTGCAAATATGCATTATCCATGTTAGTGGAAGTAGGGCCTCTCAATACAAATGGTGTCTTGGGTTTGTCGTTATCTTGCTTACCCTTTATGGTAGTAACGTCACAGTATTCAAAATCTACAGGTTCAACCATGTGAATAACATTATCATCATTGGAATATGTATAATTGACCTTATTGTAGGGTTTTGGTTTCGAAGTCTCTCCTTTTTCATAAGCTGGGAAAGGCTCTTTGAACACCTTGTGGTCTGAGTTTTTTTTATGTCCATCTACCACAAGTTCACCAGCATCAGTCATGTCTTGGACTTTATGATGCAATTTTATAAAATTGTGAGTTTTGTGTCCCTTGTTTTGGTGATACTCACAAAATGAGGTCTCATTCCACCATGGTGGACGTGGTTGTGGATCATAGGGATGAGGGTTTTCCATTGGTGAGATAAGCTTGTGTTGTAGCAATATTTTGTAAACCACATCCAAAGGTTCTCCCAAAGGCGTATACTCTCGCTTGCATCATGTTGTCCATGAGTTTCGTAGTTTGTTCCCAGACGCCTTATTGTCAGGAGGAGGCTTCTCAGCATTTTTGGCTGCTTTGAGGCAATCTGTGAGATTAAAGGCTGCTTTAGTAGGTTTGGGTGTGATATTATCAACAACCCCATCATGTACAATTTCTCAGTTCTTGTTGACATGTTTGGTTTTATCCCTATTGGGAGTGGATCCTTGTTTTGTGTCTCTCTGAAGAGTGGGCTCACCTTTCTTGAGCATAAATTCTTTGATACGGATAGCCTGTGTAATCATGTCTTCAAAGGTATGTGGACCTTGTAGTTGGACTCTATACCCAAAATCAAGTAAGAGGTTATCAGTGAAAATGTCGAGCTTCTCCATTTCTGAGATTTTATAAGAATACTTAGTGTATAGTTGTCTCCACCGTTGGAGGAGAAAAGGCTCACCAACCTTCTATTTAAGGTTGCATAGATCTCAAATATTTATAGGATGTTGAATGTTATGAGAATATTGCTAAACAAATGAATTAGCAATTTTTTCAAACGTCTTGATACGAGGAGGTAAATGTGAGAACCACTCCAAAGCCTGACCACCTAGGCTTCTAGGGAATAAATGCATAAGCTACATTTGATTGTGTATAAACTCCATAGACAAAGCACCAAATTCCCATAAGTGATCTTGGGGATCAGTAGTGCCAAATTACTTGTCATATCTGGGTAGTTCTATGCCTCATGGGAAAGGTGGCATGTTTATACTTTTGTCAAATGGGAATGAACAAAGAGCGTCCAATGTGTATGTCTTTCTGGGTTTCTCTTTCTCATGCATCATTTGAGCCAATTGGTCTTGCATAATTTTCAATTTTTTTTTGGAGTTTGGAAGTCTTAGTTTCTTCTTCATGTGTGATAATGGTTTCCACATCGAAATGTGTGGGTAGTTTAGCTCCCTCTTGGGCAAGTTTGAGAAAGTACTTTTCTTTCTCTTCATTGAGTAGGATTCCCATGACCTTCTAAAAGTTTTTTTCTCTTCAACATTTTGCTATGTGTTCAGGAAGGATTTCAACCTCTTCCTGTTCCTCATCAGTGTCATATTCTTTCTCTTTCTCTTTGTCATCCCTAGGTGGTTCTTGATATCGACTATGACTACCATGTTCAGGTTCATGATTAGTCATTATAGGAACGTGTTTAGTTTCTGTACGTTGTGTTTCAAAAGGGTCTGTGGAGAAAAGATCATACATTGTATTTGGGAATGCAGGACCTCTACCTATCTCAGTATCCTCTTGGTAAAAAGGATTCCTAATTTGTTGCAAATTGGAAAATGTTCGTTGAACTTGAGATGACCTGGCAGGTGAAGAAGATCGTGAAGACACCTAACTAGCCAAACTGGATATAGATTGTGTAGTGAAAGGTAAGCTACCTCTACTATGATTATGACCCCTAGCATGACCATGTCTAAGGTTATTGGAATAAAACACGTTGCCACTTCTGGTTGTGACAGTCATAGGCAAGGACAAGAAGCTAGAACCTAGACAAGGACTACACTAAGACTGAGTCTCAAAAAGGACAAGATAATAGCAAGAATGCTGTTCACTAAGGCACAAATGGTCTGATTTAAAGGCTAGAATAGCCAGAGATTATGACCACTGCAACAAAAAGTAGGACAAGCATTAAGACAAAGACCAAAAAAAATACTTATGAGATGAGACTAGTCAAGGCGTAAGACAAAAGCCTTCAGCTAAGTGAAGTGTCGCTATTTTAGGACTGTTTGCAAATAGAGAGCGATAAACAGACGCAAAAAAGGATAGCATGCAGGCCACAGATAGCTAAAAAAAATCCAAATTGGTAATGCTAATACAAAGTCTCACGCGAAAAACTTTTACAGGTCGCGCAAAGAAGTTTCTTTCTTGCGTGAAGGTCAGTGACAACAATTTAATTTCGCGCGAAGAAGTTCACAGGGTTGCACAAAGATACACAACAGTAGTTTAATTTTGCATGAGAAGAAATTTATTTCACGCGAGGAGAATATAATTTCGCATGAGACCAAAATGATTTCTTGTGAAAAGGCAGACCAGTTTTACAACAGCGACTGATTTTGACAAATTTTTTTGATCGTTTCAGTAACCAGGCAGATAAACAGGCATCTAGAATAGAAAATAGGTGATTTCAAGCATGTTTGAAAATAATGAGCAAGGGAAAAAGAAACCTTGCACATGAACAATCAAGTGACTTAGTTTTGTGCTAATCCCTAGGAGAGCTATTTGTGTATGTTTTCAAAAGGTTTTGCAATCAGGGTAAGTGCACCAAGTTGTGGTGCCAAAAGGGTGGTATAAGTGGACACCTTTTTCTTGAAATCACCAATTTCTGGACTTCAACAAGAATTTGAAGATAGTTACACTCAAAATTTTAAGATATGACAAAAACAAAAGTCATAGTCCTCTGAATCTAGTTTCTAAACTACTAATTTTTTTTCAAAATGGTTTAGTTTTAGGTCCTCAAAAAAGGGGGCCACAAAAAATGGTACTGTTTATTCCAAAAAAACATAACATAGTACAAAGTGTGGCCCCCCTAAAATTATAACTTTTTTTTTTGAAAATATTTAATTGCTCTGGTCAAAAGTTACCTAACACTATGTAGTTTATCCCAATTTTTTTGGGTAATTTTATAATGTGTTTTTTTTCTTTAATGAATTTTTTAATCAGAGACATCCCAAAAACGTGAAATATTTGTGTGCTCCCCCTTGAAATGATTGAAAACTAATCTAAAATCAAAACTTCTTTTTTTCAAAGTGTGTAGAATGGAGTCTAGTTTCTAAAAAACTAAGTTTTTGCAAAATTCGATGAATGAGCTAAAATCTACAACCCAATTAGTACATGTTGGTTTTTGACAAAAAATGGACATACATTTAAAAGAAATTATAGATGAAAGGCTTGAAATAGTTCAAATAAAAAAAAAATTATATGGCTGTGTATCTAACATAGAGACCTACAAGGTCATGTAACCTGATTTTATCGATGCTCAACCACGAGGAAACTGGAAGGAGATCACACAAGAAAAATCAATCATTTTTTGTATGTTTGTAGCAAAACACGTCTCAGACTAGTTTATAGACTCCAAAGCTTTGGGTTGGATCCCTAAGGCAAAGCCAAACATTAGGCTTGGTAGAATGTAAAGCTTTAAATAGCGCGTGTGCCCTATAGTGCGTGCATACTATAGCGCGCACATGCTATTTAAATCCTTTTAAATTTACTTTTAAATAGCGTGTACGCGCTTTGTAATTTTTTTTTTGAAAAGTGTGCATGCACTTTAATGCATGTGTACTATAGCGGGTACGTGCTATGGCTTGGTACACCCAAGCCATAGTGCGTGCGCACTATAGTGTGTACACACTATAGCACGTGTGCGCTTTGCAAAACTAGAATGAGAAAAAAAGGTGTCATCTTTTTGGCACCACAACTTGGTGCACTTACCCATCATGCATACATCTCTAGAAAATAAAAGTTGGCCTCTCTAAGGTATTTAGTAATGGTTTGACTCTGCAACTTTTATGACTCACAGGGGTGACCTCCAATCTCGATGCACTGAGGTTTTGACACAGTCTGAGAACTTAATCTTCAAGAGCTACTAGGGAGATCTGACAACCCACAATGAACCACACCCATGGAGATTTCTTCCAAAAGGACATTTATATAGCGGTTGTCACTACCATGGTGAAAATGGCTATTACCGCTTGAGGTTCCGTCATCACAGATTTTCTTGTAGAGGGATTGTCTACTATGGTTAACCCTCTCTAAAGGTGAGCGACTCACAATAGTATACCACAAGGGGACTTAGCTTCTAGATTCAAGGTTTTGACACCTTTTCACTTTTAGCCCAATCAAAGTAGACAGATTAATTCGACACGCTAAACTAAGATTATCTCTTAAACATCTATGATATCATCTTCCAGTGATCTATCAACCTCTTCGGAGAAAAGATGCCTTAATCAACAAGTTGAAGGTTCATCTATCTACGAGATGCTCAAAGTATCCTCCCCACCTACAAGGAATCCATCTCAGAGAGGAGTTTCACTAGGAACCCACTCCCTCAAGATCCACAAATAGTGTTCATGGGGGTTAATTACTATGTGTGTACAGATGTTAATTTCTAAAAGCAAATCTATCCAAAAACAATCAAAGAGCACAAGGTGGTACACTTAACACTTTAACTAATGTGAGGTGAGTCCAAAGATGTGGAACATTTAACCCCTCACACAAGTTAACATGAGTCCACAACTCAGAAACTAGTGAGTTCTAAAAAGCACAAAAGGGTTGCCTTGTGGAGCATTTAACACTTATTTCCTATAGACCCCTCCCCTTTAATGTGTTGCTGATCTTGTAACCACAGGGTGGAGTGAGGGGCCAGCAGATTAGCAAGTCCAATAACCCAAGATAGCTAATTAGATCTATTACTAGTAACTAAGCTTGCTAGATGAATCTAATAGAGATCACAACCTAGTATCAAATTATGCATGTGTTGTAAAATGAGAACATGGAAGGAAATACACACAAGCTTGACACAAGAGATGTTCGTTTTAGCTCTAAATGAATTGTTATCAGCTAAGGAAGGTTACCTGGTGATCCTCGCAACGTGCTTAGTAGATTTTACCTAATTTTTAACAATTCTTGTACTGTTTTTGAAGCTAGCAAAACCAAGATGCATTTTTATTTTTATTTTTGCTTTCTTTTGTCATATTTGGATGGCCTTTCTTTCTTCCTTTCTGTTTTCTAAATAAAAAACCTACAATAAAAATTATTGATTAAAATTCCAAGATTTGCATCATGAATTAATAATTTTTTTTTTATGAAAACACATAAAAAAATTATTAAAAATAGAATTCTGATCCAAAAAATCTGAAATTTTTACTATAGTCTACAGAAAGCCTCACAAACATTCAATAAAATTTTCGGATTGAAATTATTTGATTTATATTAAGAATTAATTCTTTGATTTACATTCAAACAGATATGCACAACAACATTTCTACTCTTATTCAAATATTAGAACATAGATTAAAATATTTATATGAAATACTACACTATATATAATATTAAGCAAGGTTTGTCATATCCATTATCCATAGGTTTAATAAGTTCTAGCTACAATCAACATGAGACAAATATGTTGGAAATGTTTTTCACAATGCTCAAAGAGTAAGTTCAGACTATATAAATGTATGCGTGAATATGCGGCCTATGCTAACACACACACACACACTTCAACACAGTCATTGTATGCGAATTCATCCCAGAATGAACATTGGATTGTTCATCTGAAAATCAGCCTGCAAAGCGACCTGTTGCCTTCTATCTAAAGGGAATTGCTTGTCAGATATCCTTAGATCCGAGGTGTTTAAGCAACCAGACCCTGTAAGAATGAAGGATTTGAAATGAAATTAATCTATATGATTATGCAGATTAATCTAGAATGGAGTATGCATGTTTAATCTAAGAACATGTAAAATAAATTATACTAAATGTATGCATATTAAATCTAGATGAGAATTAAACTAGAAAATGAATATGAAAGTAGGGAGCTCAAATGAATGCACAATCCAGCAGAAATTCGATGCAAATTCTCATTCAAACTCCTCTCAAAATGAAGAGATGAGGGTCTCTTAAATAGACTTTCCTAGAATCCATCAACGGTTGAGATCGTTTTCAATCAACAGTCAGGATTAAAGGTGAAGTTCAGTCATAAAGGAAGATTTCCAAATTAAAGGGAGTTAATTGATTTAATTTGAGTAGAAAAAGGAGTTAACTGATTTAATTTGAGTAGAATAAGGAGTTAATTGATTTAATTTGAGTAGAATAAGGAGTTAACTTATTCAATTTGAGTAGAATAAGGAGTTAACTTATTTAATTCTTTTTTGATCAACAATGAACTGAGAATTTCCCTTTTTGAACTGAAGAAGGATTTTGGAGAGATATTTAATTTAATAAAATGAGATATGCTCTCATAATTACCTTTTTCATTTAATTAATTAGAGGCACTTTTCTTATTTAATTAAATAACTTTATTTAATTAATTAGGAATGACTTCCCATTTAAATAAATAACTTTGTTTAATTAATTAGAATTAAGTTCTCCATTTAATTAAATAATATCATTTAATTAATTAAAATAGGCATATTTATTAAATTAAATAAATTTAATCCCATAGTACATTAGTCTTAGGGTATAATTTAATTTAATAAAATGAGATATGTTCTCATAAT
Source organism: Cupressus sempervirens (assembly GCA_028749045.1). Taxonomy (NCBI): domain Eukaryota; kingdom Viridiplantae; phylum Streptophyta; class Pinopsida; order Cupressales; family Cupressaceae; genus Cupressus; species Cupressus sempervirens. The sequence goes on from CM053786.1 coordinate 820,425,725, forward strand.
TACCTTTTTCATTTAATTAAATAATTCTATTTAATTAATTAGAGGCACTTTTCTTATTTAATTAAATAACTTCATTTAATTAATTAGGAATGACTTCCCATTTAATTAAATAACTTTGTTTAATTAATTAGAAGTAAGTTCTCCATTTAATTAAATAATTTCATTTAATTAATTAAAATAGGCATATTTATTAAATTAAATAAATTTAATTCCATAGTACATTAGCCTTAGGATATAATTTAATTTAATTAAAGTATAAATACTTATTAATTAAATTAAATATTAATCAATAGGTTTAATGTAACTAATATGAGTAAATACTATAGGAATTAAATAATAAGCATGATGAATGCAGATTAGGGTTTTCTGCATCTGACATTTAAGTCAAGTAGCAAGTAGTAGAATAAGAATTTGCCTAGTGAAATAAGACTTAGGATTGATCAGAAATAGACCAGAATTGGTATCATGGCAATGAGCCAATTTTGGGGTATTACAATAAAAACTATATTGAATTTGAGACACTAATATGCCTCATCAACATCCATGTTTGGGAGAATCATGCCTTGTATGTATGCCAGTGTAGCTCTTATCTTAGCAATTATGCCTACATATCAGTTAAAAATTTGATCTTTGTATAGTGGGTAGAGCTATAACTTAGGTCAAGTTGCAACTATTGTGCACTTGCCTTTAGATCTTCATCAATCTTTGAAAGTTTATCTTTAATTTCTTTGGTGAAATTTGAAGTGTCACAGAGTTTATCGAATAAAGAAGTCACATTGTTGCAAGAGGTCTCCAATGAGCCTAGAATAGCAGAGAAATCTACTTAATGAATTGCAATCTTTTGTGTAATTAGCTCCAATACCTTATTCTGAAATTTCTTCTCTTCTCTTTGCAACAATTTCTCTTGTCTATTCAAATCTTCATTGAATTTTTGGACTACTTTTGCTAACTAAATCAAAATTGGTTGAGAATTGTCAACCTCAACGTTGAGTGCCTCTACAAGAATGTTCTTAGCATCTTCAAGCACTTGAAATTCTTTAGTCCTTTCTTCTTTAAGCCTCTATTACATAGCTTTCTTTTGAAGAAGTTCTCTTATTATGTGCAATTGATCAAGATTAAGATTGGAGATATCCCAATTCAGGATGACTATCTCCTCATCAAGATCAATTTCTTCTTCCTTTTCTTTGCCTTTAATCAAAACTTTTGTACTCAATGGAGGCTTGGTCTCAATTGTCCTTGCACTTATTATTTGCATGCTAGGAATGGAAACAATAGTAGAAATAGTAGAACTAGCATAAAAGGTAGATACTATACTTATCAAAGAAATACCTTGTGTGACCAAAACTAATGGAGGAGGAAGTGTCAATTGCTTGGTAGGTGAAGTGCTTGTCACTTCTATCAGTGAAGTACTAAGATGAACAATTGCAAATATTGATTGAGTGCTTGTACTTGCAATGTTTGACACAATCAATTTTGTAGTAGCTTTCTCTGAGCTTGATGTCTTCAATACTTTTTATAGAGAATGAGAAAGTGAGGCTATGACTATTGCTACAATATTCTTGGGGTCAGTCTCCTCAATGTTCTAAATCTTAGGTAGATTCTCCTCATTAGTTTCTTGTTCCTATTCCTCATCATCTATATTGTCATAATGTATTTGTTCTCCATCATTTCCTTCTTCTTCTTTTTCATCTTCATCATCATCATCCTTATCCCTAACATGAACCACAAAATCACTTTGCTTATGAAGATTGAAAATATTTTTCCATGTGTTATTTGCATTCCCACCACATGTTCAATGTCATTTATCAATATCAAGTAAGTGTTAAACTTCAAGGTAAGTTTCTCTCCATTTTTCTTGGTAGATTATTTCACCTCTTTATCATTCAATCTCAGGATGAGTTGCCTCAGGGTTTTCTCATATATGTGTTTAGCAGTTTTCATAGCATGTTCCCATCTTGGCTTGATTTTCCCCATTAAATCACTCAGATATGTTGAGCAAGCTGATCTGGAGAATATTTCTATTTACCCATCTTAGACATAACCATTTCTACAATTTTCTTCTACTCCTATGCATTTCTTGTCTCATACTTCAGTGATTTGAAATTTTCCATATCGGCTCCATAGTCAATTTTCTTCAACCTTTCTTGGAATGAGGGTGGTGGCCATTTGAAGATTACATCTCCTTGTTTCTTCCTTGATACCTTACTAGTGAGAACTAAAGTAGATGGCTTGGTAGGTTTGGTTATAATAACCTTACCTTTCTTCTTTACTGGCTTTTCTTCTTCTTCTAACTTTTCTTCATCTTCTGCATCATCTTCCTCAATGTCATCTCCTTTTCTTTCTATCGATAGAAGAGTGGTGCTAGGTTGTTTCAATTTTTCTATTCTTCTCTTCCCTTTGTTGATCGCTTGAGGAAGTTTTATCTCTAGTTTTATTCTTACTTTGGCTTCATCATATATGCCAAAATATGCAACTTTTGGATCAATAGGCTCATTTGCTAGTGCTTCAATGATATATTTGGTTTCATCAATATTAACCTCATAACCTAGAGGCTTGACCCATGCAATTCTTGGTCTTACTACTTGTATATACACTTTATCACAATCAACCATGAAAAAAATATCATCTTTGTAGTCATGTACAAGTTTCTTGTGGATTCTAACTCTCTTATTCATCTTGTCCTTAAATGCATCAAAATAGTTATCCATACTACTAACATAGTTTTCTCCCATTTTTGCTATATACTCATTTATTTGGTAGAGAATAGGTACATCTTTTCTCTACACAACTATACCTTTTGATGGGAAGAACTTTTGCACAAAGGAAAATAGACAAGTTAAGAGTGAACCAAACTTATAAGGGTTGTTCTTTGAGTTTCTTATGCTCTCCATTTTTTGTTGAACTAATTCAATATCAACTCAGCAAGGTCAAATTACATATTATTCTTGACCACTTTGTATACAAGATCCACTACTTTGCATGATACACTATTGAGCCTGCTTGAGCTTTATATCTTATGTGCAATGAAATGTATTTGAACTTTAATTCCATATCCATGACATAGTTGATTTTCATTCCCCTTCCATCCCACATGGAAAGGGTTTTCTTTTCTAGCTCTACCTAACTTAGTGTTTTACTCATTTTTGCCTTGGTTAGCATTGGAAGACCTATGATCCTATGGATCATTTTCTTTATTATAACAATAGGTTGCTCCAACCACAACTATCCATTATGCACATAGTTGAGAATAAATCTTATCCTCTTAATCTAGAAGTCTCATGGCATGTGAGGAATGTGAGTCAAACCCTTAGGTTCAAGTTGTCGATATTCTAGTTTTAATATGCCATTCACACATAGCTTCTGCAAGGTTTCATCCATTTCTAGGGTTCTTATGCCTTAGATAACACATATTGAATACAAATAAATATCATTAATCAATAGTATCTTGGATGGAATTTGTGATTGTGCTCCAATTAGATTTAGGGTTTCTACAACCACTGGACTAAGCTTGAAATCTAGTGTCTTCCATTCCACACCTTGAACTAATAGCTCTGACCCTTTCTTATTCTAGTTGCTAGAGGATGCCATTTGCTTGGTAGGGGTTTCAAAGACATGGAAATATTCAATAATAATTTGCAGAGATCGCTTAGATGCACTAAAAATCACTATACACAAATAGCTCCTTAAAATTTATGGTGACAAATGAATCTAATTTTGCCCTTTTATCAAATTTCACCTTTCTATCACCATAAATGCCTGGTATGATCACTTGCTCAAATGAAAAACTATCTTCCACTTCGCTTGCATTAAATACTCAATAGAGTCATCTATGACTCAGTGTCCACATAATAATCTTAGTAACTCCCAACCTTGCTCAGTAGGGTCTTGCAACCCAACCTCGCTTAGTAATGACTATCATTTTCTTGAATGCTTGGTGATCCCTTTGCATCTTCAATGTTGATATGGATCTTTCCATTCTGCTAATTGGAATTGACGTAAGATGTTTGATTCAGAATCCTAGTACCAATTCTTCTTGTGGGAGATCAAGTGGAAATGCTTGTGTCAACCAATTTTTGAGTGACATTTTCTTCATTGCTTGGACTAGTATTCTTAGAAGATTTTGGAACCCATTGTTGTCTATTTTTTTCTAATGTTATGAACTCTTTCCTTCTTTTCATCTTCAATTTTACCAACATTCACATAGTTCTTGGCAAGATGACCAAGTTTAGTACAAATAAAACATCTTCTCGTAGAGTCTCTTGTTCTCATGTGATATTTTACACAATTCATTCCAATGTGTCCATATTCTCCACAATAATGACATTTGCACCAAGTGTTATAGTCATAACCAAATATAGATTTTACAATCTATTCTGCTAGGTTCAATATCTTACTTTTGCATTTAGAGGATTTTTGCCCATGCTTCTTGCATTTGTGACATTTTCCTTCAAACTTAGATTTCTCTTTTCATTCATTAGCTCTATGACCATGCTAATCACTATTGTAGCATTTTCCATTGAATTTAACTTTTTTGTTTCTCCAACATTTGTTTAATATATGACCTATCTTACCATGGTGATTGCAAGTAGGTCTTTAATTCTTTTGAGCTCCTTGCTTGGATGATTCACCTTCTTTTGTATATCTAATTCTTGCTTTTCCTTTTTGTCTATATTGGATTTTCTCATTTAGTTGATTCATGTATGCTTAAGATTTTATCATCCTCTCATTAGTTTTCCTTTTAGTGTTTAGATCATTCTACAATCTTTCATTCTCTAATATTAGATTCATGATTTCTTCATATTTATTGGTGAGTTGATTAATGAAGTCTACCTACTGAAGGGATAGGTGTTGAATTTCATTGTTTTTTCCTTCTATCTCTTCTTTAATCTTATTTTTCCCTTCCATGACTTCACACAATCTTACTGACTGGGTTTCTTTCTCTCTTCTTATCTTTCTTACTTCTTCTTGAAGTGTACCATTCTTTTCTAACAGTTCTTTGATTGCCTAATTTGCTTCATCTGGATTGCTTTCTGAATGGATGTCTTTAATTCTTTCTTCAATGTAGGGTTGGTCATTCATCTGTACTGCAAGATGATCTTTTCTTTTCAACGATTGAGATAGTTGATCCTTTTCTTTCTTGAGTTTCCCAATAGCCAACTCCAAATCCAACTTTTCATTTTCAATAGCCTTGTCAATTCTAAATACCTCCATAGCCTTTGATCTTTGCTCAAGCTATTAAGCTTCTTTTCTTAGAACTACAAAGCACTAATACCAATTGTTTGAAATATATATGATGGGATAAGTTACTGAGAGGGGAGGGGTGAATCAATAACCAATAAAATGTAATCCTTTACTACCAATTAATCCTTCATGTGTATTATGATCTAATTGCATGCATGAAAAATTGAAAGCATTAAAACATTCATAACACTTTGACACATGATATGGTGATCCAAGAACCTTCCAAATAGAAAGTAAAACTGGGGTGGGGATGATACCCACAAGCTTTAGTACTGCAATATAAAGTTGGCCTATTAAGGCTTACAATGATCACCTCTGATGATTTTCCCTATTAAGAGTAATAAGGACTACTAGGTCCACCTTACAAAAGGATTTACAAACATGCAATGAAGTATGCACTTGGTAAAGATATTTACAAAAGATTGTAAAGTCTAGTCAAAGGTTTTAACTAATCCACCTGTTAGGATGAAACAATGGCTGATCTCTGATCTACAAATTGGTTTGTTGAATGAGATTCCTTTAAGTGTAATGATCAACTTGCTATGATAGATAAATCTTTGCTACTCCTTATACTATTATAGCCTTTGTACTTCACACTTCTACTCTTCTCCGCTTGTTACATTTCATATCATATATCTATATCATTGGATGTGATGCAATGTATTACATATATACCAATTTGAGTTACAATTCAACAAAGTCGGCTATAATACAAATTTACATAAAATCCACAAGGTGGGCCCAACTATAGGAACTCAGGTTTTCAAGACTAGCTTGGTGAGGTTCTAATACTTAACATCCACTGTCAATGCTCAACATCATCATGCATTTGGTAGATGTAGAAGCTTGGTCCATACTGATCACTTCAAAGTAGTTTGAACTTAGTTTGCATTGGTGACTTGATGAATACTACAAAACTCGACATAAAAATTGAATCACTTGATTCACACTACATAGCTCGGTGAATGCTATCACTATAAGCTTAGTATAAACTGAATCACTTCGTTAACATTGAGTGGCTTAGTCAATACTGGATTCACATTATTGTAATTGTGAACTCAGTAAGCACTACACAACTTAGTTTGCACTGAAAAACTCAATAAACACTAAGAAGCTTGGTTTACATTGATAATTACCAACTTGGTAGAAATTGCTTGGCACAAATTGAATATTGTTCCTTGAACTCAATAGCAACTGTAGAACTTAGTAAAGTCTGAAATGCTTGGCTAATATTGTTATTTGTACAATAAGCTTGGTAGATACTATCTATCTTAATAAATGTGTGTCAATAATAGCAAAATTGACTGTAATGTCAACTTCCATTTGATGTATCATCCATTCTTTAGATGTTGCAATTGCAATAATTGTTCTTATCGAAGTTTATCAAGCAACTAGAGAAAATTTTTCCTCATAATCAATACCTACCTTTTGAGTAAAACCTTGAGCAAAAAACCTTTATGTTTTTCAATACTACCATCAAAAGCATATTTGATTTTGTACTACCACTTTGATGAAACGATTAAATTTTCTTTTGGTCTAGGTATAATATCTCAAACATAATTTTGTAATAAGGATTGGTATTCTTCAACCATAGCATCTTTCCAAGCTTGACATGTTAGGGCTTTTTCAATAGTTGATGATTTATATTTAGTAAGATGAGTTAATAGCACAGTGTAACAAGATTTGTTTTTGGTTTTCTTAATTTTCCTTGAAATTTCATCTGGCTCAACATTATTTTCTTCATTTATTTTTCTTTCCCATAATGGCTTTTTCTTGATATTAGAGATGTCTCTATTTTCTCTATCCCATAATGGTTCATTCTCTTTTGATATATTCTCCCTTTGAATTTCAATTTTTATATTTTCATCTAAGTTTGTGATGGGCTCATCTTATGTAATTGTTGATAGTTTCAATGCAGTGCTTTCCTTGAATATGACATATCTTCTCACTTCAACTAATATTTTTCTAGGTAAATAGACTCTATATCCTTTGGATTTCTCATTGTACCCAACAAATATTCATTTCTTCCTGGATGGTTCTAACTTTTTTTTTCTTTAGGTATGTGAATGTAAACAGGACAACCAAAAATTATAAGATGACTTAAGTCAAGTTTAGTTCATATAAAGACTTATTTAGGTGTTATGTTTTCTACTATTGAATGTGGACATCTATTTTAAATGTATATACTAGTATTGGTGGCCTCTGCCCAAAATTAGAAGTGTAAATTTTGATTATGAAGCATGGCTTTTGTTTCTTCAACAATGGTTTGATTTTTGTTTCTACTCCCACATTATGTTGATGATTATAAGGTATTGTATACTCCCTCTTAATTCCAATAGAGGTCCAAAAAAATTTGAAATTTTCAGTAGTATATTCTCCTCCATTGTCTGATCTTAGGGTTCTAATTCTTTTTTATGTTTGATTTGCCACAATTTATTTGAATTCTTTAAATTTTGATAGGACCTCATTTGATTCGTTGAACTTTAGAAAATAGATCCAAATTTTTGTAGAGAAATCATCAATGAATATTATGTAGTAAGAGAATCCTATTAGAGAAAGTGTTAGCATAGGTCCACATAAGTTAGAGTGAACTAGTTCCAGAACTGATTTATACTTGTGTTCACTAGGAGGAAAAGGTCTTTTTATATTATTTCCTAGAGCACATCCTTTACAAGTGTCTATAAGTTTTGAATTTAAGTTAGGTGTTCTAGTGGTGATTTTTTCTACATTTGGAAGTGAATCAAATCCAATATGCCTGAAACTTCTATACCATACTTAATCAAAATTTATAATTTTGTGGCTAAGGGTTTGATTTTGAATGATGCATATTTTATATAGGGCCTCATATTTAGTCCCTATGGTGATAGAATTTTTTGAGATTGGTATTTTTAGGCCATTAAAAAACTTTGTCTTCATTGAAGGTGACTTGAAACCCTTCATTAGCAAGTCCAAAGATTGATACTAGATTTCATTTTATGCTTGGTACAAAAATAACATCTTTTAATTTTATCGTAACCCCAATTCTTAGTTTTATAGAATAGGTCCCAATTCCTTTTACTAGATAGGTGAAGTTGTCTCCAGTGGTGACTCATTCAATGAGATAACTTTCAAATTTAATTTTGAATCATGTTATATGTCAGGAAGCACCACTATCTATTATGTGCACATTTTTGTTGGATTTCATCTCACTTGATAGAGTAGAGTAGAATAATAGATTTTCATCCTTTTTTGTTTTGTCTAAGAGTAGAATAATAGATTTTCATCCCTTTCTAGACAATTTTTGAAGGTATGTATGAATCTTTCACACCTATAACATTGAACTCTGGAGAAGTAATTTCTTTTTTAATAATTATTCCCTTTCCTTTTGTCATATTTCATTCTTTTGAATTTCCTCTTTTTCTCTTTGATGTTAGAGACTGAGAAAAGAGCTTGATTTGAAATGATCCCTCTAGAAATTAGTCTTGATTCTTCTAATGTGCAATCATTTTTTAGTTGATCAAAAGCTGGTATTGAAGGTCTTCTTATACCCTAGATGAATGCTACCCAATATATAGGTAATCATCTAAGTGCTATTATGGATAGTTCCTAGTCTTCTACTTTGCTTCTAATAAAAGATACATGATTTTTTATTGTGGAATTTTTTCCAAAGTAGGATGAAATTGGTTCTCCTTTATTCATTATTTTGTTCATTAGTTGATTCTTTAATTTAATCAATCTACTTGAGTTGTTGATTTCAAATGTATCCGTAATTTTCTTGAATACTTTGAATGCCTTTTTTAGATTTGAGATGGATGGAAGAATATGACCTTTTACTAAATCAACAAAGATTTTCTTGGATTCATTATTTTGTCTTTTCCAAGTGGCCTTTCCTACCTCATCTTCAAGCATTGAAATATTTGATTCAATGATATATTCTAGTTCTAATTCTTCAAGGATTGTAATAATTTAAATTTTCCATAAGAAGAAATTTGTTGCTCCTTCAAGCCTACCCTCTACTCTAATATTTTTTGACATATATTCACTTTTGTTTCTAGATTTTAAATTTGAAAATCTCTCTACAAATTTAGCTCTAATACCATGTAAATTTTAAGTGAACTTTATTGGAGGAGACTAAACAATTGTATTTTCAATTTTGAGATTACTTTGTTCCTTGAAAAGCTTGAGTTTCTAATTTGAATGCTTGACTTCTTCCTTCTTATGTGTATCTAATAATAATCACTACTAAAGTATGTGAGAATTATTGGAAATAACAATTGTAGTGCCTTTTGTGTTTGCAGTTTGTACCTTGTTTATTTTGATCTGAGAGATATCTGTTACTCATGTTATGTTTACATTTTAGATGACCTAAGGGTCAGATGTTATACCTTGGTTTTAGTATCATAGATGTTCAATTACTATGTTGTTCAATTTATCATATTTGCATGATGGTGTCATTTTGAGATGACAATAGGTTTTTTGATGATATTTGGTAATTCAATATTTGGACATTTCTTTGATTACATTATGTGATGGATTTAATGCTATGGTTATTTACTTCATTCTTGCTTCAATATGCTTTATACAAATGTCAGTGATCTAAATGGATTATTTTAGTATAATAGAATAAATAGTTAAATTAGGTATTTAATGCATTTATTTCTTTGGCTATGTTATTATATGCAATTGCACTTGATCATGTGTTTTAGTGTGTAGGATTTAAGTCCCTGGTAGTGGCACATGGAGTTAGTGATTCATTTGTTCATATTTTGTCAATATCATCCCTATATGGTTGACGTATCTTATTTAAATGTTGAATTAAACATTCCAACAATTTGACAAATCTAGACTCATTTACATTATGTGATTATACCAGTGAATGTATCTGTGCATTTAGAGTTTCACATTTTTGCAAAGTTGTTAAGGAAATTTTGTGATTTTTGGGTTTTTGGACTTTAACTTATTTGATTTTTAATTTCTAGTAGCTTTTCCTTAGATGAATTCCAACTACTTGGAATAGCCTATTTTTGGGTTGATTCATGTTCTAACTAGTTTGACTAGTTATTTATACTCAAAAAGTGAATAAGTATTGAAAGATGAAATTAATTCCTAACTTCTCACTTTTGGAAATTGAGAATTTTAGAGCTTTTTCCAAAATCCTCTTTTGGAGGATTTTGTTTTTGTTCTTCTGAGAGCTACAAGTGTGGGGTCTTCTCAAGGTCAGTCTTGTTGGATCCAACTCGAGGAGACCTTGTTTTATCATATTTTTGGCAAATTCTACGAGATATTTATTTTATCTGGTTGATTTTTATTTCTACCCCTTTTGCTATCAGGTAGGGCTCTCCCATTTTTGTATTTTGGCTCCTTTCCTAGTTATGTTTCTGGTAGTTTTGTCTTAGGAGGTTGAGAACTAATGTTCTCCTCCATTTCTATTTGTTGTTTCTATCCAGTTGGTTAGATATGAACATTTTCCCTATTTTTGGGATGGCGATTTGGGGATTTACACCGTTATGCTAGCCATTTTTGCATACAAACTACAAACCCATATTTTATTGGATTTTCATGGCTTTTGTGTCCTAAGACCAAATAGGTTTTATTTTCAAAGTTTTCTAGTTTTGAGGTTTTTACCTCATTTTGCATGTCACCGTATTTTCTCAAGTTTTCTTGGCATGATGTTGGTCGTGGACTTGATCATCTATTGGGATGTCAATTAGATCATTGTTGCACTTTTATGTTGCATTGGGATGCGTGTCACATCTTTCCTCCTGAGATTGGTTTTGGTTGAGTGTTATTTTTTTTGTGTTCTCATCCAGTCCTTGTGTTATGATCATCATGATGGTGGTGCGCTACACGAAAGCATGTCTACATCCATTTGTCGAGTGATTTGCGAGGCCCACTCTCCTGGTGACAATGCAGTTGAGTTATGATCATTTGGGGTTGGGTTGGGAATGTGCATGCCTACGGGCACTCATTGTTGGATGAGCATGGGTAGGGTAGGATAAGGTAGTAGATGGAGGGGAATTATATCTCCACAACCTGGTGCCATGCCTAGTGTGTTTGCATGCAAAAGTTTTAATCAAGTGATAGCTAAATAAAATATTGTGTGGTAATAAAACTTAAGATAATAAAATGCATGAGCACCCAATTAAGTTTGAGGACACAATGCATGAGCCTTTCATTAGGAAGTTGAGTCCACATGATCCAAGCTTGAGTTAATTGATGACAAGTGACTCTCCACAATGTCAGCCCCTATATAGTAACCCATTTAGTGTCTAACCAAGAGCTATAGTACTTGCATTGTCTCATGATCTTGGTTTCATTCATCATTACTATCTTGCATGAGTGTTAGTCATGGATGTTTATTTTATCATTACCTCCATTAGCATGGTGGGAGTGGACCTACAGCTTTCACTTGGTTGGAAGGCATAGCTACCTACACCACTACTAGGGACTGGTGTATAGAGACAGTTTATTGTTCAAGTGCGATTGTTGCTTGATGTTTTCACTTGTTACTTTAGGTTTTGGAGTATGCTTTCTTGTGATGTATGCTTTCATTAGAATGCTTGGATATCATGTTTAGATGATTTTAGTTTATTTGACACATTCCCTTATTATGATATTTAACATATGATTAGATGATGGTATTCTCTTAGTTGGAGGATCTATTGCTTTTGGTTAGCATGTTAGATTTCGTTGTTCTTATGATGCTATTACACTTTAGTAGTGACTTCCTTATAAGACAGCTTTGGCTATCTAGTTAGCAGTTTAGGATGTTACATGTAGGGGATGGCTAGGACCTCCAAGGTCTCATGATGCTATTATTGTTGGGAGAAATGGTGCACTTAGTTTGTTGTTTAAGTAAATTGTGATGTTGCTTTCAATTCTTTCCCTTCTCTATTATGTTTGATGGTTAGATGTAGTTTCCATCTTGTTGTTATATTGTTTGAGTGTCTATGCATCCATTATGGATCTAGTAGTCCCCGGTGTGGAGGTTCTGACTTTTGTATTTATCCCTTTGTTTATCCTTAGAGCGATTCTTTCTTTTCATGGGCAACAATGTGTTAGAATTGTATTATAGTTATAAAGTAATGTATGCCCAAAGAAGAAGAATCATGTAATATTGGAAAGTATCGCATGCCCATAGGAAAACTATAGCATAATACTTAAAAGTATCACATAGACTTTGAGGAAGCATCATATGATACATGTAGATTATCGCATGTCCTTTTGAGAAGTATTGCTTAGACCTTGAAAGTATCACACGACCTCTTGAGAAAGGTCATACGATACTAGAAAGTATCACACAATGCTGCATGAAAGTATCACTTAGGTTCTTGAGAAAACCTGTTTGAGCGAAAAGCAAGCACTTTTTAATTTGTCTAGAAGTTTTTGAGAGATGATTTGACTACCCTCTAAGGTGTTCTTGAATTCCTTGGTTTTGGATTTTGAATTTGGAATGTTTCGGATTCAAAATCATTTCTATTCTTTTGAGGTTAGTCACTTTGGTCAATAGTGGCATTTTAGAGATTCGTTGGTGTTTGGATGTTTGTTTAGTCTTCCATTGTGATCTTTTCGATTTGTGTATGTTGTATGTCATGTGCATCCATACTTGTTAAAAAAAAATATCTTGGCTTATATTTATCCTTGTTCCAAGGATCTCTGGGTGGGGCATTACAATAATGGAAAAGTAAGTCCTAAGGGGGGGGGTGAATCAACACTTAAAACTTTTGCCTCTAAAACATATCACCAACATCCATCTCAAAACTTAACACATAACCTAAAATAACTTAACATGCATCACATTCATAATATAAAGTAAATAACATATAAATCAATAAATTGGTTACCTAGAAATCCTCCAATGAGAAGGTAAAACTAGGGTGGGGATGACACCCACAAAATTCACTACTACAGTTGTAAAGTATGGCCAATTATGCCTACAACATGTTTGATCATAAGCTATGATCTACCCTGTGAGGGGTCTTCCTTGTTAAAGGCTTACAAAGACTATTAGGTCTCACCTCGCTAAAGGATTTCAACTTGGTTAAGAGATTTATAACAACCTATTAGGACTACTTGGTTAAGAGATTTACTTTGAATCACCTATGAGAATGAATCAGCACCTAATCTTTGGTTATCACCTTTCTTTTTGATATTAGATCCCCTCTTTCCCAAATGTATCTTGATCCTTCTGATCAAATCTATCATTTACAATCTTCTCATTGCTTGTCTCTATTCCTCTAGACTAATTCTATTTTTCATAACTCTGTCATAGCCATCATAGCCACCATGAATTCTCTCTCAACTCTTAGCATTCGTCTCCTTGCACAATGATCAAAACTTCTTAGGGTTTTCCATTTCTTAAATAAACATAGGTGGAGATGGGTTAGGTTAGAATCAATAATTGTGGTTGATCTTTATTGCCACTTTAACCTTCCCTTAATCTGATTGGTTGCATGTATTGCATAGGGATTCATAATATGACTCCATACTTACCTCTTATAATCATATATTCATGATTATGTCAGCCAAAAATGCTTTACATAGGAGTTTTTGCCATACCAAATAACTATGAAAAAAAATGTTCACTTATAATCCAAAGGCTTTGATGCTCAACCTTCACTGTGCTCTGAATGCTATAACTCAGCTTCTGTAGAACTCATCGCAAACTATTACTCAACACCTAAATCACTCGCCATGTATAGACTTCTCGGCACTTGAGTGAATCGACACATACTATCTGCTCGACAAATACTAGTGCTCGACACTAACTAGTCATATTACTTAGCATGTACTATCTAGAAACTTATGCTCAGCATGCTTTGATCACTTAGCTCACACTGATTGCTCAACTTGCTCTAATCACTCGACATACACTGTGCATTGTAATTCTACTAGATAATGACTAAGTGTTTTGTCACTTCCTTGTCAAAACCAAAATGAGATCAACAAGAATATTTCTTGATATAATGATTCATGTAAGTATAATATATTTCTAATATATAATTTGTAGTATTTTGATTTAACCTAAGATCAATATGCCACTATTATTGATAATAATTTGAAGATTGAATAGAACATGTATTTGTGTTTGTGTTTGTGTGTGTGTTTGTATATTTTGAAAAATAATAACATAGGGGCACAACCCTACATGATCATGCCTTGACATATATTTAACTACACCATATCATAACTATTAAACAAAGATCACCTAATACTAATCGGTGTGAAAGACAAGATAAAGCACTCGATATTGATCGGTGTATAAGAGAAGGCAAGACACCCAATACTAATTGGTGTGTGAGAATAGATATCTGACATAGTTAATACAATCAAGATTCATGATCCCCGAATATCATATATTATATATTAATGTCAAGGCATTAATAAATAGACCATCACCGATAATAGGTATTTTGCAATATAAGGTTATTATAGATTCTATATATATATATATATATATATATATATATATATATATATATATATATATATATATATATATATATATATATATAATGCATAGATATATATGTGACTGATAAGAATAATCAATACTTCATTAAATCATTTATTTTAGATGTTTCAATTCACCAAGAAGCTAACATTATTAACACTTGACATGCTTACATTATTCCTTTATTTTCCATATAACCAATGATTGTTTCACATCATCTATGGTTTGGTTCTCATAAACTTGCAAGATAATACAGGTTTGTCTAGGTTTGGATTTGGTACTGTAATAATGAATATGTACTTTGAAATTTGAGCCTTCTAAAATGACCTTGCAAAATCCCACTTCTGCCCAATTTTTGTTATTATTTTTCTTCTACTCTTATGTGCATTTCTAGTAGAAGCATAATCGACATTATATGTAGTACCTCTCATAATTTCATTATGTTTCATGGCTATTTTGACCTTAAAAATACTTTATTCATTATTATTTTTTATCTACGTGATGAGATTCTCTGATCACTATACACTATTTTGATTATCAATATAATAGATATTAGATGATAGATTATATTTCTACTTAGTTTTATCACATATGCATGATGATAGTAGTGATGCGAGATGATTCTTTATAATGATGTCTAGTTTACTTTGTAACCAAACTTGGATTATGGATTGTGTGTGTGTGTGTGTGTGTGTGTGTGTGTGTGTGTGTGTGTGTGTGTGTGTGTGTGTGTGTGTGTGTGTGTGTAATGGATGTTATTGGATTCATTTATAGTGTGTCTTTATGTTATAGATATATGTCTTTTACTTTTAATAGATATATGCTCATATGGTTGTAAATGATTATTTAAATACTTCAATTCAAATTTAATATCATGATATTATACACTATCATACAATATTAGACCACTTCTATGCATTCTTCCTTGTTTTTGCTAGTGCAAAGTGAGAACAGAGTTGTAGTCACTTTCTTGCAAAATCTACATGGAGACTCAATCTCCTTGAAGATAATTATATAATTGTATATGCTTTGGCTCTATATGTTTGTATGTATGTATGCATGCATGCATGTATGTGTACATATATTGAGCATATGTACTTGATGTTTTCTTTTTTATTTGATAGGTATCAGGTACATTCATCTTGATTATAGGAATTGTGTCCCTATATCCTCAATAATGACACCAAGAGATAGTGACCTTGACCTTTCATGTTGAGCTAATGTCATGGTTGTTTGGGTGACGTATCTATATTATTATAATACAATTATCCAGATAGAAAATATTGGTAAATTTGGTTTCATAATGTATTGTGTGACTAGACCAATGAGTGTGTCTTTTCATTTAGGGTTTCATAGTTATCACAAAAAATATTAACTTCAAAAGTAAAATTTATTATATGTTGGAGATTTTAATAATTTATTTATTTTTTTGTTAGTCTTCCATAGATGGATTGTAAATATCTAGTAACATTTTATTTAGTTTGAAAAGGGGTCAATTAGTTTATTAAGTGGTTAATATTCTAATTTACAAGTCACTATAATAAAAATGTTTATGACCCAAAGAGTGGGTTTTTACATGCACTTCTTATTTCATGAATTGAGAAAATGAGTTTTACTCCAAGCCTCTCTTTGTAGAATTTAGTGTTTTATATTTTAGGTGAGACTAGCTCATTGGATTCATGGCATAAACCTTCATCTTCCCCATGACTTTCATCCTTTTTGGATCTTTCTCCATTTATTCCTTTTTGTCCTCAATTTTGACCATTTGGGTTGAGGTAGGGCCTTCTCTTTTAATGGTTTTTATTTGTTTTAGTGGATTCATTTGATTGAAAAATGGTTGGAGATTGAGAACCAGCGTTCCCCTTTGTTTTTATGCAATTCTATAACTTGGATCGACACATGCATGCATTTTTATGATTTGTGTGTAGAATAGAAAAGGTTTTATCTAGTTATGTTGTCAGATTTTGTGTGTTGCCCAAAATGTGATTTTTATTTATTTTGGGAGTTTGGAAATATTTTGGAAGTGGGTTTTTAATTGCATTGAATTTCAAGATGTTTATTTTTTTGACATTTTTTCTTAGCCTCATTATGTGTATTGCTCAAATTTAAGGTAGGATTTTTTTGTGTCATTTCAAATGAAGGAAGTATTTTTTTCTTTCATGTTGTCATTCATCTCATAATTTTACTTTATGTATTTTTGATTCATAGAAAAATTTACACTTTTGAAAAGGTGCTGGGTTGAGTGTATTTTGTACATATATTGTCTTGATTCTATTTTTTGAATCTAGTCTCTTGGATGTTGTTATTTCATTGGTACATGTGGAGTTGATTAGTCCCACCCACAAGAATGTGAGTGTTCCTATGAAGGGATCTTGCAAGACCCTAACTTTTTAATATAGGACATATAAGTATTCGATCAATTAAGGATTGAATTGGGAATTCACATTGTCTTATGGCCCTCATCATATGATGAGAAGAAAATATACAGGTAGACATATGTAGTGGCTTTCCAAGGTTATCTTAGCCCAAAAGTGGTTGACAAGGTAATGTGAAGAGGTTTAATAAAGTGATATGCAAACAAATATGAGTAATAAGACTTGTGAAAGGTAAGAGTATATTGAAAACCTAGCCTTGCAAGGAAGTTGGAATGAAGTTGTTGTATTTGGCATCCTGTGGGAGTTAGAACAAAGTTGTAGTACCTGGGCTCTCGAGGGAGTTGGAATGAATATACATTCTTAGTCAGGCCTCCCAAAGGAGTTGGAATGAAGGCTCGCTACTACTTGGGACACTATGACCCAATTAAAAATATTCCACTAGAGTCCCTACATAGCATCTTATAGAGTTTTCTAAGTAGTGACCTAAAGTACCAGATTGCATTCATGATCATATATGTTCTTGTGTTATTCTTTGGTAGGTATGTGTGTAAACTTCTTTGAGTATATGTACCTTTTATGACTATAGTTTGATCATTATCTTCATGAGCACAATGAGGTGGGCTTACAAATTTTTGTAGTCAGTAGTACATATGTGAGCTTATGATATTTGATGGTGAATCCTATCTTTTATGGCTATAGTCTAGTCATTATCTTCATTAGCAGAATGAGGCAAACTTACAAATTTTGTGTAGTCTTTCACTTGTGATGTGTTTTGTATGTTATATTTGATGGTTAATCCTATATTTCAATAAAGGAAACATTACCACCCTTTTCATGAACAACAACAACAACATTGTAGGCATTGTCAATAGTAGCATCACTAGTGTTGCTAGTGACAACTTCACCTACATTTACACAAGCATCTACAAAATTCTCACTAATAACATCACTCACATTACCAACAATAGAAACATTGCTAACAATAGCATCACCAACATTGACAACCAAGTTGACTATTTTAGTTTGGCCACATTGGGTACCCATTGGAACATTCTCTACAATAGAGATATTGAGGGAAATTGTTGATGTTGTAAATTTATCTTATGGACCCCAAAAATATGACATTATATTATTATTTTTACATTTTGATGACCTCCCTATAGGTCCAGGTATCCTACTACTCAACATTTCATACAAATAAAACTTTAAAGAATAAATTTGATTCGTAAAAAATATAATAACAACTAAAAAGAGGAAAACTAAATAGTTAAATTTTATGGTAATAATGCATTTCATGTAAAAAAATAATAGATTGAAATGGGAAAAAAATCATGTAAAAAATAATAGATTAAAATAGGAAAAAAATGAAGTAGTAACAACTAAGCTACATGAAAATCTTGAAATCAAAATAAAAAATGATAACAACCACAATGGTAAACACTATTGCCAATCTTATATCCTTTGTCACTTACCCTTCAATTTTTACAGTGACAGGATCTGTCAATGACTCAGTCTCTAAAGAATCTCCTAGCAACTTTTCTCCATATTATAGAGTGATCTAAACATGATGTAAACTATAAAATGCCTAAAGACTTGAAATAGAAAATAATGACACCAATCTTATATAGTTTTTCACTTACTATTAAATTTTCATGGTTAGCGTCCTTCAGGGTCTTGACATCTAAAGAATTCCTCATCAAATTTTGTTCAAAGCTTGTGGAACTGAAGACCAATCTGAACTAAGTATCAATTGTAAAATTTTACCTTCTTGTGTACTTTTATTGAATAAAATTTGATAAATTATGTTACCATTCTACCATTTTGAAGATATAAATTTGGAAAATTTGGTGGGATTATTGCAATATTGTTCTAAATTTGGAGGTGAATTATGGAGTGTCATTATCATTCAATAGTCCCTAGTGGGGTGAAATAAATCAGGCCTAATGAATAAGATAATAAGTGTTGATGGTGTTATAGTGCCCTAAAATTTTAAAAATTGTGTCAATATTGGTGAATGCATGTGTGTCCATTGGCGGTGTCTTACATTCAACCTAAAATTATGATAAAGTAATATTAAAAAAATGTATGTACTACTAGCAAATACATCGTATTTAGGAAATATTGTTCAACCAAAAGGTGGAAAAAAGATCAATCATCAGAGAAATATTACATGAAAACAAGGAAAATTGACCAACTCTCATAATGATTACATTTGTCAATGTACCCATGCAACGAACCCTTGCAAATCATTGATTGTCAAAAATTCACCACTAAAAAACTTGATGCTTATCTACCTATGGTCATTGGATTAAAATGGAACATGATATATACCTACAAATTCATGTTTCTTTATC
The DNA here is from genome assembly GCA_028749045.1 of Cupressus sempervirens. Taxonomy (NCBI): domain Eukaryota; kingdom Viridiplantae; phylum Streptophyta; class Pinopsida; order Cupressales; family Cupressaceae; genus Cupressus; species Cupressus sempervirens. The sequence goes on from CM053786.1 coordinate 820,445,128, forward strand.
CTCCTATGTATGTCTCTCTTAATGAAAGAGGTAATTTCTTGTTAAGAATAACGAAAATTAGAATACTTCAATAGATCATGAGGATTGTAGTAATCTTTACCATCCTTATTTAAGCGACAACTACCCTTTACAAGGAAGCCTATAAATAACCTATTCAACTCCAAGTATTTCCACCTCAACTCCAAGGAAGAACATATGGTGAGTAACTTCAAGAGACAACATAATCCATTTGCATCACAAATATTGCATGAAGGCTATAAATAGTGTTAGGATTAAACCACAAATAGAAATAATATTTACATGCAAATATAAACAATATCAAAAAATATAGAATCGCATAGAAGAGAACACAAGACACCAAGATTTAATGTGGTTCAATCCTTAGGCTATGTCCACCAAACAAAAAGTCCAATATTTTTATGATCCAATAATTACAACCTAACTACAATCTATAATCCCTTATAGCTCAATACTGCCATAAGAAATAATTATCGCATTACACACTATGATTACAACATGATTACAATTACAAACCTTTTATACAAGTATTTTTGCCACTTTTGGGTTATAATTAATTACAACATGTTTGCCCCACAAACTAACAATCTCTTACTTGGGGATTGATTAGCCTCCACACTAAACAACAATCTCCCACTTGGAGACTAGTCTTGTAGCAATATAGCTACCACATGGGGCTCCCACTAGATCAAACCACCCTAGATTCTATTGTTTTGTTCAATCAAGAAGGCCAACCAAAGCTCAAGAAGAGTTAAACTTCTCCCTTGTCACTACCTTAGTAAACATATCTACTAGATTTTTATCTGTATGTATCTTGTCTAGCTTTAATTGTCCATCATCCAAAACTAACCGAATGAAATGGTACCACAACTAAATGTATTGTCTTTGAATGCATAGCAAAAATTTTCACAAGATAAATAGCACTCTAACTATCTATAAAAAAAAAATTATCCCTCTATGAGTGTCCCAATTATTCCATGAATAATTGAAGCCATATCATCTCCTTGGTTGCTTCTGCACCAGCTACATACTCTACCTCTGTAGTGGATAAAACATTAACCTTTTACAATCAAGAAACCCATCTCACTATTGCCCCACCAATAGTAAATACATAGCTTGTAGTACTATGTCTAGTATCAACATCCCTTTCCAAATTTGAGTCAACATATCCCTGTAAATCAGCAGTAGAGCCCCCAAAATGTAGACACTTACTAGATGTTCCTCTCAAATATCTGACAATCCATTTTCCTGCATTCCAATGCTCAATTCCTCAATGACTCATATACCTGCTAACGAATCCCATTGCATGTGTAATATATGGCCCCATACATACCATACCATACATCAAGCTTCCTAAAAATAAAGTATAATGTACCTTGTACATCGTATCCTCATCTTCTTGTGTCTTTGGCCACCTCTCCTTAGTCAACTTCAAATGACTAGGTAAAGGTGTGCTGACAACTTTAGCATTCTACATAGAGAAATGTTGCAACACCTTTGCAATATTATTAGCCTGAGATAATGTCAATTTTCTATTTTTCCATTCTTTGTAAATCTTCATACCAAGTATTTGTTTTTTTGCCCCCAAATCCTTCATAGAAAATGAATGTGCTAATTGTTTTTTTAAACCCTTAATGTGATCCATGTTAGACCTAGCCACAAGAATATTTTCAACATGTAAACATAAAATAATGTACTTGTCATCATTCAACCTCTTAAAATAAACACAATGAATTAAATGACACCTACTATATCCATGCTCATGCATAAAACTATCAAATTTTATATACCGTTACCGAGGTGCTTGCTTCAAGCCATATAAACTTTTTCTTCAATCTACACACTAAGTTCTCCTTACCTTTGACCTCAAATCTCTATGGTTACAAATAAAAATGAAAATATTCAATAGCCACAATACTTAAAATGTTACAAATAGAAGTCATTTTAACAACAGGAGAGAATATCTCATCAAAATCAATGCCTTTTTTCTATGCAAATACTTTTTCAAATAACTAGCTTTAAATATTTTCTTATCTTCATCCTCTTCTTTAAACCTGTAAAACCATATATTTTGTAAAGCTCATTTACTTGTAGGCAACTTGCATAAATCCCAAGTCTTATTTTTCTGCAAGAAGTCCATTTCATCTACCATTGCAAACTCACACTAAATCTTAGTATCCACCTATATAACTTCATCATAAAATTTAGGTTCAATATCATCTATTAGTAAAATAGAGTAAAAAGAAGGAGAAAATATTTTTGAAGGTCTACATAGCCTTGTTCATCATCTAACATTCACTAGAGTGTGTAGTATTTTTTGTTGTAGTTGTTGCAGATCATGAGAAATTTCTAGAACATCATCTTTAGGGGTATCATATAGCACTACATAATCATCTTCTTTCTTCTCATATTGCTACAATAGATCTTTATACAACACTTTTTCATTGAACATGACATCCCTACTTCTTACAATTTTATCATTTTTAAAATTCCAAAGCCTATATAAAATTCATCAATTTCATATCCAACAAATACACATTTCTTTGACTTAGCTTCTAGCTTGGTTCTATTTTAAAAATCTATATGTGTGAATGCTTCACAATCAAAAGTTTTGAAAAAAAAAAATTGTACTAGTCCATGATTTCTCTAGAATACCATAGCCCAAAGGAGTAGAAAGACCTTTATTAATCAAATATATAGCAGTATTAATAGCTTCCACTCACATGTTTAAAGGAAACCCTACATGCAACCTCATACTCCTCGCACGCTCCATTATAGTCTTGTTCATGTGTTCAATCACTCCATTTTCTTGTGGAGTCCTTGGAATAGTTTTCTATCTATGACTACCATTAGTGGAGCATTAATCTTCAAATTCATGACTGCAATACTTACCACCATTATCATATCTAAGACATTTTAATTTCTTACTAGTCTCATTTTCAACTAAGCATTTTCATTTCTTAAAATTTTGAAATACATTAGATTTATATCTAAGGAAATAAACTCATAGTTTTTTAGTTTCATCATCAATAAATGTAACATAATAATGAGATCCAGCAAGAGAAGATACCTGAGCTAGTCTCCATACATCTGTATGTACAAGCTCTAATCTATCACTTTTCTTTTCCTTCCCACTCTTCACAAAACTCACTCTCTTTTATTTTCCATAGACACAATTTTCACAAAAATCCATATTAACATGTTTTAGACCTGGTAAAACTTTTTTTGAATGAAGGAATTCCATACCTTTCTCACTCATGTGCCCAAGTCTATTGTGCAAAAGTGTTATATCCAAATCTACAAATTTTTTTTATCTCCCTACTCAACTACAACAATGTTCCTGAACATTCATGTTTCTTTGAAATAATCAAAGTAGAAGGAATAGTGTGACCTGTACAAAGATATAAGGTGCCTACTTTCACACTTTTTCTAGTACAAGGGAAACTTTTGAAACCTTCCAATTTTATCATTAAAAGTAACTACACAAACCTCATCACCAAGTTGCTCTACTAAAATTAAATTCCTACTCAACCTTGGAACATGTCTTACCTCATGAACTAGCCAATGATTCCCATTCTACAACTTAATCTTAACTTTTTCATTTCCAACAATCTAGCATGGATCATTATCCCCCAAATAGACAAGCCCAAAATCCCCTTGGACATAATCAATAAAATGATCTCTATGAGGTGTAACATAAAATGAAGCACCAGAAACTAAAACCCATGAATCATCAAAACTTTCTAAAGAAAGAAGCAAAGCATCCTCTTTGAACTTGTTACTTACCACATTTGCCTCCTAGTTCCCTTCTATTTTATCTCTTTCATTGTTCTCTCAAGTCCAAAAATCATTCTTCTTATGCCCTGGTTTACCACAATACCAACAATCTCTTGGTCCTTCGGATTGAGACCTCTTTCCCTTTGACTTTCCTCTTAATTTCCCACGATTTCAAGAATTGTTTCCTCTCTCAATCATTCCGCTTCTACTTTGTGCATTATAAGCACTTCTTGATGTAGATTCACCTGAAGTTTTCCTATGAGTTTTTTCACTCCAAATAACACTAATCACATCATCATATTTGAGGGTATTAGATCTAGAAATAAAATTACTCATAGACATTACCAAGTCATTCCAACTTTCAAGAAAAGCACACAAAATCAATAGAGCCCTAATTTCTTCATAAAAATTCATACCCATGGAAGATAACTTACTAGTAATAGTATTAAACTCATTTAAATGATCTACAATAGATCCACCTTCTTTCATCTTCATATTAAGTAAACGCTTCATGAGAAATACCTTGTTTGAAGTGAAGGGTATTTTCATTAAAAAAATTAGTGTTTCTATCAACTCTTCTATCGTCTTCACTTTTGTAATGTTAAATGTCATTGATGGTGCTTCCAATTACCTTTTTGTCTAAAATCTCCCAATCCTCATATGTCATAGTTCCTTGTTTCTTTGTTTTTCCATCAAAAGGCTTCCATAAGTCCTTCTGATAAAGATAGTCCTCCATTTGCATTTTCCATAACTGAAAGTTTTGCCCATTAATTTTCTCCACCTTCAACTTACACTCATCTATCATCTCTCCCAATCAATTGTGAGACTCTCACTCAGACTTGAGACTTTCCTATAGAGGATAACTAAATAAACAAGTTTGCTTTGATACCACTTGTTAGGATTAAGCCACAAACAAAAATAGAAATTACATGCAAATGTAAACAATATCAAAAAATATTGAATCACATTGAAGATAACATGAGACACCAAGATTTAACATGGTTCACCCAATCCCTGTGCTACGTCCACCAAACAACAAGTTCAATATTATTACAATCTAGTGATTACCTATTGGAATTCTTTAGAATAACTAAGAGGGGGGGTGAATTAGTTATCCAAGTTTTAGATGTACAAATAAAACTTTTCACAACTTATTGAATCCATATGCATAAAATATATTCATCATGCATTAGGTCATACAATCACTTAAACTTGTAGGTTATTGTCAAAAGAACTTTATAGAAATGTAAGCATGAAACATAACAAATTCAATAACACATTTGATAGAAGGATTTTACATAGAAACCCAATTTCGGAAAAACCACCAGTAACATGCTACTCATTCTCACTCTTATGAAGTGATGCTTTGTGAAAAGCCAATCTTATTAAAGGTTACAATGCACACTATTAAATGACTTGGTTATAGGATTTTAATCACCTTGTTAGGAGTGAGCCTTGTTAGAAGACTTCAGATCATTCACTTAGAATGTCACCTGATTAAAGGGTTTGCAAATGACTATTAGGTCAACCTTAATCCAAAGGATTTACCCTAGACTAGTTTAATCATTAGAAAGTAATAGTAAGGCTTGATCTAATAAAAACTTACAACTCACTTTGCATATTATAGATCTTTGTTTCAATATTTTATTCTTCTTGGCTTTCACACACTTCAACTCAGATAGCTTTTTCACCCTTCAAGAATCCATACCCTTAAGCCTACTTCCTTTGCTTGCCAATAATAGTCTCTTCTATTTGGTCACTTAATGAAGCAATACCTTAGACCTCTTGTCTTCCTTAGGTTTTTGCATATGAAAACCTTTGCTTCTAACCATTCATCTCTATAAATAGTAAATTAAAATCTTTTGTTGCTTAATGTCTATTGTCCATTTTAGGGTTAGGTAGGATTAGGTAGGATTCAATGAATCTACCCATATTTTTATTTTATTTGCTTCTAGAAACCTCTCCTTTAATCCTCTTTGAATTCACCTCAAAATGGTTTATCTTGAATTTTGTGCCATTATCTCATCAAGTTTATTTTCCACATAGTTCACAAAATTCAAGAAATCAAACTTGTTGGCTCAAATTCATTGAATTCATGATCTTTCCCCTAATGTTGGCACTCAACATAAACTAGCTTCTAATGCTCGACACATATTACATTGCTCAACATCCACTATCAAATCACTTGGCATGAACTAAAGTGTACTATTGCTCGGTATCAACTAAACTTTACTTGGCTTATACTATATCACTGGGCATATACTAAAATTTTCCTTTGCTCGGCTCCAACTGATTTTCTTCTCGGCTTGCATTAACTTTGCTTGGCACCTTTTCTACAGATTGTTAAGCTTGGAAGACTCAATTCATTTTACTTATTTTTCTAATCTTAATCAATGTATCCATCCTTTTCAACCTTAGGTAGATAATCAATGCATTGTAACATCATTTTCTTAACTGATCTTTGTACTCCTTTTACATACCATAACTCAACCTTTTCTCTAGGTGCTTTTGTTATCTCATTTGATCAAATCCTCTTCATTAATCAAAAAAATGATAGTTCTCAAATCATATAAGAAATTGTCTTATTAGAAAGTAACAAGTTTGATATTAGTGAGAGAACAATGATTGAAATACATTCTCATACTTGTATCAATCTATTTTCAACAATACTGCCACAAGAAATAATTATTGCATCACAAACTATGAAAATACCTAACCCTAAGCACTTTTATACAAGTATTTTTTCCACTTTAGTGTTATAATTAATTACAACATGTTGGCCCAAAATTCTTGAACAATGACCACAAACTAACAAATAGTGGGTAGGCTTCTCTCCTATGGGTCCATTTGGCTAAAGAAGTAAGAATACAGGAATAGGAGTACACCTTCTGGAATTGTTATTCTAGAATAGAAAATAAGAATACATATTCCTATTTTTGTTTGGTTTAGCCAAAATTTGATGGGGAATTTGTAGACCCCAAAATTTATGTTTTCTAAAATAAATAAAACTAGAATAGGAATATGTATACCAATTCCACCTATTTAGATGGAATTGCAAATGCTAATTTTTGGGCCAAAATTGGAATGAGTGTTCCTATTCACATTTCCAATTTGGTGCACTCAAAAAGAGAATTTGAAATTTTAATAATTTACATATGTCTATTCCACTCATATTCTCATTGCCAAATGAAACACAAGTGTCTATTAGCATTGATAATTTTGATACCTTACGAGCATCAAAAAAGCCACTTAATTACTTAACTTATTCTACTAGGAGTTTAAAATACTCATGGTACACTTTTCTAGAAGGGCACTACACAATAAGCATTAATATTGTTCAACCCAAGCCTTTTGTTATTTATGCAATTATATAGCAAGCCAAATTGAAAACACAACTTGAGGTTGTGCATTTGGGGTCAGTACCTATTTTAATACCAAGGCATGCCTCTCTAAAAAAAAGATAATAGACACAATTGTTTTTACTCCCAAGATACATTAGAATCCAAGAGGAGAGGATACTTTTATTCTAAGGTAGACAAAATTTGTCTAACACCCAAAATATATTAGAAGGAAAGAGGAGAGGATAAAATTTTTCTATTTTTTCATGAAAGTAGGTGTACTCTCTCTTACACCCAAATCCATTAGAAGGAAAGGGGAGTGGATACTTGTATTCTACCTTAAGAATTCTTAACATAAAGAGACAAAAAAGTGTGGAAGTAAACCAAATATGTCAAATACTTGGGTTCAATTAAAGCATTGAATTCAAATGATATCTAATCTAAGAAAAATAAAAAATCATTCTAATTCCCAAAACCAAATGTTTTATAATCTATTTAATCCAAATCAAATCTACAAACACAAAGTCATAGTAGTCTGAAATCAAGTCTTGAACCCACATAGACAAACTACACCCCTTTTTGGTCCATTGGGGCTATCTCAAAACCAAAACCAAATGGAAAGCCTATTATGTTATGTAACAAATATGTAGAAACAAAAAAGTTGAATGCATGCACATCTTCAAAGAAATCTATATTTGGTGAATGGGTGCAGGATCGATGAAACCCTACACAAACTATAACTAGTGAGAAAAAGTTCAAGGAAATGGTCCTAAATTTATGAAGATAGTACCAAAATATAGGATTAACAAAAATTCAAGAAGAGTAAATAAGCACAAAAACAATGATTGATAAGTAGGAGATAATTTCCATAGCCACTCAAATTGTGATATTGCTATTAGGATTAAATTGTGTGATTTTTTGAGTCAAACTCATTGACCCATGTTTCATGAGTAGTGATTCAAGATGAATCCATCTCTCATGAGAATAAATGGAATTCTTAGCACTCATTGGATCTAGGTGATGCTCATAGGGGTGAAACACCAAGACTTCCCGGGAGGTCACCCATCTCAGTACTACTCCATCTTGAGCGCACTTAACTACGGAGTTTCCTCCATGGTTAAACTCAAAGCTTGCAACCCCATTTGAAAAACCTTCACCAAGTGTTGTGACTTATGAACCATTTATTAGAAATCCCCTTAATCTCATCAATTGATAAGTAGGAGATAATTTCCACAACCATTCAAATTGTGATATTGCTATTAGGATTAAACTGTGTGATTTTTTGAGTCAAACTCATTGACCCATGTTTCATGAGTAGTGATTCAACATGAATCCATATCTCATGAGAATAAATGGAACACTTAGCACTCATTGGATTTAGGTGATGCTCACAGGGGTGAAACACTGAGACTTCCCAAGAGGTCACCCATCCTAGTACTACTCCAGCCTGAGCACGCTTGACTACGAAGTTTCCTCCATCGTTAAACCCAAAGCTTGCAACCCCATTTTAAAAACCTTCACCAAGTGTTGTGCCTTATTAACCATTTATTAGATATGGATTCATGTTGAATGACTACTCATGAAACATGGATCAATGAGTTTGACTCAAAAAATCACATAGTTTAATCCTGATAGCAATATCACAATTTGACTAGCTATGGAAATTATCTCCTACTTATCAATTGATGAGATTAAGGGGATTTATCATAAATGGTTCATAAGGCACGACACTTGGTGAAGGTTTTTCAAATGGGGTTGCAAGCTTTGGGTTTAACCATGGAGGAAACTTTGTAGTCAAGCACACTCAGGTTGGAGTAGTACTGGGTTGGGTGACCTCCCAGGAAGTCCCGATGCTTCACCCTTGTGAGTATAACCTAGATCCAATGAGTGCTAAGTGTTCCATTTATTCTCATGAGATATGGATTCATGTTGAATCACTACTCATGAAACATGGGTCAATGAGTTTGACTCAAAAAATCACACAGTTTAATCCTAATAGCAATATCACAATTTGACTGGCTGTGGAAATTATCTCCTACTTATCAATTGATGAGCTTAAGGGGCTTTTTGATAAATGGTTCATAAGGCACAACACTTGGTGAAGGTTTTGTAAATGGGGTTGCAAGCTTTGGGTTTAACCATGGAGGAAACTTCGTAGTTAAGTGTGCTCAGGTTGGAGTAGTACTGGGATGGGTGACCTCTCGGGAAGTCCTGGTGCTTCACCCTTGTGAGCATCACCTAGATCCAATGATTGCTAAGTGTTCCATTTATTCTCATGAGAGATGGATTCATGTTGAATCACTACTCATGAAACATGGTTCAATGAGTTTGACTCAAAAAATCACACAGTTTAATCCTGATAGCAATATCACAATTTGACTGGCTGTGGAAATCATCTCTTACTTATCAATTGATGAGCTTAAGGGGCTTTCTAATAAATAGTTCATAAGGCACAACAATTTTTTAAGGTTTTGCAAATGGGGTTGCAAGCTTTGGGTTTAACCATGGAGGAAACTCCTTAGTTAGGCGTGCTCAGGATGGAGTAGTACTGGGATGGATGACCTCCCGGGAAGTCCTAGTGCTTCACCCCTATGAGCATCACCTAGATCCAATGAGTGCTAAGTGTTCCATTTATCCTCATGATAGATGGATTCATGTTGAAACATGGGTCAATGAGTTTGACTCAAAAAATCACACAGTTTAATCCTGATAGAAATATCACAATTTGACTGGCTATGAAAATTATCTCCTACTTATCAATTGATGAGCTTAAGGGGCTTTCTGATATATGGTTCATAAGGCACAACACTTGGTGAAGGTTTTGCAAATGGGGTTGCAAGCTTTGGGTTTAACCATGGAGGAAACTCTGTAGTTAAGCATGCTCAAGCTGGAGTAGTACTAGGATGGGTGACCTCCCAGGAAGTCCCGGTGCTTCACCCCTGTGATCATCACCTAGATCCAATGAGTGCTAAGTGTTCCATTTATTCTCATGAGATATGGATTCATGTTGAATCACTACTCATGAAACATGGGTCAATGAATTTGACTCAAAAAATCACACAGTTTAATCTTGATAGCAATATCACAAAAATAATGATGCAAAATACAAAACCCTAGGACTTGGTGCCAAAAATGTAACTCATGTGACTGAAATTTTTGGGCCTTTAAATTTACAAACCACTTTTAACAAGAAAATAAAATTTTAGCATAGGAACTAAGGTCCTACAAGGTGTGCCTTAAAGACAATGATTAAAATATAAATTACACAAAAAAATGTTAAAATATATTATAGTCTAACCATAAACAAGGAAATAAAAATACATTCAACCATCATATCAAGAGAACTCTTCTTTGAAAAATAATAAACTTAGTTAGAACCTAAAAAACACAAATGTCTACATAAAATTCTTGATTACTTTGTCTCCTATCTTCTAATATTTTTTGTGGATGAAATGTGGGTACACTTAATTTTATAACATAAAGCACAAGTTGTTATGGAAAATTGAGATGGTTGATTGATAAGTAAGTGATCATGGATATAGTGTGATTATGGAAATTTGATGATGATGAATAGCTATGAACTCTCAAAGATACCAATATGAAAGGGTACAAGTATGTGAGGTCTCTAAAAGTTCAGTATCACAAAAATACTAGGAGGTCAAATGTATGGAGGGAAGATCATTTATGGAATCCTAATAGAAATAAATGGTAGATATTAAGAGGTGCTAGGAGATTATATAGGATTCAAACTCAATTAGAAATTTGGTAGGAGTAAAGGAGATTCAGAGATGTTATAAAATATAAGAGTCTAGGATTGAGTGGTTAGGTTAGAAATATTTGGCATTGGTCATAAGAGGAAAATGAAAAGACATAAAACAAGTGGAATAAGCTCAAAAAATAGAAGTTAATCCAAGTGATTGTAAGTGATTAATGTTATTGAAAAGAAAGAAATTTAGGAATTTATAAAATAAACAACAAATGTTATTATTCCATAAGTAGGATAAAAAGGATTTGATAGAGGGAAAATTTAATAAGTGGAAATTAAACAAAAAAGAAAAGAATATTTATTTAAATAATAAATGAATTTTATTAATTTAGGATATTTTTAGGTATCCACAAGGTTTATGGAACATATTCTTTTGACATCAATTTATTTTCATTTAGATAATGTTCTTGTGTGTGCTATAATTCATCTTTTGATACTTTGTGACTAGGATGCTCTTCTTGGTGATGACATAGAATTTTATCTTCTTACTATTCTTTTATAGCCTCTTTTTCATAATATTTCTTTCTAGCAATTTATTATTCATGTTGTTCCTTGCATTGTTACTAATATGTCTCTTCTTCATCGAGTATTTTATGTAAGGACTCTTCATTTTCATTATTTCCTTAGTCAACTTTTGCATGCATCATCTCATTCATCATCTTCTTTTTGTTTTTATTTTTCTTTCAAAGCATACTTGGTAATTTATACCTCTATCCTTTTCTATTCATCCTCAACAATTTCATCTATGGTAATCAACAATGGAGCTTCCTTCCTCTATTTTCTTCTTCTCCCAAGTCATCCCTCAAATTTATTACATTAGAATCATTATCTTGAGTTGAATGCTTTCCTAGTTTCATTGGTATAGAAATAGAACTAGAAGTACCTTCACCTTATGTGTATATAAAATGGAAGAGGTATTGATTCAGTTTTTGTAAGTACATGTAGAAAATTGTTTTCTTTTCTAATAAGGAATTCTATTGTCTCATTTTCTTTATATGCAATGGTTATTATTCTTCAAAAATAAATATTAGTATCCTCTCTATCACACTTAGAACTATTACTAGAAGCTTGTTTAATTTTTATATTGTGTTCAAGTGTAACATCTTGCCTCAATTATGCTGGCTCTATAAGATGAATCTATAAATACCTTATATCAAAACTCATTGAGGTAGTGAATAAGTCATGTCATTGTGTCACCATGCCATGAAACACTCTCTATATTAAGTGTCACAAAATTGATTTCTTCCTTCTCATACAATGATTACAACAGAATTAGGTATAAAATTATTACAACCAAGCTTCAATTATAACACTATTGCAACCATCATAGGTTTGTATAGTACTCTTCCCATCAATTGTTAATCTCAATATCACTATTACATTTGGTCCTAATTTTTGACATTAATCTCAAACAATAGTTTCACATTTTGCAATATTGATGGTTTTTTTAATTGGTCCTTGATGTCATAATAATTCTAACTACCTATTTTGATACTATCAAAATGTTGACAATCATAGGCAATATGAAAAAAAAGACAAAACATCAAATCATTTTCACAATTGATCAACTGTGCACAATAGGTGTGATTCCAATGTGATGAGGTTTGAGCACCAAATTCTTATGTGAGTCACTCAATGCTACAAGCCCACATATCATCAACAGTACCTTGATAAGGATGTGTAGTGCTTCAAGTTTATGTGATTTAAAAATGAAATTTATTGAAACCTGATTTGTGTGATATAAAAAATAAATTTTTTGAAACATAATTTATGTGATTTGAAAATGAAATTTCCTATCTTGAAACCATAATTTATTTGAAAATAAATTTCTTGAAACTATAAAAAAAATATGTGCAAAAATACCATCAATTATTCCCTAAGAATACTGAGACCCTTATTGCATTTGAGAAACACAATTTTTTGAACCAATATTTTTGGTATGACTTCCTACATTCAACATAGAGTTGTAGCACAAATGCAATGCCTTGGACCAATTGTACAACATGCCCATACCCATGGCATTTGTATATTCATTTAGTATATCCACTGACCTTGATTATGTTTGTTTTGATTCTAGTTTGTGCACTTTTGATTTATAAAGTTGGGTGGGATTTGATGAGAAATAGTTACAAATTTTCAAACATGGGTAAGAATATATACGCACTCTTCTGACACCAAGAAAGCATGTCTATGGTGATGCTTTTCTTGCATATGTACACACCAAGCTAAGGGAATCCATTTAGATTGGTAATAGGACTAATCTGTATTCATCCTTGATCTTTGTCTCTATGTATATCCCATCATGTCATGTTTTCCCACCTCAATTCCTTTACCCCCATACAAGAAGTCAACACAACAACCCATATATCATTTTTCAAAAAGGCTAAGTGGGTATCTTGTAAATTGAGTTGGGATGGGTTGCCTTGGGGTATATAGTGGAGGACACTTGAAACATTTTGTTTATTTTATTCTGTTCTTGTGAGCAGATTGGAAGGGTGTAACATACAAATTTTCTAGGCTGAAATAAATTGCTAGATACTGAAGCAATCAAAGAAGCATACATAATCATATTACCAAAATAAATTGGAATAAACATTCATAACACCTTACAATCCATTTCAAGTGAAAAATAACTAAAAAACTAAAATAGCTAACTTAATGTCTTATACAACATAAAATAAATCATTTTCATTCTTTTTATGAATTATTTATGACAAATAAAGATATATATTGCATGATAAAGAATTGAAAATGAAACATACAATCCTAGCTAAGGTATTTGTTCATGTTGTACAAGCCTTGACTTTTAGGAAATAGGAGAAGCATTAGCTTAGGCTTAACCTCCCAACCATAGACTCTTTTAATCCCCACACAATATTTTGACAACAAAGGCCATCCCTACCCTAGGTTTTGGCTTGAGGCACTATCAGTCTAGCCATCTGAGCAACATTGATGTTTATAATGTCTTCTCAATTAATAGAAAGAAATGCTTGATTAACTGGCACCACCAACATCATGTGATCTATAGAAGGAAAGCATGCCTTTAATGACCTTGGCCAAGGATTTAGATGAGTCTTATGATACTTGATCATCATTGCTCAATTTGACAATAGAGTATACAAATTGGACAACATAAGCTTACTTTGACATTCTTAGAGTTTAATTATATATTTTATCATGTTTGATAGTTTTGATTTATGTTCTTCCTTTTGCAAGGATTTCCTCCATGGTGTAGGAGAACACTCTCTAAAGCATCTCCATCCAAGGAATAAGAATCTCAAACTCCTTTTCATTTATGTAATAAGCCCAATTTGTGAGACCAAGAGAGTATATGAATTGGACAACATAAGCTTACTTTGACATTCTTATAGTTTAATTATATATTTTATCATGTTTGATAGTTCTGATTTATGTTCTTCCTTTTGTAGGGATTTCCTCCATGGTGTAGGAGCACACTCTAAAGAATCTCCATCCAAGAAATAGGACATCTCAAACTCCACTTTTCATTTATGTAATAAACCCAATTTGTGAGACCAACAGAGTATATGAATTGGACAAAAAAAGATTACTTTGACATTCTTAGAGTTTAATTATATATTTTATCATGTTCGATAGTTCTGATTTATGTTCTTCCTTTTGCATGGATTTCCTCCATGGTGTAGGAGCACACTCTAAAGCATCTCCATCCAAGGAATAAGCCCAATTTATAAGACCAAGGGACACAATGTGCAAATATAAAATTTGTCATCCACCTTGGTCAAAAAAGGATTTTTCTTGCATTTTCATCAAGGAATAGCACAATAGGTGTTAGGAGACTTAGCAAGGTTGTAAACATGTTTTAACATCCTAGAATCAATTCTCGATCGACATTTTGCTCTTGATAGCTTTTTGCATAAAGTTGTCAAAAAGTTGTCAAGTTAAAAATTATCAACTTATGGTGCAAGAATACACTCTAAAACATCTCCATCCAAGGAATAGGAAATCTCAAAATAACCTTTTCATTTATGTAATAAGCCCAATTTGTGAAACCAAAGGACATAAGTTGCAAATATAAACCTTGTCATCCACCTTGGTCAAAAAGGGCATTTTCTTGCATTTTCATCCTAGGAATAGGAGAATAGGAGTTAGGAGACTTTAGCAAGGTTTTAAAAATGTTTTAACATCCTATCTTGATTGGCATTTTTCTCTTGAATGCTTTTTGGAGAAAGTTGTCAAGTTGCAAATTAGCAACTTTTGCAATTTTGCAAGTTTTATTACACTAATTGAAAAAACTGATCCAAACCACCATATGGCTATAGTAACTACTAGTATCTATCATATGGTGAGTAAAATGAAGTCCTAAGGTAGATTGGAGAAGAGATTGTATGGAGAAAACATTGTTGCAATAAAAGAAATTGAATTTTGCAAGCATTATGACTACTTTTTGGTATTGTGTGGATTTGTATGGTCTAGAAATTGTAAAAGTCTAACATGGTTGGATAGAGGGCTGAATCACCTTTATAATTATTATTTTTGAAGTCCTCATCAATCATATCAAGAAATTTATCACCATTTTAGTGTTGGTTATTGCATTATAGGCTGCACCTAGTATTTCAGTGGAAAATTAGCCATATATTTCAAATCCACAATGGGAAAAATCTAATTCTTGGTGATTTGAAAGGTATTTGGATGTATTTTAAGATTATTTTGGTTTCATTATGTGACAATGCAAGCTGGGTGAGAAATCCACAAAGCCCTAGGATAGCCATCTCTATGTGGCTATCCTAAAATATGTATTTGAGTGCATGGAATGAGTTAGAGATGGATTATGGTGTTAAAAAAAGAGACTTAAGGTATTTTCATGATCCTTGACATGGTCTAGGTGTTGGTGGTATCTAGGGGGTTGTAGTTGGGGTACTTCCTTTGTTGATAAGTCCTAATTAGGCCTAGTTCGTAATTGGCAATCTTGGGGAAAAGTGGAGTTGGAAGATTGGTCAAGAGTTTTCCCTTTGGGGATACTTGAGAGTAGTTGTTAGGGTCCCTTTGAACCTATATTTTGGTTTGGTAAAGCCCTGGGAAGCATTAGAGATCAACTTGCTGAAAATTTTCCTTGTAGCCCTCCTAGTAGGACAAAATTGTCAATTATGCCTTAAACTTGGAAAAGGGATTGTGAAGTTACAAAATTTGATTGTTTGATTTGTTTATATTGAGTGAGGATTGGATTCCACACTAAGATTTTCATATAAGCCTTAAATTATCATGTTCCTAATTTGGTGCTTGTAACCAAATATAAAGGGAAGTTGTGAGAATGGTCTACTTTGTAGAGCCTCATTTGGTCTAAGATATCATTGTGATTTTTTTAACCATTATAAGGCTAAGAAGGGTGTTTTGAAATACATAACTTGGGGTTTTGAACTAAGTGGTATCAAAGCAACATGCAATCTTTGGAAGAAGAAAGTTTTTGAGATGGTAGACAATGAAGATGGGGAACTTCCTAGCAGGATGACAAATGTTGAATTGTGGAAGATTGTTAAAGAGAATGATGCTGAGAAGAAACAAATGAGAAAGGAAATGGAAAAGATTAAGGAATAGGTCAAAAAGGGAAGTAGTGAAAACTCTTGTGTTGAAGAGGAGATTAGTGAAGGAGAAGAACCTCTATAGGATGAAGAAGAAGAGGAGATTCATGCTAATTAGAGGCTACTTCTAAGGACTTTGAAATCCATGGAGAGAAGAACTATAGATGGTAAGCTTGACCTACCTATTTTGAATGGTATGATGGACTTTGAAGAAGCCATGGATTGGCTTGATCCTCTTCACAATTTCTTTGACTATGAGGAGATACTTGAACATCAAAAGGTGAAAATTGCAAAGTCCAACTTGAAGCGATCGGCCCTAACTTGGTGGAATTTCACTGAATCAAAGAGGGTGAAATTGGATAAGAATCCTATTGGCACATGGAAAAGGATGGAAGCCATGGTAAAGGAGGCTTATGTGCCTGAGGATTATGAAGTACAACTTCATACTAAGAGACAAAACTTGAGACAAAGGGAGAAGGATGTCTCTAGCTATATAGAGGAATTTCATAAACATTCCATAAAATCCAACATGGTGGAGCCTAAGAATGTTAAAATTGCAAGGTACTTACAAGGGCTAAGACTAAACATTCAAGATGAATCAATTCTATTCTCTCTTAATACTATACAAAAATGCTTTCAATTAGCACTAAAGGTTGAAGGGAAACTAAAAAGAAGAAAAGACCAAAGTGGAAGAGGTAGAGGTCATAAGGACTTCAACAATAGAGGAAGAGGGACAAGAAATGGGAGAGGACAGAATGGAAAATAATTTAGTGGTAGTAACCAAGAAAGTAATCAAGTGAAAGGAAGTTCTAGAGGATCTTCAAGGGGGAGAAGAGGATACTCTAGAGGGAGATTTAGAGGGAGAATTTTAGGACCTCCAAGATACTATAGATGCAATCAAGTGGGGCATATAGCCTCAAATTTCTCTAACAAGCCAAGAAATCAGGTAGATAGAAGAGTTGTTATAACAAGAGAGGATGATAGTCAAGAAGAATAATACACAAACTCCTATGAACTACCTAAGAAAAGAGAGAATTTTATGAGGAGGAGGACCTTGCTAAGGACACCTACACTTCAAGAACCACCACAAAGAACATCACTATTCAAGACAACTTATAAAATTGAAGGCAAGATATGCAAAATGATAATAGATAGTGGATCTACTAACAACATGGTGTTAGAAAAAGCAGTTGACAAACTAAAATTAAGAATGGTGCCTCACCCTTTCCCCTACAAGGTTTCATGGCTCACAAAGGGTCAACATGTTGTTATTGAAGAACAAGCTTGGGTGGAGTTGGAGTTTGGAAAATATAGAGGTAAGGTACTATGTGACATAGTTCCAATGGATACTTTATGCTTATTTCTTGGGAGACCTTGGTGATATGATGTGGAAGCACACCATGATGGGAGATTGAATACTTACACCATTAATCACAATGGAGAAAAGGTAATCTTCTTGCCCATGTCTGATAATGCAGAGGAACAAAAGGAATCAAAAATTTTGTTTGTAGGTGAGAAAGAGTTGCTAAGGACTATCAAGAAGGACAGATCTCCATGTTTTGATTTTGTGATAAATCCACAGGACAAGAGGAAGGTGGAAGCCCCTAAGAAGGAAGAACCAAGGAGGAGAGTGGGTCCTTAGGAGGTTACAAATATACTTGACATGTACACTAATATCCTAGCAATAGATATTCCAAAAACACTTCCTCCTATCAGAGAAGTGAACCACAATATTGACTTGATTCCTAGAGCAACCTTGCCAAACAAGGCTTCTTATAAACTCACACCTCAATAGAATGAGAAGATGGCATTTTGGAGTCAAGAACTCTTGGACAAAGGGTTGATAGCAAAAATTTTGAGCCCTTGTTTAGTTCCAGCCCTCTTAGCTCCAAAGAAGGATGAGACATGGAGGCTATGTATGAACTCCAGAGAAATAAACAAGATTATCGTAAGTTATAGGTTTCCTATACCTATAATTGAAGATTTGCTTGATCAATTGAATGGAGCAAGATACCTTTCCAAGGTTGATCTAAAAAGTGGGTATCATTACATAAGGATAAGGGTAGGGGATGAATGGAAGACTTCCTTGAAAATAAATGAAGGCTTGTATGAGTGGAGGGTGATTTCATTTGGGCTATCAAATGCTGCAAGCACATTAATGAGACTCATGAATGAGTTCTTAAGACAATTCCTTGGGAAATGTGTTATAGTGTATCTAGATGATATACTAGTTTTTAGTAAAACAAAATGGGATCATTTGTAGCATCTTGACTTGGTATTGAAGAGGCTACAAAATGAAAAGTTATTCATCAATGTGGAGAAGAGTGTCTTCTTGCACAAAGAACTTGTATATCTCAAGATTATCATCTCAGTAGGGACTATAAAGATGGATCCTCATAAGGTAGTAGCCATACTCTTTTGGCCTTCTCCAAGGAACATGTTTGAGGTAAGAAGCTTTCATTAACTAGCTTCTTTTTATAGAAAATTTATAAGAAGTTTCAGTCTCTATTGTGCTCCTGTTTTGGACACAATAAAAGAAAGTCAAAAGTGCAAGTTTGTGTGGACCAAGGAGGCTGATGAAGCATTCCAAATTCTAAAGAAGAAGGTCACAAAGAAATCAATACTTTTAGTCCCTAGTTTTCAAAAGGTATTTACCTTGGAATGTGATGCATCCAATGTGGTAGTGGGAGTGGTACTAAGTCAGGAGGGTAGACCTATTGCATTTTTTAGTGAGAATTTGAATAGCTCCAAGAAAAGGTATTCATCCTATGATATGAAATTATATGCATTAGTTCAATCTTTTAAGAAATATAGGCATTACTTGCTACCTAGAGAGTTTTTGGTTTTTATTGATAACCAAACACTTAGTTTTCTAAATAGCTAAGAGAAGTTGAATCATTAAGACATGAAATGGGTTGAGTCTATTCAAGCATTCACCTTTATAATAAAATACAAAAAAGAGTGGCCAATAAAGTGCCAGATTCTTTGAGTAGGAGGAACTTGGTAGTGCAACAGGTCAGATTGCAGAGTGTAGGAATTGATTCCTTGAGAGGAATGTATGAGAAGGATGAATATTTCCAAGAGATATATTAGGTATGCTTTGATTTTTTAGAGTACTATATCAAATATGCAGATTTATTGATTCAAGATGGTCAATTGCTCAAGGGACACTAATTATGCATTCCCAAATGCTCAGTAAGGGAAAATATCATCAAAGAGAAAGATCTAGGCAACATGAATGACTATTTTGGCTTGAGAAAAACTTTGGAGTAGGTAAGAAGGTACTACTTTTGGCCTAAGGTTCAAACTGATGTAAGAAGGTATGTTGAAGCATGCACTATATGTTAGAAGGCCAAGGGAACTTCAACAAATATTGGTTTGTACCAACCTCTTCCTATCCTACTAGACCTTGTATTAGTAATAGCATGGACTTTGTTATACGTTTACCTAAGACACAAAAGGGATTTGATAGAATAGATGTGATAGTTGATAGGTTTAGAAGAATGTCTCATTTCATTCCTTGTAAAAGCACTAGTGATGCTACCTACATTGCTAACTTGTTTTTCAAAGAAATTGTAAGCTTACAAGGATTACCACAATCCATTATTTTAGACAAGGATGTGAAGTTTCTTGGGCATTTTTGGAGGACATTGTAGAGGAGATTGGGTACAAATCTCAATTTTACCTCTGCCTACCATCCAAAAATAGATGGGCAGACTAAAGTGGTCAATAGATCACTTGGAAACTTGCTAAGATGCCTTATCAAGCAATGTGGTGAGTGTAAAGAAACTTGCAAGAAAGAATATAACCATTTCCACATAACCCATAATAGATCTGAAATAAAATGCAATTAAAATCCACATGCAAGAGAATATACAACATACCCACACAAAAATTGTGATACAAGATATACCCTGGGAAACCCTCATTGAGCGAAAAACCCATCCTCCAAAAGCATCCATCACCATGTATTATTCAACAAAGTATACCATTGAAATAAAACCATGGAAGCCTTCAAAGCAATAGCCACATCCAAGCAATCCATGTGAATAAGCATGAATCCACACATCCTATGCCATGCTTCCAACCTTCACAAATGTTCCCTTTACTAACCTGTCAAGCCTTGTCCTCCTTGCCTCTTTCCCTTTTTGCCACCTTCTTTTTCATACAACAACTACCTTTGTGGCTTCTTATATAGTAGCAAGTTCCACAAAACAAACAAGTGGTATTACATAAACCATGTGTTACCTAACCCATTGACCCCATATTTAATTTTGGAAATTCAATTCCTTTCCCCAATATTAAATAATCACATGAAATATTATCACAATGTCACAATACAAATCATCAAGTATATATCATGGAATCTTTACATGTTCCATGTCCATCTAGGTGCTCCTAGATACAAAATTACATAAAAGAATAAAATAATGCAATATAACAATCTTATGAAATGTGTCAAACACCCATTATCTCAACAATGAGAAGTGGGACCACATACTACCCCAAGCTGAATTTTCCTTTAATGATTTAGTGAGTAAGAGTACGGGGAAAATTCCCTTTCAAATTGTATATGGCTACATCCCAAAGGGTATATTGGAACTCAAAGCTATTCCATCAGGTATACCAATTAGTGCTCATGGTGAACAATTTTTTGATCACATGAAGGGTGTTCATGATTAGGTAAAGAAGGCATTGGAAAATAGTGATTTTAAGTACAAAGAAGTCAAAGATAAAGGAAGGAGAGATGTACAACTTTAGGTGGATGATTTGGCTAGGTCTACTTGAAGAAAGAAATGTTACCTAAGAGTAACACACCAAGTTACTCATGAGGAAGGTTGGTCCAAGCAAGGTATTAAGAAAGTTGGGCACAAATGCATATGAGGTTGAGCTCCCAACCCACCTTGACATTTTACCAATCTTTAACATATCAGATCCCACACCTTATAAAGGTGGTGAAGAGGAGGATAGGGAAACACACATGGAAGAGTTTGAGGAGGATGTTTTAGCCCTACCTACACATGAAAGTAAAGAATCAAAGGTGATCTTGGACACCAAGATCATCAAGAAGACTAGGAAGAATGTCTACAAGATGTAATTGGTGAAATGGGTAGGTTATCCTGAAGAACGGATTGTTTGGATGGATGAGGTGGACATGAAGAAGTAGGGCACAAGCTCACATGAAAACATCTCAAAGGGGATTGAGATCAATCAACCCCAAGAGTATGGTGTAGGGGTACACTATAAAACATCTCCATCCAAGGAATATGACATCTCAAACTCCACTTTTTATTTATGTAATAAGTCCAATTTGTGAGGACACAAGGTGCAAATATAAACCTTGTCATTCACCTTGGTCAAAAAGGGCATTTTCTTTCATTTTCATCTTGGGAATAGGAGAATAGGTGTTAGCAGGCTATAGCAAGGCTGTAAAATTTTTTTAACATCCTAGAACCAATTCTTGATCAGCATTTTGCTCTTGGTAGCTTTTTGGAGAAAGTTGTCAAAAAGTTGTCAAGTTGCAAATTAGCAACTTTTGCAATTTTGCAAGTTTTGTTGCACTAATTGCAAAATCTGATCCAAACCACCTTATGGTTGTAGGAACTAATGGGATATGTCATATAGTGAGGAAAATGAAGTCCCAAGATAGATTGAAGAAGAGATTGTGATGGAGATGCAACCAAAGACCAGAATGAACACATAGGAAAAGGGAAATATTATTATCAATGAAAAAAAAATGCCCTATGGGCTTATAATAGTATGATTCTAGAGAAAGAAATCCTCCACATAGTACCTTCTCTCTAACTCCAATGTGATCTGCCTTTACAATGCCAAAAGTGTTCTTAAATAAGCCCCAAATGGTTTAGGGTTAGGAATACATTCTAGAATATGCCAGTTGGTATCCACCACAAAAATAGAAGGTTCTATAAATCATGTTAGAAGTTAGTGTAAAATTAAAAGAATCCAAAAATGGTAGTCCAACTTCTGGGAGGCATAACTTTTGAACTATAACTCTGATTGACAAACCATTTACATTTCTAAAAAGCTCTCAAAGTTCTCTACAACCCTATGGATCAGCTCTACTTGTCCTCCATTTTTTTCCTTGTACGAGGCTATTTAATTCCCTAAATTTGACTTTGAAGCACTCTTAGGAGGTCTCTAGGAAAATTAAAATTGCAATAAATTTCTAACCCTAAAGCCTTTTCACCTGATTCTTTTTTTTGGAGCACTTTAAATTAAAATTATAATCATCCATTCAACTTACACCCTCTAACTCATCATAATTTTGGCTTAATTACAAAATAACCCTTTTTCTACATTTACACATATCCCAAGGTGCTTAAAAAGCTCTAACCCAGAAAACTAATAGTGTAACTATGAGAGATGGAACCTTTATTTAACCCAAATAGGTATCCAAAAATAAAAACACATTAAATAGAAACTATCTCTAAGAATATTTTTGGGTGATACAGGATTATCGTTGTACCACTAGATGTTCTTGCATCAGATTGTGATGCAGTAGTACAAAATGGAAGCCTTCAACAGGTAGGAAACTAGACAACTAGATAAGGTTAAATCCTTCAATACCCCAAAGAAAGGGTTAAACACTAAGACATTTATCCTAAGTATCAAAAATTGGACTCAAATAGGTCATCACAACCCCAAAGAGGAAAGGAACCCAATCACTAGGTTTGCCAAAGTCCTAAAACACCAACTTGTAAGGATTCCCCAAAATGCCCATTAGAGAACAAACACCTGACTTCAATAAAATGAATGAAAATACCATGGATTGAAATATGAACACTTCTCTAACCTAATTAGGTCTGATGATAGCAAATTCAATGATTCTTTTGGTTCTAAATAGCCCAAACATGATAATTTAGCATATTGCCATACCTTGGCTAGTAGACCTTCCCATAAGGAAAAGTGAGAAAACTTAGAATTCTTAAACATGAAAGCCAAATTAAACTAGAGATTCCAAAACCCCTTTTGGACATATAAAAAATGTCAAAGTATCAAAACTTGGAATAAAATAACATTCACATGGTTGAGCATTTATGTTAGGCTGTTAGGTCTAATTAGGAGTGTTGCAGCACTATAAGGGCATCTTTCCATGTGCCAGATCACCAAGTGGCTTTTGGAACATGTTGGGGCATGCAAACATGGTCTAATTCCAAAGTTTCAAGCCTCGAATCACTCCCAAACACAAGTTATGATGACTATTGCAAATTGTTGTATGGTGTATGTATGGTGCCATACACCTAGGGTATGGTGCAAAATCCAAACCACTACTTCTCCATCCTTGAAACATAAAAAATATGAAATTACATTGACCAAGATTTTAATCGACAAAGAGGCATCAAAATCCCATGGTGGAAAGTACCCAAACAATCAGGCCCTAGGTTGAACACTTGATTTAAGCCTGAAATCAAGGCACTTCAGCAAAACTTGAATAACTTGTAAACTATAAAGAATCAAAGCATGAAACCACTTGCATATGAAAGCTAATTCAACCCTCTACCTTTTGGAGTCACTAAAACATGCTCATACATCTATACAGGTCTGTGATTTCTTTGCAAAAACAAGTCCCTATCACCCACCTATAAGGGCTATATATAGGGTGCTCTGATGGTTACATGGTTGGTTTATACCAACTAGCCATCTGGAGGAAGGTTTTACAAGTTTTTGAAAAGTTGCTCAAAGTTGCATCGCAACTTTTTGAGCACTTTTGTCAATTTTTGCATAATGCATATTTATCAACTAAATTTTTTCCTAGGCCTAATTTTAAGATCCTTAATGGACCTAAACATGAAAAAAATGAGAAATAACCATGCAAATATCTATTTCTAGGATATGGGATCATTTATGACCAATAGCTAGCCAAGGGCTTATAAATTGCCAATCCTAGAACTATGGTCTTACAATGAGATCCAATGAAAAATATAATATTCCTAAGCATGGTTAGAGGTCCTAATGACCTTAGTACAAACTCATTGATTTTTTGATGGTGGAGTGGGTGCTCCTACAACATACTCCCTTGGATGTTTAAAACTCAAGTCCCTTCTTGAGAGTAGGTGTTCTACTAAAGTACCATTTGACTAAGTACTACATGTACTTCCTTGATCTAGTTTGATTGAATATCTTGGAATCTAGAATGGCTTCAATCTCGACTAGTTTGCTTTGTGGAAGGTTTGTGACATAGTCCTCATCTTCTTGCTCATTGTTTGAATTTGCTATAACCTTGTATTGTGTAAGGTCGGAAATGTTGAAGATTGGAGAGATTTTCATAGTTGGAGGAAGGGATATATCATAAGAATTATCACCAATTTTATTTATTGTGTTGCAAGGTCCTACCTTTTTCATTTGCAACTTGGAATATCTAACCTTGGGTAGTCTTTCCTTCCTTAGAAATCCCCAAACTTTGTCCCCAATTTTGAAGTGTACCTCTTCCCTCTTCTTATCAGCATTTTCTTTGTACTTCAAGGTGAATTTTTGCAAAGTACATTTCACTTTCTGCTACACTTTAGTGATGATTTCTACTAACTATGGGCCTTGAGTATTGATTCTGAAATTAGCTGGAAGTTCCCTTAGTTCTAATGGTCCCTTGGGATGTACACCATACACTACTTGGAAAGGGATTGTGCCAGTTGATCTGTTGATGGAATTATTTGTTGGAAATGATTGAAATGATCATAAGAAAAGTTGTTGGAATAATAATGGAACTGGTAAAGAATGTCCTCAATCATTGTTTTGTCATTGATGTCAAACTTGCTACTTGAAGGGATGACAATTGCTTTAGTGATCCAAATACTATCAATTAGTTGATTGTCAAGGTGGAGGCAATCAATAAGATGTAACTAGAACACCTAGAGAAAGGTTGAAGTTATGATGTTGTAATGAAGTACAAGGATCAGCTAAGCCATTGATGAAAAAGTGTATTTGATGACATACTATAAGATACAAAGAATGGGCACACTGAAACATATCTAAGTCTTTTGTAAAGCTCAAACTAAGTTCATTAGAGAGAAGGAGCCGAGCAAGCTAGTAAGAGCTGAGAAAATTCCTAGTTAAGTGTCGAGCAAGTTCAAATGCTGAGCAAAACCAAGTGCCAAGCAGAACCAAGTGCCGAGCAAAACCAAGTGCCGAGCAAAACCAAGTGCTAAGCAAAACCAAGTGCCGAACAGAACCAAGTGCCGAGCAAAACCAAGTGCCAAGCAAAACCAAGTGCCGAGTAGAACCAAGTGCCGAGTAGGTATAGGTGTCGAGTAACATAGAGGTGCCGAGCACCAGTAAATCAATAATGTCGAATTGCTACATTATTTTGGAAATCAAAGATTCGCCAGATCTAAGCCGACAAGGTTGTTATCTAGAAGTTTGAGAATTAAAAGGAAGATAAGGATGATGAGCTGGTGGCACAGAACACCATGTAGAATGTTTCTAAGATACAATTGGTGAAGTTTCTAGAAGAGAACAAGATATAGGGTAGATACATTGTATCCTACCTAATCCATTTTGAAACCCTAAAATTGGAGAGGGAGAATTGAGCGGCAAAGGTAAATCAGACTTCTATATAAGAAGACATAAATTAATGAAAAAAATAGAGGGGATAGTGAGAGAGAGAGCCGTGGTCAAGCATAACAGCATGAAATGTTGAAGAATGTGCTAAGGAGAAGATAGCACAGGAACTCTATTTGGATAGACGACCACAAGGATGATTGAAATTGGAAAGATGAGTAAGAAGACTCAAGAAGATGAAGCTTGAGAGGGAGACAAGCAGTCAGAGCTGAAGTGATTGAAGCCAAGCATAAGGATTGAACTGAAAGAGTGATCTAAAATCTGCAAAGTATGTTGTAAGTTATATCAGATCAAAAGACCATTATTGTTACTTTCTAGCAATTGTAATAGTAAGATAAATCCTATGGACTTAGGTTAGTTTAACAACCATTAGATAAATCCTTTAACAAGGTGACATTCCAAGTGAATGTTCTAAAGACGTTTAATCAGGCCCATTCCTAACAGTTTTGTAAAATCCTCTAACAAGGTCACATTTAACAGTGTGTTGTAAGCCTTTAACAGGGCAGGCTTTTAACAGGGCATCACTTCAGCAGAGTGAGAATCAAGTAGCATGTTATTGGTGGTTTTTCCCAAATTGGGTTTCCACGTAAATCATTGTGTCATGTGTTCATCTTGAATGTTTTATCTTTGCATGTTGATTTACAGTAATTTGCTTATATGATTGATTTAAGTTTGAATAGATGAAAAGGGTATGGAATCATTAAAAGTATTAAAAAGATATTAATAGGGCATTTGGACCTTGAATAACTGATTCACCCCCCCCCCCTCTCAGTTATTCTAAAGAATTCTAACATTATTAAAAGAAAAATTTGCTTGGGGTAGTATGGCATCCCAACTTTGTGAATATTGCTTGGTTAGGCATATTAAAAGATTGCCTAGGGACCTATTTACCACCTCGGTCTGCCCATCTATTTGATGGTGATAGGCTGAACTATAAGTAAGATTTGTGCCTAATTTCTTGAAAAGTGTCCTCCAAAAGTGGCCTTGAAACTTGACATCTCTATCTAAGACAATTGTTTGAGGCAAGCCATGAATTTGAACTACTTCCTTGAAGAAGAGATTGGCTATGTGAGATGTATCATATGTGCTCTTGCATGGCACAAAATGGGCCATTTTGTTGAATCTGCCCACTATGACAAATACACTATCATAACCTTGCCTAGTTTTGGGTAGTCCCATGAAAAAATCCATTGATATGGATTCCCAAGGCCTTGAAAAGATTGGTAAAGGCTGGTAGAGTCCTTGATTTGTTGTCATCCCTTTTTCTTGTTGGAAAATAGTACAAGACTCAATGAATTTCCTAACATCATTATTCAACTTAGGCCAAGAATAAATTCTCCTTACCATCTCTACTATTTTATCAATGCCAAAATGACCACCTAGGTTGCCACAATGCTTTTCTTTGATTATCTTTGCTCTCATTGAGCACTTTGGTATGCATAGTTGTGCTCCCTTGAATAGTAGACAATTCTAAATCAAATATTCAGAGAAATCAGTATGATATCTGCCTTACATTATCGTGCAAATCTTATATATCCCTAAAAAATCAGGTTCATCTAGGTATAGGTGCTTAAGAGACTCAATCCCCACACTTTTTAGTTGCACTTCTTCAACCAAACCAATCCTCCTACTAAGAGCATCAACAACCTCATTTTCTACACCCCTTTTATGTTGAATGGTGAAGGTATAGGCCTACAAATATTCTACCCATTTGAGATGCTTGACTGAAATTTTCCCTTGTGATCTTATTTAGAGCCTTTCTATCCATACATAATCTCCATTTTCCATCCTTTTTAGGGGCAAAGACTGCAGGTACTACACAAGGACTAAGACTCTTCTAAATGAGTCCTCTTTCCAATGATTGAGTGACCTATTTTTCAATCTCTACATGCTGAAATGGTGTCATCTTATATGGGGCTTTATTAGGTAGGAATGAATCTGGTATAAGGTCTATTTGATGGCTTATGTCCCTAATGGGAGGGAGCATACTGGGCAGGTCACTAGTAGTGATATCTTTGTTCTTTTGCAACAATTTTTGGGCTTCATTTGGTATGGGATCCTTTTTATCAGTTTTGATGTTGTCCTTAGGCTTAGGAATCAAGACAAAGGGTTCAATATTAGATTCTTTCAGAGTTTTTAACATCTTCGTTTCCCCTGTGATAATTACAGTGGGTTCTTTTTCAGCCTTGCTATCCAATAAGGGTTTCATGGTATAGGTCTTCCCATCTTTGGTAATGGAGTAGGTGTTCTTCCTGCAATGGTGAGTGGCATCAACATCAAATTGTCAAGGCGTACCTAGAAGAATATGGGTTGTCTCCATCTCAACAACATCACAAAGAACCTTATCCTTGAAATCAAAAATAGAGAGTTCTACCCAAGCATGTTCTGTAACTAGAGTATTTTTGCCTTTTGTTAGCCATGAGACATGATATGGGCAAGGATGTGGCTGCTTAGGCAAGTTTAATTTATGAACCATTTCACAAGACACAAGATTTTTAGTTGAACCTGAATCAATAAGGAGATTGCATACCTTTCCATGGCATTTGATCTTTGTCTTGAAGACATGCTTCCTTTCTAGAGGTTCTTGGCTTTGTGGCACTTGAAGGAAGACTTGCCTCATCATTTGAAATGCTCCTTCTTTTGGTTCCAATTCTCTAGTAGCATTATTGTCTTCTTGCTTATCCTCTTGGACAATTTATGCTCTCCTTTCACCTTGGTTATTATTCCTCTTCTCAAGGCATCTTCCTAAATGATGACCAAGTTAATTACAATAGAAACATTTCAATGGTCCATTATCTCTTCCAACATTTGTCCTTCCCCTCTTGAAAGTTTTTCTTCCTCTATAGTTTCTTATTGAATTGGAGGCACTATTCTCCTTATCTCCTTGATCAATATTCTTAATGTTGTTGCTACTGCTTTTTCCCTTGTTCCAAGAGTTGTTTTTCCCTCTAAAATTATTCCCACTATCATTGTTCTTGCCTTTGCCAAAATCTTTCTTTCTCTTCCACTTTTCCTATACCTTAAGTTCCATTTGAGAGCACTTGTTGACTATGGTATGGTAATGTAAACTCAATTCTTCTTGAATGGGTATTTTTAGGCCATTCATGTACCTTGCTAGCTTCTCTTCTTCATCTTTAGTCATATTGGTCTTCATACATAGTTTCAAGAACTCCTCAGTGTATGAGGCCACATCCATGTCCTTTTGTTTTAGACTTTGCTTCCTCCTATGGAGTTGTACCCCATAGTCCTCAGGTACATATGTCTCCTTGACCAATGCTATCATTCTATTCCAAGAACTAATCATGCTCTTTTCATTCTTCACCCTCTCTATCTAGATGAAGTTCCACCAAGTTAGGGCTACTCCCTTCAAATTGGATATTGCAATCTTTACCCTTTGCTTCTCAGGGATGTCTTCACATTCAAAGAATGTAGTTAATGCCTCTATCCAATCCAATGCTAAATCAGCATTCATCTTGCCACTGAAAGCTAGAAAATCCATCTTCTCCTCCATGACCCTCCTTCCCATAGATTTTAAAGCATCTATGAAAGGTCTCTGATCTACAACGATTTTTTGAGCAGCATCCTCCTCCTCTTCTTCACTCCCTTCCTTTGTTTCTGACTCTTCTCTGTCTTTTCCTTCAAGCTTTTTCTCAAGCTCTTGAAGCCTTTGAGTCAAGGCCTTATTTTCAACGTTCTATTTCCTCACCATCTTTTCTAACTCACTATTTGTAATCCTTGTAGGGATCTCCTCATTCTTAAGTTTAGACATACCTCTGATACCACTTTGATGTAGCAGGGAAAAATAGAAGCCTTCAACAGGAAGGAAACTAGGCAACTAGATAAGGTTAGAATCCTTAAATACCCCAAAGAAAGGGTTCAACACTAAGACACTTATCACAAGTATCAAAAATTGGACTCAAATAGGATATCACAACCCCAAAGAGGCAAGGATCCTAATCACTAGGTTTGCCAAAGTCCTATAACACCAACTTGCAAGGATTCCCCAAAATGTATATTAGAGAAAAAACACCAAAATTCAATAAAATGAATGAAAAGACCATGGATTGAACTATGAACACTTCTTTGACCTATTTAGGTTTGATGATAGTAAATTCAATGATTCTTTTGGTTCTGAATAGCCCAAACATGATAATGCAACATATTGCCATACCTTGGCTAGTAGCCCTTCCCATAAGGGAAAATGAGAAAACTTAGAATTCTAACACATGAAGGAAAAATTAAACTAGAGATTCCAACACCCCTTTTGGACATATAAAAAATTTCAAAGTATCAAAACTTGGAATGAAACAACATTCACATGGTTTAGAATTTATGTCGGGTTGCTAAGCCTAATTAAGACTGTTGCAGCACTATAAGTGCCTCTTCCCATGTGCCAGATCACCAAGTGGCTATTGGAACATGTTGGGGCATGCAAAAATGGTCTAATTCCAAATTTTCAAACCTTGAATCACTCCCAAACACAAGTTATGATGACTGTTGCAAATTGTTGTATGGTGTATGTATGGTGCCATACACCTAAGGTATGGTGGAAAATCCAAAACACTGCTTCTCCATCCTTGAAACCTGCAAAATATGAAAGTACATTGACCAAGATTTTATTCCACCAAGGGGCATCAAAATCCCATGGTGGAAAGTACCCAAACAATCAAGCCCTAGGTGAAACCCTTGATTTAAGCCTGAAATCTAGGCACTTTCAATAAAACTTGAATAACTTGTAACTATAAAGGATCAAAGCATGAAACCACTTGCATATGAAATATTATTCAACCTCTACCTTCTTGAGTCACTAAAACATGCTCATACATTCGTATAGGCCCGTACAACACCCTAAAACTCATAAAATTGTAGGAGAAATAGTTTATTTTATTGATTTCTTTGCCAAAACAAGTACATCTTCCTATCACCCATGTATAAGGGCTATATATAGGGTGATCCAATGGTTACATGGTTATTTTCAACCAACTAGCTGTTTGGAGGAAGGTTTTACATTTTTTTGAAAGGTTGCTCAAAGTTGCATAGCAACTTTTAGAGCACTTTTGAGAATTTTTGCAATAATGCATATTTATCAACCAAAATTTGTCCTAGGCCTAATTTTAAGATCATTAATGGATCTAAACATGAAAAACATGAGAAATAACCATGAAAATATCTATTCCTAATATATGGATCATTTATTACCAATAGCTAGAAAAGGGCTTATAAATTGCCAATCTTGGAACTATGGTCTTACAACGAGATCCAGTAACAAATCTAATATTCCTAAGCATGGTTAGAGGTCCTAATGATCTTAGTAAAAACTCATTGATTTTTTTATGGTGGATTGGGTGCTCCTATAATAGATTGTATGGAGAAAACATTTTTGCAATAAAAGAATCTAAATTTTGGAAGCATTTTGACTAGTTTTTGGCATTGTATGGATTTGTATAGTCTGGAAATTATAAAAGTCTGATATAGTTAGATAAATGGGTGAATCATCTTTCTAATGTTTTTTTTTTGAAGTCCTCATCAATAATATCAAGAACATTATCACCATTTTTTTGTTGGTTGTTGCATTATAGGCCGCACCTAGGATTTCAGTGGAAAATTAGCCATATCTTGCAAATCCACCATGGGAAAAATATAAGTCTTGGGTATTTGCAAGGTATGTGGATGTTTTTAAAGATTTTTTTGTTCCATTTTGTGACAATTTAGGTTAGGGGAGAAATCCACAAAAACCTAGGATGAGAATCTCTATATGACTATCCTAAAATATGAGTTTGAGTGCATGGAATGAACTGGGGGCAGATTTTGGTGTTGAAAAAAGAGACTTAAGGTATTTTCATAATCCTTAAAATGTTCTAGTTGTGTGTGCTATCTAGGGGGGTGTAGTTGGGGAACTCCCTCTGTCAATCATCCCTAATTAGGCCTAGTTCCTAATTGGCAATCTTGGGGAAAAGTGGAGTTGGAAGATTGGTCTAGAGTTTTCCTTTTGGGCATAATTGAGGATAGTTTTTAGGCTCCATTTGATGGAGTCAAGCCCAAGAACAGAATGGACAAAATATGAAAGGGAAAATTTATTAACTATGAAATATGCTAATACACTAAGTATTGAGAAAAATAGACTCCAAAACATGCCCTTTGGGCTTACAATAGTATAAATCTAGAGATAATTTCTCCTTCCAGTACCTCCTCTCAAACTCCAGTCTGAACTACCTTTTACAATGTCAAAAATATTCTTAAATAGACTCCAAAGGGTTAAGGATTAGGAATACATTCTAGAAAGTGCCAGTTAGCATTCACTGCCAAAATAGAACGCTCCAAAAGTGGCATTAGAAGTCGGCACAAAATTAGAAGAATCCAAAAACAGTAGCCAAACTTTCGGGAGGCATAACTTTCGAACCATAGCTTTGATTGACAAAATTTTTACATTTACGAAAAGCTCTCTGAGTGCTCTATAGCCCTATCGACTAGCTTTGCTCATCCCCCATTTTTTGGACCTATAAAAGGTCATTTAATGCCTCTGACCTAACTTTGAAGCATTCTTAGGAAGTCTCCAAAAACTAAAAAAACTACAATAACTTTCAAACCTTGGGGCCTTTTGACCTAATTTTTTTTTTGGAATGTTCTAAATTACAATTATAATCACCCCACCAATTTACACCTTCTAACTCACCATAATTATGGCTCAATTACATAGTCTTATTTTTTCAGCATTTACATGTATCCCAAGGTGCTTAAAAACTCAAACCCAGAACACTAATAGTGGATTTGTGAGAGTTGGAACCTTTATTTTACCCAAATGAGTATCTAGAAATGAAAACACATGAAACAAAAACTATGTCTAGGTATATTTTTTTGGGTGACACAGGATTGCCCTTATACCTCTGGATGCTCCTACATCAGACACCCAAGGTAGATTGAAAAGTGACCCTGTCACTTGATGGATGGTAGAGGAAATCCCAAATGGGAAACCTTAGCTGCTGCAATCTAAGTTGAGTCCTCTATCGGCTGTCCTTTACATTTAACCAAGTACTCTTCATACTTCCTATTTTTGGTACTCTTGCCCACTCGACTATCTAGAATCTCTTCTATCTCCTCCTTCTTAGAAGTAGGAATTGGACATGGCTCCAACGTCAACCCTTGATCTCCACCATCATCATGATACTCTGTTAAGTATGCAATGTTGAAGATAGGAGAAATGTGAATTCCATCTGGAAACTCCACCTCATATGCATTTTCTGAGTCATGTTTCTTCAAAATTTTGCAGGGGCCAAATTTCTTCATCTTCAACTTGTTGTAAGTACCTACTGGAAATTTTTCTTTTCTTAAGTGTACCATGACTAGATTCCCTACTTGGAACTCCTTATGTCTTCTCCTTTGATCAACCCTAGCTTTATACTATTTTTTCATCTTGGTAATGTGTCCATGGACCTCCTCATGTAAACACTTGATATGTTTAGCAAATTCTTCTGCTTCAACACTTGTCCTCTCCCCTTGCTCCATCTTCTGCAATTCTGGTGCAGTCCTTGGTCTACTTCCATATACAATTTGGAATGGTGATCTACTAGTACTCCTATTTATAGAGTTATTGTAAGCAAATTCTACTTGTGGTAGAATCAAATCCCATCCCTTGGGCTTATCCCTAACTAAACATCTCAACAAATTGCCCAGACTTCTATTTACCACTTTAGTCTATTCGTCAGTTTGCAGGTGATGTGTAGAAATGAACTTCAAGTCCATTCTCAACTTCTTCCACAATGTTCTCCAAAAATACCCCACAAATTTAGTATCTCTGTCAGAAACTATACTCCTTGGGAGACCATGTAGTCTTACCACCTCTTTGAAAAACAAGTTTGCAATATGGAAACATCATGAGTTTTGTGGCGTGGGATGAAATGTACCATTTTGGAGAACCTATCAACCACCACAAATACTAAGTCATTACCCCTTTTTGTCCTTGGCAATCCAAGAACAAAATCCATAGTTATGTCCTCCCATGGCTTTGATAAAACAGGAAATGGCTGATATAGTCCAGTATTGTGACTAAATCCCTTGACTGCTTGACAAAGCTGGCAACTTTGTACAAACTTCTTCACATCCTATGACATTTGAGGCCAAAAATAATGTTCTCTAAGAATGGTAATGGTCTTATCTCGACCAAAATGTCCTGCCATCCCTCCACTGTGTTTCTCCTTAATTAGATTTTCCCTCATGGAACTCCTTGGAATGCACAATTGATTGCCCTTGAACAACATACCATCCTGAATCAAATAATCTAGCCACTTAGTTCTGTCTATAGCAATAGGTTCTTTACAAGCTTTCCATGCTTCAGCAAAATCAAGATCCTCAGGGTACAGATTCTTGAGTTCATCAAACCCAACTACTTCAACCTACATTACTATAAGCAACAACTTCCTCCTACTCAATGCATATGCAACCCTATTAGACTTTCCACTTCTATGCTTCAACACAAATGTATAGCTTTGCAAGAACTCTACCCACTTCATATGCCTCTGGTTCAATTTACCTTGGCTATTTAGGTACTGTAATGCCTAGTGATTAGTATACAAAAAAAAATCCTTTTGCAATAAATAATGCCTCCATTTCTTTAGGGCCTGAAATATTGCATAGAACTCTTGATCATAAACAAAATACTTCTTCACATCATTCAATTTTTCACTAAAATATGCAATAGGCTTACCTTCTTGGCTCAATACAGCCCCAATAGCACTATCGCTAGCATCACAATCCACCTGGAACACCTTACTAAAATTAGGAAGTGCCAACATAGGTTGTTCTATCACCTTCTTCTTTAGCATTTCAAAACTTCTCACAACTGCCGCAGTCCATTTGAACTCTTTTCTATCCCCTCTTATTGTGTCAGTCAGGGGTGCACAAATGCCACTGAAATTCTTAACGAACTTCCTATAAAAACTAACTAGATAATGAAATGATCTTTACAAGATTTGGAGAAATTGTTAAAATATTAATAAACTCATGTGTGCATATGGGTGTAAAGAGATATTCAAGGGTTCACGATTCTACGGGGTGATGATATGAATATTAAGGAAATATTAATTAGTTAATTAATATTTCAAATTGATGATCAAATGCAGGTTTGACACATGGTGATGGTAGATTGAAGGAGAGTATAAACATCAAATGGAAATCAGAAGTTTTCAAAGGCATATAAAAAATTGGAATAAAGTTTTAAGCTTTATATAGTTCAGACTATATAAAATTTTAAATCTCTGATTCAGTTCGAGGAGCTTTTTTTCAAATGGCCATAATAGGGGTTTTTTTTCTCCGAATTAGGCACTTAAATATACTGTTGGAACTGGGAGAAGCCAAATTTTCCATATTTGGGGTCAGATTATGCACAAGTCTCCACCAGTTTAAGCTATAAGTAGAATTGCAATTTTTGGGGCATTCTTCGTAAAAGGGGTAGAATTCATCATGGAATGTCAAAACCAGTTGGGGAACATATATTGATGTTTGTTGAAGCTTAAAAGGAATTTTGAAAATATTTTTACCCTTCTTGAGTTCATTTTAAACCAAATTTTGTTGTTCGAGATCAAGCATCAAATCAGTTACTGGTTCAATCAAATATGTCAGATATTTTGTAATGGTGGAGGCTGAATGATGAAGATTTGATTCACCAGTTGAGAGAAAAGATTTGAAGGATGTTTTTTAACTTGTTGAGAAGGTTTTCCAAGTGGAAAGATGTCATGTTTTGATCAGATCCGAGAATTAACTCTTCTCCTATATCTTCTTTTCTTTTCCTCATTGTAAGGGGTTCCAATTTTTGTCACTAAGAAACCAACTGGTTCCAGTCTTTGGAGAAAAACCAGTCACTACTGTGATACCATTTTCTGGATCTAGTTTTGATGTGTTCCCATATTGTGATACCACATGTTTTTCAACAATTTCTCTTGTATGAACAACATAAATGAAGAGAATACAAATAGTTCAGGTCTTTTAGGTGTTTCTATGTTTTGATTGCATGCATATAAATGTATTATTTCAAGGAAATGAATACAAAGGAGCAAGAATTTCATTAGTTTCATTCTGATTCTCGTCTCCAGTCTTAGTGAATTTTCAATGTTTTATGATCTTTGAACAAAGAGCTAAGGTCATAGTTGTAGTCCCTTAAGGTTGTATGTTGTTTTATTGTTGCTTGTGACTCAAGGAGTTATGTAAATGCTTTAGGGAATCAATAGGGTTGCAAGTTTTTTGAGAAGGATATGATGTAAGAATGAGATTCAGATTGAACATGGATGTCTATTTACAAGGTGAATGGATAGATCTTATATTTGAAGATACAAATAAGTCTCAAATATCTATATGTATGTGATTAATTCATGGAATTACCCAATAGATAAAGCATTGATCATTTACAGGATCACTTGTTCATGCTGTTGCATATTAGGGTTTTTGTTGAATTCAAAATCTTTTATTCAAATAATTTTAGTTTTTCATGTCTTGTAGTGAGGTGAAAGGAATTAACTGACACTCAACTTATGAATTCCATAGATATGCATCTAGCTACTGTAGATCTATGTCATTTCATGAGTTATTAGGAGATATAAGGGGTTTTCATCTATTATTAATCAGTTTCAATTTATGTTTTAAATGCACTGGTACCATATCTCAAAACCTCAAGGTTAACTCGCCTAGGTCTTGCAGAGCCTGAAGTGAAGAAGGAATTATGCCTTATAGTTGGCCCAAGACTACAGTTAGGTGTATCCATCATAGGAAATTGCTAGCCTTAGATGCATTTGTTTGGTTTCTTGGTCATTTTCAAAACTGTTAAATTAGGAGCCAACAAAATGGTGACTTTGCTAGGGAGTTGTGTTGAGATTCATGATAGACAAACCTTAAGAATTTAAAAGAATTCAATACAACAGAAGGAACTACATGGAGAAAGGTTTTTTACAGTAGTAAGTTGATGTGTTTAGTCCATTTCCTTACTAAATTTTCATGTTCCCCGGTATGCTTTATTCTCTTACAAGAGTAGTTTCTGAATTGGTTATAATTTGTGTTGAGAAATGAGTATACCTTCTATCAGTTCAATTTTGTAAGATGCTATTGTAAAAGTTAGAGTCAAGAATCTAAAATGAAGTGTACTCTCTTTCCAAGGTGTTAGTGATCTGCAAGTTTTTCTATATTGAATGTCTGGTTCAGAAAGTACAAGTGGTAATATTGTTTCAAATCTTTTCTCACTAAGTGTGAGTGGCAACTCTGAAGTAAATCTCTATACTAGTGCATGATTTGTTTTAATATCAAAGGCTTTCAGTATTTGTGGGTAGATCTGGTTTCTTGGGAAACAGAAATTATAAGTTTCTTGATTAAGGGTTTATGTGGTTATTTGTACCTGCTGATGTAATTCATTTCAAAAGGTGAATCATAGCTATGATTTCATTTAGTTTCTCCTCAAGGAGATGGCGACTCTACAAAGGATTTGATTAGTGGTGTAAAGGATTTCATGTTAGCACTAGGCCAGTCAGTAGATCAAAGGTTTTATACAACAACACATAAAGGTATTTTCAATTTTCATGTATATGCATTTCATGAAAATTGAATGGTAGAAATGGTTGCCTCCATCCAATGTTTCAGCACTAAGAAAAAGAGGTAGGAAATTTAAAGTTTAAAGAGATGGATTCTGAATCTAGATCTCAATATGAGTTAGAGGGTCTTCGTGTGAAGATTGATAGATTAGAAAGAGAAAATCATGATCATATGGTCTTCATCTTGAGAAATGCAATTGGTTATATTAAGGATGTTTATGGATTCCAAACTTACATGAAGTTTAAACACGAAGTCATGAATCTTGATGAGCTTCGTAGACCAGAAAAGTCTTCATGGCCAATGTTGCTCTTAGAAATTTTTATGCCACATTTGATTGATTGGCTAGTTGAGTTAAGATTCAAAAAGATCATTAAATTCCAAGATATTATCATAGAAAATGAAATTTCTTTAAAGGCTAATGAGTCTAATATCTGTGAATGTAATGAGTTTGTTGAAAGTGATATGGAAAATGAAGAATCTCAGCTTTATGAATCAGAGGGTAGTAATCAACATTCTGATAATGTGCATAATGTGGATTCATCTTCTTATGATAATGAATATAAAGAAGAGGAACAATGTGACAGCAGTAATCATCTTCTTTTTAGTGATGAATGTGAATGTGTTACAATGCTGGTTATTGAGGTATTGTTTGAAAAGGAAGATGTATGGGATGATCATAATTCTAATTTTTCATGCTCTGTTACTAACAAATCTGCTATTACAAATGTGCCAAGCCATCCAGATAATGATCTCAGCCAAGGAGAAGAAACTAGTAGTGAAATCTTGTTAAGTGTTGATGAGATTTCCAATTTTTTGGCTCATTATTTTGAAAGGTATGCTAATCTTTCTAAGGATGCTTGTGTTTTTCCATGGTTTGCATTTACATATGGTGAAGTCATTTCCCCTAAATTTGATTTTGAAGAGGATATAGTTTCAGAATATGCTATGTTGAGTTTGGGAGGGGTATGTGATGGTAGTTCATACATTAATACACATGACCACTTCTATTTTGAGAATGAAGATGTAGAGACTAGGTCTGTTGTTGATTCATTGTTTTCTTGTTTTCATAAAGATGAGATAAATTCATATAGCTCATGTAATGAGGAAAGAAATAGTAATGAAATGGTTTATCCTAGTGAGTTATTTGAGGAAGAAATTGATACGGATCAGCACATTGTTAGAATGAAATTTCATGATAATTCTTGTGATTTGGGATCTAATCATTTGTTGGAATATGAAGACAATGTTGCATATGTTCAGTCTGGTTTATGGAGTACTGATTTTACAGACAAGGAGAAATCAAATTTTTCATACTCTTCATATACGAAGGCACAAGGTGAGTTACAATCTGATCCATGTAACTCGTTGAATGTAGTAGAATACTAATATTTTGTGTTTCTAGTTGAAAAAATCCATGATTCAATTAGTAGCGATCAGTTTCAGTTTGATATCAGTTGTTATGATCACGCTGATTCATTTTTTCATAGCAGGCAAGATGAAGAAAGTATGTCTGATTTTTATATGCACTATGACGATGATGATAGTTTTGTTTTGCCTATGAGCCGATTGCAAATGTTGATGTGCTGGTTGAAACAAATGGGAATGAGAATTTCAATTTACCTCAGGAAGATGTAAATGAAAATCAAGAGTATGAAGAAGGTAAGGAGTTCTGAAACTTTTCGGTGGCTCAAGGCCATTGCTTGTACATAGTAGTGTAGTTGTTTCCTATTTTCAATCAAGCTGTTTGAGAGAGTTTTGAAGTTCAAGTGTGTGGTCTACTTCTCCCAGAGATCTGAAATCTTTCCATGCCTGCAAGGGACATGCATCCCCAGATAGAGCAATTGTTGGCGCTCAAAATTGTAGCCCTGATTTTGAGTGCCATTGAAAAAATTGAGCCCTATAAATGCTTTTAAATACCTATGTACCCGACTGTACCTTTGAGACCCCTAAGGTGTTTAATGTTTCTAACACACTACATTTAATGTGTCCACATGTTCCATGATGTTAAATTTCCATTCTGAGCCATTTCGTGAAGTCTTGTTTCGAGCAATTGTCAATTTTGCATTTTCACTCATGTCAAACAACGACATGAAGCCATGTTTGCCACTGAATATCTCACACCTAGAAATGTGTCATGACCTGCTCCTTTGGGAGTATCTAGTGTCCATACCTGAGAACCTATGTCTCAAATTTAGATTCATTTCCAATCCGTTTGACTAGGTTTTGAATCCCTCAAAGTTGGTAGTTTACTATTTTCATGCTAATGCACTTTGCACATAATTCTG
Source organism: Cupressus sempervirens (assembly GCA_028749045.1). Classification (NCBI taxonomy): domain Eukaryota; kingdom Viridiplantae; phylum Streptophyta; class Pinopsida; order Cupressales; family Cupressaceae; genus Cupressus; species Cupressus sempervirens. The sequence continues at coordinate 820,485,011 of CM053786.1, forward strand.
GGAAGCCCTGTTTGACGTGCTATAACTTTTGACCAGTTGACCAAAATGATGAAATTCCTTTTGTGTTATATTTTAAGGTGTCAGAGACTTGCTATGTTTTGAGTTTCAAATTATGATGAATCCGTTTGATCAGTTTTCAAATGCAATTCCAAATGGAATTTCTAACTTGTTACTGATGTCAGCATATGCAAATTTGTCGGAAGCCCTGTTCATGATGTTATATCTCTTGATTCGTGATAGGTCAAGTCAAATAGATTACACCTCTATGTTGTCCTCCAAAAATACTTCAAGTGTGCCAGTTTGCAAGCCATGACGAATCCATTTGCACACTTTTCTAGGTCATTTCCATTTGCAAAAAATGATTTTTTGCCATTGTTTCCAATCAGCAATTATGAGTAGCCCACTTTGACCATTCACCATTTGTGCCCATTTATTCATCATGAGCCCTAATCATAGATTTATATTCTCCCCATGATAATGAATCAACACCTCAGTTTTTGTACCCTCAAGTGTTAGTTTGCCCAGTTTATTGCTTTCTGACCTATTTACTTGCAAGTAGTTCTGAGAATGCAACTTTGAGAACAAATATGTTTTGACCTCAAATTCGTCATGAGATGAGATTTGACAGGGTAGAAGTGTGTAGAAAAAAGAATCAGTGCTCCAGTTTTTAGAGCCTGGTCAGAGGTTCGGGTCAATTTTAAAGGGCAGTCAATGGACCTCCTGACACAAATTTGACAATTGGCAAAAAGTGATAAAATGAATTTTAAATGATCAATTTGTGATCAAATTTCATGCTAGACATTTTGAAGATCTCAGTGGATCATTTCAAGGAAGTTTAGTTGTATGAAATTTTTTTTTTTTTTATCAGACCCATTTTGGGGGGCCTGACTAACAGCATCAAAACTTGCTATTGTTTGCAATTTTAAATGACCACGTCAATAATCTTGGAAAAATTAACTTGCATGATCTAGTCAACATTGGGATTGGAAATGAGTAGATCTTTTCATGGAAAGGTTGAGGTTTGTTCTGGTATAACTATAGATATAGAAACTATCAAAGGTGCTTAATTTGATTCTAGTAATTCAACAATCAGAACATAAATTTCAAGCACGGTTAATTCAAAGCTACATGAAAGTGCTTTGAAATATGAGGCTGGTAGACTTGTTGGCTCTTTTACAATCTCAATACACAGGAGAATCTTCTTATGAGGTGGTAGTTTTCTTCTTCACATGTGATGCAGAGGATTTTCAATGTGCCTTGTGATACTATTGCATGTGAAGCATGTGGTGTGCACTTCAATTTTCTTATGTCCTTATTCTAGACAGATGATGAAGCTCAAAGTATTAGTGAAGCTTTTGCAGAGCAACTATAGTGCATCCGTAGAGGTGCATGTCCATGAAAATAAAATAGTGGTTCAGAAAGCTTGGCACAGTTTCTCTCCTACCCCTCCATCTGCATTAATTGTAGGTTACAATGATCAGTGTGACTCGCTTCTTCAATTTGCATCATTTCAAATAATGGACCACCTTCTTACCAATAATCAATGAGCTAAAATTAGTGAATTCAGTGGTAGAGTTGAGAATAGGCTTGGAGCTTGATTATCTAGAGAAGAGGTAGTGTTTGAAGACAAGGTAGCAATGAAAGATCACACTGGTAAATGACTAAGAATCAGATTTGACATACAAAATGACCCATGTCTATATCAAAGACTTCAATGTCTTTAACAAGCGAATGACCTTAAATGTCTTTAACAAGCGAATGACCTTTTTTGAACTATTACATCAATGCGTTTTGGTCCCACAGCTTTTCCATGCAGTGTGGTCCAAGCCTGGATGTAATGATTGAGTGAGATAAAGAAACATTGTGGGTCAACAAAAAGCCAGATCCATCAAAGAAGAATAGACCATACACAAAAGTAGGTGCCGACTAGCAAAGCAAGCTGTTGCAACAAAGGACAGTCAGTATGAAAAGAGAGGAAGTTAGGGAGTTGAATCTAAGATGAGGAAGTTTCCAAGTGGTTCAAAAGATCCTCGAAAGAGGACACCATGGAGCTGAATTTTAGAAGAGTAGAAAAAGAATTAAGAAGGAGGATTTTAATCATGTTAGACTTGCTTCAAATAATGAAAAACACGCTAGGCAGGGGAGTCAACAGTAGGAGATATCCAACATTTGTAGCAGAGGCAGACACCATCAAAGAAATAGAGCATTTTCAGGGGGAGCCCACGAATATTCTAAAAAGCATATATATATATATATATATATATATATATATATATATATATATATATATATATATATATATAAAATAACAAGAGAAGATGCCATCTGTAGAAAGTAGAAGGGAAGACCTCCACGTGAAGCCACTAGAGTTGATTCATTAGGAACACGTCTTGTGTGAGGAGCAGCTCACACATACAAGGCAGAACCTCTGCACTTAAAGGAAGAGCACACAATAAATTTAAGGGGAGCTACGAGCAGTATGGAAGGCGTCAGAGAGAAGTTGCCATTTCAAAGGAATCCACTATGTGAGGAGAGAGGAACACGCCAAGTCAAGAACTATCCACATAGGTACAATGAGCATGGAAGCCACAGTCAAAGCCTATGGAAAGTAAGAAAAAACACATGCTAAGTATAAAGTAGGGGACAACTTCAAATGGAGTCCATGGCTTTTTCAGGTTAGGAGCCGCCAAGCGCAAAGCTCATGCAAGAGGAGGCAAGCTGCCCACGTGATAAGAGAAGGAAAGCACCAAGCCAAAGGAACCATGAGCATTAACGCATTCAAGGAACACACCATCAGGAAATCCACAAGGACAAAGGCTACATGAGAATGGGGCTTCAATAGTAGAAGGTAGAGGAAAGCTTCCATCAGATTTAAAGCTCCATCCACAAAAATCAATGGTGATAATTGAGTAGGAGAGTTCCGCTATATTATCCCACATTGGGAGTGTGAAAAGGTTTTCAAGTTTTTATATACTGATGCACTCAATAGTCGTTGTGTCTTAAAAGAAAAGTGGCTTTTAAAGCCAGAGCGTGTTGGAGGGGACCACAATTTGTGCCTACGGGGTCGAAGATACATATTTTGACTTGCCTATGTACAAGCATACACTGAGTATCAATGGTCCTTTGGTGTTATGCCCCACCATGTGAGTAGAAGGCTTGGTATAGAGGTATTGTGATCTTACGCTCAAGGAGCAAAAGTTTCTTTCCAAACTTCTACGGTGTTGTGAAAATTGAGACCCGCGTAGTCGTAAACCAATTTTAAGATGCTTTTGAGGATACGCTCAGGTCGTGAGAGCATAAAGCAAACTCACCCATGTATGCACGTAAAGAGAAATTGGAGGGGTTTTGACCTTATGAGATTTGGGAGAAATTGTTAAAATATTAATAAACTCATGTGTGCATGTGGGCATAAAGAGATATTCAAGGGTTCACGATTCTACGAGGTGATGATATGAATATTAAGGAAATATTAATTAATTAATTAATATTTCAAATTGATGATCAAATGCAGTTTTGACACATGGTGATAGAAAATTGAAGGAGAGTATAAAAATCAAATGGAAATAAGAAGTTTTCAAACACATATGAAAAATTGGAATAAATTTTTAAGTTTTATATAGTTTAGACTATATAAAATTTTAAATATCTGTTTCAGTCCAGGAGCTTGTTTTTCAAATGGTCATAATAGGGGTTTTTTTTTTTCAAATTAGGAACTTCAATATATCGTTGGAACCAGGAGAAGCCAAATTTTCCATATTTGGGGTCAGATTATGCACAACTCTCCACCAATTTGAGCTATAAGTAAAATTGCAATTTTTGGGGCATTCTCAGTAAAAGTTGCAAAATTCATCATGGAATGTCAGAATCAGTTTGGGAACATATATTGATTTTTTTTGAACCTTAAAAGGAATTATAGAAATGTTTTTACCCTTCTTGAGTTCATTTTAAACCAAATTTGGTCATTCCAGATCAAGCGTCAAATTAGTTATTGGTTCAATCAAATATGTTAGATATTTTGTGATGGTGGAGGCTGAATGATGAAGATTTGATTCACCAGTTGAGAGAAAAGATTTGAAGGATGTTTTTAACCTGTTGAGAAGGTTTTCCAAGTGGATAGATGTCACGTTTTGATTAGATCCGAGAATTAACTCTTGTCCTATATGTTCTTTTCTTTTCCTCATTGTAAGGGGTTCCAATTTTTGTCACTGAGAAACTAGTTGGTTCCAGTCTTTGGAGAAAAACCAATCACTATTGTGATACCATGTTTTGGATCTAGTTTTGGTGTGTTCCCATACTGTGATACCACATGTTTTTCAGCAATTTCTCTTGTATGAACAACATAAATGAAGATAATACAGATAGTTCAGGTCTTTTAGGTGTTTCTATGTTTTGATTGCATGCATATAAATGTATTATTTCAAGGAAATGAATACAAAGGAGCAAGAATTTCATGAGTTTCATTCTAATTCTCGTCTCTATTCTTACTGAATTTTCAATGTTTTATGATCTTTGAACAAAGAGCTAAGGTCATAGATGCAGTCCCTTAAAGTTGTATGTTGTTTTATTGTTGCTTGTGACTCAAGGAGTTATGTAAATGCTTTAGGGAATCAACAAGGTTGCAAGTTTATTGAGAAGGATATGATGTAAGAATGAGATTCAGATTTAACATGGATGTCTATTTACAAGGTGAATGGATAGATCATATATTTGAAGATACAAATAAGTCTCAGATATCTATATGTATGTGATTAATTCATGGAATTTCCCAATAGATAAGGCATTGATTATTTACAGGATCACTTGTTCATGCTGTTGCATATTAGGGGTTTTGTTGAATTCAAAATCTTTTATTCAAATAATTTTAGTTTTTCATGTCTTGTAGTGGGTTGAAAGGAATTAATTGGCACTCAACTTATGAATTTCATAGATATGCATCTAGCTACTGTAGATCTGTGTCATTTCATGAGTTATTAGGAGATATAAGGGGTTTTCATTTGCTATTAATAGGTTCAAATTTATGTTTTAAATGCACTGGTACCATATCTCAGAACCTCAAGGTTAACTCGCCTAGGTCTTGCAGAGCCTAAAATGAAGAAGGAGTTATGCCTTATAGTTGGCCCAAGATTGTAGTCAGGTGTATCTGTCATAGGAAATTGCTAGCCTTAGATGCATTTTTCTAGTTTCTTGGTCATTTTCAAAACTGTTAAATCAAGAGCCAACAAACCCCTTCTACACCTTTACTCTTCCTAGAGTAGATTTCACTCATAGATCTCTTCTTTTTCTTAGAAGGAGGGGAAGATACAATTGCTTTGTTCTTACAATAATTCTCAATCAATAAAATTAACTCTTCATGAAGAATTGGGTGGGAATCTTTTTTTTCTATGACCTTGGAGACTATGGAGTAAAGAAAATCTCAAATAAAAAGGAAATGAGATTCTATCTTTATGCCTAAAGTGTTTCAAAAACACAAAATGAAATTTATGAATGCATTTAGCTCTACCATCTAGGATAAAGTACTCATGAATGCATGAAAGCATATCCTTCTAGATGACCTTGATTTGGCCTAGTTCATAAAAATCACCATCATCTCTGAGTTCTTTTCCTCCTCATCCATTTTTAGGAAGTTCTTAAATGCTACATTCAAAATACTCATTTCCTTACTAAATTCTATGCCATCCTTTGGCAATCCCGTCACCTCAGCAATAAAGTCTTCCATCAAATGCACCATCACTCCATGCAGAGAAACCCTATCCTCCACCCAATTTTTGAAGAAAGCCATAGTGACATGAGGTTTACATCCATGAAGTTGCTCCAAATTATTGGTGACCTTCCCCTTCTATAGAATTTGTCAAACAGACTTTTTGGCTTTCCAAGCCTTAGAATTGTTAGGCTCCTATTTACATGGTTCTCCACCCATTTTAGAAGACTTTTTTATGCTATGGAAAACTAGAGTCAAGTGCATAAGGAGAAATAAAGAAAAAAATAGAACCAAGGTATTCATAATAATAGCTAAGGAACTCATAAAAACAAATACATGCAATGCTAGGATTGAAGTCACATTAATGTACTTTCTCAGGAAAATAATTTTGACATCTGTATCTGCACCTCCAAATTTTATTACATTTCTAATATTGGAAAATATTTCCCTCCTTCATGTGAACTCAATCATAATTAATTAGAAATTTCAAATCCATATCCCTACTAAAATCATTGTGCCATATCATCTTGCATTCTCGTTGGACTGCTTTGTTGGCAATCCAATCGGCCATTGCATTACCTTCACGAAAAGAATGGAAAATAAATAGTTTCTCAAATTCATTCATTAATTATTTAATATCCTTTACACAATCTTCGATTGACCACATGAACAAACTTTTACCATTTAGCATATTAACAATGTTTAAGGAATCTCCTTCCAGCGAGAGATTCTAGAAACCAGTTTCCACAACAATCCTCATAGTATATAGAGTTGTAGTTGCCTCTACTTTATGGCTATTAGATGTTCCAATAGGTATGGCTATAACATCTATTATATTTCCTGTATGATCTCTTAAGACTCTACCACAACCCACTTTACCTAGATTTCACTTGGTAGCACCATCAAACTTCCCTTTAAGCCATCTCGTAGGTGAAGCCTTCCATCTAGTCTTTAGTCTAAGGTCTTCTTTCTTCATATTTGAATTAGTAGAAAGCATTGGGTTATCAATTTGAAAATCTTCATTACAGTTCTTCTGAGCCTTAAAATTTTCCTTTATTTCCCTGACAATGTTTTGTCCAAGCACCCAATCTAGCATTTCTTTATTTTGAAAGATTCTATTATTCATTTCTTTCCAAATGCCCCACCAAAGATGGGGGAGGGTAATTATCCATAGGAAAACAACATTAGTATCCTTAGAGGGATAGATCCAACTTTTAAAACATTGATCAACATTGTTTTGATGGACCTAGGAAATATTCCAATAGTTAAGAATAGAGCTCCAAACTTCTTGACTGTAAGTGCAATTCAAAAATAAGTGATCTATGTCTTCAAAACCTTCTTTACAAAGACTGCACCTATTAACCACATTAATGCCTCTCTTTTGTATATTGTCTAGAGTTAGAATTTTATTTTGAAGTAGGATCCAATAAAAGATATTTATTTTAGGTATAAGACCCTTAATCCATGCTTTTGTCCAAAAAGGTTGATTATCTTTCTCTTTTAAGTTGAAAATAGAGGAAACTTTGAACTGTCCACTAGGATCAACACTCCATATCATCTTATCCTTCTGAAGGGGATGCAAGGAAAAGGCATTCAACATGATCTAGATATTATAAAAAAATTGTTTTACATCAACAAGGTTGATCCTGTATGCACCATTTTAGGCATACAGATCCAATTATTATTATGCTAATAGTGTTCCACGAGAGTTCCAAACAAATGTTTGTATCTATCAACTTGAGTTCTATCCTCAAAGTCCTCAATCAGGGGGTGATCCTTTATCCAAGTATCATCCCAAAATCTGACTTTTAACCCATTTCTAATTTTCCAAGAGCAACCTTTACTTAGGGTATTCTTAGAATCTTGAATAGCCCCCCAAATAACAGAAGGGGAGAGAACATCAGGAGAAGAAAAAAAAATAGGTAAAGAATAAGCATAAAAGAGATATTTATGTTTCCATATTGTACTCCATTCCTTATCATCATGATATACTCTCCATCCTTGTTTAGCCAAAAGAGATCTATTTATACTTCACATTGATTTGATTCCCAGGCCTCCTTCCTGAATAAGTTGATAGATTTGATCCTAGGCTATCAAAGCCATTCTCTTTCTTTCCTCAAATCTAGACAAGAGAAAATTTCTTTGGATTTTATTAATAGTATCTACAAATTTTACTGGTATTCTAAAAAGACTCAAAGAATAAGTAGGAATACTTTGAAGACAAGCTTTAAGGAGGGTTATTTTACCTGCTTGACTCAAAATGTTTCCCTTCTAGCCTACCAGTTTCTTGTTAAACTTATTTATGAGATCTTCCTAGAAAGAGTTTGGAACTTTAGGTCCCAAAGGAGACCCAAATAAATACAAGGAAAAGATCCTATTGAACACCCTAGAATTTCAGCAATTTTGTTCTATCTTGGAACAAGGGTGTTAATAAAAAACAAGGAGCTCTTATTCCAATTAATCAATTGACTTGAAGTAGAGGAGTACAAATTAAGGGCTTTCTTAAGGTTCCTAGCTTCCTTGACATCAACTTTACCCATAAATAAAGTATGATAAAAAAATTGACCATGAGAACAAGTAAGAGGTTGAGAAGAAGGCCAAAAACCTTTAATATCCCCATGCAAAACTAGTTCCCCAATGTATCTTCCCAAGAAATCAGCCAAAATAATAAAGAGGATAGGGGATAAAGGATCTCCCTATCTTAATCCTTTGGAGGGGCTGAAAAATTTAGAAGAGCAACCATTCACCAAGATAGTAATAGAAGAAGTGGAGATCAGTTGAGATAGGACTCTAACAATCTTATGGTTAAACCCAAAAGCTTGCAAAATCTTAACAAGAAAACCCCATTCTACTCTATCATAGGCTTTCACAATATCAACTTTCATGATGAATCTTTGTTTGTTAGAGCAAGATAAGGAATGAATAATCTCATGAGTAGTAATAACAAAATTAAGAATTTGCCTTCCTGGGACAAAACCATTTTGTTGATTAGCAATAAGAGAAGGAAGCAACTATAGTAACCTGGAGGTGAGAACCTTTGAAATAATCTTACAAAAAGAATTACAAAGACTAATAGGTCTGAACTGGTTTGAAGAATCAACCCCAATCTTTTTAGGAATAAGACACACGAAGGTAAAATTGATCTCCTTAAGCATTCTCTTAGCCCCAAAGAATTCATTTACAACATCACATACATCTCTTCCAACTAGATACCATGCCTTCTACAAAAAGAACATAGGAAAACCATGTGGTCCTGAAGACTTATCCACTCCTAATGAGCTAACAACTTAAAAAAATTCTTCTTCCTTAGGAATGGATCCTAACAATTTTCTTTGTTCTTCAGTAATTAAAGAAGGAATCACCCTTAAGAGATCTTCTTGGTTACTTGCATGAATATTAGGATTGATTGTCATTAAAGAAGAGAAAAAAGAGACCATCTCTTTTGAGATATTCTTTTCCTCAGTTATCTTTAGATCACCCTTTTTAAGATATGCAATATGAGTTTTAGCTCTGTACTTCAGGGTGGAAAGATGAAAAAACTTGGTATTCTTATCTCCTTCATTTAGCCAAATCGATCTAGATCTTTGTCTCCAATAGATTTCCTCCTTAGTGACAATTTCATGAAGCTCTACTAGTTTTTCATTCTCTTCCCTAGCAAGGTCAGAAGAATACCCTTCCTTCTGAATATTGCTCTGAATACTTTGAAGATCCTCCTTTAAAGTAGCTTTATTCTCAAAAATATTACTAAAACATCTTTTATTCCATATTTTAACCTCCCTTTTAACATTTCTTAATTTAGTAGCCACTCTAAAAAGAGCGGTACCTTCAACATCTATATTCCACCATTCAACCAGTTAACTCTCAAACTATGGATGTTGCATCCACATTTTTTCAAACCTAAAAAGATTTTTTTTTTGAAATTGATCTTTTTTGCAGTAAATATCAAAGGGAAATGATTAGACCTAATTTTCCATAAAGCCTCCAATTTACAAGAACACTCTTTAGACCAATCAGGGGAAATAAGGGCTCTATCCAATTGGGCTTGAATACAATCATTACCAATCCTCTTATTACTCCAAGTAAACTCAATTCCATGAAGATCTAGATCCATTAAACCTTCTTTATTGATGAAATCCATAAGATCGAATCTACCATCTAGTTGACTTGCATTACCTCCCTTTTTTTCATGATCATAGAGAGGAGCATTAAAGTCCCCCAAAGTAATCTTTACTCTTTATATGAGAAAGGGTCTCCCAAACCTTTTTCTTGGGATTCTTTAAATTCAAAGCATACATATTAACAATATACCAAACATTTTTCTGGTCAATGCTAGTAATTTTGACCACCATAAAATGTTTACTAGCATTTAAGATAGTACCTAAGTAAAAGGATTTCTTCCATAGCATCAAAGTACCTCCTGAAGCTCCTTCTGAACTACTAGCTCTTATACAGTAATCTTTAAAAGACTTAATTTGTTAAGCTTCCTCCTTTTCCATTTTGGTTTCTTAAAGCAAAAAAAAATCTAGTTTATGCTCTCTTACAAAATTCCTTACAGTGTCAAGTTTATGAATACTATTCAAACCCCTTATATTCCAAGTAATAATTTTCATTTTTTTTTTTAGGGGTAAAATTCAGAATAGTTGCTTGTCATCCATCAACAATATTATGCATACTTTCCATTTCTCTAGTTTTCCTTGGAGATTTCCTTCCAGTTTTCTCTAGAGTTCCAACATTTAGTTTCACCTTGGATTGCTATTCTAATTTACTACTACGAGTATCCACTCTTTTAGGAACTAAGTTATTCTTCTTTTCTAGCTTTTTTCCTTTGGTTCAGTTTTTGTTTCAAGTCCTTTCCTTCCTCTTTTTTCTCCTCAGATTCATCATCATTCTTAAAGGGAACAATTTATTTGCATAAAGGTGTCTCAATAAGTTTAGGGGAAGCAATGTGATTTTCAATCACATGAAGATTCTGGTCTTCTTCTTGCACCATTAGTTTGTAACTATCTGATGGAATTTCACCCTCTAATTCCTCAATCTCTATTAGATCTTCCCAATTAGTCTCAGTTCTCTGATAAATAATTATTTGCTTCATCGTATCTGTCAAGATTTCTATATTTTTCTTAGGTGAGGCAGAAACCAGTATATCCCCAATCTCCTAATTTTCACTGCTCATGTTTTCCTTCAAATCTGATTTTTGCATTTTACCATATTTTAGAGAATTCGAGTTCAAATTATCTTTCGCATCTTTAGCATGAATAACTTTAGGTTTCCACACTTTCTTTTAGACTTTGGCTTGTTTCTTTTTATCTTCCTTTTCAGTCTTAAAGGTGTTCTTTCCTTTGTTAGGACAGTTTTTCACCCAATGGCCTTATTTTTCATAGGCAAAACATGTATTTGGGAGATCTTCATAAATGACTTCCTACATTCTTTTCCCCAATTTTGAAATGAGTTCAAGTGATTCAAGTTTTCCACTTTCACATATAACCTAGCACTTTGAAGTTTAGTTTTCTAAGCCATTGCCTGATCCATTATAGTAAGATCCCCAAAGGATACAACAATTCCTCTAAAGATATCTTCATGCCAAAACTCTAAGGGAAGGCTAGGAAGTCTTACCCAGATCAAAGTAGTTAAGAAGAAGGTATGAGATAAATCCATATTTGGATCCCTTTTTTTAATAGTGAGAGTACTTTTGCCAAACGCCCATGGACCTCCATAGAGAACCATACTCACATCTTCTTTGCAGTTAAATACAAAAGAAAAAAAGCCATTCAACATAGGGGCAATATCAACTTGACCACGAATAGCCCATTTTCATTTAACCATTTTAAAAAAAGTTTCTATATCTAGTCTAGCCTTCATAAATTTTCCCAAAAGAGTAAACTCCATAGAGCAAATACAGAAATAAAATATGAGATCTGGAATAAAAAGTTTGAAACTCACCTTCTCCCAGCAAGCATTCAATGTTATTACAGGGAAGGATGATTTTCCACTTGGTTTCCTACCAAACAGGGATGACCAAGTCTTTTGATCATCGACTCCTTTCCATGAATCTTATGCATTCCTTTCAATAATAGCCTCCACACTATCCAAAGGATTTTTTCTTTCTTGAATACCTGGCCCATCATGTGATTTTTAGAAGAATCCAAAGAAAGGTTCTAGACCCCACAACTAGTGGAACCAACATCCGTAGATTTTTCAAAAAAGGCCAAATTTTCCTCAAGTTGCCCTTCTGTCCCATTAGAACTTAGCAACTTTCCCTAAATTCACCCTTCAGTCCCACCTAGATCAGTTCCTCCCACAAGATTCTCCCCTACTAGTTTCATGCCAAGAAGTGCACCAGACAATTCAAAAATGGTTAGAGCACTAGCCATTCTTCTTTTTTGACACTTGTGACATTATTTGTATAGTGGCAAGTCAAATTGGGATATTGGAAATAGACATCCAACCTTAATTTTAACCAATTAGAAATGTTGAAGTTATACCTTATTGCATAATATTGTCAAATGAAGGTTCTAATTAGAATAAATTAGGACTTCAAGTTTAGGGTGACTTTGGAGGGCATTATTCGAGTCCTAGGGTGTTCTTTTGGTAAAATTAAGTTACCTACATGTTAGTACTATATATCAGGGCTTTAATTTTGACTTTAATTTAAATCACTTTTCCAATTCTTTTAAAATCTCATTTTTCAAGTATTGAGAAAATGGAAGAAATCTTACCCAACTTTTCACCTTATCTTCAATTAGTTGGAGTTCCAATCAAATAGGGAGACTTAGGTGAAGCTAAAGTGATTTTTCTCTTTCATGATGGAGATAAAGGAGTTTATTTTCTTATTAAAGGGCAATTTGAAAATAGAGTTTTCATTCATCCACTTTCTAGTTTAAGAGATTTTTTATTTTTTGGAGATTTGATCAAGGAAGGGTAGATGGCTCTTCTCAAATAAGTTCATTTGTCATATCTTGGGGAATGGTTGGATATTTTTCCATGTTTTAGGAATTATGTATTGTATTGTTTTTCTAAATAAAAGTTAAGTAAATTTGGCTATAGATGCATATGTGTATTGTTCATTTTCCATGTTGTATTGTTGGATGTGAATGAATTTCTATTTTTTTTCTTTCTCTTTAATTTTGAGACTATGATGTTATGGGTGAGGAAGGACATCACTCAATCTTGGGAGAGAAGAAGTGGCCTTTAGGTGAAGGTGTTAGTTGGGTCTTTCCCTTGAGTGCAGAGTCTCTTCCCTGGAAGGAAGAGGGATACACATATAGTATGGGCTGGATGTGCTAGTACATTGTTATGCACTTTGGGGGTTGATAATGGGAGAATATTTGTGAGAGTTAGTATGTATTTATTTTGTATTCCTTTTGAAGATAATTTTTTTTTCATGTATTTGGCTTCTCCTCAGGGTTTTAGGTACACCTTCACCCATTCTATTGGTTACTATGGTAACTTGTTGTGTAAGTCCAAAAAGGGTGTTAAATGTTGGATCATTTAATTATTATTTTTTGTGTTTGTGCTTGATTGTTACCTAGTTGGTCTTGGTTCTCCAATCTCGATGGGAAGTTTCATAGAGACCTAGGTTGGGAGATGAGTTCTCCATGGTTTTTAGTGTTTTTTGTATAGGCTTCTAAATGGATTTGTACTGAAGAAAATCTTGGAATTTTTTTTTGTTGTTGGAGGTTTACAAAAGATTTATAATGAATATTTTTAAAAGTTATGTATTGAAAAAGATCAATTGTAGATCTTCATTATGCAATTTTTGAATTGTTGTAAAGATCCAATTGTGATTGTGATATTTGAAAAGACTTTTCAACATTGTGAATACATTTTACTTTAAATATTTCCTTGAATCTGATTTAAAAAAATTGAAATTTGTAGCAATAATCTCTTAATGATCTAGTATGAATTATTAAAGTGTTTCAAAAATTTAAAAATTTAAGAGTATGTATGTGTATGCTTCTTATTCAAATATTGGGTATGACAAACATGTTAAGTCTTTGGATAGTTTTCACCTATCAGATTCAATAAGATGAATTTGGGAAAAAATAAGTTAGAGCCAAATGTTGCATGAGAACTTTAAAAATATGTCAAACTTGTTGACTTGTGTCAAATGATGATGTTGGGTTATGTTGAAGATGAACACTTGAAAGTTTGTTTGCAGGTTTTTATGAGTTGGTATAACATAACTTTTTTTCTCTATGAGAGAAGACAATCAAACTCTTGACTTCCATAAGTGAAAGGGGAGGGCTAAGAATTTTTTTGAATAATAATGACAATGTTTTTGGTTCTGTGAAAAGAGGTTTTGAAGGGACACAAAACCCTTTAATAAAATATATCTAAAGATGTATATTAGTGTAGCAAAAAAATACGACAAAACTATAATAAAACATGCCAACAATAACCAAAATCTAGTCATGGAGAAAGACAACAACAAAAGGGACAAGCCCTAAGGACAATACAAACTAGAAACAAAAAATAACAAGTAGAGAACACCAACACACAACTAACCTACACTCTTTAGAAAATCCAAAGCTCTAGCTCAAGCTTTTCCATCTTCTCCACCACTTTCTTGATCTCTTTATCCTCAAAAACATTAGAAGAAACCTTCTTCTTAGTGTTGGATATGTTTTTTTTGCTAGAGCCAACCTGGCTACCAATAGGTGAATCCTTGCCATCCATGACTTGGATGATGACTCTATCATTAGTAGATCCTTCCAACTTACTACAGAGAATTTTGATGTGCAACTCTAGTAAGGAATTCCCTTCAATCCAAAATCTAGACTAGAGATCCTACCTTCCAAATCTAAAACTTTGGTTTCCAACATATAAAGAGGAGAAATGTCTATCACAACACCTATTTTATCATGCATGTCCTCATTGGGCTAGTACTTTCCAACACCTATAACACTATCCTTAGTGATCTCCTCCTAATTTTTCACCTTACTCTCAAGAGCCATAATCCTCATATTTACCACCTTAATCTCATGAAAATACCATTTGATGGATCTATAAAATTCAAAGGTCCCATTGTTGGTAGAAAGAAGAACATCCATATTAGACTAGCTACTAGAATAACTCAAGATAAACATGGAGGGGTCAATAATTTGGAAGGACTCTAACCTAAATTCTAGATTAATCTTTGGTCTGAGGACTCCAAACTTGACCCTCCCTAAATTAACTACCTTCTAAGTGTTGTTATCCTTAGATTGGAGAGTTAGCATATTGGGAGAGGTATGAGTATAAATAAGATTGTCCATGGCAGGCACATGAATGAGTACCAATGAAGCCTCCTTAGCATCTAAACAAACCTTCTTCTACTTCTTACTCTTTATGACAGTAATAGGGGAGGAGTTTCTCTATTTTTTTCCCTTGACTATCAAGCTCATCTCTTTCTATGTTGATTATTTCCTTCCTCATCATATTCTTCATTAGAGGAAATAACCACCTTAGGATTTTTGTATTTCTTTCCCACAACCTTATTAGTTTTAAGTGTTTCTTTGAGGCAGACCCCTTACCTTTTGTCTTGGTAGATGTTGTCTCAATTTCCTCAAATCCTAGATCTTCACTAGCCTAAGTATTAGAGAAATTCTACTCATTGTAAGACTTAGAATTGTCACTCTCTTCCCTATAGTCAATATTTAAAAAAAAATAAAAATCTCCACAGAGTGAGAATCAATATGTTTATAGGTAAGAACCATGAGACCATCATGCCAAGGAGGGTTAATAACCTCATGGAAAGAAATGCTATTTATAATGGACTTTAGGGAGGTATACAAATAAAAGGGGATGAATATTTTAATGTTGTGTCTAAAGTGATTTAGTAACACAAAATGGTGGGAGCAAATATGAAAAAATCACCCATTAAACATATCATAATATGTTATTTCCATGAGCATAAACTTATAAAATTTATTGATAGATTCAAGGGAATAATATGTCTTACAAAACTTGACTAGAGCTTTATGCTCCTCATATTTTAGGAAATCCTTTGCAATTATTTCTAAATGTTTCATATCTCTATAAAAATTCTTGCAAACAATGCGAGTTCTCATAACCTGAGAGATCATATCCTTCATGAATGTAATCTTCCTCACTTTGTACAACAAATTACCTTCATCCCAATTCTTATGAAAGAACTTATTAACTATAGGGTTGCGTTAATGGAGCTGCTCCATAAAAGCTGACAATTTGCTAGCTTTCAAAATTTCAATAACCTTTATTCTTTTTCTCCATTTCTCATAATTGAAAGGCTCCCTGTGTCTTCCTTATTACCCTATGTTGATTCTAAACCTACAAAATTACAACTTATCCAACCAAGAACCTTAGAATTTCTAGGAAAAGAGAATCAAATACAAGGAAAGTAGGTGCCATAGAAATGTAATAGGACTCTGATCAAAATTATGATCAAAATATGTGAGTAAAAGAGGTAATAATTATTATAACTACCGCTAAGGAACTTTGCTTTCCTTGTAATCATCAATGCATTACCTTGATGTACCATTTTGCTTATTTCAAATGACCCTTTCCTTTGAAATGATCTTTTCATAATTAATACAAGTGACCTTTGACGAAAGAGCCACTTCACCCAACCATCTCATTTGTTGATTCATCCTAACTAACACAATCACTAGAGTGTCAAAAACCATATAAGACTCTCTACAAGCATAGGATATGAAACAATTAGCCATAGATATAAGAAGGCTCCTAGTTTCTTGAATTATATTTGAAATTTTCCAAAATGGGATCAATAACCCCTTAAGAAATTAACAATATTTTTAGAATCATCCTCCAGTCAAAGATTGAAAGTACACATCATTTTATCCATTATTATATCTTGAAGAGATGTCATTACCTCTATATAGTAATTTTTTTTGTTTTTCCAAGGGGAGTGCCACAACAACAATGCATTGGCTCAAATGTGTTCTTAACACTCCTCCACACCTAGCTAACCCAAGGTTTCTTTTGGTTTCCCCATAAAATTTATCTTTGAGCCAATTAGTAGGAGGAAAGAGCC
Source organism: Cupressus sempervirens (assembly GCA_028749045.1). Classification (NCBI taxonomy): domain Eukaryota; kingdom Viridiplantae; phylum Streptophyta; class Pinopsida; order Cupressales; family Cupressaceae; genus Cupressus; species Cupressus sempervirens. Next base: position 820,501,720 of record CM053786.1, read on the forward strand.
ATTTTTGAGGATAATATTCTTTAATACCATCAACATTTCTAGATTGGAGGAGAAGGATCTAGAGAAATTAAATTTTTCTAAAATAGCCCTCTCAATTTAGAAAAACACCAACTTGGAGAAGAAACCATGTCTCTAAAAATCCAATTATTCTACTATTTCCAAATGCCCCATTAAATATGAGGAAAGGAAAAGGACCAAGGACACTTGATTCCTTATAAAAGGAAGAGGGAGGGACCATTGAATAAAATAATTAGAAACAAAAAGGGGGAATGCCTAGGCCATATTAAATATACTAATTAGATATCCCTAAAAAGAGGAAAAAGAATAAATATGTGGTTACCCTATTCATTACTGTTGTAATATAGCACACACCTATTTGGGAGTGATAAATCTCGCATGCATAAGTTATCCATAGTGAGAATTCTATTCTAAAGGAGGATCCAAAAAATACATTAACTTTAGGTAAAAGACTAGGAATCAAAGCCATTGCCAAATAGGAGGGAGAGTAAGGGACAACTATAAGGTGTTATTGTTAGATGCAATATAAAATGAACCAAAGGGAGTAGAAACCCAATCCAATTCATGAAAATTATAAGCAAGCACAATTGAAGAAAGGATAGTCAACAAGGGAGAAAGAATGGGGGAGACAACTAGAAGGTCCACCCAACCAAAACTAGTTGAATAATTAGCAACAAAAATCCCAAAGTTGGCCTTGTAGACTCCCTTCCAAACATAAAGATCATCATAATTAACCAACTTTTCCATAGGGAGTGAGCCATTTCCCAAAATTGACTAGGTTACCTCTACCAATATTCCACTTGATACCCATGGCTACCATCTCTCTAGCTTTTTGAATAATTGAACCATTAATAATATGAATATAAGTCAAGAAATCATGAAAAGTAAGATTATTGAGAAGGTATCTTGAGGAGAGGAAGTCTCTCCATTCCCCTTTAAAATTCAAAATTATCCAAACCTATTCGGCCAAAAGGACTTGATTGAAGGATTTAATCTTTCTAATACCTAGTCCACCTTTCTAATTTGGTAGGAAGACCTTGCTCCAAGATATCAAAGGAAGCACTTTATGATCTTCAACCCAAAACCAAAGAAAATACATTTGAATCCTCTCAATGACCTCAATGAATTTAGAGGGATAGAAAATAGGCTAAGAGAATAAGTACAAAGGTTTTGAAGGGTGGATTTAAGGAGTTAAATATTAGAAGCTTGGCTGAGAAATACATCCTTTCAACCAACTAAATTCTTATTGAATTTATCAACCAAGAATGCCAAAAAAGAATTAGGGGGTCTTGAACCAAGAGGAAGACCCAAGTATGTCACATCCAAAATTTTAATAATGCATCTCTACCTATTAATAGGGGCATTGATAAAAAATAGAGAACTCTTATCCCTATTTATCAATTGGCCCATAAAATTACTATAGCAACTAAGATAAATTTCAAATTATTTTCCCCTAGATCATATATGCCCTTGCAAGAACATTGTTGTTAACAAATTGTTGATGGGAGAAAGTGATATTTGCAGATGATAGCTTGATCCCAAGTAGACTCTTGTTAGAAATACATGAGGAAATCATCCAACTAAGGGATTCAATAATGATGAAAAATATGATAGCTAATAATGGGTCACCCTGTCTAAGACCTCTGGAAGGTTAGAAATAAAATAAAGGGGAGCCATTAAAAAAAGCCAACTTTGAAGGAGGAGTCACTAATCATGGAATTAACTTGAGAGCATTAGGATTAAAGCCTTGGGAAAGTTCAACTTGAGCAAAAAATCTTCATTAGACGAGGCTTCAAGGGAGTGAATCACTTCACGGATAGAGGTGATAGAATCAAGAATCTACCTACCAAGAAAAAATCCTAACTAATGATGAGAAATTAAAGTAGGAAGCAACTGTATGCACCCTAAATTGGTTGCCTAGACTATGGGCCCCAATTCTTCAATTTATCAATTTCTTGAATCAATTTCCTGAATCAATTCAAATAAAATTTCTTGATCAAATCATGATTAATTAATTTATTTCAATATTTCCTAAGGTTTGATCATCTTATTCTAAGTCTTATTCAATTAAAAGAAAACTTCTCATTTAATTAAATAAAATAGCTCCCATTTAATTAAAAGAGCTTGCTCTCTTTTAATTAAATTAAATCCCCACTTAGATCTCTCTTTCTGATGAAAAAAGGAAATAAATTAAATAAATAAATAAATAAATAAATCCTTTTTCTCTACACTTGAATGCACATATTTCTAAGTGGGATTCATTATTTCTTCTTTCTACTTTCTTGTCAAACAATCCTCTTTTCTTATTGGTGGAATTTTGTCTCACATGGATCAGGCCTTATTATCCCATATTGGTTGTGAGAAACCTCCTACCTCCAGAATTGAATATATAAGGAGCCCTCATTTTCATATAGAGAAAGATGTTAGTTGCTATAGTATTTTTATGCTATAGGTTTGGAGAGTGATTTTAGAGGAATTTGAGAATTAGGGTTTGGACATTGGAGCTTCTTTGCAACTTCTTCTTTGCAACTTCTCTCTTCTTGTCTTCTTCTCTCTTGCATCCATGGCTTCCATCATCACGCTTCATCCTTGAATTCTCATATTAGCTTAGAGTCATATTTTCTTCATAGGTTAATCTTGCATTGTTATTTCCTTTCATAGATTATATTTCCTTTGTTGCATTGCTTTGCATTGTTATCATTTAGATTAGCTTTCATCTTCATTTTCATGCATATTTTGATATTTGAATCTCTCATTTTATGGTGTACTTGCATGGGTGCAAAATAGGTCAAAATGACGGCCTCCATTACAAACCCTTGCACTCCATGAATAGAGAGCTATGGATTGCCATTTGAGATCTCATTCTTGAAGAATCTTGGATATAATGATTTATATAAGTGTGTCAACATTTAACACATAGCAACACTAGAAGTATGAGAGTTAGAACCTTTGAGATAATCTTGTAGAAGAAATTATAAAGAATAATAGGACATAATTTATCTATAGTGTTTACCTTGATCACCTTTAGAACAAGGACAAGGAATATAGTATTGAACTCTTTAAGAATATTCTTGGATCCAAAAATTCCTGAAAAAATTTAATTATATCCTTCTTAACAATCTCTTATAAATTTTGGAAAAGGAACATTAGGAATCCATTAGGCTAGGGGAATTATCTCCTTCAAAAGATAGGAGGGAAAGTTTGATCTCTTTAGCCTTTGGAATGACTCATATACATCTATTTTGATATCTACTTGCATACATGAAATACCTACCCATTGGGAGCACACTTAAACAAGGAAAATATTAATTGTAAAACACATATGAATATATCAAATGAAATAACTAAACTAATCTTGAGTTTCATTGAGCAATGCAACCAAGAAGAAAAGTCTCATGCAACCTTGTAGCAACTCAACAAGGGCACCCAAAGATACCTTGTTGGTGTGCTTAAGATGAAGGGATGTGGATGTCCTCTCCATAAAAATAAATATTGAATTTCAAGATGATTAAAGTGATGAATGAAGCTAAAGGAAATGAGTGAATAATTATTTAATTGGAGGCTATGGAAGAAGCCATTCATAAAAACATTCAAAGGAAGTGATATAGATGCAATAAATCAAGCTAAGAGTGCAATGCTACTATGAAAATGCAAATAACTAAGAACAACATACAAAAACTACCAAAGGTTAGTATTATACATAAAATATAGAAAACTCTAACATGAATCTAGCATGATAACAATGCAATGAAGGGAGATGGAAAGTGCTTGAGACAAGGGCTCTATTTATAGGCTTGAGGGAGACCTTGATGAGGTAGCATCTATGTGGCATCCATATAGGTGCCACAAGGGAGACACTTGTGCTAAGGTACAAGCCATAAAAAAGTCAAAATAAGCCTTTAAGGCTTTGAGTGGATCAAGGTGTGCTCACACATGTGTGAGAAACCTTGGGGAAATGAGTTGGGGGACAAGGTGTAATAGTACCTTTTTGGAGAAATTAATGAAAGGAGGCTCCTTGGGCTTTGAGTTTATCACACGTGTGAGAAACCACTGAGGTGCTTAAAGGTGTTTAGGAAAGTTCTTAAGGTTAATAAAGTGAGTTTAGCTAGTGGGTAGGCTTAGGAGAATGAGAGTGATGGGTGATAGGATATGTTTTAGGTAGGATTAGGATTAACTTAAATAAGATTTAATTTAATCATAGGATTAGATACTTTATTGAAGTGGAGGGATTTAAATAAATTGTATTTATTTAAAAGGGGATTTATGGAACACTTTGAATTAAATAAATTTAATACATTAGAGGGATGTATTAAATTTAAATGCCTTGGGAAGGTGAACTTATTTAATTAAATAATTAGAATAATATGAAAAATATAATAAATTAATAAATAATCAATTATAGTTTCAAGTGAAATATTAAATAAATTAATATAGTGTTTGGGTTGATTTTAAGCCTCTACATTTTGCCCCTCTTTGATGTAATGTTAGGCTGACATTGCATCAAAGAAAATAAAATATAGGTTTCCCCACAGATGAGAGGAATCCTAGGAGTCATGTAATAGTGAGGACAAGGGAGGAGGATGTCCCGTCAAGAACATAGGACAAAAAGGACCCATTCTATTCAATTTTCTAGAAAAAGAGCACGTGAGAAAAAATGACAGAAATAAATAAATTAGAATTTAGCATGACTTGTGGGAAGATTAGGAATGAATGGGATAATGATCAATTATCTTGAGAAACATGCATAATGAATCTAAATGCATGCTAACTACATGATATTATGAGATTCAATTATGTTCATATGGGAGAACACACCATAGTTTGATTTTGCAAAAGGAGTTATGCATCATGTGCTATAGTAACATGGATGACAAGGTTCCTTGGCGTGGACTAGACTCTCAAACATAGTAGAGACTTTAGGGGCATAGATTTATTTTCATAGCTATGATGGAACAAATGACATATATGCACTAGAGAGGTCTAGGCACACCCAATTTTTTTTTAGGGATTTTGGTGGAAAGCATGCTAACCATTTTCCCCTAGTGAGCAATGAATAACCATAGATTAGAAACTAACTTAGATGTGCTAAAGAATTAGGGAAACGGATAATGTTACAAGTGAAACATGTAATAAAATGTTTAAACATTCAAGAGAATAACCAAGATATTGAAGATTGAGGCAATCTTGAGGAGGTTGTAACTAACCCACAAAGATGAAATCAACAAAAGACCTCTTAGCCAAGTAGTCATTTAGTCCATAGTTCTTCCCATGAACTTTATTTTGATGGTAAAATTTGATATGCCAACTTAGGAAGGAATCATCTTGAAAGGAAAATATTGATTGTCTAATTGAATTTTGTCAAAAATATTTGTCAAATATGTGATTTTTTGCTGGTAATTATGATGAAATGAACAAGGTTCTCAAATTGTTTGGTCCTAGTGTGAATTTGTGTAAGTTCTATTGCAATCATTGTTTTGATAAGATTAGTTTGCCGGAGTGAAGATCAATGTCATTAGATTATATGATGAATAGAAGAATCCAGATAAGATATGATAAGATGATGGATGAAGGAAGAACTTGATTTGATTGGAAGAATGATTTTGATAATGTTGTGTTAGAAGGAAAAAATATTTAAGTAGGACAAAAATTGATTTGAGGAGAAGATACACTAATTTGATATGAAAGGATTGGAAGAAGGGAAATTTATTTATATTAGAGGATGTATGAATTTATTGAATTGATGAAATGTAGAATATATTAAAACCAATGACAATGGAGAAGTAGGGAATGGTAAAATGGATGGAAGTTACAGGGAGATTTTTTATGGATAGGTGATAGAGAGATGAAATGAATGGTGAAAGAATATGGGGGACCAAATGATGTGGTACAAAAAAATGGGGAGCCAAGGACCATGTTTGAAAGGAGTTAAAATGCCCCATACCAAGGATAGAAAAAATAGAAGTAAACATGGTGGGAAAATATGCATAAGAATGGAATGGTGGTGCAAAAGCTATTGTATGGAGGAAGCAAAGGCTTTTGTATTCCAAAGCATGTATGGACATTTTTCTATTTTTGTGTGTCTTTCTCTAGTTTAAATCATAAGAAAAGTTATGAAAGTGGAAGAGATATGAATAAGGGATATGGGATGGAGGGTATGAATATCATAGTGATAATGATATGAAGGATATGGATGAAATGTGGCACATGGAATGGAGAAAATGCATGGGATAATCAAGACCAAGAATATATGAAAGGATGATGGAATCAAGTAGGATTATGTATGGAGGATGGATGAAATGAATATGAGAAGGACTATGGGATGCATGATATGGATAGGATGTCAAGATTAAATATGTTAAAGGTTGAAGGAAGTATGTAGGATAATGGATGGATATGAGAAATGGATATGGAAAGGGAGGATGGATGGATGGAATGAATAGGATAGTTAAGATCAAAGATGGAAAAGGATGATGGACAATAGATGGAAATATGGAACATATGTAAGGAAATGCAGTATGAATGGATCTTTCCCTCAATGCAGATGCAAGTGGAAGAGGAAAAGTGAATGGATGAATAAGTGGACTTGGAAGAAAATGATAGGGAAACAGAGGAAGGACTCATACATATATATAAATGGATGGCATCCCTTGGTTTTTTCTTCCTTTTTCTTTTTGATTTCTAAGTAATTTTTACTATTTTCTCATAGATGTTGGTAGGATTGTAAAAATAATAATGAAATAGGTTGGGAAATTGAGGGAATGGTAGGGAGGGAAACATGGTTGATCATTGCTAGTTGGAAGACTTGTGAATGAGTAGATAAATGAGGTGGAAAGATTATCATTGGCAAACAACTTGAAGGGTGATGGAAAGGAGGAAATTTTGGAGGATATGGAGGAGAAAGTTTGAATTTTGGTTTATAAGGACTGAAATGGATGAAGGAGATGATGGATTTTTGGACATAAGGACCCAAAATTGAGTTGGTAAATGGAAGTTTTGAGGATTTATGGATGGAGGAGGCATTTGGATTAGCAAAATTGGATAACATTTTGATTTTTTCTTTTAGATTCATTGCTTCATTAAGTATCTTTGGAATCCACATAATTTTTGCATTTCTTTTTTAGTCTTTGTGGCATTTTGATTTTTTCTTTCTTTTGGCTTGCATTTTTCTTGAACATTTCTTTTATAGGGGACATGTTGACCCTTGTAGTTTCATGCATTTTTGGTTTTATTCACTTTATCTTTGGCATCAAATCTACTTCTTGATGCAAGGACACCCTGGGTTTCCATGCTATCCTACTCATCTTTGTTTATTTTCCTGTTAGTGCTGAGTTCTAGTGGTTGCTGAGTTGCAGTTGCTTCCAAGTTTAGTGTTGGCCAAGTTATTTAGTGTTGGTTGAGTTGTTCAATATTGGGTGAGTTGTTTAGTATTGATTGAGTGCTTTGGTGGCTGAATGTTCCTTCATGCACCATGTGATCCTAATGTTTGGTGATGCTCAGTTCCTTCTTTGAATGAGTTTATCTATGATTGGATCTTAGCATGAGTCAACTTTTGTATTTAATTTAGGTTGTGAATTTAATGTAAGGATCATGTCTTGCGATGTGTATAGACCATTTGGAGGTTGACCTTCTATTATTTAACAATGTAGAATCTTCTGTAAGCGATTTTGGCAAGTATAAATATGGTTGTTTAGGTTAAGTTAGGTATGCTTAGAGGGAGAGTTAGAAGTTGAGGGATCTCAAAGTTTGAATTAAAGATCTATGAAAATTCTAGGTTGGGAAGTTCATAAATCTTGTTGGTTGTAACTTGAAAGGCTTCATAGTTGGTCATGTATCCTAAAAATTTGATGAATTAATAAAGTATTTGTTGCTCCTTCTTTCCTTGGTATTTTTATTTATGTTGTTTTCTTCATTGTGTTTACTAAACAAGGTGTTTGGATAGTTAGGTGTACCTTTGGCCCTATATTCTCAATCCCTCCTTGCATTAGGTGGTATCAGAGCTTGAGGTTCTTCCTTGAGGAGATTGGATCATGTAGAACCCTGATTGGTTTTGGTTGTAGGGTGGTAGATATGTGGATTTGAACTATAAATTGTAAAGGGTTATGATCTTGTAGGAATATTTTCATCAAGATGGTTCAAGGTAGCAAAAAAAATAGGTTACTAAATTTCTTATATTGTATTTTCTTGATTTCAATAAGGTATTTCAAGTTGAATGTGATGCAAGTGGTAGTGAAATAGGAGCTATGTTAAGTCAAGGAGGTGAACCTATTTCTTTCTTCAATGATAAGTTGAATGATGTTAAAAATAAGTATTCTATGTATGATCAAGAATTTTATGTTATTATTCAAGCCTTGAAGAAGTGGAGACATTATTTTATTCCTAGGGAGTTTGTGTTGTTTACTGATCATAAATATTTACAATATTTGGGAATTCAACATAAGTTGAATCAAAGACAGATGAACTGGGTTGAATATTTGTAGATTTTCACATTTGTGATCAAGAATAAGAGTGGAGTCTCTAATCAAGTTGCAGATGCATTGATAAGAAGATGTTCTTTGTTGATCGAGATGAAGACTGAAGCTCTTGGTTTTGATGAGATGAAGGAGTTGTATGATATTGACACTGATGTTTCCAAAGGAATGGAGAGAGTGCAGAGTACCAAATCTATTAGATAAATTGAGTAAGTGTTATGAGTATTTTATTCAAGATGGTATGTTGTTCAAATGAATTCAGTTATGTATACCAAGAAGTTCTATGAGAGTTAATCTGATTAAGCAAAATAATAGTGGTGGATTGGCTAGATATTTTGGTATTGATAAGAAATTGTGTTTGCTTAAGGATAAGTACTATTGGCCACATATGTATAAGGATGTTCAAAATTTTGTAAAGAGTTATGGAAATTTTCAAGTTGCAAAAGGAGTAAGTTAGAATACTAGGTTGTATACACCTATTTTTGTTCATGAGAAACCTTGGAGTGGCATCAGTATGGATTTTGTTCTTCGATTACATAAGATAGAAAGAGGGTATGGTTCATGTTTTTGTTGTGGATAGATTTTCTAAAATGACACATTTCATACTATTAGTGAATAGATTACCTTTTCCTACTAAAACAACAATTCAATCTATGCCCAAGGCTCAAAAAATCCAATGAGGTTCATATCAGTTGGGTGAATGTTGTGTTATTCATTTCCTTCTAAATTTTATAGGTATAGCTCCCTTTTACAAAATATTTATCAATAAACTTGAAAGATCAAAATCAGCTAAATGCACACTTTTGTGAGAAAGTGGATAAGGAATGCTCATGAACTCTTAGATACTGAGGTGGGAATTTACATATTCAAAAAATCAATGAATGAAAAACTCATAGTCTTTCAATGAACAAGCAAGATTTAACTAAGGAGTTTGAACATTACAATAATTCAGACTAATTTGGAAAAAGATAAATGAAAATGAACAACAAATAAATAGCATTAGATGTCACACAAAACTAATCATCACAGCTTACAAAGTAACCATGACTGAACTGCTTTAAACACCAAGTTTTATAGCACAAAAAAATGTGATAGATATATATTAAAAAAGACTTCTTTAGCACCAAGTCATTTAAGAAAGCATTTCCAAATATATGACTATCTATCTATTGCTACTTCTAGATAATTAACTTAAAATAGTACTAGCTTTATCAGAGTATATTTTTTATTGCTAAAAATCTCAACCCTAAATAGCTAAATGCTTTAGCATTTATATTTCATTACAAACCCAAAAAGACCTCTATTAAAGCCTAGCCTTTCAGTTAGAAACAATTGTGAGAACAAGAAACAGTTTTAAAAATAGCTTGGAAAAAAAAACAAAAAATAACTGCTCCTAACTAAACACCATCGTCGGTATTCCCTCCATCTACCATAGTCTACTTCACCAATTTCTAGCTCCTGAAGGCATTTGTGAACTCTTGCATTGCATTGGAGTGAGGATTCTTCAAACTGTGTAACTTTGATCTACAAGAATCATTTTTCCATTTTAGCTCTTTAATTCTTTGCCTTTGCCTCGACATGAGATTCTTATCTAGATATAACATTGATTCAATGTTTTCTAAGGTAGTAAAGTTTTTGGGGGTAGGCGTGTCATTTTCTTTGATTTCTATCACAACATCATTGAAGTTCTTGATTAAGACCTCATAGTCCATGTTACCATCTTCAAGTTGTGGGATTTTGGTAGGGTTAACAACCCACATGTCCTTTAGGAGTTCTTTGTGCATTCTCATGATTTTAGCTTCCACTGATTGCATTTCTTTAATGGCTCCTTTATAAATTGACTCCTTCCAACCCATATTTCTCCTAAGAATGAAAAGCATGCATGAATCTACTATTTTCATGGGATTTTCATTTAGAAACTCAAATACTGCGTACTTCTCAACTTCATGAACCTAGAACACAATGGCTTGGAAATGATTCAAGTTGGCTTCCCATACTAGTATAAGGGTTTGAATTTCTCCCAACAACACTTCTCATTTAGTGAATGTGGTGGTAAAATCTAAAATGAATTTATTGCCTTCTTTTATAATGGATGCCACCCATTCATGTGTTGTGTCTAAGAGAAATTTACCACTTTGCATCTATTTAACCAACTGATGGTTGTTTGAGGAATTATGATCAAAAGACTATGGGGTTTGGACCAATGGAAGGGTGCCTAGCTTCATCAGCGAATCTATATAAGCTACCATGGTGATTACTAGTTCCTTTAACTCTCTCTTCTGATTGCCATCCCTTTCTGATTGAGTTAGCATATGGTCAGTAGAGAATTTAAAGAAATGATTACCAGTGTCTCTAGTAATAGCCCTTAACTCTACAGTGGTTACCTTAAAGTATTTGACATCAATTTCTCCAGATTCATCTTTCTGTTTGTATGTGGTCACTTCTGCCATTACCCTTTTAGTCACTGGATCTTTTATCAACCATGCATCACTCTTCATCTTTTTACTCTTAAAAACATGAGCCACATACTTGGTGACAATATCTTTAACAGATGTAGACACAGGCTACAGGGTTTGCTTCTCGCTGACATAATTAGACAGCCATGATGGAATAGTGATGCAAGAGCATCCTGGGTGTAAGAGCAATCTTGCATCACCAAAAAAATTTGTATTTCAGTCTTTTCTATTTTAATAAGGACTAGTGGATAGGGTGGTTACTATTTATGGGAAGTTACTACTTTTAGTTTGTCATATGAGCTCAGAATATTCTCATTTTCTATAGAAAGGTTCATTTTAAAGTTGTAAGCCTACCATAAAAATCTCATTGCTCAAGCATAAGTATTGGAGAATTTATTGTATATTTTCAATGGAAAAATTTGCTAAAAAATCTTTAGGCTTACCATTAGAGGCCTTAGAATGCCTAGATGAGGTATGAAACTCGAGGAAAGGGCACTAGTGCCTTTTTGAGCTTGTAGATCAAGAGCTGCCATTTCCAAAAAGTGGTTATAATAGCCAATTGGAGTAATGGTTCATGAGTTATGGCCTTCTAAAGTTGGGCTACCAAAATTTCTAAAATAATTTGTCAAAAATGTATTTGGCCAACTCTATGTGTATTGTTAGGGTCTATTGGCCCTAGGTATTAAGTTTGAGCATCTAGAACCTTCTTAGGTGGCATACAATTGCCTATTTAAGAGAGATCCAAATATTGTCTAGGATAGCTCTAGGTGATGGTTTGCAGCACTGTATTAAAGGCGCCCATTTGTGTTAGCATATTGTAATTGAGAATTTTGTAATTTAGCATTTGCAATGATAATAAGAAGTCCATATTTTGTTCTTGCATTTGTTGTTATTTCTTTGCTCCAATTATGAATTTATGGTATTAAGGGGACCTGCTTGCATTAAATAGTAGGAGTAGTGGTCATCTCCTAACTTCCCCTAAGAGGAGTCATGAACTTAGGTTGATCCAACCTAGGAGCTTCTACTAACTACACATCACCATCCTAGATATCTAAGAAGCTGAGTTCTTCTCCTAGGCCTTGTCCTTGAGACATCATTTTCTCTTTTTGAATCTCTTGCTTCATGAGTACCTTAGACTTAGTCTTTGATCTAGTTCTAGGGGCCATGCTTTGTTTAGGGGATGATGTTCCTTTTTTCTTAGTAGGAGTCGAAGTACTACTTGCAACATGAGATGAAATGTAGTGCCTCTCCCATTTGACTTTTGTAAGTCATCCTGATGGATGCACCCTTGCTGATCTTTTGTTGTGATGGATCATGATTGTGACCTTGAGTGGTCTACACCATTGAGGTGTTTGGATTTATGTTTTTGTATTAGTTGCTTTGTGTATGCTTTTGGCTGATCTTTGAGATTATGATGTGATTTTTGGTTCATTGAGGTTTGTGCCAGTGGTTACTAGGATCGATATGGTATCATGAGGTTGTTCCGTGATTACCCTGAGATGTGTGCAGAGATTGCACTATGTTCTTTTACCATGCTACACTGGACTAGGTTCCTGTAACAGTGGTTAGTCATGTTTATGACTGTGTTTGCTTATGTGTTTTAAATTCCTTTTTAATGCAGAGTAATCAATCATTATTAAATACTTAAGTAATTAGAATGGATTGTTCTTGTTGGATTATTTGGTTATGTGTTGCGGACATTTACCTTGTTTTATTTTGATTTGAGAGATATCTGTTCTTATGTGATATTTTACATTTGAGATGACCTGAGGGTCAAATGTTACTCTTTGATTTCAGTATCATAGATATTAGACTAATATGCTGTTCAGTTAATCATATTGCATGATGATGCCATTTTGAGATGACAGTGTGTTTTATGATGATATTTGGTTATCTGGTATTTGGACATACCTCTGATTATGTTATGTGATGGATTTAATGCTATGGTTATTTACTTCATTCCTACATTGTTATGCTTTATGCGAAGGTGAGTGATGTAAATAGATTATTTTAATATAATTAATTAAATGGCTAAATTAAGTGATTTAATGCATTTATTGCTTCGTCTATGTTATTATATGCAATTGCACTTGATCGTGTTGTTTAGTGTGCAGGATTTATATCCCTGGCAGTGGCACATGGAGTTAGTCATTCAGCCTTTCATATGTTACCAATGTCATCCTTGTATGATCGACATATCTTTTATTAAAATGTTTAATTTAAAGCTTTCGGTGATTATTAAACCGAAACTCATTTGCATTATGTGATTAGACTAGTAAGCATGTCTATGCATTTAGAGGTTCGCATTGTCGCGAAAGTTGTTTAGGTGATTCCTATGTTTTTGGGTTTTCGAGCTTTTTAATTGATTTATTTTAATTTCTAGCAGCTTCGCCATAGATGAATTCCTATTTATAGGAATAGCCTATTTTTGTTTGGGTCGATTCGGGGTTTAACTAGATTTACTGGTTAAATACCCTAATCGATTATTCACTCGAAAAGTGAATAAGTATCCAAACATGAATTTAATTCCTCAATTCTCACTTTCAAATTGGAAAGTTGGAGAGTAAAACCCAAAATCCTCTTCATGAGGATTTACTGTTTTGTTCGTTGTGGGAGCTATGGGCGTAGGATCGTCGCGAGGTTGGGCTCATTGGATCCAGCTCGGGGAAACCTTGGATTGCCACGATTTTTAGCTACTTCTGCGAGATATTTATTTTATGGTTCAGATTCCCGTTTTGCCCTTTTGGCTGTGAGGTAGGGCTTTCCTGTTTTATTGTTTCTGCTCCATTTTTGCTTCTGTTTTTGGTAGCCGTTTTGAGAACTAGTGTTCCACTCCGTTTTTGTATGCTGGTTCTACATGGTTGGGCGGGTATGAACATTTCCCTATTTTCTGAGATGAGGGTTTGGGATTTTGCACCGTTATGCTGGCCGTTTTTGCATATGGTGTCCGATTCCATTTATTTTTGGATTTTTGGGGTTTTTGAACCCAAGGGCCAAATTGGTTTTAATTTTGAAGTTTTCCAAATTTTTGGGGTTTTTACCTCGTTTTGTGTGCTACCCTATTTTCTCAAGTTTTTTTGGCACAATGTTGGTCATGGACTTTGATGATCCATTTTGATATCAGTCAGACCACTTTTGTACCTTTTTGTTGCATTGGGATGCATGTTGCATCCATACTCCCGACGTTGTGTTCGGTTGAGTGATTTTATACTTGTTATGGTTTTTCTTGGACCTTTGCTTTTGTTTCATGAACGCTAGGATTCATGTAGAATCCATACTCTTGGATTGAGGCTGATTGAGTGAGTTCACGATGTTTGGTCTTGTTACATCATTGGGATTCATGTAGAATCCATACTCTCGGATTGAGGCCGGTTGAGTGATTTCATGATGTATGATTTTATTGGCTTTGAGATTCATGTAGAATCTGTCCTTCTCGTGTTGCTTTTAGTTGGGTGTTTTCTTTGCTTTGTGTTCTCATTCCTGTCCTTGTGTTATGATCTAAATGATGGTGGTGCGCCACACATGAGTACGTGCGTGTACATTTGTTGGGTGACTTGCGAGGCCCAATCTTCCATGGATTTGCCGGAAGTTATGATCATTGGGGTTGGGATGGGAGTATGCATGCCCAGGGGCACTTGTTGTAGGATGAGCATGGGTAGGGTAGGGTAGCATCTGGAGGGGGCTTCTATCTCGTAGCTCGGCGTTCATGGCGCCAGAGGTTGACAAAGGATAAGAAGTTTTAAGCAAGTGATAACTAAATAAAATGTGTGATTGTTAATAAAACTTAAGATAAGTAAAATGTGTGAGCACCCGATTAAGTTCGAGGACACAATGTGTGAGCACCCATTTAAGTTTGAGGACACACAATCCGAGCTTGGGCTTTTCGATGCCAAGCAACTCTCCAAGATGTCAACCCCTACTTAGTAGCCTTTTGAGTGTCTGACCAGGACCTATACTCCTTGCATTGTCTTAGGTTCTTGGTTGCAGCCATCATATTGTCTGGCTTGAGTGTTAGCCATGGATGTTCTTTTGTGTGTTTTTGGTTGGATCATTATCTCCATCAGCATGGCAGGTGTGGACCTACGAGTTCCACGTGGTTGGCAGGCGTAGCTACCTTTACCACTACTAGGGATCGGTGTCAGAGATGATTATTTGTCCTAGTGCGACTGTTGCTGGATGTTTTCACTTGGTACTTTGAGTTCTGAAGTATGAGTTCATTGGGATGCTTGTATATCATGTTTAGATATTAGTTTACTTGACGTATTCCCTTATCATGATGTTTAGCATATGATTAGATGATGTTATTTGATTTAGTAGTATATTTGTCGCTTACTATTGTTTAGCATGTGATAGTGATGTTATCTACTATAGGATTATATTATGCTTTTCTACTAGCATGTTAGATTTCCTTATGCTTATATTGTTGCATGTTTTAGTAGTGACATCCCTATTACGACAGTATCGACAATTTGGTCGGTGGCTTAGAATGTTACGTACGGGGGATGGCTAGGACCCACAATGGTCTTATGATGCTATTGACGGTTGGGAGGAACCTCGTACTTAGTTTGGTTGTTCAATTCATTGCGATGTTTTATTCAGTGTGTTCTTTGCTACTATAGTTTAGATGGTTAGATGTTCTCCTTTTTGTGTTGTTCATACACTCGAGTGTTCATTCCTCGAGCCTTTGTGGATCCGGTACTCCCTGGTGTGGAGGTTCTTTGCTCGAATTTTGGCCCTTTTTGCTTCTGGGAGTGTTTTCATGTTTCTATGGGCGATATTTGTTCAACATGGTGCGACACTTTAAAAAGTATTGCACGCCCATGCAAATTATGTTGTACGACACTGTAAAGTATCGCACGCCTTCTTGAGAAATGTCGTATGACACTAGAAGAGTGTCGCATGCCTTCTTGAGAAATGGTGTACGATGCTGAAAACTATCGCATGCCTTCTTGAGAAATGTCATACGACACTGGAAGAGTGTCACATGCCTTAAGGAGAAGTATCGCCCTCCCTTAGTAAAAAGTGTCCGAGTTTTCATGTTTCTATTTTTGTCTTTTGGGGTTTAAAATATATCGTTTAAGTATAAGCTGAGCTTATACTTAAGATATATTTTAATATATGCAAAAAATCATTTGAGATAGGTTTCAGACCTCTCGGAGATAAGTTATGGATTCTAGGAATATTCAGGGCTTTAGAAATCCAGACTTAGCCAATTTTCAGGGCTTCAAGATTTCAGGCTTAGCCAAATTTTGGGATTTTGCATTTTACCCCAGCTTGGTGTTTTGTTGATGAGTGGTCTTTTCTTGTGCCCTCATCTTGTTGTTGTGGTTGTTGGCTTTTGTTTGGGTGTGTCAGTTGGGTAGTGGCGTTCGAAGATTCGTTGGTTGCCGTGATTGTGTTGAAGTCTTCCATTGCGATCTTGGTGATCCCTATATGATGTTGTCTTGTGCATTCATACTTGTAAAAAAAAAATATTTCGGCTTGATTTGAATCCTTGTTTCCAAGGATCTCCAGGCGGTGCATTACATGAAATTGATATGTTAGAGGTCAATTTTTTAGAGAAACAAACTTTCTTTGGAGATTTTCTAGTCTATTTTTCATTGGAAGCCTTCATGTTTCTCCTTCTCAACCAATT
The DNA here is from genome assembly GCA_028749045.1 of Cupressus sempervirens. Classification (NCBI taxonomy): domain Eukaryota; kingdom Viridiplantae; phylum Streptophyta; class Pinopsida; order Cupressales; family Cupressaceae; genus Cupressus; species Cupressus sempervirens. Next base: position 820,518,297 of record CM053786.1, read on the forward strand.
ATCTATGTAAGGATAGATTAGGATCTCAAATTTATATCATCTTCTTCCCCGTGGTTCTAGTCTACCTCTAATTGTTTTAGCTTGCTTGCTTCTTCCCATTCTGATTCAACAATATCCAAACCATCCTCAACTACTCCTTCCAAGTGAAACTTTAATTTGAGAGAATTTATTTGTAGTTGTTTTAGTCTTGAATGGTCTTTCTTTATCACTTCTTAATCATTACAATCTTTCCATAAATCTTCTAAATGCAGAACCATGGGTGGTTGACCCTTCAGACCAAGTACTTTAGCCACGAAATCTTTGCTATCAAAATTTCTTCTTCCTTGGTAGGATCCAAGATTAAAACTAAGAAAGTTTCTCCCAACAAATGAGGCATTAATCATGTTGCTAAAAGTTAAGTGACTAAGCTTAACATGGGAAATAGACTCCTAGTTTTCTTGAGGTAGATTATCTTTAATTACTAAAAATAACTATCTACAAATTTCAGCTATAAAGAAACAATCTAGAGCATAACAAGGGAATTTTACTGGTTCTTATTCAAATCCTCCTATTCTTAAGTATGTGAATTTAGGAAATTAGATAAAATAGCTCCCATAAATTTGAACTAGCTTTTGGGCCTCTTGGGATAATCTGGGCATGGGTGCCTTTTTGAGGTTCAAGTGCACACTTTCTATCAGCACATCACATGTTTTTCTAAAATCCTCCAACACTCTATCCCTTTGGAGCAAAGGAAAATACTAGTATAAAATTATTTCTTCACTTCAAATTTCATGAGGGAGAGAAGTAATATTGCTGACATAAGCAGTGCAATAGGTTAGATAGGAAGATATGTAGAAATATTCTCTAGACACCTTAGCATGTTTTAGTTGATTTCTCATTGAGTTGGCTATCAATTCTACCCAATCCAACAACTGTTCTCACTTTAGAATGATTTCTACATAATGGTAAATCCACTCTTCAAGAGAAAAACATCCAAAGAACCCTTAACCTAGTGCAATAAGACCATGAGGTTTCATATTGTCCTTGGTGATTATTTTGAAGAGTCTTGAATTGCCTTTATAATTTGTTTCTATCCACTTCCTAGCCAACATGTTATAGTATTTTTTTGGGCTTTCCTGATACTCAATTAAAGACTAGGTAGGGCTAAAAGTAGCAAAAGTACACTCTGACAAATGCAAGATTGATGAAATAGTCTCCCTAGAGGTGGATAACATTAGTTGTCCATCTTTGTTCAAAATGCTCTTAGTCCTCACATTATAGTGGTTAATACATAATTGGAGTAACTTAGTGCTCAAAAGGGTAGGGGAAAAGTCACAGCTTCAATCAAACCACTTGTTAAAATCTCTAGACCATCATTAACTTCGTTGACTTGTTCACAAAAATTTCCTTGCAATTTTTCAACCTTAGCACCCTCCAAACTAGTATCATAAATGACAAGCCTCCTACACCCCAAACTAGAAATATTCCCGAAGAAATGTACAACAAACTTCATTTTGAGCAAAGGAAATAAAAACCCAACACTACCTTGTTCTTTGAAACACACACAAATAGAGGAAAGAACAAGGGGTTTCTTGTGTTCTCACTTGTGATTTGCTAAGAGAAAACTAGACCTTTTTCCTTTGCTTATGGATGCTCCTCCTTCAATTCACACTTTCGCATGATAAAGAAACAAAATAGCAAATTCATACTTTAAAAGGAAAGGAGACATACTGGTAAAATTACTACCCTATTATGGGGCATTCATGGTAATTTTATTTTAGTTTGAGTTACATGCTGAAAACTGTGATAAGAAACCTTCATTAAATGATCATCCTTCACAGTTGTCCTTGCAATAATTACAAATTTATGACAAATAATCCAACTTTTAGATGAAATATTTGCGTCTTTGAATCATAATGAAAACCAATCTCATGTCTCAAACAAAAATTAAAACTGACATGATCCCCAATCATTACTCCTGACATCTCAATTAGTTTCTTAGGAACCAGTCGTCCTTGGAGAATCATTAATGCTTTGCTCAAAAAACCTTCAGCAATTGAACTACTTTGAACCACTCTAAACCAAGGTTAGAAGAGGTTCAAAGAGGTTAAAACAGACATCTTCATTATGCTCAGTGGGTCCCACCTGTAGAAAATAGTTAGTATCAAAACCTTTGGTTAAACTAATTTGAACCAAATTTCAAAGAGGTTCAAAGAGGTTCAAGACTTGTGAGTTGTGACAAACATCACAAGATTGATCTCTATATGCAAGGATCAATGAGATTCATAAGATATGAGACCAAGAAAGGCTCGTTCAATGTATGACCTCAGGTTTCTAAAAGAAAATGAAGAAATTTAAAATATGGTGACTCAAATTAAGGCTAAAACATACCATCTAAGATGACATCATATGTTTTGCACGTTGCTAATATTTTCTTCAAAAAGATTGATAAATTGCTAGATTACTGAGAAGTATTATTTCTGATAGAGAGAACATATTTTTTGGTTATTTTTGGAGGACTTTGTAGAAGAATATGGATACTAAGTTGAGGTTTAGTTTTACATTCCATCCACATACAAATGGATATATAAAAGGTTTGAATAGAAGCTTGGATAATTTGTTGAGATGTTTAGTTGGATATAAACTAAGTAATTGGGATATGGTATTGGCATATGATGAGTTTGATTATAATATCTGTGTGAATAGGAATATTGGGAAAGAACCTTTTGAGATTGTTACTAGAATGTATCCTAGAGAAGTATCAAATTTGAGGGATATTGTTGGTGAGGAGAAGAGAAATGTTTAAGGGGAAGAATTTGTTGATTTTATGAAGTCTTTTCATGAGGAAGTGAAGTTGAAATTGGAACAAAGTAACCTAAAATATAAGGAGAATATAGATATGTCTAGGAGACATCATGTTTATGAAGTTGGTGATGAGGTGATGGTTCATTTGAAGGAGGGGAAATTTCCTACTAGAATGTACAGTAAATTAAGGATGAAGAATTTTGTGTTGAATACAATTGATTAATTGTGTGTTATGTTTGACGTTACAAAAAATGTCATATCGTTATTAGTTAGTGTATGCCAAGCTTACTTGGGTAGTGAAGACAATTTTCTATGTCTACTGAGCATTCTAGAGTTTGTCTAGTTCAGAAGGTAGTGTCTACCAACTTCATTCAGGTGTCAAAGGAAAGTCTGTGAAAGATGAGTGTTAAACAAGCTCACTCAGTTAATGAAGAAAATGTAGGATGGAACCAATGCTAACTGAGTTCAATTAGTTACCAAAGGATTTGTGCAAGTATGCAGTATTAATCAAGTTCACTTGGTTAACACAACAAAATCATTTTTGAGTTAGTGTCTACTGAGTAGGGTTGGCTAACAAAGGATTTTCTTAGTTTGGTATATTAAGTTCAATTGATTTGATTGTTGGTTCTAGCCAACTGAGAAGATGAATTTAAGTTATTGCAAGTTTTATTTGAGTTGACTTGACAATATGAAAGATATAAATAAAAGTTTAAGTTGAGGATTAAAATCAAGAAGATGGATATGTGAATGTATTCAAGATTTGATGATGAAAAGAGGAAGCAAATTAGAAAGATAAGCAGAATATCCTTGTGGAGCTGAAAAGATATTTTCAATTACGAAGGATCAAGTATACAAGCCAAAATTGAGATATGTGATCAGCAATTCAGTTGCATCCAAATCAAGTCATGTCATTACTACTCTCTAAAAATTGTATTAGTGATCTAAATCTCTTAACAAAGTTGGCTTAGCAGCTATTTGTAAATCCTCTAAAAAGGTGGTAGTTCTATTGATTTTTCAAAAGACCTTTAACAAGGCCACTCCTAACAGGGTGATTAAATCCTCTAACAAGGTCACACCTAATAGTGTGTTTTGTAACCTTTAACAAGCTTGGCTCCTAACTAGGTTCTCTTCATAAGAGTGAAAACAATAACTAGTTGTAATTAATGGTTGTTCCCAAATTGGGTTTTCACATTGAATCTTGGTGTCTAATGTGTTTATGCTATTTATTTTCTAGGTTTGCAACTAAGTTAAAGTAATGATAACCATAGATAACATCTTAAGATTTGCATGCTAAGTAATTATTGAGAAATTATAGTGTATACTGAGTCACAACATTTCTTTATTTGTTGAACATCAACAGAATCAAGTTTTGATAGAATTATTTTGTATTAACTTCTAAGGGATTTGAGATTTATTTTTGGAGTAATTAATTTGACCCTCCCCTCTCAATTACTCCCCTTATATTTCCAACAACTGGTAACAGAGAATTTGGTGCTTGCAAAGAAGGTTTCAAGGACCTAAGTTAAAGATCAGGATGTCTTATAGAAGAGAGATTCCCAAGTTGAACTCATACAATTTTGCAACATGGCAAGGATTTATGAGGTTACATTTGGCTACTATCAGTGATTTAGGTTGTAAATATCTTGATATTGAATACAAAACTCCCATTGTAACATAATCAGTAGAAGATATTGCTGAAAAGAAAAATCATAACATCATGATGATTGATATTGCATCTACTCTTCGTTATGATGAATTTGATGAAGTAAAAGATTGCAAAAAAATCCGTGAAATGTGGACCAAACTAAAAGACATCTATGGAGGAGATGACAATGTAAGAAGAGCTAAAGTAGAAAGTCTTAGAGGTCTTTTTTATCAGATGAAAATGAGAGAAGATGAAAACATTGCAAAATATGTGGAAAGAATCAAAGCATCTAGAGGAGACATTGATGACAAAATAGTTGTAAGTAAGGTACTTAAAACTCTTCTTTCTATTTATGTAATTAGACTATTAGCTATTCAAGAGATGAGATTTGATCCAAATAACAAAATAACTTTGGATGCTTTAGTTGGAAGATTAACAACTTTTGATTTAGATAACTATGTTCCTAGTTCCAAAGATATTGAGTTTGCATTTGAAGCCAAAATCTCACTTAAGAAAAGGAGTATGAAATAAAAGGCCAATCAATTAGGAATTGAAGAAGAAAAAACAAAAGAAAGTTGAGATAGTGATCTCAAATTTGTTGAAGCCCTACTTGCAAGAAAGTATTACAAAGGTAGAGGAAAGTACAAAGGTAAGATTCCTTTGATCTATTTTTCTTGTGAAGAAGTTGGTCACATTGATGCAAGATGTCCAAACAAAGAAAATAAGGATGAAAAGAAAAGCAAGAAGCAAAAAGGTAAGAAGGATCTAAAGAACTACAAGAACTACAAGGAGAAAGGTAAGAAATCTTTTTTTATGGCTAAAGATTCTAATAATAGTGAAGACAAAATGGTATATATTGCTGTAAAATATGAGTCTAATGATGGAGATAAAATGAAACTTATCTCTCATGTTAGAAATAATGATACATGGATTATTAACAATGGTTGTTCACATCATATGACTAGAGATAAAACAAAATTTGAGCACATGGAATATTATGATGGTGGTAGTGTGAGATTTAGAAACAATGAACTTTGTAACATAAAAAGAAAAGAATATATTTCTTTGACTAAAGAACTTGTATGTGATCATGCTTATTGGGTTGAGGGATTAAAGAATAATCTATTGAGTGTGGCATAGTTGAATAACATTGGATTTAAGGTAGAATTAATGGATGGAAAGGCCAAAATACTGGATGGAAAAAGAAATCTAGTTGGATTTGGCAAGCAAACAAAAGGTAATCTATTTTATAGTGATCTCAGTGAAATTTCATGTTTTATTGCTCAAGTAGAAGAAAGTTGGTTATGGCACAAAAAATCATGTCATGTAAACTTTGATAATTTGATTAAGATAAGAAAACATACAAAGAGTAAGAGATATTCCTAGTTTGAAGAAACTTGATATGAGTTTATGCAAAAATTGCCAAATTGGTAAGATGGAAAAGACTAGTTTCAAAAGCAAGAACTATCACTTAGAAGAAGTCTTAGAGCTTGTGTAAACAGACACATGTGGACCTATTGGAATAAAAAGTTATAGTGGAGAAATTTTTTTCATTCTTTTTGTTGATGATTATTCTAGCATGATAACTATAATGTATCTAAAAGAAAAATCAAAAGCTTTTCAAAAATTTAAGTGGTACTTGGAAAGAATATTAAAAAAAATTGGAAAGAAATTTAAATGTTTAAGGTCAAATAGAGGTCGTGAATTTATCTCCAATTAATTCAATGAATTATAGATTGAAAAAGGAATTAAAAGATAAGTATCAACCCTAGATACACCTCAATAGAATGGTATTGTTGAAAGAAGAAACAGATCGATCATGGATTATGTAAGAATATTGATGATATAAAAGAATGGTGCAATCAAATACTAGAAGAAAGCTATCACCATTGCAGTTCATACCTTGAATAGAGTACATCTAAAGAAAGACTCAAATCAAACTCCTTATGAACTATGGTATTGCTACAAACCCAATGTAAGTTACTTGAAAGTATTTGGTAGCAAATGTTATGATGCAGGAGCATCCAGAGGTATAAGGGCAATCCTGTGTCACCCAAAAAAATGTACTTAGAATTAGTTTCTGTTTCATGTCTTTACATTTTTGGATACCCATTTGGCTCAAATAAAGGTTCCAGCTCTCATAGTTCAACTATCAGTGCGTTTGAAAATCCCAAAAAAATAGGAGCATGTATTTGGGCCATCATTTCGGTAAACTAGAAGGTGTGAATTGGCTAGATGAATGTAATCATGATTTAGAGCATTCCAAAAAAAGAATCAGGTCAATAGGCCCCACGGTTTGAAAGTTATTGTAGTTTTTTGGGTTTTCGAGAACTCCTAAGAATGCTTCAAAGTTAGGTTTGGGGCATTAAATGACCTCAGAAAGGGTTGAAAAATGGGAGACAAGTAAAGCTTGTCCATAGGGCTATAGAGTGCTTCGAGAGCTTTTCGAAAATGTAAACGGTTCGTCAATCGGAGCTACGGTTCAAAAGTTATGCCCCCAGAAGTTCGGTTACCGTTTTTGGATTCTTCTAGATTTGCACTGACTTCTAACGCAGCTTCCGGAACCTTCTATTTCATCGGTGGATGCCTACTAGCACTTTCTAGAATGTACTCCTAGTCCTTAACCCTCTGGGGTCTATTTAAGGAGATTTCTGGCATTGTAAAAGGCAGTTCGGAGTGGAGTCTGAGAGGAGGTGCTAAAAGGAGAAATATTCTCTAGATTTATGCTATTGTAAGCCCTTAGGGCATGTTCTAAAGTTTATTTTCTCTATACTATTTATACTAGCTTATTTTCTTAGTTAATATAATTTCCCTTTTCTGTTGTGTCCATTCTGTTCTTGGGTTGTGTCCCCATCATGTTATATCTTGAAAGAATCTAGAAAAGGAAAATTTGATGTCAAAGGTGATGAAGGTATATTTCTAGGATACTTCTATAGAAGTAAAGCATACAAATGTTTGAATTTGTCTTCTCATAAAATCATAGAAAATGCACATGTGAGAATTGATGAGTTTGTAGAAAAGAGTGAAGAAGAAAGCAACAAAGAGGTAGAAGATTACAAAAGATTTGTTTACTATGAACCTGATATCTTTCCAAATCTATCTAAAAGAAAGGAGGCTTCACCTCTTGAGACCCCAAAATCTCCAATAGTTATTGATTTGTAGGCAGTGCAACTTGAGTCATAGTCTAAAGGAACCAATTTAGAGGCTACTGAGCTAGAGTAAATTGAGCTTGAAGGAATCGAGTCACAAATAGTTGGACCAAAGCTTGATACTAAACTTCATGATGAAATTAGTGAAACTCATCCAAATCCAAAGAACCTATGTTAGCAAGATATGTCAGAAGGCATCATGCACATGATCAAATCATTGGAGACAAATCTAATGTAACAATGACAAGAAGCAAATTAAAAGGTACATGTTTACTTGCTAAATTTAAACCTAGAAGTGTTAAAGATTCTTTGGAAAATGAAAGTTGGATTGTAGCAATGAATGAAGAATTAAAAAAAATAGAGAAGAACAAAAACTAGACTCTTGTTACTAGACCCAAGGATAAAAATGTAATTGGCACAAAGTGGGTATTAAAAAACAAGCTGAATAAAGATGAAAAAGTATCTAGAAACAAAGCAAGGTTGGTGTGTAAAGGCTATTCTCAAGAAAAAGGTATTGATTATGGTGAAATGTTTGCACCTGTTGCAAGATTAGAAGGTGTTAGAACTCTACTAGCATATGCAACTCATAGAGGATATAAAGTATATCAAATGAATGTAAAATCTACATTTTTGAATGAAATTCTTGATGAGGAGTCTACATTGAACAACTTGAAGGTTTTGTAGATCCTAGCAAAAGGTACATGGTCTAAAAATTACACAAAGTATTATATGGACTCAAGCAAGCACCCAGAGCTTGGTATGAAAGACTTCATAATTACTTGATAAAGATTGGCTTCCAAAGAACAAATAATAACAATAGTCTTTTTATCAAAGAAGGGCCAGATAAAAGGATTGTTTTGGCAGAAATATTTCTTGATGATACCTTATTCACAGGAAATGATGACTTGTGCAAAGCATTTTAAGAAGAAATGAGCAATGAATTTGAGATGTTTATGTTTGGAGGAATAATGTTTTTTGTTGGATTATAGATTTAACAGAATAAAAGTGGTATCTACATTACTCAATCTAAATATATTAGGGAAATACTAAAGAAATTTAGAATGGAATATTTAAGACTAGTTGGAACCCCTATGTCTACTAGACATAAGCTTTCTAAAAATGATGATTTCAAAGAGGTAGATAAGACCACATACAGATCAATGATTGGAAAGTTGCAGTATGTAGTGCACACAAGGCCTGATATTGCATTAACAATTAGTATAGTGGCAAGATTTTCAACAAATCCCAAAGAAAATCTTTTGATGTCAGTCAGAAGAATCATGAGATATCTGAAAGGTACTAAAGACTATGGCTTATGGTACAAAATAATGAAGTATTGATGATAGAAAAGACATTAGTGTAGGAGCATTCTTTATTGGTAAAAGACTAGTGTCTTGGACAAGAAAGAAACAAAATTGTATCTCTCAGTCCATAGAAGGGGAAAAATATGTGGAAGCAGTATTTAATTGTTCTAACATTGTTTGGTTCAAACAACTAATGATAGGTATGAAGGTAGAGATCAAGGATCCAATAGTCATATACTGTGATAACACTAGTGCAATCAATATATCAAAGAATCTAGTGATGCATACCAAAAAAAAGAACATTGCTATAAACTATCACTTCTTAAGAGAATTGATGCAAGATAAAGAAGTCAGATTGGAATATGTGAACAGAAAGAACAAATTATAGACATATTCAAAAAGCCATTACCTAAGGATGCATTTCTATATCTAAGAGGTAAACTAGGGGTCATTCCCCTATCTAACATTCATTAAATGAAGTTTAGTGATGTATCAACTAGAGCATGTTGAAGATCAATCAGTTGGTACAATATTGACAAGGACATTTTACAAATGAATTAGTACTTAACATACATTGATTCTCACTAATTATTGTCTTTGGAATGTGTTGTCAAAGAGGGAGAAGTATACTATCATATCTCATAGAAATTTTATTCAAAAGATAGAAAATTGTGCTGTCATAGTAAAGAGATTTCATAGAGGGAGATTGGAAGAGAAGAATTATCAAAATGAAGAATAAACTTGGTAAGAAGTTCTATGCAAGAAATTTTTTTCTAAAAGAGGGAGAAACCGAAGTCAAAAATAGTTCACACTGACAGGGGGAGTTCTCAATGATGAGAATTAGAATGAAACTAAGGATATGTTCCTTACTTTATTGTTGCTCCAAGAATTTCATTATAATACGAAATGTTGTGTTGGAATTTAAGCCAAAGTGGGAGATTGTTGAATACAATTGATTAATTGTGTATTATCTTTGATGTTACACAAAATGTCATATCATTATCAGATAGTGTATGCTGAGCTTACTCAGGTAGTGAAGACAATTTTCTATGTCTATCAAACATTCTAGAACTTTTCTAGTTTTGAAGGTAGTGTCTACCAAGTTCACTTGGGTGTCAAAGGAAAGTTTTTGGAAGATAAGCGTTAACCGAGCTCACTCGATTAATGAAGAAAATGTTGGATGGAACTAATGTTAACCGAGATCACTCAGTTACCAAAGAATCTGTGCAAGTATGCAATATTAATCGAGTTCACTTGGTTAACATAGAAAAATCATTTTTGATTTAGTGTCTACCAAGCAAGATAGGCTAACAAAGGATTTTCTTGTTTTGGCATATTGAGTTCAATTGATTTGATTGTTGGTTCTAACTGATTGAAAGATGAATATAAGTTATTGCAAGTTGTATTTGAGCTGACTTGATAGTATGAAAGATATAAATAAAAGGTCAAGTTGAAGATTAGAAGCAAGAAGATGGATAAGAAAATGTATTAAAGATTTGATGATGAAAAGAGGAAGCGAATCAGAAGGATAAGCGAAATATCCTTGTAGAGCTGAAAATATTTTTGATCAAGAAGGATCAAGTATACAAGCTAGAATTGAGATATGTAATTAGCAACTTCATTGCATCCAAATTATTTCATGTCATTGTTACTCTCTAACCATTGTAGTAGTGATCTAAATCTCTTAACAAAGTTGGCTTAGCAGCTATTTGCAAATCCTCTAACAAGGTGGTAGTTCTATTGAGTTGTCAAAAAACCTCTAACAAGGCCACTACTAATAGGGTGATTAAATCCTCTAACAAGATCACACCTAACAGTATGTTTTGTAACCTTCAACAAGATTGGCTCCTAACCAAGCTCACTTTAGAAGAGTGACTATAGTAACTACTTGTAATTGGTTATTTTTCCCAAATTAGGTTTCTACATTAAATTTTGGTGTCTAATGTGTTCATGCTATTTCTTTTCTATGTTTGCAACTAAGTTAAAATAATGATAATCATAGATAACATCTTAAGATTTGTGCGATAAGTAATTACCTAGAAATTATAGCGTTTACTAAGTTATACCATCTAGCATCAACAAAATCAAGTTTTGATAGAATTATTTTGTACTGACATCTAAGGGATCTGAGATTTTTTTTTTGGAGTAACTGATTTACCCCTCCCCTCTCAGTTATTCCTCTTATATTTCTAATAGTTTGGACCTTCTAAGATCTTGAGAAAGTATGAAGGTAGTAATACTTATAAAGTTGAGTTGCTTGATGATATGGATATATCTCCTAGTGATATAAGATTATTTTTAAGTGAAGAACCTGTAATAGAACAATCATCATTTTGTCAATGATGTCAAACCTGCTACCTACTAGTGAGACAATTTCTTTTTGGTCTAAAAATATCATTTAGTTGATTGATGAAGAGGATTTGAGAATATGAGATAAAAGTAGCACCTAGAGAAAGGTTGAGTTATTTGGTATGTAAAAGAAGACCTAAGACTAAGTAAGACATTGATACAATAGTGTACTGTTTATCTACTTAAAGTTTGAAATGAAAGATTACTCAAGTTAAGATTGGAAGAAGATCAAGTATGGAAAGTGTTTTCCAAGCCTTACTAAGTACTTAGCGCAAGCCAAGAAAAAATTAGTGGAAGCTAGGTGAAAAAAAAAAATTGCCGAGAAAAGATGAAAAATAGTGCAAGTCGAGTGATTGTCAATATCTGTTGAGTAAAGTTTAGTTGATGCTAAGTATTAGTAAACTTTAGTGTTCACTAAGTGAACCAATTTTAATTGAGTGGGAGAATAGTATAGAAGATGAGTGACAACATATTGATGCCAAGTGCCTATAAATATGTTAAATTGAAGATTTGATGAATTTGAGCCAACTATCTTATTTTCTTTAATTGTGTGAAGCATATGGAAGATAACTATGATGATATGGTAGCACATAATTCAAGGTAACCCATTTTTAGGCAAATTGAAGGAAGATTGAAGAAGAATTTTCTAGAGGAATCAAATAGAAAAGTGGGTAGATTCATTGTATCCTACCTAACCATAAAATGGATGATTGTGGTTAAGTAGAAAAAGATCTTAACTCTCTATTTATAGAGATAGATGGTTAGAAGCAAATGTTGTCACATGAAAGAACCAAAGGAAGATAAGGAGTCTAGGGTATCGCTTCATTCAGTGGTTGAACAAAAGAGACTAAAATTGACATGCAAAGAAAGAAGGCTTAAGAGTATGAATGCTTGAAGGGTGAACAACCTATCAGAGCTAAAGAGTGTGAATGCCAAGTGTAATTGAGGACTAAAATAGAGATCTATAATTTTCAAGTGAGTTATAATTTGTTATCAAATCAAGCCTTACTGTTACTTTCTAATCATTGAATCAATCTAGGGTAAATCATTTGGATTAAGGTTGACCTAATAGTCATTTGTAAATACTTTAAGTGGGTAACATTCTAATGGAATGGTCTAAAGTCCTCTAACAAGGCTCACTCCTAATTGGGTGATTGAAATCCTCTAACTAGGTCATATTTAACAGTGTCTTGTAACCTTTAACAGGGTTGGCCTTCATAGGGCATTACTTTAGAAGAGTTAGGATTAGTAGTATGTTACTAGTGGTTTTTTCAAATTGGGTTTCCACATAAAATCCTTGTGTCAAAATGTGTTATTGAATCCATTATGTTTCATGTTTAAATTTTTGCAAAGTTTCTTTGACCTAGGATAGTAACCTATAAAGTTTAAATATTATATGATCTAATGGATGCATGCACCTCAAGATTTTATAGAAATGGGTCTATTAAGCATTGAAAAAGTTTTATTTGCACATTTGGACCTTGGATAACTGATTCACCCCCCTCTTAGTTATTATAAAGAATTATAACATCTCATATATTCAATGTTTCTAATTTGCGTAAGTTTCATGAGTGAGGTGATGGAGTTTTGGTACTAGATGATTATCCTAAGAAGAAAACCAAAGAGGTTGAAAATATATTGGATTAGAGAATTGGTAAAATCACAAAAGGAAAAGATTACTATGAATATTTGGTGAAGTAGACTAAAAGACCAGTTAAAGATTCTACATGGATTTCTCAATTTGAGTTGGACTTATCTTAGGTTGTAACATCTCAATGGTTTAGAATAATTATTTCTTTCATCCTTGGTTGTCTGATGTAGGGTCATCCTGGGTTTCCTTGCTATCCTACTCATCTTTTTTCATTTTATTGTTAGTGTCGAGTTCTAGTGATTGTCAAGTTGTGATTTCTACCAAGTTTAGTTTTGACCAAGTTGTTTAGTATTGATTGAGTGCTTTTGTGGCCAAGTGTTCCTTCATGTTCCAAGTGAACTTGATGTTTATTCATGCTCAACTCCTTCAATTGAGTTTGTCTATGATTGGTTCTTAATGTGAGCTAACTTATAAATTTAATTTAGGTTGTGAATTTAATATACAGATCTTGTATTGGGATGTGTGTAAACCATTTTGAGGTCAGCCTTCTATTATGCAATAATCGAGAATCTTCTATTAGCTATTTTGGCAAGTATAAATATGGGTGTTTAGTTTAGGTAAGGTATTTTTAAAGGGAGAGTGAGAAGTTGAGTAAGCTAGAAGTTTGAATTAAGAATCTATGAAAATTCTAAGTCTAGAAGTTTGGAAATATTGTTGGCTCTAACCTAGAAGGCCTCATAGTTAGGCATGTATGCTAACAATTTGATGAATTAATAAATAATTTGTTGTTCCTTCTCTCCTTGGTGTTGTTATTTGTGTTGTTTTCTTCTTCTGTGTTTACTTAGCAAGGTGGTTGGATAATTAGGTGCACCTCTAGCCCTATCTTTTCAATCCCTCCTTGCATTAATTACATCAACCATGTAATGGAGAGAGTGATTTTCCTAAGAAGTTGGCTAAAGAGGTTGAACACATATTATATTAAAGAATTGGTAAAAGCACAAGAGGAAAATATTACTATGAATATTTGGTGAAGTGGAAAAAAAGATTAGTTAAAGATACTACATGGATTTCTCAATTTGAGTTGGATTTATCTCAAGTTGTAACATCTCAATGATTTAGGAGAATCATTTATTTCATCCTCAATTATCTGATGTAGGAGCATCTTGGGTCGCCTTGCTATCCTACTCATCATTTTTAAAATTTTCTTGTTAGTGTCGAGTTGCAATTGTTGCCAAGTTGCAGTTGCTACAAAGTTGTTTAGTGTTGGTCGATTTGTTCAGTATTGACTGAATACTTTGGTGGCCAAGTTCTCCTTCATGTGCTAAGTGAACTTGATGTTTGATGATGCTAGATTCCTTCTTCAATCGAGTTTTTTATTAACAATTCTTAGTGTGAGCCAACTTATGTATTTAATTTAGGTTGTGAATTTAACGTAAGGGTTTTGAATTGGGATGTGTGCAGACAATTTTGAGGTCAACCTTCTATTATGTAATAATATAGAATCTTCTCTTCACCATTTTGGAAAGTATAAATATGGGTGTTTAGTTTAGGTTTGGTATGCTTAGCGGGAGAGTGAGAAGTTGAGTGAGCTAGAAGTCCGAATTAAGGATCTATGAAAATTGTAAGTCTGGAAGTTTGTAAATCTTGTTGGCCATAACCTAGAAGACCTCACATCTGGGCATGTATGCTAATAATTTGAGCAATTAATAAAGAATTTGTTGTTCCTTCTCTCCTTGGTTTTTTTTTTTGTGTTGTTTTCTTATGTTGTGTTTACTTAGTAAGGTATTTGGATAGTTAGGTGCACCTATGGCTTTAGCTTTTCAATCCCTCCTTGCATCACTTTCAGTAACCATGGTATGGGTACATGAGGATAAATGGTATGGAGAGCTTATGGATGAAGTGATGGAGGGTGAACATTGGAAATAGTTTATGGGTGTGTATCTTTGTTGATCTTTATTTGGTATATGAGGGGATAAAGTGGAAAACTTGGATATGGTGGATGTATGTATGTAAGGACCCAAAATGGATGGATGGGATGAAGGGTTTGGATTTGGGACATAAGGACCCAAAATGGATGAAAATAAGGAATGAATATAATTATGGATATAAGGACCCAAGATGGATTTGGAATATGGATGATGGGAAAATTTTGGTTTGGATGGATGAATTTTGGATTTGGAAGGAGTGGAAGGTGTACCGACATCTTGAGACATTATTTCTTCAATATGATATTTATTATTTTCAATACAAGATGAAAGTCAATATATATGGCATTCACGAATATATTGTATAGGTGTCACAAGATTGTGTGGATGATTAGGATTATGAGGGGAATTATGGAGGATATTAGGATATTGAGATGGATCGGGATCATGAAACACAAATGAAGGGGTACTTTGATCTTGACTTATAATAGGATTATGCAGTGGAATGGAAATAATGATTGTATGATGTAATGGAGTGGAGGGAATAAAACCATGAGATGGAGTGATTTGATCTTGACATGGACAAGTCTTAGTGGATGGAGTGGAAGTAACATCTTTATAAAGTGGAGGATCAATGGATGTTAACTCTTGAGATGGAATGGAATCATTAATGGGCATGATCGAGGGAATGTCTAGATCATGATTAGCAAGTAGATCATGAGATGTATTAAGAGAGAAAAATGGATCTTGAGGGATAATAGAATAATGGGATAGATAAATTCTTGGATCTAGAGGAGAAGAGGAATCCATAATGGCATACTTTGGAACAAGGTCTTCACATGGCATTGGGTGTATAACTTTGGGTGATTGGATCACTTTATTTTTAGTTTTTTATTTAGGCAACCTTTCTACCAATGATTTTGGGAAAAGGACATAATTATTACAAGGTGGGTATGATGTTGATTTTGGAGGATTAGGACCAGGTGGTGACTAAGAATTGGGTAGGGGTTTGGGTAGATGGTTTTTGACACTAAGCTCAAAGTATGGGGAATTACATGGAGGATTTGGGTCAAATGGCATACGAGGATTATGGACTTGAAAGAATGGGGTAAGAGGACCTATGTTTTAAAAGTTATATGTTTTCTTTTGACCCCCATTTTTTAGGATAAGGACATAGTTCTTGATTAAGAGATTATGTGGGCTAGGAAAAAAATCAAATGTAGATGAAGGATAATGAGGTGGATTTCCCTTGTCAAAGGTAGAAGAAGAATAAGGAATGTGAGATGGATTTGAATTGGATATGAAGTTTTGAGGATTGATTTGATACATGGGTTGGTTGGGAGATATAAGTCCATATCACCTTTCAAGATCCTCAACCATTTGGTTAAGCCAATTCTTATCCATGGATCTTATATGAGGAGTGATGAAAGATTTGATGATGGATGAAACATGACTATAGCACTAGGAGAAAGTTTAGAATTTGTTTTAATTTGATTTAGATTTAATTATATTTGGATGAAGGTTTGAGATACCTTGATGTTTAAAAGACCTTATGATATTGCAAAAAAATTGGATGTTGGATTTGGACGATGACATCTTCTTGAAATTGGAGATGGAAAAAAGATCCCAAGTTAGAGAGTGCAACTATTAAAATGCTTCTAGTAAGGATAAAGGTCTAATATCACACTTTGGAAAGATCATTTTACCTAAAGATTGGATTGAATCTTGATGAAGGAGAAAGATGATTGATGATCTTTATTTGAATTAATCTTGACTATGATTGGTTGTGGGTCAATCAAGATAATTAAGATTAAGTTCCAAGGATTATGATGGTTCTCTAAGTAGAATTTCTAATGAAAAGTTGAATTAGAGGAATATTTGAATAGATGAGTTTGAAAGATAGATTGTGGAAGAAGATGTAAATGGATTGAATTAGTATTTGATTGTGAAGGTATTAATTTTACAAGGGATTGGATTAGAATGATGATGATTTGAAAGATTGGATTAAAGAGGAATAATGATCTTGTACGAGGAAATTGGATCTTGATGTGGATAATGAAATAGGACTAGGATGAAGATTAGGAAATTGATTGAATGCTTAGGAAGATGGGAACATAATTATGATGATTTGAGGTGATTGAGATTTTGAGGATTGGTTTGAATGATAAAGAGGGTGATTAAGATGAGATGTGTGATGAAATGAATGGATATAATAAGTGATGTGGAAATTGTGTGGATAACTTGACTATGTTGACTTAAAAGGAGACTTATTTTTGTTGTTTTTGAAATGTTTGCACTTTTTTTTGAATTTTGAACTATATGATTTTTTTGGATTTTTTTTGAAATATTTAACTTGCAAAAAAAAAAAAAAAATCTATACAAGAAATGTTCTAATGGTGTGCCCCCTTTTGGCTTCAAATGGGCAAGGTTTCAAACACTCAAGCATGTCAAATACACCAAAAATCTTATAAGGTTTCAACTAAGATATAAAAGCTCAACTAGGAGTACCCTTGATATACACAAGGTAGATGAAGCCTAGATCTATAGATGAAAGAGAATAATGCCATAGAGTCAGGGAAAGACGGTAACCCAAATCTCCACCTTCACTTATTTAAGGCATAAATTTCTTTGGGGCTTAGGAAAGAGTGACAAGATCCTACACCGAAGAGCAGTGTCTTTAGAATCATCTCTTGGTATTTATACTCCACTATAGCAAGAGAGTTGAGGTCATCCCTTGAGGTGATAAAATCCCAAAGAAAGCCTCCTAAAAAGAAAAAAAAGACCACTTATTTCTTATGTACTCAAGATCACCTGAAGGTGTGAGATGAGATAATATGTAAGTGGCCTTTGGGGTTAAAAGACACTTGTTCATTCCAAATTGAAGCTTTAAAGTTTTTTATCTATTCTTGAAGACACTCATGATTAGCATACAAGGTTCTTTCTAACTTGACAATGCATGCGTTCTTGAACATAAATTGTTAAAGCTTGAAAGGGGAGGGAGTAAGAACATTTTCCCTTAAGTAATTCAAGAATGCATTTTCTCATTTTAGGCACCAAATCCAAATTTTTATTTTCCAGTGTTCTTTATCCCTTAAGAATCCAAGATTGTATGACTTCATTTATGACACAAATTTAAAGGTCTATCATAGCATTGTTCTTTGACCTTTATTCATTCAAGAGCCTATTTGACTTCTAAGTATTCATTCAAAAAAAAAGGTTTGTGAATTTTCTTAAGTCATTCAAGATTGAGTGTGATTATTTTAGACATTTAGGCATTTAAGGGTGAGTTTTATTTATAATATTATTGCAACATACATTCAAAGACACATGTTTAATCATTCATGCTCATTTATCCTCTAAGTCTAAGATCCTCCAAATATGTAATATGCCAAAAAGAAGAAGATTAGAAACCACTATAAATTGAATGTAGCATTTTAAATAAGTTAAAAAGTGATTTAAATGAGTGAAAAGATAGAAACCTCATAGATAAAAAAAATACACGAAAAAATGATAGTCTAAAAGACGGGACCTCAAAAAGTTGAGACACCAAAACATGGAGATGCCAAAACACAAAGATGTCAATTTATTCAGCAAAGATGATAGTTTACCAAGTAGAAACACAAAAATGCAAAGATGACAATTTAGCAAGCAGAGATGATAGTTTACCAATTAGAGATGTCAATTTACCAAGCATAGATGATAGTTTACTAGGCAAAGATGACAGTTTAGTAAGTAGAGACATCAAAATATGGAGACAAGAATTTAGCAAGTGGAGATGATAATTTAGAAGTAGAGGACAATTTAAAAGTATAGATAACAATTTATAAAGTGTATATGAAAAAATGCAAAGGCACTAGTTTATCTGTGTAGATGACACTACGTGGAAATGCATATGAAAGTCCACAAGTTTCTCTAGAAAGTTACAAATTTCAAAATGTTTTAGGTGTAAAAATGGGATGTGGGTCTCACTAGGCATGCCAAAATGTATACATGAAAAACCTACCTATTGGGAGCATGCTTAAACAAGAAAAATGTTAGTTCTAAAACACACATGCATATATATCAAATGAAACAACTAAACTAATCTTGAGTCTCACTAAGCAATGTAACCAAGAAGCAAAGTTTCATGCAACCTCAAAGTAGATCAACAAGGGTAGCCAAAGGTACCTTATTAGTGTGATAAAGATGGAGGGATGTGGATGTACTCTCCCCAAACAAAAATATTGATTTCCAAGATGATTAAAGTGATGAATGTAGCTAAAATAAATGAGTGAGGAATGCTTCAAGAGGAGACTATGGAAGAAGCCACTCATAAAAACATTCAAAGGAAGTGAGATGGATGAAAGAAATCAAGATAAGAGTGCAATGCAACTATAAAAATGTAATAAAGTAAGAACGACATATAAACAACTACACAAGGTTAGTATTATACATAATATCTCTAGAAATATCCAACATGAATCTAGCATGATAACAATACAATAAAAGGAGATAGAAAATGCTCAAGACAAGGGCTCTATTTATAGGTTTGACAAAGACCTTGAGGAGTTGGCATCTATTTGGAATCCACATAGGTGCCACAAGGGAGACACATGGACTAAGGAACTATTAACAATTGGCTCTATGTAGTGATGTAATTTTTGTCACTTAGGTTTGCACCCTTGTCCAAAGCCTATGCATGAGGACAACCTAGTGAAACATGGAAACAACCTCCAAGCTGTGGGACTTGAATTGTGAGGTTGAGCCTGTGGAGAAGGTTGGCTTCCTCTTACTATAAGGATGCACCTAGCTACTCTTGGAGAGGAAAAGGGAGAAGGAGAGCATGAAAGAAAATCTACCTAATCTAATAGAAAGAGCCGATGCACCAAAATAGAGTGTTCAAACCAATCTTTGCCCATATATGCATTATTGAACTAGAATGAAACTAAGGATATACAGATTCAGACTCACTTTAATCAAATAATCACATGCAGATCATAAGACTAAGATGAATGACACAAGGAAGAGATATTCACTTATATTATCATTCATAGGCCAAGGAGATATAGTCATGCAGATTACTAATTTCCACAAAACACTAGTGGAGGCAAAGAGTTCTTGCACTTCACACCAATGGCTGAAAGAGATAAGACAAGAATCATACAGTTCAGAGGCAAAGGGAATTTTACACTGGAATTGTAGAGCAACAATAGAGAATCATAGAGGCAAGGTTAGGGTTTTGCAGTGCTCAAAATCCACATATTTTTTATGACTCTGTAGCCCAATGGATGCTTTAGGCCACTGGTCATATGCATAGCTAGCTCGCATCCCCTATGAGTCGCCAGAAATGTTGCTTATTTTTGTGCCCCCACCAAAATTTGAATTCAAATACTGCCCACCCAACGGTCACTCCCCAATTTAATATTATTTTAAAATGCCCCAGAAATATCAAAAAATTGTTAAAAGATCAAACCTTATGATTTTTTTTCATGGGCCTGCAAGTCCCCATTGTTGGATCAATCTAAAATGATGGATGGTGCTATATCGCTATTGAAAGTTGCACATTGTTTTGCATTAGCAACATAGAACCCTTTTGCCACATGTCAGGTGGGTCCTACCTTTCCTTGATTGTTTCTCTAGTGCTGGGCTTTTCTAACTCGGCGATGGGCGCTATGGCGCCATTGGAAAATCCATGCTTCTCACCGTTAGTGACAAAGCGCCCAGACAAAAAGTGATCCTACGGCAATGTCAAAAGGCAGGTGGGTCCCAAGTATGCCCTATCATATGTCAGTGAGGATTTGTCAGACATGTTGGCAGTTGGTCATCTTTTCATTGGCTAAGATATGACTCTGTGGAATGTGGGCCCTGCTTCACTTGGTGGGCCGCAAACGAAGGTTGTCAGACAGGTTGGTACATGGCCAGTTTCCATTGGTTGGTACATTGATAAGTTAGATCTATCTTGCTCACTGTTAGATCAGTTCAGATCAACGATGGGCACTATCTCGCTATGGAAAGCTACAAGAATTTTAACCATAGCGACATAGCACCTTGGCAACACGTGGCACAAATGATGTAATGGGTCCGCCCTTCTCCAAGTGATATTACTGCTCATCCTCAGTGGCATGTTGTCAGGTGGGTCACAATACAATGGTGGTTTTTCATTGGTCCGTCCAGCCAACTCGATGCGAAGTTGTACGATTTTTTTGCTCACCATAGATCTAAAGAAAATCTATGGTAGGTGCTATCTTTCTATGGAAAGCTGCGAGGATGATATCGTTAGTGACATAGCACCCTTTTGCCACATGGATCAATGGGGCCAAGGGTTATGAAACTACAGGGATGGTACCAATTCAGGCTGAGTCAAATGTCAGGTATGCTGAGTTGTTTCATGGGCCTAGAGGTTCTAAGGATATAGCACAATATTGTGGCAAGTCTTCATGATTGTCAGATCAGTTCAAATCCACGGTGGGTGCTATCTCACTATGGGAAAGTGCCTAGAGGATTCACATAGCGACATAGTGCCTAGATGACATGTTTCTTCATGGGCTCAGCCAAGATTGATAGTTAGGGGCTAGTAGTTATGTTGTAGCCATCATGGTCAAGGTTTTAAAGAGATGGCGTGGTTAGTAACAAAGGCATGGTCAACTCAGGAGGACCCTGTGAGGTGGCAAAAGGAAATAAACTCATTAGTCCATGTGGCTCATCCTGCTTGCAGAGTTTAGTCGACTTTCTGACTTTGCTAATTCATGCACCAAAGAATGATAAGAAATTAGGTTTTGCTGCATGATTTGATCTTTGTAATCGATTCCAACCACCTCAGAGTAAATGCGAAACAAAGAAGAACACTCCACCACCCCCTAGTTGATCCATCTACCTGGTTAGGACAATCAATGGTGCCACCTCTATTTTCTCAAGGCCCTGTTTTAGTTAACAATCAAATTTCATGGTACCTAAAGCTATACTTAGATCAGATTTCCTTAGACCCCCATGATTGTTCTTGGCAGAGCCTTGATGGCAGTGGTTATAGGATAGTTTTGGAGGGAAAATCTCAGTTATTCTTGAACTATAAAGGCAATTTTTGTTAATTTTGAAAAGGTCGATCATTCTCTATTTTTCTCTATTATTGCTCTACAATTCTAGTATAAAATTCCCTTTGCCTCTGAACTATATGATTCCTGTCTTATCTCTTTCAGCCATTGGTGTGAAGTGCAAGAACTCTTTGCCTCCACTAGTGTTTTGTGGAAATTAGTAATTTGTATGACTATATCTCCTTGGCCTATGAATGATAATATAAGTGAATATCTCTTCCTTATGTCATCCATCTTGGTCTTCTGATCTGCATGTGATTATTTGATTAAAGTGAGTTTGAATGTGTATATCCTTAGTTTTATTCTGGTTCAATAATGCATATATGGGCAGAGATTTGTTTGAACACTCTATTTTGGTTCATCACCTCTTTAGATTAGATTAGGTAGATTAGTTTTCATGCTCTCCTTCTCCCTTTTCCTCTCCAAGTAGCTAGGTGCATCCTAATAGTAAGAGGAAGCCGGCCTTCTCCAAAGACTCAACCTCACAGTTCAAGTCCCACAGCTTGGAGGTTGTTTCCATGTTTTACTAGGTTGTCCTCATGCATAGGCTTTGGACAAGGGTGCAAACCTAAGTGAGAACAATACTTATTTTCATAAATGGAAACACATAATGAACATACTTTTAAAAAACCTCATAAATAAAGATACTTAGCTTTTGGTACTTAGAAAATTGTCTAAGTATGAAATTGGTTTACAATAGTACATTGTTTCTAACATCATATTATGACTAGATAGGATAGATGGAGATAGTATACATTTTGATAATGATGTGTATAACCTCAGACATTAGTACAGATAGTACAAAAAAAAGATATTCATGATTTACTAGTGAACAAAATTGCAAAATTAAAAGGTAAAGGAATTTTTTTGTTTACAAAATAATTACTTGGCTAGATAGGGCCGAAATCCTAGATGTTTACTCTAAGTTGGAAAAGTATATTTTCGTCTTAGCCGACCTAACAAAAAATTATGAAAATGAATGGTATTTATGCAAAGGATTTATTGTGAGATTAGGGGTGAATTTTTTATGTAAAAGGTGATATGCAGAATTTTTATGAAGCAATTTATGTGAAGTTTTTGAGAACCTAATTTTGTGATCTGAGATAAAGCTAAGGTCAGAATCAGCCAATAAGAAGTTATAGCATCTATACATTTGTATTTGAGGAACTTAAAGTTTAGGTACTTGTTTGGGCAGTGAGCTCTTCTTGTAATTGGAATTGCATGTTTGGGCAATGAGCTCTTCTTGCATCCATTGTAGTACAACTCCTAACAGGGTTTGAATCTCCAAATAGGGACTCTATTTACTAAATTTTCTTAGTGACTCTTAATAGGCTCCATCCTCTAATAAGGAATATATGTATCATTATATCATCTAGTGGATATCATCCTCACTAGGGTTTTCCCTTGGGCAGGGTTTCCCTAGTTAAGAAAATATGGTGTTATGAGTTCTCTTTATGCATGGTTACTATTATTCTTTAGCACTACTTGTTTAATTTCTTATGCATAGCTCAAAGTAATTAATAATATCTAAGTGGTAACAAAAGTTTTTAGAATATTGATTTACCTTGCCCCCCTCAGTATTCCCTATTTCTAACAATTGGTATCAGAGCATAGTTACTTAGAAGAGGCTTAACACCTTGATTAAGATCTGCATGTATATGGAATAGTTGATGATGAACCTTGAAGATGCACTTGAAAAAATTGATCACCTTACTAAAGAAAGTGATAAGCTGAAAGATAGATATGAAGACTCCAAAGTATACATTGGAAAATTGAAGGACAAGATTGAACATCTCAAATCCAAACCTGAATCTACTGAATCTAAAACTGGTGATGATGAATATTCAAAACTAAAATAGAGTATAGATCTTGAAGCATGAATTGAAGATTACCAATCTAAAGTGGTGTCTAAAGAATGATCCTACAAAGTTGAATCTGATTTGAAGACTGAAAATTCAGATCTTAGAGCAAGTCTAGCAAAGAAGACATCTAAATTGGAAACATTAAAAGAAGACCATAAAGAAATTCATAAGTATAACACTATTGTGAAAAATAAACTAGCTCAGTGCAAGCAACAACTTGAAAAAAAATATACTCACAAAGAAAAGATTGATGAATAAAGTTCAATACAAAGACCTACCTATTATAAGACTGGTCTTGGTTATTTATTTAACATGTTTGCAAAGAAACCTAAAAGAAGAATAGATCTGAAAGAGAAAGATAAATCTAATGATAAGATTGAGTCTAGTCAATCTTCTGATAAATCCAAAGAAGTTGGACAAGAGAAGGAAACCAAGAAATTGGATGAACCTAAGCAAGTGGAATCTCCTAAAGAAACTAGCTATGAATTTTGAGGTAAGTGTTTTTAATGTAATGAAATAGGTCATATGAAAAGAGATTATAAAAATAAGTCATTTAATCATCTTACAAAGTTTTACTATCATACTTGTCATGGTATTGATCATAAAACAATTGACTATAGGAAACCTAAATATGATAATGATAGGAGAAATAGTTGTATGTTTGAAAACACTAATCCTACAAATAGAAGAAGATTAAATGAAAGGGCATCAAGAGTAAGAAGACATTATGATGAAAGAAAGAAAATTGTGTGTTATAAGTGTAACATCTTTGAACACATAGCCCAAAATTGTCAAGCACCTATTAATTAATAAAATCATTGAAGCAGAACCCTAGTATGTTAGTTATGCAACAACTTCAAACCTATAACAAAGTATTGTAAAATTGACAAAAGGAACAAGGGAAGGAAATTTGGGAATGATAGAAGGAATTATGAAAGAAACTTTGATAATGATAGAAGGAATCATGAAATTAACTCCAAAACTAAGAAAGACAATGAAGATCAAACAAATGTAGCATGTGAACTTTGAGAAAAATTTAATGAGGCATTTGTAAAGGGATTAGATATTTAAGAGGAAAAGTTAGATGATTCTGAAATAGGAAAATTGAAGTTAGCAATCGGGTTTGTTTCAACCAAGTTGAATTAAGCTTATTCACTACACTAGAATTTGAAACTTCATTTAGAGATTGAGCTATGAGTAGCGAGGTTGAGAGAAGATGTATCCTACTGAGTTCAAATTTTAGCTAAGCTCACTTGCAATTTGGAGCTTATTGAAACTGGTTACAAAGGAAATAAGAGTTATTGTTATAACAAAGAAAGTATATTTTGTGACTGAAAATGAAATCTATGTTCCTACAAAAAGTTTTGTGGAGTGAATTTTTGTGGAGCATTGTCATGATGAAAGGAAGCTATGGTGAACCTTGAATAAAATTAGAAGATTGGATAGAAGATCTTGAGTAGATATTTGATTTTAGAATGAAATTAATAGCTTTTTTGATTTGGCAAAGTACGTAATTAATGGTAGTTCTAGCTGAATAAATAGAGTTCAAACTTTATTATTTTTGTATTGCATTCATCTTAGAAGCTTAGAGCACCCAAAAGCAATTTAGAAAAAGTGATTTTGAGCAAAGACCTACTACAAAAAAAAGGTATTTTATCATTTTCAATATAGAAATTCTTCGATAAATTTATATTTGGTGTAATCATGGATATGTCATTTGTTCAAAATGTTGAGAATGTTGAGAGACCCAAATTAAAGGTTGTTTCCATGAAACCCCTAGAGGAAAACCCTAATTCGACTTTATCAATCACTCCAAAAAATGTAGTTTTCTAGGAAGATGTAGGAAGCTACCTATGTAGTAAGTTTGAAACCATTGGAAGTGAGTTTATGAAGAAAGATATGGAAATTGTTTTCAATTATGATATGACTATTAAGCTTGGATATGAGCATCTAAAAGACTTTGACTTAGTCATATATCATTTTTATCGAGAACTTGATATTGAAGAATAGACTGAGATCATATTGAGCATAATTCATAATGGAAATATTTGGATGGGAGACAATGTAGTTGACATTTGTACTAACCTTATTCATGAGGTTATTGGTCATAGAAAACAAGGTAGTGTACCTATTAGGGAGAAACTAGTTAAGAAAAAGGTTGAAAGTTACACTAAAGTAGTTTATAATGGTAAAGCAATGGTGATGAACATCATCAGAAAACATGATGTGAGATTCTTGAGTAGAATCATTACATATTCTATTTATGCAAGTTCTAAGAATGATGAGTTGTCAATAGGTTTTATCTATGCAGTCTATAAGATATGCATTGAGAATAAAAAAGTAAATTTGAGTGAGATTCTGAGAGTATAACTTCTTGAGAATTCGGAGAAAATTAAGAGAACTAAGAATGGTGTATTCAAATTCCAGTCTCTAATTAATCATGAATTTTCTTTCATGTACTTAAGAGATTTTCAATTTTATCAGCTACTGATATTATGAGAAAAGAAAAATGTGCTATGGACTATTGGAATTTTTTAAGATTAACTTGGGGGTAGGGGGAGGAGGTGAATTAGTTAATTAAGGTCCAAATGTCCAAATAAAACTTTTACAATTCAATGAACCCATAAAACTTTCTTAACCATGCATGCATTCATTGTGTATTAACCAAAACTGATATGTTACTGTTAAACTAACATGTAGAAATAAAACACAACATATCCATTAGTACACTTCACACAATGATTTAATGTGGAAACTCAATTTGGAAAAAAACTACTAGTAACATGCTACTCCTTTCTCACTCTTTTGAAGTAATGTCTTGTTAAAGGCCAACCTTGTTAAAGGTTACAACACACACTGTTAAATGTGACGTGATTAAGGTATTTCAATCACCCTATTAAAAGTGAACCTTGATAGAGGACTTTAGGTCATTCACTTGGAATGCCACCCGATTAAAGGATTTTCCAATGACTGTTAAGTCAACCTTTCTCCAAATGATTTTATCCTAATTTGATACAATTTTTAGAGAGTAACAATAGAGTTTGATCTAATACAACTTACAACTTTACTTGCACATTATAGATCACTATTTAGTCCTCAACTCTACTTGGCTTCCTATCTTTGCAATTTTGATAGCTTGTTCACCCTTCAAGCATTCATCCTTCTCTAGCCTTCTTGCTTAGCTTTCCATTACAAACTTCTCTTCTTTGGTCACTTGATGAAGCAAACCCTCTTACTTCACCTTGTTAGATTTTTGCATCAAAAAACTCTTTAACCTCTTTTTCAACCTTGCTTCATGACTAGACATCCCTACATAGAGGGAATTAGAACTCTTTTTCCCGCTCATTATCCATCTCAAATTTTAGGGTTTTTGATGGATTAGGTAGGATACAATGTATCTACCCCATATCTTGTTTTCTTTAGAAACTTATCCTAGAATCCATTTGAATTTGCCTCCAAAATAGTTTACATAAGATTCTATGCCTCCAGCTCATCAATCTTATCTTCCTCTTGATTTACAAGTTCTAAGAATACAAACTTGTTGTCTTTTATTTGGTGAATCTTTGATCTTTTTCATAATGCAGTAGCTCAGCATTATCAATTTTACTGATGCTTGGCACATACTATGTTACTCGACATCTACTAACTTTCTTGACACTTGTTATTTTGCTCAATATCCACTAGAAAATGCTTTCACTATGCTCCAACTAACTTTTTGCTTGGCTTGGACTAACTTTACTCGGCACCTTCTATCAACTTGATCAAGCTTAGCAAATGAACTTTGTCCAACCTTTTTCTTCTAAACTTTCTAAGTGTAGCCAAACATTTTGTAACCCCTAGTAGATCATCAATATATTATGTTATCACTATCTTAACTAATTCTTGCACTCCAATACATGATCATAACTCAACTTTTCCTCTAGGTACTTATGTTACATCTTGTTGATCAAATCCTCTTCATCAATCAACTAAGTGATAGTGCTTGAAATATATAAGTAATTGTCTTACCAACATATAGCAAGTTTGACATCAATGACAACACAATGATTAGAAACACTTCAATAATAAAAACCTTTCTACTTAAATGATCTTTTTCAATCTTATTGCAACAATCTCCCTCTTTGGCATTGATGGAAAACCAAACTGATCAACTAGTCAAACAAATGATGAACTAAGTTAAAACAGTAAAGCAATACCAAAAGGAAAGCTTGCAAATAAAACTTCTCCCTCTATTAGCAACTTCCTCTTTAGGTTTCAAAATATCTCTTATCTAATTCTCTTTTGTCATGGATAAAAAAAATATCAAAACATCTCCCTCTTTCATGCTTGCTTCTAGTCTTCTGATCTTCTGATGATACACCTTCACTTCATTGAACTTCTTTTGCATTATACTTTCATCCAATATACTTTCTCCCTCTAATTTGATTTTCTGCTTTGATCATCTTCATCTCTTGAAACATATATGCACTTGATTAGTTTACTGAATATTCTTCCTCTTTGACAACAATGCCAAAGACATGTACTCAACACTTGGCATCTTTACATATGCAAACATAGGCTTTTATAGGCTCTTCAATTTTCTCCCTCTATCACCTTTCTTGTGACTATTTTGTAATTCTAGCTCTATAATTACTTTAGACAACTTGCTAAAGTAAGATCCACTGTATCAATTTATATGAAATGAATGTTAGCTTGTTTGATGTAGGATACTCCATCTATGTTTTACATAGCCTTTGATAGGGGTATCACCCCTAATTTACCTCTCAGATACTCATAAGCATCCTTAGGTAATGTTTTGGTGAAAATATTAGGAATTTGCTCCTTTGTGGTAATATATTCCATTTTTACCTCTTTGTCTTGAACCAACTCCCTTACATAATGATACTTTATTGCAATGTGCTTTGTTTTTGTATGCATGACAGCATTCTTTGATATATTTATAGCACTTTTATTATCACAATAAAGTGTCATTGGTTTAGTGATTTCTTCCTTCATTCCCTTTAGCATCTATTTAATCTATACAATGTTTATGAAATCAATAGCAACATCAACATACTCTGCTCCAACAGTGAAATGGGAAGTACAACTCTGCTTCTTGCTTGTCCATGTAATAAGTCTTCTGCCTAAGAAAAATGATCCTCCACTAGTGCTCTTTCTATCATCAATATTTTCATCCCAATCAGCATCAGTGTAGGCTAACGATACTTCTCTATTCCTTTCAAGTATCTCATTATCCTTTTTATTGCCATCAAGTGATTCTCTCTAGGATTAGTAGAGAATCTAGCAACTATCCCCACAACTAATGTAATATTACGTCTGCTATGTACTACATATTGCAATTTACCAATCATAGATCTATACAATGTTTGATTGACCTTAGCTGATTTGTCATTCTTTGATAGTTTGAGTGCTATTACCATAGGTGTACTTACTAGTTTTGAGTCCTTAAGTCCAAAAGTCTTCAATATCTCCTTGATATATTTTGACTGAGTGATATATACACCATACTTAATTTGATATACTTGTAGTCCCACAAAGAATTTAATCTCACCAAACATTGACATTTCAAAATCTTGCTTCATCTAATTTGTAAAATCTTTAGATTAAGCATCTTGTCCTCCAAATATTATGTCATCAACAAAAAATTTAGATAATAGTATACCTTTTTCTTTATCTATCTTCATGTACAAATTGTTGTTATCATCTGTCCTTTCAAATCTAATCTTAACAAGATAAGTATGAAGTCTATCATACAATGCTCTTGGTGCTTGTTTCAATCCATACAGGGCTTTGTGTAGTTTGCATACCTTGTTTTTATTGTTTTTGTCCACAAAACCTTTTGGCTATTTTATGTAGACCTCTTCTTCTAATATTCCATGTAGAAATGCAGACTTAACATTCATCTGATAAACTTTGAAACCTTTGTAAGTAGCATAAGCAAGTAGAATTCTTACTCAATCCATTCTTGCAATAGGGGCAAATGTTTCACCATAGTCAATTCCTTCTTCTTATGCATACCCTTTGCAAACTAGTCTTGCTTTGTTCCTTGTCACTTCTCCATTCTCATCTAGCTTGTTCTTGAATACCCATTTTGTGCCAATTACATTCTTATCTTTTGGTTTAGGAACTAGGGTCAAAGTATTGTTCTTTTCTATCTGTTGAATTTCCTCTTCCATAGCCTTGTACCAATCATCATCTTCCAATGCATCTTTTACTATCTTAGGTTCCTTCATAGTTAGGAAACATGATTCACTTCTCAACCTATTTCTTGTTATTGGCCTTGCATCTTTGTCTCCAATGATTTGATTTGTAGGATGGTGTCTTTTGACATATTTGGATAATCTAGGCTTAGTTCTTGTGGCTACATTCTATCTCTTAGCTTCAATATCACTATGTGCATCTTTGTCAGGTATTTCAACATCTCTTTCATGTGTGCTAATCTCAAAGTCAGATTGTGCATTCTCCTCATTTTGCAATTTTTGGCATTTGAATGTAACTTGACATTCATAGAATGTGACTAGACAGTTGTTGAAACTTGCTATTGATTTGTTGCATTATTTGTGACATCTTATTCAGTAGGCATTCCTTCATAATAGTATGCAAATGTCTTGTAGTGTTCTGGTTCTTTTGTAGTTTCATCCTCATATGCTTCTATAAACTCATCAAAATTCACATTTTCACTTTCTACAATTTTTTTAGTGTTAGTAATTAAACACTTATTAGCTTTACTTCTTGTGGAGTAACCAAGAAATATACCTTCTTCGCTCTTTGCATCAAACTTTCCACTTCTAACATCTTTAAGAATATAGAATTTTCTTCCAAATACCTTAAAATATTTCACATTAGGTGGATGAACATACCATAGTTCAAAAGGTGTTGAGTGAGTACTTTTCTTTACTTGCACACAGTTCAAAGTGTACACTACAGTACTTACAGTTTCTCTCTAGTATTTTAGGTCAACATTTTTCTCCATCATTAGTGTTTTGGTACAGTCCATTATAGATCTATTTATTCTTTCAAAAATTCCATTTTGTGTGGTGGTTCTTAGTGTTGATGTCTATCTCTTGATTCCTTTGTTATTGCAAAACATCTCAAATTCATGTGAAGTGAACTCGCCTCCTCTGTCTGATCTCAAGAATTTCAAGCTCTTACCTATTTCTTTCTCAACTCTTTCCAAGTACCATTTAAATATTTTATAAGCATCTAATTTTTGTTATAGGAATATAACAGTCATCATCCTAGAGTAATCATCAACAAGTAGCATTATATACATGTCTTCTTTGTAGCTTTCCACTTCAATAGGTCCATACAAAGCAGTATGAAAAATTTCAAGTATTTCCTTAGAGTTATAAGCTTTACTTTTAAAGCTTGACTTTGTCATCTTGCCTAGTTGACATTGTTTGAACATTATGTTTTTTGGTTTCTTCAACTTAGGAAAACTTCTAACTCTTTTCATGTTACTTATACTATTCATATTATCAAAGTTAACATGACATAAACTTCTGTGCCAAAGCCATACATCATCAAATTTTGCAATAAGACAAGTAGCATCTTCTATATCCAAATAGAACAAATTACTCCTATTTTGATCACCTTTTCCAATCAGATTTCCATTTGTATCATATCTTGGTTGACTTATTTTCAAACTCAACTTTGCACCCCAAATTGTTCAATTGTGACACACTTAACAAGTTATAATTCAATCCTTCAACATAATAAACATTATCACATGAATTCTTGTTTGTAAGCTTAATAGACCCTTTTCCTTTTATTGAACATGGTGCATCATTACCAAATCTTACATTATTTCCATCATAACAAGTTAAGGTAACAAAGTTACTTTTGTCTCAAGTAATGTGATGTGAGCATCCACTGTCAATGATCCATTTGTCATTCTTGTTCACACAAGTCATAAGTGCAATAGCCTCATCCTCATCTAATTCATCCTTCATTACAACATATACCACTTCATCATCATTTTCATTAGATTTGTTTTCATCAACAATGTAGCATGACTTCTTGTCTTTATCTTTGTATTCTCTTCCATCATGTTCTCTTCTATTTTTGTGCGTGTTCCCTTCTCTAAAGTTCTTCTTCTATTTACATCTTGCTGCAATATGACCAACTTCATTGTAATTAAAACAAATGATAGGCAACTTACTTTTGAATTTACCTTTTCCTTTGTGAAATCTTCTGGCCAACAATGTTTCCAATTGTTCAATGTCTTCCTCATCTATACTGCTCTCACTAGATGCATAATTTATCTTTCTTTTCTTCTTCTTTGGTTTTATCTCCTATGAATCCTTCAATAACAATTTTTCTTTGAAAGCTGATTCAATACTCTCTAGATGGTAGTTGTCAAATTGGATAACTCAAATGCAGCGAGTCTACCCACCAAACCTTCAAGGGTTAGATCATTTCTTGGTATACATCTTAACTCTTCAATTACAGGCAATCTAATGGCATATATAGGAAAAAATGTTCTCAAAACTTTACTTAGCACAGTATCATCATCTATTTTACTAGTTGCACCTTTTATTGCACTAACAACTTCTTTTATTCTAGAAACATATTGAGCAATGTTTTCACCTTCTTCCATTTTCATGTCATCAAACTTACCTCTCAGGCTTTCTAACTTGTCTCTTTGAACATTTTTGTCTCCTCCAATGATGGTGTTTAGAGCATTCCACATCTACTTTGCATTTTTAAGGTCTTTGATATCATCAAACTTGGCATAGCTTAGGGTAGAGGCAATCTCCAACATTTCTTGATTGTATTCTTTCTTTTTCTTCAAATCTTCAGTAGTTAGGGCTCCTTCTAGACCAACATGTTTTGCTATAATGAAAGTTTGTGCATAATCTCCAAGTCCTCCAAGGTGTAGCTTCATCAAACTTTTCCATCTAGGAAAGTTATCTTTTATCAGCTTGGGTACCTCTCTTTTTGACATCTTGATCTTTATGCTTTTAGTACCTTGAAACTAATCCTCTTAAGCAACTGTACTCTGATACCAATTTTTGGAATTCTTTTAGATTAATTGAAAGATGGGGGTGAATTAGTTAATCAAGGTCTAGATGTCCAAATAAAACTTTTACAATTCAGTGAACCCATAAAAATTTCTTAACCATGCATGCATTCATTGTGTGTTTACCAAAACTAATATGTTACTATTAAACTAACATGCAGAAATGTAAAGAATAAAACACAACATATCCATTAGTACACTTGATGATTTAATGTGGAAATTTGGAAAAAACCACCAGTAACATGCTACTCCTTTCTCACTCTTCTAAAGCAATGCCCTATTAAAGGCCAACCCTATTAAAGGTTACAACACACATTGTTAAATGTGATCCGGTTAAGGGATTTCAATCACCCCATTAAAAGTGAGCCTTTTTAGAGGACTTTATTTAGGTCATTCATTTGGAATGCCACCCTATTAAAGGATTTTCCAATGACTGTTAAGTCAACCTTTCTCCAAAGGATTTTACCCTAATCTGATACAATTGTTAGAGAGTAACAATATAGTTTGATCTGATACAACATACAACCTTACTTGCAAATTATAGATCACTATTCATTCCTCAACTCTACTTGGCTTCCTATCTTTGTAGTTTTGATAGCTTGTTCACCCTTCAAGCATTCATCCTTCTCTAGCCTTCTTGCTTAGCTTGCCATTGCAAACTTCTCTTCTTGGGTCACTTGATGAAGCAAACCCTCCTACTTCACCTTGTCAATTTTTCACATCAAAAAGCTCTTTAACCTCTTTTTCAACCTTGCTTCATGACCAAAGATCCCTACATAGAGGGAATTAGAACCCTTTTTTTTGCTCATTATCCATCTCAAATTTTAGGGTTTTCAATGGATTAGGTAGGATACAATGTATCTACCCCATATCTTGTCTTCTCTAGAAACTTCTACTAGAATCCATTTGAATTCACCTCCAAAATGATTTACATAAGATTTTGTGCATCCAGCTCATCAATCTTATCTTCCTCCTAATTTACAAGTTCCAAGAAAACAAACTTGTCAGCTTTTATTTGGAAAATCTATGATTTTTTTCATAATGCAATAGCTTGGTACTATTAATTTTAGTGATGCTCGACACATATTATGTTACTTGACATCTATTAACTTGATTGGCACCTATTAGTTTGCTTGGAATCCACTAGAAAATTCTTTCACTCAACTCCAACTAAATTTTTGCTCAGCTTGCACTAACTTTACTCGACACCTTCTATCAACTTGATCAAGCTTAGCAAATGAACTTTGTCCAACCTTTTTCTTCTAAATATTCTAAGTGTAGCCAAACATTTTGTAACCCCTAGTAAATCATCAATACTTTATGTTATCATTCTATTAATTGATTCTTGCACTCCAATACATCATCATAACTCAACCTTTCCTCTAGGTACTTATGTTACATCTTGTTGATCAAATCCTCTTCAAGAATCAACTAAGTGATAGTGCTTGAAACATATAAGCAATTGTCTTACCAACATATAGTAGGTTTGACATCAGTGACAAAACAATGATTGAAAACACTTCTTCAACAATAAAACCCTTTCTACTCAAATGATCTTTTTCAATCATATGTCAATAGACAAGATAATAGATGTGTGTAGAAGGCATCCTATAGAGAAAATAATTGAAAATGGAAATTTGATTATGAGGACATTTTAGAATGACATAAAATAAAGATTTAGAATTTCCCCTCTAATTTTTGATAGATTTAGGAATGATATATGTTTTATGGTGGATATTGACCTAATATATATTGAAGTAGTAGAACCTTAGGAAACATTTCTTGAGCCCCTAGGTTATGAATTGAGTAATGATATAGCTATTGGTTATATTAATTTATTGTTGAAATATAAAATAGATAAAGCATCATACATATTTGGAATGTATGAGGAGATAACCTAGTCAGCCTACTAGGCATTATTAAAAAAGGCATCTCATAAGAATATTGCACTTGTAATGAAGATAACACTATATGTTAGAAGAAGAATCATAGATAGTTAGAGAAACAATCTTCGAACTAAAACAAACTGGTGAACAAGGTGTAATATATGTGACATCTTTGTTAGTTGGCCAATCATCCAGTGTATCTATTGTAGAAAATCTTATAGAATAGAGCATCCCTTATGCTATTGTATTAGCCAAGCAACCAAGTGAACCTAAGAGGAAGTCTAAAAGGTTAGAGACTCATAGGTCTAAAAGAGTTAAGTAGAAAGCTACTAGACTAACGAAAAGAAAGAAGACATTGTTGACAATTGAAGACTGTAGTGATGAA
The DNA here is from genome assembly GCA_028749045.1 of Cupressus sempervirens. Taxonomy (NCBI): domain Eukaryota; kingdom Viridiplantae; phylum Streptophyta; class Pinopsida; order Cupressales; family Cupressaceae; genus Cupressus; species Cupressus sempervirens. The sequence goes on from CM053786.1 coordinate 820,553,266, forward strand.
GAATAAGAAGAAGAGGAACAAGAAGATAGACAACTAGAGAAAGTCATTGTTTATAGGCAGCCAACAGGTAAAGAAAGGCAACCCTAGAAACCAAAGATAGAGAATATTCACATAGCCATTCTTAATGAAGGAAAATTTGTGCAGATGAATAAGTTTAATGATTTGTATAGTAACATTGAGAAAGAATAGAATGATATCTCTACTATGAGATATATGATTCTTAATAACTTGAAACTTGAAGATATTAAAGATTTTGTCAATTCAAAATTTTGTGATAGATTTATAGCAAAGAAGGCACCAGTTTGGGAAGAAGATGTGGATCTTCAAAAATCAATGATAAGAACTATGTGCAAGATTGAATATGAAGAAGAAGTAAAGAAATTGATTGGTAAACTAGCACCCTATCTACATAACAAAATGAGGCCTATTCTATTTATGGGTGGTGATAAGAATGTAATAAGAAGTGAAGCTATTACAACTATAAATAAAATGCTGATGTAGGTAGAGGTAGCTCCTACCAGTACGGAGAAAAATTTGGAAGTATCAATAAGTGGTGATACTATGCAAATTGGTCAAACCAGTGTCATAGTTAACATTGATGATAATCCTTTTGTAAGTTATGATCAGCCTGAGCCCCTTTCTAAAGATATCCAAGATCAGTTGAAACTGATTAAGGAAGAGAAAAGACAACTAGAGGAAGAAAAGAAGATTGAAGAAGACAAGCTAAAATTGCTTGAAGAGGAAAAGAATCAGAAAGAAGATGAAAAGAAGAGAGAAGAAAAAAAAGAGAAGAATTTTGAAGAAGAAAAGAAAGAAAAAGAAAAGGAGGAAAAAGAAAAGAAAGAAAGAGAAGAGGAGGAAGAAGAGAGAAAATCAAAGAAGGCATCATAGAAGAAACAAAAGGAAGATGAGGTGAAAGCATCTAGCTCATCCTCCCTTATATCTCTTGCTAACCTTACAGGTGATGATGACAATCAATCTAATTTGATCTTATCCTTGACAAAATTATTTGAGAAGAACAAAAAGGTCAAAATTCTATGGAGAACATTAATGGAGGTGACTGATAGATTGCACAACACCCTCATAGAAAAAAATATTGAAGTAGCCACCAAATAGAGAGATCAAGAAGTTGTAAAATCATTTCATGATGAATTTACAAATTTATTGAATTCTGCTAAGTCTAAGGCTCAAATTTCACATGATGCTAATCTTTTTAGCACCATTTTTCAAAACATTCAGAATGATTTATTGAGTCTTGATACTTGTATCAAGAAACTCCAAAGATATCAACAAGTTGGCAATGTACTATACATCAAATGTAATTTATCTCATAAGTTGATGAAAGATTTGGATAGAAAGATTCAAGGGAAGCTGAGTGAGTTGGAAGCTCTAACTAGTTAGATACAACAACTCTCTTCCAGAGTTGATGAATTAGAAGGAAAAGTTTTCAATGCTCACATAGACATCAGGAAATTGGAACTTGAAAAAGAACTAATATTGAGAAGACTATTAGAATTTAGAGAATCTATTGCTCTAAAGATATCAGCCATTGAGAGACAAATGGAAGAATGTATCAAAGAAAAGGACACTTATGCAAATTTCACCTACTCTGACCTTAATGCAATTGAGATTTTATCATGTGCCTTATGTATAATGCCCACCACTACCAAAGTAGAAAAGGGCACTTGGGAGAAAGGTATGAATAGTTTGAAGGAAAAACTTGATGATTGTATGAAGATATTAGCATCTTGAAGCAACAAGACAAAAATTTTGACAGTGTTTGACATTAGACAAACAACATTATTTGATAGTCTTGGACTTTCCAACCTTTTTCATTGATGTCAAAGGGGGAGAAGTTGTAGAAGAAAATTCTATAGTAAGTTATGTATGTAGAAATCATATCCAAAGGGTGAGAAACTAAGCAATTGAGTATTTGTAATATGAAGTATATGAAATGTAATAGATGTTGTTAAGTTTTTGTCACTTAGCCAATTTTCCTTACTTTGTTGCCATCAATGCCAAAGGGGGAGATTTTTGACAATTGGCTATATGTAGTGATGTAATTTTTTTCATTAATGGTAACACATAATGAACATACTTGAAGAAAACCTTAGAAATAAAGATATTTATCTTTTCTTACTTAGAAAATTGTCTAAGTATGAAATTGGTTTACAATAGTACATTGTTTTATATGTAAAATATTTTTGATGTCATGTTATGACTAGAGAGGATAGTACACATGTTGATGATGATGTGTATAACCTCAAAAATTAGTATGGACAATAAAAAAAAAAAGATATTCATGATTTACCAGTGAATAGAATCACAAAATTAAAGGTAAAGGAATTATTTTGTTTACAAAATAATTACTTGACCAATTAGGGATGACATCCTAGATGTTTACTCTAAGTTGGAAAAGTATATTGTGGTCTTAGTTGACCTAGTAGCAATTTGTGAAAAGGCATGGTATTTATGCAAAGGATATCCTGTGAGATTAAGTGTACATTTTTTTATGTAAAAGGTGATATGTGAACTTTTTGTGAAGTGATATATAAAAAGTTTTTGTGAACCTGATTTTGTGATCCGAGATTGAGCTAAGGTTAAAGATCAGCCAAGATGAAGTTATAGGATCTATACATCTATATTTGAGAAATTTAAAGTTTAGTTACTTGTTTGGGTAGTGATCTCGTCTTGTAATTGGAAGTGCATGTTTGGGCAGTGAGCTCTTCTTGCATCAATTGTACTACAACTCCTAACAAGGTTCAAATCTCCTAATAGGGATTCCAAGTCTCCCAACAAAGACTCTATATACTAAATTTTCTCATTGAATCCTAATAGGGTCTATCCTATAATAAGAAACATATATATTAGTATATCATCTACTGGGTATCATCCCCACTAGGGCTTTCCCTTGACCAAGGTTTTCCTGGTTAACAAAATATGGTGTTATGAGTTCTCTTTATGCATGGTTATCATTACTATTCAACATTACTTGTTTATTTTCTTATGCATGGTTCAAAGAAATTAATAATAACTAGTTGGCGACAAAAGATTGTAGAATACTGATTCAAGTTTGTAGAATACTATGTCTATGGGAAAACCTAACCTGTCGAGAGCATGCATAAATGAGCAAATGTTAGTTGTAAAATGTGCATATGGAAGATTAGAAACCAAAGGAAATATAACTAAAATCTACTTTCATTTAAAAAATTATGCAACCACAAATAAAAGTCCTCATATAACCTCAAAGTAGCTCAATAAGGGTGCCCATAAGAGGCCTCGTTGGTGTGCTCAAGTGTGAGGGATGTAGATATCCTCTCCCAAAGACAAATATTGAATCCTTTGAATGATAAATGATATAAAAAATGAGATGAATGAATTTAGGACTAAATTAATGGAGAAAACCTTGAGAAAATGGCTATGAATGAGCCAATCCCCAAAGGATTCTAAGATATGAGATGAAAATGTAATGCAAGAAAGAAACCTATAACATCATACTACCATGAAAGCTAATAAAAACTAGAAATCTAAGTAATGCAAAAAACTACCAAAGGTTAGTTCTAAGCATGAAAATATCTAAAAAACTCTAACAACAAACTAGCATGATAACAATACAAATGAGGGAGATGGAAAATGCTTGAGACAAGGGCTCTATTTATAGGTTTGAGAGAGACCTTGGGGAGGTGGAATCTATGTGGGCTAAAGGAAAAGCCACGCAAAAGTCAAAAAGAGCCTTTAATGTTTGAGAGGCTCAAGGTGTGCTCACGCATGTGTAAGCAACCTTGGGGGAAGGAGTGGAGGATAAATGTGTAAGAGGTGTAAGAGGAGTAAATGAAGTGGAAGCTTTATTGGATAATGTATTGCTCACACATGTGTGAGCAACCACTTAGTTGCTAAAAAGGTAATTAAGAGAGATTTAGGATAATAAAGTGAGATTAAGTAGTGGGTAGGCTTAGAAGGATGAGAGTGATGGGTATAGATTAGGTTTCAGGATAGGTTTAAGACTAAATTAAATAGGATTTAATTTATTCATAGGATTAGAGAATTTAATGGAATGGAGGGAATTAAATAAATATAATTTATTTAAAAGGGGAGTTATGGATCACTATGATTAAACAAATTTAATACATTAGGGAGGAAGTATTTAAATTAACTTTAAATACATTAGGAAAGTGAAACTATTTAATTAAATAACTGAAGAATATGACAAATATAATTAATTAATAGTTAATTAATTATAATGTCATAGGAAATATTAAATGAATTAATATCTTATTTTGGACAATTTTAAGCATCTATACACTGATTCACCCCTCCCCCCTAGTATTCCCTATTTCTAATAGGAAAAGCCATGCAAAAGTTAAAATGAGCCATTAAGGCTTTGAGTGGATCAAGGTGTTCTCACACGTGTGAGAAACCTTGGGGAAAGGAGTAGGGGGACAAGGTGTAAGAGTACCTTTTTGGAGAAATTAATGAAATGAGGCTCCTTGGGCTTTGAGTTGCTCACACATGTGTGAGTGACCACTTAGGTGCTAAAAGGTGTTTATGAAAGTTCTTAAGACTAATAAAGTGGGTTTATGTAGTGGGTAGGCTTAGGAGGATGAGAGTGATGGGTGATAGGCTAGGTTTTAGGTAGGATTAGGATTAAATTAAATTATATTTAATTTAACCATAGGATTAGAGAATTTAATAAGGTGGAGGGATTTAAATAAGTTGAATTTATTTAAAATGGGCATTTATGGAGGACTTAATACATTTGAGGGATGTATTGAATTTAAATACCTTCGGCAAATGGACGTATTTAATTAAATCAGTAGAAGAACATGACAAATATAATTAATTAATAAACAAATAATTATAGTGTCAAGAAAAATATTAAATAAATTAATATAATTTTTGGGATGATTTTAAGCGTCTTTCTATCTAATCATGTATTTTATCCTATATTTAGGATGGATTTAAGTATTTTTTTATCATAGCTAGAAGAGGCACTAATGTATTTAATCCCGTCCCAATATTTCTATCTACCTCATTTCAAATTTGGGGCATGCACCTTAGTAATTGTCTAGTTAGAACCATCTTTAAGATGAACAAAGTTCACAAACATAATGTTTTAGATTAATCTAAAAGCAAGTTTTGAAGGGGCCCCAAAACCCTTTACATCAAAAAGAAAGATATACCATGAAGCTCTACCAAGTTTTAAATGGACCTGAAACCAGTAGTACAATTAAACTAGGTCAAGCAAGGACCTAAAACCAATAGAAGTGTTCAGAAAGAGAAACTAGTGAGGACACTGGAACTTGGAAAAATAGACTGGAAAGCGAGGCAACTAGAGAAGCCTCCCAGACTAGGAAAATCACCTAGGATTGTTGATCAAATTTGTTCTTCTAGTCACAACTTCCTTAGAAACGTTCTTTCTCTAGCACTTTTTCTTGAAGTAGGAGAAAATCGGGCTTTTGTTATCTAACAAAATCTTAGCAATATTCAGATTATGAATATTTTTCAACTCCCTAATATACCAAGTAATGATTTTCATATCTATTTTTTAGGGGTAAAATCTAGAATAGTTGCCTGCCTCCCATCAGCAATATTCTGCATACTTTCTAACTCTCTAGTTTTCTTAGTGGTTCTTCTTCCAAATTTTTCTGGACAACCAACATCTGGTTTCACCTTGGACTGCTGTTTTTCTCTTTTTCCAAATTTATCTAGAGTAGAAGCAAGAGAATTTATCTTGGTTTGCTGGACTATTTTGCTGCTTCTAGTCTCTACCCCTTTAGTAATGTTCTTAATATCAACTCTTTTTCTTTGGTTTGGTTTATGCTTTGAGTTATCTCCTTTTTCAATCATAACATCTAGGGGGGGAGGTTCATCCAAAGGAAGGTCATAATCAGCCTGAGATAAAATTTGGAACTCCCTGGACTAAGAAATAGGAAGATCACCCATCTCTGATTGATTTCCAACTTCAGCCAAGAATTCACCTTCCTCTAGCATAGATTTATCTTCTAAATCTCTCCTTTGATCTTCTATCCTTTGATAAATAACAATTTGTTTTGATAAATTAGCCAGATCATCTATTCTTTGCTCAAGCATTATGGTATTAGATTGAATACCATGTCCTTCTTCCTCAAAGATTGCTTTCTCAAATGAAGACTCTTTATCCACCTTAGCATGTGTTGATTTAGAATCTTCTTTGGGTTTCCAAACTTTCTTTTGTTGGATCTTGGTCTTTTTCCCATCCGAAACACTGTTTGGATGCTTTTTACTTTTGGAGCGATAGTATTAAATAGATGCCCCTATTTCTTACAAGCATAGCAAGAGTTAGGAAGATCTTCAAAAATAATTTCTTGGGTCTTTTTACCAAGTTTGGATATTAGTTCCACCTTGTTCGGGAGATGATTCAGGTTAGCCACTTTAACATAAAATTTGGCACTTTGAAGTTTGGTTCTGGAAACTGTAGCATTATCCAGTGTCACTAATTCACCAAAAGAATTCGCAATACCTTTGAAAATGTCCTCATGCCAGAATTCTAAAGGGAGACTAGGAAGTCTAGCCCAAATGGGGGTGGTTAAGAAAAAAGAATATGAAAGATCCATGTTAGGCTCCCATTTTTTAATTGTGAGAGAACATTTACCAAAAGACCATGGTCCCCCACAAAGAACCATATTCATATCTTCAATGCAATTGAAAAAAAAAGAGAAGAATCCATTCAACATTGGGGCAATATCAACTTCTCCTCGAATAATCCATTTCCTTTCAACCATTTTGCTAAGAGATTCAAGAACTGGTCTTGCTCCTAAAAATTTACCCACTAGGGTGGAATCCACGGAGGACATAGAAAAATCAACTAAAGGATCTAGAATAAAAATTTGAAACTCACCTATCTCCTAGCAAGACTTAGTAGTCACCGATGGGAAAAGAGGATTTCCTATAGGTTTCTTTCCAAAAAGAGAAGACCAGGGTTTCAGCCCTTCTGAAAAAATTTCCTTGTTAGAATCAGCAACATCTTTCTCCTTCTCGAGATCCTGCCTTGACCCATGAAAATAATACAGTGGGGGGACACGATCCCCACAAAAAGGACCAGATTTGCACAACTTCTTTCCAATATTCATGTCGGCCAGAGATTTTGACTTGAAATTATTCTTAGAACCCCCAACAGATCCTCCAAGGACAGAACATCCTACTAGATTCCCTCTAACCAGTTTCTCACTTGCTTGCAAACCATAAATTTTAAATTTTGATTCAGCACAAGAAGGATCAGATCCACACAAGATGATGGGGACAACACCCAAGAATAGAATGGACACAACAGAAAAGGGAAATTGTATTAACTGAAAAATAAGCTAGTACATTCACTACAGAGAAAATAAACTTCAAACATGCCCTAAGGGCTTACAATAGCATAAATGTGGAGATAATTTCTCCTTTCAGTACCTCCTCTCAAACTCCACTCTGAACTGCCTTTTACAATGCCAAAAATCTCCTTAAATAGACCCCGGAGGGTTAAGGACTAGGAGTACATTCTAGAAAGTGCTAGTAGGCATCCACTGACCAAATAGAAGGTTCCAAAAGTAGTGTTAGAAGTTGACACAAGTCTAGAAGAATCTAGAAATGGTAACCGAACTTCCAGGAGGCATAACTTTTGAACTGTAGCTCTGATTGACGAACCGTTTACATTTTTGGAAAGCTCTTGAAGCGCTCTATAGCCCTATGGACTAGCTTTGCTTGTGAACCCATTTTTTAGCCCTTTTCGAGGTCATTTAATGCCCCTAACCTGACTTTGAAGCATTCTTAGGAGGTCTCCACAACCCAAAAAACTGCAATAACTCTCAAACCGTGGGGCCTTTTGACTTGATTCTTTTTCTGGAATGCTCTAAATTAAAATTACATTCATCTAGCCAATTTACACCTCCTAGTTCATCAAAATGATGGCTCAATTACATACTCCTATTTTTTCAGGATTTACACGAACACTGATAGTGGAACTGTGAGAGTTGGAACCTTTATTTGACCCAAATGGGTATCCAAAAATGAAAACACATGAAACAAAAACTAAGTCTAAGTATTTTTTTTTTTGGGTGACATAGGATTGCCCTTATACCTCTGGATGCTCTTGCATCACAAGACCTTTCCATTATCCATGTCAGCCAAGAATTTTGTCCCAACATTCTTCTCAGTACCCCTTTCAGTGCCTAGAGGGTCAGTTCCTCCTGCCAGATACTCTCCGACCAGATTCGTGCCTACCCCACAAAAAGGACCAGATTCACACAACTTCTTTCCAATATCCATGTCGGCTAGAGAATTTGACCCAAAATTCTTCTCAGAACCCCCAACAGATCCTCCAAGGATAGAACATCCTTCTAGATTCTCTCTGACCAATTTCTTGCCTGCCTGTGAACCAGATATTTTAAATTTTGATTGAGCACAAAAAGGATCAGATTCACACAAGATCTTTCCATTATCCATGTTGCCCAAGGATTCAGTCCCAAAATTCTTCTTAGAACCCCATTCAATGTCTAGAGGGTCAGTTCCTCTTGCTAGATTCTCTCCAACCAGATTTTTGCCTACCAGCGACCCAACCAATTCAAATTTTGAAAGAATGATCCTAGAATCTAACCAAACCTTCTCCATTCTCCCAAGGCTTATGCTTCACAAACATAATGTTACTAGCATCATAGAAAACTTTTAATTTAATCTAATTATAATTCCAAAGCACCACAATGCATCGTGAGGCACCACCAAAGCTAGAAGCAATAAGAGAGAAGTTGTTAAAACTTTTAGACTTTCCACTTTATCTTTAGATATTTTAGTTTTCTATATAAGAATAGTGTCTGGTCTATGATCTCTAATCAAATTTCTTAGTACATATTATTTGTTTCATCCATTTGGACCAAAAGTATTCTAGATATAACTTGAATATTGTTTCTTAAGAGACGAAACCTCTAGAATAGTGAGGGTGGTAGCATCTAAAATATTCTTACTATCTTCTTCTTCTCTAATAGAGTTGGCTTTCTTTCTACCTAGGGTTTTAGCATTAGATCCCATGTTATCTTTATTCTTGCTTCTAGTAGTAAATAGCCAGAGAGCTACTCCTATTATCCCTTTTTCTATATCTTATTCTAGAGGTGTTCTCACCCTCTATCAAAGACTCTAGTCCCTCGATCAAAGACTCTAGTCCCTCGCTTTAATCTATCATATTTTCCAAATTTCTCCCTTCCTTATTATACACCATAGACAAGTATAATATTTGATTCGCTAAACCCTTTAGGATATTATAGGGCTATGAATCCTCATAAGGGGGGTTATCCAGATTAATAATGCCCTTTACTCCATTTAACTATTATATTTTACCTTCCTCAAGATTCTGGTCCTGGAAAGTATTAGGGATAACTGATAATTTAGTTGAATCCAACTAGATGGAATTGAGAGTATTCTTTTCCACCTATTTGCAACTAAATTTGAGAGCACCATCCTTCATTTTCCTCTTGCAAGTTCACTTATTAGGCAACATTCTTGACCATATCCTACTTTATCTATTCTCATTAGCTTGATTCCTAAGATTGACCTCTAGAACTTCATTGTGGTTTGAATTGTTAGTGTCATCACTAGGAGGACAATCCATATTTTTCAACTCCTTGTCATGATAAAAAAAAACAATATCAATTTTATTTGAGTTATTCCCTTTCTTTCACTAGGCTTTCTTCTATGTCTTTTAATTTTTCTCTTTTGAAATATAGGACAGACAATTTTTTTTCCATGTGTCCCAATTTCTTTCAACAAAAGAAAGAAAAGGAAATGCTCTCATAATCAATATTTTGCAACCATTTCCCTAGCTTTGAATACATCACAATTATTTTAGGCATGTCCCTTTTTTTGACTCCAATGCAAATTCTTGTATAAGTCAATCACCTTCTTGAGGTTGTCACTAGACTAATAGATAGAAGTTCCCTAAATGTGCTACCAATTCTGAAAAAATATCCTTATACTATGATTTAGGAGCATCCTAGGTTGACATGTTATCCTACTCATTTGTGTTCATTTTGTTGGTTGTTGTCAAGTTGCAGTCACTGTCGAGATGCAACAATTATCAAGTGCTAGTAATTTTATAGTATCAACCAAGTTGCAATTATCCCATGTCATATTAACCTTCAGGTTAACATGTTATCCCATTTCACTCCATAGTATTGACCAAGTTATACAATGTGTGTTGAGCTATCTAGTGTGTGTTGAGTTATCTAGTATTGGATAAGTGTTCCTTCATGTGTTAAGTGAGCCTATTATTTGTTGATGCTCAGTTCTTTCTTTGGCCAAGTTTCCTATGTTTGGTTCTTAGTGGGAGTTGACTTGCATGTTTAGTTCCAATCATGAATTTAATGATAGGATCTTATCTTGGGACATGTGTAGACCATTTTAAGGTCTTCCTTTCTATTATGTAATATTCTAGAATCTTTTGTAATCCATTTTGGCAAATATAAATAGGTTGTTTAGGCTTAGAAGTTAGGGAAGAACTTAGAGGATAGAGAAAGTTTGATGCATATATGGCTGGAAATGTGATTTTTAAGCTGGATTGTTGATCTTGAATATATTTTGTATCTAGTTGTACCCAAGAAGGCCTTACAGCTAGGCATGTATGCTAATAATTTGATGAATCAATAAAAATATCTTGTTCTCTCTCTCTTTGTGTTTTTGCTTCCTTTGTGGTAACTCTACAAGGCGGTTTAGATTGTTGGGTGTGCCTTTAGCCCTAGTTCTTCTTTCCTCCTTTTTTCAAGTGGTATCAGAGCTTGAGCTTCCTCCTTGTAGGTATTGGATCAAGTAGAACCCTAATTAAAATTTTGTTGTAGGGTTGTAGATCTATGGATTTGACCTATAACTTGCAAAGGGTTATGATCTTTTAGAAACCTAATTTGTAAAGATGGTTCGTGGTAGAGGCAATGCTAATAATTACATATTGGATACATTGAGACAAATTATAGCCATATTAGATATTGTATAGATAGCCTAGAGGAGAGGAGCACATCTTGATCATGTGAGCAATGATGAAGTAGTGGCACCAAAATGTAATCCATAACCTAAAGATCAAGACGAGGAAAGACTTAAGGGCACATTCAAAGCCTGCTATAGAAATTATTCCTTATGATGGAAAATTGGACACCAATGTTGTGTTAGATTGGATCTCTGATATGGAGAAGTTCTTTGAGTATGAGAACACTCTTGATAATAGGAAGGTGAAATTTGTAGTTACTAGGTTGAAAGGTCATGCTTCACTATGGTGGGAGCATTTACAAACTAATAGACAAAGGAGAGGAAAGAAGAAGATTAGGACTTGGCTAAAAATGATGAACACGGTAAAGAAAAAATTCCTTCTTACTAATTACCAAGTTAGTTTGTTGAGAAAAATACAAAATTTGAGACAAAGAGACATGACTATGAAGGAGTATACTCAGGAATTCTATAGATTGGACATGAAATCTAGACATGTGGATGATGATGTTGAGAAAATTGCAAGATATCTAAATGGACTGAGATCTAGAACTCAAGATGAGATAAGTTTTTGAAATTGGAAAGTGTAGAAGAAGCATGAACAAAGACAAAGAGGTAGACATAGATCTTATGGTAAAAGTGACATATCTAATAGTTCTATGTAGGATAAAGGTAAATCTAAATGGAAGAAGGATGATAAAGACAAGAATGAGTGGAAAGGTGGTAGTTCATACCAAGGAGGTACTGGTTCTTACTAAAGAAGAGGTAGTTCTTATTCTAGGGGTGGTTTTCGTGGTAATTGTTTTAGATGTGGTAAAGAAGGGCATAGATCTTTTGAGTGTAGATACTCTAAAAGTGGGTAAGGTGAAAAAAATGTTGTGATTCAAGGAGACACTGAGGGTTCACCAAGTTGACCTATGGTTGGAGAAAATTTTATGGTGAGAAGAACCTTATGTACTAAAGGAAGTGATGAAGAATCTATCCTAAGGAGAAGTCTTTTCAAGACCAGATATAAGATGGCTGAAAATGATGAACAAGGTAAAGAGAAAATTCCTTCTTGCTGATTACCAAGTTATCTTGTTGAGAAAAATACAAAATTTGAGACAAAGAGACATGACTGTGAAGGAGTAAACTAAGGAATTATATAGATTGGACATTAAATCTAGACATGTGGATGATAATGTTGAGAAAATTGAAAGATATCTAAATAGACTAAGATTTGGAATTCAAGATGAGATAAGTTTTGTGAAATTGGAAAGTGTAGAAGAATCATGAACAAAGACAAAGAGGTAGAGTAGATCTTATCATAAAAGTGGCAGATCTAATAGTTTTGTGAAGGATAAAGGTAAATCTAAATGGAAGAAGGATGACAAAGACAAGAATGAGTGGAAAGGTGGTAGTTCATATCAAGGAGGTACTGGTTCTTACTGAAGAAGAGGTAGTTCTTATTTTGGAGGTGGTTTTCATGGTAATTATTTTAGATGTGGTAAAGAAGGGCATACATCTTTTGAGTTTAGATCCTCTAAAAGTGGGCAAGGTAATAGAAATGTTGTGATTCAAGGAGATATTGAGGGTTCATTGAGTTGACCTGTGGTTGGAGAAGATCTGATGGTGAGAAGAACCTTATGTCATAAGAGAAGTGATGAAGAACCTATACTAAGAAGAAGTCTTTTCAAGACCAGATATAAGATGCCTAGAAAATGTTGCAAGGTGATCATTGAAAGTGGAAGTTATACAAATTTGGCATCATAAGAGCTGGTTAAAAAGTTTTAGTTGTAAAGGGCGAAGAATTCTAAACCCTGTCATATTTCATGGATCAAAGATGAACATAAGATATTGGTAACAATGTGTTGTGAAGTTTAAGTTTGGACTTTACTTTGATGAAGTTTTGTCTGATATTATGCATTTGGATTATTGTCATATTTTTTTGGGTAGACCTTGGAAATATGATAGATATGCTATACATAATGGAAGATTGAATCAATATACTATTTGGGTGAATGGGAGAAAGAAAATATTTTTGCCTTTGACTGAAAGTCGAGATGAGGTTAATTGTACTATTGTTCAAGTTTGCATGGTTAATGGAAAGCAATTCGAAAAAGAATTAAAGAAGAATCAAGTCTATTTTTCCATAATCCCTAGATGACCAAGTTTTTCTAGTAATGACTGAGCAGTAGAAGCTGGTAATGATTGAGTGATAGTAGAAACTAGTACAGGCTGAGTACCAGTATAAATTAATTTTTTTTTGAATGAGTATAAAGAGATTGTTGTAGAGGATATTCCTGATGGTTTGCCACCATTGAGAAGTACAAGTCATTGTATGGATATGATTCTTGGAGTTAGTTTTCCAAACAAAGAACCATATAGATTGACACCTACAAAGAATGAAGAACATAACAAAAAAGTGCATGAATTTTTGCATAAGGGATTAATCAGAGAAAGTTTGAGTCCATGTGTTGTACCTGTTATATTAACACCTGAAAGAAATGATGAATGGATGATGTGTACTAATTCTAAAGTCATTAACAAGATCACAATGAAATATAGGATTCCTATGGTGACGATGGATGACATAATGGATTGTATGAGTGAAGCAATGTATTTTACCAAGATTGATTTGAATAGTGGCTATCATTAGGTCAAAATGAGAGAAGGGGATGAATAGACGATTGCTTCCAAACCAAAAGATGGTTTGTATGAATAGTTGGTTATGCCTACTCAAGAGATTTTTGGGTAAGTTTGTGATTTTTTATATTGATGACATTCTAATATTTAGTAAGACTAAGGAAGAACATCTTGAGCATGTTAGACAAGTATTGTAGAGATTGAAAGAGGAGAAGTTGATGATTAATCTGAAGAAGTGTTTTTTAATGCAAGAGGAGAGTGTGTATTTGGGATTTTTTATTTTAGCTAATGGTTTAAGAATGGATCCTAAGAAAGTTAAAGAAATTTTGGAATGACCTACACTTAAAAATTTGGGTGAGGTAAGAACATTTCATGGTTTGGCTAGTTTTTATAGAATGTTTATAAGGAATTTAAGTTTTGTTTGTAATGCTATGTCTAATATAGTAAAAGGAGATAAAAAGGAATTCAAATGGACACATGAAGCTGATAAGAGTTTGGAGACATTGAAACAAAAGGTTGTTGAGTTACATGTATTGACTTTGCCTGATTTCAATAAGGTATTTCAAGTTGAATGTGATGCAAGTGGTAGTGCAAAGGAGTTTTATTGAGTCAAGAAGGTAAACTTGTTACTTTCTTTAGTGAGAAGTTGAATGATGCTAAAAGGAATTATTTTGTGTATGATCAAGAATTTTATGCTTTTGTTCAAGCATTGAAGAAGTGGAGACATTAGTTGATTCCCAAGGAGTTTGGCTTATATATTGATCATAAAGATTTACACTACTTGGAAAGTCAACATAAATTGAATCAAATAGATATGAAGGGGGTTGAGTATTCGCAGAGTTTTACATTTTTGATTAAGAATAAGAGTGGAGTTTCTAACAAAGTTGTTGATGCATTAAGTAGAAGACATTCTTTATTGATTGAGATACAGGTTGAAGTTTTTGGTTTTGATGAATTGAAAGAGTTTTATGATACTAACCCTAATTTTTCTAAGGTGTGGAGAGAGTGTAGAGAACCAAATCTATCAGATCACATGAGTACGTACGATGAGTATTTCATTCAAGAAGGTATGTTGTTCAAAGGTATTCAATTGTGTATCCCTAGAAGTTCTATGAGAGTTAATCTAATTAAGGAAAAACATAGTGGTGGATTGGCTAGACATTTTGGAATTGATAAGACATTGAGTTTACTGAAGGAGAAGTATTATTGGCCACATTTATATAATGATGTTCAAAAGTTTGTAAAGAGTTGTGAAGTTTGTCAAGTTGAAAAAGGAGTAAGTTAGAACACTAGATTGTATGAATCTATTTTTATTCCTAAGAAACCATGGAGTGACATCAGTATGGATTTTGTTCGTGGATTACCTAAAATAGAAAAGTGGTAATGATTCTATATTTTTTTTTGTGGATAGATGTTCTAAAATCGCTCATTTTATACCATGTAAGAAGACATCAAATGCTGAGCATGTTGCTAAATTTATTTTTTAAGAGATTGTTAGATTGCATGGATTACCAAGAAGTGTTATTTCTAATAGAGATAGTAAAATTGTTGGTTATTTTTGGAGAACTTTGTGAAAGAAGATGGCTATTGAGTTCAAATTTATTTCTACATTCCAACCACAGACAGATGGAAAAACAAAGGTTGTGAATAAAAGCTTGGGTAATTTTATGACATGATTAGTTGGATATGAACCACATAATTGGGAGATGGTATTGGCACAAGCTGAGTTTGCATATAATAATTTTTTGAATAGAAGTATAGGGAAAATACCTTTTTAGATTACTACTAGAGTACAGCCTAGAGGAGTATAAAATTTATGGAATGTTTTTGGTGAAGAGAGGAGAAGTGTTGTAGGAGAAGAATTTTCTAATTTTATGGAGTCTTTGTGTGAGGAAGTGAAGCTAAAGTTGGAATTAATTAATTAGAAGTACAAGGGGAATGCTGATAAGTCTAAAAGACATCATGTTTTTGAAGTTGATGATGAGGTGATGGTCGAATTGAAGAAAGGAATATTTTTGATTAGAACATACAGTAAGCTAAAGATGAAGAAGTTAGGACCTTGTAAGATCTTGAAGAAGTTTGATAGTGGAAACACTCATTAAGTTGAGTTACCTGATATCATGGATATATCCCCTCTATTCAATGTTACTGATATGTATACATATCATGAGTCCAATGATGAAGTTGTTTTACTTGATGATTATCCCAAGAAGTAGATTGAAGGTGTTGAACAGATATTGGATTAAAGGGTTTGTAAAAACAAAACAGGAAAAATACTACTATGAATATTTGGTAAAGTGGAAAAACTAACCAGTTGAAGATTCTACTTGGATTTCTCAATCTGAGTCAGATTCAATTTAGGTTATGAAATCTCAATGATTTAGGATAATCATTTCTTTCTACCTTGGCTATTTGATGTAGGAGCATCCTAGGTTGACGTGTTATCCTTCTCATTTGTGTTCATTCTACTAGTTGTTGTTGAGTTGCAACAATTTTTGAGTGCCAAAAAGTTTGAAATATTAGCTGAGTTCTAGTTATCCCAAGTCGTGTTAAACTTTGGGTTAGCATGTCATCTCATTTTTCTCTATAGCATTGACCAAGTTATATAGTGTGTTCCAAGCTATCCAGTGTGTGTTGAGTGAGCCTATTATTTTCTAATGCCCAGTTCCTTCTTTAGCCAAGTTTTCAGTGTTTGGTTCTTATTGGGAGCTGACTTGCATGTTTAATTCCTATCATGAATTTAATGATAGGATCTTATCTTGGGATGTGTATAGACCATTTTGAGGTTGGCCTTTTTGTGATGTAATATTCTAGAATCTTCTATAAGCCATTTTGGCAAGTATAAATAGGGTATTTTGGCTTAGAAGTTAGGGTATAACTTAGAGAATGGAGAAATATGAAGCTAGATCATGGATCTTGAATGTATTTTGTATCATAGCTTAGAAGGTTCTCTTTGTGTGTTTTTTTCTATTGTGGTAACTCTGCAAGGTGGTTTGGATTATTGGGTGTGCCTTTGGCCCTAGTTCTTCTTCCTTCCTTGTGTCATACTAGAATTCCTATGGGAGACTAATTATAAAAAGAAAGGATCACTCAAATGCAATGTAGGAGACCACTTTTAAAATGCAAGGGTAGAATTACTTATCACCCAAAGTCCAACAAAAAGATTTTAGTGAAATCTTCCTAGCATGAAAATGAGAAAGAAAGAAAGACCTTCACTACTGATGAGATCTCAACTTGATCCTTAAGAACCCATTTCTTCTTTGCAAAATCCCTGAGAATACCAATGTTAGGCCTATGACCCAATAATTTTCCAATGAGAGTTAATGGCATAAGCTCAACATTATGGTTAATGAGATTATCAAGGACCTCAATCATGAACTTTCCCTTTACCTTATTAGATATGTATTTAACTTTAGAGAACTAAGAATAACCTCATGAGTTTTACCCCAAAAAGAGAAGTACATGGTTTCTATGAGGAATCCATGCCATGTGAGTAGAGGGGATAACAAGAAGGACCTCCTAGTCTGATCTCTTAACTTGAGGGAGTAGCACCTAAAAAAATTTCTTTACATGGTCCACCTTTACATCATTCCCTTTTCCATAATATTTTTGGAAATTCAGTAGGTCCTTATCCTTATGACCATCCCTCGCTTTCTCTTAATCACAAGATTCACAAGAAACAACACTAGAAGAGGTCTCCAATACCTACCTAGAATTATTCTCTGTTACTATGGAAAAAATCATATACCCTTTATAGTAGGATTTTTATATTGTTGTGAATGTTGGTCAATAATCTATATTATGTTGTATGAAAAATTATTTTATACGGAGATTTCTATTGGAGTATTATATATTAGCAATGACATATTAAGACCTAGCATATTGGTGAAGCTAAAGATCTATCAATGTAAAAAGAGTCAAGAGATAAAGGGAGACTTGTGGAAGATTATAGAAACCCTAATTAGGTTATCAAGTGGAAATGGTAAATTAGTAAAAGAAGGGAAACAAAAATAACAATGAGTGACAAGGTTTTTGTGTAAAGCAAATAATTATCAAAAGTAATATCGTTGTCAACCATTATCAGAGAAGGGATAGAGAAGAAGCTATCAGTGACAAGGAGAGTAGTGAGTTATTGAAAGAAGAATAGTTGAAGCAACAAACCTATCAAGTAGAAAAAAGAAAATTATAGGTAAATTTATTTTTGTTTATACCTAATTAGTTAATCAATAAGATTGTGAAATCCTTTTACAAGATGGTCTTTAAAAAGACTTTTTGTTAGATTGTGGTGATTGATTAGGAAAGTACTATACATACTTCATAAATTCTTCTGGGTTGACATGTAATTATTAATTATAACCCTAAAGTGGTAAAAATACTTGTATAAAAGGGCTTAGAGTTAGGGATTGTTTCATAGTGGTGATTAGAAAATTGGTTCTTGCGGCTATATTGAGTTGTAAGGGATTATAGATTGTAATCAGGTTGTAATCACTAGATCATAATAATATTGGACTTGCTATTTGGTGGACGTAGCCCAGAGATTCGGTGAACCACGTTAAATATTGGTGTCTTGTTTTCTTTTCTGCGTGATCTATTATTTTTGTTATTGGTTATATTTGCATGTAATTGTTATTTTTGTTTGTGGTTTAAGCCTAACACTTTTGTAGTTCTATTTTGAACTTATTATGTAAATCCTTTAATTGGGAGAACACTATAAGAGTGGGATAAAATTTCTTTAAAAAGTAGTCTTTAATAGAAGTCTTGATACTCTTAGCTAAGTATTAGACACTTTTAATAAATTGTAGTCATTCAGAAGATGACATTATTCTAAAGCTCTTAATTAGATACCTTGTTATTGTAGTGATGAGTTGTGGGTATCATCCCCATTATAGTTTTTCCATCTGACCAAGGATATTCTACATTACCAAAATTAATGTCTTATGTGTTTTATCTTTATGGTTTGACTACTAATTTTATCTCATTATTGGAACTCATTAACTATCATTATATTGAATAGATTGAACAAAGTTATTCAATAAATGTTCAAGATGACTATCAATAAAAAGGTAGGAAGTATTGAAAAGGTAAAAAAGTAGGGCACTAATTCAATCCCCCTCTCAATACCTCTCAATACTTATAGCTACCAACAATTGGTATCAATGCTTCTAGTTATCAAAGGAAAGTTTAACAAGTAGAGTAAGTTTGGGACAATGACTAGCTACAAATATCAAAGAGAACTAGAAGAGGCCATATAGGATGTAAAAAAAGAAGTTTTTGAAATAAAATAAAAATTGAGAGCTTTATTTGCAAAAAGAAAGGAACTTACTGAGAAGATACATACGAGTTTGGAAGAATTGGACAAACTCTCTGAAGGAAGTGTTAATTTTGAAGAAGAAAATATTGTAATAAGAAATATAATTAAAAATAATAAACTAATGGAGAAGAAAAAAGAACTTAAAGAATGGATCAATTTAATGAAAAAGGACCAAGAAGTTAAAGCCATTAGGTTAACTGAACTATTGGATAAAAATGAAACTCTTGAAAGCAAGAAAAGTGATGTTGGAATGAGATATTAGGATGCCTTGTAGATAATGACTAGAAAAGAATTAGTCATAGAAAGACAACAAAATGACCTACAAGCTCAAAATGACCTAATCAACAAAATCAATTAAAGAAGTTAAAATATGGAAAATGAAAATGAAAGACTAAAAAAGAAAAACAACAACTTGAGTAATGAATTGAAATTTGAAATGGAAATGAATGTTAGACTTACAAAGTTTGAAGAAATCATGTTCGAATTGGATAGATTATTGATATAGAAAAAGGAACAACTATCTTCCAAAAAGACCCCTATCAGAAACTCCTCAAAAGAAAAAAGGTGAATCATCAAGCTCTGAGGAATCAATATCAAAGGAGAAAAAAATGAGAAAAGTAAGCTATGGAGAATATAGTTATACTAAGGATATCTCCAATTACAATCATGAAAGTGTAATGAAGATACCATTCAAAGGACTTTATACAATTGTAATATGTATGGACATAAAGCTTATGAGTGTAGGACAATAATAAACAATAGGATGAACCTTAGAAATTGTTATGGCTACCATTACCAATGTAATTAGTATGGTCATAAGGCATAGAAATGAAAACCAAGAGCACTAATAAATAATAGGATTGAATAGTTTCTAGAGGAATTTGGAATTGAGCTGGTGAATTGTTATCAATGCAAAGGAAAAGGACATATAACTTCTAAATATAGATCAATAATATCATGCCATTAGAGATCATAGAAGATGAAATGTTACTTTTGTGCATAGTATGAAAAATCTACCTATAATTGTTGGTATCAGTGTAATGATGAGCGTAATCAAACTAGAAAAGAAAAATAAACTATCAACACATAACAAGTAAATAGTGAGATACATAGAATATGGGTAAGAAAAGGTGAGGAAATGACTACTACCAAGGAACCCTTTCCAAATGACACAAGAAATTTTTCTATAAACTAATTGGGTAAGCATTTAAGTTAGGACATACAACTATAAATGATTATTTATAAAGTCTCAATAAAGAAAAAGTAGAAGGATAAGATTAAGTGTATATTAGTAATTTAAAAAGTAAAAATGTTTGTGTTATTATTTGAAAGGGGCAACAAGTTGTTTAGTGTTGTCAATTGGAATTTATTATTTGGCATAATAATTGTTAAAGTAAGAAGCCTATAAGTAGGGCAATGTCTCTCAAAGTTTTCATAGAAAAAATGGAAGTGTAAAAAAAGTGAAAAAGAAGAAAGTGTATAAGGAAAAGAACAAAATTGAAATCAAAAAATTAGAAAGAGCACAACATGGAAGGAAGGAGTATGCTAATAAGAAGATATGATGAAGAGGAACCAAGATATAATATGTGTTCATTAAGATTCAAAGGCCTAGCTAGAGTTGGAGTATTACCACAAATACCGGATGAAGTATTATTAACAAAAGATATTATTAGATATCTTCAAAGAAAATAAGTTAAATTTGGAAATTTGGAAATAAGAGTAGCATACAAGGAACTATACAAGACCAAGGAACCACAAAATGATGAATTTGGTTTGGTGCATATTAGTTGTGTACCTAAAATTCTTGACAAAGAATGGATCAAAATACTACTTAGCAAAATGCACAGAGAGTATTTATTGTCAGAAATTGGAAAAGTGGAAATTACCAAAGAAATTTTAAGCACTACCGCAAGACTATCAGGAAGTGATTGTAAGTGTGTAAAAGATTTACTTTCAAAAGCCTAGATTGATGGACTTGTTAGATACACTACAAATCAAAAAACATTGTATTTAAGATCAATCGAGGACATAGACATAAGGTTCACTTCTCTAGTAATTTTCTACAAGTGTTGATCTCTTTAATTTTTTTCTCTAGTAGTACCAAACACTTATTCATATAGAAGGTAGAGTTTGTTGGACATTAGTGTGATCGAGTCACTCTATATAGGCCAAGTTATGTATTTTCTAGATTTGTAAATAATGTTGTATATGTCTGGCTCCATAGGAGCTAAGAAATTCTATGGTTGCCTACTATCCCTATTAATGTGAGGTTTAGTGAATGCTAAGTAAATAAAAGTGAATATATGCTAAGTCATACAAAAGGAGCCAAGCTAGTTGAGGCTAAGTGTCAACATGAATAATAGTTATGGTTAAGCATCAAAAATTGTATTTATCGAGTAACACTATTTAAACACGAACGTTTGGAATGACACAAATATGAGGTAAACCATTTTGGGCTGACATGTAAATGACATTTAATGATTGTAGAGTTTGTTACATGTTTTGGCATGGATCAAGGATCCTTATGAAGGAAACTGAAACAATCAAATTAAGAGGCAAAACAGAAGCATTGGGATCATTTATTATATTCTAGAAGACTCTACATATATATTTTAGATCGGATCCAAACTCAATTTTTTAAGGATGTAAAGCGTTGAGAATGCATGTGTGAAGGAATTGTATTTTGGAGGTTGGAAGCATTCTTTTGAAGTAACATAGTATAGCAACCGAGTGAAGTAGTTATGATAATATAAAAGATATATCAAATAGGAGATCAAATTAGAGAGAAAAAAGAGAAGATCCATAATTAGTATTGAGTGCAAACCAAAGGATCAGGTATTGATACATTTAACAATTGAATTTGGGAAAATATATTAACAGAGTGATCCTAACATGCCTAAGTAAATCTCTTAATAGAGTGCTTACTTCATTGTAAGATTTAAATCCTTTAATCAAGGTAGACTAATAGCATTGTAAAGCTCTTAATAGGGTAGAACCCTCATAGGGTAGATCATCAGAAATGATCACATTTGTAGGCCTTATAGGAGAACTATTTTACTATAGTAGCAAATATTTGTTGGTGTCATCTCCACCCTAGTTTTACCTTCACCTTGGAGGGTTTCTAGGTAACCAAAATCTTTTGTGTTATGTGTTTATTTTTAAGCTTATCGATGTAATGAATAGTCAGACTTATTTTAGTATTTTAAGTTTAAGGTTATTCATGATATGAGATGGATTAAGTGGTGAATATAGTTAAGTTGTTATTTTTGAATGATAAAAGTTTAAGTGATCTAGATTCTCCCTCCACCCCCAATATATGAATTTTCTAATACACTTCCAACAATTGGTATTAGAGAAGTGTTATCTTAGAAGAAGTTTAACCACTTGAGAGTTGAGATATTCAAGATGGAGGCTTATAAATTGGGAAATATTGTTGAAAATTAGATGGTTGACATCCAGGTCATACTGTAGCAACTTGAAGCAACAACAGAGGAATTGAAAAAGTCCTTAAAGAAAAGGAAAGAGATAGTTATTGAATAAAATGATATACTCTATCAAGAAGTGGATACTAAAGGATTGTTTGACAATGATAACTCTAGGGAAAGTGATGTAGCTATACTAGAAGATCTATTAGAGAAGAACAATATTCTACAAGAAAAAGTCAAAGGATTTGAAGAGAGAACATGAAATCAACTCAGTAAAGCTATGTGAAGTGACTTAAAAAAGAAGAAAGATTAAAAATAAAATGTCATGGAAGAAGTAGAAAAAAGACAAATGACTACCAGACTTGATAAAAGAGCATCTGATGGGAAAATCTCACAAACAATTGATGCAAGGAGCTCCCCTTAATACCATAAACTCATAATAGAAACAAAGAAACAAAAAAAAATGCGAGAACAAAATATGGACTTCCTATTATCACCACAAATGAGGAATTACAATATGCTAACCCAAATGGGCACCTTCAATATAGTAATCTACAAGAGAGTGCTGCAAACTATCACCCCGAGCTCTCTTAGACAATGTTTAGGCCTTTCTTAAATAGGTAGTTGTATGTTGCTTGGAAAGGTTCTAAATGCTCAAACTTAATACCTAGGGCTGATAGACCCTAACAATACACATAGAGTCAGCCAAATACATCTTTGACAAATTATATTAGACATTTTGGTAGCCCAACTTCTGAAGGTGATAACTCATGAACTGTTACTCTAATTGGCTATTATAAGTATTTTTTGGAAATGCTAGCTCCTAATCTATAGGCTTGGAACTACACTAGTGCCCTTCTATCAAGTTTTCAGACCTCATCTGGGCACTTTAAGGCCTCCAACGGTGAGCCTGAAGATATTTTAGCAAAATTTTCCACCGAAAATATGCAATAATTTCTCTGATACTTATGCTTGAGCAATGGGATTTTTATGGTAGGCTTACAACTTTAAAATGAACCTTCCTATATAAAATGATAACATTTTGAGCTTGTATGACAAACTTACTAAAAATAGCAAGTTACCATAAATAGTAACCACCCTATCTACTAGCCCTTATTAAGATAGAAAAGATTGAAATACAAATATTTTTGGGTGATCCAAAATTGCCTTTACACCTAGGATGCTCTTGCATCAACAATCATATGTACATGATGAATCAATTGCTACTTACAAATTAGGAACTAAACATAAATGATATAGAAATTGAAAATATGAAAACATATAGTGATCAACTAAGGAATGAGTTAAGATCAAAGAAGAAAATAATGGAGAGGATAAAAAAATCTAGTGAATCCATAAGATACTTTGAAGAACTAATGAGATCACCAAGAAACCTAGTGATACCTCTAGACTAGGATATGCCAAACACTCTTCATCCACTGAATAAGATGAATCATCCAAGATCAGAGAACAAAGAAACTCAAAAGGAAAAACTACATGATATCATTGTGGTAAATTGGGTCACACAACAAAAATTTGTAGAAGAAAGATTGGTAAGAAAAATCCTAAGTCGAAGTTTAATGGACATTGTTTTAATTGCAAGAAACAAGAACACCAAGAACATGGATGTAGGGCACAGGTTAGAAATTCACCTATTGCACCTATATTTTAAGGATATTTCTATAATTTTTAGAAGTATAGACATAGAAAACAAGAATGCAAATCTAAGGAAAAATCTGACTAGACACAAAAAAGGCAAGGCATGCACCTCAGTAAGGTAATTCTCATAATTCAGATTATAAAACATGGTATAATTTTTATTATTGTGGTGAATATGCTCACATTCCATAAAACTGAATTAGAACACATTTCAAAGGTAATTAAAAGAAATGGTTGAATGGAAGCATAATTTGTTTTAGTTGTCACAAGAATCTACATGATAGATAGAACTGCAAGACCCCAACACCAACACCAAGAAATGAACACATCAAAGGAAAAGGAAAAGTTGATGAGATGAATCAAACTTGGCAGAAGAAGGTAGTAGTTGGAGGTAGTGGAAAAAGTGAAGCCAAGATCATCCAATCCAATGGAGAAGGTGACCACTCTACCTCAAATTGATTAAGAAAGGTATGAAAGGAATTGTATATTCAATGTCATATCATACATCAATTCCTAACACAAAGTGTGCAGAAGTCCATATCTGCATAAGATAAGATGCATTAGGATAAAATTATTAAAGGAAGCGAGCTATCAAATCAAATACACTATTGGTGCTGAGATTTAGTAATATAGTCTATATTGGCCAAACATTGTAATATGGACCAAATTCCTACAATGACCAAGCTACTATGTTGGCCAAGTTAAGTAGTACTGACCAAGTTAACAAAAGATATAGTGATGGCCAAGATAGTTGGATTCCACCTAAAAAAGTACACAACATTTATGAGTGCCCTAATTTGAATAAATAAAACTATATAGTACAATTTTGAATGTATTTTATACACGTTGCATTTATATTTTAAGAGCCCCAACAATTTGAGTGAATTGTAAAGAGATTATGTTGGTGACTATGGTAAATTTATTGGCAAAGTGTGATCAAGTGTTGATTTCCAGTAGTGTCAAGCTACCTAGGAAGAAAATATTAAACCCTAAATAAAGAAATGGCATCTTGATCATTGTTGACATCAAAGAATCAAGGTGAAGTGGTTGGTAATGATCAATTGGTGAATAATGACACTTGTCCTCCACTTAAATACTAAACTAATCCAGATATTGTAATGAAAGGAAATTCAATGGGTTGTTATCATCAATACCACCTAGGGTTATTATGATACATGATGTATAAATATGTTATATGTGTAAGATAATGTAAGTTGGAGACTACGAGATTTGAATGATGTATCAAAAATTATGTGATGAAGGAATTTTGAAAGATGAATTCAAGATTGTGGAGAAGAAAGGGTTAACACTTTCTCTAGATTTTCTAATAAATTTGAAATTTGAATAGATTAAAGTGATACTAAGATGAATTCATGATATGAGCTATGGTTGGAGAATGGACCAATGAAAATCACAAACAAGATTATATATGAAATCACAGGGTATTCTTCATTTAACAAGAAGACCATGATATTTTCTTTTATATCATTGATAATGTGCATTTTGTTTTATGTTCAAAATTGTTTTCCTAATATTGGAAATGTTGTTTGGTAGCAAGGAAAACCTATTACTAGACAAATAAGTGAATACATTGCAAATCTAGGAGACATTTTAAATAATGTATTAGGTGGATATTTCAATGAGTTCAAATAGAAAATGAGGAGAAGAAAAAAGATTCAAATATATTTAGTAGAAAAGTATTACAATGATGTGTATTTTCTAGTGGACACTAAAAAGACATATCTTTAGGTAGTTAAGCCAAGGGTGGCCTAGCTTAAACCATTTTCTTATGAAATTGAAATTGATGATGTGAGTGCAAAAATCATTGCATTGCTTATCGAGGAGATTGATACAAAGGCCAAGCCCTTTGGAAAATATGAGGAAGAAAAGGCTAGGATAATAGTAGATATTAAGATTGCCTCATCTGACAGAGAAAAAAAGAAGATGATAAAAGACCTAGAAGAGAAACTAGGTGCATAGGCTGAATGTAAAGGACCCATAATGATTACAAAAGGTATTGGAGAAGACAAAGGAAGTGATGATGATGATGTAGAGAAAGAGGAAGAAAGTATAGAGAAAAAGGGTAAAGCCATAACACTTGTTTCATCATAGGTAAATAAGGCCAAGAAAGTCACAATTATAGAGCCTAAGGTGAAGAAATGTGTAAAGAAAGCTATACCTAAACCCCTCTCTCCTTCCACACCAATTAGACTAGAAACTAAGATAGCTATAGTTTTAAGTAGTGAGCCACCATTGAAGAAAGGCATGAAAGAATTACTAAACCTAGTAAAGGTCCAAGTGGCACAAGCAGTGCAAAGAGAAAATTGCCAGCCACTAAAGGTCAACATAGAAGAAGAAAATTTATTGTACAAAAAGATGACAATGGGGAAGATGCAGATAAGATAGAATTTGATGAACCAAGCCATTTCCGAGTTGTAGTACATGCAAGGCCTAAATCAATTGATGAGGTATGTGACAATATTAGGAAATCTGCAAGCTTATTTGGTTTCGAGTTTATAAAGTTTGGTACATTGAGTGCAACAAATAAGACTACGGTAGAAGAATTCATATTAAATGTGATGATTAAGTTTAATACCACACCTATAGAGATAGATAATACCATTCCTAATGATCTATATACTAGAATTAATGCCTAGTGGCAATAATAAAGAATGAAAGGCAGATTAGAGAAGGAGTACTAGAAAATATAATGCCCGAGTTAACGAGTAAGAAAATATTTTTTTTTGAGAAGTATAGAAATAGATTTGTTCCAAAATATAGATCATTTTTGGTCTTGCAACATAAAATTGAGGATTTTATAAAATAAAGTGAATTGTTATGGAAGAATGTTTTTGGGTTGACTTTTGGAAAAGACACTAACAAAGATGGTAAAGGTAAGGATACTAGAGAAGCTCAAAAAGTCACTCAACAAGATGTATATGATGACCTAGATACACTTGAAGTAGCTATTAGAAAAAAGGTCACGAAGAGTGAAAAAGATACTATAACAATAGAGGATGTTCATACTGATGAAGAAGACAAAGGTGTACTAAGCTTACAAGAACATGGTAATGTCCCCTATTCATTTCACCATTCCTAACACTTCTATAATAAAACAAATAAGGGACTATCCTAGATATGATAGACACTAGTTCTAGTTGTAAACCCTTTTGCACAAATTCAACTACCATCTGAGACAAAGGTAGGTTTCAAGGAGCCAATGAAAGCAAATGAATCAACTAAGGCACCTGAAGAAAAGAAAGATAAAGACAAAGAGTCTAAGGTAGATCAATATACTATAGGTCAATAAGGACCATAAGTCTCAAGTCCTTTTTAGATGGAAACAAGGGGACCAAGCTAAAAAAATAGGAGAAGGAAGAAAATAAGAGTAATGTATCACAAACAAAGCCGAGTATAAGTTCCCACACTCCAACCCTAGGTACTTTAGATTCCACATCTACAAAAGAGGTGCAAGTCCCTATAATACAAAATGTGCCAAGTACTATCATTTTTTCCTCTATCACTAATGATCATGATAGATCAAGTGGTGAAACCTCTTCACCCACTCTAGTCTTAACTGTGTCGAGCAATAACACACCCAAAAAGAGAAAAGGGAAGAAGACAAATATAAGTTCTCTAGGTAAATATATTACCTTGGATTAAGTGATTGAATTACTAGATTGGGATTTGAAGAATCTCTCATTTGAGAAAATAGTCATCTTGCAAGATATCTTGGCAAGAAAGAAAAGACAAGAATCAATGAGAAGAGATTAACAAAAAAAGAAAGCATTGCATGATATAAAAGATATATTGTTGATGCACTTGACATTCATTAAATTGATGAAAAATCTCCTATTATCTCTCTAGTGGTGCAAATTATTGAAAAAGTAAACACTGAGGATATAGAGAGAAATAAAAAATTGATGGCATGGTCTAAAAAGTGATGGAGGGTGCTCTCCTTAATACCATAAAACATAACAAAAAACAAAGAAACAACAACAAATGCGAGAACAAAATATGCACTTCTTATTTGCACTACAAATGAAAAATTATATAATTCACAAGTACAATATGCTAACCCACATAGGTGCCTTCATTATAATAATCTACAAGACAAGTTGCAAACTATCACTTAGAGTTGTTCTGACAATATTCAAGCCTTCCTTAAATAGGCAATTTTATGTTGCCTAGGAAGGTTCTAGACAATGAAACATAATATCTAAGGCCAAAAGACCCTATCAATACATATAGAGTTGGCCAAATACATCTTTGACAATTATTTTAGATATTTTAGGTAGCCCAACTTTGAAAGACCATAACTCATGAATCATTGCTTTGATTGTCTATTATAACCACTTTTTAGAAATGCTAGCTCCTGATCTATAGGCTTGGAATCATGCAAACACCCTTCTGTCAAGTTTTTAGACCTCATCCAAGTACTCTAAGGCCGCCAATGGTGAGCCTAAAGATTTTTCTACAAATTTTTCCACTAAAAATCTATAATAACTTCTTTGATACTTAATCTGGAGCAATGAGATTTTTATGGTAGGCTTATAACTCTAAAATGAGCCTTCCTAAAGAAAATGAAAATATTCTGAGATCATATGACAAACTTACTAAAAATAGCAAGTTCCCATAAATATTAACCACCCTGTCTACTAGTCCTTCTTAAAATGAAAAAGATTGAAAATAAAATATTTTTGGGTGTTGCAAGATTACTCTTACACACAGGATGCTCCTAAATTTGAGAAGTGACTCTATCACATCTTAGGTGTTTAAAGAAAAACTAAAATAGGTAACCTCCTCCCTTGCTATTCATGATGAATCCCCTACTGGCCTCCCTTTCCATTTGACCAAATATTTCTCATAAGTTCTTTTCCTTGTACTTTTTCCAACATGACTATCTAGTATCTCCTTAATCTCCTTTGTAGTCAAACTCACTAGTAGAATACTTCATTGCACTTCTTCAATGTCATCTCCATCACATCCTTCATAATATTCTATCAAATCTGAAATCTTAAATACTAGTGAAATATTCAATTCATCAGGCAACTCCACTTCATAAACATTTCCAAAATCATGCCTTTTCATGATCTTGCATGGTCCAAACTTCTTCATCTTTACCTTATTATAGGTACCCACTAGAAAACGTTCCTTTCTCAAATGAATCATGAGTTCATCTTTAATATAAAATTCCTTATACTTCCTTTTCACATCTACCTTAGCCTTGTACTGTGTATTCATCCTTATGATGTGCTTCCTCACCTCCTCATGGATGTTCTTCAAATATTCAACAAATTCTTTTGCTTCAACACTGCTTATCTCTCCTTTATTCAACTACCTCAATTCAAAAGCATTTCTAGGAATACTCCCATTTACAATCTAGAATGGTGATTTACCCATACTCCTATTGAAAAAAATATTATATACAAATTTTTCCTATGGTAAAATCATAAACCATTCTTTTGGCTTGTCTCCAACGAAACATATTAGTAAGTTTCCTCAACTGCAATTCACAACTTGTTTTCTCCATTAGTCTATGGATGATGTGATCTAATAAACTTTAAATCTATCTCCAACTTCTTCCATAATGTATACTAGAAATACCCGACACATTTAGTATCTCGATCTAAAACTATACTCTTTGGCAAACCATGTAGTCTCACCACTTCTCTAAAAAATAACTTTGCCACATGAACAACATCACTATTCTTCTTGCAAGGAATTAAATGTGTCATCTTTGAAAACCTATCAACCACAAAAAAAAAAAGAATCATGTTCTCATTGCATCCTCAGTAATTCAAGAACAAAATCCATGTTGACTTCCTTCCATAGTTTCTTTGGTATAGGTAATGGCTGATACAACCCCATATTCTGCTTCACTCCTTTTGCCATCGAATATTCTCTACAACTCTACACAATTTTTTTCACATCTTTTTGTAATTATTGCTAATAATAATTCTAAGAAACCAAAGCTATGGTTTTATCTCTACCAAAATGTCCATCGGATCCTCCACTATGCTTCTCCTTGATAAGGTTAACCCTCATTGAACTTCTTGGAATGCATAACTAGCTTCCTTTGAACAACATATTATCCTAGATCATGAAATCTAAGCACTTTGTCCTATCAAGTGTATTGGGTTTTATACAAGCTTTCCACACTTCACCAAAATTAAGATCATCTAGATACAAAGTACTAAGTTCCTTGAACCCAACCACCTCTATCTCCATTTTTGTCATCAAAAGTTGTCTTCTACTAAGAGCATCTGCAACTCCATTAGACTTTCCACTCTTGTGTTTCAAAAAATATATATTAATCTAAAAAAACTCAACCCACTTCAAATGCCTTTGGTTCAATTTCCCTTGACTATTTAAATATTGCAAAGCTTCATGATCAATATACAAAATAAACTCCTTAGGAAGAAGATAGTCCCTCCATTTCTTCAATGCTTGAACTATAGCATAAAATTTGTGATCAAATAGAATATTTTCTTTTTGTATCATTTACATTCTCACTAAAATAAGCAATAGGTCTACCTTCATGGCTCGTAATAGCTCCTATTGCAGTACCACTAGCATTACAGTCTACTTGAAACACCTTGTTAAAATTAGGAAGTACTAAAATAGGCTACTCAATAACTTTCTATTTCAATAGATTAAAACTCTTATCTACATCTACAATCTACTTAAATTCTTTCCTATTTCCTCTCATTGTTTCAGTCAAGGGTCCGCAATACTGCTAAAACCTATTATGAAATTTCTATAAAAAATAGCTAGTCCATGAAAAGATCTTACCTTTGTCACACTCCTTGGAGTAGGCTATTCAAGGATAGCCTTTAATTTCTCTGGGTCCATTTTCAAATGTTCTACTAAGACTACAAATCCTAGGTACACCAACTCCTTTACAAAATTGCACTTTAGGTTTATCAGCAACTTATCTTCCCTCAAATTGTCAAACACCCTACAGATATGAATCAAATGGTCCTCCAATGTCTTACTAAAGATCAAAATATCATCTAAGTAAATAATGACAAACTTACCTAGAAACTCCTTTTGTCTTGAAAGCAGTCTTCCACTCATCACCTTCTCTAATA
This sequence comes from Cupressus sempervirens, assembly GCA_028749045.1. Classification (NCBI taxonomy): domain Eukaryota; kingdom Viridiplantae; phylum Streptophyta; class Pinopsida; order Cupressales; family Cupressaceae; genus Cupressus; species Cupressus sempervirens. Next base: position 820,584,360 of record CM053786.1, read on the forward strand.
CAAATATGATGGTACCCACTCTTCAGATCGATCTTTGTGAAATACTTAGCTCCACTCAAATAATCCATAATATCATCTATCCTTGGCAATGGAAATCTATACTTGATTGTGATCTTGTTGATAACATGAGAATCTGTACACATCCGCTATTCTCTAATTTTCTTTAGTTCTACTACTGTTGGTACAATAGATGGACTTAGACTCTCTTGAATCAACCCCTTGTACAACAACTCATGAACTTGTATATTCAACTCTTCACTTTCTACTAGTGTCATTCTATGCACTGCCTTGTTTGGAAAACTAGCTCCTGGAACTAAATCTATCTGGTGACTAATCTTCCTCATTGGGGGAAATCCATCAGGTACATTATCTAATACAATATCAAAAAAATATACCAACATATCTAAAAAACATATTATCGCAACACTACATACATTTTCTTCTTTATCCTTCAATGGCTTCAACTTATGTTTCACTCCATCCTTGGTCAGAGTGTAGGTATTTGATTGCCCATCATTTACAACATGCTTGTCAAATTTCCATGGCTTACCCAACAACATATGGCATACATCCATAAGCATGATATCACATGGTACCTCATCTTGGTAGCTTCTAATCTTGAAATTCATTGAGCACTGCTCATTGACCATGACCTTGTGGTCATATTGCACCCAAGCATTACAATATTGACATAGGTGTTTTTGTCTCTTTAGCTTCAACTTCATGACCATCATTTCTAACATCATCATCAATGATCACATCACAAAAATTATCTTCATATCTACACCTTGTGTGAAACAAGCTCCTTCTTTGATCAGGTTAATTCTCACCATTCAGTAGGACTCTTCTATTAACTAGGACCTCTCCTCTTTCAAAATCTTTAGAATGTGATGATATGGAATCTTCATCAACATGTGCAACTTTAACCTAGCCTTTTGTTCTTCAATCCATCCATCCTTAGCATTGGGTACATTCAAATGCTCTATCCCCTTCTTCTTCATAGTGGAAACATTTCCACAAAAGCCTCCTCTTATAGATCCTTGTCCTCTACCTCTTCCTCTCTAATCTTTATCATTCTAATCATGGAAATTATTGGAATTATTTCCCCTTTGGTTCTTCCTACTACTTCTAGTCCCATCCTTGTTCTTCTGATCATCATTTTCAACTCCATAAGATTGTCTACCAGATCTTCCACCTTGACCTCTTCCACTCCTCAACCCTTAGAGAAAACTGGTATGTCTCCTCAATACTGGTCACTCAAAAAAGACTCATCTCATCCTGAATGCTTGGTCATAACCCATTAAGATAATGAGCAACTTTCTCCTTATCAACTTCTACATGGACAATTCTAATGAGAACTTGGTAGAACTCTTCAGTATACTCTTCAATATATTTTTCCACTTGCTTCAACCCTTGCATTTTCTTCAATAGATCAAATTCATATCTATGGTAATAAACTATCACTTCATTTTAGCTACCATCTAATTCCATCTGGTGATTTTGTCCTTTCCCCTTTTATTTCAATCCAACTTGATCTCCTACCACCAGATCTTTACATGACCCTTCATTTTGGCTTTCACAAACTTGACCCTATTTGGATCTTCAATATCTTCATATTCAAAGTACTCTTCCAATTCATTGATCCAGTAGATCAATTCTTCTAGGTTGAGATTTCTTGAAAATGTGGGAACATCAAACTTAGATCTTTTTCCAATTCTGGGAATGGCCCTAAAAAGCTTTGCCTCCTTTGGGTGAAGAACTTCCTCTACTACATCTAGGCCTACATTTCTTTCTTCTCCTCATTCATCCTCACTTTCATCATCTCCTACAACAAGATTAATTCATCTATGAATCTATTCTTGCATCGCTTGCATTTTCAAGTAGAGGATTCTAAAATCCTCAAGTGTAACACCTTCGACTCTTCCACCATACTCTCTTTGTGGAGGCATTTTTTCACTTCCACTAAAACCCTAGTGAAAAATACCTCACAATCAGTGATCTTTCTATATACTTAGCCTAAGCCATGGTCCTGGTACAAACTACCTTATAGTTGGTGATCTATCTACACACTCAAGAACTCTAGCTTTGATACCACTTGATGAAGGGTGCTCCCCTTAATACCATAAACCATAACAAAAAACAAGGAAATAATAGCAAATGTGAGAACAAAATATGGACTTTTTATTTGCACCATAAATGCAAAATTATAGAATTTACAAGTACAATATGCAAACCCACATGGGCACCTTCATTATAAGACAACTTGCAAACTATCACCCATAGCTATTCTAGACAATTTTCAAGCCTTTCTTAAATAGAAAATTTTATGCCACCTAGGAAGGTTCTAAACAAAGAAAATTAATACCTAGAGCCAACAAACCCTAACAATACATATAGAATTGGCCAAATACATCTTTGACAATTATTTTATATATTTTAGGTAGCCCAACTTTGAAAGACCATAACTCATGAATTGTTGCTTTGATTGGCTATTATAGCCACTTTTTGGAAATCCCAGCTCCTAATTTATAAGCTCAAAGTGGTGCCAACACCCTTCCATTGAGTTTTCAAACCTCATCTGGGCACTCTAAGGCTTCCAACGATGAGCCTAAAGATTTTTTTGTAATTTTTTCCATGGAAAATATGTAATAACTTCTCTGGTACTTAAGTTGGAGCAATGATATTTTTATACTAGGATTATAACTCTAAAATGAACCTTCCTATAGAAAATGAGAATATTCCAAGCTCATATGAAAAACTTACTAAAAATAATAAGTTCCCATAAATAGTAATCAACACACCATGTTTACTAGTCCTTATTAAAATAGAAAACATTGAAAAGAAAATATTTTTGGGTGATACAAGATTGCTCTTACACCCAAGATGCTCCTGCATCAAAAAGAAGTTTGAAAGGAAGGTACTTGAAAAGGTCATTACTATTATTGCATTGAGGAAATTTGAATTGTTGGCACTTGTACACAAATCTAAGAAAACCCAAGATTTGTACAACACTCTCTATAATGTGCCTAGATTCAAAAATGAATTTCAAGCTAGTATTCAAAAGATTGAAGGTGATTTAAAAATCTTTAAGTAACTCTATCTTTCAATCAGGAGGATCAAGTTCAATGCTTTTCAATAGACTATTATTTATACAACTAGCCAAGCTACATATAATAGATAATCAAATGAGGGCTAAACTTATCTCCATATAGTTCATGTCAATACCTCATTTAGAGGTTATACAATGTGATTTAGCTTCATAAAAGGATCTAGTATAATCAAATCATAATATTTCTACTACTGATAACTTGATTGACATGGTTACAAATTTGGAGATCAAGATTCAAGTTTTGGAATCACTTAGAACCACATGGGATCATGCTCTTTTTATTATCATATAAAATCAAAAGCCATTTATTGATACATATGGTTTGATTCTACCCTCCTAACCTCAATAGAAGACATGAGTGACAAAATTAAGGGGAATAAAAGAACATTTGAAAGAACAAATAAAAAAATGATAACATTTAGAGAACATATGAACAAATGATGATAGAACAAAGGTATGACAAAGCTACATCAGGCTATTGGAATCATGTAATATTCCAATATATATATGAGTATGGTGTAAAATAATTTATAGTCCTATACGGACTGAGTCATAGATACATGGGGAGTTCTATCATTTTTTGATTATACTATAATGATATAATCACAAAAAAGTGTTGTTGCCACTAATATAAAAGGGGGAGATTGTTGATTTCTCTAGTTTTATTTTCTATTAGAGTCAAACATTTAGCCATATAGAAGGTAGAGTTAGTTGGTCATCACTATGACTGAGTCATTCTATATAGGTCAAGTTATGTATTTTCTAGATGTACGATAAGAGATGAGAAATTCTATGGTATTTTAGTATCCCTATCGAGTCAAGTTCAATGAATGTTGAGTAAAGAAGAGTGAATATGTGTTGAATCATATAGAAGGAGCCTAGCTATTAAGGCTAAGAATTAGCAAGTAGCGTAGTGATGACCAAGCATCATAAATTGTATGTACCAAGTAACACTATTTAAACAAGAATATTTGGAATGGCACAATATATGAGTTAAACTATTTTGGGCCAATATGTAAACAATACTTAATGATTGTAGAGTTTGTCATGCATTTTGGCATGGATCAAAGATCCATATGTAGGAAAGTTAAACAATCAAATTAAGATGTAAAAAGGGAAGCATCTAGATCATTGATTGTATTCTAGGAGACTCTATAGATGTCTATTCTAGAGTAGATCCAAACCCTATTTTGTAAGGATGTGAAGTGTTGAGAATACATTGATTGTATTCTAGGAGACTCTATAGATGTCTATTCTAGAGTAGATCCAAACCCTATTTTGTAAGGATGTGATGTGTGAAGGAATTGTAGTTTGCAGGTTCCAAGTGAAGTTTTAAGTAATAGAGTATAGCAACCAAGTAAAGCAATGAAGAGTAGAGAAAAGATATATCAATATGGAGATCAAATCAAAGTGGAATGAGAAAATCTATAATCAGCATTGTGAGTGCAAACTAAAGGATTAGGTACTTATACATTTTAGTAAGTGAATCAAGGTAAATATATTAATAGAATGGTCCTAACAGACCTAAGTAAATATCTTAACAAAGTGCTTACTTCATTATAAGTTTAAAATCCTTTAATCAAGGTAGACCTAATAGTGATGTAAAGCTCTTGATAGGGAAGACCCCTCATAGGGTAGATCATCAAAAGTGATCACATTTGTAACCCTAATAGTAAATTTTTTTTATTACAATAGTGAAGATTTGTGGGTGTCATCCCAACACCAGTTTTATGTTCACCTTGGAGGGTTTCTGGATAACCAAAATCTTTTGTGTTACGTGTTTAGTTTTAAGCTTATGGACATGATGGATAGTTAGACTTATTTCAGTATTTTAAGTTTAAGGTTATGTTATTCATGATATGATATCGATTAAGTGGTGAATATGTTGTTATTTTCTTTGAAGTATAAAAGTTTAAGTGATCTCGATTCAGCCCTACCCCCCAATATTTCACTTTTCCAATAAAATTCTAACAATGAGATCTACCAAGCCAAGCAAGTTGAAAAAATACAATGTTGCACCATATAGGTGGCATATGAAACTATTATTGAAGGTGAAATATTTGACCTATTTGAGATGTTGAGGAATTAGCTAATGATGAATTTAAAAAAGATCATGAAACAAGGAGTAAGGTATGGATGTTTATTTGTCAATATATATTTATGTATAAAACTACTTTCCTCACATATGAAATATGAACTAGTTGGATGGTGAGCCAATTGTGCACTAGATGAATAGGTTTATTGAAACATTAGGGAGAAAGTACAACTACCTAAGTGGTTTCATTTTAGAGAAGTACAAGAGAAATCAAATTCTATCACAAATAGTAAAAAAGTATAAAAAGGACATTTGATTTTTAGCAAGTTCACACACATGCATTATGAATGTTGTAGAGCCTAGGCTATCATGGGTGACACCATTTGGCTATGAAGTATTAAATTATGAGATTAAAACTATTTGATTGAAGCTAATGATGAAGGATTTGAGAGATTTCGAACATATGAAGAGAATTATAGGAGAATCATTATGGAAGAAAAGAAGTTGAAAGGTAAAGGAGGAAGTAGATTCAAGACTATTAAAAATATACCATCCACTTATGCAAAGATAAAGAAATAGATACATATTGTAGAATGTAAGCACATGAGACAAACAATATCAACAACAACACAAGAAAAAAGAAGAACAAGAAGTCAAACTACTAGAAGATTCAGGCTAGCACACATAGGAAAATGATAGAAACACAATTAATTATTAGACAACTAATAAGAAGACTTGAAAGAACTATTAAGGAAGTGGCCTAGGGAGTGGAGAAGCATGGAAGTATTTCATCCATACTAGACTACAAATTTGGAAAGTGAAGCGAAGACGAAAAGTTACTATTTGAGGAAAATGTAATGTATTCTATACAAACATTTTCATATTATTTGACTTATAAGTTAGAAGGTAAAATTCCAACAAAGCTCTATGAAAGAATTTTACTTAAGTGGAACAATTCAAATCAATTGGACAGAAAAAGTCAAGAAATAATGCCAAATTTGGTGAAACCAGATGTACCGGTTGTCAAGATAGACAAGTTATTAGAAGAGCATGAGAATTTTTTTTTAATCAACTTTACAAAGGCCTAAATCCTTTCTAGAATGATCACATATGTTCAAAATGATAGAAAGAAAATGTGGAATATCATCTTTCATATCAAGGATACTACCACAAGAGAAGAACTACCAATTGGAACAATTTATGATTTGAATGAGAAGCTTGGTGAGCATATTGATCTTACTAGTGAAGACAACCTTGAAGAACTAGAAAGTGAGTATGAGATCATATGATGTAGGAGCATCCTAGGGTAGTTGGCTATCCTACATGATTAAGGGATTTTAGTGAAGTTGAGTGGACCTATATGGGTCTTGGGCAATTAATTTTGATGTATTTAATAAGTATTGTAAGCCTTTAAAGGCATTTGGTATTTAATTTTTATTGGAGGCTGACTTGTGGCACTTCAAGTATTTAATGTAAGGGATATTTAGTTTGTATCTTATTGGGCTGACTTGTGGCTTAGGTTGGTATAAGTAGGGGTTGTGTTGAAATCTTTAGAGATTATTCATTTAGAGGATGAGGAGTAAGTGTGGAGAGTAGCTAAAGAGCAAGTTTTTCTTGAGTCTGTGGACAGAGCACCGAATGTGAGGTAGTTTATAGTAGGATTGTGATTATTCATCCATCTTGGAAAAGAGGAGGTGGTAGAGGAGAGAATTTTGAGAAGGGATAGTAGTTGAGTCTTGAGAAACAAGGAGATTTCTTGGTGGGCTTGTGAGTACCAATTAGATCTTCCTTAGAGGTTTCTTCTAGAGTGTGGATCTAGACTAGCTAGGGTTTGGATTAGATATTGAGTGATCTTGTAGAACTATTACTTTCTTTATATTTGGCTATAACTAGGAAGGCATTATAGACCAACACATTCCATGTAATTAGTTATATCTATAAATAAATTATTGTTATTTGGCTTAACATCTTGCACTATTGTTGAGTTTTGATTGTGTGGATATTTGGTGGGGGCTTGGACATCTCCTTATGGTATTATCCTACCTTGCACTGCATCACCTATTAATTTTTTCTTCAAGTGGTATGTCATACTAACAATATGCAATGGTAGAAAACAATGTCACATGGGATTGGTATTACTTGACTAGTTAGTTCTATCACTTATTTTCTAAGACAAGCCTAACCCCATTATGTGAGGAAGACATAGTTTTGTACATAACATCATGGAACCATCTTATAAATAATTAAAAAATTAATTCATGTACATTTTTTAAATGTTGGGTTGTATTACTAATATCCCATTTTATTATTAATAAATAAAAAATAATCAATTTACTAATGCAAATGATTTTCTTTAGTTATGATCCATGAAGTGTTGGAAATATGGTTAGATAGATGTTTTGAGAGTTATCATTTATTGCAACATATATTCAACATTTCATTTATGCATTTAGAGACAAAATTTTCTAAGTGTTAGATAGTTTGCAGTATCACAGAAAGCAAATGTGATGTGTACGGATGACTCATTGAGAGTTAGCTTATGCACAATTGAGTAATTTTTTATGATAGTTTCATGATGATGTGTATCAATGTGTAAGTGTGTGTGAACATATGACACAAGTTATGATTGAAATACTAGTGCAGGTATTTAATAGATAAGAAAAAAGCATAGTAGAGAATTGGATTGTACGACTTGAGGAATTATTAGGGTGAAAAAATAATTACTAAATCATCATGAGGTGACTATGTGGAAATTATTCCATAATTTTTTTTATATTATGCCAAGTGTGTGAAAACATGAAGGCTGACTTAGTAGTGAATTATGAATATGCGAGGTATAAGTAAAGATCTTATCTTGCAAAGATAAGTGTTTGACATATGTATGATCTATGCAATATTGTTGATTGATGTGAAGTTGATGAGATGATATGAAAACTACATCTAATGTATATTCATGTGAAGAACTAAATTGCATAATTTCATGTTAAGGTAGTGGGCTTTTCTTGCATACTTTGTATTTGATCTACCAACTCCTAATAGGGTTTAGGCTTCTAACAAGGTCTAGTCCTCTAACAAGGACTCAAAACACTATATGTATTTCATAGACTCCTAATAGGGTCAATATCCTTATAAGGATCATATTTTTTAGTGAATCATCTAGTGGGTATCATCATCACTAGGGTTTTCCCTTGGCCAAAGTTTCCCTAGTTAACAAATAATGGTGTTATGAGTTTTCTATGTGAATGGTTATATTTACTCTTCAACATTGTTGGTTTACTTTCATATGCAAGTTATAAAGTAATTAAAAATATTCAATTGTGGGAAAAAATTTGTAGAATATTGATTCACCCCCCCTCCTCTTAGTATTATCTATTTCTAACATGGAGATCAATGATTGACATTCAAGAAAATAATGTAGGTTTTATTTTATGTTATTAGTTTGCAAATACAGTCCTTTGCGGTAGGTTCTATTATTTCTTATCAAACAAATTGTATTCAACTTTAGAAAATTCTTGACCTATGAAGAACTATAGCTGATTAGTTTGTACAATTTAGACATTGGAGCACTAGCATCTAACAAATTATAAGAGTTGGAACTTTAATTTTCTGACTATGGTATAAAGTTGGTGTCCTAATGTTTGATTCAATTTTTTCTATTTGTAAAATGGTTTTCTCATTATTTTAGGGTTTGACTATATAAAAGAAGTAATTTGATTGCAAATTTGCAAGAGCAAAAATTTGGAACATTCAAATTTTTTTGGAAGAATTGTTTCTATATTTTAAAAATACCCTAATTTTAAATAAAACAAGTGGAAATTCAAGAAGTTTTAGCTAGGAGGGACATAGATGCTACAAATCTATGGTACGATAGGTTACTGAGAGGGGAGGGGTGAAGTAGTAACTTATAAAACTTAATCTTTATCTACCAATTAATCTTTCATGAATATTATGATCTAATTGCATGCATGAAAAACTGAAAGCATTAAAACATTCATAACACTTTGGCACACAATATGGTGATCTAGAAACCTTCCAAATAGAAAGTAAAATTAGGGTGGGGATGATACACACAAGCTTTAGTACTGCAGTATAAAATTGGCATGTTAAGGCTTATAATGATCACTTTTGATGATCTGTCTTGTTAGGAGCAATAAGGACTGCTAGGTACACCTTGTAAAAGGATTTACAAACATACAATGAAGTATACACTTGATAAAGAGATTTACAAAAGATTGTTAAGTCTACCTTGTGAAAGGATTTAACTATTCAACTTGTTAGGATAAAATAGTGGCTGATCTCTAATCTGCAACTTGATTTGTTGAATGAGATTCCTTTAAGTGTAATGATCACCTTGCTATGATAGATAAATCTTTTTTGTCTCCTTGTATTTCTTAGAGCCTTGTACTACACACTTCTACTTAAGAATCTTGCTTGCTATATTTTATTGAATGTGATAAAATACATTACATATATACCAATCCAATTTAGAATTCACCAAAGTTGGCTACAATACAAGTTTCACCAAAATACACAAAGTTGGCCCAACTACAAGAACTTGGGTTCTAAAGACAAACTTAGTGTGGTTCTGATACTCAGCATCCATTGTGAATAATCGACATCATCATGCACTCAGTAGACATGGAAGCTTGGTCCATACTAATCACTTCCAAGTAGTCTAAACTTGGTTTGCATTGGTGACTCAGTGAATACTACAAAACTTAGTATATGAATTAAATCACTTGATTCACACTACATAGCTTGGTCAACACTATCACTATGAGATCAATATAAACTGAATCAATTGGTTGCCATTGCATACCTCGATCAACACTTAATTTGCATCATTGAAGCTACAAACTCAGTAACAACTATAGAACTCAGTTTGCACTTAGAAACTTGGGAAGCACTACGAAGCTTGGTTTACACTAATATTCAACAACTTGGTAGAAACTCCTTAGCACAAACTGAATACTATTCCTGATACTCAGTAGAAACTATAGAACTTGGTAGAGCCTGAATTACTTAGTTAACACTATTATCTGTACAATAAGCTCGGTAGATACTAACCATTTGAATAAGTGTGTGTCACTAATAAAAAAACATGATTGAAATGTCAACAATCTCCCCCTTTGGCATTAGTGACAAGAACACTTATGAATCAAAACTAAATTCTCAAAAAGTTTCAAATAATCCTTAGTCTTTAACTTGTGTCTTCAACTCAGTAACATACTTTGCTTTTAAGATTTTTCAAAATTGCTTTTATAAGAGATGTTTATTTGAATATCTATACATGTATATAATGTGATTATGCTACTCCATACATATATATTAAATATACTTTACATTATATACATCTTCTCATTTCTTATCTTCTTCCCTTTTATATCACATCTTCTCCCCCTTTCTATATTACATCTTATATTATATCTTCTCCCCTTTTTGACATAAATGCCAAATGTGTATTTTACATGGTAATGCTAAAATGTGACAAGAAATTAGAATGTACCTTTAGAATTAGTGCCATTATTTTGTCCTAGTTTTCTTGCAACACGTTGCTTGTGTGCAATGCAATATGAACTTCTGCTGATAATTCTATCATGTGATCAACAATGGAGAAGTTGTTGTCATGGATGAGAGTTTTAGCATGTACAATATGTTTCTGCAATGCATCCATGTTAGGGAGAATTATTCCTTGTATATCTATAAGTGTATCTCTTATCCTAGCTTCTTCCCTTAGCAATTTTTCCTACATATCAGTTAGAAATTGGATCTTTGTATAGTGAGTAGAACTGTAGCTTAGGTCAAGTGACAACTAGTGTGCACTTGCCTTCGAATCTTCATCAATCTTGGAGAGTTTATCTTTGATTTCTATATGAAAATGGATGTATCATAGAGTTTACTAAATAGAGAAGTCACATTGTTGCAAGAGGTTTCCAATGAGCCTAGAATAGTAGACAACTCTACTTGGTATATTGTAATCTTCTGTGCAATTAGCTCCAATACTTTATTTTCAAATTTCTTCTCTACTCTTTGTAAAAATTTCTCTCATCCATTTAAATCTTCTGCGAATTTTTGGACCACTTCTACTAACTAAGCCAAAATAGGTTGAGATGTGTCAACCTCAATGTTGAGTGTCTCTACAAGAATGTTCTTTGCATCTTCAAGCACTTGAAATTCTTTGTTGCTTTCTTATCTAAGCCTTTGTTGCTTAGCTTTCTTCTATAGTAGCTCTCCTACTATATGCATTTGATCAAGATTTAGATTATAGATATCCTAATTTTGATAATTATATCCTCATCAAGATCAATGCCTTTTTCCTTTTTTTACCTTTGTTAGATAGTTTTGTACTTAGTTGATGGTTGCTCTCAACTATCTTTGTACTTATTATTTGCATGCTTGGAATAGAAATAATGGTAGAAATAGAAGGACCAGTAATAAAAGTAGATATTGAACTTATTAAGGAAATACCTTGATGTTGAGTGACCAAAATTGATGGAGGAGGAAGTACTTATTGCTTGGTAGATGTGATGGTCACTTTAGTCAATGAAGTAATAAGTTGAATAGGTGCAAAGATTGGTTGAGTGTTTGTATTTTCAATGTTTGACACAACCAACTTGGTAGTAGCTTTCTCTAATTTGGATGGTTTTGAAGCTTTTCTTAAAGAGTGAGGAAGTGAGGCTATAGTTATTGTTGCAATATTCTCGAGGTTGGTCTCCTCAATGCTTTGAATCTTAGGGAGATTCTCCTCAGTGGCATCCTATTCTTTTTCCTCATCATCTTTATTTTCATCATTGGTTTCTTCTTCATCATCTTTATCTTCTTATTCCTTTTCATCTTCATCATCATCATCCTTATCACTAATGTTAACAAAAAAAACACTCTTCTTATGAAGATTATAGATATTCTTCCATGTGTTAGTAGCATTCTTCACTACATGTTCAATGTCATTGATCAATATCAAGAAAGTGTTAAACTTCAAAGTAGGTTTCTCTTCATTCTTCTTAATGGACTCTTTCACTTCTTTGTCACCTAAGCTCGACATGAGTTTCCTCAAGGTTTTCTTATATATGTCCTTAGTATTTTTCTTTGCTTGTTCCCATCTTCGCTTGATTTTCTCCATCAATTCATTGGGGATCTATTGCACAAGTTGGTGTGGAGAATATTTCTATTTACCTATTTTAGAAATAACCATGTCTTCAACATAATTTTTCTCTTCATCAGTTTTGGTCTCATATCTTAATGATTTAAAGTTTTCCATGTTAGGTCCAGAATAAATTTCTTTCAATTTTTCTTGGAATGTGGGAGGAAGTTGTTTGAAAATCACATCTCCTCCTTCTTCACCCAATTTCAATTTTTTCCTAGATGATCTTCTTGTAAACACTATAGTAGATGGCTTGGTAGGTTTAGTTATAATAACCTTACCTTTCTTCTTTAATGGCTCTTCTTCTTTTGATTTTTCTTCATCTTGTGCATCATTTTCTTCTATGTCATCTCCTTTATGATCTATCAATAGGAGAGTGTAGCTAGTTTGTTTCAATTTAGCTATCCTTTTCTTACCTTTGTTGACATCCTAAGGGAGTTTTATCTCTAGTTCTATTCTTGCTTTAGCTTCATCATATGTTCTAAAGTATGTAGCCTTTGGATCAATAGGTTCATTTAACAATGCTTCAATGATGTCCTTGATTTCATCTATATTAACTTCATAACCTTGAGGCTTAACCCATACAATTCTTGGTTTGACTACTTGTATATACACTTTATCACAATCAAACATAAAAAAAATATCATCCTTGTAATATTCAACAAGTTTCTTTGGGATTCCAAATCTTTTATTCAACTTATCCTTGAATGCATCAAAATAATTGTCCATGATACTGCCATAATTTTCTTCCATTTTTGTTATATACTCATTGATTTGATAAAAAATAAGTACATATTTTCTCCATATAGTTGTATATTTTTATGGGAAAAATTTTTGTACAAAGAAATATAAGTAGGTTAAGAGCAAACAGAACTTACAAGAGTTATTTTTTGAAGTTCTAATGCTTTCCATATTTTTGTTGAACTGGTTCAATGTCAACTTGGCAAGGTCGAAGGACACATTATTCTTGACCACTTTGAAAGCGAGATCCATAGCTTCACATGATACAATATTGAGATAGATAGAGCTATATATCTTGTGTGCGATTTTCTATGTACTCCAAAGTTCAGCTCCATATCAGTAACACAACTAATCTTCATACCCCTTCCATCCCATTCAGCAAGGGTTTTGGTGGTTTTTCCTTTGTTAGCATTGGAAGCCTTGTGATTTGATGAATCATTTTCTTTGTTATCAAAATAGGTTGTTCCAACCTTAACTACTCATTGTGCACACGACTAAGGATAAATCTTATCCACTTAATCTAAAAAGCTCTAGGCATGTAATGAATATGGGTCAAACCCTTCACTTCCAGGTGTTGATGTTCTAGTTTTAACACACCATTTACACATGGCTTCTCCAAAGTTTCATCCATTTCTACAGTTCCTATATCTTGAATTGAACATAAAAAATGCAAGTGAATATTATTTATCAAAAGTACCTTTGATGGAATCTGAGATTGTGCTCTAGTGGGATCAAAGGTTTTTGCAATAGCTAGACTAAGCTTGAAATCAGGTGCCTTCCATTCAATGCCTCAAACCAACATTTCAAATCCTTTCTATGTATTGCTATTGGAGGATGCCATCACTTGGTAGGGTTTGAGAAAACACAAAAAAATCTTAGCAACAATTCACACAAATTCCTTAGATATACAGAATCACTCTTCACGAATAGCTCTTGAAAATTCAGGGTGTCAAATGAATTTGATTTAGCCCCTTTTAAAAAATTTCATCTTTCAATTGCCATAAACACTTGGTACGTTGGTTTGGTTAATGAAAAATTGTATTCCACTCAACTTGAATTAATTTATTAGTAGGAACATTCATGACTCAGTGTCCACACAATAATCTTAGTTACTCTTGACCTTGCTCGGCAAGGTCTTGCAACCTAACCTTGCTTAGTAATGTTTAGAATTTCTTTAGATGCTTGGCGATCCCTTTGCATCTTGAATGTTGATATGGATCTTTTCTTCTAGCTCACTGGAACTGATGTAAAATGTCTACTTTAGAGTACTAGTTCTAGTTATCCTTGTAGGAGATCAAGTAGAAATGCTTGAGTTACCCAATTCTTAAGTGGCATGTGTTCATTGCTTGGAATTGTATTCTCACAAGATTTAGGAATCCACTGTTGTCTCATTTTCTTTCTAATGTTATCAACATTAGATTTCTTTTCGTCTTCAATTCTTCCAATATTCATACAGTTCTTGGCAAGGTGTCCAAGCTCTGTATAAATAAAACATCTTTTAGTAGTGTCGCTTGTCCTCATGTGATGTTTTACACAATTCATTCATATGTGTCCAAATTCTCCATAGTAATGACATCTGTACCAAGTGTTGTAGTCCCAACCAAATATAGCTTTTACAATTTGTTCTGCTAGATTCAATTTTTTAGTTTTTCATTTAGGAGATTTGTGCCCATGCTTCTTGCATTTGTGACATTTGCCCTCAAATTTAGGTTTCTCTTTGCATTCATTAGCTCTATAACTATGCTTATTGCAATTGTAACATTTTTATTAAATTTAGCTTTGTCATTGCTCCAACATTTGTTTGATGTATGACCTAACTTACCACAGTGATTGCAAGTAGGTCTTTGATTATTTTTGGCTACTTGCTTGGATGATTCACTTTCTTTTGTATATCCAATTCCTTTTGTGCCCTTTTTTCTATATTGGATTTGCTCATTTAGTTGATCCATGTCTACTTGAGATTTCATCATCCTTTCATTGGTTTGCCTTTACATATTTAGATCATTTTGAAATCTTTCATTCTCTGATCTTAAACTCATGATTTCTTCATTTGCATTAGTGAGCTGATCAATGAAGTCTTCCTATTGAAGGGATAGATGTTGAATTTCATTATTCTTTCCTTCTAACTCTTCTTTTTTCTTGTTTTTCTCTTCCATGAGTTCACACAATTTTCTAAGATAATTCATTGCTCTCTTTTTAGCTTTCTTACTTCTTCTTGAAGTATACCATTCTTTTCTAATAGTTCTTTGATTTCTTTATTAGCTTCATTTGAATTACTTTCTGAGTGGATGTCTTCAATTCTTTCTTCAATGTAGAGTTTTTCATTCATCTAAATTGTAAGATCTTTTCTCATTTTCAAGGATTGAGAGATTTGCTCCTTTTCTTTCTTAAGTTTTCCAATAGCCAATTCCAAATATAGCTTTTTATTGTCAATAGCCTTATCAAGTCTGAATGCCTCCATAGCCTTTGATCTTCATTCAAGCTATTGAAATTTTCATTTGAGAACCATAAAGCTTTGATATCAATTGTTGGAAATATATGATAGGTTAAGTTACTAAGAGGGGAGGGGTAAATCAGTAACTTATATAACTTAATATTTATTTACCAATTAATCCTTTGTGAATATTTTGATCTAATTGCATGCATAAAAAACTGAAAGCATTAAAATATTAATAATACTTTGACACACAATATGGTAACCCAGAAACCTTTCAAATAGAAATTGAAATTGGGGTGGGGATTATACCCACAAGCTTTAATACTATAGTATAAAGTTGGCTTGTTAAGGCTTGCAATGATCACTTTTGATTATCTAGCTTGTCAGGAGCACTAGGAACTACTAGGTCCGCCTTACAAAAGGATTTACAAACATATAATGATGTATGCACTCAGTAAAGAGATTTAAGACTGTTAAGTCTACTTTGTGAAATGATTTAATTGTTACACCTATTAGGATGAGACAATGGTTGATCTCTAATCTACAATTTGATTTGCTAAATGAGATTCTTTCGAGTGTAATGATCACCTTACTATGATAGATAAATTTTTGTTGCTCCTTATACTACTTGTAGCCTTATACTTCACACTCCTACTTAAGAATCTTCCTTGCTATATTTTATTGGATGTGATACAATACATTACATATATACCAATCTTATTTACAATTCATCAATGTCGACTACAATACAAGATTCATCACTATACATAAAGTCAACCCAACTACAGGAACTCAGGTTCTGAAGACAAATTTGATGAGGTTCTGATACTTAGCATCCATTTTCAGCGCTTGGCATTATCATGCATGTAGTATATGTAGAATGTCAATCCATACTAATCACTTCCAAGTAGTTTGAACTTTTTTTGTAGTACTGACTCAGTGAATACTACAAAACTTAGCATATAAACTAAATCACTTGATTCACACTGCATAGCTCGATCAACATTATCACTATGAGCTCAGTATAAACTAAATCACTTGTTTGACATTGCACAACTTGGTCAACACTAGGTTCACATCACTAAAACTGTGAACTTGATAACCACTATAGAACTCAGTTTGCACTAAGAAACTCGTCAAGCACTATGAAGCTCAGTTTACACTAATAATCACCAACTTGGTAGAAACTGCTTGGTCAAAATGAATACTATTCTTGATACTTAGTAGCAACTATAAAAATTGTTAGAGCCTAAATTACTTGGTGAACACTGTTAACTATATAATAAGCTCAGTAGATACTAACCATTTGAATAAGTGTGTGTCACTAATAAAATAACTTGACTAAAATGTCAACAATGGATGCATATGGAAATTGCTCAATTTCTTGGTTCTTTGAAAAAAAGGAAGGCATGTCTAGGCTACAAATGCTCTATCTAATACAATTAGGGACATGGAAACATCTTGTGAGTATTCTTACAATAGATTTAGTAGAAGGGATTTAATCATGTATTTTCACAACAATAATAGAGCCCCAATTCTAGTGAATAATGTATAGAGATTGGTTTGGGAGATATTGTCATCTCAATTTTTTTTTCAATAAATACGTTAGTAGAGTTTTGAAAAAATCATAATCCACAAGATAGGCCCATCTCCTTAGAGAAGGGTATTTTGTTGGCCAAGTTTGACATGAAATCTATTTGTAAAATATTTATGTTAAACCCGAATGCCTAGGTGCTCATTAATTTTGTATTACTAGGTAGTGAATATGTTAGGGAAAAAGGTATGTTCAAGGCTTATTAACTAATATTTTATATAATGAATAAATAGGATGAGAATTTTATTGCATTTCAGAAAATAAATGTTCAACCTTCTGATTATAAAAATTTTGAGGATTGTTTCAAGTACACTCACATTGCACTTTGCCAAGTGTTTGAAATTAATGTACAATCCATTATGCCTATGTACCTTATGATGTTGGCCACCAAAATATAGCACACATATATAGATGCCTTCTTTGACTTTACCTCATTTATTTCTATTGCTATTCACAAAGCTCTTTTGGATCTCCAAAAAAAATAGTCAAGTGGTATTCTCTACAGTATGACAATATTTTCTATGGTGAAAGGAATATTTATCCCTAGGGCCAAAACATGAATTTGAGAAAAGTAGATGAAGAAAACCAAAGGTTTCCTATTCAAGAATGGATGTTTTTATAGGACATGCACTTTGAAAATTTTGATATTTCATGTTTGACAAAAATTTTGTCAAACCTGTGTTGCAAAATTTTGGGTTCCCAATCAATTGGAAATTATTAGACATGGTGAGGAGATGTTGAGTCCTCTTGATTTGGAGATGAAGCTAGGAATGGTTTTTCTAACCCATGTACACTATCATTAGAGTATATAATGCACTTGTTAAACTCCGTGTTTTGCATAGATATATTCTCAATAGAATTTATTTCTTACAAATAATTTGGTAGTTGAATAAGCATGACAAGATTTATTTAAGAAACCTAATTGTTAAGAAGGGCTCCTTCCTCCAAACAAAAATATGTTTATATGGTTTTGTGATCTCAAGAAAATAAGGATTGTACATGTTTTATTCCAAGTTATTACCATCCAAGATGAATTTTGTAAAGTTCAAAAATTAGATAAAAAAAACTTCCATAGTGAGATTACACGAGCTTTTCATCTTGGTATATCTTTAGGAGTTGATAGAAAAATATTACTTATCCTTCTATTAAAATTTGAGTACCTTTTCTGTTACCTTAAAAGACCATTTTTAATTTCTTAAATGTGATAAAAAGGGACATTTTAGTAGCTCAATATTTAACCACAAGGACTACATAAAATAATATTAGGTATTAAATAACACCAAAGAACAATGAGTAGATGAAAAATCACCACTCCTTGATATCCTACAATGAATAGGGTGCACTTTGTCACATCATCACAAGATCACACACTAATCAAAATATGCCATGTAACCTATCACTTGAATAGATAAAGAGACCTACCTAACATGACCACAAGACCATTAACTTAGGGCTTTAAATTATAGAGAGGATCATGGAGCCAAGACATAAAATACTTAGGGTAAACAAGAAGTTAAGGCATACAAATTAAAAGGGTTCAACATTTAATACACAAAGCACTAGGAAATAAACACAATGGTCCTCTTTGATGATGATGTGACCCATCCTTAAGTGGAAAAAGGTAATGAACAATTATGATAAGTAAGGGTTTCTTTTCATGAAAGAACTCCTAAACCACAAAAGCCCAAGCACTTTTAAATAATCTCTCACCAGAAATATTTCATGTTAATTTTCTATCCACATATGTTAATTTTCATTAATGAAATACTTGAAAACAAGATAATAATAAAATAGGGACTTTAACATAAATCATGCTAGAAGATCCAAACATTACCCTTTATTAGAAAAGAACCAAATGTAAACATCATAAAATTATGATAAAATAGAAATGGAAATGATATTAAATAAAAAATCATGTTTAGATTTTCAATAATTAAGTACATGTGAACTAGAGATTACCTAGATGGTTCTCTCATAAAAATTACAACAATAGGAATATTTCATTTCATCTCCATGAAAAAATTCAAGAGCTTCAAATAACTAAATAGTGAACATCTCAAGATTCCTTTTATTCTTCTTTCTCTATGTGTCACTTTTCCTTTTGCATAAACTTGATGCATTTCCTCAGGTGTTCATATAGTCCATTGCCAATGATTTTGCATTATGCCTATTAATTGCACTTATTTCATATTCCAAAAGATAAAGTTTATTGAGATGAATTTCCATATTCTTTACCATATTGTATGCATCACTAATGACCTTATCCACAATAGAACTCAAAAGCTATTACAACAATTTTTATTTCAATTTGTCCTCTATCTTGTGTACTCTAGTGGCCTTGAATAATGGCAAAAGTGATGTGCCACATATATTTTTAATATTTTTAATATTCCTCGAGTGATGTGCCACATATATTTTAAATATTTTTTATATTCCTCATACACACTCTTATGATACCAAGAGAGAATTAACAACTACCAAGTTGGTGTTTGTCTCTTGTAGAAGAGAAGTCCATTCATCTCCATCCTTTGTATGCTTTAGTAACCTTTTTAGCAATATTTTCTTTATGATCAAATCTTTCTTTGTGGGTTTGAGATTAAAATTTGTCTTTGCTTGTTTCTTTTGATGTAGATTATTTTATGTTAATTTAGAATGTAGATTTTTTTAAAAAAATTATTATGTCTAGAATATTGCTCTTACTATTTATAATTCTTTGGAGGTTTTTTTCTAGACTATAAAGTCAATAATATTTCACAAGAAATGTGAATACTTATGATTTAGATAATACTTCAATTATATTTGAGTTTGAATCACAAAATTAAGATTATAAGGAGAGATCAAACTCTAAATGACTTACACTTTTATTTTATTGTTCTTATCATATATTGATATGCTTTTATATATATGCATACATATATCTATATCTATATCTATATATGTACACATATATATATCTACATAAATACATGTACATATATTGATGCATGTGCATCTTGGGTCTTTGAGCAATCTTGCATCAACCAAAAAAAATTCTTATTTCTTGTACCAGTTTTTGGTTTGTGAAGTAAACATTGCTAATTTTTTTTACATGTTGTACATAGTTGTCATCATCAAGGACCAATTCTAGAGCCTTTTCCTACGCATGCAAGTTCTTATTTTTCATCTTCTTTGAGTTTAGTGTCATTCTTTATAGTCCCTATTTCCTTCTATTTCCATCCAACAAAGTGTGTTATTATGATTGACACATTTTTGTTGTTTACATGGAATTTTGTGTAGTTAAGAACCGACTCCTAACACATGTGTGGATGTACCTTTTGTATACACTAATATGTTAGCAAAGGAATACTAATCTATGAAAAGAACAAAGCATTAACTAACAAAACTAATATAACATATAAGAGAAACTAAAGAGAAATCCCTAATTAGGAATGTGAGCCAAATGAATGGACTCTTCCAATAGGAATTAACTCTTTTCTTTGTAGATGAGTCTATGTAAATGATTCGTATGTATGCTCAAGGTTCTCAAAATAGCTTCAATGGAGATGGAATGGAAAATTGGTAGCTTGAGAGCTCTCAATTTTGCATTATAAGGGTATGGTTTAAAGGCTTTGTTTCTCAAACTAGCATTATAACTTTAGCTCAAAAGTTGTGATGAAATGGCTTGGGAGGGGATTCAATTTATAGGCTAAGGGCTTGAGGGATGGAGGGCTAGGATGCACTCAAAGGGGAGCACATGGATTGTGCTTGTTTAGCACCAATCAGGGAGTGACACATGTCACAGGGTGAGTGGATGGAGGAAAGGGGAAGGATGAGTCAACAAAGGAGGCTCAAGGGATAATATCTTCATAAAGACCCTTCATTATGGCTTGTAAGAGCCTGTAACAGTCTTTATGGCTTTTGTAAGAGCATTCATTGCTAAGTGGTTGGGATATTTTGAGGGGAGTTGAGATTGTTGACTTTCCTTGGCTTAGGAAAGTCTTAAGCTTTCTTAGGGAATGTGACAACATTAGGGGGAGGATTAGGCTTGGTTTTAGGATTAGATTAGGGATGTTAGAGATTTGCAAGTGGATGGCATTCATGAGGGTGGGTGAGTTAGTGACTAAGCTTGGTTAGTATGGGTGGATGGGGTGGATTAGGCTAAAAAGAGGGTTTAGGGATAAGTTAGGGGCTATTAGATTTGAGGGTTTTATTTATCAAATAGATTTATTTAATAAATGGGGATTTTGGAGTTATATAGAAGAATAGGATTTAATTGATAAATAATAGGTTATTTGATTTATCAATTAGGACTATAGATAATTAATTAATTAATCAACTAGGGGATGGCAAAGGATTTAATTCAATATAAATTTAATTAATGATGCCTTTAGAGATAACTAAATAGGATTACCAAAGTGGGGTAATCAAATTTAGGTGTCTACATTTTGCCCCTCTTTGACATAGTGTTGAGACAACATTATTTCAAAGAAGTTCGAATGAAGACGATATGAGGAAGATGTTGTAGCAACAAGGTTTCCCCTAGTCTCAGATAAGAAGAGGAGAGACTAGACTTAGATGGTGCCCCCTCAAGAAGGCAACGAGAAGAGAAAGTGAGGCTCGACAGCTTCTTGAAAAGTACAAGAATCTGAGATGAGGAAGGAGACTCAGATTGGCTAAGAGAAGGGGCTAAATTAGCTCAAACTCTCACTATGGGAGAATGATAAAGGGCTATTAGATGCACAAGAGGAAACAAGCTTAAGAATTTTAGGATTGGGGGGAGGATGAAGGAGCAGAGTGCTATAAAATGGAATCTAGGATAGGGAGATAGATGATGGGATTGTAAAGCTAATGCAATAGGATTTCAAAGAGTCAGATTGGCGAAAGATGGGTTTTGGAGATCCCTAGGACTAGGATTGTGGATCTCAAAAGATGAGGCTTGGTGGATTGATTTGATTGGTGGATCCCTAAGACTAGGA
The DNA here is from genome assembly GCA_028749045.1 of Cupressus sempervirens. NCBI lineage: Eukaryota > Viridiplantae > Streptophyta > Pinopsida > Cupressales > Cupressaceae > Cupressus > Cupressus sempervirens. The sequence goes on from CM053786.1 coordinate 820,606,372, forward strand.
TTGTGGATCCCTAAAGCTAAGTGTGAGGAATGATTCAAAGAGATACTGATGCATAAGCTGGGGGAGGAGTGATAGATGCTGGAGATGGATGGGGGATAATGGAGATGAAGGGAATCCATTGAAGCTTTTTGAGCGGGGGGATACTTCAAAGAGAAGTACCACCATGTAGTTGAGCACTAGATTTGCTATAGGATTTTTGGTTAATTGCCAAGGTTACCAAGAACATCAAGGCCTTTTCACCAACCATCCAGAGGATTGACAAACTAACTTGAAACAAACACGTAAGGGTTGCCCCAACATCACACATGAATCCCAGAGGAAGCAACATGGAACCGATACTGGGTAACCCACAAGCAGAAAAGAAAAACAAGAAAAAGACATGATCAAGACCTTATGCTCAGATTGCCCCATTCACAGCATACCATGATATGGAAGATCATGGCAACTTTGAGGAGGGAACAAAAAGATTGCTTGGAAAAGATACTTCAAGACACAAAAGGGAAGATTCCAAATCAACAGAAAGTAAAAATCCAAAAGAGAACCATTTGCCAATGAGATGGGTAGGACAAGGTACTAACAGACCAAGATCAGACATGAGGGAAGCTATATCCTACAAGGATCTATCAAAGAGCACCTAAGCTGGTGGATCTAGATGAGTGATGCATCTGGCAAGCTAAACTAAGAAGGATAACACTTTGGTGATAGGAGATCTAGCTAAAGGATGCATTGGAATAGCTAACCAAGGATTGTGCGATGTGTGCAAGATGCTGATCAATGAGGAACTGACACGAAAGCTAGATAGATACAATGGTACTAAGCTAAATAAGATGTACAAGCTGACTAACCAAAATATGTTACAAATGTACAAGGTTGTGTTCATGTTTGGGTTTTGTGAGATGGAAATGTTTGTGAAGGGTGGGATGTCTGCAATAGTTGATAGGTGGATAGGTAGATGGTTTGCAAAAAGCTTAAGGAAAATGGGATTCTTTGTGTGCATGTGATAGGATACAAGCTATGATACAAGATTATTTACAAGCTGGAATATGGTACAAGCTTTGGACAAGATTTGGATATACAAGTTATGATACAAGGGATTTACAAGGTATAATACAAGCTCTGATACAAGATTTACAAGCTAAGGTACAAAATTTACAAGCTGTATAGGAGGTATTTTACAAGCTCCATTAGATTTTGGATATTTGGTTGGAACACCAAGGGAACAAGCAGGTGTTTTATATGATGGTGGGTGAATGGATGAGGGATAGGATAGTGATAGATAATGGATTAGTCTTAGTACACAAGGCACCTGAATTACCAAGTTTTCACCAACGTACCTATCCAAGGCACTTGAATTGCCAAGTTTTCACCATTGGACGCTTATTTTTCTTTACTATTTTTTTGTATTTTTCAAAAGCTAGGTATACCAAGGATCTTAAAGCATAGAACTTCTTGAGATGAATGATGTTAGTAGGATCATTCAAGAGTTCTCCTTCTGGTGTAGATAGCGGATAGGCCCCATAGCCAAAGGATGCAGTGAAAACATAAGGACCAAGCCATGTAAGTTCAAAGTTGCCTTTCTTTTCTTGATCTGCTTGGACTTTCATGTTTTCTTTGAGGACCATGTCACCTGGCTGAAAGTGTGGTGGGAGCACCTTCTTGTTGAAATTCCTTTTGAGACGAGCTTGATAGACTATGAGATGATCATAGGCTTTTTTGTCGCTTCTCGTCTAAGAGATCTAGCTAAGTGAGCCGAGCTACTCTATATTCTTCATCTGATATTTGCCCTTGCAAAGATATGCGCAAGGAGGGAAGTTCAACCTCTATAGGTAGTACCACTTCGGCACTATAAACTAGGGAGTATGGAGGTGTGCCTATGGATGTATGAAAGGAAGTTCGATGGGCCCATAAGGCTGGATTTATTTGTAGGTGCCAATCATGGCCGAAATCATTGACAACTTTCTTTAGAATTTTGAGGAGGGTTTTGTTAGTTGCCTCTACTTGGCCGTTACCTTGTGGGAAATATGGGCTAGAAAAGCGGTGATGGATGCGGAGGGAAGTGCATAATTCTTCCATGTTGAGATTTTCAAAGTTACCTCCGTGGTCAATGAAGATGGTGGATGGGATGCCGAAGCAACAAACAATGTGGTATAAGATGAACTTGGAGACCTGAACTCCTGTAGCTGAGACTAGGGGGATAGCTTCCACCCACTTAGTGAAATAGTTGATAACTATTATTATCCATTTATGTCCATCAGATGAGAGGGGTGTGATAGTTCCAACTAGATCAAGGCCCCAACAAGCGAAAGGCCAAGGTGGTGCAATAGGTTGTAGATCATGTACTGGAGCGTGCATAAGATTTGCATGCTGCTGACATGGGAGACACTTTTTGACAAAGTCATAGGAGTCTTCTTCAATGGTAGGCCAATAGTAGCCTACTCTAAGGATTTGTCACGCTAGGATAATACCACTTATGTGGGCACCGCAAAGTCCAGAGTGTACTTCCTTTAACACCATTGTGGCCTTGTTTTGGTCTAAACATCGAGAGAGAGTATCATGATAACCCCGACGATATAGGGCATTGGCTATGATAACATAGCAGGATGATTTTTGGATGAGGTTCTGGCATTGGTACATGTGAGGTGAGGGGATATGATACCATCATTAAGGTAAGCGTGAATCTCATGGTACCAAGGGGATTGGGGACCAACCAAGATACAAACATGATTTGAGTCATCATTCGCATAGGCAGGTGTGAGGAGCTGCTCCACTAGAAACTCATACTGTGTAGCTGCTTGGGGAATTTCCAAGAGCGAGCCGATAGTAGCCATAGCATCTACTACTTTTTTCTATATTTGAGGCACTTGTGTAAACTGAAGCTTTGTAAAATGTTGGGTTAGCTGATCAACTAGCTCTTTGTAGGGTAATAGTTTTTCATCTTTGGTTTGGTATTCATTTAGGGCTTGCTTGATGATGAGATGAGAATCACCAAAGATTTGTAACTCAGTGATATTCCATTCTATAGCTATCTTTAATCTTGCTACAAGAGCTTCATACTCAGCGATATTGTTGGTGCTAGGGAGTTGTAGTTTGAAGGATTTTGGAATGTAATCCCCTTGAGGTGTGACCAACAATATTCCTGCCCCTGATCCATGAGATGTGTGTGAGCCATCAAAATAAAGCTTCCATGGGGGTTGTTCTTCAATTAGGCAGATATGCTCATCTAGAAATTTTGTGATCAAAGGATATGCATCTATTAAAGGTGCATCAACTAGGTGATCTGTTATAGCTTGTCCTTTGATTGCCTTTTTGTCCACATACTGGATATCAAATTCGCTAAGGAGCATAACCCATTTGGCCAAACGGCCTGTAAGTGCTATTCTGGAGAGCATATACTTGAGAGGGTCGATCTTGGAGACTAGTTGGATGGTATGACTTAGCATGTAGTGGCAAAGCTTTTGAGTTGAGAAAACAACTAACAAACAAGCTTTTTCCAAAGGAGTGTAATTGAGTTCATAACCAACTAGGGTTCTATTGATGTAGTAGATGGCTCTTTCTCTGCTGTAGTCATCAAGCTATGCTAGAAGTGCCCCTAGAGCAGTAGGTGTTGCTGATATGTACAAAATCAGGGGATGACTAGGAACTGGTGGAACCAAGATAGGGGGATTGATGAGATACTACTTGAGATGGTCAAAGTTGTGCTGACATAAAGGATCCCACTCGAAGTTCTCATCCTTCTTCAGTAAATGTGAAAATGGTGTACACTTATCTGCAAGCTGGGAGATGAAGCGCCAAAAAGATTGAAGCTTTCCCTGAAGAGAACGAAGTTGTCATAGTGTCTGGGGAGGAGGCATGTCTAAGATAACCTTGACCTTCTTGGGGTTGATCTCTATACCTTGTTTAGAAACTATGAAGCCTAGAAGCTTGCCAGATGTGACCCCAAAGACACACTTCTTGGGATTTAGCATGAGATGATATTGGGCTAACATATCAAAGACTTTCTCTAGGTCAACAAGATGATCCATGAAGGTATGAGACTTGACCAAGATATCATCCACATAATCCTCCAAAATGCTATGGATGAGATCATGAAAAATGGCTGTCAGAGCTCTTTGATAGGTAGCCCTAGCATTCTTTAGGCCAAAAGGCATCATGTTGTAACAAAAGATTCCCCAAGGGGTAGTGAATGTTGTCTTATGTTGATCCTCTTCTGCATTCTTGATTTGATTATACCCAAAAAATCCATCCATGAGGGACAAAATTTCATGTCCAGCTATAAGATCTACAATAATATCTATGTTGGGCAAGGGAAAATAATCTTTTAGACAAGCTTTGTTAAGATCTCTGAAATCAATGCAGATTCTGATGTCACTAAAAGGTTTAGTGACGGGGACCATGTTGGAGATCCACTCTGTGTAGTCGATAGGTCGGATAACCTTAGAAGCTAACATTCTTTCTAATTCAGCTTTGACCAATAATGCCACCTTGGGGTGCATTTTTCTAAGCTTTTGTCTGACAGGCTTGATCTTTGGATCGACTGCAAGATGATGAACTACAAGCTTTGGATCAAGTCTTGGCATGTCCTAGTAGGACCATGCAAATCGACCAATGTTCTCTCTTAAGACCTCAAAGAGGAGATCAGATTGGTCTTGTGATAGGGATGCAACAATGTGAACAAGTCTAGGGATCTCTGAAGAACCAATGTTGACTTCTCGAGTATCCTCAATTAGAATAGAAGACACCTCTGGTCGATTATCTTGAGGAGGCAATGCTAAATCTTCATGTTCTGCTTGTGGCTCTGGATTTTCTTGCTGAGGGGTTCTCTTTCCTGCCATAGCTAGTCTCAGATTCACCTTAGTTCCAATTTTGTGTGTATCGGAACTAGGTTGGGGATTTCCTCCAAAATACCCCTTGGGATCTAGCTTGTAGATATAGGTAGAATCTAGCTTTGTTTTCTTACGAGGAGTTTCGGCTCCCATGAATCTCAGAAGTGCTTCCTCTGATGTGAACTCATCAATGTGTATGACGCTTGGTTGGTCCCAATCTATGAGTTGTGGATGGGCGAGTGGTAGGTCAATGAGGTAGATGGATAGTTCTTGGAGAATAGAGTCTCCGAGGGAGATTTGGTCTAGGATATCATCATAGGCTCTCTTTTCAACTTCTTCAGGAATGTCTTCAGTTTTGACAAGGTCATGGTGAATGTTCAAAAAAGTGCGACCGTCCGTATTGGTGCCCTCAGTCATGGGTATGCCAAAGCCAAGACCTAACTTCGATTCCCACTTGTGTGCGTCAATGGGGCACTGCATGCCTCTTTCTTCTGGTCCTAGACCACCACCTTGATAGTTCCATTTGTCAGTGATGAGATTATGTTCTTGGGGATACTTTTGGCTAAAGTGATCAAGGCGTGCTTGATTTCTTGGATGTGCATCCTTATTAACCAATTGTTGATATCTAGAGTGAGTTCCTCGTGAAGAGGGATTTTCAAGGATACAAAGGTTGTTGGGCCAAACTGTTTGTATCAAGGAGGTGAAATATCCTTAGCTTTGTGATATGTTGGTCATCCATGGGCATGTGGATCAAGTGGGAGTGCCTCGACAGCAAATGCATCTGATAGACTATACTCTCTACAGCCTTTGTTATTGATCTTCACATTCGATAGGGTGGAGGCGAGGATGGTTTCTGGGTCATTACAAGTGTGGGATGAGCTGGCGATGGATGTGTTGATATCAATTCTAGGGAAATGGTTTTTATATGAAGCTTCAACCGCATTGCAGTAAGCAAAGGGTTCTAGATCGGCATGGATGGTTACCTCAATGCCTTGATGCAAAAATTTGACGCACTGATGGTAAGTGGATGGAATGGCTTTCATGGCATGAATCCATGGGCGACCGAGGAGGATGTTGAATGGTAGGTTTAGATCAATAACATGGCAGAGTGTTTCTTGGATGAATGGCCCAACCTTGATTGGAAGCAAAATAGTTCCTTCTATAGTTCTTTCCAAGTTGTCATAAGCTTTGATGGTGATAACCTCACTGATGATATCTGCCTCGATATACCCAGCTTATTTTATGAATTTTAGGGTGCAAATATTCAAGGCTGATCCATTATCTATCATTACTCTTTTCATGGAAAAATTGGATACCATGATGGCTATGTGAAGCGAAAGGGTGTGATATGGCTTGACCACGGGTATGTCGGTGGGTTTGAACGATAGGGCACATGAGGATGAAAGGTGTCCAACAAGATTATGAAAATCAGTACCATTGATATTAGAAGGGACATGAGATTCTATGAGAGCACTATCAAGGATGTTCTTGTACATAGGACTAGCACGAAGAAGGTCTAAAATGGAGATTTGGGCTGGCATGTTCCCAAGGTGTTCCAAGATATTGTACTAGCTTTTTGAAGGAGCTGATGGTGCTGGTGAAATAGGCGGGCCTGCAATGTTAAATTGTGCTCTTTGAGTGGTGACTGCACACTCATTGTTTGGTCCTTGGATATTGATGACATTGACAGAAGGCTCTTTCTTGGATATACAACCTATAAGGCTACCATAGTCTATATAGGATGAAGTGTGGTCATTGTTCTTCCCATGCTGTTGGTTTGGCTAACGATTGTTGGTGTTGTTGTTTTTGGTCTGGATAGGTGCTTTTCAAGGATTTTGATTTTTGTGAGGAGGAAAAGCATTTTGATAGATCTGTAAGCCTGCATTAGGAGAGGTTTGGGCACCAACAGTGATTTCCTTCCGATCAATGAGGTCCTACACATAGTCTTTCAGTTTCATGCATCTGAGGGTGGTGTGACCTTTTACCCTATGAAATTTGCAGTACTCATTGTCTTTATACCATGCAGCTTTGGATTGGCTTGGGTCGATTTGTTGGGTAGGAGGAAATTTGATGAGGTTTTCCTTGACTAATTTCTCAAAAATGACATCCAAAGGTTCACCAAGGGGTGTATAATTTCTAGGTGTAGGTTGGAATTTGGGCTTTTGTCCTATAGCTACATTGATGGCATTAGATTGATTGCTAGAACCTTGGAAGTTGGGTCTTGGATTGTGGTTTTGATAGCTTTGGTGGTTCTTTTGTTGGTAGTTGATAGCTTGTTGGTTGTTTGGTTGATATGGTGGGTTAGACTAGTTTTGAGAAGGACCAACAATATTCACATTTCTGATGTCAGTGACACCATCTGTTGCAACGTGCTTGTTTTTGTTCCAATACCTAGATTTGTCATTGGAATGTGATTGATTTTGGTTGGCTTCCTTGTAAATCTTGACCACACCATCTTTGATGAGTCCTTGATCAAGGATCATTCCTTTCTCTTTGATGTCTTTGTAGGTCTGTAACAGTTCATGGTCATGTGGTGAGCCAAGCTGGGATGGGCATTATCAATAAACATTTTCACCACATGATGCTCTGGCAAGGTGTAGGATATGCGGGTGGTAAGGGTTTTCCATCTTTGTAGGTATTCAACAAGGCTTTCTCCACCTTTTTTCTTAGTGTGGACAAGGTCAACTATTGATAGCTCTGTTTCAACAAGATGGGCATATTGGGCTACGAATGCCTCAGATAATTCAGCAAAGTTTTTAATTATGCCATAGGAGATTCTATAAAACCATTCAAGAGCTGGTCCAACCAAGCTTTTGGGAAAAAGGTGCAAGAGGAAGACATCATTGTATGCCATGTCCTAGCAGTGCATGTAAAATTCTTTGATATGTGTGACAGGGTCTCCTTTTCCTTTGAATTTGTCAAATTTGGGTACCTCAAAGTGTTTGGGAAATGGTGTCATAATGGCTCTGTGATATGGGTAAGGACACACATTCTCAAACTTGAATGTCTTCGGATCATTCCCTTCTTGGATGGCTTCTAGAGCTGTCTTCATTTGCTCCCATTCTGAATTGATAGGTGATGGCTGGGGTGCCCCCAATGTAGGAGTGCCTTGAGGTAGGTATGCGCTAGATAGGGCCACTGTATATGGATTGCTATGAGGGATTTTCTGATAGGGATTGTACATTGTTTGGGCAGCTGCATGGTGGATGATGGGTTGCTGAGGGGGAGGTGGCGCATATTGCTGCATGTACTGCGAGGCTTGCTATTGATATGGGATTTGAGGTTGGGATTGAGGCACATAAACTAGCTATGGGATAAATGAATTGCTTTGTGGAGGTAAGGTATAAGATGGTATTGAAGCTTGGGGAAAGGATCAGAGAGCTTGTGGAACTTGGCTATGGATTTGAGGAGTTTGATCAATATATGTGGGTTGTGCCCCCATTTGGGAAGGTGTCTGCAAATAATTGGTGGTTGGCTAGATTTGTGGGTTACCTCTTAGAAGTGGCATTGAAAAGTAGTTGGTAATAGGAGGTAATGGATTAGTTGGTGGTGGAGGTGGTGGGAATTGAAAATTAGGGAATGGAATTGATGGGGTTTGATAGCTTGGTGGCTGGATTTGGAAGCTTGGTAGAGTGGTGGCGGGAGCTGGAGTCACTTGAAAGCTTGGCTAAAAATTGGTAGTAGCTTGTGGATTTGTGTCTGATGGTATTGAGCTCCCAAGACCTAATGGAAATGATGGGATTGTGCTTTGGACTGTGGTGAACAAGCTGGGGGTGATGAAAGGTTGATTACTTGGCCCCATGGGTGGCATCCCTGTTGTATATTGCTGAGGTTGGCCAAAGATGCTAGCACTGATTTGGGAGATGGGTGGATTTGGAAGGCTGGGTTGGGGAGCAGCAGCAGCAATAGTGAAGGGGGTGAATGGTGAGGTGTTTTGTGTAAAGGGGGTTTGGAGCAAAGAGGTATGAACCAAGGATGGAGTGGTGGTGGATAGGTTGGCTTGCGGCATGGAGATTTCAACTTGGGTGGATGATGGTATGTTTGGGTCTATTGGATCATATGGTGAAATTTCCCTTTTCTGATTTTATATGGTATTTCACACCTCTAATCAGATTTTCAAAATCAAACAATTGATATCACAGAGATCCACCAATTTCTCAATGAAACCCCAAATCGGGTATGCTGAAAATAGTGCTAAAAGCTTCACAACTTCACAAATTATTAATAAAACTGAAAATGGAAAATTTTACAGAAATTTTAGCAGCATAAAATCCTCCAAATTGACATTTCCATATCCGTATAGCCTTTACACAACAGCTCAAAAATGTAGGATAAAAACTATGCTCATCGGGCTCCCGAAATTAACACAAAAAGGCCCGGAAACACCACAAAAACACTAATAAACTATCTCAAAAGTTTAATCACATCCCAATACATATATTCAACTCTATTTTAATAGCTTAAAGTCTTAAATAAAGCAGCAACCAAAACTGATATGAAATGCTCAACTGAAAACACCAAACTCATGCAAAAAACACACCCAAAAACCCACAAATCTACACTGTTCAGCACAAAGGCAAACTCTGTATGAGCATGCACATGGAATGGCTTCAAACTCCCATCCTTAGCCTTCTTGGAAACCTGAAAAATCCCGTTCTTGGGTCTCCCTGGAAACCTGCAAACTCCCATTCTTGGGTCTCCTTCTCCACAGGTTTGGTAGCCTCTGAAGAATAACAAAGAATGAGCGAAAATCAAGTTCTCCCCCCTACCCAAAATGCCTCCAAACCCCTTAAAAGAGGCCATAACCATAACTCACATCCAAGAGAGGTTAATGAAACATATTTTAATAATAATTTCATTTATTAGACCAACGGTTTCCAAAGATTAACTCCCCTTTTTCCGAAACTTCACTTTCTTGGGCCTGCCTGTCTTAGCAAAGATTATTATTTTTTTATTATTTGAAAAGGGGACATGACAAGTCCTCCCCTCCCCAAACATTGCTTGTCCTCAAGCAATGGCTGAGCAATAAACCAATCAATCCACCTGGATCCCAAATGTAGTCATGAACTATACTACTACCAATTAACATAGGCTCCTGCAATATCCTCTGCAATATGACCAAGAGGAATCCATAATCAAACTGACAATTATAGCTCAACCAAACTCCAAAATCACCACCACCATAGTCAAAAACCCATGAGACACAAACTCTTAGAACATCAGAACCCAAGTAAAGTGGACAAATCAAACTACCAACACAATAAATACCATCAACACATCCCACTGGCCTATACGAAATGTACAATCCAACTCTGCAACAATGGTGAATGCTCTCATATGAAACTATACCAAGTATGGAGAATCCACACACTGTGCAACTCCTGCAATCAACACAACTCTGTAGATCATCGGCCACTGTCTCATAACCATAACTCCCATGCACCCCTGATGGTGAAAAGCCATCACAAGATGAACAACAAGAAATGGAACCCAAACCAAATTTTCCTACCATCAACTCCTCAACACAAGGATCAATTGCTAACTGATGTACATACCCTGCTGAAGCATCACTCCAAAACTCCTGCTCTAAGTCATGTATTATCAAGCTATCAACTGTAGGACCTATCACCATGTCATGCCCATCACAACTCTCATCCCGAGGCATCAAACTATTCCATAACTGATGATAAGCACTAGGAACCAAAGTACATCTCTATATCATAATTTCATTAACATGGTCATCAAAGGTAAATTGATGAGCGTACCTCACAGTGTAATGCTGATAAAATGCACCAATCTCAGTCAGTGGCTCAGACTGTAATCCAGATGAAACTACTACAATTGATCCTTAACCATGTTGGAATTGACTACTATCTCTGAAGATATCACCAAGGGAGTAGTATTACTAGTAGGAAGCATGCCAACTGTCGACTCACCAACATCACACATGCTCTTTGATACATCTCTAGTCTCTGTGCCATCAGTACTAGAGGCCACCACCATGTCAGGCATACAACAATCTTCTACAAAACCCAACTCAACTGAACTTGACTCTAGTGGGAATGAACCTGATATGCCAATGTTAGTATCAAGGATGGATGCATCCCCATCTCCACTGTCTCTGAAAATCTCAGCTATGGACATCCTCGGATCACCAAACACCATAGCTTGTGACTGTATAGAATTAGGTAAAGACTATAGCCACTCTAACTCCATGGTCGCCTTAGCCAAATGAAACTGTGACTCCTTGAAAGCCAACTGTGTACTCTCAAGAATCTCAGAAGTCACCTCAAGTTGCTCAGTAAGCTCACTCACCTCATCTTCCTTGGCCAACAATGCATCATATGTTGTACTGCCCCACTCCATAAGATAATCTCTGTCAGCTACCAACTGCATATAATTCTATCTCAAAATTTGAATAGCCTCCCATAAAGAGTGGATCTCTGTCAAGGAAAGATAACTGCCTTCCTGCTCATCACTAGTAGGAGAACCCCATCCATAAACTGCTAACAACTGATGAGCAACATCAAAATGCTGGCAAGTGATAGAAATGTCTCGGTCACTAACTCTTAACTGATTAGGCACATGATGGCACTGGCTTGACTGTCTCCTACAAACCTCCTCTGATGCACTATCTAAAGGAGTATCCTCAAAGTCACTAGTCTCTAGAGTATTACAATCCATACCCTGTGAATTAAATCTAAAGCTCGTATCAACATACGGAGTATCAAAAACATTAGCACTGCTATCCAACTCCTCTGTACCCAAGGAAACTAAGTCTTCAAAACTACCCACTACATCCTCCTGGATGTCATCAATGCCAATATGATCCTGGGACTCATATGTACACACTGCCAAATATGAAATATCATCAACACATTCCAGCAAGTATGGTCGACTAGATATATGAACAAAGCCCAACACCGGTGTATAAAAACTAATACAAACATCGGATAAGCTCCTGGCACAAGAAAAGACAACACCGTGCAATCTGCTAATCAAATCCATGGTAGCACCCAAACAATCACTGCTACCAAAAAGTGTTAATGATTTATAGTCAACTGAACCCCAAATGCCAATATAAGAATCTCGAGTCCATATCTGTAAACTAGAATTAGATGGTAACTCAAGAAAAATTGTGACTTGAGTAATATGACCAATACCAACTAACTCCACATACCTGTCATGATGAGATAATGTAGTGACAATAATTTCTTCACACACCTTTAGCTGGCAGGATAAATCATGTGAAGTACTACTAGCCTCAACCTCATGTGAAGAAGCATCTAACTGTGCCTGGTACTCTCTCTTAGAAGAGTCATGAATGCTCAATGTCTTCTCATCTACACCAGGTATCTCACCATCATGCACAACAACATCCTCATAATCATCATCCTTGAGGTCAAATCTATCTATCACTCTTTGACTAAAATCATCAAATGTAGTTACCTGATCATGACCTTGAGTAGTCATTCCATGATACCACCAATCATAGGCTGCATCTTCCAAGTGTAGACTTGCAATTTGAACAACATCACTCTCCTTCATAGGGTTAAGTGTGAAGAAGGTCTATAATTTTTGTAGCCATGCTCTAGCTGAAATTTTATTTGTTCCATCAAAAGTAGGTGCTATAAACTTGCTTATTTTATTTTTGAGCTCTCTTCCACTTATGTCATGCTCCCTTCTGTACTCTTTCTTGGGAATCAAAGTGTTCATCATATCCACATATTCTCTAAAAGGAACTGAACTACGAAAGTCATCATCTAAGCCATTATAAGTAGCTCTTAATGTAATCAAGTTACCTATAACCTCTTCCATAGGATTAATGGCTGGATTTGGTACTGGTGGCTCATCTGCGGGCAAGAAAATAGTTTTGGTTGATTTAGATGGTGTGGATTTCAGATTTCTTGGCTCCTCTAAAGTGCTCCCTTTCTCATTAATAGATGCAACTCCTTGTAGTTTTTCTGTCAATGTTCACAAAGCCTCTCTAGTTTCTGTCAAACTATCCACTGTTTGCTTCTGAGTATTTTGGATGTCTTGGAAGAATTTCTTTGCCATCTCATCTGGATCAGCCATACTTTTCCCTTCCTTGGATTTTGTACTTTTACTTTCAACTGGAGGTTTGATCAAAATTTTTTTATTCTTTTCTCACTGCAAATATCTTTTTTCTCTTTCACTTAGTTGCATGCAACCATAAATTTTGACATGCAACTGATTAGAAGCAACATGCAACCACCAAATGCACCAAGAACTAACATGCATATGATTAGAAGTAGAATGCAAACATAAATTTTGACATGCAAGATTTGGGTAGTTATCAAAAATGACATGCAAGATCTAGGTAGTTGTCAAAACTAACATGCAAGATCTAGGTAGTTGTCAAAACTGACATGCAAGATTTGGGTAGTTGTCAAAACTGACATGCAAACTTCTACAACCACCAAATTCACCAAGAACTAACATGAAAATGATTAGAAGTAGAATGTAACCATAAATTTTAACATGCAGTTGATACCACTGAAATGTCCCTTTTCTGATTTGATATGGTATTTCACACCTCTAATCAGATTTTCAAAATCAAACAACTGATATCACAAAGATCCACCAATTTCTCAATGAAACCCCAAATCGGGTATGCTGAAAATAGTGCTAAAAGCTTCACAACTTCATAAATTATTAATAAAACTGAAAATGGAAATTTTTACAGAACTTTCAGTAGCATAAAAGCCTCCAAATTGACATTTCCAGATCCGTATAGCCTTTACACAACAGCTCAAAAATGTAGGACAAAAACTATGCTCATCGGGCTCCCAAAATTAACACAAAAAGGCCCGGAAACACCACAAAAACACTAATAAACTATCTCAGAAGTTTAATCACGTCCCAATACATATATTCAGCTCTATTTTAATAGCTTAAAGTATTAAATATAGTAGCAACCAAAACTGATATGAAATGCTCAACTGAAAACACCAAACTCATGCAAAAAACACACCCAAAAACCCACAAATCTACACTGTTCAGCACAAAGGAAAACTCTGTATGAGCATGCACATGGAATGGCTTCAAAATCCCGTCCTTAGCCTTCTTGGAAACCTGCAAACTCTCATTCTTGGGTCTCCCTAGAAACCTGCAAACTTCCATTCTTGGGTCTCCTTCTCCACAGGTTTGGCAGTCTCTGAAGAATAACAAAGAATGAGCGAAAATCAAGTTCTCCCCCCTACCCAAAATGCCTCCAAACCCCTTAAAAGAGGCCATAACCATAACTCACATCCAAGAGAGGTTAATGAAACATATTTTAATAATAATTTCATTTATTAGTCCAACGGTTTCCAAAGATTAACCCCCCTTTTTCCGAAACTTCACTTTCTTGGGCCTGCCTGTCTTAGTAAAGATTATTATTATTTTTTTATTTGAAAAGGGGACATGACATATGGATTGGTGGGAGGCTCTTCTTTTGGCATATATTGAGGATAATTTGGATCATAAGAGCCTATGGGTGGTGGCAGCTGCCCAAACAATGGGTGAGATGGATCTGATAATGGAGGGGGTCTTCCAAAGTCAAAGGTTCCTACATTGTCCCTTCAAAAATTAGCCATGATTGTCTCTTTGTTCTTGTCTATAATGGCGTTTACCAATACTACATTTCCTGGTTGGTTCATGAAAGCTTTAATGTCAGTAGATGATGGCATAGCTTTCTCTGGGCTGAAGGATGGCTGAGTGCTCAAGGGGGGTGAGGTTGTTCGATCCAAATGATAGGGCTCCATTGTTTCTTTCTTCTTGGCTAAGCGAGTGACAGGTGGCATGAAAAATGCTCCTAGGGATGAGATGCAACAAATTGTGGTGGATACAAAAGGGAGGAAGGCTTTTCTATGCAAACGATTTCCTAGGTTGAGGCAAAGCTATATGAAAAAACCTAAGGAGGATTGGGTTGGGGATTCTAACTTCAAAGATATGTTGCCAAAGCACAAAAGGTCTGCTTTTCTATGTGCAAGCTTGGTGGTGATTGTGTCAACTTAAGGATAGACTAATGATCCTTTAGGAAGAACACGAGACTGACCACTTGTGGATCCCAACCTTTAGCTCAAGGTGATGAGGGATAACAAGTGACAAAGCTAGATTACCCTAGACAAAGCTCTGTCAAAGGGATAACCTTGGTGAGATTGGTGGATTTGAAAGATTTTAGGAATGGAAAACTTTTGGCAAGGTGACAACAATTTTTGAAGGCTTGGATGTGAAGATTTTGGATTGTTGGCTAGATGGTTTTGTCCTAAATGAGATGGATGAGCTAATAATGCTTAAGGGGATAACCTAAGATGGCTGGCTTTTCTACAAAGATGACTCTAAAGTGAAGCTTATCCAAGAAGATGTGGAGAAACAAAGGGGTCTAATCATGGAAATCATTCCTAGTTGGTAAGGCATAAGTAGGATTAACTCTTGGATTTTGGCTAAATTTGATGGTGCGCTCTAACCAGGCCTCCTGAAGGGCTTTGTCAGTAGTTTTGTCCTCTGCTTTGTGGAGTTTGGCAATTCGGGGACTTGGTGTTAGTTCCTTTCTCTTGGCTGAAAGTTCTTGGTATGCCTGAGATGGCTTGAGTTTAACTTTGTGAAACTTTTGTTTAGGTTTGGGTTGCTTTGACATCAATTCCTGAATCTGATTAGCTTTGAGAGATCTTGGTTGTTTTTTTTCAACTTGTTCAACTTCTGGAATAGGCAGTGACTACGCTAAGTGTGCCCTAAGCTAGGATTGACCAAGTTTGGTAAACATGCATTCAATAAGTAAAAGAACAAGCAATAGATAGAAACAACAAGATAGAAGTTTTTATTCCCACAATGTGATACTTGTGCCAAGGAGTGTGTATGTTTTACAAATGTTTCAATCAGTCACTTCAAACACATTAACATCTTAGATGGTTGTCTACAAGGCTGACAGTTGGTTTAGCTAGGAAATCCTCGATATACCCAAGGTACGTGAGGCCCAAATCCATAGATGAAACCAAAAATATGTCACACAGTTGAGAGGAGCGGTAACCCACTTCTCCTCTTTCACTTCTCAAGGGTATAAAGTTCCTTGAGGCTTAGCCTGAGTGACAAAATCTTGATCCCAAGAGAGGTGTCTTTCGATTCACCTCTAAGATCTTATACTCTGCCAGAACGCTGGAGTTGAGGTCATCCAAGGGGTGATGAAATCCCCAAGCAGGCCTCCTAAAAAGAAACAAGGTTTTGGATCCTAATCTTATGCACCCAAGATGGCCTCGAAAGACGACAAGGGGAGAGAAGACTTGGATGACCTTGGGCTAAAAAATATGCTTGTTCTTTTTACCAATTGACTCTTATGTGTGCTGATCTAGACTTTGCAAGCACTCATGTTTAAGAGACAATGTTCAATTCCAACATTGAAATGTGCCAACAAAGCAAAATTGAGCAAAGAATGAATACAAGAAGAAGAGTTAGGGTCAACAAAAAAGTAAACCCGCATGCTCGGAGGCCCTCTAAGTCAAGTATTGATTAATTTTCTTTAAGGCATTCAAGAGTTGGTGTGGTTTTGTTTTTAAGCCCAAAACAAAGATGTGTGAGACTCGATTTGTCAAGCACGCGCCTGGAGGCCCTCCACGTCAATAGTTGTTCAATTTTAGTGCCCGAACTTGAAGTGTGATCGATTTAATCTAGAGTTTTGGTCATTTAAGAATTTTGATAAAGTTAAAGAAAATGTTCAAAGACCAAGTGAGTGAGTTAGATTAAATTAATCAGCTAGGGGATGGCAAAGAATTTAATTAAATATAAATTTAATTAATGATGCCTTTAGAGATAACTAAATAGGATTACCAAAGTGGTGTAATCAAATTTAGGTGTCTACAACTTTAAGTGTGCATGATTTTATATTGTGCTTTGCATGGATTTTGGTTTACTCTTCCAAGTATGGACCTATATTATAATTAAATGCTTGAGTAACCAAATTGTGGCTTAGCTAGCTAGAAAAAGATCTTGCTTATTTGTAGAAAAGCAATTAGATATAAGATAGAACAAGATTAGAGGATGCAAGATGATGCTTTGAGATTATAAGATCATTTGTATAAGGTTACAACTTAGAGGTCACAGTTGAACATGTTGTGGTTTCCTTTTATGTGAAGTGAAATAATTACACCTTATAAATGTCTTATATTTTATGCCATGATCCATAAGTTTTTGTAGCTTTGCTTCCATGACCATAGTTAAAAAATTTAACCATGCGATGAAGAGACTGAAGGCTTTTGTAGTCTCATGGCCTTAACCCTGAGTCAACTTAAATCATCTACAATGGATTGAAAACATTGAAATTGACTACAACATGTTTGACTTTTCACACCATCATGACTTGAAGCATTGAATCTCATTTCGATGGAATCACATCAATTCATTAGATCTTCTTTCATTTTATGAATAACTCCTTTGAAGATGGCCCTTCCAATGTTATGATTGAAGGATTCCTCATGTGCTAGCCCTACCTATTCTCACTATTACAACTTCCTAACAGCTTCTTCCACTAACCATTGTGACCCTAAAATAAAGAGACCACATATGTCTGGCCTACCATGACATGCATTCACCTATCGCATGCCCTTGACCTTTACTCTAGTTTTAGCCTCTTAACCCTACAAACATGTATGTAATAGGCTTTCACCACTTCACAACTCTAACCATGGTTTTCCCTTGACTGTATGCAAACATGTGAACAACATTAACTTGAACTATTATGGTCTGATGACAAACTCACAGCATGAGATTGCTCAATTCCTTAACTTTCTACAATCACACAAACAATAGCTCATCACCCCTTTACAACCTAAAATTGAATATTAGCTTAAACCATGATAAAGCTATGCAAACCATGACCTTGAAAATTTTTCACCTTTGTGGCCTCTATGATAGTTAGGCCATAAGGTATGATGACAAAGAAAAAGCATGGTAGTTACATGATTGAGACTTGAAATGCTAAATGGTATGACATAGAACATAGAAGATTTGAAAACTTAGGGATATAAAAGAAAGAATAAGGTTAATCATATCCCTATTATGGCTTGCATGGAAAAAAAAATGGATAGTCAAGTAAATTTAGACATGGCTACCACCCTAGGTATTATGATATTGGTGAACAGTTCTACCAATTTGCACAAGGTGGTAAAAATTGGTAACATTTTTTGGCAATTTCTGCTAAATAGTTTCCTGCTACACATCAGACCAGTAGCCTTAACTATCTATTGGGCATAGAGTCAATTTAGGGGTGTAAAAATGAGGAACTATTATGCTCAACCTTTAGAATCTTAAAAACCTTTATTGAAAGCAAGGAAACTAAAACTAAGACAAACCTATGCTAGGATAACACTTAGGAAAACAAAACTAACCTAACTTAGACTAACTAGCAGTAAGAATGCTAAACAAATCCATTCACTAGTTGGCTGAAATATTTTCCCTTCCTTATTAGCTTGCAATGGTAGATGTACATATTGGAAAATATGGAAAGATGGAAAAAATAGCCAATATTTGATCATCTGGTGCAATACTTCATGAAGTAGAAAATTTTTAGTGCTTACTTCATCAAGCTATAAGAATAAAATGACTTCTTGGAATGATTAAACGTGTTGTATTTGTTCTTTTTTATCAACATCCTCAAACATGGGTGATGATATAGCTGAGATCTCCTCACCAATCTCAAATTGAGACAAGTATCTGACTGGACAACTTTATGATATCATCTTCTCTTCTTGGCTCTTTTTCATGGTTTTCCTACATAGTCAAAGTTCAATTTTTCACATGAGGAGAGAAAAGGAAAATCTCAATCCAAAATGAAGATATATGGGGTCTAGTATCAAGATCACTTTTGAAAAATAATTTATGAATCAATCCTCATCAAAATTGTGCCCACTACATGGAGGTGGAAAATTGAAGATTGGGTGTGCTTTTCACACTCAAAAATGGAATTTCCACCAAGCATCAAATCCACATTAAAGAGATGGAAAAGAGATCTTAATTTATTAAAAAAAGAATGGTAATCTCATAATGATTTATTGCTTGAAGATTTGGACATCAACATGAAATTAAATATGAAGTGGAGAATTCATTTTCTGCTTCACCTTTTGTAGTCAGTTTGGAGTTTTCCACAAAGGGAGAAGACAGAAGTCAAATTTCCACAAAGGATGAATTAGAGTGTTCCATAGCTAGTGACTTGATAGCAAAGAAGAAGTATTGCTTGTTAATTATTTTCAAAGTGTAGCTATTACTAGAATGTGTGAATTTTACCTACAATAGAGAAGTCAAAAACTAAGAACATGGTACGATTTTCAACCTTCATTTGGGATTTTGTGCCACAAGAATTCTAGAGAATCATTTCTAAAATTTAGCAAGGAATAAACATGGTAAGCATGGAATATAACATAATGGCAAATTGAAGACATTTGGGTTACATAGCATGTGAAAGAAGAATGGCTGGAATTTTTATTTTATCAATTCTGATTTTGTAACAGTCATATAGAGCAGAATTTAGTATCTTGTATCTTTTGACTCAGTGATTAATTTTCTGATCGCTTTCGTTAGAATGAAGATAATCAGGTTTGGAAAAATACATCCAAAGATGAGCTTGATCCAATAGTGCAATCAAAAGATATCCCACCCAAAACATTACCCATTTTTACCTGGCAGTAGTATTTTGATATTGATTTAACATATTTAAATATCAATTGTTAACATATAATTTAAATATGTTAATATATTTCATTATTAACTTTAAAAGTTAATAAGCATATTATTTTTCAAAAGGAAAAATATGAGAAGTCAAAGAGACAAGATCAGTTATAGAACTAAAAAGTCACTGAAAGAAACTAAACGACTGTTGGAGAATGTATTTATTGTAAAACCTTTTCATTTGAAGGGGTTCTTCTTTTTTGCAAGAGTAGGTATTGCTGGAGTAGAGGGGAGAGAGTAGTTTATTTTATACATTTCATTTCATGCATTGATTTTTGTAATAGATTTGGCTAGAGTTGCAAGCAAATAAAAATTAGAGCATTGTATTTGTTGTGTTCAAAACAAAGAAGAATTTTTCTTCAAATCGGAGAATTTGGGTATTATTTTATGAATATATTCAATCAGAGCATTGTTGTATTTGGTTTTGGACATTATCTTGCATCTTGTGTCAGATAATGAATGTGTTGTAGATCACAGCATTTACACATATTCCTATTGCAGAAATCTAAATATTAAATCTTCATTTCTTCATTGCATTCACATAATCTACATTCATTGCATTACTAGTGTTGAGAAGTCATAGGAATTGTGGGTTCTTGGTATTGGCTAGGTGTAGAACTAAAATCTTCCTGAATTAGTTTTGTCTAAGACTGGCTTGGTTTTCCTCTTCCATTCTCAAGTTAAGAATGTACCCAATTAGTTTAGGAACAAACAAATTCATTGAATATCATTGATAAGGGAGTTGTAGCTTTCAATTCAGAAGAAATCTATCAAACTCATGATAGATTATCCAACTGTTGGTATCAAGTTGTTTCTCACAAGTTTGGGTATTTAAGAGTTACATTGGAAAAATCTATTTACCAATAGATTTTTGGTGACTCTACTAGGGAAGTGAAAAAGAAGATTAGTGCTAAAGTTTTACTTAGTCTTTATTATTATCTCTACTTGTAGGAGATTCGTGACTCTGTTATTAAAAGACCATGCCCATTTAAGTTGTGAAAGGAAGAAGCCTAGATCTTTCTTTGATTGAACTTCATCAAATGCATGATCCAGTATTGTGTGATTTGTTTGATGCTTTTAGAGAAAGCATTACTCATAGGAGAAAAATGAATTTAAGCATTGAAGAAGATCATGCACTAGTTCTTTTATGGAGAAGTGTTTGTTCTAGATATTACAAGATGAAAGAGCTGGAGGTAAAAAGGAAGTTATTGCAACATTGTGAGGAAAGGGTATTGCAACTAAGCAATGAATTAAAGGTGGATGATGAAGTGGTTTCAGAAGTCACACCTCATTTTGTCTCCTATAATTTTTCAGTCTTGAGTGAGCAAGATGTTCAACCAAGAAAGAAAATAAAAATGAAACCCACATTTGAAGAAATAAATGCTGAGAGTGATCGTAACTTACAATTCCTTTGGACTACATTTAAACAAAGTATTACTGAAGTTAAAAGAAAAGGATCAAATCCCTCATAAGATCATCAATCCACTTTATTGTTAAAGTGTGTGATCCAAGGATATTTTAATTTTGAAGACCGAAGAAAAGGGAAGTATGTTTCAACAAGTTTACCTAAAGAAAAATCAGTAAAAGAAGAACCAATACCAATCAATTGCTTCATTCTTGGAGAGCAAGAAATATCCTAGTTTCTAGGTGTGCCCACTTTTATGAACATGGAGATTCTTGAAGATGATAATAAAATGGTAAGTGAATATGAAAAAGAAAAAGAAAAATTGTCTGTACCCTCTTTTCTTCCTATTGTTGAAAGTTTCAGATTTGAAGAAAATGATGAAGATTATATTTTGCATAACATTCTTTATGAAAGTCAACTTTTGGTTTGCACACAAGTAGAATATGGGACTTATAAGTTTGAAGAAGATAATAGAACAGATGATGTTCAATCTGTAGTGTTAGAATTATTTTCTTTTGTAGATGATGCCAATTTGAGTATTCTTGATGAATTATGTATTGATGAAAAGGTTGAAACATGTTTTGATGAATATCATTTTAAGTCTAAAGATATGGTTAAAGAAGTGGTTGCAAGGAAAGATTCCAAAAAAATACCTTTGATGGCCAATGAAGTGTTGCAGCACCATGAAGATGATTTAGAGCTGGATTATATTTTTCTTCATCACAAAATGGAAGCTAATCAAATCTTGATGCTAGCCAAATGTAAGTCTTCCTCTACAACTGATTCGAGTATTGAGATTTTAATTTTGGATGAAAATTTTTCAGAATTAATATCCACGAAAAGTGATGAAGTTATTCTGGTTCAGTTTGACCCTATGTGCGATGAAGAATCATTATGTTTCAATCTTGGTTTGAAATCTAAAATTGCTATCAAAGATGATTGTAGTGAATGTGAGTATTATGCAACATATGTTTTAGAATTGTGTGGACATTCAGATTTTTACAATCTCAATTTATCTATTGGGATTCCTCTTAAGAGTGATCACATCAAAAGTTACGAGTGTGAAAATGTTACAGTTCCATTTTCAGAAGTGTGTGATCATTTTTATTTTCAACAAAGGATGGTTGGATGTATGAGAAATAATGTGCAAGAGGGTACAGAAAAATCAGAAGTCTATGATGAGGCATGGTTTTTTGGAAAGTATTTTTGGGTCACTAATTACTTACAGTATGGTAATTTTGTTTTGAGAAATAGAGAGTTTGCTAAGAGATCTTGATTTTGGTTCAGCCTAGAAAAGAATAATGCACTTCACCAGAGGGGCTCATATTTTTCTTTGCCAGTTAATGGCCATGTGTGAGTTTCTTCTTACTTGCTTTTCTTTTGGTGAGGCCTCTTCACCTATGTTTGTAAATAAGCTTTTGTGTCCACTGTTTTAGTGTGCTTAGCTTAGAGTTTCCTACTTTCTTAGTTTTGGTTTTGCCTTGCTCCCCTCCACCCTCCTCACAAGTAATTTTTTGATAATCCTATTTGTACATAGACTCTATAGCCCAATGGATAGGCACTTGTCTTTTGCTAGAGATTCTAGATTCTTTATGTACTTTGCAACACATAATTACCATTTAGAGCCAGCTATAGGTGCACTTTTAGCTCACCATTTTAAAAACTTTTAAAGTCACCTCATGCAAAGAATTTCCCAAAACTGTTCCTAGTTTTCTTAACAAAATCTTTATGAAAGATTGAATTTTTACTAAGTCCAGATATACAAATATGAAAGCAAATGGAAGTCAAAGTTCATTTTTCTACCATGGAGAAGCACTTCTTGAATTTTCCACAATGGGGTAGTCAACTTGAGATTTTCCACCAAAGGGAAAAGCAGAGTGGAAAATTCACTTTCTACTATGGCTTTCATAGTCATTTTCAGATTTTCCATTGGAGAACCAAATGTTTCATTTTCCACCAAAGGGAAAAGCATAGTGGAAAACTCATTTTCCACTATGCTTTTCATAGTCATTTTCAAAATTTTCATTGGAGAAGTAAATGTTTCATTTTCCACCAAAGGAAAAAGTGTAGTGGAAAACTCATTTTCCACTACACCTTTCGCAGTCAAAGTTCAATTTTTCACATGAGGAGAGAAAAGGAAAATCTCAATCCAAAATGAAGATATATGGGGTCTAGTATCAAGATCACTTCTAAAAAATAATTTATGAATCAATCTTCATCGAAATTGTGCCCACTACATGGAGGTGGAAAATTGAATATTGGGTGTGCTTTTTGCACTCAAAAATAGAATTTCCACCAAGCATCAAATCCACATTAGAGAGATGGAAAAGAGCTCTTCATTGATTAAAAAAAGAATGGCAATCTCATAATGATTTATTGCTTGAAGATTTGGACATCAACATGACATTAAATATGAAGTGGAAAATTCATTTTCTGCTTCACCTTTTGTAGACAAAAGTCAAATTTTGACAAAGGATGAATTAGAGTGTTCCATAGCTAGCAACTTGATAGCAAAGAAGAAGTATTACTTGTTAATTATTTTCAAAGTGCAGCTATTACTAGAATGTGTGAATTTCACCTACAATAGAGAAGTGAAAAACTGAGAATTTGGTACACTTTTTAACCTTCATTTGGGATTTTCTGCCAAAAGCATTCCAGAGAATCACTTCCAAAATTCAGCAAGGAATAAACATGGTAAGCATGGAATATAACATAGTGGCAAATTGAAGACATCTGGGTTACATAGCATGTGAAAGAAGAATGGCTGGAACTTTTATTTTATCAATTCTGATTCTGCAAAAAGTCATATAGAGTAGAATTTAGTAGCTTGTAGCTTTTGAATCAGTGATTATTTTTCCAATTCCTTTGGTCATAATGAAGATAATCAGGTTTGGAAAAACATATCCAAAGATGAGCTTGATCCAACAGTGGAATCAAAAGATATCCCACCTGAAACATGACCCAGTTTTACCTAGCAGCAATATTTATTTTGCTGGCCACTCAACAAAGGAAAGATTTTGATATTGAATTTAACATATTTAAATGTCAATTGTTAAAATATAATTTAAATATGTTAATGTATATCATTATTAACTTTAAAAGTTAATAAGCATATTAGTTTTCAAAAGAAAAAATATGAGAAGTCAAAGAGACAAGATCAAGAGTTTTGCTTCAAATCAAAGAATTTGGGTATTATTTTCTGAATATATTCAATCAAAGCATTGTTGTATTTGGTTTTGGACATTATCCTGCATCTCATGTAAGATAATGAATGTGTTGTAGATTAGAGCATTTGCACGTATTCCTATTACAAAAATCTGAATATTAAATCTTCATTTCTTTATTGCATTCACATAATCTACATTCATTGCATTACCAATGTCGAGAAGTCCTAAGAATTGTGGGTTCTTGGTATTGGCTAGGTGTAGAACTAAAATTTTCCTGAGTTAGTTCTCTCTAGGACTAGCTTGGTTTTCCTCTTTCGTTCTTGGGTTAAGAACGTACCCAATTAGTTTAGGAACAAACAAATTCATTGAATAGCATTGATAAGGGAGCTGTAGCTTTCAATTTAGAGGAAATCTATCAACCTCATGATAGATTATCCAACTATTGGTATCAAGTTGTTTCTAATAGGTTTGGGCATTTAAGAGTTACATTGGAAAGAACAATCTGATTACCAAAAAATATACTTCTTGACATGGTTGGTAGGATGTGATATAGATATTTTCATAGAAATAAGGATGTTAAGGTAAGTTTGCATGATAAGAAGACATGATGAAACATTTATATAATCTATAAAATTTCTAAAATCATTAAAAACTAGAAGAACCAAGAATGATTCTCCACATACGAACACATAATCTTCTTAAATCTAGGTGATCCTTTTCTAGAGTCACCAGATGTGGAAAAACCTTGCCTCCAAAGGAAAAAAAAAACTCTATTATTGAGACCAAATAATAGTTATATAAATCTTGAAAAGAACTAAAAAAATTAGCTCCTATCTAACTAGGCATGCCAAAACTGCTATCTCTAAAAAATGTGCCTCAACTAGATTCTAAAAATCAGTCACTTCGAGGAACATGGAAACATTCCTAAGTAGTGGGTGTACCAAGGTTAGGAGTTAATCTATGAGTTCTTGGCTAGTTCCTTATGATGCTTCACCTATTTTCTTCTTCAAACATGAAATTAAACCTGGAAGGGAAAGGGATAGAAGGATTTATTGAGATGAAAACCTAAGGCTAAGGTGATGCACCAAAGATTAAGATGAGAATTTTGTTGAGAAAACATGAGGGAGCTTTCTTCAATGGTTAAGAGTGGCACAATATTGATCAAGTAGAAAAAATTCATACATAAATATTTCACAAGGAATGACTTTAGAAAAGATGCTAAAGGGAATGATAGCACTCACAGTTTAACAAAAATTGAAAGAAAGGATAACCACAACTTGCAACCTGTATGAGGATTCCAAACCTCACTCATAGATAAAGACTGAGACACAAACCCAAGGACTCAAAAATAAATCACAAGAGCATATTAGATTAGTAGCTTACACTGCAAAAATGAACATCAAAAGGGCCTTAAACTTGTCCTTTACTTAAGCCTCTAAGGTCATTCAACAACATTCCATCTAGTGGTTCCAAGTAATATTTAGAAAAGTATGAAGGACTCCTAAGAGATCACAACAAGATTACTTTTTACAAAAAAAACTTCAACCTCCTAGTCCACTTTCCACATCTTAGGAATTCTTATAAAGGGAAGGATTGCAAAAAAAATTAGATGGGAGGGAAAATGTAAAAATATATTGGAAGAATACAAAGATACTTTTAGAAAGTTACTTTTTTGTATTTGGGTAAAACTAAGAAGTTGGTTACAAGATTGACCATGTGGCAACCACTGTAGGAGCCTTTAACTAATTATGTCTATCCATTGATGCCTTTAATCATGTAAACCTTCAACTACCTCTACTATTAGAGCCATGAAATCCTCAATTATTTCCACTACTTCATGTCTTTTCTAGTGTTATTTAAAATATTTGATTTCATCTAGACCTCTCCTTCTACTTTACTCCATCTGAAATTAAATCTCCACATCTCCTTGTTTTAGCTCTGAAAATTTGAAACTTGAATCATTTATTTTCTACCACCTTTAGTCAATCTCTAGTTCACTACCCTAGAAAGAGCCATGTGTCACTATTTGATAGGCTGGAATTGCCACCTTGTCACCTTTTCACATCCTTGTAGCTATATTTCCTTGTTGACCAAGTTTACTTGTGATGATGTGCTTACTCTTCATTCTATCCTTTATCACACCTGTATAGTTGTTTATCTCTTTTCTTTATTTCTGGTTGTGACCACATGAAAAGGTTAAATTTTAACCTTTTGAAACTTCACATATTTTTTTCTCTAACTATTTAAGTTCATCCCATGATTTTGCAATCTCCTAATTTTTGTGCTCTATCACTACTTCAATGTTCATGTTGACTCGCATTTTTTTGATATCATGATTGAGCAACCACCTATATCCTCTTATCATTCTAACCTATCCACACAGTCATAGTTTAAAACCTCTTTCAATCCTTGATCATGCAACTGAGAAAACAAATACCCTTTAATTGAGTTTTTTATATCGCGGCTTATATTGACTGATTGCCACTTGACATTGCAATTGTGCAATCACATATATTTCTTTCATTTTTAGTGTTTCTCTAGGTCATTTACTTCCTTTCTCTTGTGCTTCTTAACTAATTGACTGAGAGAATAAAGGATTTCATCACTACTTGAGGCTTATTTCCAATTTGTAGCTTGATGTCTAACTACAACATAAACCACTGCAAAACCACAAAGACCACAACTTAAATGTTGATCTCCTAGTCACAACCTAACTATTAACTTTGATGTCTAGACCTACAACTATGTGATCCATAAGTTTTTGTAGCTTCACTACCATGACCACATGTTAGAAATTCAACCATGTGACAAAGTGACTGAAGGCTTTCATATTCTCACAAACTTAACCAGAGGTCAACTTAAATCATTTATGATGGAGGAAAAATATTGAAATTGACTACAACATGTTTGTCCTTTCACACCATCACAACTTAAAACATTGAAGCCCATTTTGGTAGAATCACATCAATTCATCAAATCTTCTTTCATTCAATGAATAACTCCTTCAAATATGGCCCTTGTGACATTGTGACTAAAGGATTCCTCATGTTCTAGCACTGCCTATTCACAGTATTATGACTACTTGATACCTTCTTCCACTAACTGTGATGACCCTGTGATGAAGATACCACATACACCTAGCCCACCATAACACACATCCACTAGTTGCATGCTTGTGACTTGTACTCTAGTTCTAGCTTCTTAACCCTATGAATATGCAAAAAATAGCTTTCACCACTTTGTATCTCTAACCATGGTTTTCCCTTGACTACATGAGAACATGCAAACAAAATTAACTTGAAGTGCTATGGTTTAATCACAACCTTGCAACATGATATTTCTCAAGCCTTTAGCTCCCTATGATCACATGAACAATACCTCATCACCCCTTTGCAACCTACAATTGAATGGTAGCTTAAACTATGTTGATGTTGTGCAAACCATGAACTTGAAAATTTTGCACCTTCAGAGCCTCTACGGCAGTTAGGCCATAAATTATGGAGACAAAGTGAAGACAAGGTAGTCACATGATTGCAACTTGAAATCCTAAAGGATATGACATAGAACATGGAAGATTTGAAAACTAAGGGATATAAAAGAAAGAATATGGTTACTTGTATCCCCATTATGGCTTGCATGGAAAAAGAATGGATTGTCGAGTAAATGTAGACATGGCTATCACCATTGGTATTATAAAATTGGTCAATATTTCTACCAATTTACACACAGTGGTAAAAATTGGTAATAGACACATGGAGGACAAAAGTGTTTTGAAACATTAAAACAAAAGATTGTAGAATTGCCTACACTTGCTTTGCCTGATTTGAATAAAGTTTTTCAAGTTGAATGTGATGCTAGTGGAAATGTCATTGGAGCTTTTTGAGTCAAAAGGAAGACCTATAGCTTTCTTAAGTGATAAATTGAATGATACTAAGAGAAAATATTCTATTTATGATCAAGAATTTTATGCTATTGTTCAAGCTTTGAATAAATAGAAACAATTTTGATAGCTAAATATTTTTTGTTGTATACTAACCATAAACCATTATAATATTTGGGAAGTTAGAATAATTTGAATTAGAGACATATGAGGTGGGTTGTGTTTTTGAAAAAAAATTCATTTTTATTAAAAGATAAGAATCAGTAGTCAAACAATGTTTTTGATGCTTTAAGTAGAAGAAGGAATTTGCTGATAGAACTGCGAGTTGAGGTACTAGTTTTACTTATTTGAAATATTTGTATGAAATTGATCTTGATTTTGTAGAACCATGGAAAGCTTGTAGAGAATAGATGATGAAAGATAAGTGGACTGATTATTTTAGTTAGTAAGTTATGTTATTTAAGGGAATATAGTTGTGTATACCTAGAGGATCTATGCGAGAGAATATCATGAAGGAGAAGCATAGTGGTAGACTTATTGTACATTTTATTATTGATAAGATAATGAAATTTATTTTAGATAGGTAATTTTAGACACTGATTTGTAAGACTGTATTGGAGATGGTAAGAAGTTTCATAATTTGTCAAACAACAAAAGGAACTAGTCAGAACATGGGATTGTATTCACCATTGCTCTTACCTGATAAGCCTTGGGAAGATATCAGTATGGGTTTTATTATTGGTTTTCATAGAACTTAGAGATCACTTATTTTATACCTTGTAACAAGTTATCTAATATTGTATATGTAGTTAAGTTATTCTTTGCAGAAGTGGTAAGATTGCATGGTTTTTCTAAATCAGTTATTTTAGATAGAGATACTAAGTTTACTGGTTATTTCTAGAGGACACTTCGGAATAAGCTAAATACATAGTTACACTTTATTTCTACATTTCATTTGCAAATAGATGGACAAAATAAATTTTTGGTAGCTTGTTGAGATGTTTGGTTGGAGATAAGCCTATTAATCATGAATTGATTTGGGCACAAGAAGAATTTACATACAACAATTCTATGAACATGAGCACTACGAAGATACCTTTTGAGATTTTTATTGGAATTAATCCCAAGGGAACTACTAAATTGAGAGATATGAATGTCGAGATCAAGAGAAATGGTGAAGCTGAGAAATTTTGAGATTTCATGAAGACTTTGCATGAGGAAGTAAAAAGAACTTGGAGGACAACAATCAGGAATACAAATAGAGAGGTGATAAGAGGAAGAGATATAAATATTTTAAAGTTGGTGATGAGGTTATTTCATCCAGGAGCATCCTAGGTTGACATTTTATCTTGATCATTTGTTTTCATTCTGCTAGTTGTTGCCAAGTTTCAGTCATTGTTAAGTTGCAACAATTGTCGAGTGTCAGTAATTTTGCAATTTAAGCCAAGTTGAGGTTATCCCACATCATGTTAACACTTGGGTTCATGTGTTATCCTATCTCTATAGTGCGTGACAAGTTGTTCTTCATGTGTTGAGTTACCTAGTGTATGCTGAGTGACTCTTAATGTGTCGAGTTACCTAGTGTATGCCAAGTGACTCTTCATGTGCCAAGTTTTCCTATTTATGCCAAGTGTCAGCATTTTGGATGTAATTTCTACATTTTTGACGCAAGCCAACTTGTGGGATTGATTTTGATCATGACATTTATGATGAGATGTTTTCTTGTGATGTGCCCAATCTATTGTGGGTCAGCCTTGCTATTATGTAATGTACTAGAATGATCTCTAAACTATTTTGACAAGTATAAATAGAGTGTTTAGGATTAGAGTTAGGCAATTTTCAGAGGGAGCCTAGAGTAGAATGCAAAAGTTGGAAAATTTGTTGCATATGTATTTAGATGTTGTAAAGTTGAAGTTGATCTTAGATCTTGAATGTATTTGTATCTAGTCATAACCTAGAAGGCCTTATAGCTAGGCATGTATGCTAATCATTTGTTGAATCAATAAAAGAATATTGTTCTCTCTATTTGTGGTGTTGTCCCCTTGTGTATTTTCTTTCATTGTGTTTACTCTATAAGGTTTGTTTGGATTTCTAGGTGTGCCTTTGGCCCTAGTCTTTCTTGCCCTCCTTATGTCAGGTGGTATCATAACACAATTTTTCTTGAGTATGCAAGCAGATCAACAAAGTGTGAGGCAATTTTTACCCAGACTTTGGGTTCTGTAGAACCCTATTTTAGATTTGGTTGTAGGGTTGCATATCTGAAAATTTGACCTATAACTTGTAGAGGGTTATGATCTTGGAGGGACCTAATTTGTGAAGATGGTTCATGGTAGAGGAATTTACAATAATGCCCTTTTAGATGCATCAAGACAAATTACAGCTAGATTAGATGTTGTGGACAGCCCAGAGGAGAGGAGCACATCTTAAAGATGTGAGTGATGATCAAGTGTGATGCAAGAGCATCCAGAGGTATAAGGGAAATCCTGTGTCACCCAAAAAAATGTACTTAGACTTAGTTTTTGTTTCATGTGTTTTCATTTCTAGATACCCATTTGGGTCAAATAAAGGTTCCAACTCTCACAGTTACACTATCAGTGTTCTAGGATAGAGTATTTGAACACCTTCGGATACGTGTAAATACCAAAAAAATAGGAGTATGAAATTGAGCCATCATTTTGGTGAACTAGGAGGTGTAAATTGGCCAAATGAATGTAATTGTAATTTAGACCATTCCAGAAAAAGAATCAGGTCAAAAGGCCCCACGGTTTGAAAGTTATCACAGTTTTTTAGGTTTTGGAGACCTCTTAAGAATGCTTCAAAGTTAGGTTAGGGGCATTAAATGACCTTGAAAAGGGCTAAAAAAATGGGGGGAAATTGAAGCTGGTCCATAGGGATATAGATTTCTTTGAGAGCTTTCCAAAAATGTAAACGGTTTGTCAATCAGAGCTACGGTTCAAAAGTTATGCCTCCCAGAAGTTTGGTTACAATTTTCAGATTCTTCTAGATTTATGTCGACTTCTAATGCAGCTTCTGGACCCTTCTATTTGGTCAGTGGATTCCTACTAGCACTTTCTAGAATTTATTCCTAGTCCTTAACCCTCCGAGGTCTGTTTAAGGACATTTCTAGCATTGTAAAAGGCAGTTCGGAGTGGACTTTGAGAGGAGGTACTAAAAGCAGAAATTATCTCCAGATTTATGTTATTGTAAGCCCATAGGGCATGTTATGAAGTCTATTTTCTCTGTACTAAATGTAATAGCTTATTTTCATAGTTAATACAATTTCCCTTTTCTTGTTGTGTCCATTCTATGCTTGGGTTGTGTCCCCATCAAGTGGTATCAAAGCTGGTTTTCCTGAGTGTGTAGATAGAGCGCCGACTGTGAGGCAGTTTGCACCAGGACTGTGTGGTTGTGGGTTTGAGTTAAGAAGATGCCTCCATGAAGAGATCATGGTGGAAGGGCTAGATTTGTTAATCCTGAGGAGGTTAGAGCCCTCCAAAGGCAGGTACAAGCATTGCAGGAGGAGCTCCATAGGGGAACAAATGTTGTTGCAGGCAATGACAGTGAGGATGACAATGAAGAAGAAGCAATTGGACCAGAAGGGGAATTTGATGGGGAAATTCTGAATCAGGCAGAGGAAAGGCTTTTTAGGGCCATTACTAAATTTGGGAAAAGACCTACAATTGATTTGGGTGTATTTTCAGGAAATCTAAAATCAGATGAGTTGATCGACTGGATCAATGAACTGGAAGAATACTTTGAGTATGAGGGTATTAGGGACCAAAATAGGGTTAAGTTTGCAAAGGCCAAACTAAAAGGCCATGCCAAAATCTAGTGGCAAGAGGTTCAATTGGAAAGAAATAGAAGAGGAAAGGAGAAGATCACAAGGTGGGATCGCATGGTGGACAAATTGAAGAAGCAGTTCATTCCTGTGGACTACGAGCTTGATTTGTTTAAAAAGATGCATGGGCTAAAGCAAGAAGGAAGATTAGTCCAAGAATATACAGAGGAGTTTTATCAACTTTTGATTAGAGCAGGGCATACAAAAGAAAATAAGGAGAAAGTTTCTCGATATATCAGTGGGTTGCAAGCTAGCATCCAGGAGGAATTAAGTCTGGTAAGAATGACCAGCATTGAAGAGGCATACCAGTTTTCCCTACGAGTTGAAGAGAAGCTGAATAAGAGGTTTGAAGGGAGACAAAGAGGGTGTGGTCAAGGAGGAAGGGGAAGTAGTAGGTCATTTGGAGGTCAAAATGAAACCCAAAAGAAAAATGAAGATGTGGCTACTAGCAGGAACCAAAGGAATGAGGATTTCAACCGCTCCTGTGATCAAGACTTTGGAAATTAGAGAGGAAGAGGTAGAGGAAATGGACAAGGAAGAGGAGGCTTTCATGGTACCCTCAATGACAAGGAAGGATAGATAGGAGAGCTGAGGGTCAAGCTAGGGTTGCTCATGTGGATGAGGATGCACAGTCATCACATTCGAAGAATGCAGAAAGAGGAGAGACCTTGGTAAATGAAAGGGTCCTATTAAGTGGTGAGATTGAACCAGGACAAAGGAGGAGTTTGTTTCATACCAGGTGCAAATTTGAGGAAAAATGTTGTGATGTGATCATTGATGGTGGTAGCACTGACAACTTGGTGTTAGAGGAGATGGTCTCTAAGCTGAAGCTCAAGAGGGAGAAACATCCCCAGCCCTATCGGATTGCTTGGGTAAAAGATGATCATAAGGTCCTGGTAAGTGAACATTGTTTAGTGAAATTCAAAATTGGAAGTTACCATGATGAAGTTCTTTGTTATGTTATTCTGATGGATGTTTGCCATCTATTGTTGGGTAGACCATGGTAGTTTGATAAACATGCAGTACATGATGGTCATGCAAACACATACTCTCTAACTAAGGATGGAGTTCGCCACAAACTGAAGCCCATGAAAAAGGAAGGTGAAAAGGTATGTAGCAGTGCTAGGATTTTTCTTGCTGATGGAAGGAAGTTTTTAGATGGAATGAAACATCAATGTTTGTGTTATGCTTTGATTTCTAGGAAAGATAAAGAAGGTAGTAGTGAAATACCACTTGAACTTTTAGATTTACTAGGTGAATTTGGAGATATTATCTCTGATAATGTTCCAGAAGGATTGCCACCAGTAAGGCAAATCAGTCATTAGATAGATCTAATTCCAGGAGCAAGTTTTCCTAACAAGGCTGCTCACATGATGACTCCTGCTGAAATAGAGGAGCTAAACAGACAGGTTCAAGAGTTGTTAAGGAAGGGCTTGATTCGGGAGAGCCTAAGTCCATGTGTAGTACTAGCAGTACTCACACCAAAGAAGGATGGAGAGTAGAGGATGTGTACAGATTCTTGATTTATAAATAGGATAACCATCAAGTACCAGTTTCCTTTGCCAAGAATGGATGATCTTATGGACTACTTGAGTGGAGCTTAGTACTTCACAAAGATAGATCTCAAGAGTGGTTATCACCAGATATGGATTCGAGAAGGAGATAAGTGAAAAATGGCCTTCAAGACCAAGGAATGTCTTTATGAGTGGTTAGTCATGCCCTTTGGATTGACAAACGCCCCAAGCACCTTCATGCGGCTTATGAATGAGGTACTTAAGAAGTTCTTGGGAAAATTTGTTATTGTCTATTTGGATGATATTTTAATTTTCAGCAAGACTTTGGAAGAACATTTATTGCATATTCGTAGCATCCTTGAAAGGTTAAGGGAAGAGAAACTATTAATTAATTTGAAGAAGTGTATCTTTGCAAAAAGGGAGTTAGCCTATTTGGGGTTTTTTATATCACCTAAAGGTCTCAAAATGGATCCAGAGAAGGTAAAAGCCATCTTGGAATGGCCTACTCCAAGGTCTACTACTGAGGTAAGATCATTTCATGGTCTGGTTAGTTTTTATAGGAAGTTTATTAGAAATTTTAGTGGCATATGTGCACCCCTAACTGACACAATAAGAGGGGATAGAAAAGAGTTCAAATGGATTGCAGCAGCTGCAAGAATTTTTGAATTGTTGAAGGAGAAGGTAACAGAATAACCTGTGTTGGCACTTCCAAATTTTAGAAAGGTATTCTAGGTGGATTGTGATGCTAGTGGCAGTGCTATTGGGGCTATATTAAGCCAAGAAGGTAAGCCTATTGCATATTTTAGTGAAAATTTGAATGATGCAAAGAAGAAGTATTATGTTTATGATCAAGAGTTCTATGCAATAGTTTAGGCCTTAAAGAAATGGAGGCATTATTTATTGCCAAAGGAATTTGTTTTGTATACTGATCACCAGGAATTACAATACCTAAATAGCGAAGGTAAATTGAATCAGAGGCATATGAAGTGGGTAGAGTTCTTGTAGAGCTATACATTTGTGTTGAAACATAGAAGTGGAAAAACTAACAGGGTTGCAGATGCACTAACTAGGAGATAATTGTTTCTTACGGTAATGCAGGTTGAAATAGTTGGGTTTGATGAACTCAAAAATTTGTACCCTGAGGATCTTGATTTTGTCTAAGTATGGAAAGCTTGTAAAGAGCCTGTTGTTGTAGATAGAACCAAGTGGTTAGACTATTTGATTCAGGATGGCATGTTGTTCAAGGGTAGTCAATTGTGCATTCCAAGGAGTTCCATGAGGAAAAATTTGATTAAGGAGAAACATAGCAGAGGGATGGTAGGACATTTTGGTCGAGATAAGACCATTGCCATTCTTAGAGAACATTATTTTTGGCCTCAGATTTCACAAGATGTGAAGAAGTTTGTATAGAGTTGCCAAGTTTGTCAAGTTGCCAAGGGATTTAGTCACAATACTGGACTATATCAGCCATTGCCTATTCCATCAAGGCCATGGGAGGACATAAGTATGGATTTTGTTCATGGATTTCCAAGGACACAAAGGGGTAATGACTCAGTATTTGTGGTGGTTGATAGGTTTTCCAAAATGGCACATTTCATTCCATGCCACAAAACTCGTGATGCTATCCATATTGCAGATTTGTTTTTCAGAGAAGTGGTAAGACTACATGGTCTTCCAAGAAGTATAGTTTCTGACAGAGACAGTAAATTTGTGGGGTATTTCTAGAGAACATTATGGAAGAAGTTGAGAACAGACTTGAAATTCAGTTCCACGCATCACCCATAGACTGACGACCAAATAGAAGTGGTAAACAGAAGTCTAAGCAATTTGCTGAGATGTTTAGTTGGGGATAACCCCAAGGGATGGAATTTGATTCTACCACAAGCAGAGTTTTCTTACAATAACTTTATAAATAGGAGTACTAGAAAATCACCATTCCAAATTGTATATGGAAGTAGCCCAAGGACTACACCAGAATTGAGGAAGATAGAGCAAGGGGAAAGGACAAGTGCTGAAGCTGAAAAATTTGTTGAACATATCAAGCATCTACATGATGAGGTTCAAGCACACATTACCAAGATGAATCAAGAGTATAAAGCTAGGGCTTATCAAAGGAGAAGACATAAGGAATTCCAAGTAGGGGATCTAGTCATGGTGCACTTACAAAAAGAAATATTTCCAGCCGGTACTTACAACAAGCTGAAAATGAAGAAATTTGGCCCCTACAAAATTCTGAAGAAACATGACTCAAGAAATCCATATGAGGTGGAGCTGCCAGATGGTGTTCACATTTCTCCTATTTTCAACATTGCAGGCTTAACAGAGTATCATGATGATGGTGCAGATGAGGAGCTGGTGTTAGAGCAATGTCCAATTCCTGCTTCTAAGAAGGAGGAGATAGAAGACATTCTAGATCATCATGTGGATAGAAGTGCTAGAAATAGGTAGTATGAAGAGTACTTGGTCAAGTGGAAAGGATGGCTGATCAAGGACTCAACTTGGAATTCAGCAGCTGAGGTTTCCCATTTGGGATTTCCTCTACCATTCATAAAGTGACAAGGTCACTTTTCAATCTACCCTGGGTGTCTGATGCAGGAGCATCCAGAGGTATAAGGGCAATCCTGTGTCACCCAAAAAAATGTACTTAGACTTAGTTTCTGTTTCATGTGTTTTCATTTTTGGATACCCATTTGGGTCAAATAAAGGTTCCAACTCAAACAGTTCCACTATCAGTGTTCTAGGATAGAGTATTTGAACACCTTGGGATACGTGTAAATGCCAAAAAATAGGAGTATGTAATTGAGCCATCATTTTGGTGAACTAGGAGGTGTAAATTGGCCAGATGAATGTAATTATAATTTAGAGCATTCTAGAAAAAGAATCAGGTCAAAAGGCCCCACGGTTTGAAAGTTATCGTAGTTTTTTAGGTTTTGGAGATCTCCTAAGAATGCTTCAAAGTTAGGTTAGGGGCATTAAATGACCTTGAAAAGGGCTGAAAAATGGGGGAAGAGAGAAGCTGGTCCATAGGGCTATAGAGCACTTTGAGAGCTTTTTGAAAATGTAAACAGTTCATCAATCGAAGCTACGGTTCAAAAGTTATGCCTCCTGAAAGTTCGGTTACCATTTCTGGATTCTTCTAGATTTGGATTGACTTCTAACGCAGCTTCTGGAGCCTTCTATTTGGTCAGTGGATTCCTACTAGAACTTTCTATAATGTATTCCTCGTCCTTAACCCTTCGGGGTCTATTTAAGGACATTTCTGGCATTGTAAAAGGTAGTTCGGAGTGGAGTTTGAGAGGAGGTACTGAAAGGAGAAATTATCTCTAGATTTATGTTATTGTAAGCCCATAGGGCATGTTATGAAGTCTATTTTCTCTATACTGAATGTACTAGCTTATTTTCACAGTTAATACAATTTCCCTTTTCCTGTTGTGCCCATTCTGTGCTTGGGTTGTGTCCCCATCAAAGTGGTAGCACCAAACCCTAATCTAGAACTAGAAGAAGATCAAGATGAGGAAAGATTATTGAGAGTATTGTCTAAGGCACATTTCAAGCCTGCTGTAGAAGTTGTTCCTTATGATGGAAAGTTGGATACCAATTTTGTGTTGAATTGAATCTCTAATA
Organism: Cupressus sempervirens; assembly: GCA_028749045.1. Taxonomy (NCBI): domain Eukaryota; kingdom Viridiplantae; phylum Streptophyta; class Pinopsida; order Cupressales; family Cupressaceae; genus Cupressus; species Cupressus sempervirens. Next base: position 820,643,341 of record CM053786.1, read on the forward strand.
TGGAGAACTTCTTTGAGTATGAGAACACTCTTGATAATTGAAAGGTGAAAAATTGTAGTTACTAGGCTAAAAGGTCATGCTTCACTATGTTGGGAAAATTCTCAAACTAATAGACAAAGGAGAGGAAAGAAGAAGATTAGAACTTGGCTGAAGATGGTGAACACGATAAAGAACAAATTCCTTCCTATTGATTACCAAGTTAGCTTGTTGAGAAAAATGCAAAATCTGAGACAAAAAGAGATGACTATGAAAGAGTATAGAAAGGAATTCTATAGATTGGACATTAGATTTGGACATGTGGATGATGATGTTGATAAAATTGTAAGGTACATAAATGGATTGAGATCTAGAATTCAAGATGAAATAAGTTTTGTGAAATTGGAAAGTGTGGAAGAAGCATATCAATATGCCTTAAAAGTTGAAGAGATTTTGACAAAGAAGCATGAACAAAGACAAAGAGGTAGAGGTGGTAGATTCCAAAGAGGTAGAGGTAGATCTTATGGTGAAGGTGGTAGATTTGACAGTTTTGTGCAGGATAAAGGAAAATTTGAATAGAAGAATGATGACAAAGATAAGACAAAGTGGAAAGGTGGTAGTTCATACTGAGGAGGTTCTAGTTCTTACTAAGAAAGAGGTAATTCTTATTCTAGAGGTGGTTTTCATGGTAATTATTTTAGATGTGGTAAAGAAGGGCATAGATCTTTTGAATGTAGATATTTTAAAAGTGGGTAAAATAATAGGAATGTCGTAATTCAAGAGGAAATTGTGATTTCACCAAGTGGACCTGAGGCTAAAGAAATCTGATGGTGAGAAGAATCTTATGTAATAAGGGAAGTGATGAGGAACCTGTCCTTAGAAGAAGTCTTTTCAAGACTAGATATAAGATGGCAAGAAAATGTTGCAAGGTGATCATTGATAGTGGAAGTTCAACAAATTTGGCATCAAAAGAGCTAGTTACAAAGTTGTAGTTGTAGAGGTTGAAGCATCATAAACCCTATCATGTTTCATGAATCAAAGATGAGCATGAGATATTGGTAAGTGAGAAATGCATTGTGAAGTTCAGAATTGGACATTACTTTGATAAAGTGTTGTGTGATATTATACATATGGATTATTGTCATATTTTGTTGGGTAGACCTTGGCAATATGATAGATATGTTGCACTTAATGGAAGATTGAATCAATATACTCTTTGAGTGAATGGGAAGAAGCAAATATTACTGCATTTGATTGAAAGTCTAGATGAGGTTAATTGTATTGCAATAAAAGTTTTCAAGGTTAATGGAAAGAAATTTGAAAATGAAGCGAAGAAGAATCAAGTTTGTTTTACTATAATTCCTAAAGGACTGAGTGTTAGTAGTAATGAACAAGCAATAGAAGATGTTAATGACTGAGTGATAGCAGATAGTGGTAGCTAAGTACTATAAGAAATTATAGAATTACTGAATGAGTATAGGGCTATTGTTGCTAAGGATATTTTTGATGGTTTACCAACTATGAGAAGCATAAGTCATTGTATGGATCTTATTCCTAGAGCTAGTTTTCCAAACAAAGCACCATATAGATTGACACCTATAAAGAATGAAGAACTTAACAAACAAGTGCATGAATTGCTATAAAAGGGATTAATCAGAGAAAGTTTGATTCCATGTGTTGTACGTATTGTATTAGCACTGAAGAAGAATGGAGAATGGAGGATGTGTACTGATTCTAGAGCTATTAACAAGATCACAATGAAATATAGGTTTCCTATGCCAAGGATGGATGATGTAATGGATTATTTGAGTGGAGAAAAGTATTTTACCGTGATTGATTTAAAGAATGGCTATCATCATATCAAAATTAGACAATGTGATGAATGGAAGACTACTTTCAAGACAAAAGATGGTTTTTATAAATGGTTGGTTATGCCTTTTGATTTAACTAATGCACCTAGTACTTTCATGAAGTTTATGGGTTGAGTACTTGCAGAATTTTACATTTGTGATTAAGCATAAGAGTGGAGCTATTAAAAGAGTTGTTGATGCATTGAGTAGAAGACGTTCTTTGTTGATAGACATGAAGGTTGAAGTTATTGGGTTTGATGAAATGAAAAAGTTTTATGGTTTTGATCCTAATTTTTCTAAGGCATGGAGATAGTGCATAGCATAGAATCTGACAGATCACATCAATAAGTATGATGAATATTTTATTCAAGAAGGTATGTTGTTAAAGGTATTCATTTGTGTATCCCTAGAAGTTCTATGAGGTTGAATCTAATTAAGAAAAAGAAAAGTGGTGGATTGGCAAGACATTTTAGAATTGATAAGACATCGAATTTTCTAAAAGAGAAGTATTATTAACCATAGATGTATAAGGATGTCTAGAAATTTGTAAAGAGTTTTGGAGTTTGTCAAGTTGCAAAAGGAGTAAGTTAGAATACTAGATTGTATACACCTATTTTTATTCCTAAGAAACCTTGTAGTGACATTATTATGGATTTTTTTCTTGGATTTCCTAAAACAACAAAGGGGTGTGATTCTATATTTGTTGTTGTGGATATATTTTCTAAGATGGCTCATTTTATGCCATGTAAGAAGACATTAGATGCTAAGAATGTTGCTGAAATTTTCTTCAAAGAGATTGTTAGATTGCATGGATTACCAAGAAGTATTATTTTTGACAAAGAAAGTAAGTTTGTTGGTTATTTTTGAAGGACTTTGTGGAAGAAGATGGAACTGAGCTGAAGTTTAGTTCTACATTCCATCCCTAGATTGATGGATAGACAAAGGTTGTGAATAGAAGCTTGGGTAATTTGATAAGATGCTTAGTTGGAAATGAAACACATAATTGGGAGATGGTAGTGGCACAAGTTGAGTTTGCATTTAATAATTCTATGAATAGGAGTATAGGAAAGACACTTTTTGAGATTGTTACTAGAATGAAGCCTAGAGGAGTGTCAAATTTAAGAGATGTTACTGGTGAAGAGAAGAGAAGTGTTGTAGGAGAAGAATTTTTTAATTTTATGGAGTCTTTTCATAAGGAAGTGAAGCTAAAGTTTGAACAAAGTAATTAGAAGTACAAGGAGAATGTTGATAAGTCTAGAAGACATCATGATTTTGAAGTTGGTGATGAGGTGATGGTTCATTTGAAGAAAGGAAGATTTCTAGTTGGAACATATAGTAAGCTAAAGATGAAGAAGTTTGGACCTTGTAAAATCTTGAAGAAGTTTGACAATGGAAATTCTTATGAAGTTGAGTTACCTGATGACATAGATATATCTGCTATATTCAATTTTGTTGATCTTTATAAGTATCATGAGTTTGATGATGAAGTTGTTGTACCTGATGATTATCTTAAGAAGCATATTGAAGAGGTTGATCAGATATCGGATCAAACAGTTGGCAAAAGCACAAGAGGAAAGGACTACTATGAATATTTGGTGAAGTGGAAAAATAGACCATTTGAAGATGCTACATAGTTTCTCAATCTAAGTTGGATTCAGCTCAAGTTGTGACACTTGAATGATTCAAGAGAATCATTTCTTTCTACCCTAGTTGTCTGATGCAAGAGCATCCTAGGTTGACATGTTATCCTACTCATTTTTTTTCATTTTGCTAATTTTTGTCGAGTTTCTGTCATTGCCAAGTTGCAACAATTGCTAAGTGCTAGTAATTTTACAATTTAAGTTGAGTTGAGGTTATCCCATGTCATGTTAACACTGAAGTTCACATGTTATTCCATATCTGTACTATGTGTCAAGTTGTTCTTCATATGCCAAGTTACTTAGTGTATGTCAAGTCCTCTTGGTGTGTTGAGTTACCTAGTGTATGCTGAGTGACTCTTCATGTGCCAACTTTTCCTATTTATGTCGAGTGTTAACATTTTGAACTTGACTTCTATGTTTTTGGTGTGAGCTGACTTGTGGGATTAATTTTGATTGTGATATTTATGATGAGATCTTTTCTTGGGATGTGCCTAGACCATTGTTGGGTTAGCCTTGCTATTATGTATTGTTCTAGAATTATTTGTAAGCCATTTTGGAAAGTATAAATAGAGTGCTTAGGATTAGAGTTAGGTAGTTTTTGGAAGGAGTCTAGAGTAGAATATGAAAGTTGGAAACTTTGTTGAATATGTGTTTGTATGTTTTAAAATTGAAGCTAGATCTTAGATCTTGAATGTATTTATATCTGGTTGTAACCCAAAAGGCCTTACAAGTGGGCATGTATGCTGATCATTTGTTGAATCAATAAAAGAATCTCTCTCTCTCTCTCTCTCTCTCTCTCTCTCTCTCTCTCTCTCTCTCTCTCTCTCTCTCTCTCTCTGGTGTTGTCCCTTTGTGTGTTTGCTTCTATTTGTTTACTTTGCAAGGTTTTTTTGGATTTCTAGGTGTGTCTTTCATCCTAGTCTTTCTTACCTTCCTTGTGTCATTATTATTCACTTGAAGAAGAATAGATTTCTAGTTGGTACCTATAGTAAGATGAAAATGAAGAATTTTGGTCCTTGTAAGATTATGAGGATGTTTGTGTTGGAAATTTAGCTAGGTTATAGAATATGATGTTTTCAATTATGACAACATATAGTCCAGATTAAGTCAACAGATCTTGGAGATGAAGTTTTGAGTTAAAGACTTCAAAAATTGTTTAAGTATCATAGAGTTTATTTATTAGCATAGGAACAGTTTTGGTCCATACATTTCATAGAGGAATTTATGACATGTGTAGACTTACTTGGAGGATTTAACATAGTATGTTAGGATGATGTGTGTATGAGTGCAAGTTAGTATAGTCAGTATAGATAGAGATATTCAAGCTTTACAATGATAGTGTTGAGTAAGACAAAACAAGGTAGTCATAAGGAAATGAATATTTTAGGTTAAAAAGTTAATTTTTTTTATCAAAATAATTAATTAACTAATTAGGGATGACATCCTAGATGTTAACCCTAAGTTAGGAAGAATTTATTTTGTTTTTTTGAAATCATGTGAAGTAATGAAGGCCAACAACTGAAAAATATAAGGTATAAAATAAAAGCATTGAATGAGAAGTTAAATGTGGGTTTTGTGTTAAGTATGATATATGTATGATATGTTAATTATAATGAATGATGAGAGTAATGTGAATTGTGATCAATATTTGTGGAGATCAATAAAAGGATAAATTAGATATTGAAGATATCAATAGTAGTGAAGAGGTTTTTGTATCTATCTCTTGTATTGAAAAATTTCATTGTGTATTGCATTTTTGGGTAGTAGGATCATCTTGCATACTTTTTATATTATAATAAAATCTCTTAACATGGTTGAGGCTTATAATAATGCCTAGTCCTCTAATAAAGACCAAGACACTATGCAAATGTAGTAGACTCCTAACAAGATCAATATCTTTCACAATATACTTTTGATTAGTGGACCATTTTGTGGGTATCATCCCCACTGAGGTTTTAACTTGGCTAGTGTTTTCCTAGGTAAGAAAATATGGTGATATGAGTTGGTTTAATTTATGGTTTAATTTATTGTTCAACATAATTAGTTTTCTTTCTTATGCAAGTTATAAGTTTGTTAAAGATATCTAGTTTTGGGTAAAAGTCTCTGAAATAAAGATTCACCCCCTCTTAGTATTTTCTATTTCTAAGAATTGATATTAAAGGATAGTGACTTAGAGAAGGTTTAATATCTTGATTAAGATCCCTATGGATATGGAACAATTACAAAAGAGTTTAAAAGAATCTCTTTAGCATATTGATATTTTTATTGAAGAAACAGATACTTTGAAAGACAAGTGTGGAGAAGTAGAAGATTAGATTAAGAAGCTAAAAGATAAGATAGATTATTGTAAGTCCAAAAAAGATCCTAAAGGTTAGATCAAGGGTAGTGATGAAGTTTCAAGACTAAAGAAATAAAACGAGATCCTGAAACATGAGCTGGAGATTACAAATCTAACATTGAGCATAAAGGATGATAACAATAATATTGAGCTATATTTGAAATTTAGAAATGCATATATGAGATCTATTGTTACTAAAGAAGCATTTGAGCTTAAGTGTACAAAGTTGTAGTATGCATAACTTGAGAAGTACAATATAATCATGAAAGGAGAATTAACTTAGTCTAAGTTACATCTTGATAAGTTGTATTCTAATAGTGAAAATCCTGATGAAAAAATATTTATATAGAGACCCTCTTATGATTACATAGTCTTTAAATGGATGCACTTTCCTTTTAAGGCTATTGAGCTCCCTTCTCTTCATGATTCACACTCTAGACCATGGATGATCATGCTCACTCTTATTTTCCTCCTTTTCCTTTTCTCTCTTCCATTAATCCACTTTATCTCTCTAGTATCTTCCCTAGCTCTCTATGGTAACTAGGACCTGTCCTCTTAGACTTGGTTAACCCAAGTTGATCTAGTCCTCCTAGTTCATTCACCATGGTCAACCTAGTCATCAAAAATTCTAGATCTTGGGGCCCAAAAGTCCTTGAGGGTGTAATTAGTTTGTGACCATTATCAAGTCACCCTGTACTATTTTTCAATCCAAAAATTCATATATAAGGAGATTTGGAGGCCTCATTTTATCATCAAGTGATATCATGCACATTCAAGATCACTCATTCATATAATCTCTTCTCTCTAGTGAATATTTTTATCCTTTTGCATTCAATAAGTTTAAGTATTCAAGCATTTTCAAGCAAGGAGATTTTATTTAGCACTAGAGAATGCTTTATGAGCATTACCTCTTCAAGATATAGCATATTGTTCACCATGAAGGGAGGAGATCTACATTGAAGCATTCATCCTCTTCATTGATGCATATCTATACCCATGTTACCATGACAGAGTTATGATAGATCCATTATAAAGTGTAGAGATATCCTACATCTTGTTGGATTTCTTTCTTGTAAAGAACATATCAAGTGGATTTAAACCTGAGACTAGGAAACAAAGACAGGGACAAGCCTAAGGATGGGCTAAATCCTATATTCAGCAAGGCTAAATCTTAGTTCTAGACCAACATTAACAGAGTCATTAGGACTCACTTCACTGTAGGCTCTACTAAGCCAAGGTGGGCAAACCTAAGGGATTTATCTTATTAACTTGATACTTTTCTTTTACAAGACTATCCCCTATAGCAGAAATGGTCAATATCCTTCTATAATTTGCTGACAAACTTTATGATTACAGTAGCTAATTATAACCAAAAAAGTAACAAGAAATAAGCAATGACCAAAACTTTTATCTCTTTAATGCATGAAAGTAAATTTATTTTTTGTTGTGGTTGTTATGTAAAAAGGTGAATCAACAATGTACTCTTGAACTTTATAATGGACTAGTGCTTTATCCAGACAGATATAAAGTCAGAGATTAGTAGGTTTGGACCTTTTTAATCAACTTGTGATTGAAAATTTCAACATTAAACTTTTATTTTCATTCTGATTCTCATCCTTTCCATAAACCCTAAACCTTATCAATTATAGAAAGCAATTACCAATTCTTTGAATCAGCAACAATCAATAAGAGACATACAACCTTTTGGATTGCATTAAACTGAAGAGAAACTTGTCTATTCAGTCCCAAAGCTATAGATATATGAAAAAGAAACAAAAATTCAAAGATAGTGATATTTAATGATAAATACTTCAATTTAAATCTTAACACTACAAATAAAACTCATAGTATGACATAGAGATAAAACTATTGGTCCCAAATATTCCTTTTGTATTCAAGTATGCATACATGTGAACTCATTCAGATTATTATAGAACAAAAATGGACAGATTGCAAAATAATACTTGACACATAAAAATTCTTTAGACAACTAACCTTTACTTCTCATCTTGGGAATCCATATATAGGATTGCAACAAGCTACAGATAAAAGGAGGACACATGTGAAAAATTTAATGGAAAACCAAAACTTTGGAAGATGGGAAAAACAATTTTACAAAACAATCTCCCAGAAGATCAATAAAAAAAGATAGGTAGATGAGATGGTAGAAAAACATTTATATCTATGCTTTAGTCTTTCCTTTTCCTTGTACTTCATCTGCCTGGCTTGCAAAATATCTTACCTACCTCGTTGTTGAACTGGTTGAGTATCAATACTCATCCTTCTTGGCTATGATGATTCATCCTCAATATTTTTTGTTTGAATTAGGGCCTCAACAGTGTCATTGATTGGCATTGATATTCCTTTTCCCTCTTCTCTCTGAGCTGGAGCCATCCTCTATTTTGCTTGTGCTAGTTGTTCTTAAAGAGATGTGATTTCATCTTCAAGTTCCTAAATTTTTGCCTCAAGCTCAGCAATTTTTTCTTTATGCACATGGTTGCACCCAAATCCTACTAGTCAAAAATATTACTATTCATTTCATGACATTATGTTTCTATCAAAATAAGATCCTATGATATTACGACAAAGGTAGTTGAAAAGACCTTTTGTAACATCACATTACTGCAACCTTGGCCTTTTGATCTTACAAACACCCTTTAATAAACTCTTGTCGACCAGTTGAACACAAAGGAAAAACCCCTTCCAATCTTATGACCACCATGTTGTCCCGACATCGACATCAACTTTATCTCCTTATATGATCTCACGATAAGGGGCTTTGTAGCATCATGGGACACCTTTTCTTAACCTATGATCATATGATTGCGACTAGGCTCACCTTTTCATAACATTTCCAATGATCTCATTTTCCTTTATGATGCTACACCAAACCCTTGAAACCTTCATATCGTAACATCGAGAACTTCAAATCTTTTCTTGTGTGATTTTATGATCATGCCCTAATCATAAGATTAGAGATCCTTCTTCATAACTTTGAGATCTCATGATGAAGTATTCATCATAAGATCAGAGACCATTGCTTGCCACTCCATTTATGTTATAAAACCTTTTCTGGTCCCACTAACTCTGACAACATACATACTTGGCACTCATACACTTGCTCTGTCCAATCAGGAAGCATTTACTTGTCTAACAGCTCATCTCAGTGTTTTCCTTTAATATCTTCATGATCTTACAATGACAAAGTATCATGTCATTGCAACACTTTCATATTTCTTTTACAATCCCACAATGAACACCCTTTCACAAGATTGTAGCTACCACTTTTAGTGCTCCTGGTACCATGTCAAGCCCTTCATCGTAACATCAAAGAAGACCACAATGAAAAAAAAAAGAGGTTATACGATCATACGATACAAAAGATATTGTGTGATCGGGAAGGCTCAAAATTTTGACCACGATATCATGACACAACCTTATCATGAGATTGAAAAAGATTAACACACTTGCTTATGATATTGCACCAACCCTTCCTCGTAACATTGTAAAAAACAATGTGCTTGGAAAAATAAAAACCCACTCACTTATATGGCCTAAGGTTAGGGAATAAAATAATGGAGACCACACAAATTTTTTAGGGGTAAACTATGAATGGAAACAATATAAACATAACCCTATCAAAAAATTTAAAAAATTTCACCACAAAATTTAATTTTTTATCATTAGTGGAAAAAGGAGCTATCACATCCTTAATTTAAGATCTACATCACATACACATTAGATACACATGGGAAAGGTGAATCCTAAAATTTATCTTGATCTTTACAATCCTTCACATTCACATTATTCATTTAAGGTTAATTCCTTAACTTAGGGCTTGACCAAGGTAAACCCTCATCAAACCACAAACCCTAAACCTTTCTTTTCTATGTTGATTTGCAAGTTGGGAGCTAAAAGAATTAAAGATATAAAACCTATAGTTTACAAGATTCCTGTTGGAATTATTTAGAATAATTGAGAGGGGGGGTGAATCAGTTATTCAAGGTCAAAATGTATAAATAATTTTTTTATCATCTTAGTGAACCCATCAATTAGTTAGGATTCAATGAATCTACCTCTAATTCTATATCACTTCTAGAAACTTCTCCTTCAATCCTCTTTGAATTTTCCTCAAAATGGTTTACCATGAATTCTGTGACACCAACTCATCAATCTTATCTTTGACTTGGTTTACACAATCCAAGAAAACAAACTTGTTAGCTTAGATCCATCAAATTTGTGATCTTTCTAATAATGCTAGAACTCGGTATTATCTTGCTTCTAATGCTTGGTACATATTGTGTTGCTTAGCATCCACTAAAAACTCACTCAACACAAACTAAAGTTTACTAGTGCCTAGCATCAACTAAACTTTACTCAATATCCACTATTTTTCTCATCATTCACTAAAACAAACTTTTACTTGGCTCCAACTAAATTTTTTCTTGGCTTACACTAACTTTGCTCAACACCTACTATCCATTCAGTCAAACTTGGTAGAAAAACTTAGTTTAACTTGTTCTTTTGAACTTGTTTTGTGTATTCAACCTTTGTAACCTTAAGTAGATTATCAATGCACTATGATATCATTATTTTATTTGATTCTCATACTTCTTTGCATATCATAACTTAACCTTTCCTCTAGGTTCTTTTGTTACATCTTTTTGATCAAATCCTCTTCATTAATCAAATAAGTGATGGAACTTAAATTACATAAGCAATTGTCTTAGCAACAAAAAGTAGGTTTGACATTAGTGGCAAAATAATTATTGAAACACATTTATCATGCTTGTATCAATCTATTTTCAATGATCTCATCTTTGGCATTAATGGCAAACCAAACTGATCAACCAAGCTAACTAGGTTAAAGCAATAAGACCAAATAAATGCCAAAAAGAAAATAATTCCTTGTATTGAAATCTCTCCCTCTATCAATAATTTTTATCTTCTGAGTAGGTTACAAAATTTTGTTCTATTTTGATCAACAAAAAATTAGACAATCAATTCATCCTTGTGACTTCCTTTGAATTACTTCTTATATTTCCCTTCTACAATTATCTCCCTCTTACTAGGTAGATGTTATTAGTAGATACACTTTCTTCTTGTCAGCATTTCTCCCTCATATTGTATGTTAGGTTTTCTCCCTTTTTGTTCAATCTCCAATCTCTTGTATTTCTCCTTATTAGTAACTATCTCCCTCTTTCTTGTATTTCCCTTGATTAGTAACTATCTCCCTCTTTGACAACAATGCCAAAGATTTGTCATCTTAATATGCACATATGAACTTATTCATCTTCTTCTGTGTCACCTTGCTTGCAACTAATTTGTAGTATTAGCTCTTTGATTACTTTAGGCAGCTCCAAAAGTAAAATCCACTACATGAATTTGTAACATATGGTAGTCAACTTATTTGATGTAGGGCACTCCTTTTGTTGCTTAGATAGCATTTTAATAGGGGTATCATCCCTAGTTACCTCTTAGATACTCATGAACATCTTTAGGTAATGCTTTTGTGAAGATATCAACAATTTTCTCTTTTGTGTTAACATATTCCATCTTCACCTCTTTATCTTGAACTAATTCTCTCAAGTAATGATACTTGATTGCAATATGCTTAGTCTTTTTGTGCATCACTAGATTCTTCGATATATTTATAGCACTTCTATTATCATAATAAATTATCATAGGTTTATGTTCTCTTCCTTCATATATTTGAGTAGTTGTTTGATCCATACAATGTTTGTACAATTTATAGCAGCAACAACATATTCAGCTTTAGAAGTAGTTTGTGAAGTGCAGTTTTGTTTCTTATGGTCCATGTAATCAGCCTTTTGCCTAAGAAAAATGCTCCTCCACTAGTGCTATTTTTTTCATCAATGTTTCCATCCCAATCAACATCAATATAGGCTCTTAATTCAGATTTCTCATTTTTCTTATAGTATAGACCCTATTCCTCTATTCCTTTTACATATCTCATTATTCTCTTTACAACTATATATTGTAATTTATCAATCATATACCTATGTAATGTTTAATTCACCTCAGTTGAATCATCATTCTTTGACAATTTAAGTGTTGTCACCATAGGTGTACTTATGAGTTTGGAATCCTCCAGTCCAAAAGTTTTCAATATCTCCTTGACATACTTTGACTGAGTGATGTATATACCATATTTCATATAATATAATTATAAAGCCACAAAGAATTTGATCTCCTCAAACATAGACATTTCAAATTTTTGCTTCATTTAATTTACAAAAGGTTGACATAAAACATCCTGACCTCCAAATATGATATCATCAACAAAAATTTAAGATAAAAAAATACCTTTTCCTTTTTCTATCTTCATGTAAAAATTGCTATTATTGTCATTCTTTTCAAATCCAACCTTCACAAGATACTTATGAAGTCTCTCATACCATGCTCTTGGTGCTTGTTTTAAATCATATACAACTTTGTATAATCTATAGACTATATTCTTCTTATTGACATCGACAAATCCTTCTGGTTGTTCTATGTAAACTTCCTCCTCTAATATGCCATTCAAAAATGTAGATTTAACATCCATTTGATAAACTCTAAAACCTTTGTATGTAGAATAAGCAAGCAAAGTTCTTACTCCTTCCAATGTAACATCAGAAGAAAAAGCTTCTCCCTAGTCAATTCCTTCTTCTTGTGCATAACCTTTGTAGAATAATATTGCCTTGTTCCTTGTGACTTCACCATTTTCGTCTAGCTTATTTCTGAATACCCACTTGGTTCCAATCACATTTTTGTCTTGTGGTCTAGGAACTAGAGTCCATGTTTTGTTTTTCTCAATTTGTTCAATCTCTCCTTCCATGGCTTTACTCTAGTCCACATCTTCTAAGGTACCTTTCACTATTTTTGCTTCTTTCATGCTCAACAAGCATGTATTATTTTATAATTTTTTCATTTTAATTGGTCAAGCATCTTTATCTCCAATAATTTGTGTAGTAGAATGATGTCTATTTACATATTTGGACAATCTTGGTTCAGCTCTAGTTTCTTCATTTGGTCTTTCAACTTTAGAGTCACTATGTACATCTTTGTCAGGTAGCTCAGAATCTCTCTCATGTACATTAATCTTAGAATTAGAATGTACCTCAACTTTTTTCTATAAATCAGCATTTGAATGTGGATCAATTCTTGAATGCAACTTGACATTCATAGTATGTGACTCGATAGTCACTAAAACTTATTTTTGGTTTGCATCATCTTCTTCAATAGGCATACCTTCATAATAGTATACAAATGATTTGTATTATTTTGATTCTTTCATAGCTTCAACCTCATATACTTTTTTATATTCACCAAATTTCACATTTGCACTTTTCACAACTTTGTTAGCATTAGTATTTAAACAATTATAAGCTTTACTTCTTGTGGAATAACTTGGGAATATACCCTCTTCAATTTTTGCATCTAATTTACCATTCCTAAAATCTTTGAGAATGAAATTTTTTCTTCCAAATACCTTAAAATATTTTAGATTTGGTGAGTATCCATACCATAGTTCAAAAGGTGTTGAATGAATACCTTTCTTGACTTATACATGATTCAAGGTATAGATAGTTGTACTTATAGCTTCTCTCCAATATTTCAAAGCAACATTTTTCTCCATCATGAGTGTTCTAGCACAATCTATTATAGACCTATTCCACCTTTCAACAATTCCATTTTGTGGAGGGGTTCTAGGAGCAGATGTCTAAATTTTGATACCTCTTTCATTATAGAACATCTCAACCTCATTTGATGTAAATTCTCCTCCTCTTTCAGATCTCAAACATTTCAAAATTTTACATATTTCCTTCTCAACTCTTGCTAAGTAGCACTTAAACATTTGGAAAGCATCAGATTTATGTTTCAAAAACATAACTATCATCATTCTAGAATAATCATCAAAAATTTGTACTTCAATTGGTCCAGAAAAGTCAGTATGAACAATCTCTAGTATTTCTTTAAATGTATGAGTTTTACTCTTAAAATTTGACTTTGTCATTTTGCCTAGAACACATTGTTTGCGCATTAAATTATCATGCTTCTTCAACTTAGGAAAACCTCTAACTTTTCTCATGTTACTAAATCTAACCAAGTTATCAAAATTAAAATGACATAACCATTTGTGTCATATCAACACATCGTCAAATTTTACAGCTAGACAAGTAACACCCTCTATATCAAGGTAGAACAAATTACTTCTAGTATGATCATCTTTTCCAATCAGTTTTCCATCAGTATCATATATCTTAGCAATCTTATTTTCAAACTCAACCTTACATCCTAAATTATTCAATTATGACACACTCAATAGATTATAGTTGAGTCCTTCAACATAGTATGCATTGTCACATAAAACCTTATTTGTGAGTTTGATAGAACCTTTTCCTTTTATCAAGCATGGTGGATCATTACCAAATCTTATGCTATTTACATCATAACAATTCAAAGTACCTAATGAACTTACTTTTATCTTTAGTCATGTGATGTGAACATCCACTATTAATGATCCATATGTCATTCTTTTTCATACAAGACACAAGTGCAGTTGCCTTATCTTCATCAAATTTTTCCTTCATTGCAACATACACCACTTCATCATCATGTTCATTGGATTCATCACTTGTTTCCTCTTCAACAATGTAGCAAGACTTCTTGTCTTTGTCTTTGTAATCCTTGATGTCTTTATCTCTTCTACTTTTTTACTTGTCACCACATCTATAGTTCTTTTTCTGTAGACATCTAGCAGCAATATGGCCAACCTCATTGCAATTAAAACAAATGATAGGTAGCTTACTTTGAAACTTGCCTTTACCTTTATGAAATTCCCTTGCTAGTAGTGCTTCAACTTGTTCTACATCCTCCTCATTTGTATCATTGTCACTGGACACATATTTTATCTTTTTCTTCTTCTTATTTTAATCAAGTTCCTTCAATGATAGCTTAGCTTTGAAAGAAAATTCAATATTTTTGGTTTGTACTTGTCAGAGTTCGAAAGATCAAAAGTAGTGAGCATACCTACCAGAACTTCAAGAGATAAAGTATTCCCTGGCATACATCTCAATTCTTGTATTGCAGAAACTCTAATAGCATATATAGGTAGTAGTGTTCTTAAAAAATTTCTTAGTACAATATCATCATCTATTTTACTAGTAGCACCTCTTATTGCATTAACAAAATCTTTTATCCTTGAGAAATATTGAGCAATATTTTCATCTTCTTGCATTCTCATATCATCAAATTTAACTTTGAGACTTTCAGCTTTAGCTCTTAGAACATTAATGTCTCCTCCATAGATAGTGGTTAAGGCATCCCACATTTTCTTTGCACTATCAAGATTTTTGATATCATCAAATTCAGCATAGCTTAGGGCAAAGGCAATCTCTACCATTTCTTGGTTGTGTTCTCTCTTCTTTTTCATACCCTTGGTAGTTAGGGCTCCAGTAGGATCAACATGCTCAGTAGTGACACTATATTGTGCATGATCTCCAAGTCCTCCAAGGTGTAGCTTCATAAAAATTTTCCATGTAGGAAAGTTATCTCTATTAAGCTTGGATACTTCTTTTTTTGACATCTTGATCTTTGTGCTTCTAGTACATTCAAACTAGTCCTCTTAAGTAGATGGCTCTGATACCAATTTTTACACGTGAGGGTTTTCATTGCAGTAAGAGACTAATCTATCAATGCCTAGTACAATCACTCAACTTATAGTATATAGGAGGCATTTAAGCCCTTGTCATGATTCTCGAGGGGAGCACTGAACAAATTTTTAACAGTTTTTGGAGTTGCCAGTTTTAGAGCCACAAACTACATCAACCTCTTTGTAGAACATCCTTCCATGTCAATCTAGTCCTTCAATTTTAGATTCTAGGAAGATTTTTGGGTTCTGTTCCTTTCATCATTTCATGCCAAGATCTATGGATGAGTGTCCATAAAAGATTTTGATCAGAAATTTATTGAGCATAAACACATCTTCCAATATGTGTTTCAAGGTGAATCTTTTAAATTTTATTTCATTTCATGTCTCGACCCTAGATTTATATCTTAATTGGGCTAATTTTATTGACATAACATCTAGATTTGTATTTCTTAAGCAGTTGGTTCAATTTTACTTTCACATTATCATATGAAGCTCCTAAAATAATGTATTTCTTGGTATTACATTCTTCTTTATAGCCCAAATTTAGCATTAGTGTTCATCTTTCTTTTGGTCCAAGCTAACCTAATTTGAATTATAAGTGGAATCATACTTAGAAATCCTCCTCTTTCCCTTACATACACATATTTGAGTGGCTAGGTGCCACATAAAGTAGAGGCATGGATCTTATTAAAGAGCTTCCATTTTACCACCAAACATTTTGGTGAATCCAACTTGTTCCCCTTTCTTTTTGGAGTTAGAATATTTCTTCTAGGTGTTTACCTTCTTTTGGTGAACTTGACTTTTTACTATCATTCTTGGAGTTCTATATTCTTACTAATGTGAACCCCCTATATTTTTGGTGTTGGATTATTTTCCATATATGTTTATCTTATATTGGATGTTCTTTATGGTTTCCTTTTGTGATCTCCTCTTTTTATGAGCTTTTACATGAGGTCCTACCTATAGCATTCTTGTTACGTGAAGCTATAGACTCGAGTTTATTTGATGATACTCACATTTTTTTTCATGATATTAATCCTATCATAGAGCATAACTCTTCTCACTCATATCATGATGAGAATAATTCTTTAAGAGTCCCTTCTTTAGAAGTTGATAAGATTTCTAATGACTTTGATAAATTGGAAAGTTGGCTTTCTTGGTGAAATAAGAATTGATAAAGTTACTGATGTTGAATCTCTTAAGAAGGTTATTAATAATAATGAAAACAATATTTATTTCTTGTGTGGTATATCTCACCTTATTAATACTCATGCAAATTATTTGAATAAATATTCTCAAGAGCTAGGATACCCTCCTTCCACTGCCACTATTGAACCTTCTATCCTGATTTATACCTCTCTTTCTATCATACCTACATATGCTCTACCTCTTATGAATATTTCTACACAAGTTTCTACTCCTTTAAATGTTAGTCTTTCTAGTCTTTCACTTACCATGAGTGTCACTCCTACTTACATTCCTTCTTCATTGCCTTCATATAATGTGGTTCCTTTTACTTATTCAAACCCTTTACCCATTCTTTCTAATTCTTGAATGACATCCTTACATATTCCTTTCACTTCTAATACCTTTCATAATACATCTAGTATACCCATGGCTACTAGCATGTCTTCTAATCCTATTGTTAGTACCAAGGTTTAAACCATCTCTTCTTTACAATAAGAACTTTCTCATTTAACCCAATCTAAGTACAATATTCTTACATGTGTTGGGATAGATCCTCTTTCCTTAGATATCCTTCATGCTATTATTCTGCAACATTTTGAGATACCTCATCTTGATACTTATAATGGTAAGGGAGATCCTATGATTTGTGCTAAAATATTCTAAACTATATGTAGTGATTTTTTTCATGACTATAGGCTTATGGCTAAGTTGTTTTTGTGCACCTTTAGTAATAGATCTTACAATGGTATTGCTCTCTACCTCCCTATTCTATTGATTATTTTCAAACTCTTGCTAATTCTTTCATTCAACAATTTCAAAATAATATTGGTCCACAAGTTTATTTAACTAATTTAATGCATTGTAAGCAGGATGTTAAAGAGAAAGCTATTGAATTTATTGGTAGATTTAAACATTTGTATACTTATATTTCTTATCATATGCTTGATCATGATATTCAACACATTTTTATTTATAATTTACTAAAAGATATTAGGTATAAGATTATCTTCATTGAGTATACCTCCTTTTCACACCTATGTATAGTGCTTCACTATTACTAGTTATGAGTGTGTCAACTTAAGAGCTATACTTTGATGGCTCATGTTCTAGTGATAAGAGTGGTGTTGTTGAACATTCACGAAAGTTATCTAAGTATAACAACTTTATCAAAATCAAATCTCCATATATAGACGGTGATCAAGTGGCTACTACATCCTGAGGTACAACTACTTTTTCCTCTATATTTTATCCTAATCATCTATATACTAACTTATCTAACCCTTTTTCTGAGGTGATGACTAAATTTACTCACATTCATGTTCTTAATCTTCCTCCTATTTATCTTATTTATCCTAGTAAAAATATGCCTAAGCCTTTTGATTGTAATTCTTTCTATCAATATCATCGTCGATCAAGTCATGGTACTCAAAAGTGTTATGGTTTGAAGAACACTATTCAAGACCTTATTAATTCTAAGGTTATTTCTATTGATGCTCAAGTCAATCATACTAATAAGTTTGATGAGTTTCCTAATCATAATTCATAGATTTACACTAATCCTTTACCTTCACTCTCAACAAATGTCATTAATCAACAACCTTCTTCTAATTTCTATATTTCTTATGATGATTAGATAGAAGAAGAAAATAATGTGGTTAATCATGTTCAGTTAGAGTCTCCACTATTATAATATATAGTCCACCAATATAATTAAGAGAGTGGGGGAGGGGGTGTTCAATCAGTTATCCTACTATTATCACAATTATAAACCATATAAAATATTAACCATATGAGCAATATAATTAGAATCTAAAACAAGATACTCATGCACAATAACACCAAATATGTTAACTAGGGAAACGCTTGATTCGAGGGAAAACCTTGATGTGGATGGTACCCACAGGATGATGTAGTAATATAAATATTCTTTATTAGAGGATAGACCACATTAAGAGTCTATAAAAACATTTAGTACATATCAATCCCTACTAGGAGACTTTGAATCCATGTTAGGAGATTCCAAGCCTATTAGGAGTTGTGTTAACCCTATTAGGAGTTGTAGGAAGTAGATGGTGTTGGAATTAACAATGAGAAAGTAAACTCTAGGGTGGGGGTGTGAATCAGTACTTCAAAACTTTAACCATAAAAAATTCACCACAAATCCATCTTATTATTTAGCATGAAAAATAAAATAGCTAACTACACATGTTCATCCATGCCATTAAACAAATAACACATAACAGAATAAGTTTGTTACCCAAAAACCCTCCAATGAGAAGGTAAAAATGGAGTGGGGATGACACCCACAATTCTTCACTACTACAATTGTAAAGTGTATCCAATGAAGGTTACAATTTTTTGATCATAAACTATGATCTTCTTTGTGAAAGTTCTACCTTGTTAAAGGCTTACAAAAACTATTAAATCTTACTATGTTAAAGGAATTCAACACCCTACTAAAAATGTGCCTTGTTAGAGGACTCAAACTTGCAATAAAACAAGCACTTGGTTATGAGATTTACACAAGGCTATTAAGACTACTCTATTAGCAGATTTTTAATGATTCACCTATTAGAATGTTTCAATATTGATCCTTTAGTTATCACCTCTTTGTGTATCGAGGAAAGATATCCTCCAACACCTTTTTCACATCCTCCATTTTGGTTGCTAAGTCAACTTGTCTGAGTGCAATAGAACTATAAATATTTTCAAGAACTTTAGAGTGAAACTTCTTTTCATACCATTCTAGAAGTTTAACATTGAAATTTAGGTCTTCATCCCTGATCTTATCATCTATATTGACTAGTTTCTTAATGATTGGTTTTTCCTCACTAAGCTCTTGTAGACTAAATGCATCATATATATATATATATGATGACATGAAGTATTTTCTTCTACTTATGCTCGCAACTCTTGATGTTTCTTCCTTTCAAGAACTTCCTAACTTCCTGTAGAGTACTCATTTGTTCTGTTGGGACTAAAAATTGCATGGTCAATTTTGAGTACCTTTGAGAAAATTGAGCCCTATAAATGCTTTTAAATGTCTATGTACCTGGCTACACCTTTGAGCCCCATGAGGTGTTTAATGTTTCTAACACCATCCATTAAGCCTATCCACATGTTTCATGATGATAATTTTTCATTTCGAGCCATTTCATGAAGTCCCATTTCAAGCATTTGTCAAATCTGCATTTTCACCTAAGTGTCAAACAATGATAGGAGGGCATGTTTGCATTTGAATATCTTGCATTTAGAAATGTTTCATGACTCACTGCTTTGGGAATGTCTAGTGTCCATACCTAAGAGCCTATGTTTCAGATTTTGAGTCATTTCGAGTTTGTTTGACTAGGTTTTAAATCCCTCAAAGTTGATAGTTTACTGTTTTCATGCTAATGCACTTTGCACACATTTTTGGGAAGCCCTATTTGATGTGTTATAACATTTGACTAGTTGACCAAAATGGGAAAATTCCTATTTTTTTTCATTGTATATTCAAAGACTTGTTATGTTTCAACTTTTAAGTCTTGACGAATCCATCTGCACACTTTTCAGGGTCCATTCCGTTTGCAAAAAATACTTTTCTGTCATTGTTTCAATCTACAAAATTCCAAGTAGCCTACTTCAGACCTTCACAAAACAACCCTCGTGATTCGTCATAAGCCCAAATTGTAGATCCATACTCACCTTGTGAAAAAGTACTATTGCCCCAATTTTCGTCTTCCCAAGTGTCAGTTTACCTAGTTTTTGAAGCCGATTATGAACCCAATTTAGTGTTTTCTGACATGTTTTCTTGCAAGCAGTTCTGAAAGGGCAACTTCGAGAGTGAATATCTTTTGACTCCAAATTTTTCATGAGACAAGATTCAATAGGGTAAAATTATACATAACAGAGATTCTATATGTTCGATTTCAGAGCTCAGTTAGATGTTCTGGTCAATTTTTAAGGCCAGTCAATGGACCTCCTAGCGCAAAATTAACAGGTTGCAAAGAAAGTGATAAAATGGGTTTTTAATGACAGATTATTAATCGAACTTGTTTCTAATCAGTATGAGATGGTGAATGAATCAATTTTGCAGTTCAGTTGTCTAGAAATGAAAAAAAAAATAGCCAGACCCACTTCGGGCCCAACTAATTGTATCAGACTTATACAAGATGAGAGATATCTATGGTGAAATTAATCAAGCATCCAAATGCAATTTAGTTATATGAGGTCATGGCCAATAAGCCAAAATTTTACATTATTCTTGAGTTTTATCTAGAAGCAGCACCATGTTCCCAAACTCCTTGCATTTTGCCTATGGCAAGACCTGGTAGAGACCGAGGTAGTCGACAAGTAAAGTTGAATATCTAATCACTCTGGTGTAACTCTTTCGAATCTTGAGGACATAATAGTTAACTATAATGTTACATTTATATCAAACTTTAGGCCTATTATTAACCAGACTATGTTGAAGGAAATAGTGTTTAGGATGAAGGAAGTTTCTAACCACAGTAAGTTTGGTGGCAAAGATTTTTTTTATGATGGAGAACTTGTTAAATCTGAAGACATTGGGTCTTTGTAGTCCTTTGTTCATCTCAAGATGGTTTGACCTTTATTAAGAGTCCAAGCAGAATTAACCATGAGGAAGGAGATAGAGATTTAAATGGTTTATTACACTAGTGATTATGATGATTCCCCAAATTAATAGTGACTTCAAACACCTTGGGAATTTTCATGTTGCTTGCAGCGAATGCATCCTATACAACTTCATATGCTTTTTCTTGCAATATGCATGACATCTCCTCCTATAGCTTTGCATCCTACCCAAGCACCTTAATGATTATTGAAAACATTGTGCTTATAAATGAGGTTAACGGGCAGAGCCTCACATAAAAAACTAAAGAGCTCACAACAGTCAACATAGAGAAAGCCAATCTTCTAGCATCTTTAGTATTTTATTTAAAGTCAGCGGTTGAGCAGCTTTGAGTTATCTTTATATTCCATCATGTTGTGTTTTCTTTCCACCTTGTTGGTTTTCCACATAGTAGGATTTTGTCCCTGTCACCACAATGAATATGTATTTTCTTTCTTGTGATGGTTTCACTCTTCCGCATTCATATGCACACAAAAACATAAAGCACCAAGGCAAAAGACCCCAAGCAGTAAATAAAGAAGCATCATCCAATTAAGGAGACCCTATGCTTTAGAGGGAGCTAACAACATATAAATCTGCAGTAGCAACTAGAAAAGATATGGAGGCCAAAGAGGAGCTAACTTGGGGAATGCATTGAAGGAGTCACAGATTAAAGGAAAGGGGAGGCGTTAATAGGCAATAAAAAATGTAGGAAACCTATGTACATACAATTGAACAAAGCACGCAGCCATAAGAGACTTAGAAGCTATTGGTAGGTGAGGTGATTCACACATTATTATATTTTCAAAGAGGAGTTGGCACCTTGAAAGGGACAAAACTCGTATGTCAGCAGAGCTAACGACATTAAGAAAACTCGTATGTCACACAACTCATGCAAAGTAAATCCACTATCATATGAAAAGAGGAACTCACACGAATGCAAAGTCAAAGTCCCACATCTTGAAGTGAAATACCCCTGTTTCAGCATAAAAATAGACTAATGCCAAATGCAACCACATAGAGAAAGCCTATTCCACACCATAATATGCATTGTAGGCATGTTAGGATAGGAGTAAAATCTCATTAAAGGCTCTGGCACAAAAAGACAGAATGCACACAGTCAAAAGAGCAGTCTGACCAAGGAAATTGAGGCAATAGTATATAAAAGCCACCCAAGTAAAAAGGAAGCCCGCAGATAGCCAGATGAGTAGTCGACATGAGGAGGAAGAAAGTTCAAAATAAAATCACACTTTTAAGGAGAGAGGCCGCCCACACAAGATTGAATCAATAGGTTTAAATGAAGATGCAAAGACCATGTGAAAAAAAGACACATCATAGATGAAAATGTAGAAGCAAGGCGCACATATTCCATAGGAGTACTTCTAAAGCTTTAATGCCACATTGGGTGGGTAAAGAAGTTTCTAGTTTTTTAAATAGAGGAACACACACAAATTTAAAAGACTTGAAGATAAAGGCTTTTGAAGCCTAAAGTTCATTTGTGGGACTTGTGCATGGAAAAGATAGTTGGAGGTCGCCTTTGACAAAATTTTGAATAAAGTGCCGAACAGGATGATGTGGCAGTGAAGCACAAGATTGTGCCACGTGGCACATCCTATGGTCACCGCATTCCCACATTATCAAGTTGCGTGGAAGATAAATAATGAGGGATTGCAGGTGTGTGCCACATGATGGTGGGTCTCGGATGGTACGGTGTGGCGATGACATTCAAGGCCAATAGAGATGATGAGGTGGCAGGTTGGGTAGCTAATCAGACATTGCCACGTGGCATCAGTCAATAGAGGGTTGACCACAGATGGAGGCATAGGGCAAAAAACAATTTCTTTGTATGGTTTTTTTTTGTTAAAATTTTTTTTTCAAAATAGTTGCACGTTGAGAATTTTGAAATCAAAAGACCATTTATTCTAAAGTTTTAACTTTAGAGAATTTTAAATTTTTGAAATTTTAAAATGCAAACCTGAGTTTTATAGCAAGGGAGTCATTTTCAAATCGACTTTCTGGAGGTTTTTGAGAGGCCAAATAGGCGATGTTATATATCGTCGGAATCAGGAGGATCTAAAATTTCTGATTATGTAGTTGGTTTTTGCACAGGAAGTAGTTAGTTCAAGCTACAAGAGGTTTTCTTTTAGAATTCTAGATTGCAACAAAATTTAGGTATTGAAGTTTAGTTGTGATTTCCAGTGAGGTAATGACCTGAATGTGGGTAAAGTATGGTGAAAATATAGTTGGGGTCAATCTTGATCACATCTAAGTCTGTTAGATGGGAATTTCACTAGCACTTCATGAAGTGATCAGATATTTTGGTGATTTAAAGAATTCCATCATTGAACTGAGATATTTAGA
This sequence comes from Cupressus sempervirens, assembly GCA_028749045.1. Classification (NCBI taxonomy): domain Eukaryota; kingdom Viridiplantae; phylum Streptophyta; class Pinopsida; order Cupressales; family Cupressaceae; genus Cupressus; species Cupressus sempervirens. The sequence goes on from CM053786.1 coordinate 820,666,964, forward strand.
AGTTTGTAACAGAATATTGATGAAATCAAATCAAATTAGATGGAAGAGAGAGGTTAGAGAGAGTCTTTTTAGTTGCAGGAGATGGACTTCTAAGTGGATAGATGGTAGTTTCATGTGAGATCTAGGAATTCATCTAGCCTATATCATTCTTTCTTTCTTTCATTGTAAGTGTTGGAATTTTGGAAAGCTTTCTCTGGAATGAAGATAGTAAGTAGAACTGGCCTTGGAATTGATGAATTTTGGATGGAAGATCTGGGATGTGCTGGTTCTAGACCATGAAGCCTTGCTTTGGCTGCTATACCCCTTCCCATCCCATCAATTTCTCATTCCTACCATTTTCTCTCTTGTATGAAAGCATATGTTATTATATAGTCTGGTTTATTAGGTGATTTGTGAGTTAATTTCATGCATTTTCATGTATTATTTCATGCAAATTAATACAAAGGACAACAAGGGTTGAGTTTCATGTTAAATCTTGTCTCCATTCTCAGTTGAGTTGTGGTGTTTTATGATCTTTGAACAAAGAGCCTAGGTCATAGTTGTAGTCCCTTAAGGTTGTATGTTGTTTCATTGTTACTGATGATTCAAGGAATTGTGTAAATGCTTTGGAGATTCAACAGGGTTGCAAGTTTATTGAGAAGGATATCAGGTAAGAATGAGATTTGAAATGAACATTGATGTCTATTTGCAAAGTGAATGGATAGATCATATATCTAAATATATGAATAAGTATCAGATATCAAAATGCATGAGGGAGATTCATGAATTTGCCCAATGGATCAGGCACTTATCAGATACAAGGTCATTAAATTGTTGTCCATGCATGGTTTTTATCCTCTTTCCCCCACCCACACAAAATCAAAATCAAAATCATCTTTGCATTTTATGTTAAAGGACCTAAATAAAATGCCCTCACTCAGCTTGTGAATATTCTAGATTTGAATTTAGCTACTGTAGATCTGTGTCATTTCATAAGCCATTAGGAGATATAAGGGTTGTATCTGCTTTGTGAGATTCAAGAATATGTTTTGCACTGGTACCATATTGATTGAATCTAAGGTCCACCTACCTAGGTTTAGCAGAGCCTAAAGTAGAAGAAGGGTCAAGCCTTATAGTTTTCCCAGTATCTAAAATGATGTGTTGAAAATGGGAGTTAGCTGCCCCTAGATGTGTCATCTTCTCATCGGGATAATTGAAAACCCTCCAATTTTTTCAAACACCAACATGTTCTATGGTGATTGTTGGAATATGAAACTTTGGTAGTTCAATCACCTCATCTAAGTTTACACCTCCATAAGATGTACCTTCAACATACTTAGATGTGCTAGGACTAGGCCTTGATATTTGTAGGGGTGTAGCATCTATACTCGGCTGTTGAAGAGTTTGACTAGTAGGAGGTAATAAAGAAACTAGTAGGTTAGCCAAGGTCTGTATAGCAATTTGTTCCTCTCCCTTAGTAGTTGAAATTGACTTTTTAGTCCTATCCTTCTCCTTCAATTTTTTGTCATCTTCACCTTGCAATTGTGAGATATGTGTAGGGCTAGCTTCTTGACCAATGTGGGCTTCTATTCCATCCTTCTCAATAGTTAATACTACTTTCATTAAAGGATTTGGGACTAATGTGTTGATATTTGGTGTCACTGTATCCTTTACCTAATATACCACAATGGGAAATGCAAGTTGTGTATCAATTGTGACATTTTCCTATTCATTAACTTCTATATATTGAGGGGGTAATTTAGATGTTTCTTGTGATTTCTCCCCTGCAGATGCCAATTATGCCTTCTCAATCTCATATACTCTCACCAATATAGGATGGCTACATAATTTAGCTATAGTGGCAGAGTTAATCAAAATTTTCTTCATGTCTTCATCCATCAAGGGATTGATGTTTTGAGTAGAGTTATCAAGAATATCCTTAATTTGTATTGAGTCTTGGTGACTCACTTGGTCTACATGTGGGGTACTAGCACTCGACACTTGTACCTCTAGTATATTCTAATCATCCTGCTACTTTTCATCAGCTATGGCCTCTACTATTTTTTCTATTTTAGTGCCTCCCACATGACCATCCTTGACTTGGACTTATTTTCCTTATTCATCTTTCTTATCTCCAACTTACTTGGGAACTTGATTGCTTGGCTTTATTGTTGTCAACCCATAGATATTTTTCCATATTTGGGTGCTCTATTTGACAACCTCTTCAATTTTATTTTTCAAAATGTTAAAAGCTCTATATTTGGGGGTAAATATCCCCTTGAATTTTTTTATAGCTTTGGTCATCATTTCCTTATCCAAAGTAGGAAAAACTCATGCAAGTGTAGTCTCCCTAATTTGTCTTTCTATTGTTAAAGTATACTACCACTTCTACCCAACTCAATCATAAAGACCCTTTGGTATTGAGTTGGCAATCTCTATAGCTGTGGTCTTAAATATAGCCATCATCTTATATATAGCTCCTTCCACCTTATTCTAATAAACCTTTCCTAACTTATCAAATACAACATGTGAAAAACTAGACAAATCTACATTATTCTTAACATTTTCACACAAGTTGTCTATATTTGATGAGAGATTGTTGCCTTATCACCTTAAATTAACTAATGTCATTTGATTCTATCTTCTCCTCATCTAACTTAGCTACTAGAGTTTATTTTATCCATTCATATGTCTTCTTTGTAGGTTGGCTCAGCTCTACTAAGCCAGTAGATCTCTTTCTTTTTTATTTATCTACCTCCTTTACTTGCTTGGCAACTTCCCTTGTGCTTGGCCTAGTAGCAGCTACTATTGGCTTTTGTTGTGAAAGCTTCACAAGATTCTTCTTGGGTTCATCTACTTCATTCTCCTTTGCTTTTTTCTTCTTCTTCATTTCAAATGGCTTAGGTGCTTCCTTCACTTCTTCTTCCTTAGCACCTTCTACATTTTCTCCTTGAACTTCTCCTTTACCTAGAGTGAGTGCCAATGGGGCTTCAGCTTGATGTTCTTCTTCATCATTTTCATCTTCTTCTTCTTTCTCTCCCCCTTAATCAAATCTCTCCTTAAGCTACTTTACAAGCTTTTTCTTTCTTTCTTATCATAGTAGTTGTCATCAAATCAATGATCATGCTTGATTTGGCTTCCTCATAGTTTCTAAATGAGGTGGAACTCTTATCAACTTCCTCTAATAGTAAATCTATAATAGTTGTATATGCCTCATCTACATTGAATTCATAAGGTAAGGGCTTTAGCCATCTAACCCTAGGTCTGGTTGCCTACACATATGTGTAATCTGCATCAACTAGAAATAAAGCATCATTGAAGTATTGTTCAACTAGTGATACAAGAATCCTTAGCCTCTATTACAAAGTCTTCTTGAAGTCCCTAAAGTAGCTTGTAATTACTACTTCAAAATTGTCTCCAAGCTACTCAATTAGATCTACAATCTATAATGTCACTATCTTGTTAGTCTTCGACACTATTTGACCAAATGTTGGAAAAATATTTTGCACATAGAAGAATATGCAAACAAGTAGTGAACCAAATTTTCATTGTGCACTCTTTTTCTTTCTTATGGCCTCCAAGTTTTTTAATAATGCTAAAGTTTTAACCTAACAAGGTCATAAGTGTGGTCTTTCTTCACTATCTTATATCCCAAATCCAAAGCCATGCAAGATATACTATTTAATCTTTTCAATTGAAATAACTTGTGAGAAATTACTCTCATTGCAAGGGGATCTAAAATTGTGCCAATGAATATTCCTCTCTTATTCCATACTACGCCTATATTCCTCTCAATTACCTCCTTTGCATCACTTTGCATATTTTTAGGTCTATTTAGGGTTCGATACCCTAATACTCAATTGATGATCCTTTCGGTGATCTTAATGGGTTTTTTTTCCAACCAAATGAAATTGTTATGAATATGGCTCAAAACAATGTCTATCCAATGGTTCTTAAAGACTTGAGGAAAATCTAGGGCTCAAAACTCATACATAAATATTTGACGAGAAGGATATACTTCAAACAAGATGCTTAAGGGAAATGATGAAATTTATTACTAACCACTTGATACACAAGAAGGGATTTTGAATTGTTACTTTATTTAAGATTTGAAGGTAGTTCAACAACATTCATCAAGACTAGTTGAAAAATAATCTATAGAAAAATGCTATGAAGGACTATTAAGGAATCACGACAACACTTTTTTGCATAAAACTCCAACCTTCTTGTCCCCACATCTTGGGAATCCTTATAAAGAGAAGGCTTGCACCAAGCATTAGATGGGAGAGTACATGTCAAAAGACTATTGGACGAATATAGAGATGCTTTTAGAAAGTTACATTTTTACAATTTTTATATTTAGGTAAAACTAAGAAGATGGTTGCGAGATCAGCTAGGTGGCAACTATTGTAGGAGCCTTTAAATAATTTTGTTTATCCTCTGATGTCTTTAATCATGTAAACCTTCAACCACCTCCAATAATAGATCCATGATATTCTCAACTTCTTCCACTACTTCATCTCCTTTCTAGGGCCATTCAAAATATATGATTTCATCCAAACCTCTCCTTCTACTTTACTCCATTTGAAATCAAATCTCCAAATTGAGCCTTGTTCTAGCTCTACAAATTTGAAACTTGAATCCATTATTTTCTTCCACCTTTAGTCAATCTCTAGTTGTCTACCTAGTAGGAGCCACATGTCACTATTTGATAGGTTGGAATCATCACCTTGTCACCTTTTTGCATCCTCATAGCTATATTTCATTGTTGACCAAGTTGACTACAATGATGTGCTTACTCTTCATTCTTACCTTTATCATGCCTTCACACTTTTTTATCTCTTTTCTTTGTTCATGACCATGAGAAAAGATTAAATTTTAACCTTTTATAGCTTCACAGATCTTTTCTCTAACTCTTAAGTTCAGCCCATGACTTTGTGATCTCCTTATTTTCATGCTTTGTCATTGCTTCACCACTCATCTTCACTAACACTTTTTGATATCATAACTGAGTAACCACCTACATTCTCTTATCATTTTAACCTATCCACATAGTTATAGTTTAAAACCTCTTTCAATCCTTAACCACATGACCAAGGGAATAAATATCTTTTAACTGAGTTTTCCATATCACAGATTATTCTAAGTAACTACCACTTGACATCCCAAATATACGATCACATATATTTCTTTCATGTTGAGTTCTTTGCAATGGCACTAACTTCCTTGCTCTTATACTTCTTAATTACTTGACTTAGCAAATAACAGTTTTCATGACTTCTTTTGGCTTATTCACCAAGTTGTAGCTTGAGGTCTAATTACATCATAAACCACTATAAAACCTAGAAGACTGCAACTTAACTATTGATCACCTAGTTGCAACCTAACTATTAACTTTGATGTTTGAACCCACGACTATGCGATCCATACATTTTCATAGCTTCACTACCATGACCACGGGTTAGCAATTTAACCATATGATAAAGAAACTAAAGGTTTTTGTAGTCTCACACCCTTAACCCTGGGTCAAATTAAATAATCTATGATCGAGCAAAAATATTAAAATTGACTGCAACATGTTTGACCTTTTGCATAGCTGTGACTTGAAACATTGAAGCTCATTTTGATGGAATCACATCAATTCGTTAGATCTTCTTTCATTTTATGAATAACTCCTTTGAAGATGGCCCTGGCAATGATATGACTGAAGGATTCCTCATGTACTAGCACTACCTATTAACATTTTCATGACTGCCTAATCCCTTCTTCCACTAACCATTGTGACCCTACAATAAAGAGACCATATATGCCTAGTCCACCATTTCCATGTGTTACTATGTCACTATCTCACTTTGATTAAACTTTATACATCTCCATAAAGCAAGAAAGAATTAATCCTTGATTTGCATCTAACTAGATGGCTGAGAAGATGAGTCAATATTTCATACTTGAAAATTGGAAAGGGGCCTGCAAGACAGGTGTCTACTCATCATTCATTCACAACCTAAACCTTAGGTTTTGCATTTAACCCCACAATAGTGTGAACAAATTTTTTTTTTCTACATTGCTACTCTAACCCCCTAGTCATCTTGACCACACGTGACTATGTGAAAACCATAATCTTGACTATTGAGAATTCCACATCATCACCACCCTTTTGATAGTTAGGCCATAACTACTTGCAATCATGCAAACACGTATGAATCACAAGATCACAGCTTAACTTTGACTAAGCATAAAACACACAAATATAAGGGGTCAAAAAACTTAGGGATATAAGAGGTAAATTAAGACCAAAATTTTGTGTATCCCTAAATAATATAAGAATGTGGGTCATGGGTACCACCCTAGATGTTTGAGACTGGTCAACATTTCTACCAATTTGCACGGTGATAAAAATTAATAAGATTTTTGGTGACTTCTGCTATATGACTACCTACTAGACATCAAACTAGTAGCCTTAGATAGTCTATTGGGCATAGAATAAATTCAAGTGTGATAATGGGTTTCAAAACCAAGTGCTCATGTTCAGATGTATGCATTTGGGTTTGTACATGGGCTACAATAATGGATATGAATTTGAGGACATTGTTACATAGGTATGCATGTGACATACTTTGTTTCTAAGCTCTTTGAAAACTTAGGAACCTTTTATTGAAAGAAAGAACACTAGAACTAAAGCATGCCTATGCTAGAACAATACTTAGGGGAAAATGAAAGAAAGAAAACTATATACAAGAAGAGACCTACAGATCACACCTCAAAGAAAAGTTTGAAGTGTATCTCATTCATAGGGATTGGAAAAAAATCTCCCTCCTTAGTCAAAAGTTGGTAGACATTGTGTTCTTTGCACTCTAACATTATGAATGGCCATGCCCACATGTGATCAAACTTGTTATGGTGACCTAGTCTTCTTTTTAAGGCATCCCAATGTAGAACCAAATCTCCTTCCTTAAAATTTATGAGCTTAGATTTCTTGTTGAAAACCTTGTTAGTATGAATCTATTGGTATTCTATTGTATGTAATGATTTACTCCTTTCTTCTTCTAGCTCTAGTAATTTAGCATACCTCAACTTTAATGGATCATCCACTTCAAAAAGCATTCAATTACCTACCAACTCTAATGAAGGGAATTCTATAGAAATAGGTAGCTTGGTTTGTTTCCATTAGAGTAAATAATTATTTATTAATTATTTATTCTATTACTTAAGTTTACTTAGGTTAATGCATTAGTTAATAATTGTAGTTGATGGTTGTTGACAACATAGGAGTTTGTTCCCTTCTAGTTTATTCCACCTTTTTGTGGAAGTGTGCTTGGTTGTCAACCTTATCTTCTAGAACTTTTTAGCTTGTTCTACAAGCTTCCTTGAGGCTTTTATATTCAGTCTCTCTCTCTCTCTCATTGTAAATTCATTGACATAGCAATTTCATTTTTCCTATTGTGAAATATTTTCTCTTGTATTGTTCACTTCAAGCTCTTGCTCCCTTGGTTTCTCTTCAGCAAGCTATTTGCATGTAGGTGATCTTGGCACACTGTAGAGTCTAATTTTATCAACTCCTACATGGTATTGGAGCCTACCTACTGCTTCTTGTTCGAGGGATTTTTGAAGTCACGATTCAGAGACACAAACCCTAGTTTATTTATGCATTTTTCTTCAATCTAGGGGTAGAGTGATTTTTTAGAGCACTTTGAGCCCAAACAGATGCTACCATTAGATCTAGAAGGCTAGTTATAGTCAAGATTCATATAAAATTTGTAATTTTCGCTTTTGGGCATTAGGGGAAAAAAATTTAGCCCCCCTACAGGAAGTCATACGGACTGTACGAACTAGATAGTTTTAAAAAATAAAGAAAAGGGTGGCCATAGTAGTAGAACTTGTGCACCACCACAAGGCTAACTATGCACCACCTGCACTCTGTTGACAATTAGCTACTATGCCCACACAATACTCAGCCCTTGCTACCGCTAGCACACAACTGCCACCCTATGTCCACTAGCGGTGCAGTTGTTGTTCTGCTAGGTTCTCCTCTTGGGTGCCACTGTCACCAATGTTCTACTGCCTATCACCACTCTAGTGGTGGCATCATCATTTTCTAGGCTTACATCAAAATTTTACAACAATTGACATCATTTTTAGGCACCACGTCACCCTTCCCTATCTATTGACATCATCACTGTCGGACCCCATGCTGATGTCATTTTTTGGCCAAGTGACATCATCTTTTTGGCTGTTGATGCTAGCAAATCGGTGAAAAAAAAAATTTTGACGATGGCTAGGTGATGATTGTACGGGCGTCAAATTTAATCTAGTGACTTTATTTTTCTAGCAAGGTCATCTTTTAGAGCAGCTGCCATTTTTTGGTCATAACTTGAGCATACAGAGGAATTTTTTCAATCTAAAAGAAGCACTAGAAAGATGACCCAGAGATGGAGACAATGGTGTTTTTTTCATCACATTTTGAGTTTATTTGGGCTCCCATTTTTTATGTCAAAATAGAGCCTTTTGTTTCCTTCTTCTCTACATCTGGAATCCGAGTTTTTTTTCAATTTTTCTTGCTTTCCATAGTTATTTTTTGTGGTATTTGAGGGATATCATTATCTATTGTTGGGGGGGGGGGGGGGGGGGGGGGGGGGTTGTATTTTCTTTTATGTAATTTAATTCAAAATAAGACCCTTCTACTTTTTTCTTCTTCTCTCTCAATGGCGAATCCATCTATGACCCATCTCACACCACACAACTAGCACACCTAGAAGACACAAATGACTCAACTTCTCATTTCAAGGGGCTTATGGTCATGTATAGATGAGAATCAACCTATTCTTACATGCCCTTTTGAGGTTCTTTAGCATGGGAATAAAATGGACGAGGCCATGGGATTGATTGCACTTAACATCTCAAACAATCTATTATTTCACTTGGATGGTTTGACCACTCCACAGGCTTATTGGCTCAAATTTTAGACTTTTTTTGGCATAGTGAATGAGTTTCAAGAACTTTAGCTTGATGTAGAGTTCACTTCTTTGTCACTAGCTAGCTTTCTCACTATTGAAGAATTCTTGATGAAGTTCAAATCTCTATGTGCAATTTTACAGGGATGTGGGAAACCCAAAACAGATGATGAAGTGCATTTTTTCAATACTCTCAAAGTTGTGAGGATAATATTAGATTTTTTCTTCTACTTTCTACTCCACTATGGATGCCCTTAGTGACAGACATAGGATGCCTACATTTGAGACATTTTGTGATTGGTTGACTTAGGAACAAGCAAAGATCCAATAGGTGGATGCCTCTAGCTTGTCCAGCCAAGCATTGGTTGCTCAAAATTCCAAGGAGAAATCAAAGAAGAAAGGAACATCAAAGAAAGACACATCAAAATTTTATCCTAAGCCTCTAGCTACTCCTCTAGCAAACCCTTCAAAAGGTAAAGATTCTTCAAAGTCTGATGAGTCTACCTCCAAGACCAAGAAGAAATCCAGTGAGACCTATAGTTTTTGTGGCAAAGATGGACATCTCATTTCTAGGTGTTGGAAACATTTGGAGGTTTTAGAGGAAGCCATGAAGGAGCATCATATTTTATCCCCTTATTCTTCATCCCCCCTGTAGGGAAAGGTCATGCTCTTTCTGCTCGAGCTATGACTTTAGGGCCTACATGGATTCTTGATTTCGGTGCCTCTCACCATATGAAAAAAACTTCTAAGTTGCTTACTTCACTTTCTCCTTATCCCACCACATAGATTTCCATTGGGAACTCTTCACAACTTTTAGTTATGGGTTCTAGTTTTATTGCACTAGCTGGGGGCTCTCTTCAGGATTTTATTTGTGTCCCTAACATTTTGATGAACCTATGCTCCATCTATCAGATTTGCTTCTATGGCTCTAGTAAGAAAATTTAGTTCTCACCACATGATGTGGTTACCTAGGACTTACATGATTATGAGATGATTGTGGCTACTGGGAGTGGTGACTCTACATCTTGTCTCTATAGATTTGATGGATTTGAGTCTTCTAATGACACAGGTTCATGTTTAGTTGCACATGTAGATTTAGTAAAAAAACTTTGGCATGAACATTTTGGACATGTCAATTATAGATATCTTCAGTAGATGAGCATAGAGGCACTAATTCTTGGGCTTCACTAGATTTCCTATCCATATGGTGTTTGTTAGGGTTGTACACTTAGCAAGCAACATAGGGATTCTTTTCCACATGGATGAGCCACTCATGCTTTGGTACCTTTGGAGTTGATTCATAGTGACCTTATGTCATTTCCTACTCCTTTTTTAGGTGCCAGATATATGCTTACATTCATTGATGACTTTTCCAAATGCACATGGGTGTACTTTCTTAAGTACAAGTTTGATGTCTTTGATTCATTTCAAGTCTTTAACAAATTTATAGAGAGGTAGTCTAGTCTTTCTATTCAATGGATATACATGGATAATGGGGGGGAGTATGTGAACCAAGATTTCAAAGATTTTTGTTTTGAGTATGGTCTTTAGCACTAGTTTTCAGTGCCCAACACTCCTTAACAGAATGGTGTGGCTGAGAGGAAGAACAAAACACTTTAGGAGATGGCTAATTGTATGATTTAGTCCAGGTCCATGGATTCATGTTTTTGGGTAGAGGCAGTCAATTGTGCCAACTATATTTAGAATCGAATGCCTCACAAGGTAGTTCAACATATGACTCCTAAGGAAGCTTGATCTCATGTCAAGTTTGATGTATCATCATTCCACGTTTTTGGGAGTGTAGCATGGGCATTTTTACTTGATGCTTAAAGGAAAGCAATGGAACAAAAGTGCCAACCACTTATTTTTGTTGGCTACTCTGAGGATGTTAAGGCCTATAGATTATTTGATCCTAATTCCAAAGAGGTCCTATTTTGTTGAGATGTCCAATTTTATGAGAGCCCTCCTAGAGTTCATACGTCACTTCCAACACCTACTTCTCCTCCCACTACTCCCTCCTCTTTTCCAATTTGTTCCATGGATGATGAGGATGATGATCATGGTGATCCCCATTTACCTCCACCATAGGATCCTCCCTAGATGCCTAAATGGGCTCGAGCTATAGTTGAGGCTATAGGATCTCTAGCTAGTGACCCTTCCACTTCCTATCACACTCGTTCTCATACTATAGGTTCTAGTCTTCTTAGTCATGCTATCAATGATGATCCTCAAACATTTTCAGAAGTGACAAGACATTCTAAATGGGACAGTATAATGGAGGAGGAATATTCTTCTTTGATGAAGAATCACACAAGGGATCTTTTTCCTCTTCCCAAGGGGAGAAAGCTAGTGCAATGCAAATGGATCTATCATACTAAGTATGTTGCTGATGGTTTGATTGATAAGCATAAGGCTCATCTTGTTGCAAAGGGTTTTTCATAGGTTGAGGGTATTGACTACACTGACACATTTGCCCCTATCGCCAAGATGAATTCTATCCACCTTGTCTTATCCCTCACAACTTTACAGGGATGGCCTATTTATTAGATGGATGTGAAGAGTGCCTTCTTGCATGGTGATATCACTAAGGAGATTTATGCAGGATTCCTCCTTGGTTTGCAAACTTTGATGCTCATTGTATGGTCTCAAGAAAGCCCCTCAGGCTTGGTATGAGAAGATGGAATTTTTCTACTTTCTATAGGCTTCACTCACTACCATTCTGATCTCACAGTGTACATTCAACATCTTGGAGATGAGATTTTTATTCTTGTTCTATATGTTGATGATCTTATCCTCACGGGTAGCTCATCATATATGCTTTAGAATGTTAAGCATGTATTCATGAACCAATTTGAGATGATTGATCTTGGTTTGTTGCAATATTTTCTTGGCCTCTAAATTGTTCAGTCCTCTACTAGGATTTTTATGTATCAACAAAAGAATGCTCTTGACATGTTTTGTCACTTTGACATGCTTGATTGCAAGCCTGCTCCCACACCTTTTCAATCAGGTATGACTTTGTCTACCTCATGCTCTTCACTTTCCATGGATGCTACTTTGTATTAACAATTGGTTGGCAGCTTTTCGTACCTAAGACACACTCATCGTAATCTCTCCTTTGCAATTGGCCTTGTCTCTAGGTTTTCGTAGGACCCTCATGGGAGTCACTAGCAAGCTACCAAGTGTATTTTGTGCTACATTGAGGGCACACTCAAGTATGGAATTCATTACACCATGAGGACTCGACACATTGTTGGCTACACTAACTCAGATTGGGTTGGTGATTTCGATGATCGAAAGTCTACTTCTAGCTTCATGTTTTGTCTTTGCTTTGGTCCTATCACATGGTCATACAAGAAGCAACATGCTCGAGCACTTTCATCTATAGAGGTTGAATACTGAGCCATAGTACTTGCTATTTAGGAGGCTTTATGGCTTTGAGAGTTGATCACTAATTTTGGTTTTCCTTTCGATTGTCCCACTATTTTTTGGTGCAATAATCAAAGTGTCATCCATATTTCTTGCAACCCAGTGGAGCATTAGTGTACCAAGCACATTGAGCTGCATATGCATTTCATCTGTTAGTTGATCCAGGATGGTGTTATTTCATTAGACTACATTCCCACTACTATACAAGTTGCTAACATCTTCACTAAACCTTTTGCATCACCATTCTATCATCAATTACAGTCTATGCTTGGGGTTATGGAAGTTGTCCTTGGGGGGACTAGTTGAGGCCTCCCTTCCCTCACTTCATATTTTTTTTTCAGCATGCTTTTTACCTCTTTTTGGGGGAGGTTTTTTCCCATGAGGTTTTCCCTCTTTCTTCATTTTCAGAGGTTGCATTTCTTTGCATTGTTCATGGGTACCTAACATGGCCTTGTTGCCAGGACCCATTCTGCATTTTCTCTTAGTTTTGTGATCTTAAGGAATTCCCCTAAGTTGCACTTAACGGGGGGTGTTAGAGTAAATAATTATTTATTAATTATTTTTTCTATTAATTAATTTTACTTAGGTTAATGCATGCGTTAATAATTGTATTTGATGAGTTGTTGACAACATGGGAGTTTTTTCCCTTCTAGTGTATTCCACCTTTTTGTAGAAGTGTGCTTAGTTGTAAACCTTATCTTCTAGCACTTTCTAGCTTGTTCTACATGCTTTCTTGAAGCCTTTATATTCAGTCTCTCTCTCTCATTGTAAATTCATTCACATAGCAATTTCATTTTTACTATTGTGAAATATTTTCTCTTGTATTGTTCACTTCAAGCTCTCACTCCTTTGGTTTCTCTTCAATAAGCTATTTGCATTCAGGTGATCTTGGTGCACTGTGAAGTTGGATTTTATCAACTCCTATAGTTTCCTGTAAACTAGAACATAAGGCGAATTGCCAACAATTAGTTTAGGAGTGATTCTATCAAGCCATAAGCCTGATTTCAATTTAGAATGCCAATCACGTTTGTTATCTATGAAAGTCCTTTTCAATATCCTCAACAAGTTTTTATTAGTGCGTTTAGCTAAACCATTGCCTTGGGGATAATAATTTGATGAAGTATTGAGGTAGATTCCATTTTTCAAGGCCCATTTAGTTGTTATTACCCCCACAAATGCTAAAGCATTATCAAATATAATGGAGTTAGGAACTCCAAATATGTGAACCAAATCATCATAGAAGATCAAAATAGTAGTTTCATTGGCCTCCTTCAAAGCTATTACTTCTATCTAGTGTGTGAAATAATTTGTGGTAGTTAGGATCCATTTGTGGCCAATGCTAGAATTTAGATTTATAAGACCCACAAAATTGATACCCATTTCAGAAATGGCTGATCAATAAGTGTAGGATTCAATGGTAAGGGAACCAAATTTTCCTTTCCAAAAAATAATGCACATTTCTTGCATTTTCTTTCCTGGGCATGAACATCTTTAAACAAGTTGGGCCAATAATATCCAACCCTCATAATTTTATGGGTTGTTGTCTTAGGAGAAAAGTGACCTCCTACATCATGGGACAACTCCAAAAAATTACTAGTCTAGTTATCATCAATACAATAGAGGAGGACTTTGATCATATCTTTCCTAAACAAAGGATGATCAACTAATACATAAGGTATAGATTGCAACCTGAAATACCTTCACTTGGCACTATCAAGAAATGGAGGACATTCTTCAATTTGTAGAAAGTGAACCATCTCTTTTAGCTAGCTCTTTGATTGGTCTTCTTTGGGGATATATTGATTAGCAAGGACAATTTCCGCTATATCATCTGTAATTTGAGGCTTCTCATTTTCTAGTTGCTTGCATAAGCCTTTCCCTCTAAGAAGTTTGGTCACTTGAATATCTACATCATATTGCATAACTTGGGTTATCCAACTAGCCCTTTTCTCATTGAGATCCTTGCTTAACAAAAATTCCTTCACACTAGGATGATCTACCATAAGATGAACCTTGTTCCTAGAAATAAAATGTATGAAATTTTTTAGGATTTTTACCATAGCAAGAACATGTTTTTCAATGAAATTGTATTTGTGTTCATACCCCTCTATACCTTTACTAAAGAAAGAAACAAGTTGTTCTAAACATTGATCATTTTACTGAACTAATACTAAATAAATTGTATCCATACTACCATATGCATACAATATGAAGTCTTTTGAAAAAATAGGATTTACCAAGGTAGGAGCAGCTGATAATGCCTCTTTTATTGCTCCAAAACTATGTTTGGCTTCTTTTGACTAGCTAAAAATAACATTTTTCTTAGGCATTGATGTCAATGGTTTTAGTAAGTTACCAATATCTGGAATAAAACATCTTACAAAATTGATTCTCCCAATGAAGCTCTAAAATCCTTTTTAATGATGTGGAAAAGGCAACTCCAAAATGGCTACAACCCTTTTAGGATCAATAGTAATACCCTGCTTGGATATAATATATTCCAATAATTTACCCTCATGGAAAAAAAACACACATTTCTTTGGATTGAGAGATATGACAAATCTCCTACATCTTTCTAAGATTTTTCCAAGATGTTCAATGTGATCTATAGCATGCTTCAAGAAAATTGTGACATCATCCAAATAGATCAGCACAAATTTGTACATCAAATTACTAAAAGCCATTTCCATGGCTTTTTGAAAAAAATTCCCTGCATTAGATAAGCCAAAAATCATCCTTCTATATGTCATAGTACCCCACTATGTGGTGAATGCAATTTTGAACTAATCTTCCTTCTTAACTAAAACTTGATTATAGCTATAGTATCCATCAAGAAGTGAAAGCCTCTCAGAACCTCTCATATATTGGAGCATTTTTTTCATAAATGAAAAAGGGTGATGATCTTTTAATGACACTCTATTAAGGTCTCTAAAGTCAACACATAATCTCAGCTCCCCATTATTTTTTCTAATGGGAACCAAATTTGACACCTAGTTGGTATGCTTGATATGGAATATTATACCTCTCTCACTGAGCTTGAAAACCTCATTTTTCATTAAGGGTTCAAGCTTTGGGTTGACTGGCCTTTGCTTCTACCATATGGGTTTAGAATTGGGTTCTAACTCAATAGTGTGTTGGGCAAGGTGTGGGTTAAAAACCTTAAGATCTACATATTCCCAGGCAAAAACATTTTTTAACTCTTGGAAAAGTTGAATGTAAGATTTCCTTTCTTTAGCAGGAATTGCCTTAATTTTAAATTCTAGTTTTATACCTTTTGACTTGATCATTTATGTTAAACATGGATTCTAGACTGACCTACCCCTTGGAAAATTTATTGGAATTTAGATGTATAATCTAATCACCATACTGATGTCTCACTTAATTTTGATTGGAGGCTAAAAGCATGTCTTCTTCAAGTATAAAATTCAAAATGTTCATCACTGTCAAAAACATACCAATTAACATCATTTTCCAGTATAGAGGGTCTGACCACAACTTTGATATGCTTCTATATATCTTCCTTATTAATTTTTTTAGCTATATCAAACTATGCTCCTATAGCAACTAATTTATCAACATGTTGATTTAATCTTCTAGGGATGGTGACTATATTAAAAGCATGAAAATCTTCAATTATAACCAAAACTCTTATTTTGTAGCTTTTTAATTTGTCATTTTTGGTCATGTGCAACCCTCTAACCTAGTTGAAAACTAACTCACTATCTCCAAACACTTTTATAGATTAGACACCCCTTATTCTAGTCCATTCCAAACCTTGGATTAACCCCTCATATTTAGTTGTATTTTTTGTGCATGCAAAACTAAAATGGAAAGTTACATAACATTTATCTCCATGAAGGGAGATCAACATTGTTCCCCCACCTGAACCATTTTTTTTCCTAGATCCATCAAAGTATAATTCCCAAAGCTTATTTTGTTGCTCAAAATGATCATTTGTGACTTTGAAAAGGTTGGGCATTACTAAACCTACCTCTTGGAAGACATGATTTCCTAGACCAACATCTGTAATATTGTTGGTCCCATCTATTAGGGTTTTTTTTTCCCACTCATCTAACAAGACATCAAGGAAACTACCAACTTGAGTATTTGTATCTTGAGCAACAAGGTCTTCTTCTTGATTGAGCACAATATAATTGGCATTGATCAAACTAGGTGTCTAAGGCTTAATGTGGTCTTTTGCAAGTAACTTAGACATGATTGTTACTTTGGTCCATATCTAGTCCTAAATAACATGTGTGACCAATCTACAGATAAGTAGCCTCCTATATTGGCTATGAATTCTCTTGACAAAAAAAGGGGAAAATATGGAGACAAATATATTACAAAGATATCTTGGGAAATACAAAAGTTGGGACATGGATGAAGTGCCAAATGTGCATTCTTTATGAAACCCACTGTGTTAACACATGAACCATCTAGCTAGACTACACCTTTCTCTAAGGGTTCATACTTTAAACCTAGCTATTTTTTTAATCTTCTTGGGCATAATAGAGCTTGTGGTCCTACTATCTACCATGAAAGTATGAACCAACTTGTTTCCCATAATTAATGAAACATAAAATGGTGGAGGTTTTATATCCTTTCCTTGGATCTAATTTCCCTTCTTGTTTCTATCTTGAGTAATAGCTCCTTGGTTTGTGAATATAAAATTGTGAGGTTCATCAGCAACTTGATTTGGAATATCTATCACCAAGGCCTCCTTCAACAACTTAGTTTGTCTTGGAATAGCTAAAGAACCCCACATAGACATCACAATGTTCATTTTTTTAATATTTTCTATAATATTAAATGGTACAGTGGCATGCACCTTTGATTAGACTTTAGGGATAGTAGGATGTACATGTTGTTGTGGTTGTTCTTGAGTGGCAACAACAAGATTTCTTTGTTGCTCTCTCTTTATCCCTAAAGTGTGGATGGCTTCTCAATTGATAGATCTTTACTTGTCACCATTTCATTGTCTAGGGCCCTCTTCTTTTCTCTAGTATAGACACCACTTGGGGCATTATCTCTATTTACAACACAATATTCTTCATCTTGCTAGTTCATGAATGTATCATCTATAGGAGGAACTTATTGTTGTCTCTTAGCTTCAACATCAGATGTAGATTGTGTACTAGAAGCATCTTGAACCATTAACGTTTGATTAATTACCCCATTGGAGCATATATCTTGATTGTGTTGCTGATTATAAGGGTAATATCAATCGTAGTTTGTTTCTAGGTTATTTTGAGAAGGAACAATGTCTCTAACGGTATCTAAAGGAAGGGAAATATTCAAAGGGCCAAGGTGAAAGGCCTAAAAGGTCTTTGGTTAAAATTTTGCCTATTTGGCAGATATTGACCTTGAAATTTTTGCTAGGCGTGTTGATTTGAAATCTAATTTTGAGATTGGGATGGTTGCCTAGCCTAGAATTGTTTCTTCTTAATATTTACCATCTTATTCGCAAAAGTTTGCATGAGGTTTTCCATTTTAAGTTGGCCATTTCTTATCTCTTCAAGTTCTTGTGAAGGGCCTACAACTACGATTTCTTGGCTTAGAATAGCTGGTAATGGATTAAAAGGTGGTACAATCAAAGGTATATTAGGTTGGATATTTGAATATATGGGAATTGGAGGTCTAGGGGTAATTTTACTTGCTTGAATAAGACTATTATAGAAATGTCATAACCTTGCGGTAATGAAAAACCCCCCATAGATTGCATCATAATAGAAATATTATTATTTACGCTTCTCAAATAATAAAGAAAAGAATGGTTTATTGAAGGCCTTGCTAGGTTTGGTATTCTTCTCTATGTTCTTTTAAATCTATAATTAGAGTCCATCATCTACTCATGAGGAGCACACTTAATGGTTATGAGTTGCTCAATGAGGCACCAAAAATTGAACTTATCTTCTAAATGCCTTGTCAAGGCATCTCCCAATGCATCCCAATAATCAATTGAACCCACATCAAGGCTTCAAAACCATTGCAGAGCTTTTCCTTTGAATGAGGTTGCAAGAAGCTTCATAGCAACATCTTCCTCAGTTACATGATGCACATTGCATAATGTTCCAACATCTCTTATATGCTCAAATGTTGTCATTTGGCTTTCTGCAGTGAAGTTTGGTAAAATTTTCAAAGAAACTAGAGGAATATCATGATGTTGAGAAAAAATCAATGGACTTCCTTGATTAAAAGAGATGAATGAAAATTGCCTTGCCATTGGTGTTTCAAAATTTCTAGTCCTTAGAACAGTGACTTATTTTGCAACAATGATAGGACTTGCTAGTGTAGGAGTGGATCTGACCCTCCTCATATGAACAAGGGTCTCTTAGACTCTCTTGGTTGTTCTAACTATCCTTCTATGTGGGGACAAATCTCTATATTCAAAACTTGTGGAACTACTTCTTGTTTGCACTCTTCTCATATGTCATATCCACTAATATTTCTTTCCACAACTTAGAGTCACTAGGTGTGTATATTCCTTTTACCTCTGAATAGGTTAATTTACTATTGTACACACCAACAAAAACAAAGAAAATATAGAGAAAATACTAAAAACCACTTTTCTTAGTCCCATCGAGCATACCAAAATTGTTAACTCTAAAAGTTGCACCTCGAATGGATTCTAAAATTCAATCACTTTGAGTAACATAGAGACACTCCTAGGTACTGGGTGTACCAAGGTTAGGAGTGTATCTTTGGGTTCTAGGTTAGTTCCTTATGATGCTTCACCTATTTTTTCTTCAAACATGAACTTAAAACTTGGGAGGGAAATAGATATAAGGATTTGTATGAATGTAGATGTTGAAAAGTAAACTTGAGGCGATACACCAAAACATTAAGATAAGAATATTGTTGGCCTTACATGATGAAGCATTTTTAATAGTTATGGTGAGCACATTATTGTCCTATACATAAATAATTCGCAAGAAGGATATACTTTAGAGAAGACGCTTTTGGGGAATGATGAAATTCATAGTTAATCACTTGACATAAAGCACAATTTTGTGACTTGTAGCCTATATGAATATTACAAAACTCCACTTGTAGATAAAACTGATACATAAACTCAGGGATTCAAAATAAATCACAAAAGGTATATCAGATCAGTGCTTTAAAAAATAAAATGAGACACAATAAGGGCTTCTGAACTATTCCTTTATTTAAGCTTCAAAGGTAGTTCCACAACATTCGTCAAGAATGGTTGCAAAGTAATATGTAGAAAAATGCTATGAAGGACTCTTAAGAAATCATGACAACATTATTTTTGACGTAAAACGCAAACCTTCTTGACCCTTTTTCCACATCTTGAGGATCCTTATAAAGCAAAACATTGCAACAAGATTCCATTGGGAGGGCACATATCGAAAGACTATTGGAAGAATACAGAGATACCTTTAGAAAGTTACATTTTTACATTTTTTGTATTTGGGTAAAACTAAGTAGATGGTTGTGAGATTGACCAAGTGGAAACTACTACATGAGCCTTTAACTAATTTTATTTGTCTTTTGATGCCTATAATCATGTAAACCTTCAACTACCTATAATGATAGAGCCATGACTTCCTCAACTTCTTCCACTGCTTCATGTCTTTTCTAGGGCCATTCAAAATATCTAATTTCATCTAGACCTCTTCTTCTGCTTTACTCCATCCAAAATTAGATCTCCACATCTCCTTGTTCTAGCTCTACAAATTTGAAACTTGAATCCATTGCATTCTACCACCTTCAATCAATCATCGGTTGACTACCCCAGCAAGAGCCACATGTCACTATTCGAGAGGATGGAATCACCACCTTGTCACCTTTTCACATCCTCACAGCTATATTTCCTTGTTCACCAAGTTGACTTGCAATGATGTGCTTACTCTTCATTCTTACCTTTATGATTCCTTCACACCTATTTATCTCTTTTCTTTTTTGTTGTTCGTAACCATGCAAAAAGATTAAATTTTAACCTTTTGTGGCTTTACACATCTTTTCTTTAACTGTTAAGTTTAGCTCATGACTTTGTGATCTCCTTATTTTCATTCTCTATAGCTACTTAACCATTCATCTTCACTAACACTTTTTTATGTCCTGACTAAGTGACCACCTACATCCTCTTATCATTCTAACCTATCTATATAGTTGCAGTTTAAAACCTCTTTCAATTCTTAAAACCTACTTCCTTGCTCTTGTACTTCTTAACTACCTAACTGAGTGAATAAAATTTTTCATGACTACTTACATCTTATTCACTAAGTCATATCTTGAGGTTTGATTGCATCATAAACCATTTTGAAATTGCAAAGACCGCAACTTAACCACTGATCACCCAGTCATAACCTAACTATTAACTTTGATTTTTGAACCTGTCACTATGCGATCCATAAGTTTTTGCAACTTCACTACCATGACCATGGGTTAGAAATTTGACCATGGGATGAAGTGATTAAAGGATTTCACATTCTCACAACCTCAATCCTATGTCAATTTAAATCATCTACAATGGAGGAAAAACATCAAAATTGATTATAGCTTGGTTGACCTTTTGCACAATTGTGACTTGAAACATTGAATCTCATATCGATGGAATCACATTGATTCATTAGATATTCTTTCATCTAATGAATAACTCCTTCAAAGATGGACCTTTTGATGCTATGACTAAAGTATTCCTCATGTACTAGCACTGCCTATTTGCATTGTTGCAACTACTTGATGCCTTCTTCCACTAACTACTAGAGCCTTGTGATGAAGAGACCGCATATGCTTGGACCATCATTTCCATG
This sequence comes from Cupressus sempervirens, assembly GCA_028749045.1. Classification (NCBI taxonomy): domain Eukaryota; kingdom Viridiplantae; phylum Streptophyta; class Pinopsida; order Cupressales; family Cupressaceae; genus Cupressus; species Cupressus sempervirens. The sequence goes on from CM053786.1 coordinate 820,688,100, forward strand.
TATCATTGTGTCACTATCTCACTATCATTGTGTCACATGTCTTCAAATCGCACATCCGTAACCTAAACCCAAGGTTTAGAATTTAACCCTACAATAGTATGAATAGATTTTTATCACTACGTTGCCACTCTAACCCCCTAGTTATCTTGACCACCTATGACTGTGCAGAAACCATAACTTCGATTGCTAACAAAACCTCATCACACCATCACCACCCTTTTGATAGTTATACCATAATTGCTTGTGATCATGCAACCAAGCATGTATCACAAGATCACAACTTAACTTTGATTAAGCATAAAACACATGAATATAAGGGTTTTAAAGACTTAGGGATATAAGAGGGAAATTAAGACCAACATTTTGTGTATCCCTCTTGTGCCTGCATGGCAATTATGAATAATATAAGAATGTGGTTCATAGCTACCACTCTGGATATTTGAGGTTGGTCAATATTTCTACCAATTTGCATAGTGATAAAAATTGGTAACAGTGGTATCATTGATAGTGCACCAAATCGTTCTCCCTTATATGCTACCTTAGGAATAGCTCGAAAGGGTGGTTGTCTAACTTCATTACTAAATAATTTCACATTAAAAATTTATTTTCCTTCCTTCCTAACATTTGCAAAAGATCTAGATGCCATTTTATGTAACTAGGATTCATGAAAATTCAAACAGTGAAACTCGGCACTAGTGAAATACCTTTTGAATCTGATGATTGATATCACTTAGTAGCTGAATGAAATTTTCAAACACTTGAATCTTTATCCTCAATTCACCTTATTCTTATTTAGTTTTAAACTTGACTATCATAATATTTACCACTCACTTGGCTTATACATGTTTTCCACTATGCTTGAAAACCACAACGAGCTTGGCTACTACTAAAATAATTCTATCACTTAGCAACAACATGAAAACTAACAAAACTTTAGCAACCCCCCTGAAAAAAGAGATATAAAAATATTGGCGAATCTTACATTATTTTGAAAAATGAAAATAATTTCTATTATTTAATTGGTGAATCTTACACTATTTAAATATTTTTATAACTAAATTTTATAAAAATGTGGTAATTTTAACCAATACATTGCATCTTAATCCATACATATATTATCTTTTTAGATCTTAGATTCTTAGAACTGATGTAAAATATATCACTGAAATATTAGTCCCACATGTACCTTTTGATTGCCTAGTTGGGGGTGGGGTGATCACCTAATCCATTGGATGAAGTGACCTCACCTGAACTTGATGTGCTACAATCATCCTTCTTCTTCCATGTATTATTCATGTGCAATTTGACCTTCTCAACATTGGCCTTTTCTTTACTTTTATTATATCCATTACTTGGTATTGGTGATATGGTTGGACAGATTCTGCTAATATGACCAGTCTTCAAATAGTTAAAGCGTGTAGTCTCGCTCAACCATCTAGTGTAGTTTCCTCAAATAGTTAAAGCGTGTAGTCTCACTCAACCATCTAGTGTAGTTTCCTCTAAAATGTGTTATAATGTAACTCTTGGGAACATGTCCATACTCTTGACAATAGTGACAATTGCACCTTGTATTGTAAGCCTAATTATAGGATTTTCTATTGAGTTGTAGCTTTGTCAACTTGTTTGATTTTTGCTTGGAATTATATTTGCATTCATATGCTTTGTGTCTATACTTCTGACAATTGTGGCAATATCCTTCAATTCTTAGTCTACTTGAGGTCTTGGTCTTGCATTCATGTGCCTGATGTCCTTGCTTATTGCACTTAGTATAGTAACCCTTGATTTTTTTCTTAGGGTTCTAATTTGCATTGTTGCTCCTACAAACATTTGTTGTATGACCTAACTTTCCATAATTATGACAAGTGGGTTTGTAGTTATTACCTTTGTTTTTTCTTTGTTCACTACTTTTAGATGATTCTCCTTCCTTAGGTTGGTGTATCCCAATCCAGCAATATCATTATTAGATTTAGGAGATCTCATTAGTATCTCAAATTATTTGATGGTTTCACTAGGTTTGTTGAAACTTTCAGCAAATTCCTTTTCTTTTATCAATTCATTCCTTAGTTGTTCATTATGTAACTTCAAGGTTGTGATCTCAATATCCTTTCCATTCAATTCATAATTGGAAATCATCACTTGATTCATTATTTCTAGTTGTATGTGAGTAATCCTATTTACCTTTGGTGTCTTCTCTTCTCGTATGTTGGTCAGTGTTCTTTTTTCACCTTCAATCATGACTTTGTCTTCGTCAACTTTATTTTTCTACTTAGTCACCTCACATAGAAATATTTATTGGACTTCTTGTTCTATCTTAAGATTTATCACCTCTTCAGTTAGGACACCATTCTTTTCCATTGGATCTATAACTACTGCATCGAACTCACTTGAGTTCCAATTTTCGTATAACTTAGTATTTCCTTCCTCTTGGTAATGAGTACCATTGTTCTCAATAGCTATCTCTTTCCTTCTCCATGATGAACATTGTAGTTCATCTCTTGCTTCCATAAGTTTTTGTAGTGTAAACTAGATTTCAATCTTCTAGTTCTCAAAATAGTATTTCCCAACTTGTAGACTTCCATCTTCAAGATCTTTCCTCAAAGTTGTAAAGCTTTCCTTTCCAAAGAACAAGGCTTTGATACCAATTGTTGGAATTAACAATGGGAAAGTGAACTCTAGTGGGGGGGGGGGTGAATTAGTATTTCAAAAATTCACCACACATCCATCTCATCATTGAGCATGAAAACTAAAATAGCTAACTACACATGTTCATCCATATCATGAAACAAATAACATATAACACAATAAGTTTGTCACCCAAAAAACTTCCAATGAGAAGGTAAAATTGGAGTGGGGATGACACCCACAAATCTTCACTACTATAGTTGTAAATTATATCCAATAAAGGTTATGATTGTTTGATCATAAAATATGATATACCCTATGAAAGGTCTACCATGTCAAAGGATTTCAACAACTCGCTAAAAGTTTTCCTTGTTAGAGGACCTAAACTTGCAATAAAATAAGCACTTAGTTATGAGATTTGCCCAAGCCTATTAAGACTACCCTTTTAGGATATTTTCACTGATTGACCTATTATAATTTTTTAGCATTGGTCGTTTGGTTAGCACCTCTCTATTAGTTATTATATCTTCTCTTTCCAAGTACATCCTTGATCCTCTATTCTCTCTAACTAATTTTGCAATTCATATCTCTCTCTCATAAACTCCATAGTCACCATGAGTGTTCTCTCTCTATACTTATCATTTGTTCTTCTCCTCTCATACACACAAGAAATTTTTTTAAGATTTTCCCTCCTTAAGAAGACTTAGGTGAGCTAGTCTTAGGTAGGAATTAACAATTGTGATTCATTGATTTTGTCGCTTAGTACATCCCTTATTCTAATTGGTTTAATGCACTTCATAGGGGTTCTTCATATACCTTTGTATATATCTTCTAAAATCATAAAAAAATCCTTAAGTCAGCCCAAAAATGGTTTACATAGGAGTTCATGCCATTACAAACAACTATACCAAAAACTATTTACTTGACACTTGAAACCTCTGATGCTCAACATTCACTATATCCTCAATGTTGTAACTCAGCTTTTAAATGACTTGGAATCCACTATTTTACTCAACATCTGAATCACTTGGCATATATGACTTACTTGGCACTTGAGTGACTCAGCACATATTGGCGCTTGACACTAACTATGTATATTGCTCGACATACACTACTTACTTGGCACATACTGAGTTCTATTAAGTAATGACTTAAGTGTTTTGTCACCATCTTGTCAAAACCAAAATAAGAATAGCAGATGGACCCACTGTCCAAATAGCTTAAGGGGAAAGACCAATGATTCCTCTATCCAAATGATAATTGTATTATTCTTCACAGAATAATAGAATTGAACTGTGCTCCTCCTTTATCCTATTAACCAAACTTTTTCTCCTTCTTATCTCAATACCAGATTACAAAATTCACATCCAACAATCCCTTGGATTGCTTACTCACATTTACCAAACATTCTTCTCTTGTTAAAACTTCCTTGAACACTTCGCATACTCATATACCTTACAATCAAGGAAAATACTTTCTTTAATACCAAGTCCTCAAAACAATTCCTTGAGTTGTCCTTGAGGCTTTTCCAATTAATTATAATAGGACCATAATAAGACAATTAATTATTTCACAATCATATAACATTATTGGTTCACAATCTACACAAATTCTCACATATGTGAGCTTAAGACTTGTGCACTCATTGATGTTGTCATTAGACTATCTTATATCATTGTCTAACTTCACTTACCCTAATTATACCTCTATTAAGAGATAAAATACAATCATTAGAAATTGCTTCTCTGGTACTTTATTTTTGTTCTACTCTCTATAAATCATGTATATCTTTCGTATCTCTTTGACTTATGTTATGCACACTTAACCTCATCATCAAGACACAATTTGGAACATGTTCTTAACTTCTCATCACATAACTATCGAAACGTTGTCTGTATGACCAAAATCTCTATCTGCTACACTGCCAGTCTCACCCAGTTACTACTATATTGACATCAATGAAAAACATAGTCATGAATGCAGCATTTCAATACTACCACATGCTCTCCAATTCTTAAGATACTCCCTCAATGAGATACCATCATCATTCATGCTAATAATATCCTCCTTTGGCATTCATGGCAACATAGATGAAAAACATCTATGTTCCAAGAATACTATACAATACTCTGTTGTTATTGTTGTTGTTCTTATCTTTTCAAATCCTCTTCATCAATCAAATATAAAATCCTCTAGAACACTTATTTGTTCTACATGTTCTTAGTATTGGCATCATTTTTTCACACACTAAAAAACTCTTAGCTTCTCCCCCATACATCATAACTCTTCATGTTGTATATCTCCTTCATAGAGACATTCCTCCTCCTTACTTAAATGAATCTTTCTAAATATCCCTAATAAAGTAGAAATTTACATGCACACTTCTATTATCCCCCATTCATACTTAGGATATTTTTTTCATGCATTATCTCCCCCATTGAGATGAATGAAAAAGACCTCATTATCCAACTCTTTGACTAGATCAAGTTTCCAAATACACTGTTCAAAACCAATAACCAAGAGTCCTGAATGACTCTACTCATCACAAATACTCCCCCATATAAGAAGCATCGGTATTCAATCCTATCAAACAATAGTGCTTTGTACCACTAGAATGATGCAATCTCTACATCATCTAATCTGAAGTAGGAAAGGGCATAACCCCAAGAACACCTCTCGAGTACTCAAATGTATCCTTAGGAAAGGGTTTTGTAAAGATATCTACAATTTGATCTTTAGTATAAATATACTCCAATCTGATCTCTTTCTCTACTACCTTCTCTCTCAAACCATGATACTTTATATAAATATTCTTAGTCTTATAATGCAATACATGATTCTTAGACATATTTATTGTACTTGTGTTATCACAATATATGATCACAAATTCTCAAAATTCTATCCCAATATCCTTCAGCATCTACTTTATCCACATTATTTGATTATAGTTATTTGCTACCGTTGCATACTCTGCCTTAGTAGTTCTTTATGAAATACAATCTCATTTCTTTCTTAGCCAAGAAACCAATCTTCCTCTAAGAAATAATACTCTTCCATTGCTGCTCTTTATGTCATCAATACTACCTACCCAATATGCATCAGTATAAGTACATAGAGTGAATTCACTTGATCTATCATTCCATATCCCATAATCACATGTTCCCTTCAAATATTTGAATATCCTTTTTACTATTGGATAATGATACTCGTTAGGATCAACTTGAAATCTAGCTACAATCCCAACTATATTTGTTATATCTAGTCTTGTGTGATACAAATATTGTGAACCTCCAATCATGGATATATGCTTCTTTTACTCAATTGTAGATTTATCATCCTTGCTAGATAACTTGTGACCAATTGTCATTGGTGTACCAATAGGCTTACAACATTCCAAGCCAAATCTTTTCAACAAGTATACTTTGATTCTGAAATGAAAATGTCATCACTATTTTGCATAATTTGCAAACCTAAAAAGAACTTCATCTCTCCTATCATACTCATTTCAAACTCATTTTTCATTTCTTTAGAAAACTTATCACTTGCTTCATCATTGCCTCCAAATATTATGTCATCAAAAAATATTACCACTACCATCAAACCATTCTCAATTTACTTCAAGTACAAGTTACTATCTATTATACCTTTAGAAAATCCAAGCTTTTCTAAATACTTGTCCAACCTTGCATATCAGGCTCTAGGTACTTTCTTTAGACCATATAGAGCTTTCTTCAATCTTCATACCATATCTTTTTCTTCTATCAGAGGGAAAATTTTACGTAGCTTAATATACACTTCTTCAAGTTCTCCATTTAGGAAGGGTGATTTGACATCCATCTGATACACTTTAAACTTCTTATTCGTTGCATCTAGGCCAAGAACGTTCTTACTACTTCCATTCTAGCTACAAGGGCATATGTCTCATAATTTATTCCTTGTTGCTATGAATATCCTTTGCATACGAGTCTAGCTTTATTTCTCACAACTTGCCTTTTTCATTCATCTTGTTTCTCAATATCCATTTGGTTCTAATAACATTCTTGTCTTTAGGTCTTGGAAATAATTCCCATGTGTCATTCTTCACAATTTGATTTAATTCTTCCTTCATTTCTTGAATCCAATGGTCATCTTTGCACACTTCATCTGCACTCTTAGGTTCAACTTTTGAAATCAAATATAATTCCTCATTAACTATGTTTCTTGTCATTGCTCCTTTGTCTTTGCTTCCAATTATCTTCTCTAGTGGGAGATTCATTTTCAAGTTCCTATTAGAAGTAGGAGTTGGTAACTCAACTCTTGGTTATTCTCTTGGTTCAGATCTATGTTCTCCTCTTTGCTCAATAATTTGCACATTATTTTGTAGATCGTTATGAGTTTCAAATAAAACTTCTATATTTTTTCTAACAATTCCAATATGTTCTTCTTCATCTTCAGAATTTTAGGGCATCATCTTTTCCTTAATTCCAAACTTTTCATTAACTTTTACATTTTCACATTCAACTATTGTCTTGGTGCTATGATTAAAACATCTATAAGCTTTGCTTTTCAATGAATAACCAAGAAACATACCTTCATCACTTCTTGGATCAAACTTACCAATATCATCATCTTTCTTTATGTAACACTTGCTTCCAAAGATTTTGAAATATTTCACTAAAGGTGTATGGCCAAACCATAATTCATAAGGGGTCTTATTCATACATTTTTTTGATCTATGCTCTATTTACAGTGTACACTACTATATTGACTTCTTCTCTCCAAAAATGTTTTGGTTACATCATTCTCAAACATAATTGGACTTTTTGCCCTTGATACTGATTTGTTTTTCCTTTTTGTTGTTCCATTCTACTCAAGGATCTTGGGTGAAGATAATTATCTCTTAATTCCATTATCTTCAAAAAACATGTTAAATTTGTTGGAATTATAGATGGAGTAATTGAGAGAAAAGGGGGGGGGGGGTGAATTAGTTATCCCAAAAATAATTCACAAATCCCTTAGATGTCTATAATGCTTATTTACTGCTAAAACTCAATAAACAATGCAGGAATATTGTAACTCGTTAGATTAACTAGTAGCATTCATAGTTATTAATATGCATGCAAAGGTTAAAATAAATGAACACAAGAGAGACCAGATTTAACGTGGAAACCCAATATGGGAAAAACCACCAAGTAACTAGTCACCAATTTTTCACTCTTCTAAAGTGAGCCCTGTTAGGATCCAACCCTGTTAAAGGTTACGATACACACTATTAGGTGTAACCTTGTTAGAGGATTTAATCACCCTATTAGGAGTGGCCTTGTTAGAGGTCTTTAAAACAATACAACTGAACTGTCACCTTGTTGGAGGATTTACAAAATGGTTGTTAAACCAACTTTGTTAAGAGGTTTGAAATCACTACTACAATAGTTAGAAAGTAACAATGAATTGACCTGAATAGGATGCAACTAAATTTTGTAGATACAAGTTTATGTTCAGCATTATTAGATCCTCCTTGATCAAATATGGCTATGCTGCTCCTTAATGATCTCTGATCATCCTTTAAATTCACTTCCACAAAAATTAGTCTTCATATCACATTAACTTTTCATACCTCTACATACTACATTTTTTGAATTCACAACTTGACCTCTTACTTATACCATTCAGATGGTTAAGTCAGCTCATTTACATGTTACATTTACCAACAAACCATTCATCATTCGGCTACAAATATTACTCTTAAATGTTATTTCATAAAATAATGAAATACTTTATTGGCTGACCCTACTCGATAAATATTGCTTTCAAGAATTTCCTGAGTTAACCATCTTGACTCGGTTAACATTGTAATATCCTTAAATTCCTTTGTCTGTCGAGGTTTACTCAGTAAGAACTACTTCTTCCAAATTCCCTTTGATGACTGAGTGAGCTCGGTAAGAACTAAATTTTTGTGATTACCTTGAAAGCTTGGTAAGAACTAAATTTCTTATTTTCCTTTGATGACCGAGTGAAATCTGTAAGAACTACTTCTTCCATATTACCTTTGATTACCGAGTGAACTTGGTAAGAACTGCATCTTTACTTGGCTGACCTTCTGAGCTCTGTAGACACTGTCTGATAACTGATATGATATTTATGTGACATCAAAAGCAACACACAATTGAACAATTGTATCCAACAAAATTATCTAGAGGTAGACTCTCCTCCTCTACCTGATCTCAAACATTTTATCTTAACAACAAATTCACTTTCAACTCTATTCTTAGATATCTTAAACTTCTCAAAGACTTCATATGTTTCTTTAAGAAATGTTACCCACATCATTTTAGTGCAATCATCAACAAGAAACATAAAATACCTTTCTTCATAGAATCTTCTTGTCTTGGTAGGGCTAATCAAATACATGTAAATAATCTCCAACTTATGGCTGGGAAATGATACCTTCTTCTATTTAACCATGATAGATTCATTGTAGAAAAAATTAGTAGGCTTCACAGTCTTAAGAAAATCTCTAACTACAAATGTGGTACTAACCTTTATAATCTTATCAAATTTTATATGATAAAATCTCCTATGCCATAATGTTAGGAATAGATAAGACTAAGTGGGTGGGGGTTGAATCAGTATTCTACCATCTTTTTCCCACAACTAAATATTGTTAATTACTTTATAACTTGCATATGAAAGTAAACCTATAATGCTAAACAATAAATATAACCATACACATAGAGAACTCATCATACCATTATTTGTTAACTAGGGAAACCTTGGCCAAGGGAAAACCCCAGTGGGGATGATACCCACTAAATTATTTACTAAAAAATAGGATCATGTTAAGATTATTGACATCGTTAGGAGTCTATGAAGCACATATAGTGTCTCAAATCCTTGTTAGAGGAATAGGGCTTGTTATAAACCTCAACACTATTAGGAGTTTTTCCAACCATGTTAGGAGTTGGTATATCAAATACAATGTATGCAAGAAGAGCCTACTTCCCTAACATGCAATTAGAAAATTAGTAATGGTGAGCGAGAGTAGGAGTAGATAGGGGAAAGGAAGGGGTACCGTCCCTTTCCAAAATTTGAAACTTGTCCTAGGTAGGATTCCATAGGGAGAAGGAAATTGGAAACCATGAACAAAGGAGTGGTTCATAGAGTGTTAGGGGACTACAGAGATTCAGGATGAAATGGAGAATGGGGATGGGGACCCACGTGATAAGAGCAGAGGTCCAAACAAATTTGTCTGCTACCCAAGGTGGACTAGTATAGGTTTCTAGGGAAATGGTCATCTCTTTTTGGTGTTAAACCCTCTAGTAAGTCTTTCTTCCCTTTGGTTAAGATTCTTTCTACCTTGGATAAGGGGTCTTGTGCGATTTCTATTCTGGATGAGCTGGTAGACCATAGTATTGCCTCAATGGATTCCACTTTAGTAGGAAATTTTATTGGGAAAAGGCTGAACATAGACATAGTGAGATCTTTTACTCAGAAGAAATAACATCTTAAAGAACAAGTCAATGTTATGACTATGGCAAAAGGCTTCTTTTCTTTTTCTTTTACTTGCAAAGAGGACTTGTATAACATCCTTTTGTAGACACCTAAATCTTATTACACCGCTTCGGTAATCCTATTTAGCTATCTCTAAAGGAATCATTAATTAAATTCTTATTTAATTAATCTGTTTCCATCCCCTAGCTGATTAATTTAATTAATCATCTATAGTCTTAATTGATAAATCAAATAACCCATTATTTATCAATTAATCCTATTCTCCTATCTAATTCCAAAAATCCTAAATTTATTAGAATCACTTTAATAAATAAAGCCCTCATAACCTAATAATCCTAAAACTATCCTAAATCCCCCATTAGCTTAATCCACCCCATCCACCCATACTAATCTAGCTTAGTCACCAACTCACCCACCCTCATCAATACCATCTACTTGCACATCTCTAACATCCCTAATATAATCCTAACCCAAGCCTAACCCATCCCCTAATCATTTGCACAATCCTAAATGAGCTTAAGACTTTCCTAAGCTAAGCCAAAGTCTATCCCCTCAAAATATCCCAACCACCAAGCCATAAATGCTCCCACAAAGCCATAAATGACTCTTACAAGCCCATTTATTACTCTTACAAGCCATTATGAGGGTCTTTATGAGCTTTGAACCTCCTTTGTTGACTCCTCAAACCTTCTTGCTCTAACCAATGACCCTGTGACATGTGTCACTCCCTGATTGGCTATAAGGAAGCACAATCCATGTGCTCTCCTCTCATTCAATCTGAGCCCTCCATAAGCTTTATCCTTTCCTTCCATCCTAGCCATCAATCCCTCAAGCCCTTTGCCTATTTAAGGAATCTCCTTCCAAGCCATTTTAATCACAATCCATCAAGTAAAGTCATAATGCCATTTTGAGAATAAGTTTTACATCTACATCCATTATCCACATCCAAAATCTAGGAATCTCCATTGAAGCAAATTTGAGCACCAATCTTGAGCATACATCCCTAAAACACAAACCTTAATTAGACATAGCAAATCAACAAAGAGCCATTCCTATTGGGAGAGTCTTTCAATGGCTCATATTCCCAATTAGGAACCCTCTTTTGTCTATTTTTATGTTTATGTTTGTTCTTAGTTTGTAGAAGCTTTATTTAAATTTGGTTTCCCCTAACATGCTAAAAACTCATGTATACATTTTGGCACACCCAGTGGGACCCCGCAAGGGTCATTTTGATCTTCATTAATGCTAGTTTCACATGCTTTTTCATGTTTTGGCTAACCATGGGAAACTAATGTTTTATGCTTTAACTTTTGTGTCCTTATATTGTGGTTTTTGATTGCAGGGTACAATTGATAGCCGTAGGAACATGCACATAACCCTCTATGCTATTTTTACATAGTTAACTCTCAAATAACCTAGCTTTTTGCATCCTCGTAGTCACAAGAATGCAAACCCGTGACTACGAGAAGGTGCCATACTTTGGTGAGATCGTGAACCCGTAGCCCCGAGAACATAGAAATACCAGGGAGAATGCCAACAAACCAATTCCAATTAACTCAAACGTGTTGATAAACCCAACTAACGAACCTGTTGGCTAATCTTTCAACAGGAATGTGCCTCAGAATAGTGGGATCATCATTCCTTCTTGTGAGAATGCTGACTTTTTCCTGTCTTAAACTTCTCAAAATTGTAATAAAAATTTTGTCCGTGAGATTGTCATTCTCACTTGTGGGAACATTGTAAGGCCATAAATCCACAAGATCACTCTGTCAAAAAGAACTCTTAGGTTTTTGGCTCGTGGTTTTAATTTATTTTTTTGAAATTCTTTCTTGTCATTCCCATGATCCAGAATCGTGGTGAGATTGTCATTCCTGTGAACAAAAAGTCTGTGGGATCGCGAACCCGATTGTGAGAACGTGGGTACCCTTGTACGAACGTTGTTTCTTACCTTTTCTCTACAAGAATGTTGCCTAACTTTGGTTGTCATATTTAGTCATTATTTTGAATGCTTCTAAGTTAGAAGAAATTGACTTTTTTGCATAATCACTAGGTACAAATTGCACATTTCATTTGGTGTTTTAAAAAGAACAATCAAATCTCTCTTTTGCATGAAACTTAGGTAAATTTTATTTTTGAACACTTATGAAATTTTTTAAGTTAAAAACAATTCAACAAAAATCAAATTGAGTAGTTTTCATTGGACTCACTCTTTTCTACTCACCCATCAATTCAAACCCTTTGGTTGCAATCTCAGCACCATACTTGGGGCGATGGGTCCACTTGAAAAAGGTGTTAAGTGTTCCATAGTCAAATTCTAATTAATTAGCTTTTGACAATTTGTCTTAACTTATAAGATTTCTTGAATGTCCAAAAATATAGATTAAATCGATCACACTTCAATCTTCGATTTTAAAAACTAAACAAAAATCAATTGACGTGGAGGGCCTCCAGGTGCATGAGATTTAATTTGCAGACCCTAACTCTTCTTCTTGCTTGCATTCTTTGACCGATGTTACTTTTGTTGACGCATCTCAAAGTTGGAATTGAAAATCTATATCTTAATCACTTGTGTTTTCGATAGAGCAGAAAATCTAAGAATCAATTGGTGAAACAACTCTGATTTTTAGCCCAAGGTCATTTGAATCTTCTCTCCCCTTGTTGCCTTTGTGGGCCATCTTGGGTGCATAAGACTAGGATCCAAAACCTTGTTTTTAGTTTTAAGGGGCCTACTTGGGGATTTCAACACCCCTTGGTACAACCTCAACTCTAGCATTCCAGTGGAGTATAAAGATTGGGAGGTGAATCCAAAGACACCTCTCTTGGGATCAAGATTTTGTCACTCGGGCTAAGCCTCAATGAAGTTTATACCCTTGAGAAGTGAAAGAGGAGAAGCAAGTTACTGCTCCTCTTGGTTGTGTGACATCTTTTTGGTTTCATCTATGGATTTGGGCCTCATGTACCTTGCATATATCGAGGACTCCCCAGATAAACCAACTGTCAACTTTGTAGCCAACCATCTAGGATGTTCATGTGCTTGAAGTGATTGTTTGAAACATTTTTAAAAATATACACACTCCTTGGCACAAGTATCACATTCTAGAAATCAAAAATTCTATCTGGTAATTCCTATCTATTGCTTGATCTTTTACTTGTTGAATGAATGTTTGCCAAACTTGGTCAATCCTAGCTTAGGGCACACTTAGCATAGTCACTACCTTCAAAAACCCCACGGTTGTGATTTTAATTGTTGGAAATATCTCATGTCAAGTCATCCCAAGACTAAGTTTAAAAAGGCTAAGCTTCCTCAAATACCAGACTATAAGGAAATCGAAGCAAAGCATAAGAAACATACCCCTAACCCTAGGATTGCCAAATTGGATCAAATTGAGAAAGACAAAGCTGAAGTAGCATTACAAATTGAATGGAACTACAAAATCCAAAACCTAACCCTTCAACGTGGTGTTAATATGAGCCTTATCAACAACTCTACTATTACTTATTCTAATTAGGTCCTTCCTTTTTCCACACACACACACACACTTATAGGTTTAGTCTCTCATCTAGGAATTGCACTATCCCATTTAAGCATTTGAAGTTAGACCATCTCCTCTCATCGTAGGTTGTTCAATAAGAATCCTCCACCTGCATTGTTAAAATCTTAGCATTATTTCCTCACTCACTTAAAAAAAAAATTGCATCACATCTCTCATCATCTTGAGTATCCTTGAAACACAACACTTTTCTAGGAATAGGTTGTTTTTGGTGTCCCACATCACCTTGAGCCAAAGGTTAGGGTCACACTTTGTGCATCACCATCACATTTCCCACATTCATATTTTAGGAAAAGAGAAGTTTCTTACACTTAGCACCATATCATTTAGACACCCTTAGTATCATCCCTCGCTGCATTTGTATCTTTAGGAAAAGAATCCTTACATGCCACCCACCACACGTTTTGGTAGGCACACATGAAAAAAAGACATGGATCCTAGTCATAGTGGTAACACATCCGAGCTTAGCCATACTCTATAGTATCCATGACACCATTAGACCCACCACCGCAAATCCCAAAAGAACCAGGATCATCCATAGATATTGAGGCTTTCATGAACCAACTTGGTCATGCTACCATTGTAAATGCCATCATAGATCGCAACAAGGAAACCATCATGGAAAATTTCTTATGAGACAATGTTGGTGTCTTTGAGTTTGGACGTCCACCACATATCAACATAATAGATCCTACTCACCCATTGTTTGGATGACAACCACCTCAGGTAGAACCAGCAGACCCAAATATCCCCTTGACCCAGGTGTCGGTTCCCATTCCATAAAACACTCATCCCATTCTCACTCAACCATTGGTGCATACTACATCTCAACCAACCTCAAGTATACCATTTGCATCTATTTCCACCACTCATTTTTTTGCTCTACCAAATCTTCCATTTACATCTAGCAGCACTACCTTTTCGCTTCCACCTCATATCACATCTAGTCCATTTACTACTTAAATACCACCATTAGGGTACAATACCTCATCTTCCATCCCACCAAACATCACTATCAACCCCTTTGTAACTAGCCAAATCTTATCAGTTGCATTTCCTCTGGGACCTTGGAATATTACTGCGACACAGGCACCTATCACTAGTCTTTCCCCTAGCACTATAGTCACGTATGCACCTCTGACACTATCATCCACTACTTCACATAGCTATTCACTCCCACCCCTCACCAACTATTTCTCCATGCCACCTCTATGAAATAGCCCAAATCCACTACCACTACAGTTCCCTACAGTAAACTACCTTGCCCCTACTCCAAATCAGTCCTACTCTCAAGAAGGCACACAACCCACATATATTGGGCATGGTATATATTCCCAAAGAATAGCACAAGCATTATCTGCATTGCCACCATTTTAGCCGCAGTCTTCACATCAGCAGTATGCCCAGGCACCTACACAGAACTACCTCATAGGGCAGCAACCACATAGTTATCTACCACACCCACCTCAGCAGATGCAATAGTATGCACAACCCACATTCCAGCAAACCATAGCATCCACTCTACTAGTTATGCAAACTATTTTTCCATAGACACCATATGGTCATCAGAGTTCTCCATATCACACTTCAGATTCTTGCATGTATCCTATACCGAGGGCGCCTGGATCAGGGGCACTCGCTCCACCTATAAAGTCTGAATGGGAAGAGATGAAAAATGCTCTCAAAGCCCTCAAGGATGGGACAAACACCAAAACTTTCAAATTTGAAAATGATTGCCCATACCCTTTGATAGGACTATCACATTGACTCCATTTCCTAAACATTTTGAGATCCCCAAGTTTGACAAATTTAGGGGGAAGAGTGATCCAATAACACATGTTAAGGAATTCTATGTGCATTGTTAGGATGTAGCTTATAATGATGTGTTCCTCATGCGGCTCTTTCCCAAGAGCCTAGCAGGACTAGCCTTGGAATGGTTTTGTCATATACCTCAAGGTACTATTAAAACTTTTGCAAAACTTTTTGAGGCCTTTGTTGCTTAGTATACCCATCTCGTTGAGACTAAATTATCAATAGTAGACCTTGTCCACACCAAACAAAAGGGAGGGGAAAGCCTTACAGAGTACTTACAACACTGGCAGATCCTCACAACAAGGATCTCTTGTACCATCCCTGAGTGCCATCTTGTCAAGATGTTCATAAAAAATGCACACCCTAGCCTCGCTCATCATATGGTTATGAACTGTTTGCAAACATACAAGGACATCAAAGAGAAAGGAATGGGCTTCAAGCAAGGCCTCATTAAGGATGGTGTCATTAGATTGTACAAAGAAAACACCCAAGACTACAGTCTGAGTAATGACAAAACCTGATATTGGAACAAAAACAAGAATAGAGTGACAGATGGTGCCACTGACACTCGACAGGTCCATATTGTTGGGGCAGCTACTAGTGTTCCCACTACATTTTTCCAACAAAAAACTTATCAACAGCAACCTCCTGGGTATCAACAGCCATTCGTGCAAACTCATCAGCAAATACTTGTTCCTCATAATCAAACTAATGCTATCACACTGTTGGCAAGAACTAAACTCCATGTTTAGAGGCAACCATGAACATACACCCCACTGGGGGAACCTCTTGATACAATCTTTAAATAATTGGCCAAAGATAACCTTGGAACCCAATTAGTCTAGAGCATCCTAGTACAAAGATAACAAATATTGCAAATTCCATCGTGTCAAAGGGCACACTACCCTTAAATGCATGCAACTTAAGGATTATGTACAGGACCTCATTGACCAAAAAGAGATCACAGTGGGGGCACAACCCTCATCTAATGCAAAATTAATGATGTATCAAAATGCTTTCCCTCCTCATAACACAAACCTGGGAAAGGCGCCTGCAAACCTTCCTATCAACAAACCTAACAATGCTTCAGGTAAACAAGGTGACAACTGAGACACATCTCAGAATTTTACCTCAGCATACTTAGACTATGGTAGCTTAATTGGTTGCATATCCCAAGTTGAACCATCCATCAATGTCATCAATATCAAAGGCCCAGACACTCGATGTGTAGTTGCTACTCATCAGACATGACTCAATATAGCTGGTCCACTTGTATCCACACAAATTAGACCACCATCAGCATGACCACCTCCATCTCTAACATCTCCATTAGAATCACCTTCACTAGGGCCATAGTATAACATTTTTGAACACCTTGGAAACACACCAGCCTAGATCTCCATCCTGGATCTCTTATGAACAAGCCCACTTTATCAAGAGATTCTTGACAACACTTTACATGAGTCACGCATCCCCTCTGACATAAACACCACTGAGTTTCACAACTTGGTTGGCCATCTTTCAGCCTCATGTGCCTTATCTTTCAAAACCATTGATATCCTAGTAATTGAACCCGATCACATCCTCCCACTTTGCATCGCTACTATGGTTTCTAACTTTGCAGTTAAACATGTCATGATAGATAATGGATCGGCTCTAAACCTATGTACTCTAAAGTTAATCAAGTAGGCAGGATATACTGAAGTAGATATCATCAATGAGGTGATCACCATAAGGCATATGACAATTTGGAGTGTACTACTGAAAGAACCATCTTGTTCCCTATCTGAGTCGGCCCAGCCACTCAAGAAACACTTTGTCATGTAGTTGAGCTTAATCTTCCATATAACATCCTCCTCATTCGTCCATCGATTCATGCCATGAAGGCCATTCCATCCACATATCATTAGTTCATCAAATTTCCACATAATGGCACTGAGATAACCATCCATGCAGATCCTGAACCCTTTGCTTATTGCAATGCGATTGAAGCTTCATACACCAATCACTGTCCTGGGATCGAAATTGGCACCACCATAGCTAGTTCCTCTGGCACCTGCCACGATCCAAACACCATTTTAGCCTCCACTCTTTCCATAGATAAGATCAACTACCAAGGTTGTGGCGAGTATAGTATCATAGATGCTTTTTCTATTGGAGCTCTACCACTTGACCCACATACTCAAGGACACCCAATACATAAAGGGCCTATGCCAAAAACCACCTCTTGAATTCACTAGTTGGGCCCTACCACTTTTGTCACCAAAGGTATCCTTGATGGAGAAAAAATCACACCAAACATTAACACATGGCTATACAAAGAGCCGCCTCCTAAAAGTGAAGCACTTCTTGATCACTTTAAACAGAAATATCCCTGGTCACATTGCTTGGCCACGGAGCAATGGGATTATGAAGGAGGTGGTTTACACTGCCAAGAATCAGGTATGAGATAGCCTATAGAAGCACACCAAGGGCCTAAAACCAAAGGCTTGGTCTATGGAGTCCCCGCAACTGGGGGCACTACAACGAAAGGCCATGCCTTTATGAACATCCAAAACACTCTCATTGAGGTTGAAGACATCCCTGAGGAAGTTGAAAAGAAAGCTTATGATGATATTTTCCTTGACAAAATAATCCTTGGAGCCTTTGTGCTCTGCTAGTTATCCTTGAATCTCATATACCTCCCCCTTACTCACCCCTCACTCATATATTGGGACCAAGTGTCGTTCATGTCGACGAGTTCTCTACCAAGCACACGCTCCTTAAATTCATGGGGGTAGAAATACCACATAAATGATTGCCTCCACCATCGACATATGTCTACAAGCTAGATCCTGTAGGTAACTTCAAGGAGGAGGAAATCTCTAGTCGCAAAAATGAAATTATAAAAGAAACAAAAAAGATAAAAGATAAAAGAAAAACATCCTGTGGTGAAAACTCCTCTAGAGCGCCATTGGGTGACTCAAAAAATGAAACAAAAATAAAGGACGTATCCAACGGTGAAAACCTCTCAGAGGCACCTGAGGATGGAGATTTCAATCTCCCCCCACAAGAGCATCGACCTCCTATATCTTTAGTTTTGACAGAAGAAACTTAGCCTATAAATATCAATTTGATAGAGATACCACATATCACATACATCATAGCCTCTTTACTACCTAAACAAGTAGAGCTTCTTCTTGAAGTTCTCCATGAAAATATGGGCCGCTTTGCATGGTCATATCAGGATATGCTGGAGTTGGACCCCAAACTAGTTGTACACCATCTGGTAGTGGATCCAGGAGCCAAGCCCATAAAGCAAAAACTTCAAAAAATGCACCCCAAGGTGGCTTTATTAGTCAAAGCAGAGCTAGAGAAGTTGTTAGAAGCCAAAATCATTCGACCAATAGATTATTCTAAATGGATTTCTAATATGGTACCTGTTACTAAGCCCTCTGGTGATATCATAATTTGCACCGATTTTAGGGATCTTAATAAAGCTTGTCCAAAGGATGACTTCCTGCTACCAAATATTGACATGATTGTGGATCTCATCGTGGGTCATGAACTCTTGTCACTAATTGATGGTTTCTCTGGATATAATCAAATTCATATATCAGAAGAAGATCAACATAAGACAACATTTACTACACCTTGGGGCACATTCTACTACAATATGATTCCATTTGGGTTAAAGAATGCTGGGGCAACCTATCAGCACGCAATGACGGTCATCTTCCATGACCTAATCCATAAGATAATTTAGGATTACCTGGATGATATTCTAGTCAAGTCTCTCAATGCTTTGGATCACTTATCTCACCTTGAGGAAGTGTTCAACCGACTACCAAAATATCAGCTCATGCAAAATCCAAAGAAGTGTGTCTTTGGTGTTACTTTAGGAAAGTTCCTAGGATTCATTGTGTCATAGCATGGTATTGAGATTGACCCTAACAAGGTCAAAGCCATCATGGATATGGATCCTCCTAAGACACTTAGACACCTTCATTCTTTGTAAGGAAAACTCCAATCAGTTCGGTGGTTCATTTCTCAGCTTGCTGATAACTGTCAACCTTTCACTCACTTGCTTAAGAAAGATCAAAATTTCAAATGGGACCCAGCTTACCAGCGCAATTCTAAGCTCATCAAGCAATACTTAGCTAATCCACCTATTTTGGTTCCTCCAGTTGTAGGGAACCCACTCATATTGTACATCATAGTTACTCCCACAGCATTAGGTGCTCTTCTAGCACAACTTGACGATGCAAGAAAGGAACGAGCCATTTATTACATCAGCCGAACATTAGTGGGCTATGAGCTCAACTACATGCCAACGGAGAAGGCATGCTTAGTAGTGGTGTTTGCCACCCAGAAGCTACATCACTACATGTTGAGTCATAATGTACAACTGATATCAAAGATTGATCCATTGAAATATATTCTCTCTCGTAAAATACTCACCATACGCCTGGCAAAATGGGTTATGCTTCTCACTGAGTTTAACATTCAATATGTTAATAGAAAGGCCATCAAAGGCCAGGCTATTGTAGATCACCCACTCATCATGGAATTTCTAGATGATTACCTCTATTTGATAGAAAAACAATCACTCTAGAAGCTATATTTTGATGGCTCCTATACATCTCATGGCTCTGGTGCGGGCGTACTCTTGGTTACACCTCAAGGCAATTATATTCCTAAATCTTTCAAACTACAATTTTGGTGTACCAATAACATTGCAAAGTATGAAGCCCTTGTTGCAGGACTAAAAATTTCCATTGAATGGAATATAATAGAGCTTCAGGTCTATGGTGATTCTCAGCTTATCACCAAACAAGCTTTGAATGAATATCAAACCAACGATGATAAGTTACTACCTTACAAAGATCTAGTTGATCAATTAAAGGATCATTTCACTCAAATCTAGTTCATATAGATACCTAGACTCTAGAATAAGGCAACTAATGTTATGGCTACTATTGATTCTCTCTTGGAAATACCACAAGAAGCTATGCAATATGAATTCTTGCTTGAGCAGCTATACAAACCCGCATATGAGAATGATGAATCAACATGGGTCTATATCTTGGTTGGTCCCCAATCTCAATGGTACCATGAAATTCATGCTTACCTACTAAATGGTATCATATCTCCTCACCTCACATGAATGCAACACCAAAACCTAATTCGTAAAGCTTCCCGTTACACTATCATTGTCCAAACCCTATATCATCATGGTTATCATGATACTCTCTCTCGATGTTTAGATCAAAATGAGGTTGTGATGGCCCTCAAAGGGGTCTCTAGTCTTGAGTTCCCATGTCTTTAACTAGTCATACTTGTACATACTATCCAGGTCTTGTTGCAACCCATCAGTAGCTCATCAGTTGATAAAAGGTTCCTTTTTCACTTTGCGAAATCTTTTGTCGTTTCTATTTTTGGTTGATTATTTCCACGTATCTTTTTTTGTTTCCTACTCAAGATTACCATGATCATTTCATATCATGATGTGTTTTGACTAGGACAACTAAGGAGGTTATTTTTGATCATAGTCTTTTGCTGCTTGTGAGTCAGTTTGATATTATCCTTGCATATTTCAAACATGTTTTCATCTTTTGATAAAACATGATGCACTTGGGTAATCTCATTTTCTTGTGGATCATCTAGCATCATTCCAACACTGATCTCTTCGAGACTCATGTGTGATGTTGGGACAATCCTTGCGTGCCTATTTGAGTCAATCCTATAGAATTTTGGGGAAAAGGCCTTGACATTCTTCATAACCTTGGCAAATCCCTAACAATCCTATATCAAATAAAGTGTTCACAATACATAGTGGTACTTCCTCATGAAGTACCCCATGCTCAAGCTTCCCCTACACCTCACTTTTATTTTTAGAACCCCTGGTATCCTCCTCCTTGTCATCACCTCTCTCCTTTGAACTATCACTTTTTCCACCCTCAGAATCATTTGATTCAAAACCTTGAACATCAATTCTTATTCATTCTCATCATGATGTGATCCCTATCATAAGTTACTATCCTAGCTCTAAAATTTTTGCTATCCTCCTGACTGCGAGTTTGTTGGTCACTCTTTTTTCAACATTATTCTCCTTAGTGTTAGTATCTCCTATGATCACTTTTCATATCATAGAAACACTATCATAAGTCAAGCATTGGTTATCCTATTCCACCATCATCATTTTCCTTGCATCTCCTAGAATATAGTATGTTGTATTATCATAGCTTGTATCCTTTTATCATATCTCTTTTTTATCTTATTTTATTCTCACATGCTTATCATAAATCTCAGGTGTATCTTTTAGTTAGTGTTCTTTTTAGCATATCATAAATTTACTATTCTCTCTTTTAGTTTATTTAAGCTTTAGCATTATAGTCATTTATCGTTAGATTATGGTTCATTTTAACCATAGTCATTCATCATTAGATTATGGTTTGTTTTAAGCATAGTATTTCATCATTAGATTATGGTTCATTTTAAGCATAGTCATTCATCATTAGATTATGGTTCATTATAAGCATAGTCTTTCATCATTAGATTATGGTTTATTTTAAGCATATTCATTCATTATTAGATTATGGTTTGTTTTAAGCATAGTCTTTCATCATTAGATTATGGTTCATTTTAAGCATAGTCATTCATTATTAGATTAGGTTTCATTTTAGCATTATAGTTCATCATTAAGTTATACTTCTTTTTTTTTATTTTCATTTTTTATTTTGTGATTCATTTTTTAATCTTTCATCCATCTTTAGTTTGTGTTAACATATCCTAAATGTCATGACATTATTTTCATTTTCGATATCATAAATCTATTGTTTGTTCTTTAGTTGGTGATTCATTTTACATTTGTCACTTATTTTATAGTTTGTACTTATCATCATACAACATCATATCAAATACTCTTCAAAGAAATCAATTCTTTGGGATCACATCAGATCCATCATAAGCCACATCACATCATTAGGATCGTATCAAAAACATATCATATCGCATAAACATCTATCATATAGAAAATCTCATTATCATCACATCTACAAAATCATAAGAAAAAAAAATGTCATCCAGGATCACATCACATCTGTGATATCATAGGTAAAAATCACATCACATCATATTTTCACTATGATAGCCAAAATCACATCAAAATCATATTGTATCATATATACGATATCATCAAAACTCACATCCTGCATCAAAAACTATCAGCACAATCATAAAATCATAGCACAAATTGCATCTTGCATCACCAATCATCAAAAATATCATCAAAACATCATTGTTTATCCAATGCATATCAACCACTATACATAACACAACCAGTCCATAACACATATATCACCAAAATCATCTGATATATATATCAATGAAAGAATGAAAGAATAATAGTCCATCAGTGTACAATGTCCATATCATACAAATGAGTCTGAACCCACACAAAATCTCCATATGTCTCAAAAAAGCTGATATATACAGAGTACTCAGTATCCCAAAAAGTTACCTGCTCATCGATGGTCAACCCATCGTCCCTAGATCACTAGTCTCCTCCTCTACCCCTCTCCCGGCCCCTGTTGCTGTTGGTGGTAGAGGTGGTGGCCTCATCAGTCCTCCCCCTGTCCTGGAGCTCTTTGCCTCCTCCCTCATCCCCCACCGCTGGCTTGGCCCTACCCTTTGAATTTTCCCTGTGTGTTGGGACCCACCTGTACTCTCCCCCCCAGTGCTCCATCCACTCTCCCCTCATCCTTGCATCCCTGTGTGGGTACCTGTTGTCCCTGACCATGTAGGTCGCCTGTAGTGCTCAATCTATGATGCTAACATTGCGGCATGGTACCTCCCTTAGTAGAATCTAGCCCTCTCCCTCAAATCCTCCATCTCTATTCATAGTCTCTACAGCTCATCCAAACCCCCTCCCACTGCCACCTGCACCCGTAAAGTCACCACCTCCACCACTAGCCTATCTCATTCCTGCTGAAGGGCATCTAGCCTCACCTACACCCCCTATCGCTCCACCATCATGGCATCCAACCTCCCCTCCACCTAGCCCACCTCTTTCTGTAGCCTCCCCACCTCTACACCTGCCCTGTCTACCTACCACTAGGCTATATCCTACTCCTGTTTGAACTGGTCCCACTCTACTCAGAGCTGATCTCTCTCCTGTTGTGTATCACAGAGTAGTTGGCTCATCACTATGTGTGCCTACTCTAGCGAGGCATACCGAGCTGCCAATCCATCATCTCCTCCCCCAGTAGACGATCCCCCTACATCTCCCCCTACTACCCTCAATCGCCCCTATGCCTCCTCTCCTCCTCTCTTTGGCTGGGCTCCCCTCTCCTCTACTCTCCTCTTTGCATGAGCTCTCCTCTCCTCTCCCCCACCCTCCTCCTCTACTAGGCCAGCTCCTCCTCCTATGGAACTGCTACTACCCACTGTTGCAACCCCCTCGCCACATATCACCCCTTTCAAGCTGCTCAGGCTAGCTCTCCTGCCACCACCACTACCCTTGTGCCCTGTGCTCTCTCCACTAATCTTGGCCACACAAAAGTATCTTGATACTCCTGTGTGGAGCCCACATCTACTGCCCTATCGAACTAATCCTACTGTTGTGGCTCTAGCTCTTTCCATGCCCTTAGCAATCCATCTCGACACAAGGCTGGCCTGTACATTGACACCAGCTTGCGTGTGACCCGCTGATACTAGTGTGGATCTCCTGATGCCACCCAAATTATCCCAGTGACTTGTCTGGCCTGTACTACTCTACCACATACTCTCACCTCTTGAACACAAAACATGAGAAAATGGTGTATGGGAGTTTCTCTCCCTCCTCTACCCATGGTCCCAGGCCCATGTATGACCTCCACACCACTATCACTATCTTATCAATCTGCACTCTCTAATAGTAGACTGAATTTGTGTGGTGGTATGTCAATGGCTCAGCCCAGCTGTATGCCACTAGCTCCTCTGCCTTCCTATCTCTGTGCCCCAATGGCCTGAGCACTGCAATATGCTCCCATGCCCATACCTACCATACCTATAATAGTGTAGGGAACCAAATACTCCTCCCTTGTTGATTGCCACCCTGGTACACTAACTGATGTAGGTCCTAATATAGCTCAGCCAACATCAACAAATCCCATGCCGCTGGGCATCCTTCATCCATAATCTACATAACTACTAGAATTAACACTAGTCTAACCCCTATACCACCTGTATCAGGTGCAATGCACCCTGAAACTAGCCCTAGAACATAGAAGTAGATTCGCCTCTCTATCGTCAGGCAATTCAAATGCTCGTCTAGCACGAACTATCCCTATCAGATCCTATACTCCACTCCCAACCCCACCAATCTCTATACGGTCGCCTCTATTATCATCTCTCTAGTCGCCATGACTAGCGTCCCCCACACTAGCAGTCTAAATATGTGGTACACATCCTCCAATGTCACCATCATCTCCCCTGTCGCTAGGTGGAATGTTGTTGTCTCACTATGCCATCTCTCACACAACGCTATGACCATTGCCATGTAGGTGCAGGTATGGGGCAACCTCACCAGGTAGCCTAGTCTGATCGCCTCGATCCGCACCCAATCGACTGGTGTTAGCATCTCTCTCACACGTAACACTGTAGCTCGCTGTTCCCATGACACTAATGCATCCAAGGACCACTACACACCACCAAAACAAATCCAATCATCAATTTTCTATCTCCTTTTTTATCCTCCCACCCTCCCTATCCTCAACCCCAACTTTTTTTGTCTTTATTCTGGTAAAACTATGTTCCTTTGAAAACATCATTCCTGCAAAGCCTAACCTCCTGCGTTCTTGCAAAACTATCTTCTAACGGGATCGTGATGTTAACTCTTCTATTACCCTTGACCTTTTACCTTGATCCTGCTAGCGCATTCTCGTGGTCTCTACCACTGTTGATCGTGTCGATCCTTGGTCCCACGAGATTGTGTTCCTACACTGTCTCCTTTTTTCCACTTTCTCTCTGTGCCAAGACCTTAACCTACGGGTATGTATTCTTGCTACATGAATTGCGTTCCTATTTGCAGGGATGTGATCCTGCTGACTCTACCTCGTTCTTGCATAATTTCCCACCCTAGGATTGCTTTCCTCCAATAACCTGTTTGGCCCCCTGCACAACTTCCACCTGATGCTATTTTCACGGGATCGTGATCCCACTGATCTGGCTCACATTTCTGTTGGACTTGTGCTTGCGAGATTGTATTTTTGCCTTCGTAAGAATGCTCTACCAAATGCTTATACCAAAATCACAGAGAGGTTTTAGACCCTACCGATCGATCGAGTGTCCTTCGTACTCGTACTCGTCGCACTATGTCTGCTTGGTGCTCTGGTCGCCCAATACCCACCATCGTAATCTCTGCTGCAGAGCTCCTAACTAACAATATCTCCTCAATCTAACTACAAATGACTCCTTCTAGCCCTCTCTTCACCCCTTATAGCCCACCTTGGTGCCCTGACTACCCCTCTTGGTCTTCCCACCCTTCACAAACATTCCCATCTCATAACAAACAAACAAAAAACAACTTTTTACACTTGTAACATATCTCCATTTTTTAGCTTGTACATCGTCTTTCACTTAGTATCATTGTATCTATCCCAACTTTCATGTCAGTTCATCCTTGATCAGCATTTTGCACACCTCTCACAACTCTTGGTTAGCTATTCCAATGCATCCTTTAGCTCGATCTCCTGTCACCACAGTGTTATCCTTCTTAGTTCAGCTTGCTAGATACATCACTCATCTCAATCCATCAGCTTAGGTGCTCTCTGATAGATCCTTGTAGGATATAGCTTTCCTCCTATCTGATCTTGGTCTATTAGTACCTCATCCTATACATCTCGTTGGAAAATGGTTCTCT
The DNA here is from genome assembly GCA_028749045.1 of Cupressus sempervirens. NCBI lineage: Eukaryota > Viridiplantae > Streptophyta > Pinopsida > Cupressales > Cupressaceae > Cupressus > Cupressus sempervirens. The sequence continues at coordinate 820,714,455 of CM053786.1, forward strand.
TTTGGATTTTCACTTTCTTTTGATTTGGAATTTTCCCTTTGGGTCTTAAAGTATCTTTTCCAAGAAATTTTTTTTGTTTCCTCCTCAAGGTTGCCACGATCTTCCATATCATGGTATCCTACCAATGGGGCAATCTAAGTGTAACATCTTGATCAGGTCTTTTGTTTGTTTTCTTTTTTTGCGTGTAGGTTACCCAGTGTTGGTTCCACGCTACTTCCTTTGGGATTCATGTGCAATGCTGGGGCACTCCTTGCATGATTATTTTGAGTCAGTTTGTTAGTCCTCTAGAAAGTTTGTACAAAGGCCTTGTTGTTCCTGGTAACCTTGGTAATTAACCAACATTCCTATATTAACTCTAGTGCTCAACTACATGGTGATAATTCTCTTTGAAGTATCCCCCCCTACTCACTATGCTTCAATGGATTCCTTGCATCTCCATTATCCCCCCTCCATATCCAACATCCATCTCTCCTCTACTCGTTGAAATCCTGGTGCATCAGCTTTATCTTCCCATCATCCATCCCCTCCTCTTGGTTTCCTTTTATAGCAATCCACTCCTTCATCCTCCCCCCAATCCTGGAACATCTTAAGCTTGCTTCTTTTTGTGAATCTGACCTCCCTTTATCATTCTCCCATAGTGAGAGTTTGAGCTAATTTAGCCCCTTCTCTTTGCCATTTATGTTTCTACTCATCTCGAATTCTTATGCTTTTCAAAAATCCATCGAGCGTCATCTTCTCTCTTCACCGCCTTCTTGAGGGGCCATCTTTTAGTCTAGTTTATCCTCTTCTTATCAAAGACTAGAGAAACTTTATTGCTAAAACATCTTCCTCATGTTGTTTATATTCAAACTTCTTTGAAATAGTGTTGTCTCAACACTATGTCAAAGAGGGGCAATATGTAGACACCTAAATTTGATTACAACACTTCGGTAATCCTATTTAGCTATCTCTAAAGGAATCATTAATTAAATTCTTATTTAATTAATCCTTTTCCATCCCCTATCTAATTAATTTAATTAATCATCTAAGTCGTAATTGATAAATCAAATAACCCATTATTTATCAATTAATCCTATTCTCCTATCTAATTCCAATAATCCTAAATTTATTAAAATCACTTTAATAAATAAAGCCCTCAAAACTTAATAATCCTAAAACTATCCTAAATCCCCCCATTAGCTTAATCCACCCCATCCACCCATACTAATCTAGCTTAGTCACTAACTCACCCACCCTCATCAATACCATCCACTTGCACATCTCTAACATCCCTAATATAATCCTAACCCAAGCCTAACCCATCCCCTAATCATTTCCACAATCCTAAATGAGCTTAAGACTTTCCTAAGCCAAGCCAAAGTCTATCCCCTCAAAATATCCCAACCACTAGGCCATAGATGCTCCCACAAAGCCATAAATGACTCTTACAAGCCCATTTATTGCTCTTACAAGCCATTATGAGGGTCTTTATGAGCTTTGAGCCTCCTTTTTCGACCCCCCAAACACTCTTTCTCTAACTAATCACCCTATGACATGTGTCACTCCCTAATTGGCTATAAGGAAGCACAATCCATGTGCTCTCCTCTCATTTAATCTGAGCCCTTCATAAGCTTTCTCCTTTCCTTCCATCTTAGTCATCGATCCCTCAAGCCCTTTGCCTATTTAAGGAATCTCCTTCCAAGCCATTTTAATCACAATCCATCAAGTAAGGTCATAATGCCATTTTGAGAACAAGTTTTACATCTACATCCATTATCCACATCCAAAATTCAAGAATCTCCATTGAAACAAATTTGAGCACCAATCTTGAGCATACACCCTTAAAACACAAACCTTAATTAGACATAGTGAATCAACAAAGAGTAATTCCTATCGGGAGAGTCTTTCAATGGCTCATATTCCCAATTAGGAACCCTCTTTTGTCTATTTTTAAGTTTATGTTTGTACTTAGTTTGTAAAAGCTTTATTTAAATTTGGTTTCTCCTAACATGCTAACAACTCACGTATACACCGATGTGAAGGACCTTGGAGTATACGTCATTCTACCCTTGTGCTTTAGAGATGGACATCAAAATTGGATTTGAATAAATTATTCTTTGTGCAGGCACTAGTTTGGGTTAGACTTCTACAGCTACCCTTGGAATTATAGAATGAGGATGTGTTTGTGGGAGTAGCAAACTCCTTTGGGGAATTTTTATCAATAGACCCGATAAAAACTTCTAGAAGAAAATTAACATATGCAAGGATATGTATCAGTGTCAGGGAAGGGGATGACATGCCAAAAGTTGTGAGCTTTCACTCTAAGCTGGGAACACGTACTACACAGCTCATCTTTGAAAGTATCCCTTTTGCTTGTTTTCACTATCTGAAATCTGGACACAAGGCAAATCAATGTCCAAAGGTTAAATCTGAAAAGAAGAAGATTCCTTCTTCTTCCTAAGGAAAGGAGAAAAAGATCTAGAAAAGGAAGGACATCAAGGGTGGCCAGAAGGTTGAGGTTTTAAATGTTCCTATCAAATGAGGGAATAAACTAGCCAGCACAACTTCTAGGGTAGACAAGGATGTCTAGATTGGACCAAAGATTAATGTGTTGGCTAAACCAGCACTAAAGATTAATGGGACCACAAAACCAACAAGGACATTGAAATAACTAGAAATGATAGTGGAAGTCTCTACTGATGGAAGAATAGAGATAGTCCTTAGAGACTCAAAGGAAGATGAGATAGTTGTTTCCTCTATTAGAGAGGAGGAAGATCTAACATTGAATCTTAGATTCCCTGAAGAGGAGGCTAATCCTAGATTTTCAAAAGTTAAGGGGGAAAATGGAGTAGTTAGTACTCAAGTAATGAGGAAGGAGACCAAGACAAAGGTCAAAATCCAACTCTAGGATATAATGGTGTCAAATACTCAAATGCAAGAAGTGGGGGAACCAGTATCATTTGAAGGGGAGTTAGTGAGGGAAAAACAAAAGGACTTCTTGGATCTCCCCTTGTCTCCTAAGAGGGACCCAAATGTTTCATGCAATCTAGAAAAGGGATTAGAGAGGGAAAGATCCTTATCTCCAAAGCCCAAAAAGAAAAGCAATCAAAAACCCTTCCCAGTTTCACCAGTTTAGACTAGGAGTCATAGTAAAGTAGACTTGGGTATAAGGTTAAGATTGAGAGGAAGGAGGCATGTTAGTCATGTTAGAGAAGATGAGACTAGAAGAAGTTTTGTGGATGGGAGCCAAAGGACTCTTCTGGAGTGTTCCCCTAGTTTTAAATGAAGATAACCTCTTGGAATATAAGGGGCCTTAATGGAGCCCATAAGCAAGAAATCATTAGGAATATGATTAGAGATTAGAGACCTAATATTTTAATGATATAAGAAACTAATATGAAGAAAGAGAGTTTGGATAAAATATTTTTCAATAATAACATGAGTGGGGAAGCCTTAGATTCTAGAGGAGTGTTTGGAGGACTGTTGACCCTTTTTAATAATAAGCAGTTTAGATTCACTACTTTGTATAATGATGGTAACATTCTTTTTTGTAAAGTGTTCCATATGTACTCCAATGATTTTTGGTTCCTTTTGAATGTTTATTCTCCTAATTCCAAAAGGGAGAGGAAGAATTATTTGTCCAAAGTCTTTGATTTGGTTTAAACCAATAGCATAAACAAAGGTATTATTATGGGGGACTTTAATACTCTATTAGTGGATGAGGAGAAGAAGGGAGGTTTGGTGCCTAATTGGGAACATAAAATGGACCTCTCTAATTTCATAAATACCTTGGCTTATTTGGACTTGGATCTATTAGGAGGAGCTTTTACTTGGTCAAATAAAAGAATTGGAAGGGAGTGTATTCAGATTCAGTTGGATAAAGCTCTTATCTCTCTGGACTGGTTGCCATCTTTTTCCTATAAGATGTCTCTACTTCCTAGAGTTGGCTCAGATCACTCCCCTATATCTCTCTCAGTTGTATCTATAGAACCAATTAGGAACTCCCCTTTTCAGTTTGAAAAGATGTGGATTTCATGACCTAATTTATTAAATAAGGTATATCACTAGTGGGGGATAGAAGTGGAAGGTACTACCATGTTTAGAGTAGTGAAGAAGTTGAGTAATGTGAAGAGAATGATAAAATTCTGGAATAAGATGGATTTTGGTCATACTTTTCATGATCAAGATGATATGTCTATCAAACTCACCTCAATTCAATAAACTATTCAACAAGAAGGATTCAATGATTTGAACAAAAATGTTGAGTTGTCTATTCTATCTGACTTGCATAATATTATAAGGAAGAGAATTTCTAGAAGTAAAGATCTAGAATTAACTGGCTAAAAGAGTGGGATCAGAACACGATTTTTCCACATTTCTACTCTAAAGCATAGAGCTAATAACATAATTTCTAGTTTAAAAAAGGGGCAGGATATGCTAACAAAAGAGAATGAAATTTTTGCTAATGTTGTTTCCTCTTTCTCCTCTCTACTATCCTGGGACCCCTTTTTATCGAAGTTGGACCAAACTGAAATTGTCTCATGTATTCCATAGATTATTCAACCCCATCACAATAAAATGTTGAGGGCTATACCAAATTCTTAGGAAGTTAGAGAAGATCTTTTTTCCTTGCCATCAGATAAGTCCCCTGGCCTAAATGGATTTCCTGCCTTCTTCTTCCAAATTTATTGGTAGGTGGTAATGGAAGATGTTGTGAAGGTTGTTTAGGAAATCTTTGGAGCTAGAAGTATTCTAAAAGAGATTAATTCTACTTTTTTGGTCCTCATTCCTAAAACTCCTAGGGCTGACACTTTGGATAAATTTAGACCAATCAACCTATGTAACTCTTTCTATAAGATTATCTCAAAGGTGCTAACCTCTAGAATGATTAGAATTCTTCCTTTGATCATATCTCAGCAACAAACAAGATTTTTCCTTGGAAGATAGATTTTAGATTCAATCATGATCGTGCATGAAGATATCCATTCAATGGAAGCTAGAAAGAGAGATGGAATGCTTCTCAAACTAGATCTTTCAAAAGCTTATGATTGGGTCGACTAGACTTTCCTTGGTTCGGTGCTCCAGGCTTTTGTCTTTGATTAGAAAGTTTGTAAGCTTATTTCTTAGCTAATTTCTACTTCTTCTCTTGCTATTTTGGTTATTGGTGCTCCTTTTGATTTTTTCAAACCTACGAGAAGGCTTAAACAAGGGGACCCCCTCTCACCTATTTTGTTCATTATTTTGGCAAAATGTATTGGAAGGCTAATTAAGAAGAACAAACAAGTAGGAAGGCTAAAAGAGTTTAAACTATCTTCTAGGTGTGATCCTTTTTCCCATCAACAGTTTGTGGATGATACAATAATGGGAGGGGAAGCTTCAATCAAGGAGACTAAGGTTATGAAGGAGATTCTAGATATGTACACTAGAGGATCTGGACAACTTATTAATTGGGGAAAAAGTTTAGTTTTCTTTATTAAAACTCCAGAGGATAGGTAGAGGAAAATTGTGAGAACCCTTGGATGTGGATTAGGAAAGCTTCCTTCTACTTATCTTGGACTCCCTCTAGGTGTTAAGCCTTCTTATTCCTTCTGGAATGGGATCATTGGAAAGTTTAGTAAGAAGCTAGTGGGTTGGAAAGGGGCTTCTCTTAGCCAAGTAGGAAAATGTCTTTTGGTTAAATCTACTCTTCAGAACCTTCCAATGTATGCCTTACACCTTTTTAGGATTCCAGTTAAATTTGTAGAGAAAATGAAAATGATTTAAAGGGGTTTTTTGTGGTCAGGTCTTGAAGGGTGGAATAGATATCCCCTTGTGGCATGGGATAATGTTTGTCTTCCAAACTACTATGGTGGATTGGGTATCAGGAAACTAAAACTTCTCAATATGGCTCTCCTAGCCAAATAGATCTGGTGCATCTTTAATAGTACCAGGGAATTGAGAGATATCTTTGTTTTTTTTAATAAGTATATTAGAAGGCCTTCAATCCAATTTTTGCTAAACAATGAGGACATCTTGAGTGGGTCTGTTATTTGGAATGGTATTCTTAAAGCAAGAGAGCTAGCCAAGGGTAAGGTAGTTTGGAAAGTGGGGAATGGGGAGGATATTCTCTTCTGGACTAATCATTGGTTGCTACAAGGACCTCTTATTAATCATCCTACTTTTGAAATCTAGGCTAATGATTGTATTATGCAATTTGGTTTGAAAGTTAGTGATTATAGAACTGACCAGGGATGGAAAGACCTATCTTTTATCTCTGAGGATCTCAAGCCAATCATGACTATGATGAATTCTATGGTTATTAATAACAAGAGGGATGAAGTTATATGGGGTGACAATCCTAATGGTTTTTACTCAATAGCTTTGGGCTACAATTCTCTTTGGAGCCTTAAAGATAAATCCCCTTGGGAAAAAGCTTGGTTACCTAGTCTTACCCCAAAGATCAATATTTTTTACTAGCTGGCCTTGCAAGAAAAAATTTCTTACACATGATAATTTAATTGAAAGATGTCATATTATGCCAAATAGGTATATCCTTTATAAAAATCATATGGAATTGGTCAACCACATGTTTATACATTGTCCTTTCTTAAGGAAGGTCTAGGATAACATAACTAAAAAATTTTGGGTAAGCTGGTGCAAACCAAGTAATCTTCTAGATTTCTTTTACCATTGGATAAATATTTTCAAAGGTTCAAACTTGCCAGATTTAAGTACCTGGACTTTGCCTCATTTTTGTTGGGGAATCTGGAAGGAAAGAAACAATAGAATTTTTAGAGACAAAGAGAAACTTGCTTATGTTCTAGGAGAGAACATTTATAGAAACATAAGGGAAAACTATGAGGTAAGGAAGGGGGAGATATTAAAAATGGTGGTAATAAGAAGGAGAAAGAAAATGATAGAAGGAAAAAAAGATAGGAAGTTAAATGGTTGCTCCCTCCTCTGGGATGGCATAAAGAAAATTTTGATGGTGCATCAAAAGGTAACCCTTGACCTTTGGGTTGTGGAGGAATCATAAGAAATAATTATGGTGAAGGGGTGGCAGATTTTTCTCATCCATTGGGTTTCCAAACTAACCATTTTGCAGAAGCCAGTGCTGCTTGCCATACAATTAAAATGGCCTTTGACACGGGGATTAAAAAATTATGGTTGGAGGGGGATTCTAATAACATTTTAAGATGTATTAAAGGAATCACTCAACCTTAATGATCCATTGCTAGTTTAATTGAAGAGACCCAAAATCTCCTTCAAAATTTTGAATGTGTCCACATCACCCATGTTTATAGGGAAACTGACCTTGTGGTTGACTAGTTTGCCAACAAAGCAGTCAAGCAAGACAAGGTGATGACCTGGAATTTAGGCAAGAATATTCCAGTAGAAGCAAGGAGTCTTATCAAACTAGAAAAAATCTAGGGAGGTACAATGGAGATCTTAATGTAATAATTTTTATTAATGGAAGCTAGGATGTGAGTTATTATAATAATGGAATTTATAGCAAACACAGTTAGGAGGTGAGGTTATCAGTGTCATATCGACACATTTTGTGGGTCAATATTTTCATCTGCCTTTTTTCCTGAGGTATTGAAAAATATATTGGTTCTTTTTAGAGAAGCAAAAACCAAAGCTTTCAAGTTGAGAAGGGTCTACAAAGGTTAGTGTTTATGAGAATTGTAGGGGTGGAGAGCACAAAAATTATGGGGGAATGGAGTAGGAAGGATCCTGCGGGGTAAGTGGAAAAATGGAAAGAAAGGGAAATAGTACGGGAGAAATTGGAGAAGAGAGGTATAGCAAATTGTATTGCTAAACTCCATGGCTTTGACCTAAATGTAACTAATAGTATGGTCAACTCTTGGAAGGATAGGAGAGATAAATTGAATGGAGTTTCATTTTAGATTACAGAGGGAGTCATTGCTCTTGTGTCTAAAATTCTGGTGGAGGGCTTCAAATTTTATAGAGACAAGAAGTTGTTAGTGAATGTGGTCAAGGATTTTGCAAAGAAAATGGAGGAGCGGAATGATTTGGTAAAATGCGAAATGTATTATGAAATGGATTCCATCGAAAAACTTTGTAGGTATGTTTTGCGAGCTATTATAGAGTATATTTCATTGGATACTAGATTTGACTAGGTGAGAACTCATCACTTTGTTTTTCTCAATCATTTCCACCATGGCATCAAGATTTCTTTCCCCTTTTATTTATTTACTTCTATGAGCAAGGCTATCTCAATATTTAAGAAAAAACCCTCTATGAATCCTACCCTACATAACGGATTATTGTTGTTAATTTATGAGCATTTTAAAGCCTGGACTTTAAGCAAATCTCCTTAGCCTGGTGTGGGTGCTTCTGAGGACTTAGGCAACTCTAGTTTCTCCTTTGATTCAAAGGATATTAAAAGTATCAGCTCAAAGGGAGAGGAAAATTTTTCCTCTAGAAAGAGGGCTAAAGAGTCAGAGAAAAAATTGCCCTCATCTATTACCCCAAGCAGGAAGAGCCCTAGAGGACATAGGCCTAAAATTACTAGCTAGGGTGATGAAGAAAACAATGAGGAAGGGGAGGAAATGAAATCTAATGATGATGAAGAGGAGGAGATGGAAATTAAGAGGGAAGAACCTCTTGCAAAGAAAAGGAAGAGGGAAAAATAGATGGATGCTGAGGGGGTTTTGGGGTCAGGGCCAGATATCTTAGCAATTCCTCTTTCCCCTATTCATCCCCAGGAGCAGGAGGAGAAAATTGGAGGAGAGGGTGAAGAAGTGATTATTAAGGATAGGCAAAATGCATGGAGAAATTTCAATGTTAGAACATCCAAGATGGGGATTGTTAGAGAGACAAAGAATCCACAAATCTTGGAAGAAAAATAGGGCCAACTCCAGTTCAAAGAACTCATCGATCCAGCTATGGTGGAAATAATGGATAATGCTAGTTAAATGGTCATGAATTTTTTGAATAATTCTTGAAATAGCATGATTAAAAAATTTAGTTCAATCAAATGGCTTTACCATGAATTGGAATAGGCTAGGGAAAAAATTGACCAAATGGAAAATAATAGGAAAGAGCCAGGTCTGGGAAATCAAAAGGATAAGGAGGATCGAATTAGTTTAGCTGAGAAGAGAATCCTAAACCTGGAAAACTATAATCATAATCTGGAGAATTAGATGATCTCCATCCTCAATTCTATCAATGATAACATTTTGTCCCTTACTGGAATGTTAAAAACTAGAGGTCTGCTAGATGAGAGTAGGGACAATGATAGAGAAAGAGCCAAGGTGGAAGAGGATGTAGCAACAAAAATTACTTTCAATAGCCTAGACTGAGAAGCCCAAAAGAGTCAAGAGCAAATGGCTGAGGAGACTCACAAAGTCTATGAAGTAGCTCAGATGATGCAGGAGCTCAAGTGAAAGACAAAAGAGTAATCATGGTTTATTTCTTCTTGTCTTTTGCTATTATTTTACTATTGTTTTTTATCAAGTTGGCTTTTTCTTGTTCTAGCTTTTTGGATGTAAGTTGAACTAGCCTTTTTGTTGGCCTTTGTGTTTCACTAGGATTTCATGTTTATTATCAGCCTTGTGAATTGTCTATGTTTGGCTTAGCTTTAACTGCTTATTATTAGCCTTGGTTTTTGTTATAACTATTGGGTTTCAGGGCCCCTGTAAAACCTATTTTTCTTATCAAAAACATGCAATTATACAATTTAGCTCTTCACAAGAATAGATATGCATACAATACTTTCTATCTATTTTATTTTGCACTTTCTCCTATCATACATAGCATGTAGTTCGCATATCATGTCATCAACTTTACATCAATCACAAATATTGCATAGATCATATATATATATATATATATATATATATATATATATATATATATATATATATATATATATATATATATATATATATATATATATATATATCACACACTTACCTTCACAAGATAACATCTTTACTTATACCTCTCATAATCATAATTAATTGCTTAGTTGGCCTTTATGCTTTCACAGGCTTGGCATAATATAAATAAATTATGGAATAATATCCACATAGTTAGCTCATAATGACTTAGTAATTATTTTATCACCAAAATAATTCCTCAAGTTCTACAATCCAATTCTCTACTATGCTCTATTCTACACTATTTAATACCCGTACTTGTATTTCAATCATAACTTCCATCATATTGTCTATACACACCTATGCACTGGTATACATTATCAGGACATCGTCATAGAACTTTCCTCAACTATGCATAAGATAACTATCAATGAGTCATTCATACACATCACATCTTCTCTCTATGTTGTTGCAAATTGTCTAACACTTAGACAATTTTCTATCTCTAAATGCATAAATGAAATGTTGAATACATGTTACTATAAATGAAATCTATCAAGACATCTAATTAACCATATTTCCAATAATCGCATGCTTTGACATTGATGAAAAAATTTGGTGAAATTGGCCCAAGTCCCATAATGATGTCATACATAACAAAAATAAATAAAAGTAACTATACAAAATTGGCTTCAAAACATAATAATTTTATTCATGTTTTGATGGATCATTACATTCCTTATCACTCCTTTACATTGATACATAAGTACATAAGTGTACTCCCCCTTGCATCTATAGTACATACAATTTTCCTTTACATATTACTCCCCCTTTGACATCAATGGCAAAGGTGTCAAAAACTGTATTCTCAAAACTGGGTAGCCTATTGTTGATCAACTTGTCATCCTAGAAAAATAATCTACATAAACAAGTTTGAGCCTATTCACTTATTTCTTCCAATTTTTCTTTACTAAATCATAAATGCTAGCTAGTGTACATAGTGCATAGGATGCCACTTCAATTGCGCTCAAGTCAGTATATGCAAACTTGTCATAGGAAGTCTTTTCTACAAGACATTCGTCAAACTGCCTCTACAAAGTGCTTATCTTAGGTGATAAAATTTCTCTAAGACTAGAGAATCTCTTTTCTACCCTCTCCTTATCAGATTTCAATCCTCTAATCACACTATGGATCCTCTCCACTTTTGTTCCACACTCTTCAATGCTGGTCTCTAGGAGGTGCAATTTTGCAGTGAGTGATTCAAGTTCACTCATCTTATCCTTTATTTGACTCTCAAAGTTAGTTAGGTACTTGTATAAAAATGCACATTGTCCATACAATATCTTCCCTTCATCAATGTGTTTTATGAGTTCCCTGATGTTTCCATTAAGTTCTTTCAAGTCATTTCTCACATTAGTGCATACTATATCAAACAATGATGCATCATGCTTTGCCTATGCTTACACTAAAGCTACTTCTTTAAAGCTCTGAAATTTTCATCAAATATCTTCACCAACTCCTTAGCCTTTACCTATAAGTTTAGATTAGCTACACTGTTGTTGATTTTCTTCTACATTCTATCTAAGACTTTGGTGAGTGTCTTCTCCAAAGACTTTATTAATTTATTCTTTTCAAATAACTTTCTCAACGAGCTTATTAATCTTTTTTTATCATCATCATCATCTGATGGCACTGATACTACTACTATTGTGATTGGACTTGCTATAGGAATAGGTGTAATTGCTTTCATTTCTACCTTCTTCTCTTCCTCAACTTTCTTCTTCCCTTTTTCAATTCTTTCTTCTTCTTTCCTTTTCTTCTCTTTTTCTTGCTCTTCCTTTTCTTCCTCTATCCCTTTTTATTCTACTTTCCTCTCTATTTCTTTCATCTTCTCCTTATCTTGTTTCCACTTGACTTCCTCCTATTTCCTCCTTTCTTCATCTTCATCTTCATCTTCATCAGAGCTAGAGTATGTTGTTATATTGCTTATATTGCCAAAAGTATTTTCTCCATATCCTACAAAAGGATTCTCCTTTTCATCTACAATTATGTGTGTATTGTCTACTTGCATGGATTCATTGTTGGAAATCTAATTGAAAAGCTCATTTTTGTTGAAGATCAAAGAGGGAGATTACTTTGAAAGGTTGTTTTCAATCATTTTTTTTTCATTGATGTCAAACCTACTATTTGTAGGGATGATATTTTCTTATAAGATTCATGCACTATCACTTAGTTGATTGATAAAAAGGATTTGATCAACAAGATGTAACAAGAGCACCTAAGGGAAAGGTTGAGTTATGATGTTGTAATGAAGTGCAAGGATTAGTTAAGAAAATGGTTAAATAATGTATTGATGACATACTCAAAGATATAGAGGTTGGTCACACTTAGAAAATTGGAAGAAGAAGTTGTAACAAGGACTACTACAAAGCTTTAACTAAGATCATTGGTGGATGCCGAGCAAGTTAGTTGAAGCCAAAAAAATTCTTAGTAGAAGCTGAGTAATAGATATTTTTAATGTGTGCTAAGTGATCTTCAAGTGCCAAGTAAAGATCAGGTGCCCAGCATCAAAAAAAAAATAGTATGTCCCAAGTGATCTTCAGGTACCGAGCATTAGGAAAAACATAGTTGATGTCGAGTAACACAGTATGTGTCAAGCACTAGTATTTCACAAGTGTTGAGCTACTACATTATTTCAAATAACAAAGATTCACCAAATCCAAGCCGACTTAGTGGTTACATTGAATTTTGTGAATAAGTTGGAGGAAAAGGATGATGAGTTGTTGGCACAGAAGTGCAAAAATCTACAAAGTGATTGAAAGGGTGTCAAGAAGGATACATCTAGGAGAAGGAAGAGCCTAGAGGCTTTGCTTCTAAGAGAGGTCATGAAGAGATAATTGCATTGGTACATTGAGTATAGAGACTCAAGAAGAAAAAGCTTGAAAGATAAGGCAAACAGTTAAGAATTGCAGAGATAGAAGGCCAGGCAAGGGTATGAGCTAAAAACTAATCTGAGATCTACAAGATAAGTTGTATGTTGTAATTAGATTGAGATTTTCTAATAATTTCTAGCAATTGTATTAGATCTGAAAAGGTTGGCCTAACAACCATTTTTAAATCATTTAATAGGGTGGCATTCCAAGTTAATGTTCTAAAGTCCTTTTACGAAGCCCACTTCTAATAGGGTGGTTAAATCCTCTAACAAGGTTGCATTTAATAGTGTGTGTTGTAAGCCTTTAACAAGATAGGCCTTTTACAGGGCATCACTTCAGAAGGGTGAGAATTGAGTAGCATGTTACTGGTGGTTTTTCCCAAATTGGGTTTCCACGTAAATCACTATGTCATGTGTTGATTTCTTGTGTGTTATACTTGCATGATGATTTACAGTAACTTGATAATTAGACAAGTTAAAGTTTGGATGAATGAATGATTGAATTAGTTCACTATATTTGAAGAAAAGTTTGAATTGGACATCTAGACCTTGAATAACTGATTCACCACCCCCCCCCCCCCCCCCCCCAAGTTATTCTAAAAGCAATTCTAACAATTCGTATCAAAGCCTTCTACTGATTTGGTTTCAAGGTACTAGAAGTAGGAAGATCAAGATGTCTAAGAGAGAATTTCCCAAGCTTAAAAAGGACAACTTTTCTTCATGGAAGAGTTTGATGAAATTGCACCTTGGATCAATAGGTGACTATGCACAAACCTCAATTGGAATAGAGAAGGTAACTCCAGTAGGACTCCTTACTGCAGATGACTTAAACAAAAAGGAGCATAACCAAGCAATGTTGGAGATTGCCTCTACACTTAGCTATGTTGAATATGATGATGTCAAAGACTATGAAACGACATTTAAGAAGTGGAAAACCCTATTAGAAATCTATGGAGGAGATCAGAATGTCTAGAGAGAAAAGAGAGGAAGCCTAAGAGGGAAGTTTGATGACATGAAGATGGAGGAAGGTGAAAATGTTGCTTAGTATGCTGCAAGAATAAAAGAAGTGGTGAGTGTAATAAGAATTCTAGGTGGTCAACTAGAAGAAGAAACATCCATTAGAAAATACTTGAGAACTCTACTCCCTATCTATGCTATAAGAGTTTTAGCCATTCAAGATTTGAGGTGTGTACAAGGAAACACACTAACTTTTGAAAGAATAGTTGGAAGACTTACTGCATTTGAGCTATCCAATTTTGACAACTACAGACCTAAGAACCTTGAATCTACTTTCAAGGCCAAGATGACAATAAAAGATACTAAGGAAGATACATCAAGTAAGAGAAGAAGAAAAGAAATACATGTATCCAGTGATAGCAACATAGACCAGGAAGATGTGGAATAGTTAGAAGCACTACTGACCAGGAGATTGTAAGGAAACTTGGTAAGAAAGAATATAACCGTTTCCACATAACCCATAATAGATCTGAAATAAACATGGAATTAAAATCCACATGCAAGAGAATAGACAACATACCCACAAAATTGTGACACAAGATATACCCTGGGAAACCCTCATTGAGAGAAAAACCCAGCTTCCAAAAGCATCCATCATCATGTATTATTTAGCAAAAATACCATTGCCATACAACCATGGAAGCCTTCATGGCCATAGCCACAACCGAGCAAACTATGTGAACAAGCATGAATCCACACATCCCATGCCATGCTTTCAACCTTCACAAATGCTCCCTTGGCTAACCTGTCAAGTCTTATCCCGCTTGACTCTTGCCTTTTGTCTTCTCCTTGTCACTCTCTCTATATATAGCAACTACCCTTGTGGCTGCTTATATAGTAACAAGTCCCACAAAACCACTAAGTGGTATTACATAAACCATGTGCTAAAACCATGTGCTACCTAACCCACTGACCCCACATTTAATATTGGGCATTTAAATCTTTTCTCCAATATTAAATAATTACATAAAATATTTTTACAATGTTACAATATGACTCATCAAGAATATTCCATGGGAGTCTTTACATGTTGCACGTCCATCTAGGTACAACATTACATAATAAAAATAAAATAATAAAATAACAATATTATGCAATGTTTGCAACACCCATTATCTCAACAATCTCCCACTTGTTGTATACATTGCATAGGGTCAATCCGTAGCCACATAAATGAACAAGAGAACAATCCCTACCAGCACATCCACCATCATGGATCGAAATACACCAAGTGCTCCATCCTGGTACCCGCAACAAAATCAAAGTATCTAGCATCTCAAACATGAATGATCTCACCTCCTATTATGCCACTACCACTTGACATACATAGAAGCCATCCAAAGAGAAAGCCACCCAACCTGTCGCATTAGAAGATCATAAAATCTTGTACCAACTGAAAATGCCAAGCACAAATAACCTGATCCAAAGGTAATCACATTAATCCATAGTTGTCAAAATATCCATAGCTGAAATAGCACCCACAACAAAGTGCAAACCCATCCAACTATCCATACCTCAAAGGTATAACAAGTGAATCTCATATCACTGACATATCCAATCTGCAACCTGCAATTACAAGCCTCAAGAGCAATACCTGCCACATATATACCAAGAAGCTCCCGCTACAAAAGATAATGTCAAATCTATAACCAATCCACTCAACACATCTCAAAGAAGTGAATCCATGTAGCATCAAGGACATCCACAATACATAAACTGATATCCTGCAAGAACAACTCTCATAACAAGTCTTCAATGCTCTCCCAAGTTCACCACAACCAACAAAGGAAAGAGATAAAGGAATAACCATGTCATCCCTCACATGACATACATGAGCACGAACTAGTGATCACAATCTCTAACCAATCTCAAATCCAATGCAGGCAAAACTAAACATCCAAGAAGATAACCAAGACCAGAGAAACCATGGAAATCATAACCTGTATCATGTCCTTCTACACACACCTCTAGATGTAAACTGTGCAAGTATGATCTCCTCCATTAAACCCCAACAAGAAGCCTCAACAACACCCAAACCATACCATATAACTAATCATGGATGTAAGCCTCTCACAAGAAGATCAAACTCAATAAAACCATTCCTAAACCAAGGACTAACCATTCCTAATCTAAGGAAAATGCCCAATATAAAACCATCTCCCAAACTCAACCAGCATAACAACATATGCACATGGAGATAACCAATGCTAAACCATCTCTCAAATGAACCCTCCAAAACTAACTCATGTACCATAGCTCAAGATCCATATCCATGAAAGACAAGCATAAATATAATGCAACTGAGAGAAAATAATGGGCTATACCTCTCAAGTAGCAAACCGCCGAGTAGACCAAGAGTGGGTAATGAGAATGCTCATCAAGATACCCAAGTCTCCAACCAAGACTCATCTAAGAACAATCTCCTCTCAAGTCCATATCAGGTGACTACTCCTCAGACTTCCTGCTGAAACCATCAACTGTCCCAACAAATACTTCTCTAATCCAAGAGAAATCAGCGCCACCACCGTCTCTAAGTATCCATGAGCACCTGTAACCAATCAATCCATGCCAACTCCAAATGCAACATCGCAATATCATGAAGTATCTAGCTTATGATTATTGTACTCAATACCAAGAAACTAAACCAAGATCAATGTCCAAGTTCCAACCATGGCCTCAGGAACATAAACATGACAACATGATCTTACCATCTCAACTAAAGAGATAACATGCTTCACATGAACATACTATAACATGTCACAACTCTAAACGCGTATCAAGATTATACCATGACATAATAATGAAACCATCCTCACACCAAGGATAACATGCCAAATAAAAGCATAAACCACACCTTTACTAAGAACCCTGTGAGTCCTCAAGATGCAACCATCTCCACACACCATGAAGATAACCAAGAACTCCATGAGTCCTCAAGATCTAACCATCTTCAAACACCATAAAGATAACAAGTGCACCATGCAAATGTCAAAGACGCTTTTGTAGCAACAGGATCTAAGACAAACCTCCAACATCTACAAACACTCAATAAATATATCAATGCCAACAACTCCCACTCAACCGTGGTACCAAGTCACCTATGGCATCATAAAATCCATCCTCTCCAAACCAAGAAGATATAAACCAAACCAGGAACTAATCCTGCACTGTCACCTCATCACTATCACAAGCTCCCACTAAACCATGTATCCAAGCTATCCATGACATCATGATGAAAAATCCATCCTCTAACCATGAGAATCAACCAAGGCATCAAACTATCAAAGAACTCAAAGTGCACATCATGAGCTCCTCAAAAGAAACCAAATAACCATGATCCTCAACCAAGAAGATATACCACCATAACTATATCAGAAATCCAAGCTAATGAACATCAAGGATGTACCTGTATATCCAATCATGTCATGCCAAAATCCATGACACCATGATCACATCCATGAACTGAGCATCTGGCTCTCAATATGTCCAACCTGTCAGCATAGTCAACCACAATCCTCTACCATGACTGTACCTGGTAACAACATCTCATCCCTTCTACATGAAGATAAAATCATGTGACTTAGGGCATAGACAACCCAAATCCAAGCCACCAATCTGAATATGCATCAATAATGAAAGATCAATGGGCAAAGACAACCCATAACCAAACTATAAATGCAACCTGTAAGTATAGACCGCTTACAACACTGCACAACTTGTAGACCCAACAAGTCATCATGCATATCCAAACCAAACACTAATAACCATATCATCATGAGACCAATCTGAATATGAACTGAGTATACAATGACATCAAAACTTAAATCTCCAATTTCATAAACTCACAATGTTACCATAGTCAAAATATATCTATAAACTGTTCAGATCAATATATCAACAAATAAATCATGCCAAACTTGCACCAAATCTGAACCAATGTGTAGAGCTCTCCAAGAGCTTTCCATTGACTACTTGAAGTCCAAAATCCAACTCTGTATGCCCAAGTTATGCCCTAATCCATGCTCAAAATAAACAAGATCTGACTTTAGGGCTCTTAAAACTTGATAAAATTTCAAAATCATAGAACCAAACCTACACCATGTTGTAGTGGTCTAAATTAGCTTTCCAACACCTATAAGAACTCTAAAATCTGATATTCTGAGAGAAAGTTATGGCCATTTTACTAAGATAGTCTTTTTACCATTTTCAGTACGATTTTTCATTTTTCATTTTTTTCACTGACGAAAATTCTGACGGGATTAAATTTGACGGCCATCATGGGCTGAAACCAAAAAACTCTTTCATTTCCTCTGAACATGGCCAAACTAGGGCATATTATATATCAAAATTTTATGGAAATGTTGACCCGGATCCAATGGTGAGGTCTTTTTTTACCCAGGAGGTCATTTATGCAAGCTATCCCCCAAAACCCTCATTTAAATGAAACATCTGAAAAACTCTTTTTGTTCAACAATTTCACATGCCCAAATCTTTTTAACATCCCATCATAACAAAAAATCTAAAACCCTCAGATCTGCAATAAAACATTCATATATCTTACCCCTTCTTTTTTTTTCCTCTCATGCATTCCCATGGATTCAATCTAGAGTTACAATAATAAAACCATAGCTCTGATACCACTTGTAAAAAAACTTGGCAATAAAAAATATAAACATTTCCACATAACCCATAATAGATCTAAAATAAACATGGAATTAAAATTCACATGCAAGAGAATAGACAACATACCCACAAAATTGTGACACAAGATATACCCTGGGAAACCCTCATTGAGGGAAAAATCCAGCTTCCAAAAGCATCCATCATCATGTATTATTTAGCAAAAATACCATTGCCATACAACCATGGAAGCCTTCATGGCCATAGCCACAACTGAGAAAACTATGTGAACAAGCATGAATCCACACATCCCATGCCATGCTTTCAACCTTCAAAAATGCTCCCTTGGCTAACCTGTCAAGTCTTGTCCGCTTGACTCTTGCTTTTTGTCTTCTCCTTGTCACTCTCTCTCTATATAACAACTACCCTTGTGGTTTCTTATATAGTAGCAAGTCCCACAAAACCACTAAGTGGTATTACATAAACCATGTGCTAAAACCATGTGCTACCTAACCCACTGACCCCACATTTAATATTGGGCATTTAATTCTTTTCTCCAATATTAAATAATTACATAAAATATTTTTACAATGTTACAATACAACTCATCAAGAATATTACATGAGAATCTTTACATGCTACATGTCCATCTAGGTACAACATTACATAATAAAAATAAAATAATAAAATAACAATATTATGCAATTTGTGCAACACCTATTATCTCAACAGAGATTCCATAGAGGTAAAGGCAAATTCAAAGGTAAGCTTCCTATCATATGTTTCAATTGTAATGAAGTAGTTCATATAGCTATGAGATGCCCACAGAAGAAAAACTTTAAAGTAGGAAGCAAGTTCAGGAACAAAAGAGAAGATGATAGCAAAGATTACAAGGAGAAAAGAAAGAGATGCTACATTGTTGAAGAAGATTCTAATGAAAATGATGATGAATTATTCTATGTAGCCATGAAGGATGAATCAGAAAAAGATGAAGATGAAGCCACAACATTGGTTACTTGTGTGAACAAGAATGACAAGTGGATTATAGAGAGTGGATGCTCACATCACACGACAAGAGATAAAAGTAAGCTCATTACCTTTACTCAATATGATGGAAATAGCATTAGATTTGGTAATGATGCCCTATGTCAAATCAAATGAAAAGGATCTATCAAATTTATAGAGAAAATTTCATGTAATAATGCATACTATGTTGAAGGATTGAATTACAACTTGTTGAGTGTATCACAATTAGGAAATGTAGGTTGCAAAGTGGAGTTTGGAAACAAAACTGCCAAGATTTATGACACTGATAGAAATCTGATAGGAAAAGGTGAAAAAAAAAAGAGTAATTGGTTTTACCTAGATATGGAAGAACCAACATGTCTTGTTGTTAGATTTGATGATGTGTGGTTGTGGCATAAAAGTTTGTGTCATGTTAATTTTCATAATCTAATCAACATTAGTAGAAAGAAAAAAGTCAGAGGATTGCCCAGGTTAAAGAAGCCTGAAAGCACAGTGTGTAAACAATGTCAACTAGGGAAGATGACTAAATCTAGTTTCAAAAGAAAAGCATACACTTCCAATGAAGTTCTAGAGATAGTTCATATAGATTTATGTGGCCCAATAGAAGTACAAAGCTACCTAGGAGACAAATACATAATGCTATTTATAGATGATTATTCCAGAATGATGACTACCATGTTCTTAAAATAAAAATTTGATGCATTTCAAATGTTCAAGTGATATTTGGCTAGAGTTGAGAAGGAAACAGGAAAGAACCTAAAATGCCTAAGGTCAGATAGAGGAAGAGAGTTTTAAATAATCTACAATGATAAAGGTATCAAAAAGAAAACATCAGCACCAAGAACTCCACCACAGAATGGTATTGCTAAAAGGATAAATAGGTCAATCATTGACTATGCAAGAACCTTGATGATGGAGAAAAATGTTGCACTTAAGTACTATAAGTACTGGAGAGAAGCTATAAGTACTGCAGTCTACACATTGAATAGAGCTCAAATCAAAAAAGGTACAAATGCAACACCCTTTGAATTGCGGTATGGTCATTCACCTAATGTTAAACATTTCAAAGTGTTTGGTTGTAAATGCTATATTCTAAAAGACACTAGAAATGGAAAGTTTGATGCAAAAAGTGATGAAGGTATATTTCTTGGATACTCCACTAGAAGTAAGGCATATAAGTGTTTGAATACTAACACTAACAAAGTTGTGGAGAGTGCAAATGTAAATTTTGATGAGCATGCAAAAGTTCAGATTGATGAGTCAAGGAAAATGGAAGACTATAGATCCTTTGTGTACTTCTATGAAGGAATGATAGTTGAAGACAATGCTACAAATCAAGTTTGGAATCAGCAACAAACTTTAGTATTTGCTGAGTCTCAACCAGTGAATGTCAAGTTGCATTCAGAAGCTAAGCTACAAAATATGAAACATGCACACTCTAATTCTGAAAATAGTATGCAAGAAAGAAATGATGAAATGCCAGATGAAGGTGAATGAAATGACTCTGAAGCTAAAGGATCAAACATGGAAACAAGGACTAAACCTAGATTAGCAACATAATAAGAAGACATCACCTTGCAGATCAAATCATTGGTGATAAGGATGCTAGAAAAATGACAAGGAATAGACTTAGGAATGAATCATGTCTACTGAGCAAGGTTGAACCCAAAACAATCAAAGATGCATTGCAAGATGATGATTAGTATAAGTCCATGAAAGAAGAGATAGATTAGATTGAGAAGAACAAAACTTGGTCTCTAGTTCCCAAACTAGCTGATTAGAATGTGATTGGTATCAAATGTGTGTTCAAAAAAAAACTTGATGAGAATGGTGAAATAACAAGAAACAAAGCTAGATTAGTTTGCAAAGGCTATGCACAAGAAGAATGATTGGATTATGGAGAGACATTTTCCCCTATTGCAAGAATGGAAGGAGTAAGAACATTACTTGCATATGTTGAATATAAAGGTTTCAAAGTCTACCAGATGGATGTGAAGTCAACTTTTCTGAATGGTATACTAGAGGAGGAAGTCTATATAGAAAAAACAAAGGGATTTGTTAATGAAAAGAACAAGGGCATGGCCTGCAAGCTACATAAAGCACTATATGGATTGAAGCAATCACCTAGAGCATGGTATGAAAGGTTGCAAAAATATCTTGTGAAGATAGGATTTGAAAGAAAAAATGACAATAGCAAATTGTACATCAAAGTTGAGGAAGGTAAAGACATTTTGATTTCAAAAATATTTGTTGATGAAATAATATTTGGAGGAAAAGATGTTTTATGCAAAGATTTTTCTGATCAAATGAAGCATGAGCTTGAGATGTTAATGTTTGGGGAAATCAAATTCTTTTTTAGATTACAAATACATTAGTTGAAGCATGGCATATTTGTGACCAAATCTAAATACATCAAGGAAGTACTCAAAACATTTGGGCTAGAAGACTGAAAACTAGTCAGCACACCAATGGAAATAGGTCATAAACTATCAAAGAATGATGAATCTACTGAAGTAAATTAGACATTGTACAAGTCACTAATTGGAAAATTGCAATATGTTGTACATAGTAGACTAGACATTGCATTAGCTATTGGAATAGTAGCAATATTTTTTGCAAATCCAAGAGAAAATCATTTAATGGTAGTGAAGAGAATACTAAGATATCTGAAAGGAACTGATGACATTGGTTTATACTACAAGAGGAATGAGAAGTTTGAACTGAAAGCTTACACTGATGTAGACTGGGGAGGTAACATTGATGATAGAAAAAGCACCAGTGGAGGAGCACTTTTCTTAGGAAAGAGGTTGATCACATGGACAAGCAAAAAGGAAAGTTGCACCTCACAATCTACTCTTGAAGTTAAATATGTGGCAGCTACTATAAATTGCACTAATATTGTGTGGATCAAACACTTGTTGCAAGGTATGAAGGAAGAGATAATTGAGCTAGTGACACTTTATTATGATAATACAAGTGCTATCAATATATCAAAGAACCTAGTTATGCATACTAAAACTAAACACATTGCAATCAAGTATCATTATGTAAGAGAATTGGTAGAAGACAAACAAGTGAAGATGGAATATGTCAACTTAAAGGAACAGATTGCTGATATCTTCCCAAAAGCACTACCTAAATATGCTTTTGAGTATCTTAGAGGTAAGATAGGGGTGATACCCCTAGCTAAGGCTACTTGAACCAAAAAGCAAGTATGCCCTACATCAAATAAGAAGAATGTTGAAGATTTTACACATTGATGTAGAGGATGTTTACTTTGGGATCCATGCCTCAAGTAATAGAAGTGTTGAAAACTTCAAATCAATCAAGGGCAAGGTGATAGAGGGAGAGATTGAATAAATTTGCAAGAGCTACATCTGCATATTAAAGATGCTAATATGTCTTTGGCATTGTTGTCAAAGAGGGAGAAGTGAACAACTGATCAACAACTATTGAAGATAAAGGATCAGAGAAATAGAGGGATATTTCAAAGGTTGATCAAAATAGTAGGAGAGGAATAATACAGAGGGAGAAAGATAAAGATAAAGGATGATATAGCAAAGAGGGAGAATTGTAATAAGACAATTAGAATAGTAGTAGGAGATGTGATGTCACAATTTACTTTTTGGCATTTGACTTACTATTCTAACCTAGTAAGCTTTTGGTGGAATAGTTTAGTCTGATGGTTGATCAAATTGGTTTGCCATCAATGCCAAAGAGGGAGATTGTTGTGAAAGATTATTTTCAATCATTGTTTTTCCATTGATGTCAAACCTGCTATTTGTAGGGATGATATTTGCTTATAAGATTCATGCACTATCACTTAGTTGATCGATGAAGAGGATTTGATCAACAAGATGTAAAAAGAGCACCTAAGGGAAAGGTTGAGTTATGATGTTGTAATGAAGTTCAAGGATCAGTTAAGATAATGGTTAAAGAATGTATTGATGACATACTCAAAGATATAGAGGTTGGTCACACTTCGATAAATTGGAGGAAGAAGTTGTAACAATTATGACTATAAAGCTTTAATTAAGATCATTAGTAGGTACTGAGGAAGTCAGTTGAAGGTGAGAAAATTCTTAGTAGAAGCCGAGTAATAGATATTTCTAGTGTGTGTCGAGTGATCTTCAAGTGCTAAGTAAAGATTAGGTGTTGAGCGTCAGAAAAATTTTAGTATGTGCTGAGTGATCTTCAAGTGTCGAGCATTAGGAAAAACATAGTTGATGCCAAGTAACATAGTATGTGTCGAGCACCAGTATTTCAATAGTGTTGAGCTACTGCATTATTTCAAATAATGAAGATTTGCCAAATCCAAGTTGACTTAGTGGTTACATTGAATTTTGTGAACAAGTTGGAGGATAAGGATGATGAGTTGTTGGTACAAAATCCTATGTAAACCATTTTTGGGTGAATTCTAATGGATCATTCAAGAAGTTTCTAGAGGAAACATAATATGGGTTAGATGCAATGAATCCTACCTAATCCATGCAAATTGAAATTAAGGAAAAGATGAATTGAGCAGGAAAAGGAACTCCAAGACTTCTATTATAGAAGTCATAAACCAAGAAGAAGAGAGTTGTTGATACTATTGCTACATAAGTGCCAAAATCTATGAAGTGATTAAAAGGGTGTCAAGAAGGAGACATCTAGGAGAAGGAAGAGCACAGAAGCTCTGATTCTAAGAGTGGTCATGAAGACATGATTGCACTAGTACATTGAGTATAGAAACTTAAGAAGAAAAAGCTTAAAAGATAAGGCAAGTAGTTAACAGTTGCAAAGATAGAAGGCTAGGCAAGGGTATAAGATGAGAAGTGATCTGAGATCTACAAGATAAGTTGTATGTTGTAATTAGGTTGAGCTTTTCTAATACTTTCTAGAAGTTGTATTATATCTAAATATCCTATGGACTTAGGTTGGCCTAATAGCCATTTGTAAATCCTTTAATAGGGTGGCATTCCAAGTGAATGTTCTAAAGTCCTTTTACCAGGCCCACTTCTAACATGGTGGTTAAATCCTCTAACGAGATCACATTTAATAGTGTGTGTTGTAAGCCTTTAACAGGGTAGGCCTTTCACAGGGAATCACTTCAAAAGGGTGAGAATTGAGTAGGATGTTATTGGTGGTTTTTCCCAAATTGTATTTCCACATAAATCACTGTGTCATGTGTTGATTTCTTGTGTGTTATATAGTAACTTTCTAATTAGACAAGTTAAAGTTTGGATGAATGAATGATTGAATTGGGTCACTATATTTGAAGAAAAGTTTGAATTGGACATTTGGACCTTAAATAACTGATTCACCCTCCCCCCCCCCCTCTCTCATTTATTCTAAAAGAAATTCTAACATTCACTACCCATAATAATATGTGGTGGTGAGGATGCTTATTGTTGCTCTTCTGCTTCTCCCTCATCATTGGATGCTGTGTGTGCTTCAATATATACTAGGCTATCAAGCTTTCATTGTGCACTCACCTTAAGCACTGAGGTCATGAATTGTACAATTTCCTCCTCTATATCCTTTCTAATGTCCTCCTAATTTCCTCCCATCAGAAGAATTGCTCTTCTTTTGTTCCTCAACAAGAGCTAAATAAACTTCAAAATTATGTTTGAGTCCTCCTTAGAGTCAACTTCACAAGTTTTATTTATCATTGTGATCCTTAAATTCAAATCTTCTAATACTCTCTTCTTCATATTTATTAGTCTATATATAGGTCTTTGGGTATCTCCAGCTTCATCCTCAGAACTTTCAATTTCTCTTACTTGCATCATTTTCCTTTTCTTGCCTAGTCCACTAGTGGTTTGCTTAAACCTTTTCTTCATGGATGGTGTAGGTTCTTGCTTAACCTTTACCAATCTTTTAGATTTTCTCTACGTTGTAGGTGCTTCCAACTCTAGTTGCCTCTTAGGTTGATCACTTATTGTTCTTATAAGTTACAATTATACAATTATTGTATATGGCACAATAAGGACCTGCGCACACAGTTGTGTTATTGTCATAGCTTTTGAAGGTCTTGCAACAATTAATAGGAGTTGCTACTATCACTTTAGACTGTGTGCTTGCTTTCATTTCCAGTGTGATACATTTGACTTCATTAAATTCCCCTCTAGTCATGCCTGATTCCTTGAGGATGGAATTTATCACCTTTTCAACTTTCTTCTAGCTTTCCTTTTGTGTAGCTCTAATTGAAATAATCTCATTTTATCCTCATAGGTTCCCCATCTAAGGCTCTCTATGTCCTTCTCTAATTGGAGTATGATCTACGTATACTCTTCTATGAGCTCTACACTCATCTCATATCCCTTGGATTCTATGAACTTAACCATTGGTACCACAGCTTCCATATAAGTGTTTCCAGTCTCCACCATGAAGCATATCTCTTCCTTGTGCTTTACTACCATTGAGGGAGGTATTCTATACCTCTATTTCATTTCTAACTAGAAAATTTTCATAATTATGTCAATGTCATCATCTATGACATTCTCCAACTTAGATAAGTAGCACTAAGTGACTATCTTCATTGCATACTCATTGCTATCCCAATTTGTTAATCTAGGAAACTTCCTTGTAGCATAGAAAAATAAGTGAGTTAGTAGGGACTCAAATATAAAAACTATGCTCTTTGTTTTCTTCACTTTAGAAATTTTATCCAACAATTATAGTATGATAATCCCACATAGATTAACTTTTCTCCCTTGAACTTCCATTACATAAGTTGCATGTAAAAATCCAGGTGGTACTGAGTTAACTCTTAATCCATGGTTAAACTTGTACCCTAATATATTACTTAATAACTTTACTCCTTTTTCTTGAATGAAGACTACCTTCATGTTTCTTTCATCAAACCTAGTATTCAGGTTTGTCTCAACTAGTTTTCTTACATTCTTCTATTTTACAAGATTGCACCCCTCATTGCTCAAACCTATGACCTTATGAATTAGGTCATTGTCAATAACTATTTGTGCATCATTTAGCCATAACAAATCATTGTGTACCCTACTCATAATAATTTGGGTCCAACCATGATTATCAAACTTTTTATAAAATATATATTTTACTAAATTCAACTCACTCAAGTGTTCATACTCAGATTTTAGGGATAAATCATTGTTATATATGGTTCCCAAATCTTTGTGAATATCTTCATCTCCTATGCTTTCAATTTTATAGTAGATATTATTTATAATTGGTTATATGTAGATATGTAAATGTTGTCATTAATGGAAACACATGATGTACATGCTTGTAGAATACCTTAGAAATAAAAATACTTAGCTTTTTGGTACTCAGAAAATTGTCTAAGTATGAAAATGGTTTACAGTAGTGCATTGTTTTATATATAACTTGTTTATACGATGTTATTCTTGATAGAGAAGATGTATGGATGTAGTATAGATATTGATGATGATATGTATAACCTTAAATATTAGTATAGATAGTATAGAAAAGAGATAATTAAGATTTACATAATAGCTGAATGAAAGGTGAAGGAATTATTTTGTTTAAAAAATATTTACTTGACCAATTAGGGATGACATCCTAGATGTTTACTCTAGTTTGGAAAGTTTGTTTTGGTCGTAACTAACTAGCAAAAAGTTGTGAAAAGGCATGGTATTTATTCAAAGACATCTTGAAAAATTATGTGTAAGTGATTTGTGAAGCAATTTGTGAAGTTATATGTGAAAGTTGTGAATGTGAAGTCTTGTATCATACGTAGAAGTGATTTTTTGATAACCTGATTTTGTGATCTAGGTCAAGCTGAGGTCAAAGATTAGCTAAAAGAAGGTACAACATCTATAATTATGTATTTGAGGAACTTAAATTACTTTTTTTGACAATGAGCTCTTCTTGTAACTGAAAGTACATGTTTGGGTAGTGAGCTCTTCTTGCACTCATTGTACCACAACTCCTAACAAGGTTGGAATCTCCTAACAAGGATTCAAAGTCTCCTAATAGGGACTCATATGTATTGAATGAGTTTATAAACTCCTAGCAGGGTCCATCTTCTAACAAGGAACATTTATATTAGTACATCATCTTTTGGGTATCATCCCCACTGGGGTTTTACCTTGGCCATGGTTTCCCTAGTTAACAAAATATGGTGTTATGATTTCTCTCTATGCATGGTTACTATTACTATTCAGCATTACTTGTTTACTTTCTTATGCATGGTTCAAAGTAATAAATAATATCTAGTTGGTAACAAAAGTTTGTAGAATACTTATTCACCCCCTCTACCTCAGTATTCCCTATTTCTAACAATTGGTATTAGAGCTTAGTTACTCAAAAGAGGCTTAACAGCTTGAGTAAGATCCCTATGGGTATGGACTAGTTGATGAAGAACCTTGAAGAGGTACTTGAACAAATTGATCTCCTTACTAAAAAAAGAGATAAATTGAGAAATAGATATGAAGACTCCAAAGTGTACAATGGACAACTAAAGGACAAGATTGAACATCTCAAGTCCAAGCCTGAATCTACTAAATCTAAAATTAGTAATGATATATATTCAAAGTTGAAAATAGAGTATAAGATCTTGAAGCATGAATTGAAGATTATAAATCTAAAGTTGAGTTTGAAGAATGATCCTAGCAAAGTTGAATCCAATTTTAAGATTGAAAATTCAGATCTTAGAGCCAATCTAGAAAAGAAGACATATGAACTTGAAGCATTAAAAGAAGATCATGAAGAACTTCATAAGTACAACACTATTGTGAAAGGTGAACTAACTCAAAAAAAGGTACAACTTGAAAAACTTTATTCTAGTAGAGAAAGCTTGATGAAAAAATGTCAATACAAGGACCTACCTATGATAAGACTGGTCTTGGTTACTTATTTAACATGTCTATAAAGAAACTTGAAAATAGATCAGATCTAGAAGAAAAAGAGAAATCTAATGATAAGATTGGATCCAAACAATCTTCTGATAAATCTAAAGAAGTTGGACAAGACAAGGAAACTAAGAAATTGGATCAACCTAAGCAAGTTGAATCTCCTAAGGAAACCAAGTATAAATTTAGAGGTGAGTGTTTTGCATGTAATGAAATAGGTCATATGAAAAGATATTCTGTAAATAAGTCATTTAATCATGTTACAAATTTTTCTTGTCATAATTGTCATGGTATTGATCATAAAGCAATTGATTATAGGAAACCTAAATATGATAATGATAAAAGGAATAGTAGAGTGTTTGGAAATACTAACCCTATAGATAGAAGAAGATCTAATGAGAGGACATAAAGAGAAAGAAGACCTTATGAAGAAAGAAAGAAAACTGTGTGTTATAAGTGTACCAACTTTGGACACAGCCTAGAATTGGCAATCACCTATTGATCAACATAATCCTAGAAGTGGAACCCTGGTATGTCAGTTATGCAACAACTTTAGACATATAGCAAAGTACTATAGAATGCATAGAAGGAACAATGCAAGAAACTTTAGAAATAGAAAGAATAATGAAAGAAACTTCAAAAATGATAGAAGGAATCATGAAAGGAACTTCAGAACTAACAAAGTTAATGATGATCAAAGAAATGAGGTTAGTGAACTTCGAGAAGAACTTAAAGGGATTAACTATTGGATCCAAGGAAAACATGGATGATGTAGAGAAAGGAAGATTGAAGTCAGTAATCAAGTTTGACTAAACTAAGTTGAATTAATCTTGTTCATGGTACCATAATTTGAAACTTCATTAGATATCAAACTATGAGTACCAAGGTTGAGAAAAGATGTATCTAGATGAGTTTATATTGTAGCTAAGCTTGCTTGTAATTTGGAGCTTATTGGAACAAGTTATGAAGGAAATAAGAGTTAGTGTTATAACAGAGAAAGTTTTTTCTATGAAAAAAGGTGAAATCTATGTTTTCACAGCAAATTTTGTGGAGAAAAGTTTTGTAGAGCATTGTCATGATGAAAGGAAGCTATGATTAACCTTAGGTAGCATTTGAAGATTTGACAGATGATTTTGAGTAGATATTTGATTCCAAAGTGAAATGAAATAAATATTTAGAATTTATAGACTTGAGGATAACATATGCATTTTGGTAGATATTGATCTAACTTATGTTGAAGCAACAGAACCAAGAACCAAGGGAAACATTTCTTGAACCCTTTGGTTATGAATTGAGTGATGATGTAGCTATTGGTTACATTGATCTATTGTTGAACTCTAAAATAAACAAAGATTTATATAGATTTAGAACATATGAAGAGTTAACTCAGTCAGCTTAACAAGCATCTTTAGAAAAAGCATCTCATAAGAAGGTTGAGACTATGATGAAGAAAGAATTGTTTGAGGTTGGTATGTCAAAAGAAGAATCACAATTAGTCAGACAAACAATCTCCAAACTAAAATAAACTAGTGAACAAGGTGTAATGTTTGTGCCACCTCTATTAGTTGGTAAAGCATCTAGTGTATCCATTGTAGTGACTCCTACAAAGCAAAGCATCCCATATGTTGTTGTATCAATTGAGCAACCTAGTGAACCCAAAAGTAAGTCTAAAAGGCTAGTAGAAGTTGAGACTCATAAGTCAAAAAGAGTTAAACAAAAAGCTATTGGACCTAAGAAAAGGAAGAAAAAATTGTTGACAATTGTAGATTCTAGTGAGGAAGAAGAAGAGGAACAAGAAGTTAAACAGTTGGAAATGGTTATTGCTTCTAACTAGCCAATAGGTAAAACAAGGAAACCATGGAAACCAAAGATAGAAAAGATTAACATAGTTATTGCTAATAAGGGGAACTTTGTGCAAATGAATAAGTTTAATGATTTGTTCAATGATATTGAGAAAGAGCAGATTGATATCTCTACTGTGAGATATATGATTCTTAACAATTTGAAACTTGAAGACAATGAAGGCATTGTAAATCACAAAGTGTATTATAGACTTATAGCTAAGAAGGCATAAGTTTATAAAGAATAGATGGAACTTTGGAAATACATGGTAAGACCTATGTGTAAAATTGATGATGAAGAAGAAATCAAGAAATTGATGATCAACCTAGCACCTTACTTACGAAGTAAGATGAGGTCATTTCTATTTATGGGAGATGATAAGAATGTCATAAGAAGTGAAATAGTTTCAACCATTGACAAGATGATGATTGAGCTAAAGACAAAACCTACCACTATGGAGAAAACTTTAGAAGTATAAGTCAGTGGTGATACAGTGACAATTGATCAAATAAATATTACAATTAATATTGAAGATAATCCTTTTGCAAGTTGTGATCAGCCTGAGTCCCATTCTGAAAACAGTCAAGATCAATTAAAACTAATTGAAGTGGAGAAAAGGTAGTTAGAAGAGGGAAAGAAAAATGTTGAAGAAGCCAAGTTGAAGTTGCTTGAGGAAAAGAAGAAGCAGGAAGAAGAACAGGAAAGGAAGGGAAAAGAGGAGAAGGAAGAAGAAGAGAGAAAAACAAGATAGCAGAAAAGAAATAAATGGAAGATGAGATTAGCTCATCCACTCCACTATCTCTTGCCAACCTTATAGGTGATGATGATGATCACTCTAAGTTGATCTCATCTTTGAAAAAGTTAATTGAGAAGAATAGGAAAGTCAAGAGTCTACAAACAACATTAATTGAGGTGACTGACAGATTACATAGCACTCTAGTAGCCAAACATACAAAAGTAGACCCTAAATAGAGAGCCAGAGAAGTAGTAAAATATTTTGATGATGAATTTATAGATTTTTAATGATGAATTTGAGAAATTGTCTCAAATTTCTCATGATCCTAATCCTTTTAGCACTATTTGTCAAAACATAAAGAATGATTTGTTGAGTCTTGATACTTATATCAAGGAACTCCAAAGATGTCAACAAGATGGAAAGATATTGAACATAAAATGTACTTTATCTCATAGCTTGACTAAAGTTTTGGATAATAATATGGAAGGGAAGCTAAGTGAGCTAGAAGCGCTGACAAGTTAGCTACAACAACCCTCTAGTAAAGTTGATGATTTTGAAGGACAAGTTGTCAATGTTCACACTGACATCAAAAAATTGCAACTTGGAAAGGAGAGAATTTTGAGAAGATTATCAGATTTTAGAGAATCTATAGCTCTAAATATATCATCCATTGAGAGAAAATTGGAGGAATGTGTTAAAGCAAATGACACTTATTCCAATTTTATTTATTTCAACCTTAATGAAGTTGAGATTGCATCATATGCCTTATGTGTAATTCTCACTACTATTGAAGTAGCCAAGGACACATGGGTGAAAGGTATGGATAGTCTAAATGCAAATTTTGATGACTATATGAAGATGATATCAGCTTGAGGTAGCGAGATAGAAATTTTGACACAACTTTTGATAGTTTTTGACAAAACTTAGACGAAACTTTTTGATAGTTTTTGGATGTTCTAGGCTTTGTCATTGATGTCAAAGGGGAGAAGTTGTATGAGAAAATTGTAAATAAGTTATGTATCTTATAGTCATATCGAAAGTGGGAGAATTTTTAATAAATGAAGATGAAGCATCTATAATAGATGGTAAGTATAGTAATGTTGTAAGTTTTGGTAAAGTTTTTGATACTTAGCTAATTTTCCTACTTTGATACCATCAATACCAAAGGGGGAGATTATTGACAATTAGCTATATGTAAATATGTAAATTTTTTCATTAATGGCAACACATGATGTACATATTTGTAGAAAACCTCAAAAATAAAGATGCTTAGCTTTTTGATACTCATAAATTTGTCTAAGTATTAAAATGGTTTACAATAGTGTATTGTTTTATTTATAACTTGTTTATATGATGTTATTCTTGAGAGAGAAGATATATGGAGATAGTATACATGTTGATGATGATATTTATAACCTCAAACATCAATACAGACATTACAAAAAAGAGATAATTAAGATTTACATAACAATAGAATGAAAGGTAAAGAAATAATCTTATTTACAAAATAATTATTTGACCAATTAGGGATGATATCCTAGATGTTTACTCTAGTTTGAAAAGTTTATTTTGGTCCTACCTAACCTAGTAGAAATTTGTTAAAAGGCATGGTATTTGCAAAGAAATCTTGAAAAATTATGTGCAAGTGATTTGTGAAGCAATTTGTGAAGTTATATGTGAAGTTTTGTATCATATGTAGAACAAAATTTTTGATAACCTAATTTTATGGTCTAGATTAGGATGAGGTCAAAGATCAGCTAAAATAAGTGGTACATCATCTATACTTATGTATTTAAGGAACTTAAATTACTTTTTTGGGCAGTGAGCTCTTCTTGTAATTGAAAGTACATGTTTGGGTAATGAGCTCTTCTTGCACACATTGTACCATAACTCCTAACAGGGATTCAAAGTCTCCTAACAAGAACTTATATATAATGAATGATTTTATAGACTCCTAATAAAGTCCATCCTCTAAAAAGGAACATTTATATTAGTATATCATCTTGTGGGTATCATCCCCACCGGGGTTTTGCCTTGTTAACAAAATACGGTGTTATGAGTTCTCTCTATACATGGTTACTATTATTATTTAGTGTTACTTTTTTACTTTCTTATGCATGGTTCAAAGTAATAAATAATATCTAGTTGGTAACAAAAGTTTGTAGAATATTGATTCACCCTCCCCCCCCCCCCCTTAGTATTTCCTATTTCTAACAGATATAACTTCTAATATCCTCAACATGAAGCACATTCTTTGGAACTTTCCAAAATGTATCTAACAAATCATCCAAAAGTGAAATAAATGAATTTTTCTTGAACAAAAATTGTAGTCTATCACTCACATCATAGATAGTTTGACTAGCCATTGCAATTCTACTATATTCATTAAAAAACATAGCTTTATCTTCATAAAATACCTTAAAATCATGTTTGAGGGCTTCTACAACTTTTCTCTTCACAAACTTCTCTTTGCACTTCAATTCACTAAAGACATTTCATATAGACAAATGGTACACAAAATCTTGTTTGCAATCCTTAAATCATTTCAAATCACACTGCACATTAAATGTGTATCTAGCACAAATTCAAATATTGTCTCTATTTACTAGTAAGATTGTTTTCCAAATTATTGCTCACTGAGATCATATATAGACTTGTTCACTTAACCATAGCTTTCTCTCTATCATTTACCTTTTGTTAATTGTGCAACCTCCAACTCTCTCTCTCTAACATTACTTAAAACCAACTAATGCACTACCTCTAGTAGAATGGCTTAATTCAAATAGGATGAATCACAAACAATTTGTGACTTCATTTTCTCATCAGTTGCATCAAAATACTATTCCTCCAAAACTATATAAGAGCTTTCTGGATGCTCAGCTATCATATATGCTTCTTTGAATTCATCAACATGTTCCTTAATTGTTTCCATTTGATTTTTATCACTACCATTAACATTTCTTCTATCATTTATGTTGTTGTTCCTTCTATAATTGGGATTCTTATTAAAGTTCCTTCTATCCATTCTACAATATCTCACTGTGTGTTCAAAGTTATTACATAACTAACATACATGTGCATTTCTCCTCTAATTTGTTCTATTCTAATTTTTAGGTGCTCTCCAATTCCTTACAATGTGTCCAAGATTGTTACACTTGTAACACACAAAATTGTTATTTTCTCCATTATATTTCTCTCCATCATTAGATCTTCTCTGTGATCTCCCTCTTTCATTACCTGTAAGGTTAGTGTTCCTAAACATTCTACTATTTGCATAATTACCATCAAACTTAGGTTTCTTACATTCTACTACTTTATGTCCATAAGCATGAAAATTATAACAATAGAAATTAGTAATAAGTTTAAAAGACTTACCTATGAAATCTCTTTTCATATGTCCAACTTCATTTCATATGAAGCATCTACCTCTAAACTCACATCTTACTTCCTTGGGTGGTTCATCTTTCTTAGGTTTATCAAGGTTTGTCATGTTTTGTTAACAAATCAATTAATTCAACTTCCTTTTTTACTTTAGTAGAAGTGCTTGATTCTACCTTACTCAGATTAGATTCCTTAGGGGATTCAATAACTGGGTTTGGTACTTTTTTTATTTCAACTTTCTTGGTTGATTTCTCTCTAATAAGATATCCAAGTCCTATCTTGTCATGAGAATGTCTTTGGTGAAATATATGTGCATCTATCATCTATCTTCTACATGCTTAATCTTGACAATATCTAGTTCAGATGTAACTTGACTTAACTAGGATTTAAGTTTTGGATTCTTAGTTTTTAGTTCAGGTTCATTCTTGCCACCATTTTTCTTAAGACTCAACTTAAATTCAACAATTTTGAGTTCATGTTTCAAAATCTAATTTTATTTCTAGATATTTCCTACTTCATCATTGTCATTAGTCTACATAATTGATTCCTTTCTAGATTTTAGATCATCAATCTTGTCTTTCGGTTTACTAATGAAGACTTTTGCATCTTCATATCTATCTTTCAAGTTATCTCTTTCTTTAGTAAGAAGTCAATATTCTCAAGAGCTTCTTCAAGGTTTTTCTACAATTTTTCCATATCTATAGGGATCTTACTCAAGTTGTTAAACATGTTTAGAGTAACTAGGATCTGATACCAATTGTTAGAAATAGATAATACTAAGAGGAGGGTGAATCAATATTCTAAAAAAAAATTCCCACAACTAAATATTATTAATTACTTTATAACTTGTATATGAAAGTAAACCAACAATTTTGAATAGTAAAAATAACCATACACATAAAGAAACCATAACACAATTATTTGTTAACTAGGAAAACCTTGGCCAAGAGAAAACCCTAGTGGGGATGATACCCACTAGATGATTCACTAAACAATAGAATACTATTAAGGATATTGACCATGTTAGGATTATATGAAGTACATATAGTGTCTTGAGTCCTTATTAAAGGACTATGCCTTGTTAGAATTCTCAACCCTATTAGGAGTTGTTATATCAAATACAATGTATGCAAGAAGATCCCACTGCCCTAACAAGAAATTATAAAATTCAGCTCTTCACAAGAATAGATATGCATACAATACTATCTTGTTGAGTTGTCATTTTTCATGATGCTTCATAGCAGGAATCCTTTTCAATTCTTCTCTTGAAAAGATAATCTAAGATCAACTCCAACGTTCTAGATGATCTTGTGACCTACTAAAATCCACTTAGTGGAGGCCTTTTCTAGTTCTGACCAATTTATGATAAGATGTTTAATCTACTTATTGTTTTAAAAAGTAACCACAAAAGAGATATATTTTTGGTATTTTTTGTTTTATAATGAATGCAATCTAACAATCCAACAATATGAATTCCTAATTTAAACAGGTGTTAGAAAATAAAATAACAAAGATAAGGTAACAAGAGATGAAAGCAAATAACATGAAAGAGAAATACCTAACGGACATAAACCATGGTAACAACACATCTGCAAGTTAAATCATTGAAAATATTGGGTAGAAACCAATGAAAATAGGAGAAATGCTTCCTCAAATCCATAGATGCAATCATCGATGGAAACTTTGTAAAATCTAAAAGGTGTTTCACTTCTCATTGCATCACAAGGCCACAGAAAGTGTGATCATGTGAGACAAGAAGCTCTGTAGGAACAATAGGGTGATCTCTTCTCCAACTTGGTACATCAATGAAATTCATCAACATGTGCCAAATATCAAAAATAAAAATGTTTCACAATTAAATCAACATAGCAAAACCATTGACTCCATTATTATCATGAACAAGAATTCACAAAAATAACACACTTTGGTAAAAATAACTAGACTCAGAATGAGAGCACCAATAACATATATTATTGCATCAAAATATTGACCAATAATACATGTTACATTCCTAAATTTATAAGAAATAATCTCCTTAATTTGTGTTGAGAGTGAGAGATCTCTAAATATAAACATATGCTTCTAAACTAACAAAACCAATATAATTATATACAAATTGACTCTCTAAATGGTGCTAAGTAGGACTCCACCCTCATTTATATCAATTAATGGGTGCATGAACCATTACATGTCTTAAAACAAAGAAAGAAGAAGTAGATAATAAGAAGGAAGCTCCAAGAGGATCTGAGAGACTCTGGTAGCTCTAAAAATGGAAGCTTGACCTTCTCTTGGTGTTTCTAGGAGTTGAACTACTATCAGAATGCATGGAAGGCTCTAAATTAGGAATTGGAAGTTAACTATCAGAATACCTCTTTGAATAGCACACCTTGTGCACCTCTATAAATAGTACACCTTGCATACCTTGTACACCTTTGTCAATAGTGCACCTTGTGCACCATAAGGGAATTTGTGCAAGGTGCTCAATTCACCAAAAAATCAAAGTTCTTTGTTTTGAAAATGGTTTCTGGGTTTTTCTAAAATGAGGTCTAGGAGCACTCTTGTGTACCTATTTTCCCTTTTTAATTATTTATACCCTCTTTATAGCCCAACATTTTCATAGACTTGAACTCCTACTTCTTTTATCTAAACTCCCAAAGTACATTTGTTAAATCTTATCATTATTAGTTTCATAAGATGAGGAACTTGTTTTGGTTCATGTGTCCAACTATTGTATCTTTGATCTTTAGTGTAAATTCATGAATCAAAACTTATGTGTGACTCTTTTAAAGGAGAAGGTTGCTGTTACCTCTAGTTTTACCACCAAAAGATTTAAATTCAAATCCGCGGCCTGTTCAACGGTTAGCCTAAAAAAAAATTATTTTAATGCCCCGACTCGCCAAAGTTTCTCTCCGTTGGATTTTAGATGGATCGACGGTCGATGCGATCTCGTCATTAGAAGTTGCATGAGAGGTAGTATCGACGACATCGCGCCTGATTGACACATGCTTGGTGGGCTCGGCGGGTGGGCTACAACGGAGGACGGTCGAGAAAGTTTTCTGGCACCGCAGGCGCTATGGCGCTATCGCATCCCAACCGAAAAATCTCCATGGCGACATAGCGCCCAGCGGAGATGCTCACGTCGGCGGGCGGGTCACGTTGCCAAAAAAATGTTGCGACGGTCGGGTAAAGTTTGGCGGGCCGGAGAAAATAAACAGCGAGAACTTCAGACAAAATATTGGGCCCCATTACGTACCTCATCTGCCCAGTTGGCGGAGCTCGGTGCCACGGCAGCGAATCAAAAGGGACCATGCATAGATAGGGACACATCATCGGTTGGGCGCTATGGTGCTATGGGAATTTAGCCTCAATTTTCCCATAGTGACATGGCGCCTAGTCGACACGTGGTCACCCTGAGAAGCCAAGTCGCAAGATTGCCTGGTGATGTTCCACTGGGCCAGTAAGGAGCCACCGCGTATAACCAGGCTGGAGTCTCTATCAGTACAGTGGGCACAGTCAAGGTTTGCGATCTCCACTATCAAATTTGATTGCATCAACGGATGGCACCATCTTGCTATGGCAGAGATGCGCAGATATTATCATGGCGACATAGCGCCCATCCGCTGCGAGGCCATTCTATGGATCAAGTCTCGGGTCCACCAATCAGATGATGCCATGTGTATATGTCAGGACACGGCAACCACGAGCCCAGTAGTTTTCAGGAGGGACGATGAGTGAAGTACGATGTCACTCTGATTGTCAGATCTGCAAGGATCTACGGCTGGCACTACCTCGCCATCGGGAACTTCTCAGACTTTAGCATCAGCGACATAGCACCCATGCGCCATGTGTCCTGGCAGGGCTACAGTTCATGCCGTCAAAAGCAGTTAAGGTGGGGTGACTAGCAAACCAACAGGAGGACGCCACGTGTTAGCGGGTCCGGTGAATCAATAGGAACGGAGGGTTACGAGAGGTCAGGTTCTATGATCGTCAGATTAGAAGAGATCAACGGTAGGTGCCATGTCACCTTAGCAAAGCTGTAAGATTTTTACCATGGCGACATCGTGCCCGATTGACACGTGTCGGTGGGGTTAGGTCTCGTCAGATGCATCATTGAGGTGGCACCGATTCGGATGGGGCCCAATCATAGGAAGGAGAGTTCACGGCGAATCAGAAACAACCACGTGTGCCGAGTCAGAACACAAATTTGTCGAGGGGCCAAATTTCTTGATGTGATCAGTGCATTAAGAGGTGGATTCTCCACCATCAGATCTGCTGAAATCTAGGCTCGGCGCTATCTCAACATGGAGGAACTGCGTGGATTTTACAATAGCAAGTTAGCGCTCGAAAGACACGTGTCCTTGCGGTTTGGTTTTCAATGTGGCGATTAGCTAACAGCCAGCGGTTAGATGATAAGGTTGGCGCAGTTAGTTCGCAGGCGGTCAACCGCAATGGGACTCTCTAGGTGGCCAGACAAAGGATTACGATTGGCCCGCATGGCCTAGTCGGCTTATAAGAAATCGGGTCAACTGATAGGCCAGTTTGATTCATGAACCAAGATGCAGAGGCGATCGACGTATCTTGCGATCTGATCTTCGTGATCATTTCGGACCTACCAGGAATGAATGTAGGACATAAGGACACTCCACCCATCCGGTCGATCCATCTACCATGTCAGGGAATGTTGTGGTGCCGTTTCTATCTTCTACAGGCTCTTCTCAGAAAGAAATGAGATTTCTCGGTATGCAGGCTAGGATTTCAATCAGATCCCCGATTGGATTCTCAAGATGGGAAGTTAATGCCAGTAGGTAAGAAGTGAATGTACCACGAAAATCTTCAGTTATGCCTGATCTATAAAGGCAGTTTTGTGATCTGTTCTCAGGGGATTCTTTTCTAATTTTCTCTGCTACTGCTTGCAGACTTGCAATGTAAAACCCCTTTATCTCTAAGCCATGTAATAGCCTGTATCATCTCTTTCAGCCATCAGTGTGAATGTGCATCACTTTGCCTCCCATTGGTGTATTGTTGAGATCAATGATCTACATACTGTATCTATCTTTGGCCTATCGGATAATACATAAGTGAAATCTCCTTTTCCTAGTGTCATTCGGTTGGTTTTTTTTGATCTGTATGTGATTATGGATCGATATAAGTCTGGATGTGTATGACTTTTGTATGTTATTCTGGTTTTGTAGTATATACATGGGCAGGAATGAGTCTGAACACTCTGTTTTGGTGCATCACCGCCTTAGATTAGACTAGGTAGATTTGCTTTGACGCTCTCTTTCTCCCTTTCCCTTCTGAGAATAGATAGGTGCGCCCTGACAATAAGAGGAAGCCAGCCTTCTCTGGAGACTCAACCTCATAGTTCAAGTCCCACAGCTTGGAGGTTGTTTCCATGTTTCACTAGGTTGTCCTCGCACATAGGCCTTGGACAAGGGTGCAAACCTAAGTGACAACAGTTGCTAGCTTAGGTGAGATCTCTATTGTTGCTAATAATGAAGATGATATGATAGTCTATGCACTTGTGTGTTATACACCACACCTTCATGTTATGCACACTTGTACATGTATTGCATAAAATTGTAACCAAGATTATGCAAACCTCAAACTATGAACAAATGAATAAGCAAATGACAAACAAAGACCATTCCACCTATACAACTCAACAAAGACATCCATAAGAGGCCTTATTGGTGTATCTTAGATGGAGAGTATGTTTGGTATGCTCTTAGGAACACAACAATGGATGAATCTCTTGGATGTGTGAACACAAATGGAATATGTACCTAGACTAGATGATATCAAAATGACAGAATGATGATGCAATGATAGAGATTCTAATGGTACCTAATGGATGATAATGATTTCTAATGACTCCTAACCCCCTTGCTCAGAAAGCTTGAGGCAAGCCGTCTATTTAAAGTAGATGGAGGAAGCATCTAGAATGTGTTTAGAAACCACTAGGAGATAAGGATAAGGATTGACAACTAAGCATAGGAGATAAGGATAAGAATTGACAACTAAGCACTTTATCTCACATTCTAGATTGATGGATAAGATTGATGAGGTGGCATGTGTGTGTAGAAGATTTGTATAGTGTAGACAACATGTGCTTAAAAGATATATGGACCCATGTGATGACAACTCATATGAATGCACATACTTCTAGGTGGTTTGGAGAAAGATTAAATTAAATGAGATTTAATTTAATCAAGGTCTAGAAGAATTAATGGGAATATGAAGGATTTTAAATAAATAAAATTTATTTAAAAAAGGAATATGTGGAGAATCATGTGTTAATTTAAATTAACACATTAGAGCTAGGACTATTTAAATTAAATTTAAATACTTAGACAAAAATGAACCTATTTAATTGAAATAATTTAATTAAATAAGTAGAAGAATGTGACTAGTATTAATTAGATTAATATAGTCATTTGGGACAATTTTTGATGTCTATATTTTGCCCCTCTTTGATATGATGTCGGCACGACATCATATCAAAGAAAATACAGGTTGCCCCAGAGAAGATAGGAGAGGACTGGTGACAACGACAAAGGAGAAGGGTGATGGAAAATGATAATCTAAATGCAACTTAACTACATGAATGCAAGAGATTCAATTGTGTTCATATGGAGAGCAAACCTTATTTTAATATTGCAAGAGGAGTTATGCACCAAATGCTATAGAAGCATAGATGACAAGATTCCTTTGCGTGTATTAGACTCTTAACACAATGGATGTAGGTTTCAGAGTCATGAGGGAACAAATGACATATACGCACTGGAGAGGTCTGGGCACACCCAAAGTCTTTTTAAGGAGCTTGGTGGAAAGTGTGCTAACCCGTTGCCCCCAGTGAGCAATACATTAACATAACTTGAAACTTACATAGATGTGCTAAAGAATCATGAAAATAGATCATATTGCAAAATAACATGTGTAATCAGGATAAGTCATTCAAATGATACCAGGATATGGAAGATCAAGGCACACTAGGGGAGGCTATCACTGACACACAAAGATAAAATTAACAAAAAGACATTATGACTAAGTAGTCATTCAATTCACCATGCTTGCCATGAACCTGATAAATTTGTTAAATTTGTTAAGCCTGTGTAGGAAGGATTCATCCTGTAAGGCAAAAATTGATTGATTGATTGAATTGAAATGAGATATTTGTGATTGGTTGCTGGCAATGACAGTAAAAGGAATGATGTTCTCAAATCATTGAGTCTAAATGTGAATTTGTGTAAGCTTGTTTGCAATCACTATTTGATGAGGTTGGTTTTACGGATGGAAGCTCAGTGTAATGAGAATATGGATAAGATAAGATAATGGATGAATTGAATTGGAATGGAATGGAAGGAATCGATCATGAAAATAATAAATATTTTGCTAGAGGAAAATGTGTTGAATGGAAGACTAGAAATTTGATCAAGGTAGATGCAAATAGAATGAAGGAATTGATTATGGAAATGATGTGAATGAAGTGATT
Organism: Cupressus sempervirens; assembly: GCA_028749045.1. NCBI lineage: Eukaryota > Viridiplantae > Streptophyta > Pinopsida > Cupressales > Cupressaceae > Cupressus > Cupressus sempervirens. The sequence continues at coordinate 820,756,141 of CM053786.1, forward strand.
GGAAGAAGAGAATATGATGAGATTAGAGGATAAATGAATTGATTGAATAGATTGGGAGACTTGGATTGAATTTGATATGAATGAATAGATAGAATGGATAGAAATGAATTGATTGAATGATTGCAGAATAGACATGAATGAATGTGGAAGATTTGGATTGAATTTGATATGAAGGAATGAATAGAAGTGAATGAATGTGGAATAGAATGAATTGAGACCAATGACAAGGGAGAGCCACGGCATTTGTAAATGGATAGGAAGGTGGGGTAGATATATGAATGGAGGAATAATATGGATGACCAACAGATATAGTGTCAGATAATGGGGAACCAAGAACCATATTTCAAAGGAGTGACCAACAATGCCCCATTCCAAGGATATGAAAATGGAAGGAAATAATGGTGGGGAAGGATTGCATGAAAATGGACGGATGGTGTGAAAACTTGCATATGGAGGAAGAAAAGGCATGTGCTCTTCTTAAGCATGTATGAGCATTTTTGTTGTTGTGCCTCTAGTATTGATTATGAGCATGGGTATGAAAGTGGAATGAAGGAAGGCATGAAAAAGGGATAATGATACGAAGGATAAGGAGGACGGATAATTATATGAAGGATATGGATGGAAAAGGAATAATGATATGAAGGATATGAAGGAAATGTGTGATAAGAAGTGAATGAAATGAAAGGGATAACCAAGATCAAGAGTATATGGAAGAAGGATAGACGTGCGCAGGATTATGGATGGAAAAGATATGAATGAACATGAAAAGAGGATGGGAATATGTATGCATATAGATGAAAAATGGATGCATGAACATGAACGTGACAAGGACTATGGAATGCAAGATAGGGATAACATGTCAAGATCAAACATATGGAAGAATGTAGGAAGTATATAGGATAATGTATGGATAATGGACACCAAAGGATAATGAACAGTAAGATGGGAGCATGAAAGGATATGTATAGAAGGTTTGTATGGATAAAACGCAAGGGAAAATGGAAAGTGTAAGTCAAGATCAAAGATGGGAATGAAAATGGACGATAGATGGAATATGGAAGATAGGTAAAGAAGAACAATACGGATGGAATTTGCCCCTAGTGAAAGTGGAAAGCAATGGATACATAGTAGGAAAATGAAGGGAGGACTCAAGCATCTAGGTATATGGATGTATCCCTTGATATTTATGCTTCTTTAATTTGTTTATTATTATTTTTATTTTCAAGGAATTGTTGGTATTTTCTCGTAGATGTTGATAGGGTAAGGAAAAGAATGCTAAAGTGAATTGGGGAACAGAAGACAATGACCTATGAAAAAGTTTGGATTAAGTGAGTTGAATAGGTAGGAGGAAAACATGGTTGATGGATACTAGGTTGGAAGACTTGTGAAGGAAGTGAAAAGATCTTCATCAGCACACACCTTGAAGGGTGGTGGAAAGGAGTAAATTGTGAAGGATATGTAGGAGAAAGTTGGAATTTTGGGATATAGGGACCCAAAATGGATGAAGGAGATGATAGAGTTGGGATGGCAGATTTGGGTGTATAAGGACCCAAAATGGATTTGGAAAATGGAGGTTGGGAGAATTTATGAAGGAGGGAGACCTTTGGATTAGCAGAATTGAATGTCATTTGGAATCTTTCTTTGAGATTCATTGCTTCATTAAGTAGCTTTGGTATCCACATAACTTTTACACTTTTGATTTTTAGCCTTTGTGGCTTTTTGATTGCATTTTGGATCTGATTTTTCTTTTCTTGAACATGTCACTTAGATGGGACATGTTGATCCTTACGCTTTTGTGGATTTTTGATTTTGTTTTCTTTTTCTTTGGCATCCAATTTGCTTCTGTTGGCCATGGTATGGGTGCATGAAGGTAAATAAGATGGAGAACGTATGGAAGGTGAACGTTGGAAGGAATTCAAGGACGTGCGCCTTTGTTGATCTTTACTAGGACTATGAGGGGATAAATTGGAAAATGAGGATAAGGTAGAAGGATGTATATAAGGACCTAATATGGAAGGAAGGGAAGAAGAGTTTGACGATGGAACATAAGGACCTAGAATGGATGGACTATAAGAACCTAGAATGGATGGACTATAAGGACCTAAAATGGACTTGGAAGATGGAGGAGAAGTTTTAGGTGTGGAAGGAAGAGTTTTGGAATTGGAAAAAGTGGAAGGTGTACCAACATCTTGAGGAATTATTTTTTTAAGGGGATACTTAGTATTCTCAATGCAAGATGTGAGTCTAGGTGTATGGGGTTCATGAGGAGATTGGATAGGTGTGATAGGATCATGTGAAGGAGTAGGGTTATGAGGGGGATCATGAGGAATAATAGGATCATGAGATGGAGAGGGATCGTGAAATATGGATGAAGGGGTGCATTGATCTTGACTTGGAAGATGATCATTGAGCGGAACGAGTGGATTGTAAGATGGAATAGGTTCATGAGATTGAATGGAGGGAGTGGAACTATGAGATGGAGTACTTTGATCTTGACATGAAAGAATATCATATAACTCAAGGAGTGGATCATGAAATGGACTAGAATCATATGAGGATGTGGAAGGAATGGAATCATGTGGTGAAAGAAGATCATATAGCATGGTAAGTGGATCATCATACGTGGGCGTGAGGAAATGGAATCATGAGATGGAGTAATTTGATCTTGACATGGAGGAGTATTGGTGAATGGAGTGGAAGAAACTTTTTCATGAAGGGGAATATCTATGGATGCTAATGCTGGAGATGGAATGGAATCGGTAATGTGCATGGTAGGTGTAATGTCTTGATCTTGATTAGGAGGGGAATCAAAAGATGGACTAGGAGGGATGGATGAATGTTGAGGGATAGTGGAATGATGGGATGGAGAAGTGCTCGGATCTAGAGGAGAAGAGGAATCAATAACATCATGTTTTGAGGGAAGGTCTTGAGATGGAACTAGAGGTGTGGCTTTGGGTGATTGGCTCACATTATGCTAAATTTTCAATCTAGCCAAAAGTGATGTGAAATACCCCTGACGAGGTGGGGATGACATTTTTGGAGGCTTAGGAGATGATGTTGTTGGAGAATTAGGGGATGATGTAGTTGGAGGACTAGAGGATAATGTTATTATAGGATTAGGATTTTGTGGAGGTGGAATTATGGATAAAGGATTTGGATTAGGTTCATAGCAAGGGGGATTACATGGAGGATTAGGATTGGATGGGACATGAGAACTAATGCCTTTGAAATATGAGAGATAATTCTTCATTTCCTCCATTTTCTTGGCAAGGGTATTTACGTCTGAGGCATTGTGTGGGCCATGAATGGAATTGTATGGAGGGATATGAGAGCTAGAAAATGAAGGACACATAGCAAAGAAAATGACCTTTTCCTGCGGACTTATTTTGCCCAAGAGTGTATTCTTTAGTTCCTCAATTCCTATGGTGAGGTCATTTATGACAAAGGAATTATATTGGCTATGGATGGAATTGTCTACAGATGAAGGATAAGGAGATAGATTTCCCTTGTCAAAGGTAGGAGAATGATGAACATGAGATAGATTAGAATTGAAGTGTTGAGAAGGAATTTGATATGGAGGAGGTACGAGACCATGTTGTCGTGCAATATTGTCAATCATTGAAAGAAGCGGATTTGAATCCATGATGCAAGATGAAAAAGTGATGAAAATATTTGAAGAGGGAATATGAACTTGGAATTAGGAGCTTTGTGCTGATTGGACTTTGATTTGATTTGATTTGAAATTGATTGCACTTGATATGATTCGATTTGATTGAATTTGAATTGATTTGATACTGATTTGGTTTGGATTTGGATTGGATGAGGGTTCAATTTGATTTGATAAGAACCCTATGATAGTGCAAACAAAGTGAATGTTTGATTTGAATGAAAGTCCAATGATAAGACAATTCTCCTATGTCCGAAGTAGAATATGTGATGTCAAATTGAAATAGAAGAAGACGTGAATGAAGTTTTTGAAAGATTGATTATGACTTGGATGACTAAATTTGACAAGGGATTGGATTAGAAGAATGCTGATTTGAAGGATCAAATTAAGAATGCATGATGAGTTTGACTAGGGAAATTGAATATGAATAATGATGAATCATGACTAGGATGAAGATTAGGAATGTGATTGAATGACAAAGAAATGATTTAGATAAATAAAGAGGATGAAGAGGTCAAGCAACGTTTTGAATGATGAAGGTAAGATATGTAAGAGGGAACAATGTCTTGGATGGAAGAAATATGTGACGTGAAATGATTTGGAATGATGATTAAGAAGAGGTGTTATTTGTGTTTTTGAAATGTTTTTGATTTTTTTGGATTTTTGAACTTTTATGATTTTTTTTTTTGAATTTTTAGGTTTAAGATGAAAAAGCAAACAATGAAATATTTACAATAAAAATGTGTTTCAAACACACCAAACACACCAACAATCCTATAAGGTTTGACTAGGCTGTACAAGGCTCAACTAGGGGGCGTCATCGATATACACAAGGTACGTGAGGCCCAAATCTATAGATGAAAGGAAATACTGCCACACAGCTGGGGGGAGATGGTAACCCAATCTCCTCGTTCACTTCCCAAAGGTATAAAGTTCTTTAGGGCTTAGCCAAGAGTGACAATATTTACACTTCAAAGAGAGGTGTCTTTCGATTCACCTCCCGATTTTTATACTCCGTCAGACCGCTGGAGTTGAGGTCATCCCAAGGGGTGATGAAATCCCCAAGCAGGCCTCCTAGAAAAATAAAAACAAGTCCACTTATTTTTTGTGCACCCAAGGTCACCCAAAGGCGCGAGGGGAGAGAATACATAAGTGGACTTGGGGTTTAAAAGACAGTTGTTCATTTTCCAATGAATCTTAAGTTTTCTAATCTAATTGCAAACACACATGATTAGAATGTACAAGGTTCTTTCAATGTTACAAAAATCAGGCACACGAAAAGCAAAAAAAAAATTTAGTTTTTTTTTTTTGAATGTTTTGACGAAAAGGGAAAATAAAAATAAAGATCTAAATGCCTTTATGCACAAAATAAATTTGATTCTAAATAAAAGTAAAGGAAATAAAAAGAAAATTTTAAAGGAAATAAAAAGCAAAAAAAAAAAAAATATTATTTTTTTAATCTTGATTTTTTTTTTAATTTCTTTTTTAAATTTTTTCTTTGTTTTATTTTTTTATTGTTTTAACTTTTCGCTTTGTTGTTTGAATTTTTTTTTATTTTTTTAATAACATACAATAATAAAGTTTTATAAAATAAAATGTGTGGAGGAGCGAGGGTTTCAACGTGTCGGCCACGGGGAGAAACTGGGGGGCTTGCATAGCAGTGGCCATCGGGTGCTGCTGTGGTTGCGGGGTGGCGGAGCTATGCATGGGTGAAGGAGAATTAGGGTTCGATTTTGGAGAGGGAGCCTGAGAAACAACTACCACATCCAAGAAAGGCAGCGAGCGCTGCCAATAGCCTCTTGAAAAAAATGTATCGATAAGGTGAAGGGTTCGAACCTCCGCCGCATCCAGAAGAATAGGGTGAGGATGATGAAGCCGGTGGCAGAGGGCATTTATTCCCAACCACAGAGGCTGGCGAGGGTGGCGATGGTGACGGAGGAGATGGGATTATAGCAGGTAGAGGTGGGCGACCATGAGCAGAAGAAAAAGGTGGGGGCGGCACCAACAGGCCGCGGCCGCAAGAGAAAACAGCGCCGCAGGGAGGAAGCGTAAACCGCTGGAATCTAGCGGTCAGAGGTGGAGGGTAGAGTTAGTGCCCAGGGGCAGAGCGGCGTGATCAGCAACGAGGGGTGTAGAGGTGAGGCCGCAATGGTGGCGGTGTGCAGCGAAGAGCGTAGGGTGCGGCTCCAGGATGCGGGTGGAGCCGCTGGCGGAGGCGGCGGCACCAGAAAGAAGGGGAAGCTGCTGGAGAGGCAGCAGCGCCGGGAAGGAGAGGGAGCCGCTAGAGAGGCGGCAGCGCCGGGAATGAGAGGAAGCCGCTGGGGAGGCGGCTCGGGCAAATGAAATGCAAAATTTTTTATTTATTTATTTATTTTCTTTAAAAAAAAATTTATATTTATATTTTTAATAAACACACCCTCCTTATATTTTTTTTTAATTATTTTCTCCCCTCCCCATTAATATGCACTAACAAAAAGAAAATAACCCCTCTATCATATGCACAAAATAAAAGAAAACCCCCCCCCCCCCCGCTATCTCACTTTTTTTTTGTTTAATAACATAAATGGCATAAAGAAAAATGAAGAAAACCTACCCCAAGCCCCTATATTTTTTTTTTTTTACCCAACAAAGAAGAAAAAAATATAGGGTACTCACCTCATGCACTCCAAAGATGGTGATGGACCTCGTGGCTTGATTAGATGCTCCTTACGCAAGTTAATCTCCAACCGCAAACCTCCAACCTTAGCTTGAACAAATTTGAACCCGTGAAGTGTGTCCCACCAGGCGTGCCAAAATGTATTGCATAAAATTGTAACCAAGATTATGCAAACCTCAAACTATGAACAAATGAATAAGAAAATGACAAAAAAAGACCATTCCACCTCTACAACTCAACAAAGATGTCCATAAGAAGCCTTATTGGTGTATCTTAGATGGAGAGTATGTTTGGTATGCTCTTAGGAACACAACAATGGATGAATCTCTTGGATGTGTGAACGCAAATGGAATATGTACCTAGACTAGATGATATCAAAATGACAGAATGATGATGCAATGATAGAGATTCTAATGGTACCTAATGGATGATAATGATTTCTAATGACTCCTAACCCCCTTTCCCGGAAAGCTTGAGACAAGCCGTCTATTTAAAGTAGATGGAAGAAGCATCTAGAATGTGTTTAGAAACCACTAGGAGATAAGGATAAGGATTGACAACTAAGCACAGGAGATAAGGATAAGAATTGACAACTAAGCACCTTATCTCACATTCTAAATAGATGGATAAGATTGATGAGGTGGCATGTGTGTGTAGAAGATTCCTATAGTGTAGACAACATGTGCTTAAAAGATATATGGACCCATGTGATGACAACTCATATGAATGCACATACTTCTAGGCGGTTTGGATAAAGATTAAATTAAATGAAATTTAATTTAATCAAGGTCTAGAAGAATTAATGGGAATATGAAGAATTTTAAATAAATAAAATTTATTTAAAAAAGGAATATGTGGAGAATCATGTGTTAATTTAAATTAACACATTAGAGCTAGGAGTATTTAAATTAAATTTAAATACTTAGACAAAAATGAACCTATTTAATTGAAATAATTTAATTAAATAAGTAGAAGAATGTGACTAGTATTAATTAGATTAATATAGTCATTTGGGATGATTTTTGATGTCTACAGTACATTTGAAGTCTATTCCTTGATTATTTTCTTCTCTCTGACTACCCAATCATTTCTAGTCAGAGACCAGGTGATCTATATGATCCAAAACAATCAAATAGTTGAAATTTTTTCATATCTTTTTTACCAAGCTTTTCTAGGTCTTTTTAACTGGCTTTTTCAAAGGTCTTCTACTCAAATTTTCAAGTTGAAACTCTCATTAGTCCCTAAAATTGGGATGTCAAAGGCTCATTGTTTTAGTGACTAAAATTATATTTTTTAGTTATTCTTTCCAATGGTGTAAACAATTTTGAATTCTAGGCTCTAGGTCAAAAGTTATGACCCTGACAAGCTAAGGATGCCTTTTTATCTACACAAAGAAGCAAACATTAGTTATCTTACGTTGAAAACCCCAAAAGAGGAATAAACAAGACTCATACTAACAAAAAATTGGGTCAACACCAGTCAAAATAGACAAGGAGGTAGATTTTTCCCCCCACAAGCCATTTTTGCACACTAGTGCACCTTGGTAGGTGTGCTAGTGCGCTAATTTTGACTTGGAAATGGAAAAGTGTGTAGTTACAAACTAGCACACATGTGCACCTTGATAATGTGTGCATGGTGTGCATGTCTACAACTGTGCACATGCACATTAGCAATGTGTAAGTGGAGGGTATGGAGTGCACACATCTGTAGCTGCACACCTCTGAGGGTGTGAACATGTGAGCAACCCTAGAGTGAGGGTGAAGTGAAAATGTGTGGACTTATCCCACCTACACAAGTACAAATGTGCACACTTTAGGTACATGAAAGTATTTAACTTGATTTTTTACCTATGTTTTACTACCCAACCCTTCTCCATCAGAGAAAAAGGTTTGACCTAGACCTAAGGAGAGTCCAAAATAACTAATGCTTTAGACTAGATGCCTCATAGGGAATTTTGAAACTAGGGGGTCCGATTGTGAGGCCAAAACAAATAGAACCTTGAAATGGAAAGAAATAATGGTCATTGAAGATGAAATGAAGAGAAAAGACCCTTCTTTCAAAGGTTTCTATCATGAAGAGAGATGCTTGGATAGATATAATAAGTGTATTCATAATTTTCAAGAGATTGTGTCTCAAGTTACCCTAGAAATAAGAAGCATATTGGAGCCTAAATATCTTGAGCAAGATATTGTGCTTGAGGTTGATGAAAAGGAGCAACCAAAAGTCTCATCATGGGATAGAGGTGGAAAGAAGAAGAAAAAGCTAATTAATATACCAGATAAAACAAGGGAAAAGGCCCTTTAAATTATGCCAAGGGAATGCTAGTATTTTGATGATCTAAGGCACTAATGTTTAATGAGACAAGCTACTAAGAATAAAAGAATCCCTAATAAACTTGAGCTTGAGGCCAAAATGATTTATGATAGAATCATACAAACTCTAGAATTTATGAAGGATGATTATTTCATTACTTTTGAGGAATTTAAGAGTTTTCTTTTTAAACTAAAGTAGAATAAATTATCTTTTAAGTTGCAACCAGGGGACTTAGATGAGAAAGTAGTAGAGCTAGTGAAAAAGTTGCGAAAGTATGATGCAAATAGTGAAACACTCACTGTCGATGAAGTTAGAGAGCTTGTGAAAAGAAGTGGAATGTTACCATTCCCTAGTTGGAAAATGAGCTAATCCTTTTTACTTGATCAAATAAGAAGGCAAGAGAAATCTATCTCTTTTGAGGATGTGAGTATCATTGGAGAATTATAGGGGGGTGGTTTTAATATTGATGCTCAAACAATGGAAATTTGGAGTTTTTACCTAGAATCAAATTAGTTGACATTGATGGAGGTTAGAGATTCTCCAAAGGGAAATGTAATTTTTTGGAGTGTCACTACCACATCTAGTGACCAAATTTTCAATATGGTGAATACAATATCATTCATGGGTAAGAGCAAAATAGATTTGTTGGAAGAAAATTTGTATCAGGATTATGGAAAATACATTGAAATAAGGAATACTTATGAAGAATAAATGAAGAAAATATATGTATTAGAACAAAGGAATGTTGCTTTGGAAAATGAGGTCAAAATATTAAGAACTGTTGCCAGACTTGTTATAGAAGTAAAGGACAAAGAAACCAAAATAGAAATTGTTGTGGGAGACATGAGTTTAGCAAAAAATAAAAAATGGATGTGGATGTGGAAGAAGTGGAAATAGTAAGAAAATAAAAATAAGGATGATGGATAACATGCTTTCCTATAAGATAAATGTCTTGAAATAGATTTCACAAAATATCTATAGCACTTACATTTCACTGCAAGGTGCAGAGTACTAGTGCTCAGAAGATTTGTCCTTACTTTCTACTTTGTTTACTAAGTGGGGATCTAATATACCATTCTTTTATAGGCTTGTTCCAATGTTGACACAAAAGAAGGAACTGCCAAAAGAGCTCATCATTCCCACTAGGAAGCTGATAAATAAGGTCAAGGAATTATATGGTTTCTTTTTGGGAAAAATTCAAATAATAAAAAATAAGATGAAGACCATTGTTGAAGGTACACCGAGTTTCATCCCGAAGATTATTTATAGTGAAAGTAACATGAGAGAATGGAAAGAATGGTCTACTTCCTTTGATAATATTTTGAAACATGAGATATTTATTTCTTATTGTAATGGTGAAACTAATGTTGCTATAGTATATGATATGATTGATATCATGTATAAAATATAAATAGACATGAATAAAATAATTGTAGAAGCCTGAGCCATAACAAATACAAAATGGAACAAATGTCTAAATCAACTAAATATTGTTAGAGAAGCCACCTGGCTAGATATAGACACTAACATTACTATTTGGTAAGTTGTGGCTGACATCAAGGCATTACCATCTAGAGATAGCGACTAAATAAGCTGGAGGAAGTTGCACTAACAAAAGGAAGAAGGACTACTTAAATGAGATATATTATCTTTGTGGTTCACTCGTTATGGTTAGTCTCACTTTTCAAATAATGAAGTTAATCTTGAACATCTAAAATGATAGCTATTCATAGTTTGGCTATCTCTAGCCTCTTCTCATGTAATTTTTTTGTCTTTTGTAAAACAACAACATTGTTACAAATGGTTTTTTGACATATGTAATCCTTTCTAGCCTAAAGCTTGTTGTAGTCCTTCTATTATAAAAGGATTTAAAAGGCTTCGATAAGGGGTTCTGATTCTAATCTTTTAATTCATATCAATTTGAGTTGGTCCTAAGATTTGTGCTAAGTTTTGGTGTATTTAGCTTGTTTTATAGAAGTATAGAAATTAATGAAAGGCTAGTTTTAGTCATACATCTCTATCAAATTTCATATTAAGAGTTATGTATTATCTTCAAGGAAATTGATACGAGAAATCCTTCTAGGATATATGTGTCTTATAATTTTTTCTCCTATCTCATATCTTTGTGATTTTGAGAATGAATGAGCAAGTTTCATTTTATTTAGATGTAATTTGATGAATTGTATGTCATTTCAAAATTTTCTTTTAATTCAAAGAATTAAGTAAATTCTTTTGTTGAATGATAGGATCTTGTGGGATATGCAAGGAATTTGATAAGTATAGGATTTAAATAATTATAGATGATAAATTTAATTACAAGTCAATTAAATGGATCTAGAGGGTAGTTTATATGACTTTGTTTGCCTAATGGATTAAGGCACTGATCTTTAAGTTGAAGAAATCAAGTAATATTAATCTTATCTTAGAATGAACACATTTTGTTAATGAAAATCATTACAATTACTTTCATAATGGAATATAAAGTTGGTCAACACGTATTGCATACTTATGTCAAGTTCATTATTAGCTCTAATTAGCTTTCTATTTATCTTAGAATTTTAAGAAGTCTTCATGACCAAATCTGTTATGTAGGGTTTGAATTACTAAGCATCATTCTTAAAAGGTTGTCAAATCTTTAGGTTAACCTACCTTCATTTAGTAGAACCTAAAGTGTAGAAAGCATTATTGCTTTGTTAAGTTGGTCTAAGACTGAATAGGATATGTCAATCATAGGAAGTAGCTAAATCCTAGGTAATACACTTTTTTTTATTTTTCCTAGTTTTATATGCAAATCTATTAAATCAGAAACCAACAGATGCATCACTATTTTTTTCTTTAGTGAGCATTAGATAGGGGAATAACCCCTAGTTTACCTCTTAGATACATAAATTCATCCTTAGATAATACCTTAGTAAATATGTTTGCTATTTGCAGTGTTCACATATTCCAATCTCACATCTTTGTCTTGAACCAATTCCTTTAGGAAATGATACTTGATTGCAATGTTTTTTGTGTTTGTGTGCATCAAATGGTTTTTTTGATATATTGATTACACTTATGTTATCATAGTAGATAACCATTGGTTCATTGATTTCCTCCTTCATTCCTAACAATAATTGATTGATCCATATTAAGTTAGAACAATTGACTATTGTAGAAACATACTCTGCCTTTGTTATTGATTGAGAGATAAAAAATTTCTTCTTGCTTGTCCAAGATACTAATCTCTTCCCAACAAATAATTCTCCTCCATTGGTTTTTCTATCATCAATGCTTCCTACCCAATGTGCATTAGTAAAGGTTCTTAGCTCAAGATTTCATCCTTTCTTATACCATAAACCATATTCTTTGGTTCCTTTTAGGTACCTTAGAATTCTTTTTATTGCCATCATGTGATTTTCTATAGGATTTGTAGAAAACCTTGTAACTATGCCAACTACCAATGCAATATTAGTTCTAGTGTGTACCACATACTAAAGTTTCACAATCATTGATCTATAGATAGTCTATGTACCACATACTAAAGTTTCACAATCATTAGCTCTTTTAAATCATCATTCTTTGAAATTTTATCTCTAATAGACAAAGGTGTACAAACTAGTTTGGAATCTTCCATTCCAAATGCTTCCAATGTTTCCCTAATGTACTTTGACTAAGTGGTAAATATTTCATCCCTCATTTGATGAATTTGTTGGCCAAAAAATAATTTTATCTCTCCAAACATAGATATTTCAAATTATTTCCTCATTTCTTCAACAAATGATTTTCATAGCATCTCATGTCTTCCAAATATGATATCATCCACAAATATTTTTTAAAGCAATATCTTGTCCTCTGGTCCTTCCTCTATATACAAATTACTATTATCATTTGTCTTTTCATTGTCAATTCTTACTAGATATCTATGCAGCCTTTCATACCATGCTCTAGGAGCTCACTTCAGTCCATATAGAGATTTGTGAAGTTCACATACCATGTCTCTTTTTCTTGGATCAATGAAACCTTTAGGTTGTTCAATGTAAACTTCTTCTTCTAGGATTCTATATAAGAAATATGATTTTACATCCATCTAATATACTTTGATTCCCTTTTGTGCAACATAGGCTAGAAGAATTATGACTCTTTCAAGTCTTGCAACATGGAAAAATGTTTCTCCATAGTCAATATCTTTATTTTGTGCATAACCTTTCCATACTAGCCTTACCTTGTTCCTTGTTACTTCTCCTTTCTCATTCAACTTATTTCTAAATATCCATTTTGTACCAATCAAATTCTTATCCTTAGGTCTAGGTACAAGAGACTAGGTTTAATTATTTTCTATTTTATCAAATTTCTTCATTCATTTCTTTTATCCAGGCTTTATTTTCTTAAGCATCTTTTACAAATCTACGTTCAAATTTAGTAAGAAAACATGTACCTTTTAATTTCTTCCTTGTCAATATGCCATATGTCTCTCCTCCAATTATTTGTTTAGGTGCATGATATCTTTTGACATATTCTTCAAGTCTTGGATGTTTTTTTCTTGATTATAAACTAGGTTAACTTGATTCTTCGTGATCTTCTATCTTTTGCTCGGGTTCCTCTAGATGATCTAGTTGTAACTTGAATGCCTCTATCTATGACTTGGGTACCTCTATATGTGACTCGGGTGCCTTTTTCTATGAGTAAAGTGCATTTTTCTATGTGCCTTTATCTATGACTCAAGTGCCTCTGTGTGTGACTTGAGTTGTATTGCTAGTGATTTTATAGATTCACTTTGATGTTGCTTGGCTTCTACTAATTGTGGTAAAGTCTTAGATTTCTCCTCGTAGTAAAAAAAACTTTCTATAGTCTTCAAGCTCCTTGATCCTTTATTCTTCACTTGTTTCTACAAACCCATCAATCTTTACATCTGCACTTTCTATGACTTTGTGAGTAGAAAGATTTAAACATTTTTATGCCTTACCTTTATTGGAGTAACCTATGAATATACCTTCATCACTTTTTGCATCAATTTTTCCTTTCCTTACATCTTTCAAAATATAGAATTGGTTTCTAAATACTCTGAGATAACAAACATTAGGCTTGTACCCATACCATAATTTATAAGGTATTTTGTTTGTACCTTTCTTTAGTTGAACTTGGTTAAGTGTATGAATTGTTGTATTAATTGCTTCTCTCTAGTATTTTGGTACAACATTCTTCTTAGTCATTAAGGTTCATGCAAACTCCATGATGGATATGTTCCTTCTTTCTACTATACCATTTTTCTCTAGATTTCTGCATCTTGATACCTGCCATTTGATTCCTTTTTCATTGCATAACTCATTGAATTAATTAGGATGAATTCTCCTCCTCTATTTGATCTTGAGCATTTCAAAATCTTCCCTATTTCTTTCTCAACTCTTTCCAAATACCATTTGAACTTTTGAAAAGAATCAGATTTATCTTTTAATAACATTACAATCATCATCCTAGAATATCCATTAACAAATAGAATAAAATATATGTCTCCATAGTAGCTTTTTATACCTATTGGTCCACAAATATTTGTATGAACTAGTTCCAAAACTTCTTTGGAATAATAAGACTTACTTTTGAAACTACTTTTACTCATCTTTCCAATTTGACATTGTTCACACATGCCCATCTCAGGTTTCTTCAAATATGGTATTCCTCTTACTCTTTTTTTCTTTCTTATGGTAACCAGTTTATCAAAGTTAACATGACACATCCTTTTATTCCATAGCAACCTTTCCTCTATTTGAGCTAATAAACATGTACTTTTAGTGAGATATAGGTAAAATAAGTTACCTTTTGTCTAATTGCTAGCCCCAACTAGGTTTCCTATTCCATCCAAAAATGTATCTTTTTTTTTCATGAATTCTACTTTTTATTCTATATTGTTCAGTTGTGCTACACTAAGTAGATTATGTCTTAATCCTTCAACCTAGTAGGAATTTTCACATTTTATTCCTTCAATTAATGTTGTGATTCATTTTCCTTTTATATAGCATGGTTCATAGTTTCCAAATATAATACTTCCACCATCATAGCATTCTAAATGTTCAAACTTAGTTTTTTCACCAATCATGTGATGAGAACAACCACTATCTATGATCCATGTATTATTTTTTCTAACATGAGAAATAAGTGTCATCTTTTCATTTTCCCCATTGTCATATTCATCATTGACAATAATATGAATTAATTCCTCTTCATTATCATCACTATCATAATATTTAGCAATGTAACAAGATTTCTTACCTTTGTCTTTGCAGTCCTTGTATATCTTGAAGTATTTCTTGCCTTTGAACCTATTATTTCTTTTTTCATCTTCATCTTCTTTGTTTAGACATCTTGCAGCAATATGAAAAACCTCTTCACATGAGAAACAAATCAATAGAATTTGCCTTTGAATTTTCCTTTCCCTTTTGATAATATTTTTGCAAGTAGGGCTTCAATAACTTCAAGGTCTTCATCTGATTCTTCTTCTTCTTCACTATCAACATGTTTTCCTTTTGAGTTTCCTCCTTTTCTACCAAGAGTTAGTTTGTCTTTGAATACAGATTCAAAGTTGCTAGAATTAGAAACATAGTTATCAAAGTTATCCAACTCAAAAGTAGTCAATTTTCCCACAATTGCCTCCAAAGTTATATCATTTTTAGGATTGCATCTCATCTCTTGAATTGATGAAAATCTAATTGCACAAATAGGAAGACAAGTTCTTAGTACCTTGTTAATCATTGTCTCATTAGTTATGTTTCCTCCTACAACTCTAATTGCACTCACACTTTCTTTGATTCTTTCATTTTATTGGACAATGTTCTCATCTTCTTTCATTTTCATTCAATCAAACTTGCCTCTTAAATTTTTTTCCTTGGCTCTCTGCACATTTTTGTCACCTCCATATACTTTCTACATTTTTCCCACATTTTAAATGTAGTAGAACAATATTTAACCTCATCAAATTCAAAATAGTTGAGAGAGGAAGCTATATCGATCATCATTATATTGTGATCATTTGCTTCTTTCATTTGTTCCATAGTCATAGGCTTGGGTGGTGGCATATATTTGTTCTCCAAGTAAAATAGACCAAGATCTCTAATGCTTGATAGGTGTAGCTTTATCAATTCCTACCATGCTAAAAAGTTGTCTCTATTAAGCTTGGGAATTTCTCTTTTGTATGACATCTTGATCTTTAGCTTAGGTCCTTGAAACCTTTGCTACAAGAATTCAATGCTCTAATACTAATTATTGGAAATGAATATAGTAACTAAGAGGGGAGGGGTAAATTATTTACCACAAAAATAATTCCTTGTCCCTAAATGTTAAATCAAACTTTTCATTAATAATGTAATATTGTCCAGCTTGGTTAAAGCTAATATCTTACTATCACTTAGTTCACAAAGAAATCTTATGAATATTAATTTTTTTAAACCTTTAGTAACTTAGATGTAGAAACACAAAGCATCGAGAAATTAAAATGAACATAGATGACACCAAGATTTAACGTTGAAACCCAATTTGGGAAAACCACCATGTAAACCATGTAACTAGTTACAATATTTTTCACTCTTCTAGCCAACCCTATTAAAGGTTACAAAACATACTATTAGGTATGACCCGGTTAGAGGATTTAGATCACCCTGTTAGGAGTGGTCTAGTTAGAGGTTTTCAAACGCTTCAATCTTGAAATGTCACCTTGTTAGAGGATTTACAAAATGATTGTTAAGTCAACTCTGCTAAGAGATTTCTTTACTACTAAAATGGTTAGAAGGTAACTATAATTTAACATGATTTCTGAAGCAACTATTTTTGTAGATTTAGATCTCTAAACTAGCTTGACCTCTAGATCCTTATTGATCAGAATATTCTTTGCAGCTTATCTTCCACACTTCTTGCTCTACATTTTCCTTCACTCACATATCCATCTTATTCCATATTTCACTTGTGCATTTCATCCTCACTATTTGACCTTTCATACATATGTGTGTGTGTGTGTGTGTGTGTGTGTGTGTGTGTGTGTGTGTGTGTGTGTGTGTGTGTGTGTGTGTGTGTGTGTGTGTGTGTGTGTGTGTGTGTGTGTGTGTCTGTGTGTGTGTCTGTGTGTGTGTGTGCGTGCGTGCGTGTGTGCGTGCGTGCGTGCGTGCGTGCGTGTGTGTGTGTATCATAAAATTTAATAGGTTGGCTTGAATGTTCTTTTAGATAATCATTAAACATCCAAATAGTCAACCTCAAAAAATTAATTATTAGACAATTATATTTTTTTTTCACTCAATCAATACTAAGATTGAATGCTAGGTTTACATTGGAAGTCCTTTGAAGCCTGACAACTAGGTTAACACTGTAAGCAGGATGTCCTTCATTAACTAACTAATCGGTTAACACTGAGATGTCCTTCATCACCTAACTACTTGGTCAATACTGAATATGCTTGGTTAACACTACAAGTTCTCCATTGCTTGGTTAATACTAACATTTGTGTAACACCAATGACAACATACAATTTGAAGAATTATTTCCAACATATCTATGTCATTATTAAGTTCATCATTGCAAAAATTGTCCTTGTGTAATCAACATATTCCATGCATCTATTAAAAATATTTTAAGAAAGTTACAATACAAATTTAATGACATAGTTTATAATGAAATAATCTTATAATTCCATATGCGAGAACACCATGAAGGAATATAAATATCATAAAATAAAATAAAGTAGTATCCATTCCATATGATTGATAAAGATAAGTAAGAAGAAATATAACAACAAAGGATATCATAAACTAGTCTATTTTAGTAAACTCCATGAAAAAAAGTGAAATCTACCCAAATCATATATAAAAATGCAATGTAGGAAATCTAGACACAAATAAAAAAGGAAATATCATGCACTTGGTTTGCTAAATTATACAATTAGAAAATAATGGAGGGGGCATATGTGGGATGGATTAATGATTTATGATTGCTCATTAAGAAGGAGGTAGAACCTAATAGGCTTAGAAAGGTTTAAGAATTGAGTGTGTATCTAGGTTCATTCACTAATATGGAAAATTATTGGGTTTATATGATAATTAAGAGAAAATAGAAAAAATGGATGAATTGTTGTGCATACAGACTAATTGAAAATAGATAGCTTTGTATGGCTACAAGAAATTTAAACTAAAAGATGTTACATACTATATGATTGTTCCTATACTTTCCAAACATAAAAATAAGAAAAATATTGTACAAAGGTTTTTTTATTCCTCAGTCAAATCCCAATTTGGAATCAGCCTTAATGAAATAAAAGAGATAATTTTTTCATATTTTAGATAGTAGATCTTAGAAATGAATTATATTATGCCTTGGAAATGCAAATGTTTCTTTGATTATGATCAAGCATGTTGATCCAATAGCTTTAATTGCACAAAACCCAAAAATAAATCATGAAAGACAAAACCTTGTGTAATGGATGGTATAGTTTTCTACAATGCTTGATTACTAGAGAAGGATGGATGCTTGATGATTTGAAGACTCGAATACTTGAATGAGTGTGAATTTATGTATGCAAATGGATGATTGTAATATGAACTTCTTCCTTGATGGTAGACTCCATTACTTGTCCTTCAACGAGGGAAATAATCTTGATCCATGGAAAAAATAGTCTTGAAGATTCTTTTGGTTGCTTAAGATCTTGCTTTAGAATGCTTGAGATGCAAAACTATAGGAGAATCTTGACTTTAATCTTTTCTTATTTTCAAATGAATACATATACATTTATATTATACCTCATAATATTTCAAGGCTCAAAACTCAAAGGAGTCTGGTGAGAATTTATAAATCCCACTAAATCAATGAAATGGCCCCTCAATTCAAATTTCAAGGAAAAGACAAATTTCAAGGAAAAGACAAGGGAAGAGGTCAACCTCAGCATCCCCTTCCCACCAAAAGAGGATAATTTTGAATTTGGTATTTAACAAGATGGAAAGAAAACAAAAGATGTAGGCAGTATAGAGTTGGGGTACCATGAATTAATGTGAGGACCCATGCATATGCTAAAATGGGTCATAATTTAGCCTATGATAGTTAAGGAATGTTTTAGAGGATCATAAGATGATCTTATGTAGATTTCTTCAATCAAAAGTGCAATGCGCTTATAGGGTGTTCGTCATATTTTCACTTTAACTTTATCTCAATATATCTCTAAGTGAGTGTTTCAAGTTCTTTTTGTGAAAATTAGGGTTTGGTGCTTTTCAATTTATTAACCCTTGAATAACCATAATTTTTGTTTCACTACATGTCACCTTAAGAAAGCTTTTGGGTTGTGTGCCTTTTCAAATTAAAGTGCGTGGGAGAAATCATTCTAAATTCCCCCCTTTTTAATTTACAGGAACCTTTTAAAAAGTCATTCACATTGTTTAAATATTTCCTTAAGTTCCCAAAATATTTTTAACCCAAGCTTTTATCTTTAATTTTCCATGAGATTCATGTTTCTTTTTGAAAAAATAAATCGAGTAATGATAACCCTTGATCTTCTCAAGATAAAGTATTGTCACCTTATCACCATAAGAAATTGCATGTCATTTACCGCTAGTAAAATGGTGACTAAGTTGTAGGACCTAGTTACTAAAAAAACAATGTTATAAGGAAAGTGACCCACATTGTCAAATCTTCCTATGATCAATGGTGGTCGCTTTGTTGCCATGGGAAACCACAAGTTTTTTATCCTTGGTGACATAGCGACCACCCATAAAAGGAAATACTATGGGACCAAACCTAAGGGTGGCACCATAAATTTACATGTCATTAATAGCCTTGTCAGCATGTCAGGATGGTATGATGTTAGATGCCACTGAGGATTTGCACTGAAGGAAATGTATTGTTGATCCACATTGTTAGATCTCTTCAAGATTGACAGTGGTTGCTTTGTCACTATGAAAATATGTATGAACTTTATGCTAATGACATAAAAACCAAAGGGAAATACCATAGGCACATTCTATTTACAATGAAGTTATCTTTTGATTTCTATTGTATGATGCAAGGGGCATCGACGATGGTTGCTATGTTGCCAAAGGGAATTGCTCAATTTTTATCCTTGGTAATATGACAAGAGAATGCCACTTGTCCAAAGGCACAAGTGGGTCCAATGTAAGTCACCAATAGTGAAAGGAAAGACTTATGTGGAAGGGTTTGATTGGATTCACCACCAACTTGAAGGGTTGAAATTGAGTTGTCAAAGGTTTTATTCCTAAATCATCAGATTCTTCAACAAATCAATGGCTTATTTTCAAAATTGAAAGGTGGTGCCACCTTTTTTTCTCTATGATTCATTTATGAGAATTAAGGCTCCTCGTGCAAAGTAAAACCAGAGCTATAGTGTAGGATTTAGAGATTTTCTTCACGCAAATGTATTTCTAATTTTCTGAGAGCTAAGAACCTATTGAAGAGCTATTTTGCACCAGCTTAAATCATGAAGAATTTTCTATACCATTAGATCACTGCAGTATTCAAAAAGAGCCAAGTAAGTATCTTAGTCCATAATATAATTCAAAGCATTTTGGTATTCTACATTTATATCAAATATGTCTCCAAAGAAGGGTTCTTTGAGGAAAGTAGAATATGCTAGTAGGAATATACATAATGATTTCCTAGAACAATTAACTGAATCCACAAAGGAGTTAGCCCAAATGAAAAAATTAATTCTTGTGAACCCTAGACTCCAGATTGTAAATAGTTTGTATGATATAGGAAATTGGACTAGGGATGTCATAACATCTAAAACAGGACTCTAGTTGTTTAAGAAAGGGTTCTCAAAGGGGAAATTGTTTTCCCCCCATGGAAATATGTGGAATTTTGATTTGGGTAAGCTAGTAGCCCCTAGGGTTTTCATGAATTTAGACCTTCTCATAGCCATAGCCCTTAATTGTGATGTAGTAGCTAGGATAGTAATGAGAGTAGATGGGGAGTATCTGATAAGAATTAATGCAAAAGATATTCAAGAGGTTTTTGGGTTGGAGCCAGTCATAGATTATCATGAGATCATTGACTTCCATGGATTGGAAAAAGAATACTTGTCTTGAAAGGATCAAGACAGACTAGGTGCATTAAGAGGACACTTGGCCATAATTGGAAACTTGACTTTTGTTACAACATCAACTAAGGATCCTTTTAAGAAACACTTTTTCAATACTAGGGCCATAGACATTTACATGACTTTATGTAGGGTTTTTGGTGAAGATGAACAAGAATTTATGCCAATAATGTTCATGTACATGATGACATAGATCTCTTCTTTTGGTGTGAATATCATCTTTGATTTTGCATCTTATTTAGTAGAGGAAATTCATGTAGAACTAATTGGAATTGCAAAGAGAAAAGTTGAGAAAATATTTGGCCATTATTCATTGTTGATGCATATGTTCTCATTTAAAGGGGTTACATACTTTGGAAAAAGAGATGGTTTTAGACAAAGAATGAGGGAGAAGCTCTAACATTCTAGTTATGGAGTGTAGATATGACTTGGGATATAGAAGAGACTAGCTTTTTTAGATTTGATAGGTACTTTGCATCCAGGTTGAGAAACCTCATATTAACGGACAATCCCAGAATTCCTAAGGCACTACTAGTTTTATTAGGCCTATGGACAACCCTACTAGTTTGAAGGTGTCTCACAATTGGGAAGACATCATACCTTACCATGTATCTATAGTTTTTAGAGTGTATGGATTCCAAGGGACTCCCCATGTACTTCCTTAGCAAGTGCCTCTAAAGATAGGAATAGGTGAAATGCTATGGCAAATAGGTGGGTTAGAGGAAGCACAATTGATTGGTCAATCTAGAGGCTCAATTTTCCTATCTTGCATATTTGCTCACCAGTTCATAATCACCAAGGGTGGTTGGTTTTTTTTGTATAAATTTTTGGATCAATATAAAATGGCTATTTCTCATGTTTATTTCAATGATAGTGAGGGATTCTTTGATATATTCAAATAGAGGGCTAAGACTAGTGCCAAGGACCATCATCCCTATTTCCATAAAGACATAATAAAAAATTAATTGCCTCTCCAAGATCAAGAGATTAAAAAGGAGAAGTGGAGAGTTTATTCTAGGGTTTTAGAATTTATTAATTATTTTGATAAGGATTATAAGCCTCTAGAGGATGCCAAGATAGAGGAACATAAACTAAATAAATTGATGATCACTTTTCCAAAGATCATGGAGGTAATGAATGAGAAGAAGACATTCTTTATTAATTCTTACCCTGATAAGGCCCGAGAGGTCATGAGAAAATTGTATTTCACCCCTGTAGTAGGATCAGGGCAGCTAGTTATTTAGAGGAGACCCAGTTACAATATCGTTCAGAATAAAAAATCTATAATTGAAAAGGTTAAACAAATAATTAGGTCAACTAGTTCTATTATGGAGGAAAGGCCTAATGAACCAATGGAAAAGAGGTAGAAGATAGAAGAAAAACATGTGTCTTAAATAGAGGAGTACTCACCTACCTAGTCCCCACTGCATATAGGAGATAAACAGCTCACTAAGGAGAAAATGGAACCATTGAGATCCCAAGGGGGATTTTTTATTGTTGTTTCAGAGTTGGAAGAGGGGAATCCTTAAGAGCCTCACATGCCTAGCCTAGAATTAACTATTGTTGATAACAAAAGAAGGGAATTGGACCTTGTGGTAGAGCAAGCTAGCAAAAAGTTTCTTTTTAATGACAACTTTGTCAAATCTAGAGCTTTCTACCAGTTTCCATGGAGGAAAAATATTCAATTATTTGAGGAAAGATGTAATAAGATGAAAGAAGAAAATCTTGAGATGGAAGAAGAAGCTCTATAGAATCAAATAAAGGAGGAAATGATGCAAGAATTTAAGAGCTCGACCCATGAAGAGGGGAGGAAAATGATAAAATCATCTGGGGTTTTACTGCTGCCAAATTGGGACATTATTGATGCAATGGTTTTTAATTATGTCACCAAAAAATTAAATGCAGATGAAAAGGTGAAGAAAAAACTAAAAGGTGCCAATTTTAGTGAAGATTATCATGAATAAGTAATCTGGTCAATAGGAAAAGGATCCAGATCCAACTCTTCATAGCCTAATGATATCGGCTTGATAGGGAATTTAATTGTGAAAAGGGTAGAAGATACTACAAGTGAAGAGGTTGTAGAGCTAAATGTTGGAACAGCCAACCTCACCCTAGCCACAAGCCTGAGGGAGAAAAGGGATAAACAAGAGCTACAAGAAAAATATGAGAAGGTTTTGGTAGCATTTAATAAAGAGGTGAGGTGCAAAAGAGGATAGAACTTGAGAATAAGTTGATAGGGTACCAAGGAAAATCTAGTAGGACTAGAATCACTTATCCTTATCCAACAGTGGAGCCTTTTAAATCAACTCCTCTTATTGAAATTCCAGACACACCACAAAGACCTCAGTATTACACTGCAAAGGGTTTTGAAGAAGAAAAGAGTAAACTGTGGAAATTGCATGTAGAGCTAGATATCTAGTATGAGGATAGATTGAGGAAAGCTATCATGTATTTAGTTGATAAAATTAGTTGGCCAACATTTTATAAAAAATTAGCAAAAATAATAAACATATGGAATGAGATGGAAGCAAATGATGATGTTCCAAAGCCAATTATCAATAAATGGAACAAGAGGGACAAAGATGTCACTCTTTTGTGTTTTTCAATTATTACTCTATCTTGTGAATATATAGAGAAGAATTATGACTTGACTAATGATCTCTTTGAGTTTGATGATAAGAGAATAGCATTGCAAAGGAGAATCATTAATTATCTTGAAAAATATAATAGTAAAAGTTTTAGATTCTTCCCCCATGCCTTGGATAGAAAGGATAAGTTGAAGAATAAAGAGGAATGGGACTAGGAATTAGATGACCTATTATGTCTTATGATGAATAGGGTCATAAAAAAAAGGGAATTGCATGGTGGGCAAGTAGAATTAAAGAAGTTGTAAAAGTGCAATTATTTTATGATTCTTTGAGAGAAGATTTTATTAAGATTGATAAATTGGGAGAATGTGTGATCAAGAAATAACATGTTATTCTAAATTTTAATTGGCCAGATGATACACTTTTTGACAAGTGGATGGCAAATTTTGTTCATTCAAAACAATTGGAACTTGGTGAAACCAATGATGATGAAATGGAACAAGATTATTAGCAAATAATTGGCACATTAGTGAAAGCAGAAGAGGACAAAGAAAAGAAACCAATTGTAGTAACAAGCATAGAGGCCCAAACTAATGACTTTTTAGTAGGAGAATCAGATGTAACTGTTGTTTTTTTTAGTACATGATGACATGTATGGAGAGCCTTGAGTCGAAGTAAGTCTACAAACTCCAATAATAGGTCCACTAAAAGTAGTTTCATCTATTACACCCTAAAAAGAACAACAACAACATTTAAGCCAATCATGAAACTCCTTAGCAACAAAAAGGTGCAATAGAAGTGGTCCCATGGGAGAATATTCACAATGAAAGACATTATGTTGCACCAATGTTTGTCTTTTGTGATAGTAACTTTGTAAAAATATTTTTTTCTTAAGGATAGTTGTTAGTACTCTCTAGACTAATTTGTGTTCCAAGGCTAGAGAGTGATGTAGGAGCATCCTAGGCTTTCCTACAATCCTAAATATTTGGAAGGATTTTGCTTAAGTGTTGAGGAGAATCAAGCTTTCATTTTGGTGGATTTATGCTTTCATTGTTATTTATGTGTTGGAGATACATTGGGTAACCTTTTCTCATGATTTCATAGAGATTGGATGGATTGATTTGAAGTTTGAGTTGTTTGAACCTTGTTGAAACTATGTTTTTCTGGTTTTTGGGTGCCTGTTGTAGGGTGTGTAACTAATTTTTCATAATGAATGAGAGGCTTAAAAATTTAGGGATTGAATATCACCTAGATTAATATCTATGGTTAAGTATGAAAGTCCTAATTTATTATAAGTTAGGAGATATGGCAATTCTCCTGGAGTTTCAATTTCTGGTATTTTCGTGCAAGAGTTTCTTATGCATGACTTTTGGAATGGATGCACACTTATCCTTAAGGAATTATCATTTTTGAATTTAAGGTGTTGTAGAGGACCTAAATTTCTACCTATATTTCAAAGCACAAGTTCTAATTCAATCAAAGCTAGGAGATATCGCTATTTTACTTAGATATCAATTTCTAGACATTTAATTATTATTGCAGACCGACTTGTCGCATTTAATTTATGTATGGGTATTTAATTTGTGTTCTAGGAAAAATTGTGGCTTAGATTGGTATAATTAGGGGTCTTTTGGAGTCTTTTAGTCATATTGAGTGGGGATGAAATGAAGGATAGATGCACATTTGAAAAGCTAGAGCTATGACTTAGGAACTAGAGGATCTCTTGGTGGACCTAAGGGTACAAGTGTGGATTCTTCTTGGTATTCTTATCTAGTTATGTATTTGGGATAGATGTTAGGATTAAACCAAGGAACATGAAAATATAAACAATATTAGAAAATAATAGATCACATAGAAAAGAATAGAAGACACCAAGATTTAACGTGGTTCACCCAATCCCTAGGCTACATCCACCAAACAGCAAGTCCGATATTATTATGATTGAGTGATTACAACCTAATTAAAATATATAATTCCTTATATCTCAATACCACCATAAGAACCAATTTTTACATCACCACTATGAAACAATCCCTAACCCTAAGCTCTTTTATACAAGTATTTTTACCACTTTAGGGTTATAATTAATAATTACATGTCGGCCAAAAATTATGATAAAATAGGACCCCAAAAAATTTTCCAACGATGCCTCAAGCCCCAAAGAATTTATGAAGTATGTATAGTACTTTCTTGATTAATCACCACAATCTAACAATCTCCCACGTGGGGACTGATCAGGCTCCACACTAAACAACAATCTCCCACTTGGAGACTAATCATGTAGCTATGTTGCTACTCCATGAGGCTCCCATTAGATCAAACCACCTTGGACTCTATTGTTCTTTTATTCATGTTCAGTTTAGAAGACCAACTAAAGCTAAAGAGGAGTTCAGCTTCTACCTTGTTATTACCTTTGTAAACATATTTGTTGGATTATCATCTATATGATCTTGTCTAGCTTTAACTATCCATCCTCCAAAATTGATTGAATGAAATGGTACCAGAACTATATGTGTTTGGTCTTTGAATGCAAAGTAGGATTCTTTACAAGATGAATGGCACTCTAACTATCTATAAATAAATAATTATCCCTCTAAGGGTGTCCCAATTCTTCCAAGAAGAATGAAACTCATATCATCTCCTAGGCTACCTGTATAGTAGCAACATACTCTGCCTCTATAGTGGATAAAGCATTAACCTTTTGTAACCTAGAAACCCAATGTATGGTTGCCCCACCAATAGTAAAGACATAACCTATACTACTCCACCTAGTATCAATATCCCCTACCAAATATGAGTCAACATAGCCTTGTAAATCAGCAGTAGAGCCCCCAAAGTATAAACACTTATTGGATGTTCCTCTCAAATATCTGAGAATCCATTTGACTGCATTCCAATGCTCAATTCCTAGATGACTCATATACTTGTTAATGATTCCCATTGCATGTGCAATATTTGGCCTTGTACATACCATAGCATACATCAAGCTTCCTATAGCTGAAGCATAGAGTGCCTTGGACATCTTATCCTTCTCTACTTATATCTTAGGACACATCTCCTTAGTCAACTTCAAATGACCAGGTAAAGGTGTGCTGACAGCTTTAGCATTCTCCATAAAGAAATGTTGCAACACCTTCTCAACATAATCAGCTTGAGATAGCATCAATTTTTTGTTCTTCCTATCTCTGGAAATCTTCATACCAAGGATTTGTTTTGCTACCCCAAATATGTCATAGAAAATGCATGTGCTAACTAGTGTTTCAGCCCCTTAATGTGATCCATGTTAGACCCAACTATCAAATTTTAGATACCATTGCTGAGGTGCTTGCTTCAAGCCATATAAACTTTTCTTTAATTTTCACACTAAGTTCTTACCTTTGACCTCAAAACCCTATGGCTTAACCATATATATCTCTTCATCCAAATCACCATGAAGGAAGGTTGTTTTAACATCAAGCTACTCTAAATGCAAATCTTTAGTAGCCACAATACTTAAAACAATATGAATAGAAGTTATTTTAACAACAGGAGAAATTATCTCATCAAAATTGATTCCTTTTTTCTATGCAAATCCTTTTGCAACTAACCTAGCTTTAAATATTTTCTTACCTCCATCCTCTTCTTTAAACCTATAAACCCACTTATTTTGTAAACCTCTTTGACCTGCAGGCAACTTGCATAAATCCCATGTCTTATTCTTTAGCAGAGTCCATTTCATCTTTCATTGCAGACTCCCATTGAGTCTTAGTATCCACTTTCACAGTTTCATCATAACATTCAAGTTCACCAGCATCAGTAAGTAAAATTGAATACAAAGAGGGAGAAAATATTTCTGGAGGTCTAATTTTCCTTGTTGACCATCTAACATTCATTGGTGTATGTGGTATTTGTTGTTGTGGTTGTTGCACATCATGAGGAATGGCTAGAACATCATCTTTTGGAGTATCATCCAGCACTACATAATAATCTTCTTTCTTCTCATGTTGCTGCAATAGATCTTTGTACAACACTTTCTCATTGAATATGACATCCATGCTTCTTATAATTTTATGATTTTCAAAATCCAAAAGCCTATAACAAAATTTATTAATGTCATATCCAAAAAATACACATTTCTTTAACTTAGCTTCCAACTTGGTTCTATTTTCAAAATCCATATGAGCAAAAGCTTCACAACGGAAGGTTTTGAGAAAAGAATAACTCACCTTCTTACAAGTCCATGCTTCCACTGGAATACCACAATCCAAAGGAGTAGAGGGACCTCTATTAATCAAATATATAGTACTATTGATAGCCTCTATCCACATGTGTAAGGGCAACTTAGCATGCAACCTCATACTCCTTGCATGCTCCATTATAGTCTTGTTCATGCGTTCAACCACTCCATTTTCCTGTGGAGTTCTTGGAATAGTTTTTTGTCTATGAATACCATTAGTGGAGAAATAATATTCAAATTCATGACTATAATACTTACCACCATTATCAAATCTGAGACATTTTAATTTCTTACTAGTCTCATTTTCAACCAAGCATTTCCATTTCATAAATGTTTGCAATACATCATATTTTTGTGTAAGAAAATAAAAACATACTCTTCTAGTTGCATCATCAATGAATGTAACATAATAATGAGAGCCACCAAGAGAAGATAACTAAGTTGGTCCCCATACATTGGTATGCACAAGTTCTAATTTCTCCTTTTTGTTTTCCTTCCCAATCTTCACAAAACTCACTCTCTTTTATTTTTCATACACAAAACTTTCATAGAAATCCATATTGACACATTTCAGACCTGGCAAAGCTTTCTTTGAATGAAGTACTTTCATACCCTTCTCACTCATGTGCCCAAGTCTATTGTGCCATAGAACTGTATCAGAATCTACGACAGCTATTTGTTCTCCCTACTCAACTGCAACAATTATTCCTGAACATTCATTTTTCTCTAAAATAATTAAAGTAGAAGGAACAATATGACATGTACAAAGATATAAGGTGCCTACTTTCAAACCTTTTTCTACTATAAGGGAACCTTTTGAAACCTTTCAATTTTTATCATTAAAAGTAACTACACAGCCCTCATCACCGAGTTTCTCTGCTGAAATTAAATTTCTACTCAACCTTGGAACATGTCTTACCTTATGTAGTAGCCAATGATTCCCATTCTACAACTTAATCTTAATTTTTCCCTTTCCAACAATCTGACAAGGTTCATTATCCCTCAAATAAATAAGTCCAAAATCCCCTTGGACATAATCAATGAAATAACCTCTATGAGGTGTAGCATGAAATAAAGCACCAAAGTCTATAACCCATGAATCATCAACACTTTCTAAAGACAGAAGCAAATCATCCTCTTCGGATTTTTTATTTACCACATTTGCCTCTTTTTCTTCATTTGATTTATCTCCTTCATTTTTCTTTCAATTCCAACAATCTTTCTTTTTATGCCCTAGTTTCTCACAGTACTAGTAGTCATTCAGTCCTCTCAATTGAGACCTCCTCCCTTTTGACTTTCCTCTTGATTTCCCATAATTTTTGGAATTACTTCCTCTCTCAATCATTCTACCTCTGCTTTGTGCATTCAAAGCACTTCTTGATGTAGATCCACCTAATGTTTTCCTACAACTTTCCTTACTCAAAATAACACCAATCACATCATCATATTTTAGGGTACTAGATCCAAGAACAGAATTACTCATAGCCATTACCAAGCCATTCTAACTTTTAGGCAAAGAACACAAAATCAAGAGAGCCTTTATTTCTTCATCAAAATTGATACCCATAGAAGATAACTAACTAGTAATAGTATTAAACTCATTTAAATGATCTACAATAGATCCACCTTCTGTCATTTTTATATTAAATAAATGCTTCATGAGAAATACCTTGTTTGAAGTGGAGGCCTTTTCATATAGTTTTCCTAGGATTTGCATCAATTCTTCTATCATCTTCGCTTTTGTAATTTTAAATGCCACTGATGGTGCTAGGCATAATCGAATGCTTTCAAGTGCCTTTCTATCTAAAAGATCTCATTCATCATTTGACATAGATCCATGATTCTTGGTTTTGCCTTCCAATGGCTTCCATAAATCCTTCTGATAAAGATAGTCTTCCATTTTCATCTTCCATAACTTAAAGTTTTTCTCATTAAACCTATCACCCCTTAGCTTACCCTCATCTACCATCACTCCCACTCAACTATGAGACTTTCCTAAAAAGGATAACTAAAAAACAACCTCACTCTGATATCACTTGTTAGGATTAAACTATGGACAAAAATAAAAATTACATGCAAATATGAAAAATATCTAAAAATAATAGATCACATAGAAAAGAACACAAGACACCAAGATTTAACCTGGTTCACCTAATCCCTATGCTACATCCACTAAACAACAAGTTTGACATTATTATGATTACAATCTATAATCCCTTATAGCTCAATACTGCCACGAGCACCAATTTTTACATCACCGCTATGAAACAATCCCTAACCCTAAGATCCTGTATACAAGTATTTTACCACTTTAGGGTTATAATTAATAATTATCTATTAGCCCAAAATCTTGATAAAATAGGACCCAAAAAAAAATTCAGCCCCAAAGAATTTATGAAGTATGTACACTACTTTCCTAATCAGTCACCACAATCTAAGACTAGATGAGATTGGTTTTGTAAGTTGGATCTTGTTGGATCTTGTAGAACTAATTTTTTAATTTTTTTTTAATATTTGTCCCTAACTCAAAAGGCCTTATAGCCAAGCATATTATATGTAATCAGTTATGTTTTATGAATAAATTATTGTAAATTGGTATCAGATCTTTCATTATTGCTTCTTCTTGTTGTGTTTTCATTGTGTGGTTATATAGCTAGGGGCTAGGACATCTCCTTTGGGGATACTCCTACCTTGCACTACATTAGGTGGAAGTAGAGAGAAGATTGTTCCTGAATGTGTAGATAGATTGCTAAAGTTGAGGCAGTTTGCACCAAGACTTGGGTTGAACAAGGTAGATCTTGTGGTTGATTGATCTTCTGGATTGGTGGAATTTTTGCTTAGGGCTTGCTAAATTTTGGAAGATTCCTCCAAGAAGATTGAACCCTAGGGTGATTTATGATCTTAGTGATGTTGTAGAAGAATGGGTCTTAGAGAAGATGAGAGTAAAATTCATATTTGAGATTGCATTGATAAAGAGTGTCATGATTGCTAAAATTGTAAGTGTTTTAGGTGGTGTACCTAGACATGTGGGTACTAAAGATGATTATGAGGAAGTTTCTGAAGACTTTGAATTCACTAAATCAAGTGGTGAGGCCATAATTGATCGTATGGAGAGACCTATGGGAAATAGGGTTGGTCAGGTTGCTCGACCTGGATCTTAGTTGAAGCTAAAGCATAAGATGGAGTTTTCTAATTTTTTAGGTACATTGAATCTTGAAGACCTGATTGATTGGATTGGTGAATATGAAGACTATTTTGAGCTTGAGGATATTGAGGATCCACTCAGAGTAAGGTTGGCACAAACTAAGCTAAAGGGACATGTTGCTCTTTGGTGGAAAGAACTAAAAAGAGATAGAGAAGAGGAAGGTGAAATGAAGATCACTAGATGGAAATTGATGGTGACTAAGTTTATTCCTACTAATTATAAACTTGATGTTTGGCCAAAGAAAGGGATCAAAAATTCTACAGTAGTGGACTGCTTAACCCAAGATTGGACATCTCAAGTGGTTCTTATCCAGCTCATTTGGACTCATTTAATTTATCAACCAGGAATGTAAACTTGAAATGGTGTTTGGAAAATATATGCTTCAAACTTATCTCAACTTAAGAACTACTCTATGGAAATTAAAGTGCTTAAACTATAGGAAATTTATGCTAAAGCTAAGAACCAAATTTATTTTAATAAAGCATGAAAATACAATTGAGAATTACTTCAACTACCTATTTTGTAGGAACAATCCACTAATTCTATTATTAGTGGTTGCATGAACAGTAGAGTTTACTTGGGTTCTATGAACTAAATATAAATCCTATGCTAATTAATTAGTTCACTCCATGTGTGGGCCCCAACAGAGAAGTGAAGTAAAATAACTTAGAGATGAAAACCTGAAATGCTCTTTTTATTCATAACAATAAAATGTACATATTGATGAACAACAAGATTATATTTAGTACTTAAAAACTCAACAACTTCTTTTTTCTATTGAAAAATGACTGATTAAAACCTAACCTCTTTAGAACACAGATTTCTAGTTATATTAAAACCAAATTAGGAATAGAATTCCTAGATTTAAGACTCATCAACTACTAAAACAAGTGATGGTATTGATTATTCCAATAGGTGCATTAATTCTGGGGCAAATAAAAATTTGGTAATGTAGGAGCTCACGACCCTTAAATTTCCTCTGCTCAAGGCTAGTCTATTAATGTGAGCAACTGCTTTGAATCCCACTTGGTTGGGTTGACTTTGCTTTTATATCTACAAAATATTAGCACCTCCAAAACAATAACGTACATCAAGACTTATTCAAAACATGTTATCTAAATTAGTTTACCCTATGTCAAATTTCTATAGGAGAACTACCCAACCTAGCTAAGGAAGAAAAAGCATCATTCTCACTATTTTGTAATTAAATGACATATCTTTTTACAACATATTTATTTTGATCCTAAAAAGTAATTATGCACATATTTATCTAAAGTCATCATAAACACCATAAAAATCATGTACTTGAACATCAAATTCTTTAGAAAGTTTGCAAACTAAACTAAAAATGAAATGACAAAATAGACCATATTATGGTCTCATCATTCCCCCCAACTAAAACTTTGACTTTTCCTCAAGAAAACATGAAGTTTTTCACTCTCGCAGCAATCCTAAAATCTGAGGCAACACTTTTTCCTTTACCCCCTATAGCAATGTTTCAATAAAAACCTTTACTCTCCCTGTATCTTTCCCATCTACAAACCTCTTCTAACATATCAAATTTCTCTAAATCTTGTTGATTAGCAAGCAACGGGGATAACAATAGTGGAGGCTGAAAAGTTAAAGGAATCCAATCATTTTTTCTTTCTTCCCCCAACTTGATATACTAGGGTGCTCGTAGAGTGGCCATGATAAAATTCAATACAGAATGAGGTTCCCTCTTCTGCAGGTCTTCACTCAATCCTATCCAGCGCCATTGATTTGCCTGCTTTGCTGCAGGAAGATCTATTTCTATCATAGATTTATATTCTTGATAGATTTTTTCCCTTAAAGGAGGAATAATCTGAATTTCATATTTTGAGTAAGAAATTTTCAACCATTCATAGTACATATTTTTGGCATCCTTGGCCTTAGGCCTGAGAAAAAGTGGCATCTCATACTCTAATTCCCTATATTGATGGGCTTGATTTTCCTTGCTAATTTCATTTTGGATCTAAGATATCGATGCCCTAAGTTGAATATCACCCACATAAGGCAGAGGGTTCCAATCACTATTATCAATGACTACTAAATTATGTAAAAAGAGTTCACAAAGAAAATTTTTGATGGCTACATGAGTAGCATAAAAAGCCTGGAAGAATTCATGAGGAGTATTCAATGTTAAACTTTTACCTTGCATTACACAAGTCATCTAGTAATTGACAAATTGTTCTTCCAAAAAGAGAGCATAAAAAAGAGAAGGAGAGTGAAAAGACATTAATTTAGGAATCATGGTAGTGACTTTTGTAATTCTTCCACTTAATTGCTCAATCTCCTCATCCTTCTCAGTCAATTCTTGAGTTTGATTGAAGATGGTTTTTTCTAGGCTCTATCTCTCTCTATGTTTTACATTCTTCCCTCTCCTAAATTAACTGGTTAGATAATTGTGAAATTATGCTTAACAATAAAATAGTAGAACTAGGATGGAACGTAACATATGTCTCAAGTGAAGGATCAATAGGATCAATTTTTTGGGTTGCAAATGCTAAAGCATCAAGTCCTTCAGAAAGAATTTGTTCAGCAATAGTATTAACTATATAAAAATTTATTCCATCATATTCTTCATGAAATTTTTCTCTTTGAGGTGGAGGAGAATCTAAAACTCCAATAGATACAGTATCATCATTGTCTAAATCTATGGAAATGATGGGTGGTTGAATAGAGGATGTTCCTACTATTGTAGGTACACGTTCTACACTTACACCCCTTTTAATGATGATCTTATCTTTATCAGAAGAAGAGGATTGCTCTTTTCCAATAGCTACATTTTTGGACATAGGGGATTGAAAAAACACACCATCATCAGATTTTATAGATGACTGGCTCCTTTGAGTTTTATGCCTAAAGGTTACTTCTGTTGCCTTTGAAGCTATAGGAGGTTCTGGAGATGTTTCTTGTACATTCCCCCTTTTCTTCTTATAAACCTTAGGAACTATAGGAGAGCCAGTATTTGGGGAAATTTTAACTTTCCTTTTACCCTTATCAGATGTTGGTCTCGACCTATAGGTAGAAGTTGTGGGAGTGGAAATTGAGGTTCTTTGTGACCTCCTAGGTCTGGTTGAGGAAGAGCCTAGTGCTAGGTTTACAAGATTTTCCTAAGGTTCTCGTTCCTCTTCAACTTGCTCTACAAGTTGCCTAGTAGGTTTTTGCATTTTATTTTCAACAAAATCATCCCACGATATCCCAAGTTGTTCCCTAAGGGCTTTTTCTATGATGAGCTTAATAAAACAGTGGTGTGAAACATCCTTCAGGGTTCCTTTTTATACTGCAATGGATCATTTTAACAAAATATGATACATAAAACAAGGAACATTCAAAGGGCAGTCATCATGTCTTAGGTAGATCAAAAATTTGAAATGTGTGGCATGCAAATATGAATGTCTCCCCTCACAAGTAAAGTATCTCACAATATAAGTAGTACATTCAATAAATTGTGTAAGTAAAGATGTGCAAATTGTACCTTATTTCTAGTCTATCTAGAGTCGTGGGTCTGTATGCACTATAAATTAGGTTCTGTCTGAAACTAGGTCTAATGCATCTAAAAATTTCTCTCCTTCTAGTGGCAATTCCATTATATCTGCTACAATTTTGGGTGAAAATGGAACCCTTACTCCTCTAATTATACCAAAACCATCCCTCAACACTCACAAAAATTCTAAGGCAAGCTCCTCATTCCATGCAGACAGTTTGAACATGTAATTCGTCCACCCCCTAGCTTGAAATATGGGTAGGCAAACTGGGTCTCCCAACAATGTTGTATGGTCAGCTAGTTCTCTTCTTAACAAACCAACCCCCATTGTTCCTTCAGAGTGATTACAAGAGTAATTTCAAAAATGAAAAAACTTGCAACAGACAAGAAGACAAGTGATAGTACTTTTTTTAAGCAACTGACATTTTTAGCATTTAAGATCACTTAAGATCACTTAATTTCTCATTAAGTACCTTAGTTGGAACTCATACTTACCAACTTGTGAAAGGTGTACAACATAAATGTGACTGCCACATCACATTATTCTCTTATCATGATTTATGAAAAGGATACAATATGTGCAGCACACAAAGAATAGCATAGACATTTAATTGACATTTAATTATTAAAAAAAAATGAAATATAATACCCCTTCCCCCAACTAAATTAGGAAATAGCTCCTGCAATTGCTAGTGACAAAGGTAACTAAAAATAGAGCAACACATTAAGAAATTTTTTTAACTTGAGTGTGCGTATAGACCTATTAAGTCGTGTTGTCATTTGATACCATCATGGAAGTTGATGAAGGGTGAGGTGAGGTGGAAGATGAGTAAAATTGGGGTGTGGTGGAATTATTATGAAGAAAATACTTTCACAAAGAAAGTAGTTTATTATGATGAGTGAAATGCTTTTAGAGAGAGGATAGTAAATGAGTGAGAAACTCATCTACAGTTGTTGTAAGAATTGTAGGATCGGTAGATGACTAGAATTGCTATAGGAATTCTTCATGACTAGATGGCTTATGGTAGAGTTTTAAATGGTGTCCCTTAACAAGGAGTTTGAAGCAAATAGGATCAATGGTAGAGAGTTGCACTACACCATTATCAAACACAAAAATGATTTCATAGAGTCCAAGCTAATGGGTTTGGAATTTGCCCAAATTTTGTTGATAATTGGAATCATATAGGAGGGCCCAATCTCCAATAGAAAACTTCTTTTCATGGATGAACTTATCATGCCATTTCTTCTGCTACTATTGGATTATCTCTGAATTGTGTAGGGAAAATTTATGGTATTCATCAAGGGCATTCAATTGTAGTAGTATATCTTCTTGAGCCTTTGAAAGATCAACATCAAGCTCTAAAGTAGTTTTTAGAGTCTTGTGTTCAAATTCTATAAGCATGAAAATAGATTTACCATGAAGTAATTCAAATGGGTAAATCCAGTGGTGCTCTTCCATGTAGTTCTGTAAGCCCAAATTGCTTCAGGAAGCCTGGTAACCTAGTCCTATTTGTGAATAGCAACTATTTTAGTGAGGATTGCTTCTATCTCTCTGTTTGTGATTTCTACCTTACCATTAGCTTGAGGATGGTATGGGGAGGATGTACCATGATGGATCATGTACTTCTTCATAAGTTCTACAATTAGGTTTGATGTGGATTGAGCTCTTTGATCCATGGCAATTTCCCCAGGTACTCCAAATCTAGTAAATATTCATTCATATAGAAAATTGGCTACTTTGTGATCTCATGCATGTGTCATAGCTTGTGCTTCAATCCACTTAGTTGCATAATCAGTACATACTAAGATGTATGATTTTCCATGAGAAGAGGGCTCTATTGGACCAAAAAAATTGATACCCCATTTGTCAAAAGGTTGGACTACCACCTATGGCTGCAAGGGTATTTCATCAATTTTAGTGGGCCTTACCATGTGTTGGCATTGATCACATCACCTTGTATACTTTTTTGCATCTTTGTGGAGAGTAGGCCAATAGTATATGGTTGTTAAAATCTTGTAGGCTATTCTTTTTGCTATAAAATGACCCCCACATGTTTCATCATGGCATGCCTATAGGATGTCATAAGTTTCATCTTCCCTTACACAGTGGTGAGTTACTTGATCTAGTCCAATGTAAAACATCAATCCAGCTATCCATGAGAAATTGAAACTCTTTTCCACCAAGAGACAGTGCTACTTGGTGAAAAGTGTGCTAGTGTTCTTCATGTAGCAAGGTAATTTGCTATATCTGTGAACCATGGTTTATAACTTTCTATTAAAAATAGATGCTCATCAAGAAAGTTGTCTTCTATGGCTATAGGATCATTAGGTACTTGAAGTCATGATAGAAAATCTGCTACTACATTGGCTTAGCCTGGTTTATCTATTATCTTTACATTAAACTCATGCATGAGGAGTAGCTAGCATGCTAATCTACCAAAGATGGCAGGTTTATTCATCAAGTATTTTATAGCAGAGTGGTCAATGTATACAAAAACCTCATAGCTTGTGATATAATGTCAAAATTTATTAAGTGGATACACAACAACAAGTAATTCTTTTTTAGTGATAGTATAATTCATGTCAACACCCTACAAATTCTTACTAATATAATAAATGTCATGCTCAATAGTACCTTCTTTTTGTCTAAGAATTTCCCCTAATGTAGTGCCAGATGCATCTGTATGAATGTGGAAGAGTAGCTTCCAATCAAGTCCTCTAAGAATAGTTGTTGTTGTCAAAACATCCTTCAATTGCTAGAATGGTGTTTCATGGTCTTTTCTCCACTCAAATTCAGCTTTCTTCTTAGGTAGGTTATACAAAGGAGTAGCAAGCTTACTAAAATCTTTGATGAATCTCATGTAGTATCTGGCATGTCCAAGAAAGCTTCTAAAAAAAAATTTCTTGGTTGGCATTGGTAAATTAGTAATGATAGCAATCTTTGCAAGATCCACTTGAATTCCAAAAGAGGAAAGGTAATGCCCAAGAAAAACTCCTTCTTCCATCATGAAATAACACTTCTCACTATTAAGAGAAAGGTTGTATTCTTGACACCTTTTTAACAGCTTCTCCAAGTTGGCATGAGCTTTTTTAAATGTGTCACCATAAGTGGTGAAAACATCCATATAGATCTCAACACAATTAGTAGCTATGTCAAAAAATATGCTAAGTACCACTCATTGAAAATTTGCAGGTGCATTACGTAATCCAAATGGTAAGATAGAGTAAGAAAATGTTTCCCATGGATAGGTGAACATTTTCTTATCCTAATCTTCTAGAGAGATATGGATTTGATTATAGCCATTGAAACCATCTAGAAATGAGGAATATTTTTTCC
Source organism: Cupressus sempervirens (assembly GCA_028749045.1). Taxonomy (NCBI): domain Eukaryota; kingdom Viridiplantae; phylum Streptophyta; class Pinopsida; order Cupressales; family Cupressaceae; genus Cupressus; species Cupressus sempervirens. Next base: position 820,793,689 of record CM053786.1, read on the forward strand.
TGCTAAGTTATCTAGTATTTGATCAATGAATGGCAAAGGGAAGTGATCCTTTTTAGTGGCTTTATTAAGCTCCCTGTAGTCTACACATACTCTCCATTTTTCCCCCTTTTTTGGAACAATAAATAAAGGTGACACCCACTAGCTATCAGAAATAGGATAAATAAATCCAGGTATTAAGAATTTTTTGCAACTCTACTTTGACTATATCTTTTAATGTTGGGTTTACTCTCCTCTAGGGTTGTCTCATTGGCTTACATTCTGAGTTGATAAATATCCTATGTGTACAAAGACCAGGATCCAAACCCTTCATGTCAGTATAGTCCCATGCAAAGGCTTGTTGACTATCTTGCAATAGTTTAATGGTACTTGTCATCTATGATGCAGTAAGTTCATTATTGATATTCAGCTCTTCTCCTACAACAATCTCTGCTTGCATTAATCTATGCTTTCTTTACCTTGTCCATCATTAAAATCTCTACTATTGATGGAGATTTAATTTCATGGGGTAATAATTGTTGGAAATATTCAAGATATGACAAGTTACTAAGAGGGGAAGGGTGAATTAGTAACTTTAAAAACTTTCCTTTATATTTACCACACATACATCTATGCTACTACATTCATTAGTTCTGAAATATAAAAATATTCATTGCACAAGAGAACACAATATTTTGGTGACCCAGAAACCTTCCAAATAGAAAGTAAAACTGGGGCAGGGATGATACCCACAAAACTTCAATATTGTAGCATAAAGTTGGCTAGTTAAGGCTTACATTAACCACTTCTAGTGATCTTCCCTATTAGGAGCACAAAGGACTGCTAGGTCCACCTTGTTAGAGGATTCACAAACATACAATGAAGTATGCACTCGGTTAGGAGATTTATACAAATATTGTTAAGTCTACCTTGTTAGAGGATTTCAAAAATTGATTCACCTATTAAGATGAAGTAGTGGATCTGCTTACAACTAATTGCTGATAAGATCCTTTTTGCACTGATGACCTCTTGTGATAGATATAAATTTTTTGCCTCTATATTGACCTTGTTGTGTTCCTTGAACTGTTGCTGATAATCTTTCACATATACTTCTCATTACTTTGCTATCTTGCATACATGTGATATCTTACAATACACCTTACATATATACCTTTCAAATTTACAAAATTGCAAGGTCAGCCAAAATGCAAGTGAACAAATATATTACAAAGTTAGCCCAATATTAAATAACTCGAGTTCACTAAATTGACTCGATGACCTTCTGATACACAACATTCACTACATTACTCAGCATTGTCATGCACTTGGTAAAAGTTAATGCTCGGTCCATACTAATCACTCGATGTAGTTCTGAACTCGATAACCATTGGTGACCCAGTAGATGTAGTGTCACTTAGTACACACTAAGTTTTCCTTGCTTTACTTGGCAAGCATTATTTCTTCCAATGCTTAGTTTTCTCTAAATCTTCATGACACAAACTTACTACTCAGTAGACACTATGAAGCACAGTAGATACTGAGAAACTTGGTAGACATTGATGGTCTTCACATTGCCTGTATTTACTTGGTAGCTTCAGGAATGCTCAGTGTAAACTGTATAATTGCTAAGCTTACAAGGTAACCATTGGATGCTTAGTAAGCATTCAAAATTAAGTGTGTGTTGTCACTAATGACAAATATGACATAATGCCAACAATCTCCCCCTTTGGCATTAGTGACAAAAACACTTATGAACCAAAACTTATGTTAACTAACATTCTAATTTTGATTTATCAAAATTGATCTTTGTAAATCTATTTTCTATACATATCTTACATGTCTTCCCCATACATATGGCATACATAGCTTTTATCTATACATATGTCAATTTATTTTATTTCTTCACAAGTCTCTTTTACTCCCCTTGTTCTCTTGTTCATCTCATACTCCCCCTTTTTGACAATAATGCCAAAGAATATATATACAATAAATTCAAATAGAGACACTAAAATGAGAGAGAAATTTGGAGTGTACCTTGAGAATAAGAGATAATGTCTTATCCCAATTATTTTGCAAAATTTTGCAGGTGGAGAGAGCCACTTGAACTTCTACAGAAAGTTCAATCATATGATCTGCTATAGAAAAATTGTTATCGTGAATCAATATTTTGGAATAGGCAATATGTTTCTGCATTTGGTCCATGACTGGAAGGATCATATTCTGGATGTCAATCAGTGTAGATCTAATCCTGGCTTCTTCTCTAAGTAACTCTACCTACTTTTCTGACAAAAATTTCACCTTCATGTGATATGAAGAACTTGATTTATGGTCAAGTTGTAACTTTTGAGCACTAGCTTCATTTCCACGTCTATCTTATTTAATTTTTCTTTAACATATTTAGTGTATTTGGTAACATCATAGAGCTTGCCAAAAATTAATGTTACATTTGTAAAAGATTTCTCAAGGTTGCTCAAAATTGTGGATAATTCTACCTACTTTATTGCAATGTGCTCAAGCACCTTATTGTCAAATTTCTTCTCTGCCTTTTCAATAAGCATCTCTTGCCTAGAGGTGTCCTCATTGAACTTATTTATAGCCTCTTCTAATTGTAACAAAATGTGTTGAGATGGATCAACATCAACACCAATAGCTTCCGTAATTATACTTTTGGCATTCTCTATTATTGTGTATTCTATGTCCCTCTCTTCTCTGAGCTATTTCTGCCTTGCCTTTTTCTCTAAAAGCTAACTAACCATTCTCATTTCGTTGGCTGAGGTAGTATCCAAATCTATCTTGGGAATAATAATTTATTAATCCAAGTCTAAATCTTCATCAATTACCTTACCAAAAGAAAAAAATTTAGAGGAGTATTTTAAGTTTTACTTTATTGCTTGCTTCCTTGGATTTAGAAATAGAAACAATAGTTGATATAGATGGACTAGCAGAAAAGGCTTGAATTGGTCCAACTGGAGGAACACTGAGAGAAATACCAATTGTATCCAAAATTGATGTGCTTCCCAAAAATGATGTACAAATGTGTAATATACAAGCTAGAATATATATAATTGAAGTACTAATAGAGATTGGTGCAGATAGAGCTATGGTAGACAAAATTGTAGAATGGGTCAGTGCACTTACTGTACATGGAGCAAAAGAAGTTGGCATAGTTAATGATGTTGTGATTGATTGCTCAAGTGTTGATGAAGAGGGTTGTAGCTTGGTAGATGAAGTAACTGATGCTTCCATAGGAGATGTTTGGAGCTAAGGGGTGGTAGGAGAAAATGATATTTCTGATGTAGATGCAGTCAATCCTACTGAAGTTGTCTCCAACCCTGATGATGTTGCCGGCTTAGGTGGAGATTGAGGAAGGGAAGCAATGACTTCTGCTGCAATCTTCATTGGGTCTTCTTCTTCATTTACTTCCTCCTTGTCTTCCTCTTCATCATCAGCCCTTAGTGCCTGATAATCTTCAATATCAACAGTAGCACCTAAAGTGTTGTCATCATCTTCATCATCACTATCACCATCATCATCCTTGATCACAACTGGATCATCACTAGGCTTATGTAGATGATAGATATTCTTCCACATGTTTGTTGAATCTCTTACAACATTCTCAATGTCCTTAATTAGAATCAAACATGTGGGAAATATAATCATCATTTTACCTTCATTGTTTTTCATGGCTGCCTTTACTTCTGCCTTGGTGAGATTTGGTAATAGATTCTTCAAGGATTGTTCATAGATGTCTTTTTCTATCTGAGTGGCCGATTCCCATCTTGGTTGTAGTCTTACTAATAATTCTTTTGAGATCTGAGGAGCAATATGGTTTGGGGAATACTTGCACTTTCCCATTTTGGTGAGTACCAGCTCCTCAATCTACATGTTCTCTGCATCAGTTCTAGTTTCAAACTGTAAAGCTTTGAAATTTGTGATGCTAGCTCCTTCTTCCATCTATTTCAATCTTTCTTGGAAGGTAAGTTGGGGCTTGTTGAATACTACTGTAGAACAAGAATTAGTATGCAAAGAACATTAACAAATAAAGTAAACATTCACAAACCAAAAACTAAATTCACATATATGCTTAGACAAAGGAAGAAAACAAGAAGTGCAAACCTCACAAGAAAAAGCACTCCATGCTTTCTTGATTCTATAGATGTGTCCTTTTGCTATGGATGTATGCTCAAGATGCTCAAAAGCTTCTTCAATGGAGATGGGTAATGGCAAATTGGTAGCTTTGTGAGCTCTCAATTTGGCATTATAAGGGTATGGTTGATGGCTTTGGTTCTCAAAATAGCATGGTAACTTTAGCTCAAAGATTGTTGATGAAATGGCTTGGGATGGGATTCAATTTATAGGCTAAGGGGTAGAGGGATGGAGGGCTTAGATGCAAGGATGGATGAAGGCTTAAGGAGGACTAGGATGCACTCAAAGGAGAGCACATGGATTGTGCTTGTTTAGCACTAATGGGAAGGTGACACTTGTCACAAGGAGGATGAGTGTGAGAGGGTAGGGTAAAGGGTTGGTTAAAGGCATGATGAGTGGGGTTGAGTATGTAAGAGGGATGTAAGAGGAATGAGTGTGGAAGAGGGAAGAGTGTGGAAGATGGGTGTAAGAGTCATGAGTGGGCTTGTAAGAGTCAAATAAAAGAAGAGAAATATTAACAAAGAATCAAATTTGTAGGGATTTTTCTTTGATGACCTGATGTTATCCATATTCTTGTTTAGTTGCCTTAGCAACAATTCTGATAGGTCAAATTCCAAATTTTTCTTCACAACTTTGAATGCTAAGTCTACTACCTCACATGGCACACTGTTCAAATGACTGGAACTGTAAATCTTATGAGAAATTACATGAGCAAATTGGAACATCAATTAGTTGACTTGCTAGAACATTTTCAATATCAGTGACCTCAATTATTATAGGTCCTTTAGGTGTAGAAAACTTGGTTCCAGGCCTAAGATGAATATCATTGATGTGCAAAGAATAAACATGCTGCTTATTGTTGGGATTTGGTGTTGGTTGAGCAAGAAGTTATGGTTGCTTCTGTGGGCTGGCATTGGTTGGAAGAGATGAAGGCATCAAGGATTGCTACTAAGGTAGAGGCATCAGGGATTGCTGCTGAGGCAAAGGCATCAAGGCTTGCTACTGAGGTGATTGGCTAGGCCCCCATTGAGGTGGTTGCTGCCAATTCCCTTGATACAAAGGTTGTTGATTAAGGCCCCACTGGGGATACTGGTTATTTTTTTTAGACCATTGAGTATTTTTTTGGGGATACTAAGGTGGTTGATGATAGGCTTGATTATATTGAGGTTATTGGTTGGGCCAGTTATTGTTCCAATTCTACCCTTGAGGGACAGAATTTGGGGGAATAGTCCATTGCCATTGATTACTATTATAACCAAAATTATTCAGAGGGTCTTGAGGCATACCTTGTCTCTAAGCCCATGGTCATCTTTGAGCAACATAAATCACTTCTCCTATATCCTCATCAATTTCTTTGAACTCAATGGGCATTGGTTGTGCATTCACTACTGCAATGGTCTTGCATGTGTAGTTCTTCTTCATTTCTCTGCAATGAGAGAAAAATTTAGTCAGCATAGCATCAGCTTCATCCTTTTTCCTTTGGGCTTGCATGGTATCTAATTTTGTAGTGACATCATTAATGATATCTTGCTTGAGGTCAAATAACAGATTAGATAACTCCATTTTTGATACTACTGACCCACCATTGGTCTTATGTGGTAAGCTCCTTAGTCATCTACCTTTCTTTATAGTAGCCCTTGAATAGTTCTGACATATCTCCTTGATGTCATTCCAAGTTTTTTGTGTAACATCTCCTTCAGCCATTAGGTCCAAGGCTTCCATGCTTTCTTCTTGCAGCCCTCTCAAAAAAAGATTCCTTTTTAGATTCTTTATTTAGGTTATGCTATGTATTTTACTGCACATTAAACAAGAATCTGGAAACATAGTCTTCCAAGGTTTCACCCTCCTTCTATGATATTCTAAAAATGTCAATCCCCTTCATATCTTTACCTTTGCAATATTCTTTATAGTTTTGAAGAAAAAAATTACTCATTTCAATCCAATTTGCTATAGCATTTGCACCCAACCCCATGAACCACATCGAAGAGTAGAGGGAAACAATTTCAACTTATGGGCATCAATTGTGTAGTCATAGCTTCTAAAAAGAATACCAAACTCAAAGAGAAAGGTTTTAGGGTTCTCTATAATAAGGCCATAGAATTTTGGAAGTGCAACAATAGTTATGTTCTTCAAATTTTGGTTCCCTTGTTGAGGTGAGATAGGGAAAAAAAAAAAAAAGGTAGGCACAGCCATTCTTGGAGGAAGAGGTGGTGCTTGATAGATAACAATGGCTAGTGGATTATATTGATATTCAAGCTCATCAAAAAGTTTATTCAAATGGAATGATTCTTCTAATTTAGTGTCAATATCAACAAATCTGATTTCAAAGGGTTTGTATTCGTCATTCTTGTTGACATATTATTCAAGTTTGTTATTAGTGACACACACTTATTCATATTGTATATAGCTATCAAGCTCATTATACAGTTCTCAGTGTTTACCATGCAATTCAATTGTTCACCAAGTTCTACAGTTGCTATTGAGACCTTTGGACAAATCCTAGTGGTTACCAAGCAAATTCAGTTAATGTTAAGACCAGCAGTGTAAACCATGCATTTCAGTTGATGCTAAGTTTATCAGTGGTTATCAAGCAGTGCAGTTTTCACTGAGTTTACAGTGTATGTGATGAGAGTCCAGTGTTAACCAAGCTTCCCAGTGTTAACCAAGAGACTCAATTTATACCTAGCTTGAGGTGAGAATATTTATCAAGTCATACAGTGTAAATCAAGAGACTCAGTTTATATGACAAGATTCACAATATCTACTGAGTCACTAGTGCAAACCGAGTTCAAAACTACTTAGAAGTGATTAGTATGGACTGAGCTTCTACATCTACCACATGCATGATGATGTTGAGTATTGATAGTAGATGTCAAGTATCAAAACCTTACTGCGTCAGTCTTCAAAACCCAAATTTCTTTATGTGGGCCAACTTTGTAACATCTGTGGTAACTTGTATGATGGCTGACTTTGTAATTTGTATAATTGGATTTGTCCAAAGGAGTGATCTAAATTCTAAAAGGAAAATTGATGAAAAACGATCTAAATTCTAAAAGACAAATCAATGAAAGATTGAGGAATGATCTAAACTTTGAGAAGCAAATCAATGAAAGAATGATGAAATCTCAAGTAGACATGAATCAATTGAATGAGAAAAACCTCTATAGATTAAAAGGAAAAAGTAGGAATTAGATATACAAAAGAAGGATAATCATCCAAACAAGGACCTCAAAAGAACCAAATACCTACTTGCAATCACTATGGTAAGATAGGCCATACCTTAAACAAGTGTTGGAGTAATGGAAAATACTACAATTGCAATCAACATGGTCATAGAGCTAATGAATGCAAAGAGAAACCAAGATTTGAAGGTAAATGTCACAAATGCAAGAAACATGGACACAAGTCATCAAAATGCAAAACCAAGGTATTGAATCCAGTAGAGAAAATTGTGAAAGAAATATTTGGATGGGACTACAACACTTGGTCCATATGTCATTACTATGGAAAATTTGGACATATTGGTATGAATTGTGTTAAACATCATATGAGGAAAAGAGATTCTACCAAAAGATGTTTCATTTGTACAAAACTTGGATATCTTGCCAAGAACTGCATGAATACTAGTAGAATTGAAGATGAGAAAAAGGAAAAAGCTGAAAACATCCAAAAATAGATGAGACAACAATGGGTTCCTAAGTCTACTGAGGATACAAGTCCAAGCAATGATGGTTAAGTCACTTAAGAATTGGGTGACTCTACCATTTCTAATTAAGTTCTCAAGGGAGAACTGGAACTATGCTATCAAACATAACATCTAAATTAGTTCCATTTGAAAGGTAGCAAAGATCCAAATCTATATTCTGGATATAAAGGGATCACTGAGTGAGATTTGTATCAATTACTACCAAGTTACCTCTCTATCAAGTGAGGTCAGGTCATAGACTCTATCAAGCGAGGTTAGTAGTAATAAAGATACCTATGGTTACCAAGTCATGAAGACTTCATTGAGTTTTCAATGCCAAGTAGTGGATGATAGTCTATCAACATATCTACTTTCATATTGAGCATTAATGGAAAATTTTTAACAAAAGGCATGGAATCAAAATCATTTCTTACCATGAAATTTTGAGTGCTATTGCGAAGAGCAATTTTCAGTGCAATCAAAGTGATTTGAGTGAATTTTCAATGAAAGTCTTTTGAATTCTCTCAAACCCTACTAAGTGAAAATGGCATCTAGAAATAGCAAGGTTAAGTGAGGATTTGACATGGTGGTTCATGGATTTGAGTGGAAGGTGCTAGATTTCAAACTCACTCCTACAGTTGCTGAAACCCTAGATCAAAGTGATGCACAATCCTAAATTCCTTCCAAGGTACTTCTTATCAATGATATTCACACTCATTTCAAATGTGTTATCCAAGAAATTGGTACTCTTGAAATGGATAATGCCCAAGTTAGTTATGTGTGAATGGAGTCCTAAAACCTGAGCATCAACATTTGGAAACAAAAGGGTGGACACACATCCCTCACATTCCCCAAGAATTTCAAATCAAATGGATTAGATTTATCCTCAACCTGGTGCATAATGGGTAGCTATGGCTAGAAAAACCAATTTTGATAACCAAGAAGATGATTCATCAAATCACTAGCCTCCCTATGCTAGCCAAAGCCAAAATGACAAAAGCCCTAGGTCAGGCATAATTGGAAAAGAAAACCCTAGCTAAATGGGATGGTAGAGGAATGAAAATCAGTAGTGTCACTGATGTAGAATTGAATTTTAGTATTCACATCATTGCATGCAAGATATATAGTTCAAGTAGACTAAATAGTGTGTCATGTAAAGTCATGGACTTAGCTTACAAGGTGGTTAAGAACAATTTATCATATGGTCTTGTCGAGCTATTGCTGAGACAATTCAACAAGAACATGGAAAGCATAAGAACATCAAAGAAAAATCCATGTAAGTTTGGTTCCTTGTTGACTTGCCTATTATTTTATGTAAAAAAATTCTTTCCTTCTAAAGGCATTGTAGTATGGAGAAAAAATGTGCTTGTGCTCTATCAAATCAATGAGTATATTACAGAGATGGGTGAAAATTACAACAGTATCATGGACAAAAATTTTGATGTATTTAAGGAGAAAATGAACAATAAATTTAAAATCCCCAAGATTAGCTCACTTCTCAAGTTCCTAGTGAATTATTAGAAAAGATAAAGCCAAGATGGGATTTTGCTATACAAAATATCAAAGACATATATGGATAAACCCTAAGGCAGTTATTGTTGAGTATATCAAATGCTGAGGTAAAAGAGTCATTGAAGAAAAATGAAGAAAAATTGACTCTAAAGTTTAATGCTTATCTAGTTTTGATCAAGGACATTGAGCATGTTGTTAGGAATGCAAAAAACACTTGGAAGAATATATATTTGTTACATAAACCAATTGATTTTCTAGTCAATGTCAAAGTTGATGATGAAGAAGAAGATAAGAAGAAAGATGAAGAAGATAATGTTGAAGAAGTAACTCACTTTTACAATGAAGAAGATGAAGAGGATCAAGGACAAGAGGCTACTGAGGAAGAAAAAGCAAGATGATGAGGAGACTAAGCCAGTTAAGATAATTGTAGTAGTTATTGCCTCACTTCCTCACTCTTCAAGCAAGCCAGTGTCAACATCAAGTGTGGAGATAGCATCAGTAAGTTTGAGTGTGACCACTAGTGATTTATCAAATGTCCAATCACTCTCTATTCCTACTCAACTTAGCACATCACTAAAAAAAGTGACTTCCACTTCATCCACCGAGCTGTAGATTCCTTCTTCATCTACTGAGTTAAGTACTTCAATTTTTACTTCTCCAATTTTGACTTCTTCAATTTTAAGCACACCAATTTTGGGTTCTACAGTTTTGAGCACATCAATTTTGGGTTCCTCAAATATTTTTTTGAGTATTCCTTCAGTTAGTACAGTATTATTTTTTACTGCAAGCCCTAGTATCTCTCCATTGTTTCTATTTTGGATACAAAAGTAATAAATGTAAGGACAATTGAGCCCAAGGTTCAACCGAGCACAAAATTTTTGGGAAAAGGAAAGGAGATAGAGGAAGACATTGATTTGGATGAGGAAATAGTAATACCCAATTGGGATATTTACAAGCTTACTCTAGACCAAATGCAGACATTTGGTGAACTCCTCCAAAAGAAGTCTAAACAGTGAAGGCTAAGAGAGGAGAGAGATAAAGAGTATAAGATAATTGAAGATGCCAAGAACATTTTGGTGGAGGCTATAGGAATTGAGATTGATTCTTCTCAACCTATTTTGTATCAGCTAGAAGAAGTAGTCCATAAATTCAATGAAGACACTGATGGACAAGATAAGCTAGTGGAGAAGGCTGAAAAGAAGTTTAACAATAAAGTGTTGGAGCACATTGCTTAGCAGATTGCCATTCATCAAGTAGAGTCTACAATTTTGGGCAATTTATAAACATCATATTCAAATTTGTCATCACTTTTTGGGAAGCTATGTGATGTTTCTAGTTTTACAAAGGAAATAAAGGACAAATTGTCCAAAATAGACTAAGATCTAAAGACTAGTGCTTAGTAGTTGCAACTTGACCCCAGTTCAAGCTTTTCACACTTCAAGAAAATAAGTTTCTTGTCAGAAATGCAAGTAGAATTGCTAAGGGGAGGAGCAAGGATCAAATCCACATTGATTGACATACAAAACATGATCCTTCCCAAATGGATGCACTACAAAAACGTATTGCATATTCAAAAACTCTAATCCATGATAATAACTTCTCTATTGCAGACCATATGATAGAATTATAGCAGAGGTACAAATTTCACTTCATACATGTAAGGTCCTACAAGAAAATTGGGATAAAACTTTGGCAATCATTCTTGAGGTACATTCTAAATTTTTGTCTCATTTTGGTTTTTCTATGTAAATAAAATAGAATAAATATTTGGCATTAATGTCAAAAAAAGGGAGAAAAGACATATTGGAGAAAGCCATATGTTATAGGGGAGTAAGACACATAGAGAGACACATAGTATGAGGAGAAATATGCTATGGGGGAGAAATTGCAATAAGTAAGACATGTATAGAAGTAAGACATGTTGTATATAGCAGAAAGATGTATAGTATACTATATATACCTTACAAAACCAATTTTGAAAAATCCCAAAAATAGTATACTCTATCGAGCCAGTATCACATGGTGATGGATATAAGGTATTCAGTTTTGGCTAATAAGTGTTTTTGTCACTAATGCCAAAGGGGGAGATTGTTGACATATCAATCAAGTTTTTTATTAGTGACACACACTTATTTAGATTGTATATAGCTACCAAGCTCATTGTACAGTTCTCATTGTTTTCCATGTAATTCAATTGTTCATCGAGTTCTACAGTTCCTACCAAGTCCTTTGGACAAATCCCAGTGGTTACCAATTAGATTTAGCTAATGTGAAGACTAGTAGTGTAAACCATGCATTTTAGTTGATGTTGAGTTTATCAGTGGTTACCAAACAATGTAGTGCTCACCAAGTTCGCAATGAATGTGATGAGAGTCCAGTGTTAATCGAGCTTCCAAGAGTTAACCAAGAGACTCAGTTTATACCAAGCTTGAGGTAAGAATATTTACTAAGTTATACGGTGTAAATCAAGAGACTCAGTTTATATGACGAGTTTCACAATATCTATTGAGCCACCAGTGTAGACCAAGTTCAAGACTACTTAGAAGTGATCAGTATGGACTAAGCTTCTACATCTACTGAATGCATGATGATGTCAAGTATTGATAGTAGATGTCGAGTGTCAGAACCTCATTGAGTCAGTCTTCAGAACCTAAATGTCTTCATGTGGGCTGACTTTGTAACATTTGTGGTAACTTGTATGATGGCCAACTTTATAATTTGTATAATTGGATTGATATATATATTTAATGCATTGTTTCATATCCAAGAATGAAATGAATGTGAAAATATGAAGATGTGAATGCAAATTACATCAGAGAAAAGAAAAAGGAGTAAATTACAAAGGCCATAACAATATAAGGAACAATCATATCTATCATAGAAAGATGATCAGTACACAAAGGAATCTCATTCAGCAAGTCAAGTTACAAATCAAAGATCATCTATTGTTTCATCTTAACAAGTGGATTAGTCAAATCCTTTCACAAGGTAGACCTAATAGTCATTTGTAAATCTCTTTACTAAGTACATACTTAATTGTATGTTTGTAAATCCTTTCACAAGGTGGGCCTAGTAGTCCTTATTGCTCTTAATAGGGCAGATCATCAAAAGTGGTCAATGTAAGCTTTAACAGGCTAACTTTATATTGCAACACTAAAGTTGTGGGTATTATCCCCATCCTAGTTTTACTTTCTATTTGGAAGGTTTATGTTTCAACAAATCTTTGTGTCTTAGTGTTATGAATGCTTTCAATTTCTTATGCATGCAATTAGATCAGAATTTATATGATGGATAAATGCTAATTGAATGGTTGGATTAAAAGTTGAAATTGTTGAAGTTTTAAAAGTTACTGATTCACCCCTCCCCTCTTAGTAACTTAGCTTAGTCTTGAATATTTCCAACAGTTTTCTCCTTAGGGTTCATCTAGTTCAGGTTGAAGATTATTGAATGGTTCTTCCTAATTATCATGAGGAAGGAATCTCCCTAAGTGGTCTCTTCTTCTATGCATAACATGCTTCTTTACTACCAAACTCTATTCTACAAGGAATATAAATACAACTAGAAAGACTAGTTTGAATTCACACCATCCCCGGCAATGGCACCAAAGATGCTTGGCCAAAGAAAGGGATCAAAAATCCTACAACAATGGACTGCTTAACCCAAGATTGGACATCTCAAGTAGTTCCTATTCAACTCATTTGGACTCATTTAATTTATTAACCAAGGACATAAACTTGAAATGGTGTTTGCAAAATATATGCCTCAAACTTATCTCAACTTAAGAACTACTCTACAAAAATTCAAATGCTTAAACTACAAGAAATTTATGATAAAGCTAAGAACCAAATTTATTTTAATAAAGCATGAAAATATAGTTGAGAATTACTTCAACTACATATGATGTAGGAACAATCCACTAATTCTGTTATTAGTGGTTGCAGGAACAACAGAGTCTACTTGGGTTCCACGAACTGAATATTAATCCTATGCTAATTAATTAGTTCACTCCCTGTGTGGGCCCCCACAGAAAAGTGAAGTAAAATAACTCAGAGATGAAAACCTAAAATGATATTTTTATTTATAACAATAAAACATACATATTAATGAATACCAAGATTATAGTCAGTACCTAAAAACTCAGCAACTTCTTCTTTCTATTGAAAAATGATTGACTGAAACCTAGCTTCTCTGGAACACAGACTTCTAGTTATTTATAAAACAAACTAGGAATAGAATTCCTAGATTTAAGACTCATCAACTACCAAAACAAGTGATGACATTGATTATTACAATAGGTGCATTAATTTTGGCACCAAATAGAATAGTAATTTAGGAGCTCACAACCCCTGAATTTCCTCTGCTCAAGGATGGTCTATTAATGTGAGCAACCACTTTGACTCCCGCTTAGTTGAGTTGACTTTGCTTTTATATCTAAAAAATATTAGCACCTCCAAGACAATAACATACATCAAGACTTATTCAAAACATGTTATCTAAATTAGTTTACCCTATGTCACATTGTTGCAGGAGAACTACCCAACCTAACTAAGGAAGAAAAAGTATCATTCTTACTATTTTGTAATTAAATGACATATCTTTTCACAGCATATTCATTTTGATCCTAAAAATTAATTATGCACACATTTTTTTGAAATTATCATAAACATCATGTTCTTGAACATCAAACTCTTTAGAAAGTTTGCAATTTAAACTAAAAATGAAATGACAAAATAGACCATATTCTGGTCTCATCACTTAAGTTGTTTAAAAGGTTGCAGAATCTGAAGCAAAAAGATATGATTGGGAAAGATATATAGAGGAGTTTTACAAGTTGACTATTTGGTCTGGGCATAGAGAATTTTCAAAAGAGAAGGTAGCTCGATATATTAATGGTTTGAGATTCAATATTTAGGATGAGGTTGGTATGCTGAATATTTCTTCAGTTGAGGATACTTATCAATATGCTTTGAGAGTAGAGGACAAGCTAGAGAAGAAGAATCAAGGTAGTTCCCAAGGGAAGGAGAAGTAGGATAGTTTGGCACAAGCTAAACCAAAAGTAGAAGGTGAACCAAAACCTGTTGAATAGAAAAAGAGGATAGGTAGAGGTGGGTTTAGAGGTAATTATTTCAAGTGTGGTCAAGAAGGGCATAGATCTTTTGAATGTTTGATTGGAAGGAAAACTATTGTTGTGAATGAGGTTGTAGTCCAAGATAGTTAGCTTGAACAAGGAGAGAGTTTTCTGCGTCGGCGAGTACTAGTTCATGAGAGGACATTAGATTCTTGTAAGAGAACTAGTTTTTTTAGGATTGGTTGCAAGTCTGATGGTAAAGTCTGCAAGGTGATTATGGATGGTGGTAGTAATGATAACCTTATTGCAAAGGAGATGGTTTAGAAACTTGGTTTGAAGAGAATGAGACATCCTTATCCTTATAGGATTGGTTGGTCACAAGGTAAGAATGCTTTGGAAGTAAGGGAGAAATGCCTTGTTGATTTCCAGATTGGGCAGTATAAGGACTAAGTGTTGTGTGATATTGTGGATATGAATAGTAGTCATGTGTTACTTGGTAGACCTTGGTAGTATGATTGCAAGGTTGTGCATGATTGTGAATGTGTTTACTATTGAGAAAGGTGGTAGGAATTTTCTCTGAGTCCTTTGTAGAATGAAGAGCCTGATAGGAGGAACCTGAGTATTGGCAGCTGAGTTGAGTTGGCAAATTCTAAGAAGGTTGGAGATCAACATGGAAAGTAGACTTATGGAACACCTGTGATGGATGTGAAGAAGAAGAAGAAAAATAAGGGAAAGAGTGTGCAAGTTGAAGACTAGGAGGATGTGTATGTGAAGAACTAGTTTGGGATTTATGTATTGAATCCCAAAAGATGTTCTTCTAGTTACTTGAACATCTTTTCAAACATGGGGTGTCTGCAGGAGCATCCTATGCTTTCCTACAATCCTACATGTTTGGAGGGATTTTGGTTAAGTGTTGAAGAGAATCAAGCTTGGATTTTGGTGGAGTTATGTATTCTAGTTAGGGATGTGTTGGAGATACATGGGGTAACCTTTCCTCATGATTTCATAGAGATTAGATGGATTGATTTGAAGTTTGAGCTGTTTGAACCTTGCTGCTGAAACTATGTTTTTCTAGTTTTTGGGTGCCTATTGCAGGGCATGTAACTAATTTTCCATAATTAACAAGAAGTTTCAAACTTGAAGGATTAAATTGGGCCTACAGTATTATCTTTGATTAAGGGCGCAAGTCCTAATTCATTATATGTTGAGAGATATGGCAATTCTCCCAGAGTATCAATTTTTGGCAGTTTTGCACGATAGTTTCCTGTGCATGACTTTCAGGATGGATGCGCACTTATCCTTAAGGAATCAGCCTTTTTACATTTAAGGGGTTGTAGAGGACCCAAATTTCTACCTATGGTTTGAAGCATGAGTTCTAATTCAATCAATGCTAGGATATATCATAATTTTAATCAAATATCAATTTTTGGACATTTAATTATTGTTGCAGGCTGACTTGTGGCATTTAATTTATGTATGGGTATTTAATTTGTGTTCTAGGCCAACTTGTGACTTATATTGGTATAATTAGGGGTATTGTGGAGTATTTTAGTCATATTGAGTGGGAATGAAATGAAGGATAGATGCAAATTTGAAGAGCTAGAGTTGTGGCTTAGGAACTGGAGTATCTCTTGGTGGACTTGAGGGTACAAGTGTGGATTCTTCTTGGTATTCTTATTAAGTTGTGTATCTGGACTAGATGAGATTGGTTTTGTAAGTTGGATCTTGTAGAACTAATTTTATAATTTTCTATTTATATTTGGCCCTAACTCGAAAGGCCTTATAGTTAGGCATATTGCATGTAATCAATTATGTTTTATGAACAAATTATTGTAAATCAATATCAGATCTTGCATTATTGCTTCTTCTTGTTGTGTTTCCATTGTGTGGTTATATAGTTGGGGGCTAGGACATCTCCTTTGGGGATACTCTTGCCTTGTGTTGTGTCAAAGAGGAGGTATGAGTCATTGTATAATTTTTAGTTTTGTTGAAGTTCCATTCAGTCCAGTCCTTGATGCAATTTTTATGATGTATTTTCTCTGCAAATATGAGAATACATTAATTTTCAAAGATCATGGTATCTTTTCTTGAGTTGTTTTGAGTTCTATTTCAATGTTATATAATTTTCAAAGAGAATTAATGCAAAGATGAACTGTCACCATATCTTTTCTCTCTGAATCTTGTCTCCATTTCTATTGACTGGTTATTTTGAGATTGTATGAGCAAAGCTTGTTCAATTCTCTATTGCTTTTAATTCAACAGATTAAGTAAATGCTTCAGTGAATATGATAGGATCTCTAGGCAGTAAGAAGGATTTGTGTAAGAATGAGTTTTAGTGAGAATTACTGATAATATTGATTGCAATATAGTCAATTAGGTGAAAAGGTTGGATAGACTCTGAATCCCAATGGATGAGGCACTAATCAATTTTTGTAGTTAGCATATGAAGATATCATGGATAAGCATCGAGCACAATCTTAAAGTCAAAATCAATTTTACTTTAAATGCTTGAAGAGTGTCATAGTTGGTCAATACTTATTTATATTTAAATTCTAAGTTATAGTTAGTTGTTGTTGCCCAAAATTACTTGTAAATCTGAGAAGAATTATGACCAATCTCCTGTAGGGGATGAGAATTGTAATAGAATGTCATTGAATGAATGAAATGTGAAACTAGTATCAAGTCATAACTATTTTATCCTTAAGGTGCACCTGCCTTCATCATGCGGAGCCAAAAGAGTAGAAAATCTTTTATGATTTTATTGAAGTTGGGTCCATATCTAAAGACCATCTAGTTGATCATGGGAAATAGCTAATCCTTAGGTTATTTTGATCTTTACCATCATGGTATCAAGTATTTTATTGCTTGGTAGTGTAAAAACACCAACATAGGGAATGAATTAAAGTTGTAGATCAATGTTTAACTTAAGCCTCTTCTATAATCAATGGACTTCCTTAGACTTTAACTAATGTCGACCAAGGTTAAAGAAAAATTCA
The DNA here is from genome assembly GCA_028749045.1 of Cupressus sempervirens. Classification (NCBI taxonomy): domain Eukaryota; kingdom Viridiplantae; phylum Streptophyta; class Pinopsida; order Cupressales; family Cupressaceae; genus Cupressus; species Cupressus sempervirens. The sequence goes on from CM053786.1 coordinate 820,811,072, forward strand.
TTTGATGAAAGAAATTCTTTAATATTTTTTCATAAAAAATCTTAAATTTTTAACATTAAGAGGAATGGGGAAGTTGAGGAGATTGAATAAGAAAGGGGAAGAGGCAGTAAAAGATGGGATCTGAGTGACCTTGATGCAAGCACCTAGTAAGACAGTTTAAAAAGTGCAAGTAATTTTAAGATCATTGTTGATCTCTAGTGACCATTGTGTTGAGATGCAATGGAAGGTTAAAATTTATGATCTTAAAATTTATTTAATAATGCCACTTATTGTTGGAAGGATTTCTATTAGATGGTTGACTCTATGTTGATTCTGGTGGCCTACATACCAACATTACCTTTCATTTTCATTAGTATGTCTTTGTTGTAATACCTACCACTACTTGACTTTTATGTTGTATTGTTGGATTCTTTTAGTCCAATTTTCTGATTGTGTGTTATGATTATCAATACTTGGTTACCGGATTAGATTAGATGTATTTCATACTCAGTTGATAGATGCATGTTCATTCAATGATTTCAGTTATTTAATTATGTTAGTTAGATGAATGATTTTTATGAGGTTTCTATGGATACTTACCCCATACTTGCATGTGTATGGTGTGCGTGTATGTTTTCTTTATGGTTGACATTTTTGATGTGGTTGAGGAAGGGAGTCATAGTCACCTACTAGTCTGGATCTACATGATGAACCACTTCCTGCCATTGCCTATTTAGTTTAGAATATTGTGTTTGTACATGTGTGGATTTTATGTAGATTGTAGGTATCGGGTATCGACTTCCCTAAATTGTCAAGATGAACGTACCCTATCGCAGTATTTAAATGGTATAAGTGAGGAGATAATTCTTGAGTCTGAATCCTAAACCCTAAGCCAATTGTCCTAGAAAATAAGACAAGTATCTGAGTTAGTTTCACCTTTTCAAATTCGTTGAGTGACGTGAATTCGTGACTTTGACTTTAGAGTTTGATTTAGTTTTATGTTCTTTATGATGGATTTTTCGTATTTCGTCTTGTTGTGATAATTTTCTGTTTTAATTAAATCAAATTAAAAGAAAATTTAATGATTTAATTTAATAGAAATTTTATAAAGAAAATTCAATATTTAATTATATTTAATTAATTGAGAAATTAATTAAATAAAAGATTTATATTTAAAAGATTATATTAAAGTTTTAATTTTTGATGTATTTATATTTATTTAATTTAATGATAATTATTTAGGAGTTTTATTTTAATAATAAACTTTAAATAATATTATTAGTTAAATTAATAAATATATTATTTAAAACATCTCGTGAATTAATTAAATAAAAGCATGAAACTTAAAGATAAAGTTATGGTCCTAATTGTGGCATACTTATATTTATTTAATTTGATGATAATTATGTAAGAGTTTTGTTTAAATAATAAACTCTAAATAATATTATTAATTGAATTAATAAATATGTTATTAAAGAGTCTTGTGATATAATAAGAGAGAGAAAACATTATTTAATAAAGTTTATTTTAATTAAATTGCATAAAGGGTATGCATCAAATTAAAATATAATAAATTAAATAAAGTGAGAAAGCTTATTAATTTAATAAAGATATTTTAATTAAATATCTAAAATTTTGTGCATGAAGAGGTAAAAGATAACAAGTAATAAATAGTAATTGATCAGCGAGTTCCCTTGCATGATTGAATTATTAGAGCCCCAAATTAATGGAGAACTCTTTATCAGAGATCTAGAGCTCATTTTGTAATTACACGGGTTCTAGAGGAGCAATTTTGGAAAATGAGGTTTTCAAAAAGAAAGGAAAATTCTTGCATGCTTCATGTGTTGTTGAATTAGCATCAAATTCAGGTAGAATCTTGTGGTTAATTTGTATAGTTAACTTACATTCTTCAATTTTCTTGTCTTCTTTATGTCTAGTTAAATCTATTTTTAGAACTTTTAGAATTGTTTGAAACCCTTGTGATTGAAATTTATTATTTTATATTCTTGATTACAACCATGAATGAATTAATGAAAATTGAAACCCTTGTCATATATTTTAATTATTCTCTATTCGATTATCTGTATATGAGAAATAGAGATTTGAAACCCTTGTGTTAAAATTTACTATTCTCTACTCTTGAATGCATCTAAGAAAGAGTTAAATAGAAAACCCTTGTTTGATTATTTCAATATTTCGTAATTGGATATTGAAATCAGGATTTGGGTTTTGAAAAGAAAATAAATTTTATTTTATAGATTTTAACTGTTTGATCTGGGTTTCTCTACTAGATTCTTATTGGAAAGATTCTATTTTTAGTAAGTTTCTATTTTTAGTAAGTTTCTATTTTTGGAAACTTTATGTTTTTAGTAAGTTTATATGTTTGGAAAGTTTACATTTTAACTAAGTTTCTATTTTTAGATTCTTTCTATTTTTGGAAAGTTTCTATTTTTAGTGGGTTTCCATTCTTGCAAAGTTTCTATTTTAGAATGTTTCTATTTTTAGCAAGTTTCCTTTTTGTGAAATTTTTTCCAAACTTTGATCAATTTAAAATTATTATGGTAATAATTTATAATTATAATTATTAATAATTTTAATAAGTATTATTAAAATTTGAAATTTAATTATTTAAAATTTTGATTTATTATTTATTATTTAAATATAATTCTAAAATAAATTTAAAATAAAATAAATTAATTGGGAGAATTAATGTTTTCTTTTATAAACTTGGATGTGTTTATATGGTTCAAATATATGTAAATGATTTGTAATATTAGGGAAATTTTATTATTTGAAAGCCTTAGTAATTATAATACTTTGAGAAAATGAAAACTGAAACTCTAATTGAGATCAAAAATATTATCAACTGTAATATTTGGAAATGAAAACTTGAAAAACTATAGGTGAAAATGGAATTGGTGTGTTTTCAAAACCTAATGATTATGGAGATGACTTGTATGTACTCTTTTTATGACGTGTGATTTTAATGTTGGTTGTTGAGTTGACTTAGCTTTGACCAATCAGGTTGTATAACCAGAGGCTTAGGGATTTTGTTTGTGATGTCATGATGAGTTTTTTATCACGATCTTTTATACTCAACCATAGTAATGTGTCTGGTATGCTCTATGAGGTGTTTTGATCTATTGATTAATATTGCTTTCCAGTGTTCTTGTGTGAAACTAAGGTGAATGGTGTGACCTATCTGATATAATTTCTGAGTCTTTGATTAGTTGTATTTGGATTGCTTTTCAGTTGCTTGAATAGGACTGGGGTGTTTGTATGATTTGTTTTAGATGATATCATTTTATGATGTGGATTGGTTTATGTGTACTTGATTTTCAAACAATCCGGTTAGGCTTATTGTAGTGGTGGAATCTATTATTTTGATTAGTGATGTTTCAATTCTTGTTAGTTGCTTGTTTAAGAATTGATGTATGGCTTATAGTCATTTGAGATCTTTTACTTTTGTTGAGCTTAGGGTAGGTTATCTGTATGTCATGTTGGGAAGTGGCTTGCAATGGAGGCTGAAGCCCTAAAGAGGCTACCCGGGTAACCCATTGTAGGTTGTTTTAATAAGTGATAACATTGCATTAAATGAGTTTAAAATAAATTAACAAGATATGGTAGCACAGAAAGTCACTAGCGAATCAAAGGATTAAAAGACTAGCCAAGTAACCTTAGAGTTGACTCGTTAGTATGCCTTGTCAGTATGACAGGATACTAGTGTCGCATAGAGTCACTAGGGGGGCAGAGGATTAAAAGACTAGCCGGTTAACCCTAAAGTTGGTTCATGTGATGACACTTGCCTACGTGCATAATAGATTTCTTATGTGTCTATGTTTGCCTCTAGGATTCGTCGATACTTGTGTCTTGGTACCCTTTGAGATAGTTTTCTTTCAGGTGATTCCTTCAACCTAGATGTTCATTTTTGACTTTTGAGTTTGTTATCCTATTTGGGACTTGAGACTATCTCCTTAGGGTAGTGGGAGTGGGCCATTTAGGTTCCACGAGGTTGGTTGGTAGTGCTTTTTCTTATACCATTGAGATCCGACCGTCAGATGTCACTACTGGATGTGTTTGTGTAGATGTTCCTTTCTATTTGTTCATGTATTTCTATGATGGATGGATATACTTAGTGTATTGTATTTTATTTCATAGATCTTATGAGATGATGTTATCTATTTCATGATGTATACTATTTTAGCCTTTCATACCCTATGACCTATACAATGGATGATTGTGCATTTTGTTTATTGCCAAGAGGCATCATATATAATTGTATATTATCTAAATGGATTCATACTTGTATATTATTATTTGATGTGGATTTATTATATATTGATTTTAGTATTAATTAAACTTAAATGTGATTCATCTTCATGGGACCCTTAAGAGTTGTAACCTATTTATGTGTTGTTGATGTATGAGAGTATGTTAATTGCTTCTGCTATTTTATAAATGTTGTTTAGTTATTATCTTTAACTTTTTTTTTTAAAAAAGTTTGTCAAACTTAGTAAACCTTTAGGTTAACTTCTTTTAGGTTACATGGCGGGGTATTACATCTGGTATTAGAGCTCGAGTTTCTACATTGGGAGCTCTGGGTATATTGGAACTCCACTAGTTGTTAACTAGTTGAACTGAAACGAAACTTAAACTATTATGTATCTATTACAAATTTGAACACTTGAGCTAGTTAAACTGAAATGAAATGTAAACAGTGTTATATATCTTTTGCAACTTGAACACTTGGAAACTTCAAACTTTAACACTTGGAAACTTGAAACTTCAGACTTTAGACTCGATACTTGATAACATAGAAATAGGCAAAACTTTAACAACTCTTGAGTTGGATTTTAGACATGTTTTCTTATGATTATGCTTTAAGGTAGTACACCTTTGATTGTTTTTGTGAAAATTATGTTGTTCTTGTTTGGGTGTTTCCAGTAGAGTTACAAACTTGAACCTAAATAGTTTGAAAAAAAAAAAAAAAACTAGAAGCAGTGGAACTATTGAACATGAGACTTGGATACTCATAACATTTATGTTCTTGACTTTTGATTTATGTCTATACATTATAACTTTTTATGTTTTTCGATGGAATTAGAGATTTTGATCTTTTGTTTGGAGTGTTTTAGGGGATCTATTTTAGTATTTGTTAAAAAAATGAAAGTTAGATCAATATAGTTTTTGGTTTATTATTAAACTAGAATCATATTTCTCTAAGTGACTGAAAGTTTATACATAATTAATTACTTGTATTAGATTTTTAAATGGATTTTTTGTTTGACATTATAGATAGTACTCTTTGACTCTTAGTTACGTTAGTCATTGTAGTAGGCTTCCAAGAGTAAGCCTAAGTCTAGGGGGAGTGAATTTGATGCCTACCCTAGTTTAGTTATATCTTTCTTGTAGGCTTCCAGGGGTAAGCCTAAGTCTAAGGGGAGTGGATGTAATGCCTACTCCTACTTGACTTTTCTATTGTATTGTTGGATTCTTTTAGGCCAATTTTTTGATTCTGTGTTATAATTATCAATACTTAGTTACTGGATTAGATTAAATGTATTTCTTACTCAGTTGATAGATGTATGTTTATTCAATGATTTTAATTATTTAATGATGTTAGTTAGATGAATGATTTTTATGAGGTTTCTATGGATACTTGCCCTATACTTGCATGTGTATGGTGTGTGTGTGTGTATGTTTTCTTTATGTTTGACATTTCTAATGTGGTTGAGGAAGGGAGTCATAGTCACTTGCTTGTTAGGATCTACACGATGAACCACTTCCTGTCACTGCTTATTTAGCTTAGAATATTGTGTTTGTACATGCGTGGATTTTATGCAGATTAGAGGTATTGGGAATCGACTTTCTTCAATTGCCAAGATGAGCATACCCTATCGCAATATTTCAATTGTATAAGTGGGGAGATAATTATTGAGTTTGAATCCTAAACCCTAAGCCAATTGTCCTAGAAAATAGACAAGAACCTGAGTTAGTTTCACCTTTTTGAATTTCTCAAGTGACGTGAATTCATGACTTTGACCTTAGAGTTTGATTTAGTTTTATGTTCTTTATGATGGATTTCGTATTTCGTCTTGTGGGTCTATGATGATTTTTTGTTTTAATTAAATCAAATTAAAAGAAAATTTAATGATTTAATTTAATGGAAATTTTATAAAGAAAATTCAATATTTAATTATATTTAATTAATTAAATAAAAGATTTATATTTAAAAGATTATATTAAAGTTCTATTTTTTGATGTATTTATATTTATTTTATTTAATGATAATTATTTAGAAGTTTTATTTTAATAAACTCTAAATAATATTATTAGTTAAATTAATAAATATATTATTTAAAACATCTCGTGAATTAATTAAATAAAAGAATGAAATTTAAAGATAAAATTATGGTCCTAATTTTGGCATGGTTATATTTATTGAATTTGATGATAATTATTTAGGAGTTTTATTTAAATAATAAACTCTAAATAATATTATTCGTTGAATTAATAGATATATTATTAAAGCATCGCATGATTTAATAAGAGAGAGAAAACATAATTTAATAAAGTTTATTTTAATTAAATTGCATAAAGCTTATGCATGAAATTAAAATATAATAAATCAATTAAAGAGAGAGTAAATAATTATTTAATTAAAAGTTTATTTTAGTTAAATTGCATAAAGTGTATGCATGAAATTAAAATATAATAAATTAAATAAAGTGAGAAAGCTAATTTATTTAGTAAAATTATTTTAATTAAATATCTAAAAGTTTATGCATGAAGAGGTAAAAGATAACAAGTAATAAATAGTAACTAATCGCGAGTTCCCTCACATGATTGGACAATTAGAGCCCTAAATTAAGGGAGAACTCTTTATCAGAGATCTCGTGATTGCACAATCAGAGCCCCAAATTAAGGGAGAACTCTTTATCAAAGATCTAGAGCTCATTTTGCAATTACACAAGTTTTGGAGGAGCAATTTCAGAAATCGAGATTTTCAAAAAGAAAGGGAAATTCTTGCATGCTTTCGTGTTGTCGAATTAGCATCATATTCAACTAGAATCTTGTGGTTAATTTGCGAAGTAGATTTACATTCTTCAATTTTCCCGTCTTCTTCATGTTTGGTTAAATTTGTTTTCAAAACTTTTAGAATTGTTTGAAACCCTTGTGATTGAAATTTATTATTTTATATTCTTGATTAGGTCCGTGAATGTATTAATGAAAATGAAACCCTTGTCATATATTTGAATTGTTCTTCGTTTGGTTATCTGTATACGGTTCAGATATATGTAAATGATTTGTAATACTGGGGAAATTTTATTATTCAAAAACCTTAGTAATTATAATACTTTGAGAAAATGAAAACTGAAACCCTGATTGAGATCGAAAATATTATCAACTCTAATATTTGGAAATGAAAACTTGAAAAACTATAGGTGAAAATGGAATTGGTGTGTTTTCAAAACCTAATGATTATGGAGATGACTTGTGTATGTACTCTTTTTATGACATGTATTTTTAATGTTGGGTGTCAAGTTGACTTAGCTTTGACCAATCGGGTTGTATTACCAATGGCTTGGGGGTTTTGTCTATGATGTCATGATGATGTTTTGATCATGATCTTTTATACTCAACCATGGTAATGTGTCTAGTATGCTCTATGAGGTGTTTTGATCTATTGATTGATATTGCTTTCTAGTGTTCTTGTGTGAAATTGAGGTGAATGGTGTGACCTATCTGATATAATCTTTAAGTCTTTGATCAGTTGTATTTGGATTTCTTTTCAGTCACTTGTATAGGACTAGGGTGTTTGTATGATTTGTTCTTGGTGATGTCATGTTATGACGTGGATTGGTTTATGTGTACTTGATTTTTGAATAGTCCAATTAGGATGATTGTAGTGGTGGAATCTATGATTTTGATGAGTGATGTTTCAATTCTTATCAGTTGCTTGTTTAAGAATTGATGTATGGTTTATATTCATTTGAGATCTTTTATTTTTATTGAGCTTAGGGTAGGTTATTTGTATGTCATGTTGGGAAGTGGCTTGCAATGGAGGTCGGAGCCCTAAAGAGGCTACCTAGGTAACCCATTGCAGGTTGTTTTAATAAGTGATAACATTTTATTAAATGAGTTTAAAATAAATTAACAAGATATGGTAGCACAAAAAGTCACTAGGGAATCAAAGGATTAAAAGACTAGTCGAGTAACCTTAGAGCTGACTTGTTAGTATGTCTTGTCAGTATGAAAGGGTACTAGTGCTGCATAGAGTCACTAGGGGGTCGAAGGATTAAAAGACTAGTTGGGTAACCCTAGAGTTGGTTTGTGCGCCCACATGCATAATAGATTTCCTATGTGTCTATGCTTGCCTCTGGGATTCGTTGATACTTGTGTCTTGGTACCCTTTGAGATAGTTTGCTTTCAGGTGATTCCTTGAACCTAGATGTTGATTTTTGACTTTTGAGTTTGTTATCCTATTTGAGATTTGAGACAATCTTGTCACCACGGTGGAAGTGGGCCATTTAGGTTCCACGAGGTCGGTTGGTAGTGCTTTTTCTTATACCATTGAGATCCGACTGTCAGATGCCGCTACTGGATGTGTTTGTGTAGATGTTCCTTTCTATTTGTTCCTATATTTATACGATGGATGGATATAATTAGTGTAATGTATTTGATTTCATAGATCTTACAAGATGATGTTATCTATTTCATGATGTATACTATTTTAGCCTTTCATACCCTATGACCTATACAGTGGATGATATTGCATCTTGTTTATTGCCAAGAGGCATCATATATAATTGTGTACTATTTAAATGGATTCATACTTGTATATTATTATTTGATGTGGATTTATAATATATTGGTTTTAGTATTAATTAAACTTAAATTCGATTCATCGTCATGGGACCCTTAAGAGTTGTAACTTGTTTATGTGTTGTTGATGTATGGGTGTATGTTAATTGCTTTTGCTATTTTATAAATGTTGTTAAGTTATTATCTTTAACTTTAAAAAAAAAAATTGTCAAACTTAGTAAAACTTTAGGTTAACTTATTTTGGGTCACATGGCAGGGCATTACATCTGGTATCGAGCTTCTACATTGGGAGCTCTAGGTATATTGGAATGCCATTAGTTGTTAACTAGTTGAATTGAAATGAAACTTAAACTATTATGTATCTATTACAAATTTGAACACTTGAGCTAGTTAAATTGAAATGAAATGTAAATAGTGTTATATATCTTTTGCAACTTGAACACTTGGAAACTTCAAACTTGAACACTTGGAAACTTGAAACTTGAAACTTGAACACTTCAAACTTCAAACTTTAGACTTGATACTTGATAACATAGAAATAGGCAAAACTTTAAAAACTCTCGAGTTGGATTTCAAACATGTTTTCTTATGATTATGCTTTAAGGTAGTACACCTTTGATTTTTTTGGTGAAAATTATGTTGTTCTTGTTTGGGTGTTTTTAGTAGAGTTACAAACTTGAACCTAAATAGTTTGAACAAAAAAAAAACTAGAAGCAGTGGAACTATTGAACATGAAACTTGGAAACTCATAACATTTATGTTCTTGACTTTTGATTTATGTCTATACATTATAACTTTTTATGTTTTTTGATGGAATTAGAGATGTTGATCTTTTGTTTGGAGTGTTTTAGGGGATCTATTTTAGTATTTGTTAAAAAGATGAATGTTGGATCAATATAGTTTTTAGTTTAATATTAAACTAGAATCATATTGCTCTAAGTGACTGAAAGTGTATACATAGTTAATTACTTGTATTAGTTTCTTAAAAGGGTTTTTTGTTTGATATTATAGATAGTACTCTTTGACTCTTAGTTACGTTAGTCATTGTAGTAGGCTTCCAAGAGTAAGCCTAAATCTAGGGGGGGTGAATTTGATGCCTACCCCTAGTTTAGTTTTATCTTTTTTGTAGGCTTCCAGAAGTAAGCCTAAGGGGAATGGATGTAATGCCTACCCCTACTTGACTTTTATGTTGTATTGTTGGATTCTTTTAGGCCAGTTTTTTGATTGTGTGTTATGATTATCGATACTTGGTTACTAGATTAGATTAAATGTATTTCACACTCAGTTGATAGATGTATGTTTATTCAGTAATTTCAATTATTTAATGATGTTAGTTAGATGAATGATTTCTATGCAGTTTCTATGGATACTTACCCCATACTTGCATGTGTATGGTGTGCGTGTATGTTTTCTTTATGTTTGACATTTTTGATGTGGTTGAGGAAGGGAGTCATAGTCACCTGCTAGTCGAGATCTACATGACGAACCACTTCTTGTCATTGCCTATTTAGCTTAGAATATTGTGTTTGTACATGCGTGGATTTTATGCAGATTGTAGGTATCAGGTATCAACTGTTAGATTGTAGTGACTGATCAGGAAAGTATTGTACATACTTCATAAATAGTGTGGTTCGGGGCATCGCCCCGAAATTTTTATTTTTGGGAAGTAGCCGACATGGTAGCCGACATATTATGTCTGACATATGGCCGACATGTTATAACCCTAAAGCGGTTTAATACTTGTATAAAAAGGGCTTAGGGTTGGGTATTTTTCATAATGTTGTGATACGAAATTGGTTCTTGCGGCGGTATTGAGCTGTAAGGGATTACGGATTGTAATCAGGTTGTAATCACTGGATTGTAATAAGATCGGACTTGCTGTTTGGTGGACGTAGCCCAGGGATTGGGTGAACCACGTTAAATCTTGGTGCCTTGTGTTCATTTCTATGTGTTCTATTATTTTTGTTATTGGTTATATTTGCATGTAGTTTTTATTTCTGTCTGTGGTTTATCCTAACATCAACTTCCATGAATTGCTAGGATGAGCATACCCTATCACAGTATTTCAATTGTATAAGTGGGGAGATAATTCTTGAGTTTGAATCCTAAACCCTAAGCTGATTGTCCTAGAAAATAGACAAGAATCTGAGTTAGTTTCACCTTTCTAAATTTGTCTAGTGACGTGAATTCACGACTTTGACCTTGGAGTTTGATTTAGTTTTATGTTCTTTATGATGGATTTCATATTTCATCTTGTGGGTCTATGATGATTTTCTATTTTAATTAAATCAAATTAAAAGATAATTCTTAATGAATTTTTTATAAAGAAAATTCAATATTTAATTATATTTAATTAATTGAGAAACTAATCAAATAAAATATTTATATTTAAAAGATTATAATAAATTTCTATTTTTTGACGTATTTATATTTATTTAATTTAATGATAATTATTTAGGAGTTTTATTTTAATAAAATCTAAATAATATCATTAGTTAAATTAATAAATATATTATTTAAAATGTCTCATCAATTAATTAAATAAAAGAATGAAACTTAAACATAAAGTTATGGTCCTAATTGTGGCATTGTTATATTTATTTAATTTGATGATAATTATTTAGGAGTTTTATTTAAATAATAAACTCTAAATAATATTATTCATTGAATTAATAGATATATTATTAAAGTGTCTCATGATTTAATAAAAGAGAGAAAAAAATAATTTAATAAAGTTTATTTTAATTAAATTGCATAAAGCTTATGCATGAAATTAAAATATAACTGGTCATATCTATAACTGATCATGTCTCTATGCTAGATACTATTCTTGGAAACATATATGGTCTCAAGAAGGATGCTAACTTTTTTTAGAATATTCTCTCTTCTCATATTCTTTGGTTTATTTGGAAAAGTAGAAATGAGGACAAATTCCAAGATGTTGGTAGATCTCTTACTTTGTTTCAATTGAAACTCATACGCTTTAAGATTATCTTGCAGGTGTGCTACATTATGAAACTTGAGAAGGACAAGCTAAAAAGATTTCTTCGTGATGGGCACACTACTATGTTCATCTACGAAATGAAACATGGGCTGGAACGAGCTAGCATTATTGATGACCGGGCTGCTTTTGAAGAAGCCCTTAAGCGGCTGATTAAGGAGATGCGGGATACTAGAGGCCCTTTTTCTGATAGACTTGAGTTCTTTGCTCATATTCTTGAGTGGAAGAAAGTTGTTTGGATGGAAGGAGAGCTGGGATGGACTATGTGGATTAATGATCGTGATGATATTCTGGATTAGCTTATCTAATTTCTCTTTTTGTAATCTCGTTGAAACTATTACATATTGTGCTAGTTGACTGATCATGGATTACCAGTTAAACTAGGAGGTTGAGGTTCGCCTCCCCTCTTTTGATATTGTACATTTCTTTTCGATCTACCGATTATTTAATTTTAAAAATATAATAAATCAATTAAAGAGAGAGTAAGCAATTATTTAATAAAGTTTATTTTAATTAAATTGCATAAAGTGTATGCATGAAATTAAAATATAATAAATTAAATAAAGTGAGAAAGCTAATTAATTTAGTAAAGATACTTTAATTAAATATCTAAAAGTTTGTGGATGAAGAGGTAAAAGATAACAGGTAAGGGAGAACTCTTTATCAGAGATCTAGAGCTCATTTTGCAATTACACAGGTTTTGGAGGAGCAATTTCGGAAAATGAGGTTTTCAAAAAGAAAGGGAAATTCTTGCGTGCTTCGTGTGTTGTCGAATTAGCATCAGATTCAGGTAGAATCTTGTGGTTAATTTGCGAAGTAGATTTACATTCTTCAATTTTCCTGTCTTCTTTGTGTCTAGTTAAATCTATTTTCAAAACTTTTAGAATTGTTTGAAACCCTTGTGATTAAAATTTATTATTTTATATTCATGATTTTGTCCATGAATGAATTAATGAAAATTGAAACCCTTGTCGTATATTTTAATTGTTTTTCGTTTGGTTATCTATAGATGAGAAATAGAGATTTGAAACCCTCATGTTAAAATTTATTATTCTCTACTCTTGAATACATCTCATAAAGAGTTAAATTGAAAACCCTTGATTGATTATTTCAGTATTTCGTAATTGGATTGTGAAATCAGGATTTGGATTTTGAAAAGAAAATGAATTTTATTTTATAGATTTTAATTGTTTGTTCTGGGTTTCTCTTCTAGATTCCTATTGGAAAGTTTTCATTTTTAGTAAGTTTCTATTTTTGGAAAGTTTCCATTTTAGTAAGCTTTTGTTTTTAGTACGTTTTCATTTTTGGAAAGTTTTTGTTTTTAGTAAGTTTCTATGTTTGGAAAGTTTGCGTTTTTAGTAAGTTTCTATTTTTGGAAAGTTTCTATTTTTAGTAGGTTTCCATTTTTGGAAAGATTTTCTATCTTTAACAAGTTTTTATTTTTTGAAAGTTCCTATTTTTAGTAGGTTTCTATTATAAGAATTTTTATTTTATTTTTAATAGGTTTCTATTTTTGGAAAGTTTCTATTTTAGTAAGTTTACATTTTTTAAAAGTTTCTATTTTTAGCAGGATTCTTTTTTGGGAAAGTTTTTCCAAAGTTTAATAAATTTAAAATTATTATGGTAATAATTGATAATTATAATTATTAATAATTTTAATAAGTATCATTAAAATTTGAAATTTAATTATTTGAAAATTTGATTTATTACTTTATTATTTAAATATAATTATAAAGTAAATTAAAAATAAAAGAAATTAATTGGGAGAATTAATGTTTTCTTTTATAAACTTAGATGTGTTTATATGGTTCAAATGTATGTAAATGACTTGTAATTCTAGGGAAATTTAATTATTCGAAAATCTTAGTAATTATAATACTTTGAAAAAATGAAAACTGAAATCCTGATTGAGATAAAAAAACAACTATAATATTTGAAAATGAAAACTTGAAAAACTATAGGTGAAATGGAATTGGTGTGTTTTCAAAACCTAATGATTATGGAGATGACTTGTGTGATTTTAATGTTGGGTGTCGAGTTGACTTAGCTTTGACCAGTCAGGTTGTATTACCAGAGGCTTGGGAGTTTTGTCTATGATGTCATGATGATGTTTTGATCATGATCTTTTATACTCAACCATGGTAATCGATCTAGTATACTCTATGAGGTGTTTTGATTTATTGAATGTTATTACTTTCTAATGTTCTTGTGTAAAACTGAGGTGAATGGTGTGACCATATAACCTTTGAGTCTTCGATCAGTTGTATTTGGATTGCTTTCCAGTCGCTTATATAGGACTAGGGTGTTTGTATGATTTGTCATGTTATGACATGGATTGGTTTATGTGTACTTGATTTTCAATCAATCTTGTTAGAATGCTTGTAGTGGTGGAATCTATGATTTTGATCAGTGATGTGTCAATGCTTGTTAATTACTTGTTTAAGAACTGATGTATGGTTTATAGTCATTTGAGATCTTTTGCTTTTGTTGAGCTTAGGGTAGGTTATATGTATGTCATGTTGGGAAGTGGCTTGCAATGGAGGCTGGAGCCTTAAAGAGGCTACCTGGGTAAGCCATTGTAGGTTGTTTTAATAAGTGATAATATTTCATTAAATGGGTTTAAAATGAATTAATAAGATATGGTACCATAGAAAGTCACTAGGGGGCCAGAGGATTAAAAGACTAGTTGGTGAACCTTAGAGTTGACTCGTTAGTATGCCTTATTCGTATGAAAGGATATTAGTGCTGCATAGAGTCACTAGGGGGGCAGAGGATTAAAAGACTAGCTAGGTAACCCTAGAGTTGGTTTGTGCAATGAAACTTGCCCACATGCATAATAGATTTCCTATATGTTTGTGTTTGCCTTTGGGATTTGTTGATACTTGTGTCTTAGTACCCTTTGAGATAGTTTGCTTTCAGGTGATTCCTTGAACCTAGATGTTGGTTTTTGACTTTTGAGTTTGTTATCCTGTTTAGGACTTGAGACTATCTCCTCAACACGATGGAAGTGGGTCATTTAGGTTCCACGAGGTCGGGTGGTACTACTTTTTCTTATACCATTGAGATCCAACCGTCAAATGTCGTTGTTGGATGTGTTTGTACAAATGTTCCTTTCTCTCTGTTCCTGTATTTTTATGATGGATGGATATACTTAGTGCAATGTATTTGATTTCATAGATCTTATGAGATGATGTTATCTATTTCATGATGTATATTATTTTAGCCTTTCATACCCTGTGACCTGTACAGTGGATGATTGTGCATTATGTTTATTGCCAAGTGACATCATATATAATTTTATATTATTTAAATGGATTCATATTTTTATATTATTATTTGATGTGGACTTATTATATATTGGTTTTAGTATTAATTAAACTTAAATGTGATTCATCGCCGTGGGACCCTTAAGAGTTGTAACCCTTTTATGTGTTGTTGATGTATGAGTGTATGTTAATTGCTTCCGCTATTTTATAATTGTTGTTAAGTTATTATCTTTAACTTTAAAAAAAAAATGTTTGTCAAACTTAGTAAAACTTTAGGTTAACTTCTTTTGGGTCACATGGCGAGGCGTTACATTTGTTTATTTCTTGGAGTTGTAAATTATGACTTTGTTAGCAATTGGTAGTTTTGTTGGTGACAACTTAATTGTTGGCATTCATTTCACTAGATCTTTTTCATTGTATCTTGGACTATGGCCCTTTCCCTAGTAACTCAAATGAAAAACTAATTTAACATAAAAATTTAAAATGACTTACAAAGCTACATAATTATGTTAAAATGGCTATTAAAGTTTACTCTTTGACAAGGTTTAATTTTATTTTTACCCCTAATTTTGTAGGGGAATCTCAACCATAACTTTCGCTTACAATAGTTAGGATAAAACTTGACATGCATGTCTTCATAGTTTATTTGCTTCACTATAACTTAGGCTTTCTACAATCACTCTCATAGAAAAAAGTCTTATATGTATTTTTATTGTATTATATTATTTTAGTTTAATTTTAGACATAACTAAACACATCTCTTATTTGTGTGTTTATAATAATAATTTTAATTAATGTAAATTTTGTAGTGTGCTTGTGTTTAAGTATTGATTATAAATATTTATGTTTGATTAGGTTTTTTTAAAACTATTATTTTATTAAATTAGTTAGTATTTATATTTATTGTTTATTGGCATTAATATAAGAGTCCAAATTACACAAAGTTAATACCTAATTCTAACTAACACCATCAAAATGTATACTTGGGTAGATATGTGTTATTAGACTACAACCCTTTTGAATAAAATGGATAAATATTGACAAACATAACTTTTAATTTTGATATCCGACATTGGACTACACTTTGGGATGCCCTTGTTTAAAAATGAAATAAATATTGTAAAAGTGAGAACATATCTTTAATACTTTTCAATATTTGTTTTGGACTCACTTTGGCCACTTGTCTTTAATGTCATGGTATATTGGGCTACTATCTTATTTTAGTACGAATGTTTACAAATTGATTAATCCATGGATGAACTTGTTTGCATATCTTCTGATTATCAAAGCTTAATTTTTAGATTTCACATCATCGATGTGACGTTAAACCGATATATTTGAATTTGAAACTAATATAAAACCATATGCATATTTGACATTCAAATTCTCAAAATAAAATTTAAATTTATAGTTTGTCAAACTCAACCTTAAAAGCCCTTACCCACTAATTAGGAATTATTCAAATTTAGCCTCAAAACATGTATAAAAAGACAAGCCTCAATTCAATTTGATCACCTCTTGATGACATAGACATCATCTATGATTTAACATTGCATAATCATTAAAAAGAACTTAACATCAATATTTGCGCTAATAAGGACATACTAGACATTGTATTTTGATGGTGCAACTTTAAACTTGTTTAAAGTCATTATATTTTAGGGGTTTGACACACTAGACATTTTATTCTTTTTTATATTACTTCCAACTTGTACAAATTAATTAATATTATCTTAGGATTGACTAAGGCAAAAGGATGGGTGTATGTCACCTTCCAAACCTAGCACAACAAACTCTATTTATGTTTGTCAACACCTTCAAGTTTAGATATCACAAGAACATGTTTTGAGGGTTTAACAAAACAAGTTCAAAGTCACATGAAATGGTTGGATGCACAACATAATTTTGACATAGGTGTATAGATCATAATTGTGATTGTAATCTTAAATAAGGGTGAAGAACAATCAATTTGATAATTCATTGAAACTTTCTTGATAAAAATCTAATTATTCAACACATAAATCATTATTTGTAACAAAATATTCTTTTCCAAATCATAAAATTAAAACCACAATCCTCTTCTTTATTAAAACTTATTCATAAACATATTCAAATAAGTTATTTCTTACAACTTATTTACAATTATTTTAGTTTAAATCTATGCATAAAGAATTTCATTTCTTGCAACAATTAGTAACAAGAATAAGAAACACTCATTTCATGAAAATAAAGGTTACATTAAAGAATGTTCAACTTGACAAATATTAATTTCTACTAGAGAATGTTTATCTCAAAATTTACCTTACATAAGACACACTCTAGAATCTCCACATACCCTGACATAAAAAAGAAACCACTAGAATGAAAAAATAATCATTGTAACCCTTAATTTATTAATAAAATTGAATGACTCACAAATCATTTACGAAGATCAATTATTGTTGTACACCAAGAAACTATTAAAATAATAATTCAAAACTGTTACAAAAATCCCTTCAATTAAGAAAATTAAAATGTAGAACATGTGTTGGGAGACCCATTCAAAACATCTTCTTTCCATCCTCATAAAATATTATTTTAAGGAAATTTACAATCACAACTAAATCATGCACTTCTAAGATAAAATTATAGACGTCTAGGGATTGCTGACAAATTCGAGAGTTCTACGTAGGCATAAAATAGCACACACAAAATATGGGTCCCACGTCACGGACAGCAAATGAGAACAAGACAGCTATCCGCTGCCCACTGCCCGCTACCGACGCTGCCCGCTGCCCAATAAACAGTTAACCTGTCCTAAGAACGCCAGGCTGGCACTCGGTTTTGCGTCCACATAAATAAAATATTAAAAACAATTGAATAGGGAAAGGAAAGTGGATTTATGTCGGCAAGATGTGAGAGGCCGGAGACGAGATCTTGACCGTAGAGTATGTCAGATCGGACGGCTGTAGTGCATTAGTTTTAAAACGAGCCGTGACCTTGGATGGTCGGCGGACCCCAACTTTTTATTGTATTTGTTGAGTTAGTACTTTGTCCTTTGCTTTTTATTCCCCTTCTAAAGTATGTTTAATTCTTTGTCAAAAGCGTACCAACGTGAGTAATGTTAAGGGAAGGTGAGATGACATTTTCATAGCCTTTTATTCTTGGCCGTCTGTCTCTAAAATAATGTGAATGAGTTGGTAAAGTTGTGTATGGAATTGAATGAATTAGAATTTCAATAAAAAGTATATTAGATTAAAGAATGGATAGAATGATAATATACTTTAAAGTTTGTATGAAATATGAAGTAAATTGAGAATTGAATTGTTAAATGGTAAGGTTAGATAAATCTATGGTCATTAGGTTTATCTTAATCAACATCGAGGTAGAGTTATTGATTAGTTTGACAATTATCAAGGTGATGTTTAAGAGGTGAAGCATCAACGTACTTGGGGAGGTCACCTATTTCAGTATTAGTGCATCTTGAGAACACTTAATTTTAGAAATTTTTATATAGTTAAATCCATTCTAATCAGAACAGAGATGGGTTTTGACTAGTCATGAAACATGGGTCAACTGAATTTTATTTGTAGTAGAAAAGATCACCAAATTAAATGAATACGTATTTGGTATTTGACAAATCGAAACATCATATTTATTTCTTTTAAATACTTAAAAATCAACACAGTTAAATCCAAAAATCTAGTTATCATCTTCGTATAAACTATAACATTGTTTCTCAAAACATAGAAAATTGAAACTTTACTTTGAAACCTTTAATTACTTATAATCATCAAGTATTCAATCAATGTAATTTTTGTTTTTAGATTCGATAGTGTATGAGTGTTTGCCATTTCCTTTCTCTACATTTTCTTCTATCTCATTCTGATGATGGATCACGGAGGATGATCTGAAACGTTGATGACAAAAACTCATGCACAATCAAATCTAGAAATACAAATTTTATTAAAAATATATTGTAGATAATGTTAATATTCAGTTGATCCCATACTATGAATCTACATATATTTATTCTTTAAAGTATATTAAATTAAAGAATGGATATAATGATATTATATTTTAAAGAATATATAAATGAGAGAGTAAATAGATTTTTTTTAGACAATCGTTTAGAATGGTTTTTGGATTCTATTGTGTAGTTTTTGTATGAGTGTTTCATATCGCATTCTCACAATGATAGATCATTGGGTGTGATGTGAAATGTTGATGGAAAAGCTACACAATGGAACCCACAAAGACCAACAACTATGGCATAATGTCGTGGATTATAAAACCCCCTCTCCTTTCCTTTTCTTATGAAGATACTATAGGAATGTAAGGTAAAAAATTTAGGGATTGAATTGTTAGATAATAAAAGTTACACATTTAGTAGGAGGTAGAGGTGAGTTATGTTTGCTAGGTTCATCTCAATCAATATTGAGGTTGAATTATGATACAATTATTTTCTTTAACATATATTGTGTCATAGTTAAATTTTATTTGTAGTAGATTGATTTCTTATTCAATTGTATTTTTATTTTTAACATCAAATTGAATTCAATTTATGTTTATATTTTTAACTTATTCAAAAAATTTCAGTAATACAAACATAATAGAATCTGAAAATTAGTCAATATAATTATATATATTATAAAATAATAATATCTCTAATTGTATAAATTAATCACGTACTATGAATCTAAATATGATTATTTTTGTACTAATATTAAAAAAAGCTCATACCTACCATAAAAAACACCTATATCATGAACCTATTGTTTATAAATATCCCAAGCTAGTTATTCAAGGAGTGTAACTAAACTAGGATCTTGTGTTTGTATGTTTGTGGCTATATGGCGCTCACAATCAAATTATATGCATATTATTATAGGGCATTTAGGTGGCTTCTCCAACATTAATTTAGCTATGGTTGGTGGTTCAATGGTAGTGGTTAACTTTATAATATCAGTTTGCCAGTGTTTAGCAAATTCCTATTGTCTAAAGGACAGTTGTGTTTAGTGAAAAGCAATGCTGCACATATGTGTTGCAATCATTATTCGATGTTGACCGGGCCTTAGTAGAGTCAAATGGGCGTTACATCAAACGAGTTACATCACCGTTTAATGATATAATGGTGATGATATAGCTAGACAATAATATTATTAGGAATATTGACAGCTGTTAAGATGAGAAGAGTATATGCTCCATCAACAAACATTCGTGAAGCCAGATTAGGTGTATTTTTCTTAACTTTTATGGCATTGGGAGCATGTTAAAAAGTAGTTGGAATTTGTAACATTTCATTCCAACACAATTTTTCATGGAACCCTTGTTAATATGGGTAATTGTTTTTTAAAATATGTCTATGAAGTCACTTTGACTTTAAATATTTTTATTGTTTTATTATTTAATATATTTTTTAAATTTTTAGTAATCATTTTAATTGTTAAATGTGTATTTTATTTTTATTGTTAAATGTATATTTTGTGTGTAGGATTAGATAATATGTGATTTATAAGATATTGGAATATTATGAATATTTGTTAATGTATGAATAGATTGCATTAGGTATGATGTATGGAAAGCTAATAAGTATAAAGGTTAATGTAATCTTTTTTCAAGTTTTTTATTTTTATTGTAGAAATTCTTTTAAAATTATTAGGTGCTCATAAATTAACTAGTAAAGTGACTTTTGATTTGTTCATAAAGTTGAATAATTTATAAAATATCTATCAAGCATTAAATTTTGTTAAATACAAACCTACCACTATAAAAGATAAGGTTGAGATTGGTGTTATCTTTTTAATGAAAATTTTATTAAAGGGTATGATGGTCCAAAGCATACATTTATGAGTTTAAATTGATACCATCTAAAATATAATAAATGATATAAAGAGAACTTCAAAGAAAAGGATGAATTGTTTAGCATATACTTTCTTATATATTTTAAAGGTAAACAAGTGGTACATAGTGATTACTTCTTGCTTTGTAATTTCTAGTTGTCCAAAGATTAGGTAGTTATTAATGGCTAAGTGATTCTTCACTATGTTGTCTTTAGAGAATGGTCATTTTATTGTGGTAAATGAGAATTGTGATGCATTTAAAAGTTTGTCTAGAATTAGCATTTGGACCTTTAAGGGATACAATGAGTTAACTAATAAAAAATAATAGAAATTATTTTGATGGAAAAAATAAGTTTGTATCCAAGTTTTCAATTTTATACTTGGTCAAATTAGTAGATAAAGAGTACAACTTAAATGTGTGTAAGATGGAGGGGTCAATTAAAACTTTAGGGTACTAATTTTCAAGCTGCCTGCTAATAAAAGAGATTTATTTGTCTTGTGTTTAACAGGTAGGGAAATTATTATTATTTAATCTTGGATGGGGCTTTGAGGTTGCAAAAATGATGCAAGAGCATCTTGGGTACTTCAACAATCTTGTATCACCCAAAAGATTTCCTTTCTTTTGCTTCCATTTGTTGTTTGGAGAATGGTCATTGTTGTTCGTGGTTTCTCTTTCCATGTAGTCAACTCCTTCATGTGAACCTATGATGGATCCTTGATCTAAGAGCGTAGAACATAATTCCATCATTTGCGAAAGTTATCCTTCTCTTTGTCTAAGGCGTGTTGATATCTTAAAGCAGTTCGGGTAACGTGTAGGTTTGGCTTCGATGCAGTTTCATATGACATCTTGGAATTTTGCACACTTGGGATTACCTTGTTGAGATGGGTGTCGACCTATCCTTGTCCCTATGGAAGTTAGTTTTCTTGTTTAATGGCTTTATGATTTCTCCTTTGGGGAAAGACCTATAATTGTTAATAAATTGCACAACAGGTCAACTTGTGGTTTTGCTGGCTATGAAAGTAGAGGTCTAGGATTAAGAAAAGTAGAATGAAGTTAGATAGAAGGAAAATACTAAGATTTGGCTTTGTAAGCCTGGGCTTCTAAGATCATTGATTGTAACTAAGACTTATATGGATGCAATAGGTAGGCCTTATGCCTTGCATGTTGAATGAAGATTATATGATCATTGTTGTGTTTTTTCCTCTATAATTTGTTGTGTTGTCTCTATTTGGTGGCTTTCGTTTGTAACTCTAAGCAAGGATAGTTGGAGGTGCTCTCTTTTCCCACCAACCTTGCATTAGCTAGTATCAAAGTGAGGTTCTTTCTTGGTGAAGTTTGGATTGTAGAATATGATAGAAGATTGGTTATAGAGTATAAAAATTGGATTTTAACCTATAACTTGCAGAGGTTATGATTCTTGCAGGAACTATTGTCAAAATGGTTCATGGTAGAGGAAATGTAAACAATGTTATTATGGATATGTTGAGATAGATTGTAGTTAGACTTGAGGTTGTTGAAACAATCTAGAGAAGAGGAGTGCATCTTGAGGATGTTGATGAAGAAGAAGAAGAAGCAACAATACTGAATCTTGAACCTGAGGTTGAACAAAATGAAGAAAGACTCTTGAGAGCTTTGAATAGAGTGAATGCTAGACCTATTTTTGAACTTTCTACTTATAATGGAATTTGATACTGATGTTTTGTTGGATTGGATCTTTGAGATTGATAAGTATCTTGATTATGAAAGTATCCCTAAGGATAGGAAAGTGAGGATAGAAGCTAAAAAGTTGAAAGGGACATGCATCTCTTTGGTGGGAACAATTGCAAACTAACAGACATAGAAGAGGAAAATAAAAGATCAAGATTTGGGTATTTAGATGGTTGGTAAGTTGAAAAAGAAATTCCTTCCAGCTAATTATCAAGTTTCTTTGTTGAGAAGGATGTCGAACTTGATGTAGAAATATATGATTGTGAAGGATTCTACTGAAGAAATCTACAAGTTGGATATTGGATTTAACATGTTGATGATGAAGTTGAGAAAGTTGCAAGATGCTTGGATGGCTTAGGGACTTCTAGACAGGACGAGATTAGCTTTGTAAAGATGAAAAATGTTGAAAAGGCATATTTGTATGCCTTGAAAGTTGAAATAATTTTGGCAAAGAAACAAGAAAGTAGATAGAGAGCAAGAGGTGGAAGATTGCACTGCAATAAAGGAAGATCTTTGAAGAAGGTAGCAGATCTGAAAATACATCTAATGAAAAGGTAAATCAAACTAGAAAGAAGACAACAGAAGTAGAGGAAGAGGTAACTAAACTAGAGGTAATTATACTAGCTACTTTAGGAATAATAGTAATGGAAAGAGAAAAGACAAATCCTGGTTTAAGGGAACTTTCTTTAAATGAGGTGAAGAAGGAGATAGAGCTTTTGAATGTAACTTTTTTGGCAGTGGACCAGCATCCCTTATAGGATTCACGACATTTAACCACCTCCTGTGGTTCTATAAGACTATTGTTTGTATCGAGCATTAATAGGTCGATCTTTTGGTGCAATAACAACCATATCCTTTCTAACAATTGGTATCATAGCTTGGTCACAGGTTTGAATCCTACTAGCCACGACGAATGATGCTAGGAGGGGGATTGTTGGTAGTGGGCCAACATCCCTCACAGGATTCACGACATGGCTTAACTACCTCATGTGGTTCTATAAGATTATTGGTTGTATCAAGCATTAATAGGTCGATCTTTTGGTGCAATGACAACCCTATCCTTTCTAACAAATTTTTCTGGTAAGAAAATGGGGAGTACTAGAAAAATTGCTTTGATTTAGGAATAATCTATTGATGCACCTAATGAATCCAAGAAAGGAGAGAAGATGATGATGAAAAGAACCTTGTAGAATGAGTAGTTGGAAATGAACCTATTTTGAGGAAAAGTCTTTTTAAGACCAGATGTAAGATTGAACACAAGTGTTGTGAAGTGATCATTGGTAGTGGCATTTCTAAGAATTTGGTATCTGAGGAATTGGTGACTAAATTGAAATTGTAGAGGTTGGAATAACCTAACCCTTATTACATTGCTTAGATCAAGGATGAACATAAATTTCTAGTAAGTGAGTTGTAGCTAGTTGGTTGGATTTCAAGATATTATTTATGATAATGTTCCTGATGGATTACTCTATGTGAGAAGTGTAATTCATCTTATAGATTTAATACCTAGAGCTAGTTTTCCTAAAAAATCACTACATAGACTTACACCTAAAAAAATGAAGAATTGAACAAAAAAGTAGAAGAATTTCAAGAGAATGGATTGATTAGAGAAATTTTGAAACCTTGTGCAGTACCCACTGTATTAGCACCTAAGAAAAATGAAGAATGAAGAATGTGCACAAATTCTAGAGCTATAAACTGTATCACCTAGTTTACTAGTGTAACATGAATACTAGCTACTAAGGAAAGCATTAACAATACTAAAATGAGTAAACACTTAAGATAGGACTGATTTGTTATCACCACAAATGGAGGCAAACCAAGAATGGTAAGCTCCAAATGGTATAACACAATGATGCAATATATTTGTCCCCGATTTAATGTATGTATGCTCACAAGTTATGCTCTAGTTTAGATGGATGGATGGAGTGAATAAGGCAAGGTTTTAACAATGGAGCCATGGAGTGATTCTAACATTATAATGGTATTTTGGTAGTTTATGAGCTCTCAAAATAGCATTATAACTTTGCATGGAAGGTGGAATATTTTAGTGAAGGAGGGAGGTTCAATTTATAGGCCAAGGGTTGGAGGAATGGAGAGGCCAAGATGCAAGGATGGCAAGATGGTGAGGGAGGACTAGGATGCACTCAAAGGCGAGCACATGGATTGTGCTTGTTTAGCACCAATGGGGAGGTGACACTTGTCAAAGGGTGATTGGATGAAGTGAAGGCAAGGTGGATGGTCAAAAAAGGAGGCTCAAGAGATAAGGGCTCCATAAATGCCTTGTAAGAGTCATAAAGGGGGATGTAAGAGGTGTAAGAGTCATAAATGTTGGAGGGTAAGGGTGAGGATGAGATTGTTGACTTTGGTTTGGGTTAGCAAGTCTTAACCCATGTTTATGATTGTGCACATGATTAGAAGAGGTTTAGGATTAGCTTAGAAGGGGGGTTAGGTGTTGAGTGATTTGGATTTGATGGGATGGGTTAGTTAGGTAGCTAAGTGAGTTTAGTATGGGTGAATGGGTTGGATTAGGGGTTAGGATAAGGTTTAGGAACGCTTTTGGATTTTATTAAATGATTTATTTAATAAAATGGGGAGTATGGAATTAAATTGAATAGATTTAATGATTTATCCAATTTAATAGAGGAATAGGGATTTAATTGATAAATTGATTTTGGATGATCATTTGATTTTATCAATTGGACTATAGTTAATTAAATAAATTAATTAACTAGGGGATGATGATTAATTAATTAAATAGTAAATATTTAATCAATAATATCTTAGGAGATGACTAAATATGATTACCTATTGATGTAATTAGATTTAGGTGTCTACATTTTGCCCTTCTTTGACATAGTGTTGGAACAACACTATTTCAAAGAAGTTCGAACATAAACGACACGAAGAAGACTTTTTAAAGCAACATAGTTGCCCCAGTTTTGAGTAGAAGAGGAGAGAATGGAGTGCATGATGCCCCCTCAAGAAGGTGGTGGGGAGAGAAGGTGAGACCCGACAGCTTCTTGAAAAGCACAAGAATCAAGGACGAGCGGGAGGATAGAGAGTGGCTAAAAGAGGGGGGGAGAAAGTGCATATGCTCACTAGGGGAGAATGATACAAAGGAACACCATGTGCACAAGGATAACCAAAGGCTAAGAATGGGAGGGTAGGGTTGGGGAGATTATGATTCTATGATTAGGATTGGTGATGACTAAGGTTATGATTGATGCAAGAGCTAGGATTATGATTGATGCAAGAGCTATGATGATGATTTGATGCAAGAGCTATGATTATGATTGATGCAAGATTGGATATGATGGGATTGAGAGATTGGTTGGATCATGATGGCAGGATTCATTGGATGGGATGCTTGGATAGCATAGGATTCTTGGATAGGGTGGGATTCTTGGATGAGATGGGATTCTTGGGTGAGATGGGATGCTTGGATAAGGATGGGATGCTTGGATAGGATGGGTTGCACTAATAGGATGGGATGTTTGGATAGGATATGAGGCTTTGGTAGGATGGAATTATGAAGTAATCCATTTAAGCTTGAGCATGGGGGTGTTCCAAAGGGGAGCACCACCATGTAATTGAGCATTAGATTTAATATAGGAATGTTGGTTAATTGCCAAGGTTACCAAGAACATCAAGGCCTGTTCACCAACTTTCGAGAAGACTAACAAACTAACTCAAAAAAAACACGCAAGGATTGCCCCAGCATCGCACATGAATCCCAGAGGAAGCAGCGTGGAACTGACACTGGGTAACCCACAAGTAGAAAAGAAAAACAAACAAAAGACCTGATCAAGACCTTGCACTCGAATTGCCCCATTCGTAGCACACCATGATATAAAAGATCATGGTGACCATGAGGAGGGAACAACCCAAATCACTTGGAAGAGATACGTTAAGAACCAAACTTGAAATCCCGAAAAGAAAATAAATCAAAAGAAAATGTAAATCCAAAAAAAAGTTAACCTTTTGCCAAAGAGATCGATAGGACTGGATACTGACGGACCAAGATCAAATGGGAGGAAGGATGCATCCTACAAGGATCTATCGGTAATATCGAGGACTAGGATGAGCTAGGCAAGCAGAACTCTTTAGGACAACATTTTGATGACAAGGGATCTCATACAAGGATTCACTAAAGCACTTAACCAAGAGAACTACAATTTGTGATCAAGCAAGAAATGAGAGGTATACAATGGGACCAAGATAAGGACCAATGGGCAAGGAATAGATAGCTGACAGATCCAAAGATGTACAAGGGATTACCGGACAAAAGTGCAACATGATAGGATAGCGGCAGGAAAGATAAAGATGAAGAGATAGTGGATGAAAGGTTTGGGATGAAGAGGATAGTGGATGAAAAGCTTGAGATGGGGAGGTAGAGGAAAAGTGTGGGATAAGGAGATAAAGGGGATGAAAAGCTCAAGAGGAGAAGATGGTTTGTGAAAAGCTTAAGATAGTGGGAGTAAGAAGCTCAGGATGAGGAGATAGCGAAGGGCTAGATACCAATGACAAGGGATGCACCAGGGGATGGAAAGATGGAGGTAATGCTAGGAGATGCAAGGATAGATGAAAAAGGGAACATTGGATAGAGGGATTTGGGTAGAGGAATGCAAAAAGATAAGGATTAATGGAAAGATGGACACGACACTGTCTCCAAGGAATAGAGTGCCCCCAGTTATAATATGCTATTGAAGAGGATTTTATGAGGGATGCGATAGGATTGAATATTGGTCAACAAGAGGATGAGGGAGATAGATGGAAGCTAGGATGTGAAGGTTAATGAGGTAGAGGATAAGGAGGATGGTGGATGAGGCCAATGGAGGGATTGGATGGATGAAAGAATGGGTAGATAAAGGATAGGTGGATACAAACTTTGATGGAAAATGGATGTCAAAGGGATGACCAAAAGCATGTATCTAGTGGTGGACTTTATTTCTATCAAGATCCAAAGGAGGATGGTGGGTGAAATGGATAGGATGTGGTTGGTATGGTGGGATGAGATGGGTATGATGGGTGATGGGTTACCTTTTGAGATGTTTGATTAGTCATAGACTTGTTGGAAAACTGATTGAAAAGGATTGTTGAAAGAGGGAGATTGTTGTTAAAAGAATGTTTTCAATAATTGTTTTGTCATTGATGTCAAACTTGATAGTAGCTGGAAAGACAATTGCTTGTAAATATCCAAGTACTATTACTTAATTGATTGATGAAGAGGATTTAATCAACAAGATGTAACAAAAGCACCTAAGGGAAAGGTCGAGTTATGAATTTGTAATGGAGTGCAAGGATCAACTAAGACAATGGTTAAATAATGTATCGATAACATACTTGAAGATACAGAGGTTGGTCACACTTAGAAACTTTGGAGGAATAAGTTGGAACATGGTTGACTGCAAAGCTTAAACTAAGTTCATTAGTGAATGTCAAGCAAGCTAGTTTAAGTTGAGCAAATTTTCCATTAGAGCCGAGCAAAAGGAAAATCTAGTGTGTGCTGAGTGATATAGAAGGAGCTGAGTGTGCTCAGGTGCCGAGAAAAGTAACAGGTGTTGAGCATCAAAAAATCTTAGTGGATGCCGAGTGAATTCACAATAGGTGTTGAGCATTAGTAAAACATAGTCAATTCCAAGTAACACAGTATGTGTTGAGCACCAAAATTTCAATAGTGTCGAGCTGCTGCATTATTGGAAATGTAAAAGATTCACCAGATCTGAGCTGACAAAGTTGTTACCTTGAATTTTGTGAACCAGTTGGAGGATAAGGATGATAAGCTAGTGGCACAGAATTTTAAGTAAACCATTTAAAAAGAAAATTTAAGAGAATTCTTCATGATGTTTCTAGAAGAAACAAAATGTGGGTTAGATTCAATGAATCCTACCTAATCCATTCGAATTGAAATTAGAGGAGGAAAGAATTGAGAAAGAAAAGCAATTCCAGACTTCTATTTAAGGAGAAACAAACCAAGAAATAAGAGTTGTTGGTGTGCCAAATTGTGAAGTGGCTAAAGGGTGTCAAGGAGAAGGAAGAACAGAGCATAGAGACTCTACTTTGATAAGTGTTCAAAAAGAGAGGATTGCATTGGTACATTGAGCATGGAGACACAAGGAGACAAAGCTTGAAAGGAGGACAAGCTATTAGAACTGGAGAGACTGAAAGCCAGGCAATGTTATGAGCTGAAGAGTGATCTAAAATCTACAAGATAAGTTGTATGATGTAATAAGGTCAAAAGCCCTTATTGTTACTCTCTAGCAATTGTATCTATTAGGGTAAAATCCTATGGAATTAGGTTGGTTTAAAAACCATTTGTAAATCCTTTAACAAGGTGACATTCTAAGTGAATGTTTTAAAGTCCTCTAATTAGGCCCACTTCTAATAGGGTGGTTAAATCCTTTAACTAGGTCACATTTAACAGTGTGTTGTAGCCTTTAACAGGGCAAACCTTTCATAGGGAATCACTTCAGAAGAGTGAGAATTGAGTAGCATGTTATTGGTAGTTTTTCCCAAATTGGGTTTCCACGTAAATCATTGTGTCATGTGTTGATCTTTTCATGTGCTATGCTTGCATGCTGATTTATAATAACTTGCTAAATAGAAAAGTTTAAGGTTGGATGAATGAACAGTTCATTAGGCTCACTTTACTTGATGAAAAAGTTTGAATTAGATATTTGGACCTTGAATAACTGATTCACCCCGACCTCTCAATTATTCTAAAGAATTTCTAACAAGACCTTCTAACTAGGATTTGATTTTGGCACAAGATGAGTTTGCATATAATAATTATGTGAATATAAGTACTAAAAGGACTCCTTTTAAAATTGTAAATAACATGAGTCCTAAAGGAATTTCTCTATTAAGGAAATTGGATGTTGAGATAATGAACAACATTGATGTTGAAGAATTTGTGGATTTTATGAAAAATTTGCATGAAGAGGTTAAAAGTAATATACATGATAGGAAGCAAGGATATAAAGATAGAGACAATAAAAGGAGAAGATATAAGAATTTTGAAATTGGAGATGAGATAATGGTACACTTGAAGAAAAATAGATTTCCAGCTAGCATATACAATAAGATGAAGATGAAAAAGTTTGGTCCTTGTAAGATCTTGAAGAAATATGACACTGGTAATGTTTTTGAAGTGGAATTGCTCGAAGATATGGATATTTTACCTGTGTTCAATATTTAAAACATCTTTGAATACCATGAGTCAAATGAGGAGCTAGTTGATAAACCTTATTACTCTGAGAATAAGACATAATCGATTAAAATGATTTTGGACACAAGAATTAGTAAAAGCACCAGAGGAAAATACTACCAAGAATACTTGGTTGAGTGGAAGAATAAACTTGTTGAAGGTAGTTTTTGGATCACAGAGGCTGAGTTGAATATTTATGATACTTCTTAGAGAATCAGGCTTCTTGGTGTGAACATCAATTTTTTTGTTACCTCAAGTGTCTGATGCAGGAGAATCTTGGATACTTTGGCAATCTTGCATCACCAAAAATATTTCCTTTCTTTTGTTTATGTTTGATGTTTGGAGGTCATTGTTGTTCATGGTTTCTCTTCTTGCGTAGTCAACTCCTTAATGTGAACTTGTCATGGATCCTTGGTCTAAGAGTGCAAAACATAATTCCATAATTTGTAGAAATTATCATTCTCTTTGTCCCAGGTGTGTTTATTTCTTGGAAGTTCAGGTAACATGTAGGTTTAGCTTCAATGTAGTTTTTTATGACATCTTGTCTTTTTTCCCACTTGGAATTCCCCTATTGAGACATGTGTGGACCTATCCTTTTTCTTGCAGAAGTTAATTTTCTTCTTTAATGGGTTTTTTATGTCTCGTTTGGGGAAGGACCTATGATTCTTAATAAATTGCCTGATAGGTCAACTTGTGGTCTTGCTAGCTATAAAAGTAGAGGTCTACGATTAGGAAAGTAGAATGAAGTTAGATAAAAAGAAAATACTAATATTTGGCTTTATAAGCCCAAGCTCCTAAGTTTGCTAATTGTAATTAATACTTATATGGCAACAACTAGGTATGCCTTATGCTTGGAATGTTGAATGAGGATTATTTGATCATTGTTGTATTGTTTCCTTTATAATTTGTTTTGTTTTCTCTATTTGGTGGCTTTTGTGTGTAACTATAAGAAATGATTGTTGGAGGTGCTCTCTTTTCCCACCAACCTTGCACCAAATGAATAAATAAAAATATAGATAATTTCTTCTAATGCACTCGCATATGCATGATGGTATACCAATTGTGAGTATACAATAAAAAACTAATTGAGATTGACTTCACCATATTGAGCAAGATATGAATAATGAAGTATGTGGATCATCATACCTAGTGTGAATGGATATGTAGGAAAATGATTCAATAGACCTACAATGCCTTTCAATAAGATTTGATCATGAACAAAATCCTTGATGATATAAGACTACTAATTGAATACTATGTAATTCAATGTTGTGTAGTTTATGCTTACTTTAGTATTTTTTCTATTTAATGTCCCCTTTTCTAATAAAAATCCATGATTGATATTTCTCACAGGGCTTAGGGAAATAAATGTAATAATAGATAGAAGTATTTGAAATACCTCTTATATATCTAAGAGTCCACTTCACAATTATCCAATGGTCAATACTAGGATTTTCAATGTACTGACCAACAACCCCCACTGCTTGTGCGATGTCTAGTTTGGATCATATCATAGCAAAGAAAAGACTTCCAACTATTGATGAGTATGGTATATGAGACATTTTTATCTTCTCTAATTTTTCATTAGGGTATTTTTTTGAAGACAACTTAATGTAAATAGGAAATGAAGTACTGATTGGTTGTGCATTTTGCACATTAAAGTGTTGCAAAACATTCTCCACATAAGTCTTTTGTAATAACCATTATGTTATGTTATATCTATCTCTATGCATCCTCATTCCAATTTTTTTTTTACACTTCCTAATTCATTAATGTCAAACTCCCTAGAAATATGAGTTTTGAAATGGATGATTCTACCCATATTGTGATGTGGTGCCAAATATTGATTCACACTAATACATGATTGAAGATTGAAACAATTAAATGGCACAAACGAAATATATAGAATTCTGAAATTTACTATTCTTCCATTCATCCCACATCCTCTACAATATTCAACAATTGTTTAAATAACCAAAAAATCTCTAAACTAGAAAAACTAGTAAATTACCTTTTTTGGAAAAAAAAAATTACAATTTTTGAATTTTGTTATTTTTGGTAACATTCCACAACAACACCTAGAAATATAAAAATTAAACTAGACTTTCATTAAACTATGACAACTACAACTGTAGACTAATCTTTGAATTTGGAAATACCCATTCGAAGGTCTTACAATAAATAAAATTATAAAAATATACACCAAAAATACAAAAAGTGAGTTTTAGGGTTCTAAATAGATTTTCTAGCCCTCAAATTTTTTATTTTTTTTGGTCACAATAGAGCATCACTAAATTGGAAAACCACCTAACTCCTCCTAACAAAGCCTCCTTAAAAAATTTGAGCAAAATCCCACATTTGAGTAAAAAGTTATTGCCCCTAGAAGTTGATGCATCATTCTCCCCTTCTTTAAAAAAACACAACTCTTGCAAGTGACTGTTTGTGAATTGTTGCAACTTTTTTGGATCCAAATACATCACTACCCACTCAAATAAACATGTAATCTCTATTTCTAGCAATCCATCCCACTATATCAAGCATCTATTGTGTTGGTCATGCCTTGTAGAGTTAGTCTTGTTGTCAAGAATTTTGGCAATATTTTTCTTCTCTTATTGGGAAGGTGATGTCGATCCACTATCTGTCCATCATTTGTCTCTAGGACATCTCCATGGAATGCATATAATTCAGCAACATCAAACACAAGAGAGATATCTATATTATCTAGTAAGCCAACCTCATAAGAATTATCATTGGTCTTCTTCATGATTTTGCAAGGCTCAATTCTTTTGTACTTCAACTTATGATATGTCCTAGTAGGGAACCTCTCACGTCTCAAGTAAACCATCACTGAGTCACCTTCAATAAATTTTTTTTGTGTACTAGTAGCATCTACAACAATCTTATAGCTCTCAATACTATCTTCTAGCTTCTATCTTATAGCTTGTTGGAGTTGATGAAGGTATTCATCAAAAGTTACCACATCATCACTAATTTTGTCTCTCAATGATAGTGTCACAAGATCTAGAACACCTTGAGGTTTCTGATCATATACAATTTGAAAAGGGGTTTTCCTCATTGAATCATTAACAAAACTATTATATGAAAACTCTACTTGGGATAGAGCAAAGTCCCATTGTTTGGGCTTCTCACCAACAATCCATCATAACATATTTCCCAAGCTTTGATTGAACACCTCTATTTCCCCATCTATTTGAGAATCATAGGCACTACTAAAATGTAACTTGGTTCTCAATTTCCTTCATAAAGTCCTCCAAAAATGAATCAATAACTTATTATCTCTATTAGATGTAATGGCCTTGGGGAGCCCATGCAAATAAAAAACTTCTAAAAAGAATAGTTTTGGTATCCTAGTTACATCATTAGTATTTTTACAAGAAATAAAATGAACCATCTTTGAGAACTGATCAATAAAAAATAAATAGAGTCATTACCTCGCTAAGCGTGTAGAAGTCCTAAAACAAAATCCATACTCAAATTAGTCCATAGTTCTATAGGTATTGGTAAAGGCATGTACAAGCATGTATTCTGGGAGTGTCCTTTAGCCACTTGATAGATTTTACACCTTGCCGCATATTTAGTGATATACTTCTTCATCTTTGGGCAATAATATTTATCTTCAACTAAGTTTATTGTCTTATCCTTGCCAAAGTGCCCAACCAGTCCACCACTATGAAATTCCTCGATAATATTCTCCTTCATAGAGCCAACTACTATACATAGTTTCTTCCCCTTCAAAAGATAACAATCCTATATGAAATAGTCACATTTTACATGATTGGACTTACCAAACAATGAAGTCTTTAATTGTTCTACAATTTCCCAAAAATCAACATTAGTCTCATATAAAGTCTTAATAGCATCAAATCCAATGACTTCAATTTCCATGGTAGGATAGCTAAAAGAAGGGCTAGATAGAAATCAAAAATTTGGAAGCTAAAGAGGTAAAGTTGGGGCAAATGGTTAGTGAGAAGAAGGAGATGGGTGAGAATAAGAAAATGGGGAAGGATGATGACAACATTGAGGGGGAGACAAAAGAGAATACCTTTGACTCAGAGGATGACTAAATTAAGAAAGGGAAAAAGGTCATCTAGGACATAACTCATGTGTCTACCAACTTAACTATGAACTCTATTGACTTCACTTCTTCTGTCATCCCTCATACCCATATTGCCAAAGATACATCTTCAATGATGGCTACCTACCCTATAAGGATGGAGAAAAAAAGATAATGGATTTTTTTTTTCTAACTCTAATGTGATGTAGGTTCAGGAGTTGGAAGTGCCTAAAGGTAAATATGTTGGTTGTCAGGAGTTTAGTGGCTTGGTTTTAGAAATTAAATGTGAGATGGATTCCCTCAATACCCCATTCACTACTTTGCACAAGAGTTTTAGGATTCTCTCTAAGTTTGCGCTAAAGGTGACCCACGTTGTTGCCACCACTCTTCAACTTCTTCATTAGGAGAGTAAGGAAGAAGGTCTTAGCACAAAGGATTCAAATAAATTATATGGTTTCCTCATTGATGATTGGGCCAAAATCCTGCTAGTGAAGAAGGGGAAGGAAAAGGCTAATGTTTAAGCCTTTGTTTTATTATGTTTTATGTTATATTTTATGGAGTTTTTGCTAGTGGTTTATTCCAGCTTTGAACTATTTGGACTGTTTGATGGGGCATATAGACTTTATTATTTTGTTAAGTAGATACAATAGATATGATGATATATCTATTGTTAGAAGGTATGATAGGTGTTTTTATGTTGGTTTTTCGAGGATCATTGCAAATGTACTAAGCATTACCTTGTATGTGGTATCTTTGTTCCAAATGGCACAACCTCTTATTTATAATGGGAAAAGGATAAGAAGGGACATATATATTCATTAATTTGATAATTAATTTAATTACAAATATATATATATATATATCTATATATATATATTAGATAGATAGATAGATAGATAGATAGAAAATGGGAACCCTCTTCACAACCCTAATTTTAAAAAGGAATGATCCAAATTGATTAAACACAAGAAGGTGTTCAATGCAAAAATGGATCAAGTGATGAAAAATAGGAGGAAAGAGGGGGGTTATGAATGAGATTTCTATTATGGGAGAGTATGTGTCAAAAACCTAAAAGAGATAAAGGATGAATACTCACCTTGAATCTAGAAATTGTTGTTTTCTGATGTCTATATGAAGTTTTTGGAAAATTTGCAACTGATATCAAACTGGAAATGTTGAGACGGAGAAAACCCAAAAGTATTTTGTCTTTTTGAAGGGAAGTTGACCTTGACCTTGTTGGCATGGCACAATCTTACAATTGTACCCCGACAAGTCGACCTTGACCTACACTTCTTTAACAAAATTTTTGTTCATGGATATCACAAGTTTAAAGAAAATGGTATCTGCATCTTCTCTCCGATTTGCTAATCCACACCTATATCTACAAGAAAAATGGTTTGTTTGTTGATTGGAGGGTTTCCATAAGTCAAACCTCAGTTTTGAATTAAACTTGAAATATAATTGAAACAATATATATGCATAAACAAAGTAAATGAAACAATTAACCTTATGTGGAAATCCTTGTGGAGGATTTGACTCCTTGAATCCACAAGTACGAATGCTCCAAATGTATGTAGGATGTCTCAAATAAATGTCATTAGATCTTCAACACCAATCTTGAATTTATTTTTGCATAGGAGAAGGCTTGGATGTATGTGAATGAAATCTTCAACAAGAGGGCTCCATAGAGATTGAATCCTTCAATGGCTAACAATGGATCTCCTTGATGAATTGGATGCTTGAACACTTGAATGCTTGATAGAAATTCACTTCATAAATTGATCATAGGTAGATTGTAGATAATGGATGTGCTCAAGAAGTTATGGATGGAAAGAAGATGTCAAAATGAGGGAAGAAGGCTTCCTTATATAGAGATCTAGGGCACTAAATCCTAGAGAAGGCCAATTATAGGAGCATTAAATCCCATTTAACTTTAACCCCTAGGAATAGACCTAGATTAAATGTGATTTAAGAGTCTACCATTCTGAAACCCAAAATAGTTGACCCAGAAGTGGGAGAAAAAACTTTCCAAAGCCTGAGATCTTGAAACTCCCAAAAATTGAAAATGGAACCTCGGGTTAGGGACAAGGTCAACCCTTCCCTAGGTCAGGTTCAAGGTCTTCCTTGACCTAGGTCAGGGTCAAGGTTGACCTTGACCCAAAAACCAAAGTCCTCAATTTCACAGAGCAGTTTGTCAAAAATAGGTTGGAAATAAAGAGAGAAAAGAAGAATAGGGGGAAAACTACTAGCTTCATGCAAAGACCCATTCGAGGTGCTTGACATGACCCCAGACCACTTACTTAGAGAGATAATTTCTCTTAACATGGAAGTGCTTTCATTTTAAGATGATTAAGCCCCCACATTAGCAAGAGTATGGACTCGATGCAATCTCTTGGCAAAGTATATTGTAATGAAAATATAATCTTATTAAAATCAAAGGGGCAAAGAAACTCTCAAGCCCCCAGAGAATCATGTCTTCATCAATTCTAGGATCACAATAAGAGAGACATCTCTAGAAAAAAGAGAAAAGAAAAAGAGTGTGATTATCTTTCCCAATGAGAACTTATGTCCCATTGTGAAACACACAAGGAAATTGTGCAACTAAAAAGATGGAATTGAACCACTTAGTGAACATGGCTACTCACTAGTCAACCCATCAAAGATTCACCCTCAAGAATATTCTATTCTATAAGAGTAAAACTAAAAGAGATCCAACCTTATGGACACCTTCAACCTTAAGGGATCAATATTTGAAACTGGAGGGATCAAGAGTTCCTAAAATATAAATCCATTCTTTAAGGATTAGTCACTCATTTGAAAAGGGAGAAAAGCATCTTAAAAAATAATAATATATGCATTGAAAAGTGCATGTGTACAATAAGTGAGTAGAGCATATGCCCCCACGTTAAAGTCATTGATAACTCTTTAACAGGAGTAATGGCTTTTACAAAAAACATAAACAACTCCATTAATTATGTTTCCACTATGAGGTGCCCTTAGATGAAGAAAAATCAAGGAAAATACCACGTAAACATATAGAGAACACAAAAGGGATCAACCTACTATGGGGTCATTATGATCATAAGATTATATATATATATATATATATATATATATATATATATATATATTATTGCATATGAATTGAGATCATTCCCCAAAGAAAGTAGAACTACAATAAAAAAGGAGGAAAGATCAAATAAGAGATACAAAAAAAGAATATTTTCAAACCATGACCTAGAGACCAAAAAGAACCAATGCTATCAAGTCGTGAATCCAAGTAGATTACATAGGAAACATGTACGAACAATAACACAAGGACAACATAACATAAAATAGCATATGGAAGATAGAGATACATATAGAATAATAATACAATAGGTTTGATCCTTTTGTCACCTTGGACCAATGAAGCAACAAAGATCCTATAAAAGAATTTAACAACATTTAGTAAACATATTATGGGAGAAGCACAATACAATAGACAAACACACAAAAAATACTACCATGAAAAACTAGCCAATGAAGCATGTCTCCTACTCTCCCCATCTCATTTATATCATTTAGGGAAGGTGGGTAACTCGCAAGAGGGACAATATCCAACACAATAGGAATGATAGCCAGTTCCAAACAAGGATCCTCTTGAGAATCAAAATGTTCAATACTAGGTGTAAGTGTTAATTGTGAGGAAATCATATTAGGTAAATCAACATCAATGTCAATAGTTTCATATTCATGATTAACATCATCAGTATCATCATCATCTAAATTAATCAAAATAGGATCTAAGATACAAATAGAAGCATCAGAATTAGGTAATGTATCAACTTCTTCTAACACATCAAGCGTAGTTGTATCCAAGGAAGATAAAGATTTTTGAATAATAGAATTACGAGCTTTAGCTTGAGAACAATGCTTCTTAGATGTTTGTTAGCAAAGTAGTTACATTTTTCTTTACTTGAAATTTTTTGAGAGCTAGGAAGAACAATTATAGGATCCTTTACAAGTTCTATAGAGGGATTAATAGGATTACTAGAAGACTGACAAACAATAGGAGAAGCTTGATTAATAGTTGTAGAAGCCATAGATAAAGGAGGTACATAAGGTGTAGGCAAAAGATCACAAGTAAGATCCTTAGGAGGCAAGTTTAACTCAAGAATCTTCTATTGCTTATAGACTTGATATGAATGGAAAAGATGATTAGGTCAAGTAGGACATGAATTAGGTAAAAAGGCCAAAAGAAATCAATGATAGTAGCATCCCTGTTTCTAGAAGTATGATATAAGCTATGATTAATTATCTTCACTTCATCATCATAAAAAAAATTAAGACATTTATGAATAGGTGAAGCAACGAATGAAATTTAACCATGGTAAACGAAGCTTAACTTGAAATTAATTTCATTATCACTTCGCTTCCCACCAGGTCGTGATGCTTTCCCAAGGGATGTTTTCTATTCAGTAGGAACAACAACAAAGGTGGTGTTCACAATCTTTCCACAAAGTTCAACCAATAAATCAATAGAACCAAATGATAGATAAAGAAAACCATTACAAGTTTGTGTAGGCACTTAAAATTGTCCCTAAACACTATATTAATTAATTTTAATATTGCCCATGAAATTGTAATTAATTATCAATTAATTAATTATATTGCTCACATTCCTCTACTTATTTAATTAAATTATTTTAATTAAATGAGTTCATTCTCTTAAGTATTTAAATCTAATTTAAATACTTCTAGTCTTAATGTGTTAAATTAATTTAACACATGATCCTCCATCTTCCCCTTTTTTAAAATAAATTTTATTTATTTAAATCCTCACATCCTATTAATTCCTCTAAACTCATGATTAAATTAAATCTCATTTAATTTAATCTTAAGGCTAACCTAGAGCCTAGGCTATAACCATTATTTTCATCCTCTTAAGCCTACTTCTTCTCTAATCCCACTTAATCATTCCTAATCATCTCCCTAATCCCCCTCATTAGCCTAAGAGTGTGCTCACACATGTGTGAGATGGCACTCTTGTCTCTCACTCTTCTTCTCAAGTTTTCTCACACATGTGTGAGAAAACTTTGAATTCTTGACCATTTGCATGGCTTGCATGTCACCTTATGTGGCATCTACATGGATGCCACCTCACCAAGCCCTCCCTCAAGCCTATAAATAGAGGGCTTGTCTCAAGCATTGGAAATCTCCCATTATTGAATTGTTATCATGTTGGTTTGAGATTTGAGCTTGCATCCATAGTTTGAGCTTTCATAGTAGTTTTAGCTTGCATTTTTATCATAGTTTTCATATCTAGTTAGTTTTTTCATTGCATATCATATTCATCCTTGAATGCCTTCAAGAATGGCTCTCTCCATAGCCATTTCTTGAGGTATTCTTCATCTCATTTAGTTTAGATACATATCTTGCTTGCATACACACTTGCACTCACTCACTCAAGAGATTCATTTATTGTTGTGTTTGGGAGAGCACATCAAACATCCCCCCATCTTAACACACTGACAATGCCTCTCATGGGTGCCTTTGTTGAGCTGTAGAGGTGGCTGGAAGGTTGGAGTTTTTGGTTGCTTAGGGTTGCAAAACCCAAGCAATCATTAGTTGATATTTGTTCTTTTCATTTTGATGAGTCTTTGATGCACTTGAAAGCTTTTAAACTAGTGTTTGTTTGTTAACCCATGCTTCTTGCAGGTCACATTTTCTAGCACACAGTTTGAATCCATACATTCGATTTGTCATTAAATTCACATTCCAAAATTTTCATAAAAATATTTTCTTCTATAATAACATTGACTAAGGAGGTAGGATCAACAAGACAACCATGAGTAGGTATCTTAGAAATCTTAGCATAAATATAAATGGGACCATCAAGAACTTTAATAGTGTCAGAATCATCAAATGTAATCAAAAGTTCCTGAGGTCATTTTTTCTTAGGTTGTTGTCGAGTTTTAGGTTGAGGCTTCAATTTAGGCTTAGGTTTTAGTTGAGGTAGAGCTAAAAATTGAGATTGAAGCAAAGGTTGAGATTGAGGTGGAGATAAAGATTGAACCACATGCTCCACTTGATTAACCACATGATTAAGATCATCCATCTTTGAATCATACACAATATCCATAGAAGACGACTAAGCAATAGTATTAGTATCATGTGTAGGTAAAGAATTCATATAGATTTGAAAATTTTGATTAGGAGGAGAAAAAAAAATATTCCCACTACCATCAAAATCATCAACAAATAAAACATTAGAATAAATTAAGTCCTAAACGTTATGTTTTAAAGAATATCATTTCTCAGTATCATGACCATTCTAGGGATGATATTGACAAAAATCTTTCAGATTAAAAGATTTAGCCACCATTATAGCAAGTAAAAGAGGACAGATAGGAGGTGAAGTAATCATATTAGCAGTTAACATCCTATTCATAATAGAATGTAAAGATTCAGAGAGAGGAGTAAATGTATGATTCAATTGAAAATGAGTGGGTGTAGAAGTGGCATTGTGAGATGCAACAACAACTTCATCAACAACTGCATTTTCTTGTTTATTTATCTTGACATAGTTATTAAATTTTTGAATTTTATTTGGATTAGGAGAAGTATCACTATTATCAATAGGAATAGGAGCCATTGGAGTGGTTCACTAAAATTGACTCACTTGTAATTGATAATGATGAAACATTGCAAAAAGTTATTGAAAAGAAGTAAATTCAGTAAGCAAAATCTTATCTGTAATATCCTTTTTTAAATATGAAATAAGCATATGTTGAATATCAATATAAGGAATAGGATAGGAAATTTAAGCATGAAAATTCTTAAATCTACCAATAAATTTAGTCAATTTTTCTTTAGAGTTTTGTTTACAATGCATCAAATTAGTCAATGAAACTTGCAAGCTAATGTTGTTTTAAAATTGTTGAATAAAAACATTAGAAAGTTGAGGAAATAAATGAGTAGAATAAGGAGTCAAAGAAAAAAACCATTGAAAGGCCTTGTCATGAAAAGTTTGAGCAAACAACTTCACTAAAATCCTATGATCATGAGCATAATCACTACAAAGGATTTGAAATATTTTAACATGATGAATAGGGTCTCCCTTACCATTATGATTCTCAAGACGAGGCATATCGGCTTACTAAGAAATGAGAGTATGAATAATATCTTGAGAGAAAGGACTTCCCTATTACAATTAGGGATACTAAACTTGTTTTGAGTTAAAGAGGCAAGTTTTTTTTGTAAAAATGACACAATTTGAGCCAAACTGATAATTGTAGAATCATGAGAAGAAATAGGAGGAATATCAACATTAGATACACTAGGTAAAGTGTAAGAAGTTGCAGGAATAGAAGATACAACTTGAGGAATACTAGGAACTATAGCTGGCAGAGGAGTAGAATAAGTAAAAGGAACATAATGATAAGAAGGTTGTGAAATAGGAAGGGACACAGGAGGAACACTCATAGGAATAGAGGGAATCATCATAGTCACCAAGGAAGGAGTGTAAGTAGGAACACAAGGAAGAGGAAAAGAAGAAGGTTCGACACTAGTGACAAGAGGAAACAACCCTAAACCTTGAGCTTCTTGAGATAAAGGTTTAACATTGGAATGCACAAGGTGAGTAATACCACA
Source organism: Cupressus sempervirens (assembly GCA_028749045.1). Lineage (NCBI taxonomy): Eukaryota > Viridiplantae > Streptophyta > Pinopsida > Cupressales > Cupressaceae > Cupressus > Cupressus sempervirens. Next base: position 820,852,594 of record CM053786.1, read on the forward strand.
CAAGATATTAACACCTTGGTCACTATCATGAAGAAATTTCTTAAGAGCTTCTATAGTTTAAATAGAATCTTGATTATGATTTTCTTGAAGAAACCTATTTTATCAAGTTCATTTGAATTTTTTTGGACTTGTTCAAGAGGAACTCTTAAAGCATCATCCTCATCATTAGATGAATGACAAGAGTTTTGCTCCATAAGAGGATTAGAATTAGTAAGAATCAAGGTTTCATTTAGAATCCTTAGGAAAGGAGGAGAAGACTCAGGCTCGAAGGTACCCATAAATTTACAACTACGTCATTAGAAGTAGGACTAGAAGTAAATGAACTAAACTATAAAACAATAATATTTTTGTATTTTGAAAGAGAGTTTGCAATTTTTTGTATTTTTAAATTTAAAATGCAAAATCATAGACTAAATCTAATCTTAATGCAAGAAAAGACCTAATGAAATGAAAGGAAATATAACCACACAAAGAAAAATAGGGCATCTAATTCAACAAAAGAAAAGAGGCTAAGTGTGTTTGGTTCACCAAAATTAATAGAAAGAAAATGGGAACCCTCTTCACAACCATAATTTTCAAAAGGAATGATCTAAATTGATTAAACACAAGAAGGTGTTCAATGTAGAAATGGAAAAATAGGGGGAAAGAGGGGGGTTATGAATGATCTTTCTATCATGGGAGAGTGTGTGTCAAAAACCTAAAATAGATAAAGGACAAATACTGACCTTGAATCTAGAAAATGTTGTTTTCTGATGTCTTTATGAAGTTTCTAGAAAATCTACAAGTGGTTCTGGACTGGAAATGTCAAGACGAAGAAAACAAAAAAATATTTTGTTTTTGAAGGGAGGTCAACCTTGACCCTGTTGGTGGGGCACAATCTTACATCGGGGCACAATTGTACCCAAAAAGTCAACCTTGACTTGCATTTATCTAACAAAAGTTTTGTTCATGGATCTTGCAAGTTCGACGAAAAGTGTGTATAAATATACTCTAAGATTCATTATTCTATGTCTGTATCTGTAAGAAAAATGGTTTTCTTGATGATTGCAAGGTTTGTCTCAATCAAACCTTGGCTTGGAATTAACCTTGAAATAATATATATGTATAAACAAAGTAAATGAAACAATTCACCTTGGTTATGTGGAAATACTTGTGGAGGATTTGAGTCCTTGAATCCACAAGTATAGATGCTCCAAATGTATCTAGGATCTATGTAGGATGTCTCAAATCAATGTCATTAGAACTTCAACACAAATATTGAATGTATCTTTACAAAGAAGAAGGCTTGGATGGATGTGGATGAAATCTTCAACAAGAGGGCTCCATAGAGATTGATTCCTTCAATGGCTAACAATGGATCTCCTTGATGAATTAGATGCTTGAACATGAACTTCTCTTCATAAATTGATCATAGGTATATTGTATATAGTGGATGCACTCATGAAGTTATGGATGGAAAGTAGATGTCAAAATGAGGGAAGAAGGCTTCCTTATATAGAAATCTAGGGCACTAACTCCTAGAGAAGGCCGACATAGGAGCATTAAATCTCATTTAACCTTAACCCCAATGAATAGACCTAGATTAAATGTAATTTAAGAGTCTACCATTCCAAAACCCGAAACAATCAATCCAGAAGTGGGAAAATAAACTGTTCAAAGCTCGAGATCTTGAAACTCACAGAAATTAAAAATGGGACCTGGGGTCAAGGACAAGGTCGACCCTACCCTAGGTTAGGGTTGAGGTCATCCTTGACCTAGGTCAAGGTCGAGGTTAACCTTGACCTAGAAGGTCGTCCTTGACCCAAAGGCCAAAATCCTCAATTTCATAGAGCAATTTGTCAAAAATAGGCAAGAAATATAGAGAAAAAGGTAGAACAGGGGGAAAACTTAGAGATTCATGCAACGACCCATTCAAAACACTTGACATAACCCTACACCACTTACTTGAAGGGTTGAATGCTCTTAACATGGAAGTGCTTCCATTTTAAGACAATATAATAGATATCATCATTATATTAATTTCTCTCACATAATAAACTTATATCTCAAATATAATTATATATAGCCATAGTTTTATCCAACTAAAGCTACCAAACATCAACATTCCTTCTTAGTTAGGGAGGATAAACACAAAACAAATATTACACCACTGGCAATCTTTATGAATGTCACATCAAGGAAATCTTTGATTAGAAGATTTATACTATTTTGTTGTCACATTTTATATCATGAGTATTGGCCTTCAAAATATCAACATATGATATTCATCAAATACTCTTAGTAATGGTCTCCAAAATATCAACACTTGATTTTCACCGTGTACTAATAAGGTAATGGTCTACTAGAACACCAACATGTGATATTCACAATTTTGATATCAAAATTGAGTATTGGTCTCTAGAAGATCAACATATGATATTCTCCAAAAAATCTTTGAGTAATGGTCTCCAAGACAAGATGCAAGATATTCACCAAGTATAGTGAGAAATGGTCTTCAGTGTAGAACCAGAATCAGTATGCAAAGAACATTAACAAATAAAGTAAACATTCACAAACCAAAAACTAAATTCACATATATGCTTAGACTAAGAAAGAAAATAAGAAGTGCAAACCTCACGAGAGAAAACACTCCATGCTTTCTTGATTCTGTAGATGTGTCCTTTTGCTGTGGATGTATGCTCAAGATGCTCAAAAGTTGCTTCAATGGAGATGGGTAATGGCAAATTGGTAGCTTTGTGAGCTCTCAATTTGGCATTATAAGGGTATGGTTGATGGCTTTGGTTCTCAAAATAGCATGGTAACTTTAGCTCAAAGATTGTTGATGAAATGGCTTGGGATGGGATTCAATTTATAGGCTAAGGGGTAGAGGGATGGAGGTCTTAGATGCAAGGATGGATGAAGGCTTAAGGAGGGCTAAGATGCACTCAAAGGGGAGCACATGGATTGTGCTTGTTTAGCACCAATGGGAAGGTGACACTTGTCACAAGGAGGATGAGTGTGAGAGGGTAGGGTTAAGGGTTGGTTAAGGGCATGATGAGTGGGGTTGAGTATGTAAGAGGGATGTAAGAGGAATGAGTGTGGAAGAGGGAAGAGTGTGGAAGATGGGTGTAGAGTCATGAGTGGGCTTGTAAGAGTCTTTATGTTTTGTAAGAGCACTCATGACTTAGTGGTTGGGTTTTTTTGAGGGGAGACTTTGGTTTGGATTAGGAAAGTCTTAAACTTGTTTAAGGAATGTGACAACATTAGGGGGTGGATTAGGCTTGGGTTTAGGATTAGATTAGGGATGTTAGAGATGTGCAAGTGGATGGCATTAATGAGGGTGGGTGAGTTAGTGGCTAAGCTTGGTTAGTATGGGTGGATGGGGTGGATTAGGCTAAATGGAGGTTTAGAGATAGGTTAGGGTTTTTTTTTTGAATTTGAGGATTTCATTTATCAAATAGATTTATTTAATAAATGGGGATTTTTGGAATTAGATAGGAGAAAAGGATTTAATTGATAAATAATAGATTATTTGATTTATCAATTAGGACTATAGATGATTAATTAAATTAATCAACTAGGGGATGACAAAGGATTAATTAAATAAGAATTTAATTAATGATGCCTTTAGAGATGGCTAAATTAGATTACCAAAGTAGTGTAATCAAATTTAGGTGTCTACATTCAGAACATCAAGTCATATGATATTCACCACTTACTTTGTGTAATGGCATATAGAACATCAATTTGCATAGCATTCACCATATACTCAAAAAAATTCTATAAGGTATGTGCACATGCATTCTCATAATGCTTTCCATATAAACATCCATCATGCATGGTATAATCTATCATGATCTACATAGATAATGTAAGATATCCATCATAATAGAAAATTAAGTTATTGTAAGATCATTTCATTTCAATAACTTTTGCAAATTCAAGTGAAATCATTTGGAAGTCATCACTTCCTCATGATGTACATAGGGGGCAGGCCCACTAAAATTACATAGTCATAAGGAATATTCATAAATCAAAATCCTCTTGATTGCTACAATTTATTGATTGCCAGAGAATCCATCTAAACATGGTTTACTCCCTCTGAATCAATATGACCGAGATCATCAAAGGTTGACTAAATCATATTCTCTATTTGCTCCCTCTCTTTTAAGGTTTCTTTTGAATGAAATGTCAAGCTCCCTCTGAATCTCAATCTCCCTCCTTTTCTTGTAAGAACATTCTCAAGAAAATAGCTCTTATAGTACATATTGTAACAATATGAGACTAATATAATATTCAAATAATATAAATACCATTCCAATAAAATATAAATAAAAAATCTGATTCAAATATATACTTTGAACATATATATATATATATATATATATATATATATATATATATATATATATATATATATATATATATATATATATATATATATATATATATATATATATATATATATATATATATATATATATATATATATATATATATATATATATATATATATATATATATATATATATATATATATATATATATATATTCAATCTTCTAAGTATACATCTATATTTTAACACATTATTTTCTATGGTGACCAATTTCCCAATCTATAATCACCTATCTATCTATCTATCTATCTATCTATATATCTATGTATGTATGTATATGTATATATGTATATATAATATATATACATATGTATATATATGTATACATAATATATATACATATATACATATATACATATATACATATATATATACATATATGTATATATATGTACATATATATGTATATATATGTACATATATATGTATATATATACATATATATGTACATATATGTACATATATATACATATATGTACATATATATACATATATGTATATATATGTATATATATAAATATGTATATATACATATATACATATATACATATATATGTATATATGTATATATATACACATATATATGTATATATATACATATATGTATATATGTATACATATATACACATATATACATATATATGTGTATATGTATACATATATACATAAATATATGTATATACATATACATATATACACATATGTATATACATATATATACATATATATGTGTACACACACACACACACACACACACACACACACACACATAACATAAACTGATATAAAAGAAATTAAATTCATAGAATCAACTCTTATATCCTTCCACATGAATTTTAATATAAATTCATAAAATTGAAATAAATTCTTAACCTTACTATATATTGCTAGGTGAACTTTACCTTCATCCTTCTATTTGATATCAATAATGGGTCCTTGCCTTTGGACTTCTCCAACATCAATATCTTTGTGGTTATTAGACTCCTTCCAAAGCTTCAATTTTTTTTTGTCCACCATATGAAATAATCAATAATAATGTCCCCACTCTAATACTAATTTAATGTTTCCATATATACTTTGGAAGTGTCTTCTTATTGGTCTTTGTTAATTGACATAAATAACATAATCACTCTTATTATGAAGCCCAAATCATTGCTGACATAGGAGACCCATTTAAACATATATCTTATCTTACTTTAGTCCTCGGTGGGTCCTCCTTCCTAGGTGGAAAATGATCTTTAGTAACTTACATCACTATACAAATGCATTTATAAAGTCAATGTCACTAAAGTGGCAGTGATGCAGTAAGGCTTTAGGTGTTCTTCAAAACTCCACCAATGGAGTTGTTAGGGTTATATCCAAGGATTGGTTGGGTAGGAACTTACAGAGACTCCTCCCTAGGTCCTTTCTCTCCTAGAGACAAGAACTCTTCAAAATAACCCTCCATTCAGTCTAGTCTTTAGGGCTCCCCAAGATACCGTAGTGTCTCGCCAAGACCCCCACACCCATGCTATAGGATCTTTGCAATTCAAGGTGTCCAAAACCTTCTACAAACATCAATGAAATTTTTTGTCCATTCTTCAAGTTGGGTTTCACTCTTTTCCCAACTCTTGTTCAACAATTCTATACTTTACCCAAAATAGACCTTGTAGAATTAGCACTACAAATTATGGATTTTGCAAATTCCTCAAATTTAACCTAAATAAGGCCCCCTAAAAAATTGATATTCAAATACCCTTTTTGAACAAATATCAAATTCCAAATAATCCCATCCGAGTTTTGTATAGAGGTGCCGTAATAACAAAACTCTCCTTTTTAGGCTTAAATCTAGGGTTTAAAATTAATCCACTTTGTCTCATGGTAAAAATTTTTCATAAAACTTCCAAACCAGGATCAAACCTTCTATAGTAGTATTTATTTTCCATCTAAGGTTCCAAACCTTGTATTACAACTCACAAGGCTAGCTTATGCACCTTTTTCCTTCTTGTAAGGGCTCAACACTACACTTGTTCAGCCATAAACTCACCATTTTTGCATCACAAACAAGAAGGAAAGGTTGCAAAAATTAATTATAGTCATTTTACCCTCACCCCTATCTATCCACAAAGTCATAGCTAGTTGGAGGTTGTGGATTGCTAGGAACTCATTGAAAAGCTTCAAAACCCTAGTTGCTAAGAAAGCACAAAATGAATATAACCTATTGATCTAATTTAATATACTAATTTAAATCAATTTCTTGAACATGTAAAAGAAATCTAGGGACTGGGTTCAATTAGTTCATCACACAAAACAAAAAACTTGCTTGAAAAAGTACGGATCAACACTTTAGAAGACACAAAAATTGTTCCAAAACTTATCTCCTTCATTACAACACAAAAACTATGGTTATCTCCAACATATATACACTCCTCCAGGTCATTTGGTCATTTCCCAACAAAATTTTCACTTCATTATGCATTCTTGACAAAAATTGCAAAAGTTGTCAAAATTGCAAAGTTGCAACTTAGCAAGTTTTGCACTATTTTGCAATTTGACTCCAACTATGTATGAGATGATCCCAAATCATGTATAAGGACTAAATATGACAAAAAATGATTAAATCCATCCTTGAGTCAACCTTTGACCAAATTATGACTATGTTTAACCAACCTAGAACAACCTAGACAAACAAACACTAGGTGATCTTTTGGCCTCCAAATGAGTTCACCAACCTATAAAACATTACTACTAAGGTCTCTAGGCTCAACCTATCCATGTTTTTTTCCCTTGGAATTTATTTAACCAAAAAATTGATGATTTCACTAACTAGACCCCTTGTCTACATTGTGCTCTTGCACCATGCTCCTGGGGTACAAAAGAACTCATGTCTCATGTATTGTCAGATAAATTTTTTTTTTTCCATGATTGATGATGTCCAAATCAGTCATCCAAGTTGCTTTAGCTTCAAGAAAACCTACCCACTTAACTAAATAGTCTTTGTGGATTCCCTTCCTTGTCTTCTTCAACACTTTGGTGTCCAATATCCTTTCAAGTTACATAGGCTGAGTAGTGGGAAAATCAATGACCTAATCATCCATCTAAGAGTCTTACACTACTATTTTATCATCATTTGAAGACAATCCTTTGTAGGCATATAGATCACATTCATTGAAGATAGGGGAGATTCCTAAATCCTGGGGTAGTTCCAACTTAGAGGCATTTGTACCATATTTGTGTAATACCTTGAGGGGTCCTATCTTTTTCATAAGTAACTTGGTTGGTTGACCCTTAGGTAGCCTCTCCTTTCTAATATATTCCATGACTAAATCTCCTACTTTGAACTTGACTTCCCTTCTTGAACTGTCTACTCTTCCCTTATATTTATTGACACTTTTTTGAAGAGCTTATTTTACTTGATCATGAATGTCCTTAAGATGTTCAATAAAGACCTCTCCCAAGGCACTCCTCTTCTCCACATCTTTGGTGTCTCTTAGTTATAGTACTCCACTTGTATGGTAACCATAAACAATCCCAAAAGGACTTCTACTAGTGCTCTTGTTTACTGAATCGTTGTAGGCATATTTTGCTTGCCTTATAATTAGCTCCCAAACTTGTCCATGTTGTTTAGTAAGGGTCCTCAAAAAAAAATTCCCAATGATTTGTTCACTACTTTAGTTTGACCATCTAGTTGAGGATGGTAAGTAGAAAGAAAATTCAAGATTAGTACCAAGCTTTTTCCACAATGTCCTCTAGAAGTGACCAACAAACTTGGAGTCCCTATCACTAACAATACTAAGTGGTAAACCATGAATTCAGAATTTTTTTAAAAAGAAAAGACTTGCAATATAGGAAGCATCATTGGTGCTCTTGCATGGGATGAAATGAGATTTTTTTCTAAATCTATCCACTACAACATACACACTGTCACAACCCCTTACTATTTTAGGTGGTCCCAATACAAAGTCCATACTAAGGCATTTCCAAGGCCTAGATGGTATGGTAAGAGGTTAATAGAGCCCAACATTGGATGATATTCCTTTACCTTTTTGGAAAATTCGACGTTGTTCCACAAAATGTCTAGCATCTTGATACATCTTAGGCCAAAAGTATGTTTTGTTTACCTATTCCAATGTCTTTCCATAGCCAAAGTGTTCTCCAAGACTACCTTGGTGTTTTAAATTTTTTTTTTGGTCCTCATAGACCCTTAAGGTATACAAAATTTTGACCCTTTAAGAAGTAATCCATCCTGCAAAAAATAGTCAACATAATCCACATGGAATGCATTAGAAAAATCATAGCAAACCTTGTATGCTTCTGCAAACTCTGTATCTGTGACATACTACTCCTTTAATGCCTCTAAACCCACACTTTGCAATTTGACTTCTTGGATTTCTAACACTCTTCTACTAAATCAACTTGTCCTACCTATTAAGGAAACTTAAGGCATGATTGTATATATAGACTATAAACTCCTTGGGAAGGAGGTAGTGTCTCCATTTCTTTAGTAATTGCACCATACCATACAACTATAGATCATGTGTCGAATATCTCTATTTAGCTTCATTAAGCTTCTCTAAAAAGAAGGCTATATGATGGTCTTCCTAACTTAAAATTACACCTATGGCCAAGTTACTAGCATCACACTCAACTGTAAATGTTTTATGAAAATTAGGTAACTAAAGGATGGGTAAGTCAGCTACCCTCTTCTTCAAGTACTCAAAACTTTCATCCACCTTAGGTGTCCATGCAAACTTGCATTTTACCCTTCTTTAATAGTGTTCAAGGCAGGTGTCATGATATGATTGAAGTTTCTAATGAACTTCCTATAAAATGATGTCAAGCCATGGAAGCTTTTGACATCTCCAGCTGATCTATGTGTAGGCCAACTCAAAATTGCCTCAACCTTGGACATATACATCTTCAAAAAACCCTGTGATACTACAAAACTGAGGTAAACCAATTCAATTTTCATAAACTCACATTTATCCAGATTGATCATCAAATTTTCTTGATGTAACTTGTTCAAGACCATGTCCAAATGCTTCAAGTGCTCCTCCTTAGTCCTGCTAAAGATCATAATATCATCAAGGTACACAATTACAAAATTTCTATTAAATTCTTCCAATACTTCATTCATTAACCTCATGAAGGTAATAGATGCATTAGTCAACCAAAATGGCATCACCAACCATTCATACAACCCTCATTGGTCTTAAAGATTGTCTTCCACTCATCTCTAGGTCTAATTCTTATTTGATGATAACTTGACTTCAAGTCAATCTTGGAAAAGTAGCATGCTCCTCCCAAATAATCTATCAAGCCTTCTATCCTTGGCATGGGAAACCTATACCTTATTGTAATCTTTTTTATGGCTCTAAAATCAATGCACATCCTCCACTTTCCATCTTTTTTTTTGAGCTAGTACAATAGGCACGACACAAGGGCTTAAACTTTTCCTAATTAACTTTTTCCATCAATTCTTGCACTGGTTTATCTATCTCTACATTTTGAGCAGGAGTCATTTTATATCCTACCTTTTTAGGTAATGTTGACCCTGGTATGAGATTTATTTAGTGACTTATGTCCCTCATGGGTGGTAAACTATTTGGCATCTCGCTAATCACTATATCCTGATACTTATCCATAGTTTTTGCACATCCCTAGGTAGTTTTGTGACCTTTTATTTCTTGGGTTCTTCTCTTGGTTTCAGGATTATGGAATACCCTTCATGTATTGGTTTAGTCTTATGCACTTTCAAGAATTCCTTCCCCCCAATAGCATGACACTAGAACCTATGGCCTTATCTTCTACCACATCTGGTAATGGATCCATTTGAAACTTCCCACCTAGTTTGGTGATAACATAAGAGTTCTTTTCCCCATCATGCATTGCCTTGACATCATACTACCATGGGCATCCTCAAAGAAGATGGAAATAATCCATTGGTAGCACATCACAATGAATCTTCTCTTTATACTCTCTAATTTCAAATTTGACATAGGCTTGCTCATCTACAAGCACTTGTTGACCCTTATTAAGACAAGATACCTTATAGGAAGTAAAATGATGCAATCTCTTCAACTTAAGCTTTTCTACCATTTCAAGAGACAATATGTTTAGTAGAACTTGAATCTACAATAACCTTACATACCTTTCCATGGGATTTAAATGTAGTTTTGAATAATTTCTTCCTTTGTGGTGGCTCTTTAAGTTGGGGTACTTTTAGCAATGTCCTTCTCATTATCAAGTTTTCTCCCTCTTGGACTAGTCCAATGTTTCCCATAGGAGAAGTAACACTACTAGCCTCATCTTCTTGCACAAAGGTGGTTCTTTTCTCTATTGTTTTTGATGAGTTTTTCTCTAGGACATCTGCACATAGTGTCTCCTACCTGACCATAGTGATAACATTTCCTAGTGAACACAGTAGTTCCACTTCTACGAAATCCACCAAATCTTCCTCTTGATGGAATTCTACCTCTATAGTTACCCCTACCACTTCTTACACTACTTTCTCCACTTCCTTCTAGTGCCACATTCTCCTTATTACCATTGTTAGGTTGTCCCTTGCCAAAGAAACCTCTTCTTTTAAAACCTATCTTATTCCTACCTCTTGGATTTTGTTCTCCTTTCCTTCTCAACTTTTCTTCTTCTCTCAAGGTTAGCTGGAAACACTTGTTCACTATATCCATAATGATGATTTCATCTTGGAAATTAGTCCTTAGCCCATTCAAATATCTTGCCAATTTCTCAGGTTCACTTTCTTATTTCTTGGACCTCAAACTAATTTTCTATGGAACTCTCCAGTGTATCCACTCACATCAAGATCTATTTATTTGAAAGTCTATAACTTCTTATACATTTTCACTTCATAATTAGTTGGGAGAAATTGGGCTTTAATTCTGATCACCATTCTTTTTGAAGAATTGTTCTTCTTCTTGCTTTAGTGAAATCTCTCTTATTGCATTACATTCCACCATAACAATGTTGCTCCTTTCAATCTTGCCTTGGAAACACTCACCTTCTTGTCTTCATCTACTTCTTTAAGGTCAAAGTGTCTATTCAATGCATCAATCCAATCTAGGAGTTCCTCATCATTCAAACTTCCATTATACATTGGTAAACTATCAAAATTATCTATGTTTAATGACTTTGGGGCATCTAGAAACATCTTGTGGTCCTTATCATCTTCAATTGTTGATAGTGTGGAAGAAGTGCCTTCTTCTTCTTTTAGATCTTTTTCATCATCTGTCAAATCACTATAAGGAAACTTTCAAGAAAGAAATATAACTATTTCCACATAAACATATTGAAATAACATGTAAAGTAAATGCATCCACATAAACACTTGACATTAGATATGATTACCTAGAAACCCTCCAATGAGAAGGTAAAACTGGGGTGGGGATGACACCCACAATTCTTCACTATTGTAGCAATAAAGTTCACCTATTAAGGTTACATAGTTTGACCATTCTCATGATCTACCCTGTGAAAGGCCTGCCCTGTTAAGGCTTATAAAGGATTGTTAGATTCCACCCTGTTAAAAGTGTGCCTAGCTAAAGGACTTTTGAACACTCACTTGGAATGTCACCCTATTAAAGGATTTCACTATGACTTGTTAAGTCAATCTTAGTATAAAGGATTTTATCCTGCTGATATAGTTGTTAGAAAGTATAGTAGAATGTTTGATCTAACTACTTACAATCTAGTATTGCTGATTTTAGATCTCAATTCGGTCCATCTTGATCCTTTTTTATTTGTTATGAATTTTCTATTTCATTGATCCTCTATTTTGTAAACAAATTTTGCAATTATGTCCTTCTTCTAAGTCACCTTGAATGTATATTGATCAATTCACCCCTTTCATTTCCTTCAAATATTCGTAGCATCACCTCCTCGCATACATTAATTCATACTCTTCTCTCATACTTAATTATGAGGCTTCGTCTCCCTTTAAAAAGACTTTGGTGGCTTAGGGTTAGGTATGAATCTACGATTGAGATTCATCCATTTTTCTTGCTTAATTCCTTCCAATCTTCTAACTGGTTGCATTTTGATCAAATATATTCAATCTTATCTTCAAAGCTTCAATATCTATACATAAGATGACTCAAAAATGGTTTACATAGTTGTTTGTGCCATAAAAAATAACTAGCTCCATTTTGTGTTACTCGGCACTTGTTAATACTGATGCTTGACACATACTATAATTTTGTCTAGCTCGACACTTGAACTTTCTTGGCATCAACTATTCACTCGGCACTTGAACTTGCTTAGCTTTGTCTATTTTCTCAACACTTGATTGACTCAACACATGAGTGACTTGGCACTCATTAAAACTTGACATCTATACATATTATACTTGGCATGTGTTACTAGCTTGGCATGAACTTAGTAAATATCTTAAGTGTGTTGACACTCAATTGTCAAAACCAATCTAAGATAAACAATCTCCCCCTTTGACATGAGTGGACAAAACACTTAACTATACATGATGAATCTAATCTCCCTTGGGTATAAGATACATCTAGTTCAACTTATATACAAAACTTCAAAATTGTTCAAAATTTTGTAATGAACTATCTACCTCAAAATTTGTAACTCTGTAACTCCCCTTGAGTTAATGTGTCTTTTCTGTGTCCAAAATCTCACTAAGTAAATTTGTCTCTTGCTGATACTCTTTGTCTTCAATCATTTTGATACTTTGTATTTATATGCCCTATTTTCACTTTTCTACTATTTACTCCCCCTTTGTTTACTCTTCTCTCTATTTGTTTTATTTCCCCTTTCACATGTCTCACCCTTTCATGTTTATCTCCCCCTTACTTTTATCTCCATCTTTTATCTCCCCCTTTTTGACATTGATGTCAAAGGGTCTATACATTGGTTGTGTATTTATCTAGAAAGTTCTTGTTCACTTCCATTACAATCTTGAGAGCAACATCCTAGTTGTCTATTGCAACATCTAAGGATTTGATTTGGATAGCTGTCTCTATTGAAAGGTTAACTAAGCCATCCAAAGTTGAAAGATTAGGATCTTTCTTTAGCACTACTTTTCAATAGGCTAGTTCCTTCTATAGTATTTCCATGTGAGGGGTCAGGGAGGCTTGAATATGGACTAGCTTGGCTCTTGTATTAGCCTCTTCTACTGTTAATACAACTAGTTCCTTTTGTGTGTGAAGCATTGTATGGAGATGCTTCTCACTCTGAGCTATATTTTGAGGTAGTTGTGTGCTTGAAATCTTCAAATTCTTTTCTAGACTCAAAATCTATGGCTTGTCTCTAGTGTGAAGAGTGTGGGGTCACACAATTTTGTGTACAATGAGAATATATTCTCAAGTACCTTCTTCACTTTTACAATTTTTGTAGCCAAATCCTTCCACTAGATATCTTCTCATTTAATTTTCCTTGAAAATTCATTTTAGACCATTCCATGAGTTTTACATTAGTTTCCTAGTCTTTGTTTGTCACCTGCTCAAATTTTTTTAACAATTGTTCTAATATAGGCTTGGTTTGATCAGGTGTTTGCAAGATGAATACATCTAAAAAGATGTCTTTGATTTCATGAAGTTCTTGCCTTTGCTTATACTCTTTCCTGAGTATCTATTGGTTCTTCTTCCTTTCCAATGTGTCCTACATGATATTAATCTGTTCTAGGTTCATGGTTGCATAGTCATATTTTGGTATAAATATTTCTTCATCTAATGTTAGGTCTCCATAGTGAAGTACCCTTGCAACCTTTGTTGAGCTCGAGCATGGTGCAAAAAATTGAAGTGGCATTGCATCAGTGGTAGATTCTTGAAGGACTTTGGTAGGAGTGTTAGTTGTTGGTAATTTAACCAATGTCTGAATGGCTTCCTACTCCTTTTCCTTTGGAATTTCCTTGTCTTCTTCTGATCTTCCTTGTTTAATAATAATTGTTTGTCTTGCACCTTGAGTTTGTGTGTTAGGCACAAATACCTCTATCTATCTTGCTTGATCATTTGTGGGCTCCTCTATAGTCTGAGTCTATTGTTCAATCATAACAACTTTGACTGTGGTGTTAACCTTTGTTGATTTACCCTCTGGTGTTTGTATTGGAGGTTGACCACTAATAGCTGTAGGGATGACAAAAGGTGATTCTTGTGTATTTACCTTATCCCTACTTATGTTAGCTACTACTTTCTATAGCTCATCCGCACTGACCAACACTGGATTATCACACAATTTAGCCTATAGTATGGATTGGTCAAGGATCTTCTTTAGATCCTTTGCGGTTAGTGGATTAATGTTTTGAGCTAAGCTGTTAGGAACATCTTTCACTTTTATTGTGACTACAAATGTGTTACTATCATGTGGAGGGCTTAATGGTGGCAACTGTGTGTCTTGCAAACTTTGTTTTGTTTACTGCTCCTTGCGTGTTACCAATTCATCCTTTTTCTGTGGTGCCTCCTCCATTGTGCTATTTTCCTTTTCTTTTTTAGTTTCTCCTTCCTTATTATCATCCTCATATTCTTCATTATTCCTCCCCTCAAAGGGATCCTCTTCTCCTTCCTTGATAGTAGTTAAGCCATATATTAACTTCCATATTTGAGTTAATTTCTTTACAACATCTTCAATCTTGTTTTGAAGTATGCTAAAGGCTCTATACTTGGGTGCAAATTTGCTACCATGTTTCTTATTTTCCTAGGTTATTTTCCCTTTTGACAATTCTGGCATCACTTGTGCCAATGTAGATTCGTTTATTTCCTTCTACATATTTAGGAAATAGTGTCATTTATTCACAACAATTGAATATAAATCTTTGGGCATTGTGTTGTCAAATTCAAGAGGGATATTCTAGAATTTTTTCCATCATGGCATATACTGATTCTTCTAACTTATTGTGATCTTCTCTACTCAATTTATTAAATTCAATCTTTTTCAATCTAGTTAAGTCTACATTATCCCTAACATTATCACAAATGTTTTGAATATCAGACTTGGGAGCATGAATTACCACTATGAACTGGCTTGTGTCTTCTAACTTAGTCCTTTCATCATTTGATTTTGGTTGTGCAACATATTTTCTCCTTAGTTTCTTCAAAACAAGGCCTTGTTGTTTAGTAGCCTTCTTCTTTTCCTTTACTTGCTCCTTAGCCTTTTGAGTGGTGGCCCTTGTGGTGGCTCGCATAGTTGGAGCAATAGGCTTTGCAGGGCTTGGTTTTACAATTTTCTTTCCCTTTGGCTGAGCTACAAATTGTGTCTAAGCCTTTCTCTTCTTTGGTTCTTGTTTGGTTGGTGCTTCCTTAGCTTGTTCCTCCTTGACACCTTCTTCTTCTTCATCTTCACCCATTCCTTGGGTTAGGGCAAGTGGCTCTTGACCTTGCTCTTGTTCTTCCTCTTCTTCTTCTTCATCATCATCATCTTCATTATTTCCTTCAACTCCTTCACCAAACTTTGCTTTCAGCTTCTTCACCATTTTATCTTTCTTCTTTAGAATTGGGATTTTTTTCAACTCCATCTCAACTTTAGATTTCACAACATCATAGTTACCAAAGATTCTAGTTGTCTTGTCAACTTCTTCTACAAGTAGTGTAGTGATGGCAGCTGAGGCTTCATCTATGTTGATTTCATAACCCAAAGGGCTTAGCCATCTGACTCTAGGCACTGTAGTCTGGATGAAGGTGTAGTCAATGTCTACCAAGAAACAAATATCATTGTAGTTATTTTCCACCATGTAAATAGGAATTCTCAGCCTCTGTCTCATTGACTGCTTGAAGTCTTCAAAGTAACTAGTCATTACTGACTCAAAATTGTCTCCCATTTGTTCAATGTACTCATTTATTTGCCTAGTTGCACACCTATTGGTCTTCCATCTTACTCTACCAAAAGATGGAAATTCATTTTGAACATAAAAGAATATGCATACCAAAATTGAACCAAATTTGTATTGAGCACTTTTAGACTTCCTTATTGCTCCTAGGTTCTCCATTATTTGTTGCAACTATAGTTCTGCAAGATCATAAGTATGATCTTTCTTCATAATCTTATATCCTACATCAACTGCTATACATGGAAGACTATTCAGTTAGCTTGACTGATAGAATTTATGTGATATGACCCTCACTGCAAATTTAAGAAGTGAATCTTTGATAGTATCAATGGTCATTCCTCTCTTGTTCCACTTTGCCCTTGTATTTTGCTCAATCACTTCTTTAGAGTCACTCATTAGGGCCTTGGGCCAGTCTAGGGTTGGGTATCCTATAACCATATGTACAATTCTCTTTGATAGTTTTATGGGTCCACCTTTCAACCATAGGCATCCATCATGGATTTTTCTTAAGACAATTCTGATCCATTCAGTTTTGAAGACAGTGGGGAAATCTAGGGCGTGGGTTAGTCCCTTTCTCTTAACAATCTTGAACTCCTCGTTTAATACTTCATTTTCACATAATTTCTAATAATCCTAATGAATTTCCATGTTTCCAATTCCTCCAACCTTGCAATTATAACATTTCCTTACATCTTTACCATTACAACCTTGGGTGCAATAACTGATAATGCACCTGCTGGGTCATTCTTGTATGCAACGTCTAGTATGGCCCTAAAGTCTAGTTGTTTTACCTCAGTACTTACTAGTTGAAATTCAAATGGTTCTTTATCCTTTGGATTCTTATAACTTGATTCCATTTTGCAAACTATGGTTTCAACAAATATAAAACTACATAACTTAGCATGTGAAGAATACCTTTAGATCAATGAAATAATACTCAATCATTGCTGGAATCTATGCAAATGCTTCAATCCTACTCATAGATAACTTCTTCACTCTTTTTCACTCTTTCTATATGTTCATAATGATGAAAAATAAGCAAAAACTTCCTTTTACCCTTTTAAAATATAGCATTTAATGCATGGTGCATGTACAGCTGTAAACTTGGCTTCTATGCATTTCTGCTTCACTTGGCATCCATTGGTTTTCCCATCACTTGATAACTATTAGAATTACCCTTACTTGACTTGTATAGAAATTTCTTTCACTTGGAAGCTACTACTGAACTAGCTTTAATTGACTTTGGTTGATAGCTCGGCACACACTAGAATTTTACTTGGCAATTGAAGAGAACTTTTTCACACTTGGCAATAAGATGAGAACTTAAACATTTGACCTTGGTTTTTCCTTGTTGACTTGCATCTTTATTCATGCTAGTTTATCCTTTTCAGCACTAACTTATCTTGGAACTGATGTATGATGAAGCATTTAAATATCAGTCCCACATACCTCCTTTTTTCTTAGTTTGATAAGATGTGATCACTTTACCTTTTAGGTGAAGTGAACCCTTCATTTGATTTTCTACATCCATCTTTCTTCCTCTATGTTTTGTTGATCTCTCCTCTAATGTGCTCAACATCTACCTTTCCTTTTCCCTTGTTGAACTCTGAGTTAGATGGCTTTTTCCTTGTTGGGTAGTGCTTCCTAATATGACCAGTCTTCAAACAACTAAAGCATGTGGTTTGGCTCAACCATCTGTTGTAGCTACCATTGAAGTGTGTTCTTATGCAATTCTTAGGGATGTGTCCATACTCTTGAAAATAATGACAGCTATGTCTTGTATTATAATCCCAATTATAGGAATTTTTGTAGCTTGTTCCCTTTGTTGACTTGTTTAATGACCATGTGGACTTGGATCTGCATTCAAAGGCTTTGTATCCAAACTTCTAACAATTGTAGCAATGTCCTTCAAATTTTGGTGCATGCATGGTTCTAGTTCTACATTCATGTGCCTGATGACCTTGTTTGTTGCACTTGTAACAATGAATCATGTTCTTTGGCTTAGCATTCTGACTAGCATTCTTGCTCTTGTAAACATTAGCTATGTGTCCTTTCTTTCCACAATAATGACAAGTAGGTTTAGAATTCTTACCTTTATTATTTCTTTCCTCAATAGCTTTGGATGATTCTCCTTCTTTAGTGCTTGTGTAGCCCAATCTTGATGTGTCATTACTAGATCTAGGGGATTTTAGTAGTTTCTCAAAGTACTTGATGGCTTCATTTGGCTTGTTGAAACTTTCTACAAACTCTTTTTCTCTTTTCAGGTCATTTTGCAATTGCTCATTCTGCAACTTCAATGTAGTTATCTCAATATCCTTGACATTCAACTCATGATGGGCATTTATCATTTGGCTTAGGGTGTTCAATTACATGTTTGAAATCCTGGACAAATTTTTTGACTTCTCTTCCAATCTGTTAGCCAAAATTCTTGTCTTCTTCAATCATGGACTTGTCTTCTATAGCTTTCTTCTTTTGCTCAGTCACCTCACATAGCAATATAGCTTGTGATTCTTGCTCCAACTTGAGATTTATGATCTCCTTAGCTTGTGCCCTATTCTTGTCCATGAGATTTGCAATTGCTGCATCAAATTCATAGGAGTTACCATCTACAAATAAATTTGTGGTGTTAATCTCTTTTTATTGTGTGTCATTTTCTGCCATAGCAATCTCTTTCCTTCTCTTTAGAAAACTTCTCAATGCATCTCTGGCTTCATTCAATTGTTGTGGTAGATGCATGTCAATCTCTTGATTCTCAATGGTCTTTCCTAACTTGTAAAATTTCATCTCAAGATCTTTTCTCCAAGCTATAAGGCTTCTCTTGATGAGAACTCAACTCTGGTACCAAATGTTTGAAATACAAATGGGAAATGTATACTTATGAGGGTGGGGGGGTGTGAATTAGAAGTACTAATCTCTAACCAATAAAACTTTTAACTTTAAAACAATTCATACATAAACATATTGAAATAA
The DNA here is from genome assembly GCA_028749045.1 of Cupressus sempervirens. Taxonomy (NCBI): domain Eukaryota; kingdom Viridiplantae; phylum Streptophyta; class Pinopsida; order Cupressales; family Cupressaceae; genus Cupressus; species Cupressus sempervirens. The sequence continues at coordinate 820,871,713 of CM053786.1, forward strand.
CATGTAAAGTAAATGCATCCACATAAACACTTGGCACCAAATATAATTACCCAAAAACCCTCTAATAAGAAGGTAAAATTGGGGTTGGGATGACACCCACAATTCTTCACTACTGCAGCAATAAAGTTCACCTATTAAGGTTACGTAGTTTGACCATTCTCATGATCTATCCTATGAAAGGCCTACCCTATTAAAGGCTTACTAAGGATTGTTAGATCCCACCCTGTTAGAAGTGTGCCTAGCTATGGAATGTCACCCTGCTAATGGATTTCTGTCATGTCCCCTTTTCAAATAATAAAAAAATAATAATCTTTGCTAAGGCAGGCAGGCCCAAGAAAGTGAAGTTTCGAAAAAAGGGGGTTAATCTTTGGAAACCGTTGGACTAATAAATGAAATTATTATTAAAATATGTTTCATTAACCTCTCTTGGACGTGAGTTATGGTTATGGCCTCTTTCAAGGGGTTTGGAGGCATTTTGGGCAGATTCCAGAACTTGATTTTTGCTCATTCTTTGTTATTCTTTAGAGGCTGCCAAACCTGTGGAGAAGGAGACCCAAGAATGGGAGTTTGCAGGTTTCTAGGGAGACCCAAGAATGGGAGTTTGCAGGTTTCTAAGAAGGCTAAGGATGGAATTTTGAAGCTATTCCATGTGCATGCTCATACAGAGTTTGCCTTTGTGCTGAACAGTGCAGATTTGTGGGTTTTCGAGTGTGTTTTTTTGTATGAGTTTGGTGTTTTCAGTTGAGTATTTCATATCAGTTTGGGTTGCTGCTATATTTCAGAATTTAAGGTGTTAAAATAGAGCTAAATATATGTATTGGGACATGATTAAACTTTTGAAATAGATTATTAGTGTTTTTGTGGTGTTTTCGGGCATTTTTGTGTTAATTTCAGGAGCCCGATGAGCATAGTTTTTGTCCTACATTTGTGATCTATTGTGTAAAAGCTATATGGATCTGAAAAATGTCATTTTTTAGGCTGTTATTCTGCTGAAATTTTTGTAAAAATGTCCATTTTCAGATTTATTAATAATTTGTGAAGTTGTGAAGCTTTTGGCACTATTTTCAGCATAACCGATTTGGGGTTTCTTGAGAAATTTGGTGGATCTTTGTGATATTAGTTGTTTAATCTTGAAAATCTGATAAGAGGTTGGAAATATCATACAAAATAAAAAAAAGGGACATTTCAGTGGTATCAGAGCCATGATCTTGCCAGCCTGAGGGTTTGTAGAAGTTTGCATGTCAGTTTTGACAACTACCCAGATCTTGCATTTCAGTTTTGAGAACTACCCAAATCTTGCATGTCATAATTTATGATTGCATGTTGCTTCTAATCAGCTGCATGTCAAAATTTATGGTTTCATGCTACTTCTAATCATTTTCATGTTAGTTTTTGGTGAATTTGGTGGTTGTAGAAGTTTGCATGTCAGTTTTGACAACTACCCAAATCTTGCATGTCAGTTTTGACAACTACCCAGATCTTGCATTTTTGACAACTACACAGATCTTGCATGTCATAATTGATGATTGCATGTTTCTTCTAATCAACTGCATCAAAAAATTTATTGTTGCATGCTACTTCTAATCATTTGCATGTTAGTTCTTGGTGAATTTGGTGGTTGCATGTTGCTTCTAATCAGTTGCATGTCAAAATCTATGGTTGCATGCTACTTCTAATCATTTGCATGTTAGTTCTTGGTGTTTGAAGAAGTTATATCCTATTGGGGTTACACTCTACTTTATCCAGAATGGACAGGTATAGTACAGAGTCTCAGAGGACACGATCTTGGACAATTGATATCCATAGTCAAAACAATAAAAAGGATGGTTATTTAGACATTCGAGATAAACTTATGAAAATAAGCCATGACATGTTTGAATAGTTGGTTGAGCACCACCGTATAATGAATGACATGTTGTCTGACCCAGCTAAGGTGGATAAGTTGACTAGATTTCTATTTGGCAGATTTTCTCACAGGACAGATGACACAATTCCCAAGAACTTGCATGAGGAGTTTGAGAAACTAGCTGATAGCTAGGTAGAGGTCTCAGATTCTACTCTGCCATAGGAGGTGGTGCAAAAGGATATTACACAGATTGATAGTAACACTCAACTTGATACTCAAATTGAGACAATTGTTTACAGGTCGTCAAAGGGTGATGCCACAGGTATTCATGATGGTATAGTTACAACAGGCAGTGACTACAGTGTAGTGGGTTTAGATGATGATTATGAGGATGTTGTTGTGCAGGATGGTGAGATACCTAGTAGAGATGAGCAGACATTGAGCATTCATGACTTTGCTGAGAAAGAGTACCAAGCACAGTTAGATGGTTCATCACATGAGGTTGAGGCTGGTAGTACTTCACATGATTTGTCCAGCCAGCTGAAGGTGAACAAAGATAGTATTGTGACTTCATTATCTCATCATGACAGGTATGTGGAGTTAGTTGGTATTGGTCATATTACTCAGGTGATGAGTTTTCTTGAGTTACCAGTTGATTCTAGTTTACGGATATCCACTCAAGATTTTTATATTGGCGTTTGGGATTCAGTTGACTGGAGATCTTTAACACTTTTTGGTAGCAGTGATTGTTTGGGTGCTATCATTGATTTGATTAGTAGATTGCACAGTGTTGTCTTTTCTTGTGCTAGGAGCTTATCTAATGTTGGTATTAATTTTTATACACCGGTGTTGGGCTTTGTTCATATATCTAGTCGACCATACTTGCTGGAATGTGTTGATGATATTTCATATTTGGCAGTGTGTATAGATGAGTCCCAGGATCATATTGGCATTGATGACATCCAGGAGGATGCAGTGGGCAGTTTTGAAGACTTAGTTTCCTTGGGTATAGAGGAGTTGGACAGCAATGCTAATGTTTTTGATACTCTGTATGTTGATATGAGTTTTAGATTTGATTCACAGGATATGGATGGTAATACTCTAGAGACTAGTAACTTTGAGGATACTCCTTTAGACAGTCCATCAGAGGAGGTTTGTAGGAGACAATCAAGCCAGTGCCATCATGTGTCTAATCAGTTGAGAGTTAGTGACCGAGACATTGCTATCACTTTCCAACATTTCGATGCTGCTCGTCAGTTGTTAGCAGTTTATGGATGGGGTTCTCCTACTAGTGATAAGCAGGGAGGCAATTATCTTTCCTTGACAGAGTTCCGCTCTTTATGGGAGGCTATCCAGATTCTGAGATAGGATTATATGTAGTTGGTAGCCGACAGAGATTATCTTATGAAGTGGGGCAGTACAACATATGATGCATTGTTGGCCAAGGAAGATGAGGTGAGTGAGCTTACTGAGTAGCTTGAGGTGACTTCTGAGATTCTTGAGAGTACACAGTTGGCTTTCAAGGAGTCACAGTTTCATTTGGCTAAGGTGACCATGGAGTTAGAGCAACTACAGACTTTACCTAATTCTATACAGTCACAAGTTGTGGTGTTTGGTGATTTGAGGATGTCCATGGCCGAGATTGTCAAAGACAGTGGAGATGGGGATGCATCCATTCTTGATACTAACATTGGCATATCAGGTTCATTCCCACTAGAGTCAGGTTCAGTTGAGTTGGGTGTTGTAGCAGATTGTTGTATGCCTAACATGGTGGTGGCCTCTAGTATTGATGGCATAGAGACTAGAGATGTATCAAAGATCATGTGTGATGTTGGTGAGTCGACAGTTGGCATGGTTCCTGCTAGTAATACTACTCCCTTGGTGATATCTTTGGAGTAGTAGTCAGTTCCAATATGGTTAATGATCAATTACAGTTAGTTTTATCTGGATTACAGTCTGAGCCACTAACTGAGATTGGCGCATTCTATCGGCATTACACTGTGAGGTACGCTCATCAATTTACCTTTGATGACCATGTTGATGAGATAATGATACAGAGATGTACTTTGGTTCCTAGTGCTTATCATCAGTTATGGAACAATTTGATGCCTCAAGATGAGAGTTGTGATGGGCATGACATGGTGATAGGTTCTGCAGTTGATAACTTGATAATATGTGACTTAGAGCAGGAGTTTGGGAGTGATGCTTCAGTGGGTGTTGTTATTGATTCTACTCCTTTGGCTATGACATCTCTTGACTTAGCTAGTGATCAGTCATAGTGGGTTGTATCACTTGTTCATGGTGAGCTTTTGAATAAGGTTGGTTTTTTTAATCAACAATAAATTGCAGGGTATGTACATTAGTTAGCATTTAATCCTTGTTTTGAGGAGTTGATGGCAGGAAAATTTGGTTTGGATTCCATTTCTTACTCTTTATCTTGTAATTTCTTTTCACCATCAACAGTGCATGGGAGTTATGGTTATGAGATAGTGGCCGGTGATTTGCAGAGTTGTGTTGACTGTAGGAGTTGTACAGTGTGTGGATTCTCCATACTTGGTATAGTTTCATTCGAGAGCATTCACCATTGTTGTAGAGTTGGATTGTACATTCCGTATAGGCCAGTGGGATGCGTTGATGGTATTTACCGTGTTGGTAGTTTGATTTGTCCACTTTACTTGGGTTTTGATGTTCTAAGAGTTTGTGTCTCATGGGTTTTTGACTATGGTGGTAGTGATTTTGGAGTTTGGTTGAGCTATAATTGTCAGTTTGATTATGGATTCCTCTTGGTCATATTGTAGAGGATATTGCAGGAGCCTGTGTTAATTGGTAGTAGTATAGTTCATGACTACATTTGGGATCCAGGTGGATTGATTGGTTTATTGTTCAGCCATTTCTTGAAGACAAGAAATGTTTGGGAGGGGAGGACTTTTCATGTCCCCTTTTCAAATAATTAAAAAATAATAATCTTTGCTAAGGCAGGCAGGCCCAAGAAAGTGAAGTTTCGGAAAAAGGGGGTTAATCTTTGGAAACCGTTGGACTAATAAATGAAATTATTATTAAAATATGTTTCATTAACCTCTCTTAGATGTGAGTTACGGTTATGGCCTCTTTCAAGGGGTTTGGAGGCATTTTGGGCAGATTCCAAAACTTGATTTTTGCTCATTCTTTGTTATTCTTCAAAGGCTGCCAAACCTGTGGAGAAGGAGACCCAAGAACGGGAGTTTGCAGGTTTCCAGGGAGACCCAAGAACGAGAGTTTGCAGGTTTCCAAGAAGGCTAAGGATGGGAGTTTGAAGCTATTCCATGTGCATGCTCATACAAAGTTTGCCTTTGTGCTAAACAATGCAAATTTGTGGGTTTTCGGGTGTGTTTTTTTGTATGAGTTTGGTGTTTTCAGTTGAGTATTTCGTATCAGTTTGGGTTGTTGCTGTATTTCAAAATTTAAGGTGTTAAAATAGAGCTGAATATATATATTGGGATGTGATTAAACTTCTGAGATAGATTATTAGTGTTTTTGGGCATTTTTGTGTTAATTTCGGGAGCCCGATGAGCATAGTTTTTGTCCTACATTTGTGATTTGTTGTGTAAAGGCTATATGGATATGGAAATGTAATTTTGTAGCCTTTTATGCTGCTGAAATTTCTGTAAAAATGTCCATTTTCAGATTTATTAATAATTTGTGAAGTTGTGAAGCTTTTGGCACTATTTTCAGCATAACCGATTTGGGGTTTCTTGAGAAATTTGGTGGATCTTTGTGATATTAGTTGTTTAATCTTGAAAATCTGATTAGAGGTTGGAAATATCATACAAAATCAGAAAAGGGACATTTCAATTTCACTATGACTTGTTAAGTCAACCTTAGTACAAAGGATTTCATCTTGCTGATATAGTTATTAGAAAGTATAGTAGAATGTTTGATTTGACCACTTACAATCTGGTATTGCTGATTTTAGATCTCAATTCAATCCATCTTGATCCTTTCTAATCTGATATGAATCTTTTGTTTCCTTGATCCTTTATTCTGCAAACTAATTATGCAATTCTATTCTTCTTCTAAGTCACCTTGAATGTATATTGATCAATTCACCCCTTTCATTTCTTTCAAATCTACATTAGCATCACCTCCTTGCACAAATTCATTCATACTCTTCTCTCATACTTAATTATGAGGCTTCATCTCCCTTTAAAAAGACTTTGGTGGTTTAGGGTTATGTATGAATCTACGATTGAGATTCATCCATTTTTCCCACTCAATTCCTTCCATTTTTTTGATTGGTTGCATGTTGATCACATAGGGAATCCAAATAGATTCAATCTTATCTTCAAAGCTTCGAGATCTATCCATAAGTTAGCTCAAAAATGGTTTACATAGTTGTTTGTGCCATCACAAACAACTAAGTCCATTATGTGTTACTTGACACTTGTTAATATTGATGCTCGACACATACTATAATTCTGTCTAGCTTAGCATTTGAACTTGCTCGACATCAATTGCTCACTTAGTAGTTGAACTTTCTCAACTCTATCCATTTGCTCGACACTTGACTGACTTGACACATGAGTGACTTGACACTCATTCAAACTTGACATCTATACATATTATACTCGGCATGTGTTAGTAGCTTGGCATGAACTTAGTAAATATCTTAAGTGTGTTGACACTCAATTGTCAAAACCAATCTGAGATCAACATATATACTCTAGGAAACCCTCATTGAGGGAAAAACGTAGCTTTTAAAAGCAACCATCACCATATATTATTCAACAAAAATACCATTGTAATACAACTATGGAAGCCTTCAAAGCTATAGCCACTACCAAGTAATCTATGTAAACAAGCATGAATCCACACATCCCATACCATGCTTCCAACCTTCACAAATGCTCCCTTGGCTAACCTGTCAAGCCTTGTCCTGCTTGAATCTTTCCCTTTTTTCCTTGTATCTTCTCACTTGTCTCTACAACTACCCTTGTGGCTGCTTATATATTAGCAAGTCCCACAAAACCACCGAGTAGTATTACATAAAGGATGTGTTAAAACCATATTCCACCTAACCCGTTGACCCCACATTTAATATTAAAAATTTAATACTTTTCCCCAATATTAAATAATTACATGAAATATTATCACAATGTTACAATACAACTCATCAAGAATATCCCATGGAAATCTTTATATATTGCATGTCCATCTAGGTTCGACATTACATAATAAAATAAAATAATACAATGTAACAATATTATGCAATGTGTGCAAAACCCATTATCTCAAAAATCTCTCACTTATTGTATACATTGCATAGGGTCAATCTGTAGTCGCATAAATGAACAAGAGAACAATCCCTCTTAGCACATCCACCATCATGGATCAAAATACACCATGTGCTCCAACCTAGTACCCACAAGAAAATCAAAGTATCCAAAATCTCAAACATGAATGATCTTAGCTCCTATTATGTCACTACCATCAAACATACACATTAGCCATCCAAAGAGAAATCCACCAAACCTGTCGCATTAGAAGATCATAAAATTCTATACCAACTAAAATGCAAAACACAAAAACATGATCGAAAGATAATCATATGTATCTATAGTTGAAATAGCACCCACATCAAGTGCCAAACCCATCCAACTATCTATACCTCCAAAGATATACTAAGTGAATCTCACATCATCAACACATCCAATCTATAACCTGTAACCACAAGCCTCAAGAGAAATACCTACCAAATATATACCAAAAATCTCCCACTACAAAAGATAATATCAAATCTATAACCAATCCACTCACAACATCTCAAATAAGTGAATCCATGTAATCTCAAGGACATCCACAACACATAAACCAATAACTTGCAAGAACAAGTCCCATAACAAATCTCCAATAACCTCTCAAGTTCTCCACAACCAACATAGGAAAGAGATAAATGAATAACCATGTCATCTCTCACATGACATACATGGGCACACACTAGTGATCACAATCTCTAACCAATCTAAAATCTAATGTAAGAAAAACCAAACATCTAGGAAGATAACCAAGACCAAAGAGAAACCATGCAAATCATAACCTATATCATGTCCTTCTACACACACCTCTAGATGTAAACTATGCAAGTATGATCTCCTCCATAAAACCCCAACCAAGAAGCCACAACAACACCCAAACCATACCATATAAATAATCATGGATGTAAGCCTCTCACAAGAAGATCAAACTCATAAAACCATTCCTAATCCAAAGAATATGCCCACTATAAAACCATCTCCCAAACTCAACCAACATAACAACATATGCAAATGGAGTTAACCAATGCTAAACCATCTCTCAAATGAACCCTCCAAAACTAACTCATTTATCATAGCTTAAGATCCATATCCATGAAAGACAAGCATAAACATAATGCACCTGAGAGAAACAATGGACTATACCTTTCAAGTAGCAAACCACCAAGTAGACCAAGTGTGGGGAATGATAATGCTCATCAAGATATCAAAGTCTCCAACCAAGATTCATCTAATAACAATCTACTCTCAAGTCCATATCAGGTGAATGCCCCTTAGAATTCTTGTTGAAACCAAACAACCATCTCAAAAAATAGCTCTCTAATCCAAGAGAAATCAATATCACCACCATCTCTAAGTATCTATGAGCACTTGTAACCAATCAATTCATGCCAACTCCAAATACAACATAGAAATATCATGAAGCATCTAACTTATGATCAATGTACTGAATACCAAGAAACTAAACCAAGACTAATGTCAAAGTTCCAACCATGGCCTTAGGAACATAAACATGACAACATGATCTAACCATCTCAACCAATGAGATAGAATGCTCCATATGAACATATTATAACATGTCAAAACTCTAAATGCATACTAGGAGTATACCATGATATAAAAACTGAAACCATCCTCATACCAAGGATAACATGTCAAATGAAAGCATAAACCACAGCTTTACTAAGAACCCCATTAGTCCTTAAGATGCAACCATCTCCACATACCATGAAGAAAATCATCTCCACACACCATGAAGATAACCAAGAACCCTATGAGTCCTCAAGATCTAACCATCTTCACATACCATGAAGATAACAAGTGCACCATGCAAATGTCAAAGACGATTCTGCAACAACATGATCTAAGACAAACCTCCAACATCTGCAAACACTCAATAAATATATCAATGCCAAGAACTCCCACTCAACTATGGTACTAAGTCACCATGGCATCATATAATACATCTCCTACATGAAGATCCTCCAGGTCTACACTCACACAACCGAAGTGTCAGTACCAAGTGAAACCAAGATCTCCAAACCAAGAAGATATAAACCAAATCAGGAACTAATCTTGCACTATCACCTCATCATTGTCATAAGCTCCCACTAAAATATGTATCCAAGCTATCCATGAAGTCATGATTAAAAAACCACCCTCTAACCATGAGAATCATCTAAGGCATCAAACCATCGAAGAACTCAAAGTACACATCATGAGCTCCTTAAAATAAACCAGATAACCATATCCTCAACCAAGAAAACAATATACCACCATAACCATATCAAGAATCCAAACTAATGAACATCAAGGATGTACTTGTATATCCAATCATGTCATTGCAAAATCTATGGCACCATGATCACATCCCTGAACTGAGCATCTCACTCTCAAAGTGTCCAACTTTTCAACATAAAATAGTCAACCACAATCCTCTACCATGACTATACCTGGTAACAACATCTCATCTCTTCTACATGAATAAAAATCAATAAAACATGTGACTTAGGGCATAGAAAACCCAAATACAAGCCACCAATTTTAATATGCATCAATAATTAAAGATAAATGGGCAAAGACAACCATAACCAAGCTATAAATGCAACATGTAAGTATAGACCACTTACAACACTACACAAATTGTAGACCCAACAAGTCATCATACATATCCAAACACTGATAACCATATCATCATGAGACCAATCTGAAACACATGTAAGTATAGACCACTTACAACACTACACAAGTTGTAGACCCAACAAGTCATCATACATATCCAAACACTGATAACCATATCATCATGAGACCAATCTGAAATATAAACTAAGTATAGATTGACATCAAATTTTAAATCTCCAAACATACAATGTCATAAACTCATAATGTTACCATAGTCAATATATACCATAAATTGTTCAGATTAATATATCACCAAATAAACCATGCCAAACCTACACCAAATCTGAACCAATGTGTAGAGCTCTTCAAGAGCTATTCGTTAACTACTCAAAGTCCAAAATTTGACTCCGTATGCCCAATTTATGCCCTAATTTGTGCTCAAAATAAATAACATCTAACTTTTGGGCTCTTAAAACCTGACAAAATGTCAAAATCATAGAACCAAGCCTACGCCAAGTTGTAGTGCTCTAAATTAGCTTTCCAATGTCTATAAGAAGTCTAAAATTTAATATCTTGAGAGAAAGTTATGACTATTTTACTAAGATAGTCTTTTTACCATTTTCACTGCAATTTTTTTTGTGATGAAAATTTTGATGAGATTAAATTTGACGACCATCACAGGCTGAAACTAAAAAACTCTTTCATTTCTTTTGAACAAGGCCAAACTAGGGCATATTATATACCAAAATTTATGGAAACATTGACTTGGATCCAATGGTGAGATCTATTTTTACCCAAGAGGTCATTTTTGCAAGCTCCCTTCTAAAACCCTCATTTAAATGAAACATCCAAAAAACCCTTTTGTCCAACAATTTCACATGCCCAAAATCTACCAATATCCCATCATAACAACAAACCCAAAACACTTAGATCTAAAATAAACAACTCATATATCTTGCCTTTTCTTTTATCCTCTCATGCATTCCCATGGATTCAATCTAGGGTTACAATAATAAACCCATAGCTCTAATACCACTTTTAAGGAAACTTGCAAGAAAGAAATATAACCATTTCCCCATAACCCATAATAGATCTAAAAAAAATATGAAATTAAAATCCACATGCAAGAGAATAGACAATATACCCACAAAATGTGACACAAGATATACCCTGAGAAACCCTCATTGAAGGAAAAACCTAGCCTCCAAAGGCATCCATCACCACATATTATTCAGCAAAAATACCATTGTAATACAACTATGGAAGCCTTCAAAGCCATAACCACTACCAAGAAATCTATGTGAACAAGCATGAATGCACACATCCCATGACATGCTTCTAACCTTCACAAATGCTCCCTTGGCTAACCTGGCAAGCCTTGTCCCACTTGACTCTTTCCCTTTTTGCCTTTTATCTTCTCACTTGTCTCTATAACTACCCTTGTGGCTACTTATATAGTAGCAAGTTCCACAAAACCACCAAGTGGTATTACATAAACCATGTGCCACCTAACCCATTGACCCCACATTTAATATTGGAAATTTAATTCTTTTCCCTAATATCAAATAATTATATGAGATAATATCACAATGTTACAATAGAACTTATCAAGAATATCCCATGGGAATTTTTACATGTTGCATGTCCATCTAGGTTCAACATTATATAATAAAATAAAATAATACAATATAAAAATATTATGCAATTTCTACAACACCCATTATCTCAACAATCACCCCATTTAGTGATCTTAACCTTTTCCTTGCCTTTAGTCTGCTCACCCTTCAACTCTTGCTTTTGGGTGTCCAACATTTCTTGGAAAAATTGTTTGACAACATCCATGTTAATAGCCTTTGGAGGCATGCTTTCCACCTTTGTTTCTCCTAGAAAAACTAACTCCTCTATGCCTAACATACACTTCCACTCAACCCTACTTTAATGTCACTCTGATGCAGTAAGGTTTGGGTGTTCTTCAAAACTCCACCAATGGAGTTGTTAGGGTTATCTCAATCCTCTAAGGATTAATTGGGTAGAAACTTCCAAATACTCCTCCTTGAGACCTTTCTCTCCTAGAGACAAGAACTCTTCAAATTAACCCTCCATTTAGTCTAGTCTTTAGGGCTCTCCAAGATACCTAGTGTCTCACCAACACCCCCACATCCCTGCTCAAGGATATTTTCAATTCAAGGTGTCCAAAACCTTCTACAAACATCAATGACCTTCTTTTTCCATTCTTCAATTTGGGTTTCACTCTTTTCCCAATTCTTGTTCAACAATTCTATACTTTACCCAAAATAGACCTAGTAGAATTAGCCCTACAAATCAGGGATTTTGAAAATTCCTCATATTTTACCTAAACAAGGCCCCAAATTTTTTAAATATTTGGTTACCCTTTTGAAAGAACTATCAAATTCAAATAATCCCATTTGGGTTTCGTACACAAGTGCCCTAATCACAAAACCCTCCTTTTTAGGTGTAAATCTATGGTTTAAACTTAATCCACTTTGTTTCAAGGTAATTTTTTTGCATAAAAATTCAAAACCAGGCTCAAACCTTCCATACTAGTATGTATTTTCTATTTAAGGTTCCAAACCTTGTATCAAAACTCACAAGGCTAGCTTAGGCACATTTTTCCTTCTTGTAATGGCTCAACACTACACTTGTTCAGCCATAAACTCACCATTTTGGTATCATAACCAAGTAGGAAAGGTTGGATAACTTCTTTATAGTAATTTTACCCTCACTCCTAGTAGTCCAAAAAGCCATATCTAGTTAGAGGTTGTGGATTACTAGGAACTCATTGAAAAGCTTTAAAACCCTAGTTGCTAAGAAAGCACAAAATAAAGAAAAATGAATACAACCTATTGATATAATTTACAGTACTAATTTAAATCAATAAATTGAACATGTGAAAGAAATATAGAGACTAGATTTAACTAGTTCATCACACAAAACCAAAAACTTGCTTGAAAATGTATGGATCAACACTCTAGAAGACACAAAAATTTGCTCGAAAACTAATCTCCTCAATTCAAACCCAAAAAATATGGTGATATCCAACATATATACACTCCTCCAATTCATTTGGTTTTTTCCAAACTAACTTTGCACTTGGTTATGCATTCTTGACAACTTTTGCAAGAAATTGCAAAAATTGCCAAAATTGCAAAGTTGCAACTTAACAACTTTTTAGCAACTTTTGCACTATTATGAAATTTGATTCCAACTATGTATGAGATGATCCCAAATCATGTATAAGGACTAAATATTACAAAAAATTATCAAATCCATCCTTGAGTCTACCTTTGACCAAATGTTGACTATGTTTGACAAACCTAGAACAACCTAGACAAATAAACACTAGGTGAAATTTTGGCCTCCAAATGAGTTCAACAACCTATCAAAGATTACCATTAAGGTCTCTAGGCTCAACTTATGTAAATTTTTTCCCTTAGAGTTTATTACACCACAAAATTGATGATTTCACTAACTAGACCCCTTGTCTACATTGTGCTCCTACACCAATGGGTTCACAAAGAACAAGGTTGGGTGATACTGCCCATAGTTTGGTGATATCCAGATACACCCCTTGATTGTAAATACAAAATTTATGCCTAGTTTTCCACCCTCGATGGTTGTTGAAAATAGATTGATACGAGTATGATAAATGAGTTACAATCATTGTTTTGTCACTGATGTGAAACCTGCTACTTGATAGTAAGACAATTGCTTATATGATTTAAGTACTATCATTTGTTTGATTGATGAAGTGGATTTGATCAAATGAGGTAACAATAGAACCTAGAGGAAAGGTTGAGTTATGATATGAAAAGGAGTACAAGAATTAGTTAAGATAGTGATATTATAGTGCATTGATAATCTACTTAAGGTTGCAATGATTGGTTAGACTGAGTAAGTTTAGAAGAACACATTAAATGAAGTTTGTCTACCAAGCTTGACCGAGTGGATAGTAGGTGCTGAGGAAAGTTAGTGCAAGCCGAGTAGAAATCAGTTGAAGCTGAGCAAAGTAAATTTTAGTGTAAGCTGAGTAAAATAGTGTAAGGTAAGTAAAGTTTAGTTGATGCCAAGCACTAGTAAACTTTAGTTCATTCTGAGTGTTTTGTCAGTGGATGCTGAGCAATGCAATATGTTCCAAGCATCAAAAGTCAACACATTTGATTTCTTGGATTGTGTGAACCATGTGGAAGATAAGATTGATGACATAGTGGCATAGGATTCAAGATGAACCATTTTGAGGTGAATACAAAGAGGATTGAAGGAGAAGTTTCTAGAAGGGTGTTGGTTATTGTTTAGACTACTAGGTACCTTAAACCCAATACCAAAAAAAGAGAGACAAAAACCAACCTAAGGATTAGCCAAATCCTATATTTAGTATGATTAGTCTTAGCTTCTAGACCAACTTCAATAGAGTATATGAATACTCCCTTTACTTTAGGCTCCACAGGGCCAAGGTGAGAAAACCTTAGGAGTTTGTCTAATAAATTTTATGATACTCTTCTTTTCAAGATTTATCCCTTATAGCAAAAAAATGGTCATAATATTCTTCTTAGTTGTAATAAAATTCTTAATGACAATGGCTATTTGTAATCAATAGGAAAGTAATTACAAACAAGGGTTGACTAGCAACTTTAGTTCTTCATTACTTAAAATAGAAAATTGATTTTGGTTGATGTATATATATCTTGCAATTATACAAATCATCAAACTTGCAATTGAAATTAAGTGATCACTACCTTGTCCATCGTTATATAGAGAGAATACCAATAGTCTTGGACCTATTTAACTAACTTGCAATTAAATTTCTCAACAATGAACTTTGATCTTCATTCTTATCATATCCCTCTCATATACCCAAAACTTTACCTTTTATTGAAAGCAGTTAATTCCTTGAACTAAATGCAATCAATAAGAGATATACAATCTATTTGAATTATAATAAACTAAAAGAACATTGCTCATTTCAATCTCAAAATCACATATATGAAAGAAAGGAGACAAAATTCAGATCATGGATATGCGTAAATTCTCTCTTGTATTAATTTCATTTGAAAATACATAAAACACTAAATATAGACTCACAATATAACTCATAACTTGGCCATTTGATCATTCATATTCATTATTCTCTCAAGTTCACAAGTTTGAGCACATTCATACAATTACAAAGACTAGACGGACTGTAAAATAATATATACTAAAAAATGTACAAACTTTCGATCTCAACTCCTCATCTTGGAAATCCTTAAATAGGACTGTAACAAGCTACAGATGGGAGGAGGACACATGTCATCACCTGAATGGAAAAGAGAAAGGTAATACATAAACAAAAAGATAATAAAAACCATTCTCTTGTGCTTGATCCAAAATTAGAAGGGTAGTTGAAAAGTCGGTAGGTGGCACTTTACTGCAACAACTTTATCTTTACTCTACTTTGTCTTCTTCTGCCATCTACTTCCTCAAAAGTTTAAAAATTTAATAGGCCTATTTATGAGAGTTTTATCCTTCTGATAAAGTGATCAATGTATCTAATCTTATCTTTTAATCTCTTATTTTCCTTTAACCTTAATAATGTTTCAATTGCTTCTTGTCGATAAGGCCTTTATTTCTCCCACCACTTCCCACACATAGATCTCTTGCTTGGTGGGCCATTCTATAGTTTTGACCTCCTTTAGTTATTTAATGGCTTTGGTCCACTTGGCATCTATAATTTCTTTAGACTCAACAGAAAACTTGTTCAAGTCTATCTCTGCTTTAAACAGGGAGTCAATCAATTTATTATATGGGGTATGAGAGCTATCCTCAAAAATTGCCACAGTGGCATCCAGAGTGAAAATGACACCAAAGGAATCAAAACATTCCTGACAATCCCTCACTATATTAGTGGCATCCAAAATTGGTGGTATAAAGGGTTGTATTCCTTGAGATAAAACTTTTATTTTCCCCTGTATGAATTGCAATTTACCAGTGAAGAAGCCAATTAATTCTTTGACTACCTCTAAGCCCTCCTTCACTATGATTATCTTATCAGGAAAATTTGGCTTTTCAGCCATCAATACAATAAGCCTCTCTAAAAAATGTGTATATGGTCCCCACAAATTAAATGTGGGTGATAGCCATTAAAGTGCCTCATTGCAAAATTGCTTAGCACTTTATAAAAAAATATAGAAATTATGAGCCTATTGTGATATATTATTCAGAGTCTCAACCCTATGGCTCATCAAAATTTTAAGGACAATAGTCCTTACATCATCTCCTTGCTAAGTTGGTGGAGCATCAATGCTCATTCTATTAGGTTCTACTATATCTTCTACCTCCAAACCATCTATTTGTGTAGGGGCATCAATTGTGTCCTTGGCTGGTTGCTCTTGATGTTTACACTAGTAAATTTGAACTCAATTTTCGACGAATTTTGATGCAGGTTGGTCAAAATTTTGACCAAGCAGTTCATGGTAATTTTTCTTGTCAAAATTTTGACCAACCAATGTTTGGTCAAAATTTTGACTAATACATTCGTCGAAATTTTTTAATTTTTGTTATCTTTGATTTGTCAGTGTTGGTCAAAATTTCCACCAATGTTTGGTCCATTTTTTTTTGAATTGGTGGAATTTTTGATCAATTCTTGGTAGAAAACCACCAAGAATTGGTCAAAAATTCTACCAATGTTTGGTCGAATTTGTTTTATAATTGGTAGAAATTTTGACCAAGTCTTGGTAGAAAACTATCGAGAATCGGTCAAAATTTCCAGCAATGTTTGGTCAATTTTTTTTATAATTGGTGAAAATTTTGACCAAGTCTTGGTAGAAAACTATCAACAATTGGTCAAAATTTCCACCAACCTTTGGTCAAATTTTATTTTTTAATGCTATATCAAGCAATTGTTTCTTATCGAAGCCATTTAATTTGCAACCTTTTAAATCTCTGCAAAGATAAGGATGAAGTAGGAGAATTTTTCTTCTCAAAGGTGTTCTCTAATTGTAAAGCATTCATTCAATGATCTATTGAACTAGATATGTCTTTTTTGTTGAACAGATAATGGACTGGATAGTTTACAATCAGAGGACACCTTTGAGAAGAAAAATTCTTTCGCTCCAACTTTTTCTTTGCAAAGATTCAAAAGGTTGCAAATTAAATGGCTTGGATAAGAAATAATTGCCTGATACAACATGGAACAAATTGACGTTTATGCATAGGGCACCATTAATTATGTGAGTGATGTAGCCAAATTTTTTGGGGTCAAAGCCACCAATTAAAATAAGGTTTCTAATCTTTATGAGGTTGACATTGTGGTTGTAAGGGTTGTGGAGAGGGCACTTCTTCATTGTCTGCTTCATCATTGATTAACTTGCACCATAGACCAATGGTCTTCATCTTTGTTATGGGCTCCTATGCCCTATGTGAGTAAAAAAATTAAATAGTCTTCATCTTTGTCATGGGCTTCTATCCCCTATGTGAGTCTTCATCTTTGTTATGGGTGTGAATTAGTATTTCAGAACTATTAGAACTTTTGAATGCACATTAAACAACATGAAGTATTACAGATTAAAGAGAGTAAGCATAAAGATGCATACATTAATTTATTCACGTAAAATCGTTATGGGTAAAAAACCACAACATACAAGAGCTTTTTATTAACCAAAATGAAAAATGGGAACCAACAACCTAGAATACAAATGCAAGAACCAACCCAACTGCAGAACTTAATACCACTTTTCAAAGCATTCTCAGCATTTTAGATAATACACCATTTTTACCAACAATAACAGAAAAATGAATGTTGCATTGCAAATATTGTCTTCAATGACAACATCTTAACTGCAATGAAATGTACAACATCAAATAATATCTGTCACATAGCTCATTCATTTCTCCTTTAATGTATATTTTCACTTGCTAGTCTGCACTAAACTTCTTATCTCTGTATATCTGATCTTACTACATCATATGCTTGACTTGACTCATTCACAGGAATAAAACAACTATATTCTCCAAGAGCTGGATATGTAGAAGACTTGTACCCAAATGGATACTCACTTAGTACACACATGATAAGAAGAATCATAGTTAGCCAAATCTCAACCTCTTCATGCATGCTCCAAGAACTAATATGACTTTCTTTATAAAATAATGACACATTCACCCTTGACTAAATAGTGCATGGCCCATGATAGAAAAAATAAAGAGTAATATTTCCAGAATTTGTAGTAGTGTATATTCCTAGCAATACACATGTTTTTTCCTTCATTAAACTTTATCACAACCCATTCTAAAAATAAGAAATATTTAACACAAAAGCCTAGACAAGGTCAATGTTGTCTCAAATACATCCTTTACACATGACACTCCATTTTTTAATACAAAACATTCTCATACGCACCGAACAGTAAGCTCTGACTGTCAAGAATAAAGACAAATCAAACTATTGCCAACAAGTAAATGATTTTATCTCTAAAAAAATGATTATTAAATAATCAATTCTGAACCCATTCAAGAGTATAATATGTGCGATGTAATTTTGAAACACCCATCATTAGGAAGACAATCCTTCACAAAAATAAATCTAAATAAAGATGGGTCCCACAATATTTATTATATCAACAGTGACATGGCAACAGTGCATAAAACATTTCAAGGTAAAACTAAAGATGAAAATGAGTACAAGTATACAGTTGGCTTATCTTAGACAAGCTTCACCCTTAGAGTAATTCAATAGCACATGAACTAGAAATATAGAAGTAGTGGGATGAGAAACAAATTTTAAATAGTGTGATCAGTGTTTGGTGTTTGTATTTAATTTCAAATTTGAATACAAGAGAAGAGGCTTGGTTTGTAGGCAACACATCTAAGGTGAAAGATAAACTAAATGCACTGTAGACATCTCTAGACCTAGCTTCTATGCTAAAAGGACATCCATGAGAGGTGTGTTTTCAAGAAGCCTACTTATGAAAGTCAAACATATGCAATTGAAAGCAAGTGTAAATGGCATACCATAAAACATAGATGAGCAATAGACATAAGAATTTTCTTACATGATTATTCAATTCAATAACAAAGTAGGGGAATACGTTCATCATAACTTTCATCAATATGAAGATTTCTATTGCTTTTTGGTTACAATGTTGTCTTATAATGACCCCAAAATTGCAAATAATTATTTCACTCAAATTGTACGATGCTTTTATAATTATATTTAACAAGAAGAGCAATATGTATACTAAAGAATCTCTAAGGTTAAGTTTTAGAGGCATTCAAAAATTTCTTGTTTTGCAGCATTGTTTCACTATTGAAAGGAGACATTATCATTTGATATAATGTACACTAGTCAAATTGGATCCATAGTAAATAAATTATATTGCAAAAGGGCAGGAAGATTGCAATTGCTTACCTTTAATATTGTTGGAGACAAAGAGCTAGGTCCTCTAGAGGATAAAAATGCAATTTGTGGAGCAAGTGTCTTCTTGATAGCTATCTTTGTAGTGGCTAGTCTCAGAAGAGGAGATCTATAGAGTATCAATATCAGGGAATTTTTAGTCAAAGTTAAAAAAAAAAAAAATATTGTAGTTGCAAATGCAAGGTGATAGCTACCTTGTTTCCTTTGTAGAAATTACCAATTGATTACCTTGATGTTTGTATGTAGGAAAGAATACTAGTGCCCACTTAAAAATCCACTTGTACACATGGAATAATAGGGGAAGAAACCATAGTCTCGGTTCTGATATGAGCATAGATCACTCCAATTCCTTAAGCATTGTAACACTAAGTGCTGCAATATGACTTGGCTTTTGTGTTCTAGTGTGGAAGCACAGAAAATTTTTACCTTTCGCTAAAGTAGCATTAAGAGAGTCTATTTCACAAGTCCTACAAATTTATTACTTCATATTAGAACCATTACTTAATTCAAGGTGAAAGTTAGCAATAAATGTTAGAAGTCATACCTAGCTTGTGAGGTAGCAACATCCCTAGAAGCAATGTCTTTTGCATAAACAAGGCTATATGACTTCCCCATATGCTTTTTGGTATACAATGCTTGATCCTATAGGACAAAATATGCCTTATAGTAATGCCATCAAACTTTAACTTACTAAATTAGCAGAGAAAGAAAACTGGTTTAAAATTATATTGTGTACAAGTATTTTGTATTAATCTTTTAGATCAGATTTCATGATTGATCATTAGGATATTGTGAATCATAGAGTGGGGTACTAAAATTGTGTACACAATTTAATCTAGAGACAACTTTCTCTATACAATCTGGATTATGGAAATCTCTTATTATTGATACTAAGTATGAATGATCCAACCGTATTAAACATCTTACACAATTTACTAAATAGAGAAGAATGGGTGTTTAACCTTAAAAGGTTCAATTGTTTCCAAGAGTCAATGCAGTAGGGAAACTTTTGTCAATTTTGCTTGTTGCTACTATAATTAACTAGGGAGTTCATTTATAACTGTATCTGAGTAAGGTCTAGAGTTTCCAGCTAAACAAACTACAACGATTCCTTTTTCCAAAGCATGAAATGACCCAATAGCAATTGCATCATCAAAATAAGCATCTAGTGGAGGGGGTGATCCAAGAGACACAAAGAGCACATCCACACCATCATGAATTGTATCATCAAATGAAACAAGTATGTTGGCTGAATTGCAATAACCAGTAGCTGAGCATGCTTTGTATGTTGCAATGTGAGCTACTGGGGCACCCCCTCACAGATCCTAGAGCTAGCCTGAGAAAGTTCACATTATCTACCAAATTACCTGCTATTGTTGAAGAAGTATGAGTTCCATGACCTGATGCATCACAAGGTGAAAAAGACTCTTTTACACTGCTCCTATTTAGTGGCCCAAATTCAGCTTCATATGCTTTAATATACCAGTGTGCACTAATGATCTTCCTGAACCATAAGCTCTAGTCAATAATGGATGTGTTAGGACAGAACTTGACTACTTAAAATAAGAGATGAATAAAACTATTTATAGATAAATCCATAGTTCTGGGTGAAACTTATGAAGTATAAATTTGTGAAGCTTGGCCCACATAACATCTATGCCTAAAAAAAATTTATTGTATTTTCACAAATATTTGAAGCTAACCCTAACAATAATATGAAAAATTACAAGATCCATTGAATAAACTTCACCCCCTATAAATTGGACTTTCTGAATAATGAGATGACTAAGATATATAGCAGACCTATTGCAATGTGATGTGTTAAACCCTTGGTCGAGTCCCTTAGATATTTGGAGTCATTTGGAGTCATGGGGTTTGTAGGTGTTTTGGGCAACTTGGAACACTTACATGCTTAAAGAAGTTTGTAAGTAGAGTTTGTCTTGTGAATTCAAAGGTGTGGAGATCAATGTGTTAACCTAGAAGATTGAGTGGGTAGGGTCATTGCTTCAATTGCACTTGAGGAAGATATAAAGGTATTATTTCAAAAAAAAGGGATAGTTAGTTATTTCATGCATCAAATCAATGGTTGACCACTGATTCTGCATCAAGTGGTATCAAAGCCTAAAAAGGTCTTGAGGGTATGATGTTTGGAGAGTTGGAATCTAGTTTGAAATGCTAAGTGCTTGGTGTCCTTTGATGTGACATATGAGTAGATGCATCCTTCTATGTGTTCCAAAGTGGTGGCATTGGGCTTGAGGGATCTTATATTGGGTTTCTTGGTGAAGAAGGTGTAAGGTGTTCAATTTTTTTAATTTATTTTTTCTAGACAACAAGAATGGTGATAATGAAGGAACCCATGGATGTGGAGTACAATGAATAAGAAGGAGTTTTTAAGACACATTGAAAATGCTATGGTAAAATATGTAATCTTTCCATGAAAAATGGAGCCTTTACCAACTTTTTTTCTATGGAGGTGATTGAAAAGTTGCATATTCCTAGGATTGCACTTAAGAAGCCTTATAGGGTACAAGGGTGGAATGAACAAAATATGGTTGACATCATTGAACAAGCATGCATTCCTTTCAGAATTGGTTCCTATGAAGATGTTTTGTGGTTCGATATTGTTCCAAAGATGGAATTCCATTTGATCCTTGGGAGGACATGGTAGATG